>JAPVLO010000108.1:15107384-16384231 GCA_027257055.1 Cephalopachus bancanus | reverse complement strand
TCATGTAGCCAGGACAGGCTATCAGACCTATGCCATGAGTTGGTTAGCAAAATTCAGACCCAAAGAAATTTAAAGTATAAATGACACAGTGAATTAGGAATCCTCAAGACTGCTGTCAGGGCCAGTGATTAAGTAGGAAAACACAGAAGCCTCACAAAAGCTGTTATATTCATGGAGTAAATAGAGTATCGTTATAGTAGAACTATTCAGATTAAAAACTTGGATGGACTTAGAGTCTATAACAGAGTAATCTTTCACAGAAACGAATAATTGAGTACACGTTCTCACTCATAAGTGGACCTTGAATAATTATCATAATACTATAAGAAAGGGATTGGAAGTAGTGGGAGACTGCCAGGGAAAGGGGGTTCACCTCATCAACAGAGGGTACCTGCATAGTGAACATTTGTTTACCTAACCCTGAATTGTATCCCACATCTTCAAAATAAAAAAAATTTAAAATTAAAAAAAATTTAAAAAAAAATAAGCAGTGGGAAAAGCCATATGGGCCAAAATATGGGAGAAATCAAGCACAAGCTTTCAGGTGTTCTCTCTTATATGTGTTTAATTCTCCTAGCAATAATTTGTGAGATGTGACAATTGTTCCCAGTTTTGAAAGCGCACCTGAGCCTGATTGCCCTGAGTTTTTCTTGAAAGTCAGTTACTTATGTATGCATCTCTGTATGTTTGACCTCAGATTTCAACTACCCAAGGCATTTATCATAGATCACATTGTTAGTGTAAACTACCTGATTGAAGTATCTTGTGTCCAAATAGGTCAGATACACTCTTACAAGGCAGAATATTTCAAGGGCTTAGAGCTCATCTCCTAGGACGCAGGAGAGGGTTAGTAGCAAAGATTGACCTCTCTTGAGAATGCACAGGATTTGAGCAACCCAGCTATGCTGAATTAATTCTTTTTTTCACACAAGTTTTTTACAAATATTTTGCAAGACAAAATAAAATACTAGTGAATATAAAGTTATAGATATAAATAAGTATATGAAAAATAGACAAATCAAACTATTTCAACAAGTGACTTTTATTTGAAGCGGTATACAAAAAAACTGCATATATAGTAGTTGAAGCAATTAACAGTTAAACATTGGCTAAATTTTAAATGCGTAATATTTTGCTTGTGTGACATGAAATTTTATTTTGCAACCATGAATGTAGAAATATTTAGAGATTTAATTCAACTGAATATTAAAATAACCAACTCCTTGTAAAATGAGACATAATATAAACAATTAATTTTCTTGATTTTCTAGAAAATAGTTGAGTTGACAGGATGAGTGAGAGAATATATTAAACTATGTGTGGCATCAGTTGATAATTGCCATAGTTGAGTGATACATGATGGTGTATTATACTCTGTCATAAAAAATAAGCCTAAAATTTACATATACAGTAAATTTAAATAATTAAAAACAGAAATTGGCAAAAATAATTTTAATCATTTGAATGTGCCCTGGGGATAATAATGCATTATTTCTAATTTTGTTAGATGCAATAGTGTTACCAACTTTTTGTAAGAAAATGCATTTTTAAGACCCAATGCAATGTATTTATAATTGTAATTATGTAATAAGTTATTTTTATTTTTTTATTTTTTTTTTTGAGTTGGAGTCTCACTCTGTTGCCCAGACTGGAGTGCAGTGGCCACTCCCGGCCACCACAGCCTCGACCTGCTGGGTTCCGGCGATCCTTCTGCTCAGCCTTCCAAGTAGCTGGAACTACAGGCGCGCACTACCACGCCCGGCTAATTTTTTAATTTATTGTAGAGATGAGGTCTTGCCAAGTTGCCCAGGCGGGTCTCGAACCCACGGGCTCAGGCAATTCACTCACCTCAGCCTCCCAAACTCCGGGATTACAGGCTGAGCCACCCAGCCCGGTTAATAATTTAAAGTTGTTAAGCAAAATACAAAGAAGTTAGATGAAACAAGCATTGCAAAATGGTAGTTACTGAGTTCTGGCATGTACACAGAAATCTATTCACAATCTCATTTTATGTGTGTGTCTTTTTAAAAATGAATAAAAGCCAGAGAAAATTGACAATCAAAATATAATGAGCATGTTTCCTCGGTGTGCAATGTAAGTATGATGCATAGTCATTTTTCAAATTTTTAAGGGACTGATAATTGTGTATATTATGTTACAATTTACGAGTTGACGTTTTTAAAAAGCACTTAGTGCTAATTTGAAAATGAACCTTTTAATATAACAATAGATATAACTTTCTCCTGTTCTATTTCTGGCTTATAATGTGCTATTATATTTAATTCATGTTTTGTATCTTTGTGTTTTTATTTTCTTTCATTCATGTTAGGAGCATTGGGAGCAATGTAACACAATCTTTCTGAAATCCTCTCTTCTATGTGTAGGCATTAAAGTACCTTGTCCTTTCTCTATATTTGTTTACTTCTCCTCTGTACTTGCCTTATTATTTTGAGTTCTTCAAGTATTACTCTCACATGACTATTTTCCAAGATCTGATTGGCATTTGTATTGGGAACATACTTTTTTTTTTTTTTTTTTTGAGTTGGAGTCTCACTCAGTCACCCAGACTGGAGTGCAGTGGCCGCTCCTGGCCACCGCAGCCTTGACCCACTGGGCTCCGGCGATCCTTCCCCCTCAGCCTTCCAAGTTGCTGGAACTACAGGCGCTCGCTACTACCACGCCCGGCTGATTTTTTGATTTATTGTAGAGATGATGTCTCGCCAAGTTGCCCAGGCGGGTCTCGAACCCGCGGACTAAGGCGGAACATACTTCTTAGGAAGTTCCCTATCTGTTTCAGATCTCCTTCCTTTGCTATTATTCCTATGTTTAACCTTTTGTTTTGTTTTTATGTTTATTCTCCAAAATTAACTTGAATTTAATATTGATGAAAATGACCTAATCACATTACATTTAAATCTAGAAACTTATCATAATCTTTTTAATTTAAAGCACCAAAATATGTTTTATCCAGTATTCTAGGATATAAGATGTGTAGTTTGAATATTCTTCCTCTTTATCCATCAGATCTAATTAATTAGTAACTAATATTATTTTAAGCTTTATTATAGTTTCTCTTTGCTACTTCACTTCACCATCCAACTCCCTGCACAATTTCAAGCTTTTACAATGGGAACACTTTAAGCATTTATTAATCAGTAGTTTTACTAATAGGTTTTACTATGTGTCATTTATCTGAAAATCTATTTTTTGTAAATTTCTTTCACCACTGAACCAAAAACCTCATGCCTCCACAGGTGTTGGTCTGTAGCAAAAAAAACAAACAAACAAACCAAAAAAAGCAGATTTAATGTCTTTTGATGTCATCTGGATTGGCTCTTGTGAGAGCAAGAAAACCTTGGATTAAGTGTGATTAAACTAGGATTTGGGATCTACACTTATTTGCCTTGTGTCAGATACATATCTTCGTCATTCTTATGTTTAATAGTTGTTGCTCTCTTTCTTTTTTCCTGTCTTGGTACTTTGGTGCCCACTGTTCAGTTGACAGGATGTAGATGAACACATGTACAGAATCCTGACTAATATTCCCTTTTATATCTTTGTTAATTAGACCCTGATGGGCAAATTTTGTTTATTCTACATTTAAAAAAATAGATATTATTACATAATTCAAAAAATAAAAAATATTTTTAAAGAATTTAATCATGCCTTTCAAAAAAGCAAAACAAAACAAAAAACAAATATCAGAATAGTTTTTGGACTGTTTTTCTGATATTGTTAACAATAAAACTGTAATTTTTTGTCAATGTTATTTATTGCCTTAGTTTATTTTATGCTTGTAATTCACATTCAATGCTTGAAAATTAAAAACACTCACCCAGAAAATCTTAGTTGTCTTCCTTCACTAATCTATAATCATAGTCTCATGATATATATACTGATATACCTACAGTATAGCATTTGAAAATTCAAAATTTAAAATAACTTGAACATTCATAAATGCATGTGTTCTTTTTCTTTTACTATTTATTTTCATAGTGTACTCATATGTTTCTGATGAAACTTCCATGTTGAAAAAATCCTATTCTGTGTACAATAGCACACACTTCTTCCTAAATTACAATTCTTAGATATAAACGCCATGAGATGACATACACAAAAGTCATTTACTAATGATAATGTCAATAACTTCAGATCCAAATTCTTCCAATATTAACAGAAAGATTTATTATGGCTTACTTTATTTCTTTTAGGTTATTTAACTATTTGGTAAAATAAAACAACATATTTTGCAATCTGTCTTCAGTATTTTCTAATATGCATGGCAAATTTATTAAGTATGTTTGAATGTTATAAGTGTAAAGTTCTTATTATTTAGCTACTCTAAGTATAAACTTGTATTTGTATAATTTAGAGAAAAAAACTCTACAAAACAGCATAGAGCCAATAATTAGACATGTAATCATCACATAGAATGCATTTCCAGGTAGATTATTGTGGTTAAATAATTTGTTTAATACTATAATTTTAAGGATCTTTTACTCTATTTGAGCTATTGCTTTCTTTAACAAATAAAATCACTTACCAATAATATTTTTTAAAAGTTGGCTTGAAGAGCTTTCTGGGAAAAAGAAAAGTGCTGAAATAATGTGCAGTGACTACTTGGGATGAGAGTGCTTTACACTCTCTCGATCTATACGTTTAAAATTTTGAGACGTTATACCCACAAAACTGATAAAGAAACTGATAAAGTCTTGAAATCAATTGCAATCTTTCTTTGATTTTTTTTTCAGAGATAAAATAAATTAATTAATGTGGTTGCAACAAAATGCAATTTATAACCATTGATAAAACATGTTTATTTTAGTTTTCATATTAACATAAATGCAAAGTAAAATACAAATGTGTAATTGGCAATGTCCTTATGCATTATTTTCAATTACTTTTCTGGTTTATTAAGTTG
Organism: Cephalopachus bancanus; assembly: GCA_027257055.1. Classification (NCBI taxonomy): domain Eukaryota; kingdom Metazoa; phylum Chordata; class Mammalia; order Primates; family Tarsiidae; genus Cephalopachus; species Cephalopachus bancanus. Next base: position 16,379,310 of record JAPVLO010000108.1, on the reverse strand, counting down.
ACAACCAAAAGTGAAAGTGTTAGTTTGTAACTAATACAGACAGGGTTATGGTTATAAATATGCTATTTAAACATCCACAGATTTCTAGGTTACGTGTCATAACAAGTTAATTTTAAATATTAGTACTATATTGTATGCTGATAGAAATCTTACACAGATTATGGAAGTATTGTAATTATTTCAATTTAAAATGAAATGAAATGTGAGCTGAGTTATATCCTCAGGGATATTTTCATGTATATCAAAATACCAATAATTAAAATTGTTTTGAAATATTTTTCAAAAATACATAGATACATTTTCAACTTAAAAATAAAATAGTCGCCGGGCTCGGTGGCTCAGCCTGTAATCCCGCGCCTTTGGGAGGCTGAGGTGAGTGGATTGCCTGAGCCCGCGGGTTTGAGACTCACCTGGGCAACTTGGCGAGATCTTATCTCTACAACAAATCAAAAAATTAGCCGGGTGTGGAGCATGCGTCTGTAGTTCCAGCTACTTAGAAGGCTGAGGTGGAAGGATCACCAGAGCCCAGCAGGTCAAGGCTGTGGTGCCCGGGAGCGGCCACTGCACTCCAGTATGGGCGACAGAGTGAGACTCCAACTCAAATAAATAAATAAATAAATAAAAATAAAATAGTCTTTTTCTACTTATGTCTTCATACTCTTCTGAGTATGCATTAACTTCCAGTCTCTTTCTTACAGGTGATAATTTGCAGATAATTTTTATAGGACTAAAATTATATTTTGGGAAACTAGTATAATTAAGAGGCTTAGAAGGAAAAAATAGGATATAAAATACACTACGATTACGTGGTTGTATCCAAAATAAAATTAGAGCATCAAACTAAAGAAAGACTACTGAAAAAATTAGTTTGCTTATTTGCATCTATTGAATGACTATTCATTTGTCTTCACTATCGTGTTCTTATTTTAAAAAATACGAAAAAGTAATATGAAAACTATCCTTTGTTAGTCATGTCAAGTAACTAGTACAAATGGCAAATATCTCTATCGATAACATATACTATATGTACTAGTACATATAATCACAAAATGTATGATTTATATGCAGATGTACAGCTAAGGCTGAATTATTTCTAATCATAATATGAGTGAATGACTTAAGAAGATTTACTTAGCTTTTAAGAGCTTTGGACAGGATGACATTAATGTTTCCCTAGATAAAATAGAAGGGTTTATTTTGAACATTTAGCAAAAGTATATAATTTAGATAAGTGTAAGATTATTATATATGTGTTCAGTTTAAAATAAAATTTTAGCTTTTCAAATCAGGTAAATAATTTTGACTATTCACTTGTCATTCTGAAAAACTATAAATATGGACAATTTAACCATAACTAAAGATGAATAAATTTGATATTTGATTGAGTCAGGAAAATAGCCCAATTATAGAAATAAATGGGTTTAATAGAGCAATCAATGTTTACCTAGATATGGAAGGAGAGGACAAGTAAGAATCTGAAAGTTGTAGTTATTTATTTATTTTTTATCCTTAAACATTGGACTGGATGGAGAAATGGAAGCTTTCAAAGAGTTGGTGGGAGTGCAAGCTAGTACAACCTCTAGGGAAAGCAGTGTGACAATTCCTTAAAGAACTAAAAATTGACCTTCTATATGATCCAGCAGTCTGTCTCCTGGAAATACACCCAGAAGAACATAAATAGCTATATAAAAAAGACAAAACTGCACACATACGTTTATTGCCACACTATTCACAATAGCAAAAACATGGAACCAACACTACAGCCCCTCAAAAGCGGACTAGATAAAATGAGGTAAATACACTTAATGGAGTATCATACAGTCATAAAGAGGAGCAAAATCATGAACTTCACAGCAAACTGGATGCAGTTGGAGACCATCATACCAAGTGATCTATCACAGAAACAAAGAACTGATGATCGCATGTTCTCACTCCTAAGTGGGCCACATGAGCATGAGGGAGGAACTGATAGTCACAGGGCACTGCTAGAGGAGGAAGGGAGACAGGAGAGTGGAGAGCAAGTGACAACACAAAGGGTACCTGGTCCACTACCAGGGGGAGTTAAACCCGGTTGGAAGCCCAAACTTTACCTACATGCAGCCCACTTATGTAGTTAATCCTCACTTGTACCCCACATTTCATAAAATAAGATAAAATAAAATAATAAAATAAAAAATAGTCTAGAAAGTTGAAGTTATCGATGGTAGGCCAACAAATCATAGCATTGGATTACCATTCTACAAAACTGAAGTTGGAAAATAAATCTGAAGGTGACTTTGTCAAGTCACCAAAACTGAAAATAGGTCAGAAGGTCCGACACATCTGATGACTGGGACTACGGAAAAGCACATTGAGGAACTGCAATACTATACAACTGTCTACTGCCACAACCTCCCTAAAGTAACACACTCTCATCTTTTCCTACTTCAGAATGCTTGTTATTTGCAAGCTCTAACCCTGAACAATATAAAATGTGTTCAGGAAATAAATCTTATTTTCATTGCAAGAGATTTCCTAGAAGTGGGTGGTCCCAGTGGAAAGTCGGCAGCTGGAACAGGCCACCCGTTTGTAAGCTCGGCATGAAAAGTTTTTTTTTTTTATTAACTTCCAATAAAGTTAATGAAAATTACACTTCTGCCTAACCTCATGAAAAAATTCAATTAGGGTTCAACTCAAAAAACAGAACCATTGTATATGAATATTCATTTATACTTATATATGTTATAATTCTATTCACACTTATACCTGAGTAAAATATTTGTTTCAACCTAGTAGCTCAAAAAATTTTGTATGTTGCCTGAACTAGTCCAATATTTACAGAGTTACGTGTAGAAGACTTTTGTATACTTACTGCAGTCAGTAAAAAAGGTCCAGGAAAAAAAAAAAATGAATGAGAGAGAGAGAGAGAGAGATAAATTGTAGAACTAACTGTAGACCTGGGAGCTGTTTGGAGTCTCTTAGTTCAGGAGAATCTAAACTGCTTCTGATCATTTTATGATCTGGTACAGAGAGGATTAAGTGCTTATCAGTTGTCAGAAAATATGCTATTTTGTCAAGTAAAAAGACCATGTCTGGAAAAGGAGCTTCAATTGGAGTAATTGCATGACTACTTTTGTGATATTACTGTGTGAATCTACAAGATTCACATTTTCTGCACGTATCAAGTAGATAAGATAAAAGTGAGATATTAAAAATTAGTATTCCTTCAAGCCTTTGGTAGTGACATTAATTTCCATAATCTCTCAGTTTCATGGTGTTGTTTGAGAGGAGACAGTTATTTTCATAGGAACTGGCTCTGACTTCACAGTCCAGGGAATTTATCTGGCGATTTTGTCAGCTACTGACCTCTATTGCCGCATTGCTTTCTTGGACTGGGAAGATAACCAAAGGGTGACTTCTGGTACTCACTGACACTATTATGCATTATAATCAGTCCAATAATCTATTTATTAACTTGTGCTCTATGAACTGGACTTTGACTTGAAAATGTTTTGGTACTCTATTTAAAGAATTATTACAACTATTGTGTGGTATTTCCTGAAAGTATTTTTCTTTCTCTTAATTAATGACCGCAGATAAATAAGGGGATGGTTAAGATTAAAGTTTAATATAATTATATGTATTATAATTGATATAAATTATATATTAAATGTATATTTAATATGTTTTTATATGTTTGTTTATATTTAGCTTAACCTCTATTTTGCAGAAACAAAATATCTGCAGGTATCACTCAGCTGATAAGGGCGAGAGCATTATTTTTAACTAGAAGGCATGGCGTCAGACTATGCACTCAAATATTCATGCTATACTTCTATTACAGTTCAATTTTTAGAAACTTCTTGAGAGAAAATGCATAAGAGGAAAGCTATCGAAACCTTGCATCTTTTAATATACCTTTAACATATTGTCCATTTTTTGATTATTGTTCTGGCCAACGTGTTCTTAGTAGAAAAGCATTTTATCTTAAGTTCTAGTTTCAGTATGAAACAGTGTGTCTATGACCTCAGGTTTCTGAAATTTCATGGCAATATACTTGAGTATATATTTTTTTGTTCTCTTCATTCATCAATTATATGAGATATTAGTGATCCTCATTCACTGTGAAATCTCATTTTCAATACTTCTGCAACTTCACATGTTTATTTGTTTGATGGTTTTCCCACTTGAGTATTCAATTTACTTTGTATGCATGAGGGGGACCCTCAAAAAACCAGAATTTATTTATTAAAAACTTGTGATTTTATTCTTACATGTTTGAACTTCAGTTACTCTCAAATTACTCTCCATTTGATTAAATGCATTTATCAGACACTCCACTCCTCAAAAATTTTTGAACTCGTCAATTTTGATGCCTTTTAGTGCTTCTGCTTTTTGTTTCATCTCTTCCATACATCTTCCTTTGAGGACTTTTTTAATCTTGGGAAACAAACAAAAAATAGTCTCTCAGGGTGAGATCAAGTGAATAGGAAGGAGGGGAATGGAAGTCGTACTTGAAAGAATCTCCAAAAAAAATTCACGGAGACCGATTGCAGCCTCTGACAGCAATGCTAGCTGGTACACTGATGCTGATGTCTTCTTAGAATACTTGCTTAGTGGGGGAATCCTGTACTACAAGGGACCTGCCCTCCAAAAGATAGTTTTTTGGAGAAGGGGGTCTATTTTGCACAAATGCATGCACACACACACACACACACACACACACACACACACACAGATATATTTTTACATATCATTTTTACCATTTCATACTGTTTTCTGGAGACATTGAAAAATACTTCAAAATATTGGACAATATTTTTTATTTATTTTATCATTTTTGATTTGTCTAATGTCTCATTTTATCTTTTTTTCCTCTCATTTTGTCTAAATGTTCTTTTTATTTTGCTGTTTCGGAACTTTCTGATTGAACTTGACTGACAGATCCAATATCTGTTTAACTTTCTGTGATTTTTTTTCTTTTATTACTTGAATTGTTTGTTTATTCTCAAATCCTTTCAGCTCTTGATTAGTTCGTATAATTCTCTTACATTTTCCTTAAATACATGGAGATACTTGATTGTTCACAAAAATTTAAAATAGATTTACTAAATGGCTCATTGGAGACTCTGAGTGGAAATAAAAACACAAAACAAAACCCTTTAGCTGATATGGTTGGGGGGTAGAATTGTAGTATAAACTAACAGTCATTTTCTTATTTCAGTTTGCCTGCTAATTTTAAAGACAAGAAAATGATATTCTAGGAATGACAAGGATAACGAGGTCAGAATCTGGCCAATTAAAATTTATAAATTATACATAATTTAATTATAGTTTATTAAAAAATATGACTCCCTACAGTTAAATGGAAATGGTCTCAAAGGGAATCTGTCTTGATTACATTTTATCATTCCTCCTGATTTCAGTGTGTCCTGTATCACTTTGAGACCTGTACTACTCAGCTTTCTCCTTATATCGGCACTTGCTTTAGACCTATTTATTTACTTATATATGTATGTATGTATGTATGTATGTATGTATGTATGTATGTATGTATGTAAGTATGTATTTTGTGAGTCATGGTCTCACTCTGTAGCTCAGGCTGGAGTCCAGATGCCCGATCGCAGTTCACTGCAGCCTCGACCACCTGGGCTCAGGTGATCCTTCTGCCTCAGTCTCCCAAGTAGCTGTGACTACAGGCACATACCACCACACTGGCTAGTTTTCTGAATTTTTGTAGAGAGGAGGTCTTGCTGTATTGCTGGTCTCAAACAATCCTCCTCTCTTGCCCTCCCAAATTGCTGGGATTGCAGCATGAGCCACTGCACCTGGCCTTATATCAGACTTCTTTACATCAAGGGAAATTACATGGATAAATTCTTGCTTCCTACTAGAAACAATCATCTAATAAATTATAAGTATGATCAATAGTGCACAGAATTATACTATTTATATTGAGTGAATAAAAATTAAAATATGCAATATATTATTAATTGCCTTATGGTATTATACTTTCTTTACCAGGAACAAGAAATACCCTTTGAAATATACTTATGGTTATTTAAAAATGCAATTCATACATTGGACTTATATTGATAAACTGGCTACCATAATTATATATGCAAAATACATGTTTAAGATTTGAATATTTAGACTCTTAGAAAAATCCAGAGGCATGGCTTTACTGTTTGAAGGCTTTTGTCAAGATGACCAAGTTCTTTAGCTAGTGCCTCTGCAATGATTTTCTTTAGTGTTAACTGATTTCCAGATAACTGGTAAAGCATTATTTCTGGGTATCTCTTTGCGCGTGTTTCCAGAACAGTTTGACATTTGAATTATGAACCGATTTAGGAAGCTCTGTCCTCACCAGCATGGGCAGGCGTCACCCAATCCATTGACAGCTCAAACAGAAGAAAAAGACCTTGAAAAGGTACATTTTATTTATCTTCTGGAGTTCAGACATCCATCTTCTCTTGCCCTTAGGAATCAGTATTCCTGGTTCTCTGACCCTGGACTCTCGGACTTAGAGCAGCAGCCATCTAGGTTATCAGGGTTTTTTAGATAAATTATGTAACCAACATTCCTGGTTCTAGAACTTGCAGATGGTGTATCACAGACATTCTCAGCCTTTTTAGTTGGATGAATAAATTCCCATAAATTCCCTATTCACTTTCCTTTCCCTCTTCACTTTCTCTCTGTCTCCTATTGATTTTGTTTCTTTGGAGAACCATAATTAATATAGTTTCCATCTCTCTGAACAAGTTTTTGTCAGGAAACAGATGGTTTCCATGATTACAGTTTATTTTGAAATGTAATCAATATATTGTTCCAGTCAGTGAGTAGAATATTTTTATTATCAGTGTGTTTTAAATAAAATATTAGACAAAAATCAGAAAAGAATGCTGACTGATAAGATCTTAATTTGTTTCTTGATTCTGTTTTTATGGCAAAGATTGCAATGCTCAAAGCTGCAAGGAGCAAATATTATTTATACAACAGTTTTAGTTGTCTTCTCAATCTAATAATAGTTATCATATATTAATCACAAAAGTTTCAAAACATTTGAGTTTCAAAGCAACTCAAAAGATCCATTTTGATTTCCTACTTCATGCAACTTTGTATTGAAGGAAAAAAGCTTCAGTTACTCAGGTTCAAACTTTATTGATCATAGATTTTTACCAATAAAAAAACTAACAATATTAACAATAATTTTATTTTGTTTTTTTGGAAGCAAAATAATGAAAATATTTTCTAATTATAAAGCAAGATATAAACAAGGAAGATGATGTCTTACTAATTTGTTTTCTACTAAGTTGGTATGTACATACATTATATATTAAATCAAGGCTTGCTGCCCCATAATTTTATAATAAGACATCAATTTTTCACCTGTTGAGTAAAACCCAATACATTTATTTTAACTTTACTTGATTATTTTTATATGTGACTGTTTCATTGTTAATCACTTAAAATATGTTTGTTATTGAGGATTTTTACCGTAGATATATTTACTATATATATTTACTATATTTTAATATCCAGTCTATTTATTTAATGTTTAGAGTCTTGGCAGAAATAATAACTCTTTTTCAAATATAAGAGAGGGGACCTTATCGAGATATTACAAACTAAAAATCTAAAATGGGCTTATTGGTTTTGTGTCCAAAATTGCTATCAAATTATGTGAATCAAAATCTTTAATTTTCAAACACCAGAAATTGATGAAATTTTGCCACATATTTTAATAACGTGCACTTATTATTTTATGCTTTATCTGGTGTTTGATTTTTTTGTTAGTATTTGTTTCTTTGCATTCGAGATTGTATTTTCTTATACCTAGTGAGATATTCTCAACTTTCAAAATAGTACCAAGTTACTTGTTTATAATGACATATGGGAAGTAGTTTTTTATTATAAGATAAATAGCTTGATATTATCTACTTCATTTTGTTTATGTTACAGATGAGAGAAATTGATTCATACAGAGATATAACACTTTTGTTGAGGTCAGATCTTATTTTTAAGTTAGTGCTCCTCTATAACAGCCACAACAATAAAATAGTAACAAAACAACACAATACAACAACAACAATACAAATAAGCCTAGATGTCTCATGGATTTTTTATCATGAACCCATTGGTTTTTTTTTTTTTTTTTTTTGAGTTGGAGTCTCACTCGGTCACCCAGACTGGAGTGCAGTGGCCGCTCCCGGCCACCGCAGCCTCGACCTACTGGGCTCTGGCGATCCTTCCTCCTCCGCTACCACGCCCGGCTGATTTTTTGATTTATTGTAGAGATGAGGTCTCGCTGCCCAGGCGGGTCTCGAACCCGCGGGCTCAGGCAATCCACTCACCTCATCCTCCCAATGGCGCGGGATTACAGGCTGAGCCACCAATCCCGGCTCCATTTGGTTTTTAACATACTTAGTAGCTCATATAAAACATTTGTAATACTATTATATACATGCTATTAGAATTATAATATTGACATAAAAGGTGCTTCAGAGTGCTTAATTTTAAATATACAAGTTTCTATTTTTGTTTCATGTATAAAGTTAAACATTTTTAAAGACAAATGAATAAATCACTTAGCACTAATAGCATATTATATGTCATAAGCAATGCAAGGATTAAAACAAACTAGAGGCAGAAAAGTCGTCTCTTCATAAATAAGCGAAAAAGGCAGTATTAATTTAAAAATATAAAATTATAAAAACATTATATTAATAGTCTTGATACAACTAGCTGTGTACCACAGACACTTTAAATAAGAAAGATTAAAGTTATTTTACTTAAAAATTTCTGAATCTGTGAAAATACTTTTGTAATATAATTACATATACCTGTCTCTGGAAAATGTATGTCTTTGGACAAAAGTATTTATAAATAAAACAGAAACGTATCAGTGTAGTGTATAAAATCAGTAAAATAGATTATTAATTTTGTGTGTTTTTCTAAATCTCATCTTAAATTCAATAACACAAATTGAATTTAATGTACTGCATTTGATTATTACATGTTTTTAAAGATTGGCTAAGTAAAGCATTCTTGTGAGCATACTCAGAATTAGGAAAAATCTTTTTTTTTTAATAGTTTTTAGCATGACATTTAAAGAAGAATGTCTTCTATCAAAAAGAACATGCAGAGAAATAGATTCAACAAAATATGCCTGCGTGGAATTAGGACTCCTCTTTCTTCTATTAATCTAATTTATTTTATTGCACAAAATTCCCTTATAAATGCATCTGTGCATGGTGGAAATGTCAGTGACTGTAATAGAGGATCTTCCTGGGAAATTTATCATGGAATGTAATTTTTAAATTACCCACATTGTTGTGCTGGGCAGGATCACGGATGAAACTTGTTTGAAATTACTGTTTCTTAGATGATGTTGAAAAGCTTCAAAGGTCATCAGGCTCCACATTGTGACTGAAAGTTAAAGCATAAGTTAAAATGTTATGGAAAAAAAAATAACCAAGACATAACTATCTCCTGTTTTGGGAAGTATAATATCTTTGTCTACTGTTGAGATATTTTCTTTTCTTTACCTTTTTTTACAGGGGAAAATAAATTTCATTTTTTTTGTGTGGGAGAAAGGAAATAATATTAGCTACAAAAATAAATGTGATAATAATTCTGAGGGAACAGTAGTTGAGAACTCGTTTCCCCTTAAGTTTGATTTCAACAGGTAAAGAAGACCTTTGACTTCAGCACCTAAAATGTAAATTAAGTGAGATCATGACAATCACTATACTTATTAATTTGCTACCAGATTGCTGTTTAACCAGAGAATCAAAGTTGAATTTGGACAAAATTGTAATGTTCATAATACTGAGATATTTTCCAGTGAAAGAACTGGTTGACTTGATTTTAAACATTAATAGTATGTACTATAGAACAGAAGTTAACATAGATACATTAATATGTTTATTCAAAACTACAAATACTTGGTCAAAAATGCTGAATCACTGAACATAAAGTCTGTACAAAAATATAAGGAGGCAGTGCCTCTGGTCTGTGAGATGGTACCTGAAGACAATGAATAAAAGAATGTGATTGATATACAAAATGTATGATAATAAAATATCTATAACAATTTAAATGATCTATAAGATTACAGACAAAAGACTGACGAAATAAGAGTTGAAGGCTATATATGTGTGCATAGACATACAAGCATATATGTACAGATGCTTCTTGACTTATAATATATTTATATCTCATTAAACATATCATAAGTTGAAAATATCATAAGTTAAAAATTCATTTATTACAACTAACCTACTGAACATTACAGTTTGGCCTAGTTTATCTTAAACTTGTTCAGAATACTAACATTAGACCACAATTGAAAAAAAAAATTATCTAATACTAGGCTCAGTTTATAATAAAGTATTGAATAGCATATGTTACTTATTAATATTATACATTACATTGTAATTACAACAGTTGTGCCTTATTGTAAAGTTGAATACTTTTAAGTCAAACAATCATAAACTTAGGACTGTCTGTATATAGATACACACATCTGTTTGGAAACATTGATTTATTTTGGGTAATCTTCTTTTCCCTTATTAAGCAGGAATGAAAATGAAGATATAGGAAAAGCAACTGAGTCTGTGAGCATGAACAAAAGAACTCAAGAGGAAGTTTGTTTCAAAAGGTGTTTTATTAAAGGTGTTTCATGCTTTATTTTTCTAAATTATTTTCAATTTTGATATATTTTAAACACAAATATTTGTCACATTTTTAAAATTAACAAACCATTAAATTTGAAAATTTATCAAAGATTTAACTATATTCAGGTAAACATAGCAGAAAGTAAAATAGATAAAAATTTAAATGTAAGATAAACAAAATAGCATTCAATGAAAAGTAAAGTGGGTTGTTATAATGCAAATTGAATTCTTCTTCCCCAAGAAAAATCCAAGACTGTTTAAAATTTATTTACCACTATAAAATATATTACTGAAACAAAAAATACGGTGTCTAGTATCAAGGGAGATAATAATCCATTATTATGTTCTATTTAAGATAAGTCTCTTGTTGAAAGTACATTTATATTTGTTAGGTTTATTTTTGTATTTAGTTAAGACTTGTAGGATAATGTGTCATTGAGACCCCATAGGAAATCAATGACATTGTTCATTAAAAATAAATGGATAACTAAAGACCAAGAATGAATTAACTACTCATATTTTCCCAGAATGCAGATATTTTCATGCAATCAAAAATACTACACAATAATTAAAATTTAATTTTGATGTGTTTTTTAAGTCTAAAGGTCTGTAAACAACAAGGTGAGAAAAAATGTTTAAAAATGTGAAAATTGACCGGGCTTGGTGGCTTAGCCTGTAATCCCAGCACTTTGGGAGGCCAAGGCGAGTGGATTGCCTGAGCCTATGGATTTGAGACCCACCCGGGCAACTTGGCAAGACCCCGTCTCTACAATAAGCCACAATTAGCCGGGCATGGTAGCGCATGCCTGTAGTTACTGCTACTTGGAAGGCTGAGGTGGAAGGATTGCCGGAGCCCAGCAGGTTGAGGCTGCGCAGGCTGGGAGTATGCCACTGCACTCCTGTCTGGGTGACAGAGTGAGACTCCAACTCAAAAAAAATAAAAATAAAAATAAAATAAAATAAAAATGTGAAAATTCGCAAATGGTATGCAAACATTTACATTAGTAAAAGAAATAAAAATATAGCAAGAACTAAACAACATGGTAGGCATAATATATTAGAATGAATAAGCAAAACCAGTAAAATTGAAAAATACAAATCAACATACAAAAATCAGTAGCATTTATAGGATCCAATAGTAAACAATCTGGAAAATAAATCAAGAAAGCAATGCCATTTAAAATAGCTACAAAAAATAAAATAAATTACTCAGAAATAAAGTACAAAGTCTATAATATTCAGTGATCCATCACAGAAACAAAGAACTGAGTACCACATAGTCTCACTCATAAGTGGACCCTGAAAAATTATCATAATACTACAAGAAAGGAATTAGCAATAGTGGGAAACTGCCAGGGGAGGAGAGGGCACACTTTTTCAATAACAAATGGAAGTTATTTACAATAAAACTGTAAACCACTGAGGAAATAAACTGAAGAGAATTCAAAAAGATGGAAAGATATTCCACACTCAAGGATTGGAAAAAATAATATTATTAAAATGTTTATACTTCCCAAATCAATCTACAGATTCCATGCAATTCCTGTCAAAACAATAATGACACATCACAGAAATTTTTTAAAAATATAAAATTTGTGTAGAACCTCAAAATACCCAGAATAGACAAAGTAAATCTGAGCAAAAGAATGAACCTGGAGACATTCCGATACTTTGAAATATACTGCAAAGCTATAATAACCAAAACAGCATGGTACTGGTGTAAAAGCAAGCACATATCCCCTGCTTGACTTTGAATCTCTGCTAAATCCTAGGGACCGTGAATGACTCACTTTTTATAGCAAGTTCTGAATGCATAGCCTTTGCATGTTCTCATTTGGTTGGTCTTTATTTCCACAATCTGATAGTATTTTTAACCTGACTTGATCTTAATACTTTGGGTAATCTTGATTCAGATTAAGCTACAATTTATGACATTCTCAATTTATTTCCTGTACTATAACAGAATACCAGAAACTGAATAATTTATAAAAAGTTTATCTGACTCTTAACTCTGGAGACTGGGAGATTCAAGAGCTTCTTGGCAAGTGTCATCTCATGGTGGAAGGGTAGAAGACAGAAGTGAGCATGAGGGAGGGGGAAATGAAGTGGAACACATTTTTTCTAACAAACCAATTTTCACAATAACTAACCCACTCCTGTGACAATGACATTAATCTATAAGGACTCATGAGGTCACAGGGATTCAGCCCTTATGAGACCTCATCATCTCATAAAGACATCATTTCCCAATACCTATATACTGGTCATTACATTTCTGCATAATTTGGGTGAGGACATTCAAACCATAGCACTTTCTCCAAAGGACAACATAGACTAGAATCATGTTTGTTGAGATAGTCTCTTCTATATGTGGTTGTGTATGTTATCAGGATGGAACAAACATGATTGATGATGAGAAGATGTCACTAATGTCTAGACAAATAAAAATGGGATAAAATAGCATTACATCATGCCAGCTGTTCAGTACTACTCTCTGCAGTACCTAATTTCCATGTGCAGTCTTTTAAAATTTTATTCTCAAATTTATTTTTTATTTCCAATATGTCTTATTACTGACACATGGGACTAGACATTTTTATAATTCATAAGGTTAGTCTTTACACTATTATCTGAGTTTAATTACTTTGCTTTTTTTATTGGTGGAATATTTGAGATTAAAAAATTTTGTTATCTTTTCCATGTTTTCTTCAACAATACTTAATTTGTGTGTGTGTGTGTGTGTGTGTGTGTGTGTGTGTGTGTGTGTGTTGGAGTCTCTCTCTGTCGCACAGAATGGAGTGCAGTGACACTCTTCCGGCCACTGCAACCTTGACCTGCTGTGCTCCGGCTATCCTTCTGACTCAGACTTCCAAGTAGCCAGGACTAGAGGTGCAAGCTACCACACCCGGCTAATTTTTGATTTATTGTAGAGACAAGGTCTTGCCAAGTTGCCTGGGTGGGTCTTGAACCCCGAGGGCTCAGGCAATCCACTCTTCTCAGCCTCCCAAAGTGCTGGGATTATAGACTGAGCCACTGAACCTGGCCAACAATACTTAAATTGTAAGAATATGACCAAAAAGTTGTAAGTCCTTGATTCAGGGAATGTTTATGGAAAAAAAGGAAAAACTAGTTTGAGGCCAACAACTCTGAATGATTTTTTGTTGTTGTTATTTTAAAGATGTGGGATACAATTCAGGGTTAGGTATACAAACAGTCATTGTACTGGTAAAGTTTGGGAGATCAGGTATCTTTATTAATGAAGTGTGCCCTCCCCAACCCTGGCAGTTTCCCACTACTGCCAATCACTTTCTTGTTGTATTATGATAATTGTTCAGTATCAATTGTTCAGTATAATTGTTCTTGTAGTATATGATAACTGTAGTATTATGATAACCTTATAAGTGAGAACATGTGGTACTCAGTTCTTTGTTTCTGTGATGGATCATTGAGAATTACAGACTCTAAGTCCATCCAAGTTGCTGTGAAGTTCATAATTTTGTCCGTCTTTAATGGCTGCATAATATTCTAATTATACACAGTTTTTTATCCAGTCTACTTTCGATGGACAGCATGATTGGTTCCATGTTTTTGCCAGTGTGAATACTGTTGCAATAAACATACGTGCACAGGCATCCTTTCTATAGAATGATAAGAGTTCCTCCAGTTATATTCCCAGAAGGGGAATTGATCGGTCGTATGGGAGGTCAATTTTTAGAACTTCTAGGTATCACCACACCCTTTCCCACAGAGGTTGTACTATTTTATACTCCCACCAACAGTGTACAAATATTCCCTTTTCCCTGCGTCCTCTCCAGCATTTATTATTTTTTGAGTTATTGATGATGGTCATCCTGACTGAATGATTTAAAGAAAAAAAATGTATAAAATTCAAGATATGTAAATTGGTGATGTGAAAAGGAGATTTAAAAATGAATCTTTTTGTGAGTAGCAGCACCGAGAGAATAGATTTTTATGGTTTTAGAAGGTTATATAATTCAGGATTCCCAAGAGTTGAGGAACCTATCTATTCACAGCTATGTACTGTGGAAGTCATTGGAAAATAGGAACAAAAATAAATCGGCCATCAATAAATATGTACTGGAAAATATGGATTTATAGAGGGTTTTCTATATGCACACACACACACAGAGAACTAAAGAAAACTGAGATCTTCAGTCTTATGTACTAGTTATTTACTCAGTTATCAGTAACCAATTAAAAACATCGTTAAGGTAGCAGAAAAATCTGATTCTCTGTGGAATGTAACAATTAAAAGTAACCAAAATAAATCTTTACTGTCTATTTATTTTCTTGTTTAAACTACTCTCAATTTTCTGGTCTTCACTTTTTAAGAAAAATTTTTTTATTATAAAGATGTGCAATACCATTCAGGGTTATGATGACAGAGCTCCAGTCAGCCTAAAATACCCACCACAATGGATGTTTGTTTCCTTGTTGAAGACTTGCCTCTGATTTCTCTTTTTGACAAAAGAGCAACAAAAGAAAAACAATATTTGAGTTATGTTTTAGTGCTTTCAGTTACAATGAGATAGATTATTGGTCTCACATTAGATGAGCTCTCAAGAGATTGAGCCTCCATTGTGCAAATTAGGCTTAGGTATAGAAACAACAATGACGCCCCCAGAAAAACTTACAGATTTCAGAAATTTTAAGCACAAACTAATTATACTGTAAAAGGAAAACTATAGCTATCTAGAAAACACATGGTTTAGTGCATTTGATTTTGTAAAATGGCAGTTAAATTTTGAAATAGAAAAATATGTTGGAGAATTAATTATTAACATTAATAATTTATTTCTGGCTGACTTTGGTCCCCCTCCCCCACCTTGGGGAGGTGAATCTTCTCTCTTCCTTCTCTTTCTCTCTCTAATTTACTTTTAAATAAACTTTTCTTTCTTAACCTTTAAAAAATAATAATTTCTTTCTGATAAAACTATTTCTATATTATGTATATAGAAATATATATATATATTTACTCCAGAATCAGCAAGCCCAAAAAGCATTTAGAAAATTTGAAAATGGTTTCAAGTTATTCTTCCTTAAGTTAGTATAAAATAGTTTACATTGAACTGTATAAAAATAACTCTTAATAATAATTTTTACAAATTAATATCTTCTCTTAGTTATAATATGAAAATCAACCTTTGTAATGGATTTGTCAGTTCATAAGTAATTTCACCTGTTTTGTTTAAAATAATTATAAATAAAATTAATGGTAGCAATATATTTAATTTTGGCATTAAATTGAACAGCAATGTATATCTTTCATTATTGCAGCAGATACAAAACTATAGTTAATGTATATAAAAATATAAATTACAAGATAGATTTGCCGTTGTTGTCTCCACGTCCAGCAATTCAACTCAGTGGAAATAATCCCTTTGTAATCAACCACTCCATATACATACTACATTTATGGAATTTTAACTTAGCTCTGCATTTAAAACAGGCAATCTAAACATGTGCTCAGTGGATAAAAATAAGCCCCGAAGAGCTACTCTTTAAACTTTATACTTTTTACAGAAACTAGACTTCAAAGATATTCTGAAAACACCATAAAGTTTTAAACTACAGTGCCCACAAACTTCGCACATGGCTCCCATCGACATCAATCAGAATTCTATGTGCATGGACTGAGGGCAAAGCATAACCTTTTATATGGTTGACAATATGTTTGAAATGACTACAAAAATGTCTGAAACTTCAAACACTGTGCTGAATTTACACTTTCAAAGCACACTTAGCTTTAGGAATTCAACAAATGCTAAATATGCTGGGTTTCACTAGTTTAATTTCAAATTTTAAAAGTTTCACACAAATTTTCTTTGCAATTTAGAGGTCAAAATTAAATTAACTGAAAACGTTAATTGTTAAAGTAATTTTTGGTGGCTTTTAAATAGCTTTTTATTCAGTTCTTTCTTTTCTTGAAAGCATTGAATTATAAAGTAATAACAAGAGTAAAACCAATTTAATACCTAGTAATTTGGAAAAAATAAGCCCACCAAGCGGACTTCACGGTAATTACAAACTGTAAGACAAAACCAAAGCAAAACAAAACAACCAAGCATACAATGTGTCAGAAGATATTTACAAAATAAATATAGCATTTTAAGTAACATTAGCTGAACATGTTTGTGATTAAGCTTCATGAAGTTTCAGTGACTTTGGATCCTCCTGTTGTAGATTTGTGCTTATTCATCAGATGTAATATCCTCATCGGTTTAGTTCTATCTTCTGTAAAGAGATGATTTTTAATACTGTTTTTTAGGGGGAGTTATGTGAAATTCTTTTTCTGCATCTAAGTAAAATGATTTAAGTTACATGTACAAGAATGAGTTTTTAAACTCTTATCTCATTGTTATGGAAGGCAATATTCAACACTTTCTATAGACCAAATAAACTTCCTCATTTCAAAAATCTATTAAAATGCAAGTATTATTTGAAGACACATATTATTAAGCTGCTGTCAGCAAACTTATTAATAATATTTATTTATATATGTATAGTTTATGTCTTTTTAAATCAATGTAAAACGGAGACAGGAAAGTTAGAAAACAATGTAGAAAACAGATAAGGAAGTAAAACTAACAGATCTTCAAAATTAACTTTAGCTGCTTTATTATTTCTCATCCTAACTGTACTCATTATATTAAAATTTGGCACTAGAGTACTAAGTAAGCTTTCCTGTTATTTAGAGTTTTCTGAGGGAAAAAGTGGAATATTAAATTTTAATGTCAGGCTAGATTCCATTAACAACATGCCTTTACAAGACAGAACTCAGGAAAGGTTCAATAGTCAAATCAGGAGAAAAGTTATATTTAGTAAAAGGTTTATTAGGAAGGTTTTGTTTTCTATAGGAGGAAATATTTAAATAATGAGTCCAGAAGACACTTACTCTATGAGTGTAGAAATAAATATAACAAAGAAGGCATTATCTTGAGGCCCATAGGAAACACATTGCTCCAAACTGGCAAGAAAGATGAAATCTTAGAAACAACTAAAAATTTTAAAATCTACATATATGAAGAGGAACGGAGATAAAATTAGCAGTAGGTTTTTCATCAGAATAAAAAAAGGAAAGCAAGAAGACAGTAGGTCAATATTTTTATGGTAATTAAAAATTTGTTACATTCCATTTCTTGCAAAATATTTTTTAGTGCAAATGTAAAATTTAGGATATTTTTAGACATAATTTTAAAAAGTCATTATAAGCAAGACTGAACTACGATAAATGATAAAGAAATTTATTTAAGATAAAGAAAAACAAAACTAGATGGGAATATATAAATACAAAAAATGAATGAAGAGCAATGATATGTAAGGTTTGTAACTTTGTATGTTTTTTTTATTTAAATGTCTGTAAAGACTATCTATACAAAACATATAACAAAATAGTTGGGTCTTTATAATATATTTAGAAGTAAAATATGCAAAATCATAGCACAAAGTCTGGAAAGAGATCAACGGAAGCTCACCTTTTTGAGGTTCATATACTATAATCTAGTATACTTGGAGGTTTACTGTGATAAGGAATGATGTATTCTAAACTAGCAGAACTAAGGGCTGTATGTCATAAGCCAGAAAGAAAAATGAAATTGAATCTGAAAAAAAGAAAGGGGTAAAGGGAAGAAAGAAGACTCAAAAACAATTGTAAAAATGATAGATATGTTTAAACTGCATAGATTGAAAACTCAAATAAGAAAACAAGAACAACTGAATGCCGCATGCTCTCACTTATAAGTGGGCCATCACATAAGCACAAGGGTGAGACTGGCAGATGCTGGACACTGCCACGGGAGGGAAAGAGAGAAGAGGGTGGCGTGGGGGACATGGGACACATGGCAACCCACTGGGTACGGGGTTCAATATTAAGGGGAAAAAGAGTAAACTAGAAGCCCAAACTTAACCTGCATGCAACATACTTATGTAGCAAATCATCACTTGTGCTCTACAACTAAAATTATAAAATAAAATAAAAAAATAAAAAGACACAATACTTCCTACAAAAATTCAATCAATATGTAATTACACAAGTAGGTTAAAGTAAAAGGATAGAAAATATTACCATAATAAAAATAATCAAAGGATACTACAGCAGCACATATTAATATCAAACAAAATATATTTCAGAGAATAGAGTTAAAGTCTTTTTGCATTAATAAAGGAGTCGCTTATTCAAGACAACATAATGATCCTAAATATGTAATCACCTAATAACAGAATTTCAGAATACATGAAGCAAAACTGTAATTTAAGGAGAAAGACTCAAATAAAAAATATAATTGAAAATTACAATACTATCTAGTTGTAATTGACTGAAGAATTGGTAGAAGGGAAGTATTTTTAAAGGCTGATGAGAAAAATTTGGAGACATGCATATGTTGACTTTCTTGTATATAATGTTAGCTTCACCCATGTATACCTATGTCAAAGTTTAATAAATTATAGGTCTTTATTGTATATAATTTATTGTTTATTAACTATACTTTAGTAAATCTGTAAAAGAAAAAAATAAATGCTCTTTATTTAGTTTTGAAAATCCTTTAGACTACCTACTTTTTGGTAATAACAATGGTATGGAAAACAATTATGTAATACTAAAATAGTTAAATATTTTTAGTGTTCATTAGTTGACAAATGCTGTGTTCAGCATTTTCTATCTGTTAGCAATACTTAATGTTAAACATTTTTGCTAAAATTCAAGAGACTAAATTGGTAGCATCAGTTTCTGAACTTAGGCAAGATCACTCCAGATATTTTCTTAAACATTACAGTGCAATGCTTCTATTATCAACCAACTACTTAATATGTAGTTTGTCAGAGCATTAATCATTTAAAAACGGTGAAGTGTAAGGTTGAAACTACAGAGTTTACTCAGATGCATATATTAGTTAAGGTAATGGAATATAAATTTTTATTTTTTTTCTTTTAGAAAAAAAATCTAGCTCATATGACCACTTTTCTTTTCTTTTCTTTTCTTTCTTTCTTTCTTTTTTGTTTTTTTGGAGTCTCACTCTGTCGCCCAGGCTGGAGTGTAGTGGTGGCACGGTCTCAGTCACTGCAACCTCAACCTGCTGGGCTCAGGCAATTCTTCCACCTCAGTCGTCCAAGTAGCTGGGACTACAGGCTTGCGCCACCATACTTGGCTAATTTTTTGATTTACTTTAGAGACGAGGTCTCACCAAGTTGCTCAGACTGGTCTCAAATCCCTGGACTCAGGCTATTCCCTCGCCTAGGCTTCTCAAAGTGCTGAGATTACAGGCTCACCACTACGCCTGACAGACCATTTTTCTAATGCTTTTCATTATAGAAGAGTTTTGTCAGCTTTTGTCCTTATAAATTGAGTTATATGACAAGTAGCTCTTTGTGCCTGGCTTAATTTAACACACATTGTATTTTTTAAAAAAATTTCAAAAATATATATATTCTAAAAATATACATTCCATACATCAATAATTATTTCTTTTTAATATGTGTAAGATCCCATTGTGTGAATATAATATAATTAGTTTATTCATTTGACTTTAAAAATATTTGTGTTTTCCTATTTTTTAATTAATATGAATTATGGTAATATGTTTGACATAAGCACTGTCTTCTATTGGGTGTATGCCCAGAACTAGAGTTGCTAGGTCATAACATAAAGTCATGTTTCATTTCAGGAAAAGCTGTTAAAGCGTTTTTCCAAAGTGATTAAAACAATTTAAATTTCCATCAGCAATATATGAGCTGCCTCACTTTTCAGATAGCTCTGGGTATCATCTATATGTCAAATTTTAACCTCTCATGGTGTATACTGGTATTTTGTTGTGATTTCAGTTCAAATTTGTTGATAAGAAATAATATTAAACACCTTTTCACACATGTAATGACCCTGTGGCTATTTTCCTTGTGAAATCCTACTCATGTCTTTTGTTATTTTGCTTTGAATACATTGTCTATTTCTTATTTATTTGTACTAGTTCTTTAAATAGCTTCTTAGATGTTCTGTATAGGAGTTATATTTTGACTGTATAAATATACACATTTTATATATGCAATATACATTTTATTTATATATTTATATATACAAAGTTTGCTCCTGGTCCATGACTTTTAGTCTTTTAATTGTAACATTTTGTAGATGTTATCTCTCAAATGTAACAAAATCCAATTAATCAACATATAATGGGCCAGGCACAGTGGTTCATGCCTGCAATCCCAGTATTTTGGGAGGCGAGAGGATTGCCTGAGCCCAGTGGTTTGAAACAGCCTGAGCAACATGACGAAACCTCGTCTTTACAATAAATAAAAAAATTAGTCTGGCGTGGTGGCTCATGTCTGTTGTTCCAGCTATTTGGAAGGCTGAGGCAAAAGGATTACCTGAACCCAGCAGGTTGAGGAAGGATTACCTGAGCCCAGCAGGTTGGGGCTGCCATGTCCGTGAGCATGCCACTGCACTCTAGCCTGGGTAACAGAGTGAGACTCCAACTAAAAAAAAATTAGAAAAAATAAATCAGCATACAATTAATAGATACAATTTCCTCTTTATATTCCAGGAAGGTAATGTCTTATAAAATATACAACTACTTTATATCTAAACAAATTTCAACTCTTACCTATTACTGGGTTACCACTAAATTAACTTTAGAGGCCTTACTTTCATGCAAGTACATATTTCAAATACACATATTTTGTACTATTGTCTTCATAAGTTCTGCACAGTACTAAACCCTCTGATAGCATTTTTATTTTATTTTTTCACAACGTTCTCAAATATTTGTACAGACAATATTTAGGACATACTTCACTATGACTTTAATAGCTGTTTACAGTCTTCATCTGTTGTGATAATTAGAGACCCATGCCATACGAAAGAATAAATATTTTGATTGTTACTCCATGCACATGAATGTGACCTTTAAATGACAAATAAATAAAATGATAAGATAAGGACCTAAGATTACCTTTCTAAAGTCCTTCAGAATTATTTCTGTCATACTTGTTTCTAATTTATTTCCAACCTCAGATTCAAAGTGTTGATTTAATTACAGCTTTCAACTCATGACGTTTTACCTTCATTGTTCACGGTAGTGGGAGTTAGTTGGATACTGAGTATTTCCATCTATACTGGACTACTTAAATTATCTTCTAATTATTCTTTCTGCTTCTATTCTCATTTGCCTAAATTCAATATTTATGAATAGCCAGTCACCTATTTAAAATTTAAATCAGAGTACATTATTCTGCTGCCTAAGGTGCTATAGTTGTTTCACATTAACCTTAGAATGAAATTCACATTGTTTTCTATGGCTACAATTTATCTTTAGATATTTTAGATATCCTGAATTTAACCTGGATCTTTTTTCTTCTTGCTCTGTACAAGGCACAGTCAAATTATTGTTTTGTTAATTCCCAGAGCATGCTCAGCTCTGTCCTGTTTTATTTAAATTGCTGATAATGACTTCTGTATTCTTTCCCTAATTTCATGTCTGTTACATTCTTATTTTTACATGTCATATGAAATATCACATCACCTTGACCATCTAAACAACCAAGTATAACATGCTTGCTTCCTGCAAAAATTTTTCTGATAAACCGTAATAACATTATGTGTGTTTACTTGGTCTCTTTCCACTAGGATGGCATTTTCTTAGAATATGAATAATAAGTTTTTATCACATATACAGAATTGTGATACATAGTAAGTTTAAGTATTAATTAGTTAAGTCAAATAAATAATAATATGATATAAAGTTGCATATTAACAGTCATGAGGGATGTATTGTCAAAGATAAAGCCAAACACTAACGTGGTAAGGATAGATTTTATTCAATAACTACAGCAATAGGGAAGAGGTTTCAGCATTAAATAAAGTCAACTTAGACTTCTGCAGAAGTGACTAGGTGTTTGTAAGAGAGAATGAGAAAATAGGGGAAGGGTAAAGGCTTAAGTAGACTTAAAGAATTGGAAATTTACAAACAGCAGGAAGAGAGTTTGGTTAATGTGATTAGAATATGGGTCTGCTAATTGACATTACACTTAGGCACCTACTCTCCCACAAAGACTGGGAAACAGGGGTTCTATATTAAAGTGTTGACTGGGGTAAGCAAATACTATTTTGTCAATATTGGGCTTTTGAGGAATGAAACTTAAAGAGGTGGTAGATATCGCCTTAGGGATATGGCCTTTAGTGGTTATAAATTATGAAAGTGTTTAAGTCTCAGTGGTGGGAGGTGGTAGAGAGAGATAATTTATGCTGACAAATTTCAGTTTCATAGACCAAAGTTGAAAACTAGTTGAGAAGTGAACTCAAGGGAGCCTGGCCAGTGTTTGATCTAGGACAGTCTTTATCAATATGCAAAACACTCAATGCTACCATTGTTCTTACTTTAATACAATATATTTAAATCTTAATGTTCTTAAATATCATCAACAAATATTGCTCAAAAAATTTCCAGAGTACCTATTCCAAGTGACTAACATTTAAAAGAGAACAGGGTAGAGATAATTTTGTGTGTGTGTGAGTGTGTATGCGAAGTATCATTGCTATGATAGATTTATGATTTATTTTTATGATTGCTTAATATGTTTATAGAAACTGATTTTTTTAGATATGCTTCTTTGTGTTTTAAAGTATATACAATTTTATTGAATATATGAGTAAGTGGATGGTCACAAAATGCTTCAAAGTTCTATATTTTGTCTTTCAAAGTATTGGTCTTATTCAAATGCAATTATGTCAACAATTTCTAATAGTTATGACATTTTGAAATGTGCATTTCTTTTATATAATAGTCTTAGTTTAGGAAGACCTTAAGACAAGTAGTATTTGTCAGGTGCTCTCAGTTAACACATGAATGAGAACATTGTCTGAAAAAGATATTGAGGCTCGATTTTTCTAAGAATTTTCTGATATCGAAAGAGAATACACCTGAAAACCCTGGTGCCATTGGCTGAGAATACTGGATTGTTAATACAACAACTTTCTTCTTTCATTTATGTAGAATCACTCTGTGATCATTGCCTTTCTGGTACTTCCAGCCCTCTCATTACAGGTACCAAAGAATTTCGTTGTAGCCAGAAGCATGCTTAGACTGAAAGATAGATACGAGAGTTTATTTGTGTATGTAGAAAATTTTTGCAGGAGACCTCAAGGATTTTCCTGAGTGCATATAGACTGACAGTATCATCTGTAAGCACATAAAATAAGAATTATCCTGAAGAAGACATATTTCATTCATATTGCTTGTGACGTACCATTTTCACCCTTATAACAGTCTTATATGCAGTCTTATAACAAAAGGGATAAGGTGGCTTGGAAATTATCAGATTTATGGGTTATTTTTAGGGCAAATAAAGAAAAATCTACAAACCAGTCTTCCCTTCTCTTCTTTCTGGACTCCAAGTGGCATACATACAAATTAAGTATTATTTTGAAATAAAAAGTGAATGTTGCAATATTTTGGCATATTCTCTTTATACAAAAATTTTAGATGCTTAAAGAAAAAATGCTTTAGAAAAGGAAAATGAAATGTTAAAATTGGTAAATATAATTAGGTGATGATTACTGGAATAAAAAGCTTGTACTATTGTTTCTGTTAGAGTGTCACCAGGGAGCAAGAAATAGATAATGGTAGTAGAAAAAATGTATCCATTAACCTTCAAAATCTATTTAAACAAAGGCTGAATCTCTAAATGAGTTGAAATGGGAACAAAGGTAAAAAAGAAAAAGAAAAAAGAGGTTTCAATATGTTTATTGATGTTATTACATTATTGCTGACTTTGTCCCTTATGTTTTTAAAAATTATTTTATATGCATATTTGGCAATTATTTTGAATAGTCTAACAAGGCAACCAATATGTAAAACTTAATCTTTTTCTTAAACCAAGTTTTAAAAATGTCTTGTTATATTCCGTTATACAATAATGATATTCACAGGTTAATTCTGTGAATTACTCACTACAGGTTTCATTCAATGGTATAAACACCTGGGTTAATATTCTTATTCAGATTAAAGAAAGCTGCTTATCCATACAATGAATGCTTACTTGCTTAATATTTTTTGTTTCACTGAAGAATGCTTAAAGCATACATTTTAGTCACAAATGTAAAGGTTCCATGTATAGTTCATTTGTTGCTATAAAATATTACACCTTATATAAAAGATAGGTATTATTGATAGGTTCAAAATGAACTCTGTTTTATAATAAACCTTTATCTAAAAGAACATTGTTATAATAAAAATATAGGTCATTAAATATTTCAAACTTTTTTGTTGTAATATATAATATGAAAAATTTATAAAAACTTAAAAGATTAATAATATAAATATTTAAAGCACACAAAGACATTGAACTTTAAAAAATCTTTTTCAAGGTGCTGAATTCACAATTGATGGGGTTCAAAAAATAGTTTTTAACACATTATAGGTATCTTTGTATTCTTTATCTTTAGAATAAGAGGTAATACTTTTATAAGTACTGTGGGGATATTGACAGATAGCCCCCTATAGGTTCACTGAAAAATCAGTGTCATGTGGCAAGATTGATTAATAGGAGAAAAGTTTACAAATTTTATTTAACATGTAGACAGAAGAACTTCAGAATGAATATCCAACTTATCAACGAGTTACAGCAACTTAAATACTATCTCAAATCGACAGGAAAAATGGGACTTGAATTGTTATGAGGGGGGAAGAAAAGGAAATCTGTTGAGAAGTCAACACTTAGTTGGGACAAAGAATGGTTGAAACAGAGAACGGTTTGAAAATAGTTATCCTGGAAATATAAATGTTCCTTGGAGACAGTCATTATACTTGTAAGATTTGTTCATTTCAACCTGGGGAGGTTGTGTGATATCAGAAAGTCCCCCATTTCATTTAGGTTATCAAGTTTGTTTCTGCATAGGTGTACATCGTAAACTTTGATAATCTTTTGTATTTCTTCCGGGTCAGTTGTGATTTGATCTTTTGTATTTCTGATTGTGTTTATTTAGACTTTTTCTCTCTTTTGCTTTGTCATTCTGGCTAGGGGTCCATCAATCTTGTTAATTCTTCCAAAGAACAAGTTTTTTGTTTTGTTGATGCATTTTATGATATTTTTGAATTCTGTGTTCTGTATTCGGGCACAAATATTGGTGATTTGTATTCTTCTGCTGAATTTGGAGTTTTGGTGGTCTTCTCTTACCAACTCCCTTAGGTAATTTGTTAGCTCTCAACTTCTGATCTTTCCATTTTCTTGATGAGTGCTCATAGAGTTATAAATTCTTCTCTGAGAACTGCTTTCATGGCATTCCAAAGGTTTTGGTAAGATCTTTCTTCATTTTCATTTGTTTGCAGAATCTTTTAACTTCTGCTTTGATTTCAGTGTTGACCTAGTAGTTGTTCAGCATCATGCTGTTTAGTGTTCATGTCTTTGTGGGTTTTGGGGAAATTTTGTTGCTGTTGATATTTATTTTATTCCACTGTGGTCTGAGAAGGTACATGGCAATATTTCAACCTTATGGAATTTGTTTATGCTTGATTTATGGTCAAGGATGTGATCGATCTTGGAGTATGTTCCATATGGTGATAAATAGATTGTATATTCTGTGGTTGTTGTATGGAATACTCTGTAGGTATCTATTAAGTCCATTTGGTTGAGTGTCAAATTCAGGTTCCATAAAAAATAAGATAGCCAAGTGAGACCTCATCAAACTGACAAGCTTCTGCAAAGCAAAAGGAACCATCAAAAGAACAGGGAGGCAGACCACAGAATGGGAAAAAAATATGTGCCAAGTGTATATCTGACAAAGTCCTAACTTCTAGGATCTACTTGGAACTCAATGTGTTGAAAGGAAAAAAAAGTCCTATTAAAAAAGTGGGCAAATCACATGAATAGACACTTCTCAAAAGAAGATATATGGGCAGCTGATAGACACATGAAAAAGTGCTTAGCCTCACTACTCATCAGAGAAATGCAAATGAAAACCACATTGGGATATCACATAACTCTAGTAAGAATGGCCATCATTAATAAAACAAACTACACCAGATGCTGGTGATGATGTAGAGAAAAAGAAATGCTTCTACACTGCTGGTGGGAATGCAAACTAGTGCACCCTCTCTAGAAGATAGTGTGGCGATTTCTGAAAGAACTAGAAATTGACCTATGTGACCCAGTAATTCCCCTATAGGGAATATACCAAGATGAACTCAAATCATTCTATAAAAAAGATACCTGCGCTCGAATGTTTGTTGCAGCTCTATGCACAATAGCAAAAAACATGGAACCAACCATGCTGAGCATCAAAACTGGA
The DNA here is from genome assembly GCA_027257055.1 of Cephalopachus bancanus. Classification (NCBI taxonomy): domain Eukaryota; kingdom Metazoa; phylum Chordata; class Mammalia; order Primates; family Tarsiidae; genus Cephalopachus; species Cephalopachus bancanus. The sequence goes on along the minus strand of JAPVLO010000108.1, from coordinate 16,352,352 downwards.
CTGGTAAAAAAATGTGGTACATATACACAATGGAATATTACGCAGCCATAAATAAGGGCACATAGGAACTTTGCAGCAACTTGGATGAATTTAGAGTCTATCATACTCAGTGATCTATCGCAGAAACAAAGAACAGAATATCATATGTTCTCACTTATAAGCATACCTTGAGCAATTATCCTAACACTATAAGAAAGGGATTGGCAGTAGTGGGAAACTGCCAGGGGAGGGGAATGGAATTGGCTGTTGAAGGAAACCTCTTGGGGAGGGAGGGGCACACCTCATCAACAAGTGAACCTGTACTATCAATGTTTGTATACCTAACCCTGAATTGTACCCCATATCTTGAAAATAAAAAAACACATTTTTAAAAATAAAAAAAAACCTTTGGTCAAATGTTGTCATATCTTGCTCTTCTTTTTTACAATAGATAAAGAGATAATGAGGAGGGAAGACATCTTCTCTTGACTAGGGGAAAGCAGCAAGGTCAGAGACTTTGTAGCCAAAAGCCATATTTTGGGGTGAATTTACCTTTACCGCTTCAGTACTTTTTCTATAAGTTAGATTTATAGTTTATAAGTGATATTTGAGTGACTTACTCAAATAGTTTATAAGTGATGAGTGACTTACTTTTAAATAATGCTTCAGATTAATAAATGACCATTTTTAAAATTGAAAATTATTATTTCTGACATGTATAAAGTATGTATGCATATGTGTTTTGAAAAAGCTTTCATTGTTTTCTCTTCAATTTAGTTGCTCCCTCCCTTTTTGTAATTCCCTCTTTTTCCAAGCTAGCATCTCCAGCACAATGCTGAATTGAAATAATGAAAGTGACCACATTTGGCTTGTTCTGATTTTACCAATAAGTCTTTTTTCTTTCATTAGATATTTTTTGGTTGTTGAACTATGACAGATGATCTTTTCCATATTAAAACAAAAATGTCTCTTTCATTCTTAATTGTGAAAACATTTTATGAGAAATGCATGTTGAATCTTTGTAAATGTTCTGTCTAAATTTATTCAGATGATCATGTTTGCTTGTTTTTTTCTCTTTTTGCTAATTTGATGAGTTTGCATAAATAGATTTTCTAATTAACCTTGCATTCCTTGAATAAACTGCTTGATCATGTGGAATTTAGAAAATAGTTTCCTGAAATATGGTGTTTTCACATGATGAACTAAAGAAGCATCTTCATATTCCCTCTAACCTTACCCCCACTGCCTACCCTACTTCTTTTTCCTCAATCCTCTGACTTTATCCTCTGAAGTGCCTATATCTTTTTTTTTTTTTTTTTGAGTTGGAGTCTCACTCTGTCCCCCAGACTGAGTGCAGTGATCACTCCCGGCCACCGCAGCCTCGACCTGCTGGGCTCCGGCGATCCTTCCGCCTCAGCCTTCCGAGTAGCTGGAATTACAGGCATGCGCTACCACGCCCGGCTGTTTTTTTTTATTTTTTATTGTAGAGATGAGGTCTCCCTGCCCAGGGGGGTCTCGAACACGCAGGCTCAGGCAATCCACTCACCTCAGCCTCCCAAAGGCGGGGGATTACAGGATGAGCCACCAAGCCCGGCTTGAAGTGCCTATATCTACCTTGAAAGCAGATTCCAAAAGAGACACACAATTGCCTTTGATCTCTTCCTGAAATTTCGTTAACCAGAGATTGAAAGTATATCATAGAGAAAGGGAGTGAAAATTAAACACTACACCTGGAGTCAAGATAAAATTTGAACTTTGTCCCCAAACATTGTTTGTTATCTAGTTCCATTCAATTTTCAAAAACAATAATTCAGTAGATGTCTGCCTTTTAGGTTCATTTATTGCTCCTAAAATTATTTACTCCTACATCCCCCATCTCTCTTTCCCCTGTGACAACGAGTATACAAGCCTTTAGACTTCGTTGAGTTATTGAGTAATCATTCTTATGAGATTTCCACATTCATGTGAAAATTAAATAAATTTGTATGCCTTTTCTCCTATTAGTCTGTCTATTGTCAGTTCATTATTAGCAAAATTTTAGTGGGAAAAGTGGGGAAACTCTTCTTTGACTCCTACTCTTAGGATAATTCATTCTTTTTATGAGATTGAATTCAAAATGCTAAACTTAGAAGTTGCATCTATTTTCTTTTCTTTTCTATCTTTCTTTTTTTTTTTTTTTTTTTGAGTTGGAATCTCACTCTGTTGCCCAGGTTAGAGGCAGTGGCACACTCATAGCCACCCCAGCATCGACCTGCTGGGCTCCCGTGATCCTTCTGTCTCAGCGGTACAAGTAGCCAGAACTACAGGCACATGCTACCATGCCTGGCTAATTTATTTTTATTTTTATTTTTATTGTAGAGATGAAGTCTTGCCAAGTTTCCTGGTCTTGTCTCGAAACCATGGGCTCAGGCAATTCACTCACCTTGGCCTCCCAAAGTGCTAGGATTATAGGCTGAGCCACCAAACCTGGCCTGTATCTATTTTCATAAGTGAAATATACCTGTAATTTTGTTTGCTTTGATTTTTTTTAATATTGCTCTGAGTTTTAGTGTTGTGGTAATAATGGCCTCATAGAATGAGCTAATTTTTTTCTTTTTCAATTTTTAGAGTTTGCATAGAATGTTTTGTAAAATTTATTCACTCAGATGTCTAGGCCTAAAAGTTTTATTGTGAAACTAATGTGATGATTTAATTGATATAGGGCTATTTTATATATATATAAGAAATTCTTTTTTATGTAGCTTCTCTCATTTGTATACTTTAAGAAATTTGGTTTTTTATATAAGCTGTCAAAGTCATGAGTATAAAGTTGCACATAATATTCCATCATTATTCTTTTGGTAGTTTTTATATATATATATCTATAATAAAATAATCTGCCTCATTTCTGATATGGTTTATTTTCACATTCTCTCTTTTTTTTCTTTTTACTTTTTCTCTGATCAAGCAGTAATTATTTCATTATTATACTTTTGATAGTTGTATATGTAATCTATAATAAAATAATCTGCCTCATTTCTAATATTTATTTTTGCATTCTTTTCTTTTTTCTTTTTCTCTGATCAGTCTAGCTAGAGGTTTATCAACTTTGGTCGTCTTTTCAAAGATTTAGCTTTTGTTTCACTTATGTTCTCTATTGTTTGTTTTCTACTACATTGATTTCTACTCTGATCTTTATTATTTCTATTTTGTTGCTTACTTTGTGTTTAATATGTGGTGTTTACCAGAAGCTCTGCTAAGCTGGAGAAAGCTGAGCTGCAGTATGTCAGAGCAGCCAATTAAACCAAGACAAAATGAAAGTAACAATCAACCATTTATTTTCTTTCTGTTACAGGATAAGCAGTAAGATGAATTGGTGAGAACTCTACCCCCCACCTGTTCCATTTTCCCTATTTGAGAAGCAGTTACTGTTACCACCTCTTAACTAACCAAAGTCATAGAAATGAAAATATGATCACCCCTCTCCACCCATTAGAGGTGAAGAGATGGGAGCAGATACCTCTACCTATTCATTTGCATATTCATCATTAAGCAGGTATATCACATTCATGTCTTTGTCTAGCTCTCACTATTTTACTGGGGGTAGGAGGCAAGAAAAGATTTCTACTTGGAAGGGAGATAGAAAATTTTATTTTTTCTGGTATTCAAGCAGTCAAATTGTTTTCATTTTCAGATGCTAGCAGCCAGATTACTTAGAAGTGAGTCTGTTTCTAGAGATTTGAGGCTTGCCAAAGACAGATTGCAATCAACTATTTGTCCTTGTTAAACTGTTAAAAAGTTCTCTTAGAAGCATGTAGAACATTTTAAGCTCTTCTCTAGTTAAAGAAGCCTGTTAGCCGGGCTTGGTGGCTCAGCCTGTAATCCTGTGCCTTGGGAAACTGAGGTGAGTGGATTGCCTGAGTCCGCAGGTTCGAGACCCGCCTGGGCAACTTGGCGAGACCTTATCTCCATAATAAATTAAAAAACTAGCCGGGCATGGTAGCACGCGCCTGTAGTTCCAGCTACTGGGAAGGCTGAGGCGGAAGGATCACAGGAGCCCAGCAGGTCGAGGCTGTGGTTGGGTGACAGAGTGAGACTCCAACTCAAAAAAAAAAAAAAAAAAAAAAGAAGCCTGTTAGAATGACAGCTTATTGTCATTCAAATTTTCTTTTCCAACTAAACTACCAAGCACTCTAAAAACTAGGCAATGTAGAAAATTATTTTAAAAGTCTGTACATAAATCTTACTTCCTCCAACTTTACCAAGAGTTGAAACATTAGTGTTAAATAGCACCATTATTTATTGTGCGGTTCACTAAATTTTTTTTAGAAAAAGGAAGTTATGTCACTTCATTGTACCTGATACTTCTTCCACAGGACTGGCAAACTACTGATGCTTTCTGTGTGGCACAATAAGGCATGAGATCTGATCAATCACACCTGATTGTCCACACCTCACAACTATTTTTCCAAAAGCCTCAGGTCAGCCTCCAGCCCCTCTTAAACTACAGTTTAGTAATCTATTAGAAGTCTTAGCAGATCTGCCTGCACTCAATTGAAAATGGATGGAGACAAATCACTTCCCATCCATGTGGTCTGTTCACTCTAAAAAGCCTAATCATCAGAGCATTTCAAATGGCACGTTTGAAGGTCTCTGATTAAACTTAATTGGTTCATGGTCTCAAGTCACAGGCAGGGGAAGTCCTACATAGGCAGACACTTAAGTGGCAGTAAGTTTCAGGCCGGACTGGGGATGCTTAGCTCAGACGGCCATCAGGATCCCAAGGATGCCTGTCATCACTGTTTTGGCTTTATTTTTCGTTCAGAATTTTTCCTTGAAAAACATATCACACAAGGGTTCAAAAGAAAAATTCGGGTTTTTGAGGAATGCAAACGAGAAAATGGATAATACAAGTTAGCAGATAATAAGGGTTAGATTAGAAATGGAGCTCTTCACTTTAATACCATATGGCAATTAGATGCATTTTTTTATTATTATTTATTTCACTACTTTGAATACAAGATCATATCCTATGGGATATTAGATGCCCAACTCCAGGCTAAATTTAGAACCACAAATACCAAAATTCCAATTATAGTTAGATTTTGAGATTTTAAACATTGAAAAAGCAAAAGGTTGCCAACCTGGAAGGCAATGGGACCAGAAGGCCAAAACAGGCATCCCAATTGGCAGTTGCCATTAGCAACAGAACTCCAAAAAAAAAGAGCCAAAACAAAAAACTGCTAATAATAAACCTGCTAAGGAGGATGGTGTCCATTGCTATAGGCTCAATGAACAGGGTTGCTTAAAGCATAATTTCCCTGCCAAAGACTTAAACTCCAGGACCTTGTCCACTGTGCAGGCAAGAAGACCACCGAGGAAGCATGTGTGCACATTTCTGGAAGGAGAGGGGAGCACCTGCCTGAAGAAATGGTAGTCACTGAGGAGGCCTGAATATCAAATGCTTGGCACTAACCTAACCATCACTCCAACAATTCCCAGGTGAATATTAGGGTGCTGGACCCTAAATTAATTTCTTAACACCAGTGACAGCCATTTGGTTCTGTTCATCCATGTTGGACCACATTGTTTTGTCTTAATCAGAAGTTAATGAAAGTTTAACTCAAATTATAGATATAAGAAAGATATTTATTAAATAAGGGTTTTAAAAAAGGAACCAGCAATCATGAGAGATGTAAAGAAAGTTATTGGTATGAAGATGTGTGAATTTTTGTAAGAAAGGATATCAAGAAATATAATTTTGTTTATAACAAAGGCTCTTGTATGGAATATTGACTGGTCATTTAAGAAAGAGGGAAGGATGGGACAAAAAATAAAAGAATCAAGCATGTTGTAAAAGCATCTCATAAAATGGTATGTGTAAGTTGTAAAATGTTTTGTGCAAGTTTGTGGAAAACAAATTGTTATTTCTGTGAATTAATCACTAATATCAATCACACTGATGTTAGGTCAAAACACCATTGTGTCAAAGTAACAGCCTTTTGTTCTTAAAACCCTAATTTGACAATCTCTAATAAGCTACTGCAGATTTAAAATTGGTAAAATAGAATGCAATAAAAATTTAAATATTTTGTCTAAGTCTATTGGTCCATTAGTCAAATATCATTTCTGCTAGATGTTTTAAACATAAAACTTTGCTACTGTAATATTTTTTGCTCTTATGTTGACAGTAAACTTGCATCTTTAAATTATAGCTGTTAAAGATTTATTCCAAATTAATCATATATGGACAAATTAGTTAAAATCTTAACTATGCCACTTGGTTTCCTATAAATTAAACATCTTAATTCATTTAGAGTTGTTAATTGTTCATGAGTAGACTGCTTTTATGATGCAGTTTTAAATTTTGAGTTTATTTAATTTAATTGGTTTGTTTTAAAATATGTTTAAGCAATATTCAAATATCTATAGGATGCAAAGCTGAAGAGTGTTGAATGTTTCAACAGATTTTTTTGAGAGAAGGAATTAATGCACAGTTTGTCATTTTATTTGAACTTTTCCTCCTTAATTTTAAGAATCTGTTCTATTAGTAGATACTTTAATATGTGCATTTTTAATGCTTTGTTTTGTATTGCATTATCTTTTTTTGAATTTTGTTTAAATATAATTGCTTCCAGTGCCTTAAAATTCTTATTGCTCTATTCTTTTTTGCAGGTCTGTATTTTGATATTCCTTAGTGGTAATGATTTTTATCATGGCTTCAAATTCATTAATTACTACTTCAAATATGTTACTTTGTATAAAAATTATTTTCTTAGGTCTCCAGTTTCACTTTAATCTCATAATGATTTTGTTTTATTATTTTTAAAAAATTTAGTCTACTTGAAAAACTTCTTTTGTTACATTTTTTCTAATTTCATTATTTTTATTTATTTTTTATAATCGATATTTTTATTATGATATTGTGGGGTACAGTTAAGGGTTAGGTATACAAATATGCTTCTTCGTTCAGGCACCCTTGTTGATAAAAGGTGTCTCCACGTCCCTAGACAGATGTTTACTGCCGTTAATCCCATCTTCCTTCCCCTTCCCCGCCATAGTTTCCCACTGCTATCAGTCATTTTCATATGGTAATATGTTGGGTGATCAAGGTTCACTATATGAGTGAGAACATGTGATACTCAGATCTTTGTTTCTGTGAGAGGTCACTCAGTATTGTAGACTCTAGTTGCATCCAGGTTGCTGCGAAATTCATGATTTTGTTCTTTTTTATGGCTGCATAATATTCTGTCATGTATATGTACCACATTTTTTTCATCCTCTTTTGATGGGTAGCATGGTTGCTTTCAGGTTCTTGCTATTGTGAACAATGCTGCGATAAATATTCGTGTGCAGGTATCTTTTTGATAGAGTGATTTGAGGTCTTCAGGGTATATTCCCAGTAGGGGGATTGCAGGGTCATATGGGAGGTTGATATTTAGAGCTTTTAGGAATCACCACACTACTTTCCACAGAGGTTGCACTAGTTTATACTCCACCAACAGTGTAGAAGTGTTCCCGTTTTGCCACACTCTCTCTAGCAACTGTTATTTTTTGAATTATTGATAATTGCCATTCTGCCTGGAGTTAGGTGGTATCTCAGTGTGGTTTTGATTCGCATCTCCCTAATGATTAGTGAGGTTGAACATTTCTTCATGTGTCTGTTGGCTGCTCGGATGTCTGCCTTTGTGAAGTGTCTGTTCATATCTTTTGCCCATTTTATAATGGGGTTGTTTGTTTTTTTCTTTTCAGCACACTTGAGTTCCTTGCAGATTAAGATGTTAAGCCTTTGTCAGACCTGGAGTTGGTAAATACTTTTTCCAGTCTGTAGGCTGTCTCCCTGCTCTCTTGATGGTTTCTTTGACTTTGCAGAAGCTTGTCAGTTTAATGAGGTCCCACTTATCTATCTTATCTCTTATGGCCTGTAGGTTTTGGATTTTGTTCAGGAATTGGATGCCAGTTCCGATTTCCATGAGGGTATGTCCTTCATTTTCTAAGGTTCTTATGGTTTGAGGTTCTACATTTAGGCCTCTGCTCCATTTGGAGTTAATTTTTGTGTATGGGGATAGATAGGGGTTCTGTTTCAACCTTCTGCATGTGGTCAGCCAGTTTTTCCAGCACCATTTACTGAATAGGTTCTCCTCTCCCCAGTGGTAGGTGGCGGAGGGTTTGTCGAAGATGAGTTGGTTGAGAAATTGAGGTTTCGCTTCTGGAATCTCAATTCTATTCCATTGATCTATATGCCTGCTCCTATACCAATACCAAGCTGTTTTGATGATTGTAGCTTTATAGTAAAGTTTAAAGTCTGGTAATGTGATACCACCTGCTTTTTTTTTTTTTTTGCTGAGGATTGTTCTGGCTGTTCTTGAACGTTTGTGTTTCCATATGAATTCCTGTGTTGTTTTTTTCTAGGTCTGAGAAGAATGTTGCTGGTAATTTGATGGGTATTGCATTGAATCTGTAGATTGCCTTAGGTGGGATGGACATCTTCACAATGTTGATTCTTCCAACCCATAAGCATGAGATATTTTTCTACTTGTCTGTGTCATCTTTGATTCCTTTGAGCAGAGTTTTGTATTTTTCATTGTAAAGGTCTTTCACGTCTCTAGTTAGGAAGATACCAGGTATTTCATTTTTTTTGTGGCTATTGTGAATGGAATTGTGCTTTTTATTTGGGTGTCTGTTTGTGTATTATCAGTGTAAAGAAATGCGATTGTCTTTTGCACATTTATTTTATATCCTGAGACTTTGCCAAAGGCCTTTATCAGTGTAAGGAGGTTTTTGACAGATTCTCTTGGGTTTTCAAGGTACACAATCATATCATCTGCAAAGAGAGATAACTTGACTTCCTCTTTTCCTATTTGGATACCCCTGATTGCCTTCTCTTCTCTGATTGCTCGGACTAGGACTTCCAATACTATGTTGAACAGGAGAGGTGAGAGTGGGCATCCTTGTCTTGTTCCAGTTTTCAGGGGAAATAGTTCCAATTTTTGTCCATTTAGGAGTATGCTTGCTGTGGGTTTCTCGTAGATGGCTTTTACTATTTTGAGGTATGTTCCCCATATGCCTAGATGTTTGAGGGTTTTTATCAAGAATGGGGGCTGGATTTTATCAAAAGCTTTTTCAGGAACTAATGATATAATTATGTGGTTCTTGTTTTGACATCTGTTGACGTATTTAATTATATTTATGGCTTTATGAATGTTGAACCAGTGTTGCATCCCAGGGATGAAGCCTACTTGTTCATGATGGATGATTTTTGAGATGTGTTGTTGAATCCGGTTTGCTAGAATCTTGTTGAGAATTTTAGCATCTATGTTCATCAAAGATATTGGCCTGTAGTTCTCTTTCTTTGTTGGGTCTTTACCTGGCTTGGGTATCAGTGTGATGTTAGCTTCATTAAATTATTTGGGGAGAGTTCCATCTTTCTCAATCACCTGAAATACCTTCAGTAGGATTGGAATCAGCTCCTTTTTAAATGTCTTATAGAATTCTGCTGGAAACAAACTTGAAAACCTTAAGGAAATGAAGGACTTTCTGTCATCACACAACCTGCCTAGGTTGAAGGATTTGAGACCCTCAATTTCAAGAAGAAATTGAGACCCTAAATAGACCAATAACAATCAAGGAAATTGACTATGTAATAAGAAAACTACCTACAAAAAAAAAAAAAAGCCCTGGACCAGATGGCTTTCCAGAAGAATTCTAATTTGATTATTTTTAAACATTTGAATGTTCTTTCTTATTTTTTTATCTTTATATTTTGTTTATATGTGGTGATTATCTGTAGACATTCTCTCTGGGATTGATTTGTTTTCTCTTCTACTTAGCAGTTGAGAGCTGAGAATTTTTTTCTGTGTTGTTTTGGGTGGGTGAGAGTTAGCTAAACATTGATAAGGCAATAGAAAAAACTGTAATAAGGGAAAATACTCTTATTTAAAAAACAGTCTGCTCTCTTCTGAAATATCATCAAGTGTTCTCAATCAACTAGTGAAGTGACAGCCAGAGATTTAGACATTTTTCTTTAATTCACTGAATAATCATGGATCCTTTACATATATTTTTTGAATCAGATATATTATTTTGTTGATTAAAGATAACAAAATCTGTAAAATATTTAAGATGGTTTATTTTGAGCCAAATATGGATAACTTAAGTCTATGACATCATTTCCAGGAGGTTCTCAGAACGTGTGACCACTGTGATTGAATTGTCACTTGATTATATAAATTTAAGAGGAAAAAAATTTACAAGAAACCATAAATTAACACATGTGAGATTTACACTGGTTCCTTCCAGAAATGTGGGGCATTTCAAGCAGGGGCCCAAAGACTGTGGTGGAGTCAAAGATTTCCTGAATGACAATTATTTAGAGTTATTTAAGAAATTATAAAAAATGGTAAAGGAAATGGGCAGCTTGAGGAATGATAAGGGAGCCAAGTTTCTTGATATACAGATAAAACTTTATGAAGGTGGTGGGATTTAAGATAAGTGTCTTAAAAGCTGCCAAGAGTTCCCAGAAAAACAGCTTTATAAGGTCATAAAATACCTTATTTTTTCTTATTTACCTATTTTTAAAAAATTTTTGCACTCTGCATCTTTTTCTGTTATGTGATTTTATTAGGTGTTGTTATGCCAGAGCCTGGTTGGAAAGTAAGTGACATTTAATAGTGAGCCTGGCCAAAATTTTTATTAATTGTGAGCTCATTTGGAACTAGTTTCTCTAAATTTAGTCAATACATTTGTTCTTGACTGTTTCTACTTTATTTTAAATTCTATAAATCTCAACTTTTTTGTTGTTGCTACCACTTTGAATAATAAATCAAACTATTTATACTGAAGACTTGTGAAACTCAAAATGTTATTCTCTTTACTTGAGAGCATGATTGAAAATATTCTCTATGTATACATGCATGACTACTATCTTAATCTTTTGAAATAGCCATTATATGAAATATTTGCATTTCCTCATCTGAGTCTCTATTTGCTTCAAATTTGGTCAATTATTTTTTTAACTATCAGATAAATAATCAATTCTGAAAATAAGAATTTGCATTTTAATATAAATAGCATGTTGACAGCTATCACTAAACTGCCAGCAGAAAAGGACATCTACATTTGCATATAAAAATAGCCAATTATGTAATACCACATTTTTACTTATTATTTACTATCATTAAACCTCCTCAATCCCAATCAAACTTTCATGCCTGTGCCCCATTTCATCAAGGGATTTAACTCTCTGAAGGCAAATCAACTAAATACATTCATGTAACTGTGTTTAGTGATAATAGAATAATGTATTACTTTCTCCCAATGACCAATTAATAGTTTAACAAAACTTACCAAGTCTGAAATGGAGAGTGACTACTCTTGAGATTTGTGTGTTTTGTCAGAATTTTTGAATGTTTCAATTTACTTTATAGTTTAGTCTCCTATTTGTTTGGACAAGTCACGTCTTAAGCCTATGATTTGTGGTAATATTATTGGGAATAAGGCATACTTTTAAACATCAACAGTCACTGGCTAGGCTGTCATATGGTAGATATTCAAGAAATTATAGTTACTTTCCTTCGGTTCATGTATCATGCCTTAAAAATTTACCTCTGAATTAAATAAATCCTTTATTTTCCTTCAAAGCCCAATTTGTCTTTTCAATTTTCTTTTTTCCTGCCTATATTAGGCTCTATGCACTTTGTTTTAACTAGTTGTTGTTCCATTTTTAGTTCACTTTAGAAATTGCAAAAATGCCTGAAGGGCATTCAAACAGAAGGATGGTTTTATGGATCTATGATTATGTTGATGTTCAAGGTAATAGGGAAGGTCTCAAATTGCTAAAAACTATGAATGAAAATGTTTGAAATTTTAAAAGAAGCCTTATGACTTCTAAGAAATTTTAACCTAGTTTTTAATTTTTGATGTAATGTGTGTACATATATATATAAACAACTTTAGAGCAAAGAATTGGCATAGAATTTGCAATATTAAAAGTATGAAAATGAGTAAATACATGAGAGATTCTGGGTCTAAAGTTGAACTTCAAATATTAACAGTTATTTTTACATATATTTTTTGAAGTCTAAAGTATCTCTTAACTTGATAAATTTTCCTGGTGATTTGGTTAAGAACCTAAGACAAAAATAAAATTATGAAACAATAAAACATAGATTTTTAGGAAATAATATAAATCATCAGATTTTTTAATAACTTTTGCCAAATCTAAAAATTTGAATTTTCTTTGTCACTATCACACATTAGTATGCTAAGGATAAGATAATATTGAAAGCAATAACTAGATACATTACGATTTACTTAGCTCTACCTCCTCATTTTGTGTCCAGATAGATGTGGAAAAAGTTGAAAATTATATCAGAAAAGCAAATGCAAAAATGAATAAGAACTATATAAGAACAGATTTTCTCCATTCCGATGTAAAATGAAGAGTTTATAAAGAAATATATAGTAAAATAATATTTTTCTATTTAGGGATCTTTTTATTGATTTAAAACACTTTGTGTCTCCTTTATTCAGTGTTATGTCCACAGCACCTAGAATGATAATAAGCAAATTATAAGTGCCAAATTAGTATTTTGAAGATAAGAATGACAAAATACAGAAAAAATAAATAGTATACAATATGATTTATTGGAAAATAGAAAATACTAAAATTCACTTACACATTATTTGTATGTAGATAATAATATTACATATCACAAACAATTTCATATACAAACATATATGTGATAATAACACAACATTAACTTGATAGAATACAAACAAATTAATGTGGTGTTCTACTTTATTTTTTGGAGTGTGTGTGTGTGTGTGTGTATGTGTGTGTGTGTGTGTGTGTTTGTATTGAGGGATATATATATATGAGAATTGGATAAGACTGAGTGAGTGAAGGTAAGAACAAAAATGAACTAAGAAAAACCATAATAATACATAAACTAATTATCTACTAAAACAAGTAATCAGTCAATTATTCCAGTTATGCACATGTGAGATTTTTTATGTGTGCTTATTATTGTTATGTGTATATTTGGGAAAGTTTAAGGTAGATATTTGTATGAATTCAGGTGAATTACCAGGCAGGGAATGATTGAGTACAAAGTATAGAGTAAGTGTAAAAAAACAAGATAACAAGCCGGGCTCGGTGGCTCAGCCTGTAATCCCACACATTGGGAGGCTGAGGTGAGTGGATTGCCTGAGCCTGCGGGTTTGAGACCTGCCTGGGCAACTTGGTGACACCTCATCTCTACAATAAATCAAAAAATTAGCCAGGTGTGGTAGTGCACGTCTGTAGTTCCAGCTACTTGGAAGGCTGAGGTGGAAGGATCGCTGGAGCCCACAGGTCAAGGCTGTGGTGGCCAGGAGTGACCACTGCACTCCAGCTGGGTGACAGAGTAAGACTCCAACTCAAAACAAAACAAAACAAAACAAGATAACAGAAAATAGACTATGTGGAGGATTCATCATGGAAGAAGGAGAGTGTGTTCTAGTGTAGAACAAAGGCATAGGCAAGAGAGAGACAGTCTTAAATCATAAAAGTAGTTAAAGGATAGGCATTGGAGTGCACTGGGATGAGTGATGTTAACATGTTACCACTTATAATGCTTGAACAATGTCTATGCCCAATGCAGCTTATGTCTCAGTTGCCTCAAAGTGGATATTTATTTTTGAGACACTAATCAAAATAGAATGTTAATATAACAATTTAGACAAGAATAACATTTAAAAACATAATTCAACTGAAAAATCACTCCAGCAGTTTATTTCCTCCCACCCAGTGGTAATCTAGCTTCATGAGTTTTTCTAATTGAAGTAAGAATACACATAGAATAAGGTTTTTTTTCCAGTGTACTATCCTAAGATTATCTTAGAAGTCTATATTCAAGACAGAAAGTAAAATAATTTTTAGATAAATATTCTTCTCAATTCTACCAAAGAAAATGTAAACAAACAAAAAGTATATACATATGTGGAGGCCAAAATTGTTGAGCCAGGTTTCTTAGTTGAATGCCTTTATGGGATAACCATATATATTCAAATATATATATATATTTGGATTGTGCACCTGGGTATACAAAGTAAAACTTTCACATAAAAACTAAAATTTATAAAGTTTTGATAAAATAAATTTGGATATTCTCCCATGTCCTGACCATATTCTCTAGACTCATCCTTGGGCTACACAATGTACATGATTCTGATTGGAGACATCTGTTGAAAATTTATAAATTCACGGCTGCCTGCCAAACAATATAACCGAGGAGGAATGCACCTGCTATAGAAACTGGAAGCAGTGCAAGCATGTGAACTCTGGCCAGAATCCTAGAAATTTAAACCCTAGGCACATAATGTTTTTAAAAATTGGCTGAAACCACAGCTTTGTAAACTCCAGTTTTTCAGTGTATGATGGACATATTTAATATTCATGACCCAAGAAGGAACTTGTATTAACTCACTTTTCTATGAGACATCAGAGAGACGAAAGGGGATGTATTCTAATATTCTCTTCTAAATGTATATGGAAATGGTGATTTCACTGTTAAACAAGAGTTAGATGAATTATGAAGCCCCATACAGTCTTATGATACTTCTCTGTCCACATAAATAATGAGAATAGCAAACATATGGGTGCATGCATGTAGCTGTGCAATATGTTATCTTAGATCTGTGAGGTCAAGCCCTGCGATTTGATGAACACTTCTCTAAATTGAACATTCAGAAACAACTCGGATTTATCAAGCACATTAACATCAACTTCCTTATTTCATATTTAACAAGCAATTGAGGAAAACATATAATCCTTATAGAATAAGTAACACAAATACCCACACAAATACAATACACCATTTTCATTTGTTCCCAGGAATCTTTTAATTTCTACTTTGATTTCAGTATTGACCCAGTAGTTGTTCAGCATCATGCTGTTTATTCCCCTATTGGGAATATACCCAGAGGAACTCAAATCATTCTACAAAAAAGATACCTGCACACATATGTTTGTTGCAGCTCTATTCACAATAGCAAAAACATGGAACGAACCATGTTGCCCATCAAAGCTGGACTGGTTAAAAAAATGTGGTACATAAACACAATGGAATATTATGCAGCCATAAAGAAGGACAAACATATGGACTTCTTGGCAACGTGGATGGATTTAGATTTGATCATACTCAGTGATCTATCGCAGAAACAAAGAACAGAGTACCATATGTTCTCACTCATACCAGACCTTGAACAATTATAATACTATAAGAAAGGGATTGGCAGTAGTGGGAAACTGTCAGGGGAGAGGGATGGGATTGGCAGTTGAGGGAAACTGCTAGGGGAGCAGGGTACACCTCATCAACAAGGGTACCTGCATAATCAACATTTGCTTACCTAACCCTGAATTGTACTTCACATCTTTATAATAAAAAACATACACCTATGCACACACATAAACACATGTACACATATACAAAATCATCAAATTAAATTTTTCTACTAAAGAAGCAGAAAAATGAAGAAAACCTCAAACCTGTTCATTCCAGCAGTTTTACAAGACTTAATTTAGCAATGATAATAAAACAAGTCTTCTCATTCCAGAGCACCAAAATAAAAGCCCAAATCCAGGACATAGAAGACAAAAAGATAATACCAAGAAATCAGTGAAACAAAAAGCTGGCTCTTTGAAAGGATAAACAAGATTGACGGTTCCCCTAGCTAGACTGACCAAGAAAAAACGAGAAAAAGCCCAAATAAGCACAATCAGAAACACAAAAGATGAAGTCATATCTGACCCTGAAGAAATACAAAAGATCATTAGAGACTACTATATACACTTGTATAGAAAAAAACTTGAAAACCTTAAGGAAATGGAGGACTTCCTGACATCACAACCTACCTAGGTTGGAACAAGAAGAAATTGAGACCCTAAATAAACCAATAACAATCAAGGATATCAACTACGTAATAAGAAAACTACCTACAAAAAAAAAGCCTTGGTCCAGATGGCTTTCCAGCAGAATTCTGCAAGACATTTAAGGAGGAGCTGATACCAATCCTATTGAAGGTATTCCAGGCGATTGAAATAGATGGAACTCTCCCCAAATCATTTTATGAAGCCAACATCACATTGATACCTAAGCCAGGTAAAGATCCAACAAAGAAAGAGAACTATAGGCCAATATCTTTGATGAACATACATGCTAAAATTCTCAACACGATCCTAGCAAACCACATTCAACAATATATCTCAAAAATCATCCATCATGACCAAGTAGGCTTCATTCCTGGGATGCAAGGCTGGTTCAACATTCGTAAAACCAAAAACGTAATTAAATACATCAACAGATGTCAAAACAAAAACCACATGATTACATCATTAGATGCAGAAAAAGCTTTTGATGAAATCCAGCACCACTTCTAGATTAAAAAACCTCGAACATCTAGGCATACAGGGAACATACCTCAAAATAGTAAAAGCCATCTACGAGAAAGCCACAGCCAGTATACTCCTAAATGGACAAAAATTGGAAGCATTTCCCCTGAAAACTGGAACAAGACAAGGATGCCCACTCTCACCCCTCCTATTCAACATAGTATTGGAAGTCCTAGCCCGAGCAATCAGAGAAGAGAAGGCAATCAGGGGTATCCAAATAGGAAAAGAGGAAGTCAAGTTATCTCTCTTTGCAGATGATATGATTGTGTACCTTGAAAACCCAAGAGAATCTGTCAAAAGCCTCCTAACACTGATAAAGGCCTTTGGCAAAGTCTCAGGATACAAAATAAATGTACAAAAGACAATCATATTTCTTTTCTTTTCTTTTTTTTTTTGAGTTGGAGTCTCACTCTGTCACCCAGACTGGAGTGCAGTGGACACTCCAGCCACCACAGCCTCGACCTGCTGGGCTCTGGTGATCCTTCTGCCTCAGCTTTCCGAGTAGCCGGAACTACAGGCATGAGCTACCACGCCCGGCTTATTTTTGATTTTATTGTAGAGATGAGGTCTCACTGCCCAGGTGGGTCTTGAACCCGTGGGCTCAGGCAATCCACTCACCTCAGCCTCCCAAAGGCATGGGATTACAGGCTGAGCCACCGAGCCCGGCTGACAATCATATTTCTTTACACCAATAATACACAAACAGAAACCTAAATAAAAACCATAATTCCATTCACAATAGCCACAAAAAAATTAAATACCTTGGCATCTTCCTAACCAGAGACGTGAAAGACCTTTACAATGAAAAGTACAAAACACTGCTCAAAGAAATCAAAGATGACACAAACAAGTGGAAAAATATCCCATGCTCATAGATTGGAAGAATCAACATTGTGAAGATGTCCGTCTTACCTAAGGCAATCTACAAATTCAATGCAATACCCATCAAATTACCAGCAACATTCTTCTCAGACCTAGGAAAGACAAAACAGGAATTCATATAGAAACACAAACGTCCAAGAATAGCCAGAACAATCCTCAGCAAAAAATCCAAGCAGACGGTATCATATTATCAGACTTCAAACTTTACTATAAAGCTACAATCTTCAAAACAGCTTGGTATTGGTATAGGAACAGGCATATAGATCAATGGAATAGAATTGAAATTCCAGAAGCAAAACCTCAATTTCTCAACCAACTCATCTTCGACAAGGCCTCCACCACCTACCTCTGGGGAGAGGAGAACCTATTCAATAAATGGTGCTGGGAAAACTGGCTGACCATATGCAGAAGATTGAAACAGGACACCTATCTATCCCCATACACAAAAATTAACTCCAAATGGATCAGAAACCTAAATGTAAGACCTCAAACCATAAGAACATTAGAAAATGAAGGAAATACCCTCATGGAAATTGGAACTGCCATCCAATTCCTGAATAAAACCCAAAACCCACAGGTCATAAGAGAGAAGATAGACAAGTGGGACCTTACTAAACTGACAAGCTTCTGCAAAGTCAAAGAAACCATCAAGAGAGCAAGGAGACAGCCTACAGACTGGGAAAAAGTATTTGCCAACACCAGGTCTGACAAAGGCCTAACATCCTGGATCTACAAGCAACTCAAACGTGCTGAAAAGAAAAAAACAAACAACCCCATTATAAAATGGGCAAAAGATATGAACAGACACTTCACAAAAGAGGACATTCGAACAGCCAACAAACACATGAAGAAATACTCAACCTCACTAATCATCAGGGAGATGCAAATCAAAATGACACTGAGATACCACCTAACTCCAGTCAGAATGGCAATTATCAACAACTCAAAAAATAACAGCTGCTGGAGAGGGCGTGGCAAAAAGGGAACACTTCTACACTGTTGGTGGGAGTGTAAACTAGTGCAACCTCTGTGGAAAGCAGTGTGGCGATTCCTAAAAGCTCTAAATATCAACTTCCCATATGACCCCGCAATTCCCCTACTGGGAATATGTCCTGAAGAACTCAAATCACTCTATAAAAAAGATACCTACACACGTATGTTTATCGCAGTGTTGTTCACAATAGCAAGAACCTGGAAGAAACCATGCTACCCATCAAAAGAGGACCGGATTTAAAAAATGTGGTACATATACACTATGGAATACTACGCAGCCATAAAAAGGAACAAAATCATGAATTTTGCAGCAACCTGGATGGAACTAGAGTCTATAATACTGAATGACATCTCACAGAAACAAAGATCCGAGTATCACATGTTCTCACTCATGTAATGGATCTTTAACATCCAATGTAATACTATAAGAAAATGACTGACAGTAGTGGGAAACTATGGGGAGGGAGGGAAATGGGATTAATGGTAGCAAATATCTGTCTGGGGACTGGGAAACACCTCTTATCAACAGGGTGCCTGAATGAAACGTATTTGTATACCTAAACCTTAATGTACCCCACAAAAGCATAATAAAAAATATTGATTATTAATAAAAAAAGAAAAAAAAGTCTTCTCAAACTTACATTTCCTTCTCATAAATGTCTGATAGTAATTTTGCTATTAAAAATTATTTACCTTGGGTTATACTTGAACAAATATGTTATAAAATATATTTCTCTCATACCATAAGGATAGAAATAAAGTTAGCTTTGTGAAAAATATTTAATAATAGGTTAATTTTTAAAAGTTTATTTATCATTGTATTTTGAAATTCAAGTTCCAAATATAATATTATTAATAATTAATATTACATTAAATTAATAGTTTCATTAATATTAAATATTCTATTCTTAATTAGGATTTGGAGTTTGAATAAAAAGTAACTAAAAGCTGTATTAATTTTTTTACAACTGCTCCTGCATCCTAATTCTTATCCCTTGGATGAACTCTAAAGCAGGGCCTGTGAGATTTTGAATCATTTATTTCAAAGAAGCAATCTTAGTTTAATAATTATGATCTCCACTTTAGAGTAATAATAAAAATTCCAAACTTCATCAAGTTCAGAATTTCCCTCCTGTCCCCCCAAACAGTCTTATTTCATGGTTTTCTTCTTTTTGTTAACCTATCAGGACCTCCCCACCCCAGTACACCTCTCCTGGCTCTCTTCTGACTTTTTGTTTTGAGTTGGAGTCTCACGCTGTCGCCCAGACTGGAGTGCAGTGACTGCTTCCGGCCACCGCAGGCTCAACCTCCTGGGCTTCAGCAATCCTTCCACCCAAGTCTTCCGAGTAGCCGGAATTACAGGCACGCGCTACCACGCCCGGCTGATTTTTTTTTATTTATTGTAGAGATGAGGTCTCGCTGCCCAGGCAGGTCTCAAATCCACGAACTCAAGCAATCCACTCACCTCAGCCACCCAAAGGTGCAGGATTACAGGCTGAGCCACCAATCCCAGCTTTGACTCTCTTAATATTGGAGTAATGAGGAGGTAGAGAGATAAGAAACCAGGAACAAAAATTTAAAATTTAGAAACATTAGAGCTGATTGGGCACTGGGATTTCTAGAACTGTCAGATATTTAAAGCTAACTCTCATAGATGCATTAGTGGATATTTTTAAAAACCACACTTCAAAAAATCTTATGCTTTTATTTTAAAATATTTTTGAGAACTTATGCATCAGCGCTATTCAATGCTCTAGCCATACTACTACATAAAAAGGAGAAACAAAGGGCAAAACAACACAGTCTAACATGTGGTTATAAGTTCTTTTTTTTTTTTCTTTTTGAGTTGGAGTCTCACGCGGTCGCCCAGACTGGAGTGCAGTGGCCGCTCCCGGCCACCCCAGCCTCCCCTGCTGGGCTCCAGCGATCCTTCCGCCTCAGCCTTCTGACTAGCCGGAATTACAGGCATGGGCTACCATGCCCGGCTGATTTTTTGATTTATTGTAGAGATGAGGTCTCACTGCCCAGGCAGGTCTCGAACCTGCGGACTCAGGCAATCTACTCACCTCAGCCTCCCAAAGGCACGGGATTACAGGGTGATCCACCAAGCCCAGCTGGTTATAAGTTCTAAGCACAGAAATCAAAAAACAAAAAACCTGTGTAGTTGGAGCAGAGTAAGATGGAGTGAGATAAGGTTGGGGGGATCAGAAGGCATATAGGGGTGCACAGGAAAAAGTAGTGACTGACCATATCCCCCAGAGATTCTGATATTTTTAGAGATGGGATCATGCAGTCAAAATTGTTTAAAACCCTTAATTATTTTACTGTACCTCTAGGCCTGAGTACCATAGTTGAAGAATGCTTCCAGCTATTTTTGAGCAAATTGGGGTACATGAAAGTGATTTCATCTAAATTATATTTTTAAAGTGTCCATTGTATTATTGTATTGATGATAGACAGTAGGCAGGGGGTTCAAGGACAGGACAGATGTATAAAGAATAATTCTAATAATTCTGGTCAGATAGAGATGGGCAGGTATTGTGGAGAAGAATCATAGACAGAAAGAGTGGTAGAAGCCATTCTCTGCATCAATTTTTGCAATGATGGATTTTCAGGACAAAGCAGGAAGTCTCACTGGAAATATCAGAGTTTTGTGTTTCTCCCTTGAGTCTTACTGAGGAAGACAGAAAGACCAGAAGAGGAACAACAATTCAAATGGAGTTTTTTTTTTTTTTCTTCCTACTACTGCTACTGGAATGATGGAGGCAAAAACAACTGTGGCTAGATTAATTCTTTAAAGTTTCTTTATTTCACAAAAATCTCACAAAACCTAGGCATAATAGTTGAAAAAATAATTTAGAACATTCCTTGAGGAAACTAGCAATTTCTTAAGCAGAGCTATCAATTAATATTTTGCATATAGGGTTTATCTATACATAATGTCGTCTCAAGAACAAGTTGGATTTTCTTCTTTTTTTTTTTTGCCCCCACAGTCCACAGGAGATGTAAGTAAAATTATATAGTCTCCTTGAAATCTGATTCAATTTTACAATATGAGCATAAAAATTCCCATCAATATCACCATTATTAGAGGATGTAGAGTACACATAGTTTACTTGTAGAAAAAAAATCTGTTATCTACCATCCATGAGAACACATTTGTACATGCTACATTTTATGATGAGCGTAATAGTGAAAATGTTTCACTGACCTTTTTTGCAAGTCAAATATGATGGTGTCATGGCTAACTTTGGAAGCCTGAAGTACTTGCCATATAGTGATTTGTAGCTCTGTCAGAACTAAAATTGCCATAAATTTATTTTAATATATTGTTACATGCTCATAGTTCTTTTATTTTACTTATGTCACTTGACCTTCATAATGGCTTATGAGTCAAATGTGACATATATTTATGTACTCATTTACAGAGATGAAGAATTGACTCAGAAGTTCAGTGACTTGCTTCAGGGAAATGACTAGAAAGTAAAGTAATCAATATGCGATCCCCAATTTTATGATTTCAAAAAAAATTTATCTTATAACAACACAAGAATATTTCAATTCCCATTTTTTCTCCTCAAGAGTGATTCATTCCGATTTTTCTTTCTTTCTTTTTTTTTTTCAGATTGCAGAAAGGAATCTTTATCATTGTCATCACCTCCTTCTCTCCTGGGACTTTTTGTTTTTTAATTTTAAAGTTGTGTGATTCAAGATTACAAAATTTATAGCAATATGAATGGATTTAGAGACTTGAGTACTCAGTGATCTATCAATGAAACAAGAACTGAGTACCACATATTCTCACTCATAAGCGAACCCTGAACAATTATCATAGTACTTTAAGAAAGGGATTGGCAGTAGTGGGACTTTGCCTGGGGAGGGAGGTGGGTGGCATACTTCATCAATAAGGGTATCTGATCTCAAACCAGGCAATGTGGGAACCAAAGTCGGTCCCAAATTTACCTGTACACTGACCATTTGTATATCTAATCCTGATTCATTACTTTTACAAAAAAAATTCCCAACTTCTCGTAGTGTATCTTTTTATCTTTCTCATAGTGTAATACTATGGAAACATATAATGCATATCTCATATGATGAAAACTTTTATAACTTTCAACAATTTTATAGTTAAGAATAAGCAGGCAATTTTCTTAAAAAAAAAGGGAATAATTGTCAAAGATGGCGATGGCATAGGTGAACTGGTGAGATTCTCTGAATGTGAGTTCCCAAAAAGGCTATTACTTCTCTTCCCCCATCCCCTAGCCTACCACCAGTCATGCTGGTGCCAGGCCCGGGAACTTCAGTCCCATGCAGGACCAGATATTGCACCCCCCCCACTGCTGCTGTTCTACTCATGTGTGGAAGTCTCTGGTCCCAGCCCCCTCCAGATCCCTCCCGGCTGCAATGTCTCCAGCCCGGACACCCGGCACCAAGCCACCGGTCACCGCCTGCCCTTTGGAACTTTGGAGCTCTGGAACTCCGGGTCCACCCTGGCTGAGACACTCAGCGTGAGACCCCAAGCTGGAGGACCCAGACAAGTAGAGAAAAACAGATCTGCTTAAACTGCCTCGCCATTCTCCAGGCAGAGAGTTCCATTGCCCTGCCCACCTTTCAACAAACTTTACCTCATTTCCTAAGGCCAGATATTGCAGCGTGCAGGGGAGTTTTGGGTCCCTGCTCCCTCCGGCTCTCTTCCCAGCTGTATTGTCACCAGCACGGCACCCAGCACCACCGGTCACACAGGGAGGCTCTGGGTGCCCGCCCCTCAGAGACACCGGTCCCATTCCTGGCTTAAGTACCCTGTGGGGGGCCCAGAGCCACTCTTGCCACCCACTGCCTGCCCTTTGGAGCTTTGGAGCTCTGGAACTCTGGGCCCACCCTGGCTGAGGCACTAAGTGCAAGACCCCAAGCCGGGGGACCCAGACAAGTGGAGAAAAACAGATCTGGTAAACTACCTTGCTATTCTCCAGGCAGAGACTTCTATTGCCCCACCCACCTATGAACAAACTTTACCTCAGTTCCTAAGGCAACAGCACAAAACAGGAGACAAAACCCCACCCCTATGCTGCAATGAAAAACAAAAGGGAGAGGCCGGAATCGGAGATCACAGAAGTGACTCTAGTCTGATCACTTATTTTGACTTGTGATTTTATCATTAAAACTGTTGGTTTAGATCACGTTTGGTGTTTACCTTCTGACTTACACTGTTTCTTGATTTTATTGGCCTGTCTCTGTGTAGCTATCAGTATTCTTTAGGGAATCTTTCTTACCTGTCTTTCTTCAATTCTTCCCCGCCCTGTGTCTCTTTCTCACCTGATAGTTGGTATGTATATCTGTTTTTCTTCTCGCACTTCTCTCTTTCTAACTCCCTATTGACCCCTCCTTCCTCCATTATTTTCCTCTTTTATATGCCCCCTTTTTAAATCTAGGGACCAAGACTGCATACTGCTGAATAGACAGACTGTAAGGCAGAGGGAAAAGTGAACAAAGCCAGAACACCCTCATAAGGAAGAACAGGTCATTGCAGAAGAGAAATAAAAGCAACCCCACCTTCCCTCAAAAACAGAATTGAAGAGGGGGAGGGAAAGGGGGAGAGGGAGAAAAATCTACAGAAATGAAGAAAAAACAAAAGAAGAGTATGGGTCTCTCCCAGACACCAGGGAGAGCAGACACTGAGAAAACTGACTTTGGAATGCAAACAATGAAAAGCCCCCAGAATGAAGGGTTTCAAACTGCAAATGTAGATTTCAAAACAATAATGGAGAGATTAAAAAGAATTGAGGAGACCCAAGAAGAAAATAGGAAGGAGCTGATATCTGAAATAACAGTAATAAAGAATACTGTGAATGAAATAAATAACAAATTGATAAGCATGGAAAGCAGAATTATCCAAGCAGAAGAAAGAATCTCAGAGCTTGAGGACCAAAATATAGAAATAACCCAAACTCTTAAAAACACAGAAAATAAGCTCAAAAAGACAGAACAAAACCTTCAAGAGATGAGTGACTACCTCTAGAGGCCTAACCTAAGAATAATCGGACTCCCTGAGACAGAAAGCAAAACAGAGACCACATTGGAACAAACTTGCCATGAGATCATTCAAGAAAACTTCCCTTATCTAATCAGTGATGCAAAAATTCAAACACAAGAGATTCAGAGAACCCCTGCAAGACAACAAATGAGAAGACCAACTCCTAGACACATAATAATTCACCTAAATAAAGCAGGCACAAAAGAAAAAATCCTAAAGGCAGCAAGAGAAAAAGGTCAGATCACCTACCATGGAAGACCAATCAGAATAGCAGCAGATTTATCTGCAGAAACCCTGCAGGCTAGGAGAGCTTGGAACCCTATCTTCAAAGTCCTAAAAGATAAACAATTTCAACCAAGAATACCCGGCCAAACTAAGCTTCATCAGTGAGGGAGAATTAAAATCTTTCCCAGATATCCAATCCCTAAAGAACTTATGCTGCCACCAAACCATTTCTACATGAAACACTTAAGAAAGTACTAAACACAGAAGAAAGGGAAAAAAGAACAACGTTCTTCACAATAGTACAGGGAAAAGAATGAAATATACACAAACCAACCCCAAAACCAAAAGAAAGAAAAAAGAAAAAACCAAGTGGAAGAACAACAACTCAATAATAACTCCATGATAGGGATGAACTCTCACATTTCAATAATTAGTCTGAATGTGAATGGACTAAACGCACCACTGAAAAGACATAGAATGACAAAATGGATAAATATCACTAGGCAACAATATACTGCCTTCAAGAGACCCATCTCACTGAAAGGACATACACAGACTCAAAGTAACAGGATGGGAAACAAATTTTCAGGCAAATTGAACACAAAAGAAAGGAGGAGTCGCGATCCTAATTTCAGGCAAAATACCATTTAAGCTATTAAAAATTAAAAAAGATACAGAGGGCCACTACATAATGATAAAAGGTTCACTCCATCAACAAGAAATATCTATCCTAAACATATATGCACTCAACATAGGTGCGCCAACATTCATAAAGCAACTTCTAGGAAAACTAAAGAAAAACATTGACTCTAACACCATAATAACTGGGGACTTTAATACACCACTCACAACCCTAGACAGATCATCAGGACAAAAAATCAGCAAGGAGATCCGGAACCTCAATGAGACTCTGGACCAAATGGACTTAATTGATACCTATAGAACACTCCATCCAAAGACCACAGAATACATATTCTACTCATCACCACATGGAATATATTCTAAGATCGGACACATAATTGGACACAAATCAAGTATAAGCAAATTAAAAAGGACTGAAATTCTACCATGCACCTTCTCGGACCACAGTGGAATAAAAATAAACATTGAAACCAACAAAGTCCCCCCAAAACCCACAAAGACATGGATACTAAACAGCATGATGCTAAATAACTCCTGGGTCAATGATGACATCAAAACAGAGATCAAAAGATACCTGGAAACAAATGAAAATGAAGAAACATCTTACCAAAATCTCTGGGATGCCTTAAAAGCTGTAATAAGAGGGGAATTTATATCCCTACAAACACACATGAGGAAAATGGAAGGAACAGAAATTAACAACCTAACAGGCCACCTAAAGAAGCTGGAAAAGCAAGACCACAAAAACCCTAATTTCAGCAGAAGAATCCAGATCACCAAAATAAAAGCCTAAATCCAGGACATACAAGACAAAAAGATAATAGAAAAAATATCAATGAAACAAAAAGCTGGTTCTTTGAAAGGATAAACAAGATCGATGGTCCCCTAGCTAGACTGACCAAGAAAAAATGAGGAAAAAACCAAATAAACACAATCAGAAACACAAAAGATGAAGGCACATCTGACCCTGAAGAAATACAAAAGATCATTAGAGACTACTATGTACACTTGTATGGAAACAAACTTGAAAACCTTAAGGAAATGGAGGACTTTCTGACATCACACAACCTACCTAAGTTGGAACAAGAAGAAATTGAGACCCTAAATAAACCAATAACACTCAAGGAAATCGACTACGTAATACGAAAACTTCCTACAAAAAAAAGAACTGGACCAGATGGCTTTTCAGCAGAATTCTACAAGACATTTAAGGAGGAGCTGATACCAATCCTACTGAAGGTATTCCAGGCAATTGTAATAGATGGAACTCTCCCCAAATCATTTTACGAAGCCAACATCACATTGATACCCAAGCCTGGTAAAGATCCAGCAAAGAAAGAGAACTACAGGCCAATATCTTTGATGAACATAGATGCTAAAATCCTCAATAAGATCCTAGCAAACCGGATTCAACAACACATCTCAAAAATCATCCATCATGACCAAGTAGGCTTCATTCCTGGGATGCAAGGCTGGTTCAACATTCGTAAAACCATAAATGTAATTAAATACATCAACAGATGTCAAAACAAAAACCACATGATTATATCATTAGACGCAGAAAAAGCTTTGATAAAATCCAGCACCCCTTTTTGATAAAAACCTTTGAATATCTAGGCATACGGGGAACATACCTCAAAATAGTAAAAGCCATCCACGAGAAACCCACAGCGAGCATACTCCTAAATGGACAAAAATTAGAACCATTTCCCCTGAAAACTGGAATAAGACAAGGATGCCCACTCTCACCCCTCCTGTTCAACATAGTATTGGAAGTCCTGGCTCGAGCAATCAGAGAAGAGAAGGCAATCAGGGGTATCCAAATAGGAAAAGAGGAAGTCAAGTTATCTCTCTTTGCAGATGACATGATTGTATACCTTGAAAACCCAAGAGAATCTGTTAAAAACCTCCTTACACTGATAAAGACTTTTGGCAAAGTCTCAGGATACAAAATAAATGTACAAAAGGCAATCGCATTTCTCTACACCAATAATAAACAAACAGAAACCCAAATAAAAAACACAATTCCATTCACAATAGCCACCAATAAAATGAAATACCTTGGCATCTTCCTAACCAGAGACGTGAAAGACCTTTACAAGGAAAACTACAAAACGCTGCTCAAAGAAATCAAAGTTGACACAAACAAGTGGAAAAATATCCCATGCTCATGGATTGGAAGAATCAACATTGTGAAGATGCCCATCTTACCTAAGGCAATCTACAAATTCAATGCAATACCCATCAAATTACCAGCAACATTCTTCTCAGACCTAGAAAAAAAACAATGCAGGAATTCATTTGGAAACACAAACATCCAAGAATAGCCAGAACAATCCTCAGCAAAAAAAACAAAGCACATTACCAGACTTCAAACTTTACTATAAAGCTATAATCATCAAAACAGCTTGGTATTGGTATAGGAACAGGCATATAGATCAATGGAATAGAATTGAAATTCCAGAAGCAAAACCTCAATTTCTCAACCAACTCATCTTTGACAAAGCCTCCACCACCTACCTCTGGGGAGAGGAGAACCTATTCAGTAAATGGTGCTGGGAAAACTGGCTGACCACATGCAGAAGATTGAAACAGGACCCCTATCTATCCCCATGCACAAAGGTTAATTCCAAATGGATCAGAGACCTAAATGTAAAACCTCAAACCATAGGAACCTTAGAAAATGAAGGAAAAACCCTCATGGAAATTGGAACTGGCATCCAATTCCTGAACAATATGCAAAACCCACAGCTCATAAGAGAGAAAATAGACAAGTGGGACCTTATTAAACTGACAAGCTTCTGCAAAGCCAAAGAAACCATCAAGAGAGCAGGGAGACAGCCTACAGACTGGGAAAAAGTATTTGCCAACTCCAGGTCTGACAAAGGTTTAACATTTTTGATCTACAAGGAACTCAAACGTGCAGAAAAGAAACAAACAAACAACCCCATTATAAAATGGGCAAAAGACATGAACAGACACTTCACAAAGGAGGACATCCGAGCAGCCAACAGACATATGAAGAAATGTTCAACTTCACTAATCATCAGGGAGATGTAAATGAAAACCACACTGAGATACCTCGTAACCCCAGTCAGAATGGCAATTATCAACAACTCAAAAAATAACAGCTGCTGGAGAGGGTGTGGTGAAAAGGGAACACTTCTACACTGTTGTTGGGAGTGTAAACTAGTGCAATCTCTGTGGAAAACAGTGTGGCAATTCTTACAAGCTCTAAATACCAACCTCCCATATGACCCCGCAATCCCCCTACTGGGAATATATCCTGAAGAACACAAATCACTCTGTAAAAAAGATACCTGCACATGCATGTTTATCGCAGCGTTGTTCACAATAGCAAGAACATGGAAACAGCCTTGCTGCCCATCAAAAGAGGACTGTATTAAAAAATGTGGTACATATACATGATGGAATACTACGCAGCCATAAAAAAGAACAAAATCATGAATTTCGCAGCAACCTGGATGGAACTAGAGTCTATAATACTGAGTGACCTCTGACGGAAACAAAGATCCGAGTATCACATGTTCTCACTCATATAATGGACCTTGAACATCCAATGCAATACTATACGAAAATGACTGACCGTACTGGGAAACTATGGTGGGGGGAGGGAGATGGGATTAACAGTAACAAATATCTGTCTGGGAACGGGAAACACCCCATATCAACAGGGTGCCTGAATGAAACGCAATTGTATACCTAACCCTTAACTGTACACCACAACTTTACATAAAAAAAGAGCAAAACTAATTATATCATCACAAACCTCAATAGGATATTATCCCTTGTTAAAAAACTTTTCTGCCAGATGCGATGGCCTAAGCCTGCAATCCCAGCACTTTGGGAGGCTGAAGTGAGAGGACTGCCTGAGCCCAGGGGTTCAAGAACAGCCTGGGCAACTTGACGAGACCTCGACTCTACAATAAATTAAAAAAAAAAAAATAGCATGATAGAGAGGGCCTGCAGTTCTTGCTAATTGGAAGACTGAGACAGAAAGATTGCCTGAGCTGGTAGGTCGATGCTGGGGCATCCCTGTGTGCCATTGCACTCCAGCTGGGGCAACAGAGTGAGACTCCAACTCAAGAAAAAAAGTTCCCGTATAGACACCTCCAGTTCTATGTGGCTTCACTGATACCTTTAGCTAGTCTTGTAAATAAAATAACCTAAGATTCAACAATCATTTCAAAGAAAGTTCTTGCCAATACACAAAAACAAGATGCAATTTAAAAAGAATAAAGTCTAGAGAAATAAAACTGTCTCTATTTTATTCATGCATTTATGAATAAAATTCAAATAAACCTACATAATCTTCTTAATTTATAAATAAATAGACAAGGTTTGAAAAATGAAATATCAATACAACAATCTAACCGAATGCATTTCTATGCATTGACAGCAAGCAATGGGAAAATAAAATAATATATAAAAATACCATAAAAAACAACATTTTGGGAATAAACTTATTCTTTTTAAACTTGAAAAACAGAAAATATTTCTAATGAACATTTTAAAACACCTTATTAATGAAGAGAAAAAAATGCTTATGCTTGTTAGATTATTCACTATTATCTAAATTTAATTATCCCAAGCTTGCTGTACAGATTCAAAGTAATCCCCCCAGAATCTTTACATATTTTTTAAATTAAAATATACAATGTGATCCTAAATTTAAGATTGTACAATCAAATTCTTAATCTTAGATATTTACTTTCAATTTTAGAATTTCTATGCCTCATTTTATTATGTCATACAAAGCCTATACTTTTTCTGCTATTTTCCTTATTTCAGAGTTATTTTGAAATGGTTAATTCTTTGGTGTGAAATGAGAGGAGAGCTCTTCTTCACAGTGTAGAATATTTGAAAAGATCCATAACCACTACTCACTGGATGACCATAGAACATTTTTCCCAACTTATGATTACCAAATAGATCCCCAGAGATTTTTAAATATCCCTAGAGGAAGGAATCATCACCAGTCAACACGACTAGTTTATTTTATTTTACTTACCAATGATCTTTAAAGTTATGTGCATGTATGTGTGTGCATCTATTCTAATATTTGGATCACTTCTTACTTGTTTATATAGTTTTTTAAAATTTAGTTGGCAGCTTTTGATTCCTGTCTTGTCTTAAGTTCAGCACAGAGTTTATTAAATTTAGTATATTGTTTACTTTTTTATTTTTTTATTTTTATTTTTTGAGTTGGAGTCTCACTCTGTCGCCCAGACTGGAGTGCAGTGGCCGCTCCCGGCCACCGCAGCCTCAACCTGCTGGGCTCCGGCGATCCTTCCACCTCAGCCTTCCCAGTATCTGAAACTACTGGTGCGTACTACCATGCCCGGGTAATTTTTTTGATTTATTGTAGAAATGAGGTCTCACCAACTTGCCCAGGTGGGTCTCGAACCCGTGGGCTCCCAAAGCGCGGGACTACAGGCTGAGCCGCCGAACCCGGCCTTGTTTATTTTTTAAAAGGCTAATAAAATGTTATTTTTCTCCAACAGGCTTTAAACTTTGCCTCTGAGCATTTCCTTTTCTATGTTTGCCTCTCTGGTTCCTATTGACTCCAGGGGTCCCTTCACAACTAAACAAACATTTTAAAATTATATAAGTAAGGACAGTGTTCTGCATACTGCTACATCTTACCTGGAAGCAGAAGTAATTTTTTTTTTTTTATGTTACTGATTTTTCTGTACTTGATTCTTGGTAAATCTCTGAGATATATAACCTGTAGTACGGAAATACATAAAACCTTCAGTTACATCCATTATTATGGTCATAATATCCACTCATTTTTACCCTAATGAATCTATATGTTGTTTTCAATTTTTCTTTATATGGTTAAATTTTTATATTTCAAGTAATCAAAATTTTTTTCTATATCTTTCACTCAACTGGAATAATTTAATAGACACCCTTGTCTTGTGTTCTTGGTTTACTAAACTAGTGTTTATTATTTGTTCTTGGGATTTCTCTTTCAGTTTTTTTCAACAGGGTCCAGAATGAATTTTACTCTGTCACATATGCAAAACTTACAAGTACACTGTCAGCATGTGAAAAGAAGCCATATATGTTTAACTCTTGCAAAGAAGTCTATCAAGGTCTGTATAATTCTCTAGATAAAAGTTTTGTTATACCCTCCAGTGGACAGAGAATAACTTGCTGGTGAGTATTTTTTAATAAAGAAAAACTTGGGACACAGTCTTGTCAGTGATAACTTTGCTATGCTTTGGATTATACTTAATATTGTGTATTATAAGAAACATAAATCTTTCTACCAAAAAGACTCTTGCACACGTTTATTGCAGCACTATTTACAATAGCAAAAACATGCAACTAGCCCAGGTACTTATTGACGGTGAACTGGGTAAAGAAAATATGGTATGCATATGGAATACAATCATAAAAAGAATAAAATAATGCCATTTGCAGTAACATGAATGCAAGTAGAGACCATCATTCTAAGCGAATTATCACAGGAACAGAAAACTGAACACTGCATGTTCTCATATACTAAACACTGGGATCTCAGTCACAAAGACAGAACAACAGACACTGGGCATTGCTAAAGGGTGGAGAGGGAAAGGGGGGATAAAGGATGTAAAACGACTTATTGGGTACCATGCTCACTACCAGGGTGGGAGGGCAGGCTCATCAGAAGTCCAAACATCACCTTTACACTCACTATGTAACAAATTTTCACATGTGCCCCGATTCTCATTTTTAAAAATGAATCTCCTTATTGTTCTTCATTTCTCTGGGTTTACCACAGAAAACTGAGAAAAAATATAGCAGATTTATTTATACCCAAAATTTATGCCACCCAAAACCTTGTATATTTACTATTGCAATTCCTGAACCAACTCAATGTTTTTGTTGACAGTGAACAATTATAGAAGATATATTTTTTTGCATGTGTCATAGAGTAGATTCTTAGAGTTTACATTGTAATGAATCACATACTTTTTTTTTTTAGTTGGAGTCTCACTCTGTCGCCCAGGGTGGAGTGCAGTGGCCACGCTCACAGTCACCACAGACTCGACCTGCTGGGCTCAGGTAATTCTTCAGACTCAGCCTTCTAAGTAGCAGGAACCACAGGCATGCACCACCACGCCTGGCTAATTGTCTGATTTTATCATAGAGATGAGGTCTCGCCAAGTTACCCAGGCTGGTCTCGAACCCGTGGGCTCAGGTAATCCTCTCACCTTGGCCTCCCAAAGTCCTGGAATTACAGGCGTGAACCACCACGCCCTGCCACACATAAGTTTTTATTCTCCTTCAATACTTTCTATTTCATCTCTTCCTAATACTCTCATTACCTCTAAGGAAGAAGTTTCTCTTCCTGATCTAGATGTTGTGACCTGCTCGCTGCCTTTTTCCTCATAGCCATAAAATATTTCAAATCATCAAAGATGGTCACAGATCTAATAGAATTTGCAATGGACATTTTTATGACATCATTAGAAAATTATGTTTTCTTTTTTATTTATTTTCTTTGCAATGCCTAGCTATTTGTTTCTTATTACAAAGAAAAAAATTAAACTAGGTACTATGTGATTTTTCTCTGATGTTGTTAATTTAGATAATTTAATTATAAATATTTCATAATTAATATAAAATAATGATAAAATATAAATATTTTATTATTAAGATCATTTATCATAAAGAACTGCTTACTAGTCATCTTTAGTAATCTTGAGGGTATTTTTTTCAAGTTAATAAATCCATTCATTCAACAAGTATTTGGTTATGTACTACATATTCAGCTCGGGAATATACAAATAATTGAATAGATTAAAAACCTCTTCATTGATTCTCCATTATTTTGAGTTACAAATGAACAAGCAATATAAAGCCAAGGCTTTATGTAAGATGAAGATAAAAGAATATAAAATATAAAATAGCATGTTTTATTTGGATTTGTTACATTTCATAAGAGTTAGTTGAATCACACATTTTGCACAGGTGTTATATAGTTATGCCTTATCATCACAAGCTGATATTGCTCCAGAATTTCTTTTTTATTTATAAGGAATCCTGACTTTGTAATAAAATATCAACTACTGGAAAACTAAAATTGTAGCTATGAGTAAAATTACCTATTTTTTTTGGTTAAAATAATGATTTAACCAAAAGTATGTAAATTTTTACAAGCGGCCAGGCTCAGTGGCTCAGCCTGTAATCCCACGCTTTGGGAAGCCGAGGTGAGTGAATTGCGTGAACCGCGGGTTCGAGACCCATCTGGGCAACTTGGCGAGACCACATCTCTACAATAAAATCAAAAAAATTAGCCGGGCGTGGTAGCACGTGCCTGTAGTTCCACCTACTTGGAAGACTGAGGCGGAAGAATCGCTGGAGCCCAGCAGGTCGAGGCTGCAGTGGCCGGGAGCAGCCACTGCACTCCAGTCTGGGCGACAGAGTGAGACTCCAACTCAAAAAATATATATATATATTTTTTTTTACAAGCAACTCTCATATAAAAAAGCTAATTTGCTATTCATTTTGTGTATTTAATAGTCTTAGAAACTCATACACACAGCACAATTAGAAAGCTTTAATTTCCAAATGGGTATCTTTAAATAATTTATATCAGCTGCAAGTTTATTTGATATAATAAACGTAATTTAGTCTATCTTCAATACAAGTATATATTAAATATATATTGTGCATATGTGAATATATATGTATATATGCAATATGTAGACATACGTACATGTATATTTAATCCGATAAATAGGACATTTGAGTTGGCACAAAAAAATGTGAAGGCTTTGGGATAGTAATTAACAACTCTGGCACCTCTAGTATGCTTTCAGAAACCTCTCTGTGAGTCAAACACCCAGGGCCCTTTCAGAAAAGTGGGAAGATAGAGAGTTTACATGTCTTATCATTGCTGATAAATAACCTTGCACATATTTGGCCTACAGTCACAATCTTATAGACTTGAAGTCTAAGGATCTCATGGCCTACAAGACTTATTGCCTTGCAGTCTTGAAGTCTCCTGGTCTTCTCTCAGGTTCAAAAACAAGCAGTCTTTAGGTATACAAATTTAAAATCTACAAGTTATAAGAAGGGATAGTCTCATGGAATTTGGTACCAGAGATTCCTTGGAATTGCAATAATAATCAAGACCACAAACTTGGCCTTCTGTTAAATTCAGTGCTGTAAGCCCAGAGACTGTGAAACTGTCAGATCTCTGTACATTTCTAGCTCCATTCCAACTCTGTTTCTTAACAAAATTTCCATGTGAGAGAATTAAGAATGGGAGAATATTTTCTTTTTTTCCCATGTTGTGTGTGTGTACGTGTATATGTATTTGGGAATCCTTGATATCAAATGAGATACCAGCTTATGGCTTGCCAGTTATTTGTCTGATTTTTCTTTCTCTCAATAAAGACCTAACATTGAGTAGACTTTCTCCTCCACCTCTTCCGCCTCAAACATCAACTGGTACCAGGTATGTAAACATCCTGAATCCTTAGCACATTCTGCTTACCTGGATGGGCTTTATGTGGACATTAGATTTTGGTTTATTTTTATTGTTTTGTTTGCATCTGTTCTTCAATGGTTTTAATTAAAAAAATCAAATTTTTGAAGTGTGTCTAGACTTTATTGCCATTAAGATGGTTGAGAATGCTTTTTGTTGTTCTAAACCTTAATGAGAAGTAAATCTTCAAATCATTTGTATGTACAAGTTTATGTGTTTGTGTATGCATTTACCTTTGAGCAGCTATTAATTATATATGCATTTTTTGTATACATACAAAGTTTATTTTATTTTTCTATATGTAACAACTATTCTCTCTGACAGTTTTTGTGTAATGCATCTTCTACCTGATATTTAATGCTATGTTTAGTCTGTGCCAAATTGCTATATTCACACAAATTTATTTCAGGATTTCTCCGCTCATCCATCCATCTGTGTGTGTGTGTGTGTGTGTGTGTGTGTGTGTGTGTGTGTGTGTGTGTGTGTTTCAATGTCACAATGTTTATAATTACTCTAAAGCAGAAAATATCTTGATAAGTCATAGGAGAATACTACTTTCTTGTTCTCTTTTAACAAATTATCTTGGCTATTGCAGGAGATTCAGTTTTCAAAATATGTTTTACAATTGTATTGTAAAGTTGGATTTCTTGAAATTGAATTAGATTTACAAATCAATTTGTGGCTATTATTAGATGGCATGTTATTATTAACCTTGTACAAACTTGTATTTCTCCAAGTGTTACTTTATGTATCGTGATTAACTTTTATTATATATTTCATAAAGCTCTTGATATTTTTGTTTTATATTTTATAGAATTTACTGTTAACTTACATACTAACCTTTATGTTTTCATAAATCACTATTGAATGTATGTCATTAACGTTTCTGCTATTTTGTATTCTGATATTCTTATTCTTATATATTTTGTACCCCTGTTAAACAACTTGCATTTACTACAAAGATAACCATACCCCTTAAAAATTGTAACAGTTTTGGATCTTGATTTCTAAATATTTTAACTGTGCCTTTATTTAACCTTTTTTATTAGACTGGACCTTCAGAAAAGTGGTAAAATGAATTCTTGAATTTAATGGCATGGCTCTTATATTTATTTGTATTTCTTAGTAGATACATTATTTGTTAATAGATACATTGACCTTTACTATGTTAAACCATTCTGTTGGCTTTTATAAACTGGCATTATTACTAAAAGTTTTTAAAAGTGTATTTTGTAAACCATCTGCAATTGTTTTCTTCTGTAATGTAATGTGAGTGTTTTGTGTGTGTGTGTGTGTGTGTGATGGATGTAGTCATTATATAGTGTGTCAAATCTAAACTCATATGATTTTCTAAATCAATTTTCTTTCTTCTCTTTAAAATTTATAAGGATTTGTCATATTGTTATTTTTAACTATTCAAGATTCTCAAAAGTTCATAGTATTTTTATTTAAGATTCTCAAATGTATGTTTTGCTTTGACTTTTTTCCGTATTATCATTTACTTGTGCCTTTGGTGATATCCTCAAAATGACCTTCTGAATTCAGTTTCTGCACTCAATCTGTAAATGAAGTTGAATCACAAGTTGCAAGGAGGCTGTGGGGAGGGTTTCTGAAATCTAGGTATCAGAATGTTCATTAAATTATTATGCCTAATGAAGTGGAAGAATCAAACATATATTACCTATTTAGAATAATAATGAAAGATTAATTTAAAAAGAAAACACAATCTGTTTCAGTTAGTCTTATTGTTCAGTCTCAGAAACCTATTCCAGGTTAAGTGATGTATTCAGAGAAGCCCCAGGGCTTTAAAAACCACTAATAGACTATTTTACACTAGATTAGGAACTGAGAATAAGGTTCACATATAAATTAAAATAAAGTTCAGTAAATATTAGCTGTTTTTTGCCTCATATATTTGATGCGTATGGGAATAAATAAACTAAAATTAGCAAATAGAAATTTTGGCCTGAAATGCATGCGAACAAAAAGATCACATCAGCTACATATTGCCTCAGAGTTTAGAAGCTATGACTTCTAACCTGCTTCCCAAAATTTAATGAGCTGCAGGGCCTGAACTTCTTGAATGATGGCAAAGGTAGAAAACAAACCCCACAATACACTTCTAGGTTCAACAAACTGTTATGAAGTGTGAGCCTCTCTTCTTTCTCAGTCTTAGTTTCTGGAGGTCATCCACAAGAGAATTAAAAGTAGATTCAGTGATGTATGCCAGATATTGATCATATAATCTTTTGCTTGATACTGATTCCCATACAAGTTTGTTGGATATGAGAAAGGTAGGTTGTATTCAGAAAATCTTTCTTTTGTACATTCAGATTTAAGTCACTCCCTTGTTACCTAAGTCATATCCATCGCTTCCAGCCTTGATTCTTGTTCTTTTGGCAAACTACTACAAAAATCTCCACACATCTTCCTCTAGGGTGGTGCTAGCTGATT
Organism: Cephalopachus bancanus; assembly: GCA_027257055.1. NCBI lineage: Eukaryota > Metazoa > Chordata > Mammalia > Primates > Tarsiidae > Cephalopachus > Cephalopachus bancanus. The sequence goes on along the minus strand of JAPVLO010000108.1, from coordinate 16,315,224 downwards.
TATTTGATTGTCTTGTCTTAATGTTTTATATCAAATGTATTCACTATTAGCATGGCAATTTGAAATTTCTTTCACCAGGGAAATTGAAATGCGGACATGTGAAGTTACAGCTTTGACTTGAACACTTCTCTCCAACTAGTCATAATAATAAAGTGCTTTTGACTGCATTGACCCCTGTGATTAAAGTAATATAAATCACTCCAAACTCATACCTGTTCTCCTTTCCTTGGTGATGTCTGTTTTTATCCCGAATTTCTACTTAATTTACAAATTCAACTTGTATTTCAACTAGCTAACATTGATGCCTTGCCCTCCTCCTATTCAATAGGTACATACACCATTCAATATTAAACTCCATAACAATTTTCCACTTCTAGAGTTTTCTTATACAAACTGTTTTAACTTGGCCGATTAAGAAAATTAAATTTATTTCAGCAGTTCAGAATAGAGTGTGCAGAAAAAATGTATATGGATAGAAAATATAAAAGACATGGTCAACTTTCTTTTTTTTTCTCAGTTTTCTACTTAAGCCAAATTTCTAAAGCACAGGGTCTAAGGTCTATTATTAACAGTGTTAGTGAATCAAATTGGCCAGTTTTATTAGAATTAAAAAGATAGCAGAAGAGTCTTTTTATCGACTTTTCTCATATAGTTCTTATTTACAGTGTAGTTAGTTAAAATCATGGGCAATCAATATACATTACATGCATGGTTTAGCAAAGGAATATTTAGTAGCCTTTTTTCAAAAAGTATTCTCTTCATATATATATATATATATGTTTCCAGATCCTGGACCATTGCAGGCTTTAACTTTCTACAGGAAGTTGATCTGATAAGAGTCAGAGTTACTAATGTCTGAGTTATTCAAGAGAAAAAAATGTCAAATGCATGTGTAATTTGCTAATATTCCTTCAATGTGAAATATAACATCAAAATCATCAAAATAATATTGGATCCTCCAGGGAGAGAGAGTGACAGAAAATAGATAACTTATCCTGTGCCAAAAAAGGAGAAGACATATAATCTCTGTGACCATTAAAAGTCATATTGTTAAGAGTTTCTAGTGAGTCTGGTAATTAAATGCTTTTAATTCTGCGAAAGATGAGGCAACACATATCTATATTATGTCCCATATCATTTGTTGTTAAATATCTACTAAATAAAAACTGAACTACCACATAGTCTTTTTTCTTATGCATATTAATAAAATTATAGGCAAAAATATAAACAAGTTTACCAAAAATCCTTAATGTATATTTTCATGCATAAGTTTTATCTTTAGAAAGAAAGTAGAATGAGCATGTAGTAAGAAGGAAATCTGCAGATAATACTGTAATCACTATATGTTTAATAAGATCTTAGAAGCTTATACTGAAAACCATTCTTTACAAACATACAACTATTTTATAATATAAAAAAGGGCCAGCATAAATTTGGTTGTTTTATGTTGCTCATAGGCTTCCTACACATTGGTATAATTATGTTTTAAGCTAGTTTTTAAAATGTATATTATTGTAGTAAATTTAAAAGACAGTGTCATTAGCACATTATGAGAATTTTCTTATATAATTATGGTTGGATTAAATATAGTGGTGGTTTCAAAGCCTACTGACAGTAAAGTAATTTCTAGAGATAAAAGATTTGCAGTTATCTTGTTGCTTAAGAAAGCTTTCCAAAATTTGGTGGTTTAACTATTAACCATTTAATTATCTCACACCTATGAGTCCACTGAATAAGTCTTTGTATCCTTCACCTGATAGCTTCTGGGCACGCCTATATATTTGCTGTCAACTGGTGGGTAGTTTGCACTGACACTCAAGGGTATTCTTGTTCGTGTGTGACTTTCTCAAGCTGCTGAATGGAGGGACAGAGACATCTGAATTTTATTTCTCTTATCATTCAACAAGCTAGCAGCTAGTCTCAGTTTTCTCAAATATGAATTGCATGTTTATAAAAAAGCTGTAGGAGAAGTTATCCTCAATATATAAGGACTTGCCAAGTTTTTGTTTTTGTCAAATTTACTATGAAATCCCATGGCCAAAAAAAGTCACATGACCACTTCAGTTTCAAGAAATGGAAAAATATGACCCACTTTCATAGAAAGGAAGGAATTTGTGGGCATTTAGTAATCAGTCACAATTATTTTCTGGCTGCAATTTATTGACATTTCTCTCACATGAGAAATTATTCTACTATTCTTCCAGAGATCCAAAAGATGTCAAACAATTCTGCCCTTAGGATTGGAATCCAAAATATTATATGATCTAAAATTATTCCTAGAAGGCAAATTTGTATGTGCTCATTCTGACCTAAAGAAAAAAGTTACGTATGCCTTTCAAACAAATATTCATTGTTCACTGATGTGATACTTATGTGCATTAGAAACTTGTAGAAACCATCCAAGTCTGAGCAGGTGATCACTTGTCAGTTGTTTTACTATACAATAACAAGAATAACCATTTTACCAGTGTGCCATAGCAATTTCTCACTATTTTCAACTCCATTAAGAGATAATGCACCATTTTTTGAGCTTCACCCAATAGTTTCTTCACTGGTTTTTCTAGCCATCATCATTTCCTATTTGCGATGTAAACTCCACTTCTAAACACAATATGTTTATCAATAATCTATTTCTGGGTAGCAAACTATTCCAAATCCTAATCCTAATTGCTTAAAATCATAATGATACAGATGTATTCTAAGTCAGTGGGTTAGTTGGAAAGTCCTTAATTGGGCCAGCCTAGCTGTTCTCTGCTGTCAATAATAGCTGGATAATTTGTGGTGTACTGGCTCACATGACTGACAGTTGTCAGGCTTTTGGCAAATTGGAAGACAACGGGCCATGTTTCTCTTCTTATATATTCTGAGTTCCTTTACATGGTCATTGAAAAGTCAAAACACTGAAACGTGAAATAAACCCCAGTGCTCAAGGACTTCCCAGGTCCCTGCTCTTATCACATTTACTTTTATCACATTTGGCCAAAGCAATTCACATAATGCTTACAAATTTAAAAGTTGGAATAATAGGTTTCACTTTTTGATAACAGTAAAATAATTTGTAGTCATTGTTTCAGTTTATCACAGCAGTCTCCAAAAGAAGGAAGTAAATTTTCTGCTTTGCATTAAATATTAGTTTTACTTTATTTTCCTGTGAGACCAAACGGCCATAAAGAAGGTTAGAAAATGCAACATGTAAAGTCTCCTTTACATATGTGTCATCTAGCCAACTCTCTTGTTTTCTCATTCCTTAAACTTTTCATTATTAACACATTTTTTTCTTTAGTATTCCAATAGTCTACCATTTTTATACTTTAGTGTTTATCATTGCCAATTACTGCACCACCTCTGGAAATTTAGATAAATGCAATCTCTGCTATAATTTGCAATTTCCATCTTTTCAACTCATTTTCTTTAATCTCCCACTCTTAAAACAAAAACAGAAACTTTGACCTCATCTGGAACTCCCATCCATTAACTCTCACGACTTTTTCCATTGATCATCCTCTTCTCATTGCTCAGCTTAGAATTCATTATATGTTATGTTAATATAATTAACTCCCTTCGTAACCTCAGTCTTACTTCCATGCATTACCCAAGCAAATCCCAAACCTGGATAAATCCATTTCTGCATAACCTAGTAACTGTACCAGTAAATTTCAGTAAAAATAGCTCACAACACACACATGCACAATGCTATGGACTGATACCACTTTAAATCTGTGAACAAGCATCAGGCAAACTCAGGATTTTTTGGCAAGCTTGTCACATTTGTTGGCCAATTTACATAATTACTCAGTGAGAAAACTCATATCTCTTTACTTTCCCACTTATTTTAAGCTAACATTATTTTACTGAGAATAAAGAAGAAAACAAATTGAAAGTGAATTCTTGATTTCACATCACCAAGTGAGCCAAACTACTGGTTTTAAGGCCCATCTATTCTTTCCCTTCACTTACAATGATACATTGCCATTGCTTACATCTAAAGTTGTATCCTCTGTACACTGAATCGCATACTAACTTACCAAAGTGATATCTTTCCCTTGGTAATTATTTCTTCCCTCTTCTGTCATGACATATTTAAATTATTTATGGAATCACTTCTATTACTGTTTAACTTGATGCATACTAATGGAACTTAAAATATTGTGAATTATTTATTTACCTGTACCTGTGTCTTAGATAAAAACATTACAAGTAACTGTAAATACATATAAAGATATACGTGTCTATATATCAAGGTTTAACCACTGTAGTAGCCATTCTTTTCAATCTCACTATTTTAAATTCCTACAGTAAACTTGATACTTTTCAAAAATATTTAAGGTGCTTCCTGATTAAGTCATTTCTCACTTGATTTCTGAGATACAACATTCTTTTGATTTTGCATAGAACTTACCGGATATTTTTTCTCCTATCATTCTCATCTATCTCTAAGTATTAGAATTTATTTTTGATCAGTATACATTGGAATTCTTTAAGAATCTTCCAGTCCTCAGATATGTCTTTTCTTCCTATAACTCTCTATCTTCTTAGCGATCTCATATTCCCATGGCCTCAAGTAATTTGGTAATTTATACCAACCAATTTATACAACCAATCTCCATTTCTGCTCCTCAAGTTTTACTTTTTTTTTTTTTTTTGAGTTGGAGTCTCACTCTGTCGCCCAGGGTGGAGTGGGTGGCATGCTCACCGCCACTGCAGCTTTGACCTGCTGGGCTCAGCTCAGGTAATTCTTTCTCCTCAGTCTTTCAAGTAGCTACAGGCTTAGGCCACCATGCCTGGCTATTTTTTTTTATTTGTATTGTAGAGTTGAGATCTTACCAAGTTGTCCTCTTGCCTTCGCTTCCCAAAGCACTGGGATTACAGGTGTAAGCCACCGCACCTGGTGTGAGTTTACTTTTGTATCTAACTTTCCATCTAACATTTGTACTTGAATGCTAATCACAGAAGCATTTTTCACATGTCCAAAAGAAAACTTCAGACATTACCTGTATCTGCCAGTCTTCTCTATGCCAGTAAGTTACTCCTAAAATCACCAAGTTAACTAAAGGGAGAAAAACACCAAAAAACCTTAAAGACATCTTCATGGTCCTACTTTCTGTTGATGCCACACGTTGAACCTAGTTTCAAACTTCACTCCATATTAAGTGGATCCTTACGAGCTCAATTAATACCCTCTTGTTTGAAATGCTTGAGTGGGCTTCTGCTTGTCTCCTTTCTACCACCCTTTATTCACTATACAGTGTTAAGAATCATCTTTTTGTGGTAATTCTTTATTTATTATTTTAGATTCAGGGGGTACACATGCATATTCATTACATGGACATATTGTGCAGTGGTGGGGATTGGATCTCATGTGGCCCACTCCCCAGATAGTGAACATACTATCCCACAGGAAACTTCTGTATCCTAACCGTCCTTTCCCTCCTCCCATATTGGTGTCCCCAGTGTCTATTATTTACGTCTCTGTGACCATTAACTCACACATATGAATGAGAACATACAGTGTTTGGTTTTTTTTGTTTCTGAGTCAGTTTACTTAGGATTCCAGTTCCATCCGTGTTGCTGCAAAGGCCATGACTTCATTCATTTTTTATGGCTGCATGGTATTCCATGGTGTATATATATATCACATTTTCATTATCCACTGATCAGCTGATAGGCATGCAGGTTGATTCAACATCTTTGTAATTGTGAATTGTGCTGCAAAGAACATGTGGGCGGAGGTGTCTTTTTAATATAATGACATCTGTTCCAAGTAGTAGTGAGGTGGATCAAATGGTAGATCTACTTTTAGTTCTTAGAGTAATCTCCAAACTGATTTCCATAGAGGTTATAATTTACACTCCCACGAACGGTGTATAAGTGTTCCCTTTTCTCCACCTAGCACTAGCATCTATTGTTTTTTGATTTCTTAATAATGGTCATTTTGACGGTTATAAGGTGGTATCTCATTGTAGCTTTAATTTGCATTTCCATGATCAAAAGTGATGTTAAAGGCATAAATGTCAGACCTGACACCATAAAAATCCTAGAAGAAAATCCAGGAAAAACTCTTATGGACATTGACCGAGGTAAATAATTTATGGCTAAAAGCCCAGCCATAAATTTCCAAGCAGGTACTAAATTATACCAAAAAGCTTTTGCAAGCCGGGCTCGGTGGCTCAGCCTGTAATCCCGCGCCTTTGGGAGGCTGAGGTGAGTGGATTGCCTGAGCCCGCGGGTTCGAGACCCACCTGGGCAGCGAGACCTCATCTCTACAATAAATCAAAAAATCAGCCAGGCGTGGTAGCGCATGCCTGTAATTCCAGCTACTCGGAAGGCTGAGGCGGAAGGATCGCCGGAACCAGCAGGCGAGGCTGCGGTGGCCAGGAGCGGCCACTGCACTCTAGTCTGGGCGACAGAGTGAGACTCCAACTCAAAAAAAAAAAAAAAAAAAAGCTTTTGCACAACAAAGGAGATAATCAACAGAGCAAACAAGTAACATACAGAATTGGAAAAGATATTCACAAATTAAACATCTGTTAAAGGACTAATACCCAGAATGTACAAAGAACTCAAACAAATCAGCAAGAAAAAAGCAAAGAACTCCATTAAAAATTGGGCAAATGACAGGAATAGATATCTCTCAAAGGGAGATATACAAATGGCCAACAACCATATGAGAATCATCTTTTAAGAATATAAACCAGACCATTTTCATTCTGACATCACCCTAGTGAAGACTTCCTACTAAACTTAAATAAAAGCCAGTGTCCAAGGTATCATGTGATCTCACCCAGGTTTACCATTCAAACCTTATTTCCTGCTACTTTCTTGTTTGGTCAACTCATACCAGTCACCCTCACTCTACTGAACATTTCTGAAGTATATTTTACACTGTTCCTCAAAAACTACTAACAGGTTGCTTAATTGGTCACTGTGATAATGAACAAAATAATTCGTCCTTGCATTGGCTTTCTCTTCTTTCCTGTCACTATTGCACTTTTCCTAGCCTCTCAGTTCAGGTACATGCAAATACTTTTATCAAGTGAAGTTTTCAGTGAAGCCCAAACTAAAATTATTAGTAATAGCAGTGGCTCCTATCTTTTCAGTGAGTGTTGCTATTCTAATCTTTCTCAGTATGGTTCCCAATGCCCAGGGTCAGTGGAATGATGATAATTATTGGCATGTGGTAGCATTATGGTTGCTAGGATTTTTTATAGGGAATGTATTTGAATCTGATACAGAGAGAACATCAAACATTTGTTTGTACAGTACTAGCACATGTTATCAATATAAAAGCAGTAGTAATATTAAGGACTGTGCAATTCGTTATCTTTGGTTAACAGTTTTAGAAGCTCAGAAAAAAATAAAATGGCAGGCTTAAATTAACCATCTATCAACTGAAGGTGCACTGTAATCCTGGAAAAACAGAAAAGATATTAGAAAATTAGAATCAACCTTTAAACATAAAGGTGCTGAGGGGGATTGGTCATTAAATGGTCATTAAATGAACAACTTTTATGGGTCTCTTATGCCAGAGGCTAGATTTGTATTAAAGAAAAGCCCAGAAACCCAGGATTTTAGTAATTATATGAAAAAGTCTGAGAGTATTTAATTTCTACAGTCATCTTTAATATCTTGTTTGGAAAAAATAGCTTTCTTTCTATATTAAATTATGTCCTCATATAGAGTTCTGGTAAAGGCCTCCTCTGGTTCAGATGCCTTGCAAATTAATACTTAGATTTCTGAATATTTGGATATCTGACTTTTTCTCCTTTCATAGTTTCCTTATACTTTTAAAATATTTATTTGTTTGTTTGTTGATTTTAGATTCAAGGGGTACACATATGTATTTATTATATAGACATATTGTGTAGTGGTGGGGATTGGGTTTCACGTGGCACAATCCCAGAGGGAGAATATTGTGCCCCATAGGAAGTTTCTGGATCATAGCCTCCCCTCACCTCTCCCCTTATTGGTGTCCCCGGTGTCTATTATATTCATCTTTATGGTTGTTTAACTCCCCCATATGAATGATGACATATGGTATTTAGTTTTCTGTTTCTTAGTTTAATTAGGATAATGATCTCCAGCTCCATCCATGTTTCAGCAAAAGACATGATTTTATTCTTTTTTATGGCTGTGTATATATACCACACTTTCATTAACCACTGATCGGTTGATAGGCATTTAAGTTGATTACAAATCTTTGCAATTGTGAATTGAGCTGCCATGAAACTATGAATGCAGGAGTCTTTTTTATATAACAACCTCTGTTTCTTAGAGTTGATATGTAGTAATTGTTGCTGGATCAAATGGTAGATCTACTTTTAGTTCTTTGCGTAATCTCCATACTGCTTTCCATAGAGGATGCATTAATTTACACTCCCACCTACAGTGTATAAATGCTCCTTTTCTCCACATGACAGCATCTATTGGGCTTTGATTTTTAATAATGGCCATTCTTACTAGCATAAGGAGGTATCTCATTGTGGTTTTAGTCTGCATATCCCTGATGATGAGTGACGTTGAACATTTTTCATATGTTTGTTGGCCATTTGTATATCTTTTTTTGAGAGATGTCTATTTATGTAATTTGTCCACTTTTCAAATGAAACTAATTGCTCTTTTCCTGCAGATTTGTTTGAGTTTTTTGTAGGTTCTGAAGATTAGTCCTTTGTCAAATGTATCGTTTGAAAAAATATCTTCTCTCATTCTGTAGGCTGCCCATTTACCCTGTTGATCACTTCTTTTGCTGTGCAGAAGATTTTTGGTTTAATTAAGTCTCATTTATTTTTGTTTTAATTGCATTTGGTTTTGAGGTTTTAGCCATGCATTCTTTGCCTAGATCCATATCCATAAGAGTTTGTCCTAGGTTTTCTTCAGGTCTTTTTATGCTTTCATGTCTGATGTTTATGTCTTGAATTCATCTTGAGTTAATTATTGTATATGGGGAGAAGTTTAGATCAAATTTCTTTTTCCTGCATTTAGCTATCCAATTTTCTCAGCATTATTTGTTGGATAGAGTGTCCTTTCCACCCATGTGTGTTTTTGTTTGCTTAGTCAAAGATCAGTTACTTGTAGGTATTTGGGTTTATTTCTGAATTATCTATTCTGTTCCATTGGTTCATGTGTCTGCTCTTGTACCATTGCCATGATGTTTTGGTGATTAAAGCCTTGTAGTGTAATTTGGAGTCAAGTAATGTGATTTCTCCAGCTCTGTCTTTTTGCTTACGACTTGTTTGGCTATTTTGCCTTTTTCTTGTTGTTGTTCCATATTAATTTTAGGATGTTTTTCCTAATTCTGTGAAAAATGACATTGGTAATTTGATAGGGACTGCACTGTATCTGTGGATTACTTTGGGTTATATGGTCATTTTAATGATGGTGACTCCTCCAATCCATGTGTTCATGGGATGTTCTCCATTTGTTTGGGTTATCTGCAATTTCTTTCATCCAAGTTTTGTGGTTCTCCTTATAGATATCTTTCACCTCCTTGGTTAAATAAATTATTAATCTCTAAATAGGGGTAAGAGAAACAGAGCAAAAGCACGACAATAGAATCACTTATCCAGGAGGAACAAAAAACAAACATATTCAAATAACTAAAAGATGTGAGTAGCAAATATTAAAAATATTGGGAAGCACATGTTGGAGTGTATCTGGGAGATGGGATCTGAATCACGACTACAAAATATATAACTTATTACTGACATGGATAACTGTGATTCAGTGTTTAATATTATGGTCAAGTTACCTTCTTGGAATTGATTTTTAAATTTTGGAAACTGATAGTTTATGGTGAATAAAATAGAATATTTAGAAAAATTCCAAAAGATAGTTAAGTGAGCAATGTAGAAGTAATTCAACATTTGAGATTAGAAACTCTACCAGTGAAGTATGTTCCCTGGGAAACATTAGAGGATACAACAGCCCTTTTATCCATGGGATATATGTTTTAAGATCCCCACAGGATACTTCACACCTCAGATCATACTGAACCTTTTACAAACTATGTTTTTTTTTTTTAATCTGATAACTAAGATTGCTGCTAAGCAACTAATGAGTGGGTATCATTCACAGTGTAGATACTCTGGACAAGGAATGTTTTACATCCTGGACAGGAAAGAGTGAGGCGGCATGAGATTTCATCATGCTACTCATAAAGGTTTGCAATTTATGATTTATGAATTGTTTATTGCTGGATTTCTTTCATTTAATATTTTCAATCTGTGGTTGATCACGGGTAACTGAAACTATAGAAAGTGAAACCACAGATAAGTAAATATTTATTTATTTTTTCCCCAATAGGAAGTAAACTGCTAGGGGATGCACTGACTTTTCTGAGTAGTCCCGGAGTGCTTTCTTCTCTGGGCCAGAGTTGACACAGAAGATGCTGCCATGGAACTCGGCTTCCTACTGGACTTAAATTCTGGAATTAAAGAAGCCCCGGGAAGTCAACACTTATCATGAGAAATAATCTCAAAGTAACTGTCATAATGAACTTTAAGATTAGAAAGTTAACAAAGTACCTTTAGTAGCAAGGATCTGTATTAATTACTAATAGATCACAATATTATTAATACTGAGACACATAGGAAGCTAGAGTCTTAACTGATTTCTATAAATAAAATAATTAGAGCTACCGAGCAGATGTCTAACTCAGCTACCATAGCTGAAATTGAGAACTATCTCATTTTCAGATCAAAGTCAGAAAATCCTACCATTAGGAAAGAGATTTAAATGTAATTCACAAGATACTGGGATGTATACTACACAATGGCACAGGTACATCTGGATCTCATGGCATCTCCTAGGGTATTTCTGAGTGAGTCATGTCCGATGATTACTGTAAATAGGCAAGTGTAATAACTAAACCTTAACAAGTGTAAAGCAACTAAGTACTCCCACTCCTTGGTTAAGAGGGTCATAACCATCACACACAGCCAGAAATGCAGACACCTTAAAGGGTTAGCTAAATATGAGAAAACTCTAAAGTGAATGAACATTAAGTATGGTCTGAGAAACCACTTGTATTAGCTCATTCCACTTAAATTTTTCTTTAGATATTTCATAGATAATGAGGCAAGTCACAATCTTGAAGGCTCTATAAAGTATAAGAATTCACACAGAGATGACTGAAGTTGATTAGTATAAAGACTGTGAATATGCATTGAACATATTTATAGCAAAAATAGATTAAAGCAATGTGTCTACATTCTACATACTACTCCATCTTCAACTTACTGCTATACTCTTTCCATCATTCCAACAAACAGTTATACCCAGAAACAAGCAGGGCACCTGCCTAAAGATTCACTGCATGTCTATTGCTATCTTCCCAAGGGGCTTATCTTCTGCTTTCACGTAGGAAACCTTAGCTATCATATGTATCTGCAAACCTGAAAATGTGAAGGGGTCAATCCATGTGAGTCTTGGCCAAAGGAATAAGAACTGGCAATTTAAATTTCAACCATTGTGTTCCTTCAGTGGGAAATTCTGAGATCCATTTTACGTGGTTCCTCAGAGAGTCTCCAATAGGGTTGAGTCTCATTTTTACACGAGAATGATCATCTTAATAACACCTTTGGTTAGTTTTTCTTACTTGTCCTTTTTGCCCTTTCCTGCCTCCTACTCTTAATGAATGACTCACTTCTAAAAATAAACGTACCACATGTAAAGTTGTATCACAGGTTTTGATTTTGAGGGCATCCCACCTAAGATACTAGCATTCTTTTTATTTCTCTAACACATACAACCAAAGTCATTTGCCTTTCAGTTGATGAACTTTCTCTTTTTTCATCCTGGTATTTTGTCACTTAGAAAAAAAATTGCTAATTTCTTCAATTTATTCAGAACTTCAGCCAAACATCTACTTTATAGAAAGTTTTTCTTTGACCTGGCTAGCATTTCCTATTCCTTCATCTCTCTCTAACACAGTTTTGTTTACGTGATCATTATATAACTCAGTCACTTAATTTTAAATGCCATAAAGTTATAACTCTTCCTAAAAGAGTACTTAGATGTTTTTCAGCACTCAAAAATCTTACTATTTGCAAATGATTAAAATGTGTCTATTTTTGTCAAAAACGATGGGGTCTCAAATTTCTCATTCTCTAATAAAATAAAATATTCTAAAATTAGAAAATGGTAACTCCTAAGATCAAACTGGCAAATAAGACATGTGAGCTAAAGATATTATGACTGAAAGCAGTACAAAGTTTACTTACACAAGAAGCAGGTGAAACATTTCCCTCTGAAACCCTCATGTGCAGTTCCTTGCTCGATAGCATAAGGCTACTTCCTCGGATTTAACATGTGGATGGGCTTGAGTAAGATGTGTAGACACATTGCTTTAATCCATTTTTGCTATAAAACATCTTTACATCCTTATTCTATACTTCATTAAATAATCAGTATATGTAGCTCCCCTTTTCTCTACAAAGTCAGTAATCCCAACTCCATAAATCCCCCAATTTTGAGACGTCACACAGAATTTTCCATGCAACAGTTATAAAATACACATTCTTCTCAAGTGTATAAGGAACATTCTTTAGAAAAGATCGTATATTGTGTATGTTCTGGCCACATAGAACAATCGCATGATATCATTAAATAGAACCAACTAATCTTTAAATAGAATAGTTAGATGTGTACGATTTGTATAAAATTACAAATGATATTAAGTGAAAAATACAACTTCTTAATGAGAATGTATAGTGTGCTTCCATTAGTATGTAAAAATATGTCCATTTTGGGGTCATTAAAACATTCATTCACTTGTTTGATAAAAAAAAGAAAAGAAAAGAAAATATCACATATAGGCCATAAAACAAACCTTAGCAAATTTAAGACTGGCGTCATATCAAGTATATTGTCTGACCATAATGTTTTACAACCAAAACATGAAAATAAAATTTTGCAAGTACATGAAGATTAAGCAACATGCTCTTGAACAGTGTGCCAATATATTAAAATAAAAATTTTAAAATGTATTTATACAAATTAAAAAGGAAACAGAATGTACCAAAACCTATAATATACAACAAAGGTAGTTTTAAGAGAGAAGTTTACAGTAATAATCTACTACATCAAAAAAGGAGAAAAAATCCTCAAATAACCTAATATTGTACTTAAAGGAATTAGAAAATGAAGAAGCAGCTAAAACCAATATTTACAGGAGGAAGGAAATAATAAAGATCAGAGCAGAAATAAATAAAATAGAGACTAAATAAACAGCACAAAATTTAAGAAGAGTTAGCATTTTTAAAAGAAAAACAAAATTAACACACCTTTAACCAGAATAAGAATAAAAGATAGAAGTCAAAAAAATGAAATTGGAGATGAGAGAATGAGGAATTATGAGGCAGGATACACACACACACAAATGGAATTATCTTTTGGAGTGTGGACACCTTGTGGTACAGGCTTCCCCTGCTATGTTAGTGTTCATCAGCATCAGTATGTATATATGTGTGTATACACACACACACACACACACACACACACACACACATAACATTATAGTATCAATATATATATAAATTATATCAGTATATATAAATTATTATATCAGTATACATATATAAATTATAGATAAGTATATATATTATGTGTATAATGGTACCTGATAGGCATATTTACAAACATTAATACTAAATATATAAAAAATACATACATACATACACACACACTCACTCATACATACACAGAGACTATTTTGCCTAAGAAGTTATAGTAAAAGCATACTGCTGGGACTTAGGGATGAACGAGGAAAATGATTAGATGAAAAAACCAGGCATTTAATAGAATAAGTTTGCAGTTTTCTTTCCCAGAACATTTTAATGTTGAGAATATCCGTATTTATATTGTATTCCTACTCTGCCATCTCACATTCATGCACTATCTGCTTCATATATTTGGATCAGCTTATTCATTTGAATCAAGTCAAGCAGTAGCAGAGATATTACTGATAGGATTTCTTCCACAACATTGTGTCTCCACATATCTAAGATATTTTGCTCCTATAAAATAGTTGTTATTCTTAAAGCTGAAAAAGAGTGTTGAGAGGTTTTCCCATGCAATGAAATATGATTGATCTGTTTGTCTTCATCACATAGAATTCCACTTGAAACAGAAAATAATTCTAGGTTTATGCATCAGTGTGATATTTGTTCTTTTCTGTAAGAATCTGTAAAAAGTACCAGTGTTTATTCAGTATTGACAAAGTTTTTTACTCTTACTTCAGTTCTCAGGTGTGGCTCAACTCTAGCTTTATTTTCTTTCTTCTGTTGTGAATTTAAAAGGGTAATACTGATTAATGTTTATTATAAGCATTGTTATATTTGACTGTGACTGTAATATTTCAAAATTTCAGTCTGCTACATTTGGTCAAGGTTTAGATTCATGGGCACATTTCACTCAAATGTGTGTAATAGTTCATAATTATAAAAAGTTTATAGTTTAGAAAAAACATGATTTTTAGAACAGTAAAAAATAGTGTTCATTTACTGAAAAAACTGAATAGGTCATACGAAGAATATTCATGTATCTTACTTCCAGTTTTTTCTATTATTAACATCATATATTAGTATGGTACATTTATTACAATTAATGACACAACATTTATACATTATTGTTAACTAGAGTCTGTATTTTGTTCAGATTTATTTAATTTTAACCTAATGTCCTTTTTTTGTTCCAGGATCCAACCAGCATACCACATTATGTTTAGCTGTCATTGGCACTGCTCTGCAACAATTCAAGTCAGCATTAGTATACTTTCTCTAAAGAACTAAGATACTGCTGATCGTTCTGAAAATTATCTAACAGTTTTTAACATTTTTTTCTGCAAACTCTTTGGACCTTTAGAAAGAAGAGAGGGAAAATAGTTGCTAGGTTGATGAAGCTCCTTGTGTCTCCCCCGAATACACATCTAGTATGGAAACTTTCCTGGATGGAACAAATCGCCTTGCTGTACTCAGCACTCCAGCCTAGGATCTATCCAGGCCATCAACTTAGATAAACAACTTGTGCAGCCACAAGACTGCCTTTCATGTATTCATTCACTCATTTATTGATTCATTGTATCTAAGGGACAATCATCTGCATAATACTATTTCTCCTTATCATAACATTGGAAATGACCAAAAAAAAAAGTTGATCTGTATTCAGCATAGGTTGTGCAATAGCCGAGAAACTATTCGCACATTTTGCAGTTGTAGATGATTTTATCTGTTCTTAAAAATATATTTATATGTATAGAACTACAATAGAAGTAACTTTTGTGCATCTGAACATTTTATATTCATACTAAATTAAAATGGAATTGAGAAGAAAGGAAAGCAGAATATATTTCTATATGAATCAGCTTTAA
Organism: Cephalopachus bancanus; assembly: GCA_027257055.1. Classification (NCBI taxonomy): domain Eukaryota; kingdom Metazoa; phylum Chordata; class Mammalia; order Primates; family Tarsiidae; genus Cephalopachus; species Cephalopachus bancanus. The sequence goes on along the minus strand of JAPVLO010000108.1, from coordinate 16,299,860 downwards.
TATTATAAACAAACATGAAGATTTTAAAAATTATCCTATTTTTGAAAGAAAAATAGAAAACTATATTAAGAAGCAAACAACTCTTTGGGATGTTTAATATTACAGAAAAATGCAAAAATATGCTATTTGTTAAAAATAACATTATAATTTGATGAAACTAGCTAAATTTAAAAGCACAATAAACATAAGTTAAAGAAATACTGATAAATCACCAGCTAACAAGGTTGACTTTATATTTCAAGTAAGAACTGATTCTGAAAGAAACAAATATTAGATGGATGTTAAGAACTCAGCTCTCTTTCTTGTAAAAACATAGCAAGACTACATTTTCAAGGTTACCTTTTAAGTGATATGATAATGTGATTCATTTGTCTTTCACTGTATGTGTGCAGATATGTTGTATACTATTTCCATTCCTGGTTCATAGATTCTCCCACATACAATTATCTTCTCCTTTTTTCTATAGCCTGTTGTGTGTTGATGCTCCTGGCAACCTTGGAATCTTTGTATTGAGGGTGACACAATCTCAGTTATTATCCTATTGGGTATCTAAATATTTTATGGGGTTGAGACACTACCATATTCCTATCTATTTTGAATTTACATGAGTTAAGCTGATAATTTTTTTTTAACTTTATCTGTTGAAACTTCTGAAGTCACCTTAACTAATTCGGAATTGGTATACTGAGGTAGACTGTTGCCACACATAAAACCCAAAATGCAGGGAATTGGTTTAGAAATTAGGTAAAAGTCAGTAAAAAAAAAAAATCATATGTGATACTGAAAAGACAGAGAACCTGATAGAAAGTTTTTTCTCCTGTGTTTCTGAGTGTTTCTGCAATGTTTGAACAAAGGAAATTGGCAAGATAAAATAAACTTAGAGAATGTTTGTGCCCTCTTGTTTTGTTCTCACCCTCTTTCCCTGGAGATGTTTGCTCACATTTCAAATGTGAACCCATACCTGACATAGATGACATTATCCTCTCTTTTAGATAGTATTGCTTACTTTCCAGTGCGACACATAAGCCCCTCTCTATTTTCAGAGGGGAGAATAGGCAGTTGTGCTAGCAGCTCTAGATAAATACTGCATATCATAATTTTAGGGTTCCACTCCTGTTGTGCGATCCTACTGCAAACACAGCTGGACAACAGGCTCCAACCACATAATCTTATGCATAAATGTATTTTGGAAACTGGAACAAAGTGCTCTGTAAGTCATAAACTATCTATTCTCTGATCCAAATATCTGTGTTCTCTATCAAAATATGAATATATAAATTATCTTGTTATGAAAAAAGCAACTTTTTTGGAAAGACTATTATGTTTGATATTAAATACGGGTTTATTAAATTTGCAGATTTAAGAATAAGATGAAAAGCCGGGCTCGGTGGCTCAGCCTGTAATCCGCGCCTTTGGGAGGCTGAGGTGAGTGGCTTGCCTGAACCCATGGGTTCGAGACCCGCCTGGGCAATTTGGTGAGACGTCATCTCTACAATAAATCAAAAAATCAGCCGGGCGTGGTAGCCACATGCCTGTAATTCCGGCTACTCAGAAGGCTGAGGCGGAAGGCTCGCCGGAGCCCAAAAGGTCGAGGCTGCGGTGGCCGGGAGCGGCCACTGCACTCCAGTCTGGGCGACAGAGTGAGACTCCATCACAAAAAAAAAAAAAGAAGAAGATGAAAAAACAGAGTATTCAAAATATCAATTAATTATTGCTGGCTACTTTGAGCTAAAGTAAAAAGAGATAAGCTCAGACAACAATAATTGTTTGCAAACTACAAGGACAGAAAATAGAGCATGAAACATATTTAAAGCCTCAAAAGCATAAAATACCTATTGTTCTGAGTATCTAAAAATATTTTTAAAGAGTTTTTTTTATAGCAAAAGAGATGAAAAAATATGCTCACATATGTAAGAATAAGAGTTGGAAAGGCCTAATTCTTTCAGATATTAAATAGAAGAAATGTCTTACACCGGACGTCTACATGCAGAAGAATAAAATTGAACCCTTATTTCACACCATGTACAAAAATTAAAAAAACGAGTTAAAGACTTAATAAGAAGACTAGAAACAGTATAACTGCTAGAAGAAAACATAGCGCAAAGTCTCACAATATTGGGTTTTTGTTTTTCTTTTTTGACTATGACCTCAAAAGTACAGGTAACAAAGGCAAAAATAAACAAATGGGACTGAATCAAACTAAAAATCTTTTCAATAGCCAAAAACAAAACAAGAAAACTAATTAACAGCATGATGAGATTAAACCATAGGCTAACTTAATATCTTACTATCCAAAATATACAACAAAATCAACTCAATAAGCTGAAAACAAAGAACTTGCATTAAAAAATGAACATGGGACTGAAATAGACATTTAACAAAAGAAGACCTAGAGATGGTCAAGAGGTTTCTGAAAAAAATTCTCAGCATTACTAATTTTCAGGAAAATGCAAATCAAAATTACAATAAGCTGTGACTTCAAAACTGTTAGAATAGTCATTATGAAAAAATATAAGTGTTGACAAGCATGTGAAAATATTAAAAACCCTGTACACTTTTGGTGGGATTGCAGATTAGTATAACCATTGTATGGAGGTTTCTTTAAAAAACTAAAAATAGAATTCCCATATGACTCAGCAATAAAATTACGGGTATATATCCAAAAGAACTAAAATGATTATGTTGTAAAGTTATCTGCACTCCCGTGTTTATTGCAGCTTTATTTACAGTAGGCAAAATATGGAATCAACCTAATTGCCCATTAACTGATGAATTAATACAGACAATACGTTATACACATACACAATGGAATACTAATCAATCATGAAAAAATAAATTCTGTTACTTGAGACAACATGGATAAATCTGGAGGACACTATGCTAAGTGAAATAAACCAGGCACAAAAAGAAAAATATTGCATGATCTCTCTTTTCTGTGGAATCTAAAAAAATCAAAATTGTAAAAGTAGAGAGTAGGGTGATGTTTACGAGAGGTTGAAGGTAAGGGCGAGCAGGGAAAGGGATGAGTTTAAAATGGTATAAAGATTCAGTTAGACAGGAGGAATCCATTTTTTTTTTTTTTTTTTTTGAGTTGGAGTCTCACTCTGTCGCCCAGACTGAAGTGCAGTGGCTGCTCCCGGCCACCGCAGCCTCGACCTGCTGGGCTCCGGCATCCTTCCGCCTCAGCCTTCCGAGTAGCTGGAATTACAGGCATGCACTGCCACGCCCAGCTGATTTTTTGATTTATTGTAGAGATGAGGTCTCGCTGCCCAGGTGGGTCTCGAACCCACAGGCTCAGGCAATCCACTCACCCCAGCCTCCCAAAGGCGCGGGATTACAGGCTGAGCCACCAAGCCCGGCGAGGAATCTATTTTTTACAACTGTTGCAAAGCATGGAGAGCACAATTAATAATAAGTTATTGTTTATTTTAAAATTGCTTAAAGTGTAAATTTTAAATATTCTCACTACAAAATAATAACTATGTGAGGTGATACAAATGATAATTAGCCTAATATAGTTATTCTACAATATATCCATACTTCAAAACATCACATTGTACCCCATAAACATATACATTTATTGTTTGCCAATTAAAATATTTTTATAAAGATATTTTAGAGGTAAAGTTCTATTTATATTCAACCTTGCCACAAAAATAGGTGTAAGATTGTAGTCTTCCTACCAGACCCTCAAGAGCATTGCCATTAGTTTAAGAAAAGAATCAAAAAAATAAAGATGTATTGAGATCTATAACTAGAAAATAACAGTAATTATTGTTACAGGTTCGTGGAACTAACCAGAATAAATAGATAAGAAGTTTAGTATACTTTAACAGAATCATAATGCTGAAGAAAAAAAAGGATTTAAAAAAATTTATAGGAAACATAAAATATCTGCTAAATCCACAAATTGTCATGAGGATGAAATATAAGTGGTATTTCTCAAAATAATTTTTTTTCTGTTTTAAAATTCAAGAAACTATTATTGTGTTTCTATTAATTATGCATGATGTAGTTGTCTTATAATACATTACAAGAATCTTATATTCCGGGTTGGGGGGGTAAAAAAAAAAATCATACTTCAAATGTGTATACATTTTTTTGACAGGTCTTATATTTGTCAACTTAAGCCACCCTCCTTATTTTGGTTAGTTCTATAACTTATAACTACTTATAGTAGTTCTTAAAACTACTTAACCTGCCTGCTTCCTTTCTTTATTGTATTCTGTTTTTAAAAAATTAAATGTACTTAGCTCCACGGAATTTTAGTTTTGAGTAGAACTTTAGCTTAGAATCTCCAGAGGTTTCTTATATTTTCCTCTTTAACATAATTATTGATTAAAGCTTGTTTTGTGCAATTTTACATGTATTAATCACATTTCTTTACATATAACTTTATTCACTGGTTTCTCCTTAATACTGGTGTCTGATAAATGAATTTCTGTGTGGGTTGATATTAAAAAATATCAAGAGTCTTTCACATGACAAAAGATTTTAAGTATACATCATTCACTTTATTAATATAATTACTGATTATTTAATTCAAATTATATGACAAAGACTGAATGTCAATATGTCTGTCAATTCTTACTTGTTTATCTTAGGGTTTGCTTCTTTAGCTATTGTGTGTGTGTGTTCTTTTTCTTTTTATAAGGGTGTTTATCACCATATTTTAATAGTTATATAAACAGCCCACTTTTGACATTTGGTCAAAATAGTATTATATTGTTATTTCTATTTTCATCTGTATTTGCCAGGTACATATTTGTAATTATTTAGTGTAAATTCATATATCTATTTTATCCAGAGACTGATATATATATGTTTTAAAGTTACTCATAGGTAATCTTTTAACATAGTACCACATGAACTGAAACTTGGTCAGATTTGGAGGATACATTGCCAATATGCTCACCTACCAGTTAATATGATTCTGTGCAAAACAGGGAGGAGTGCTTGCAATTGATTTTTTGCACTGTCTATCTCACATTGAATGTATAACTATTTTATTTATAGAAACAATTGACCATTTTAATTTTAATATTCACATAGATATTTTATATCTATATAGATATTTTAATATTCACTTAGTCTCATCAGTATGTTTTTTGTTTATTTTTATTTTATCTTTCTAACATAATTTAAATCTTACCAATGGAATAGATTTTTTATTGGTTTGAATGGTGTTTGCAATATGTCTAATTCTAATAGAGGCTATAATTAAAGTAATAGTTACTTTTTGATATTATATATATATGTAACACATAATAATTTGAACAGTTTTTTTCTTCCTCCAAATTTTATAAAATATTTAATTTTATTTTTACTTCAACTATTTACCTTTCATTCCAAAGTACTGATGGTGGCCACTCTAATCGTGACAGATTAATTTAAATCAACTTTTTCAATGCCATTGTTTACTTATTTCAGAATACAAACATCTGATCTATAAACTATAAAAATGTATAAAATATGTTTTAAAGAATCACACAAATAATAACACATAATTGTTGTCAGAAAATATGTTACTTTATATATGCTTGTCCTCTCATATACATCTGGTTATCTAAAATCTCCACTTCCTTTTTAAAATTTATAACCTAGAGTATTTCTATACATACAATTTATGCATCTCCCCCTCAATTTTGTTATATGTACTGTAATTCCTGCTGCCTTCCCCTACTGATAATAAAATGGATTTTCAAAGCAAATTTGTTTTTTCCACAATCTGATATCTTGGTATCTTGCCACATATTTCCCAGTAAAGGTGTTATGCATAAACTACTAACTATAGATTTCACCGGCACTAGCACAGGGCAGGTATTTTCTTTAAGTATGATTTTTGGTATGGGGTTACTTGTGTCTGCCAACATGATTTTGTTTTAAATTGACTTTTCCCACTAGAACGTAACAACCAAGGGTAAGAAAAATTAGAGAGAAAGAATATTATTTCTTTCATGTGTATTGAGAATAATAAGGAAATTATAAGACAGGAGATTATTCTCCTTTCCATTAGAGTGAATGAGTATTTTTCCTCATATGAATTAAGGAGGTGAGAAAAAAAACAGGTATAGTCTGCTTAAGGAAACTTGAGTGTCGAGTATAATTCAGTTTGAGTGTGTTGCATGTGAGAGTTGAGTTATAATGCATCTCTGGGGAACCTGTAAAATTATTTGTGGACTGCAACAGAGTTTCGCAAGTCCTCTAATGGGATCCCATGGGCCATCCCTTCCAGCTTTCCTCAAAGGAAATCTATCCTCTTGAGAATAAAATAATAGATAGATTTAATGTTCTGTAGGATTTAGGACATTACCAGGACCAAATCACTGAGTATAATTATCTCTTAGACCTTGAGTAAAGATCAATATGCTGAAAGTTAACATGCAAATACTCAACTATTCTACTGATTGTCATCATATCCTATAGTCTGCCAGTTAAAACTTGAGTTGGACTTCATGGAAATATCTTAATTTCTTTGTGTATGGATTTTTTAAAATTATAAAAAAAAAACTAAACAGAAGAATTGTTGTATGTGCTGTGTTAAAGCTATGCTTTATACCTTAGCAGATAACATACTCTAACTTATCATTTGCAAAACATGTTTTATAAGAGAGAAAATGATATGTAAACCTGTTCTTATATCTGGGCTCAGGCTAGTAGCATTGCTGGAAATTAGTATTTACAGCCCAAGAAAAAGCCCTGCTGATATATTCATAACATGGCATAAATTGGGAGCAGGGCAAATTATTTATATATGGTCAAAAATTCAGAAAGGCTAAAGAAAGTTTTAAGCAGAGAGGTAGTCACTAATAGTGAAGAAATGGTTTGCCACCAGAAGAGAACCATTTTGCAATCTCTTGTTTATATAAGACACTGTAAGAATTATTTATCCTACAGCATTTATTTTACTGTGGATTATATTATTGTATAATGTACATTCTTGAGCAAAAGCCTTTCTTAACTGAAATACTTGATGTTAATATAAATGCTCTGAAAATATATCTTTATAAAAATGGATACCTGAAAATGTATTTCAATTATTCTCTCCAAAGACACATATTCCTCGAGAGATTGAGAAAGAAATAAAACATGAAGGGTATAGAGAGTTTTAACATTTTCTGTCATAAGGATTTTGCATTTTGAAACAGATATGAATTTTATAAGTGAGCTCAAGCAAAAAAACTAATAAATTGTAGCACAATCAATGTGTTACCTAATTGATTGGTTTGGAATAGGGGCAGGGAACATTCACGTAAATTAGAAGGCAATCCTGAAGAATCCCGGAAGAATAAAACATCAAGTCAAACCTCAGATTTTTTAGGTGTGTCAGTCAAATTTACATGCAACTCTTATATACCTTCCTCCCTGACGCTACTCAATCAAGTGAGCATCAAGCCCGCCAATATTTTCTTTCCCCAAACCCCTACATCATAATCTTATATCCTCAATGATATTAACACTCACAATTTTGGAGATTGACCACCAAGGAGCTCAGAGCCAATTGGAAGGGTAAATAGGAGAGCTTCTACACTAAAATTTATAAATTAAGGAAAAATAAAGTTTTTTCCAGACTAGCAAATGCTAAGGGAATCTGTCACCACCAGCCCAGCCCTGCAAGGGATGCTTAAGAAAGTTCTAAGGCATAGAAAGGAGTGACACTTTTTATCCAAAAGCATAACTAAACAAATAACCTGCAGACCAGATAAAGCAACTACACAATAGAGACTACAATGCAACTAGCTAACAACACTATGACAGGAACAAAACACCACATATAAATATTAACCTTGAATGTCAAAGGACTAAATGCCCTATGTAAAAGACATAGAGTGAACATTTGAATGGAAAAAAAAGACTCACAACCCAATCTTCTACTGTCTTCAAGAGACCCATTTCACATGTAATGATACCTTCAGGCTCAAGATAAAGGGATGGAGAGAGAGATATACAAATGAAAAACAAAGTACAGCAGGGTTCCTATTCTTTTGTCAGACAAAACAGACATTAAGTCAATAACTGAAAAAAAGTAGACCAGGCTCTGTGGCTCAGCCTGTAATCTCAGGACTTTGGGAGGCCAAGGCAAGTGGATTGCCTGAGCCACACACTCCAGCCCAGGCTACGAAGTGAGACTCCGACTCAAAAAAAAAAAAGAAACAACAACAAAAAAAGGTATTACACAATAATAAAGGATTCAATTCAACAAGAAAATTTAACTATCATAAATATATACACACACAACATTGGAGCACCCAATTTATAAATAAATTACTATTAGACATAAGATAAGACTTAGACAGCCAAACAATAAGAGTGGGTGACTTCAGCACCCCACTGACAGTATTAGACAGATCATCAAGACAGAAAACAAACAAATATATTCTGTATTTAAATTTGACTGTTGACCACTGGACTTAACAGACATTTACAGAATACTTCATCCAACAATCACAGAATAGACATTTTGCTCATCTGCACATAGACCACATTTTAATATTAACCATTGTGTGTATATATGCGTATATATATGTATATGTGTGTGTCTGTTTATCAATCTATTTATCTATCTCATACTCAATTATTCTTAACTCTCCAGAAATACTAAAGCAAACAGAACATGCCTGGGTTTGGGGGGTTAATTTAGTCCTTAACTCAAATGTATAAGAATATACATATGAATCTTTTGAATATATATGAGTATACATATGCATTTATGACTGTGTATATATGAATATACACATATTTATACACAGATCTATTGCATTGTGTAGACAATTTCCACATTATAATAATAGTGTATTTGATACACTTTCACTAGCTTTGTTGGGCGAGTCTCATTACTCAGCAATTCAAACATGACAACTACTGGATATTTTTTTACAGCCAGTAAAAAGATTTCTGTCACTCTCACATGTTAGTTTAGCTTACTTCATTAGATAGTCTTGCTTTAAATATCATCAGAGGGAATCCACATGTATTGGTTCCATAAAAAAAATTGTCTGTGGAGAATATCATACCTTCTTAATAGTCCTCTTTTGATGGGCAGCATGGTTGTTTCGAGGTTCTTCCTATTGTGAACAATGCTGCAATAAACATACATGTGCAGGTAACTTTTTTATAGAGTAATTTGAGTTCTTCAGGGTATATTTCCAGTAGGGGGATTGTGGGGTGATATGGGAGGTTGATATTTAGAGCTTTTAGGAATCGCCACACTGCTTTCCACAGAGGTTGTACTAGTTTACACTCCCACCAACAGTGTAGAAGTGTTCCCTTTTTGCCACACCCTCTCCAGCACCTGTTATTTTTTGAGTTGTTGATAATTGCCATTCTGACTGGAGTTAGGTGGTATCTCAGTGTGGTTTTGATTTGCATCTCCCTGATGATTAGTGAGGTTGAACATTTCTTCATGTGTTTGTTGACTGCTCGGATGTCCTCTTTTGTGAAGTGTCTGTTCATATCTTTTGCCCATTTTATAATGGGGTTGTTTGTTTTTTTCTTTTCAGCACGTTTGAGTTCCTTGTAGATCCAGGATGTTAAGCCTTTGTCGGACCTGGTGTTGGCAAATACTTTTTCCCAGTCTGTAGGCTGTCTCCCTGCTCTCTTGATGGTTTCTTTGGCCTTGCAGAAGCTTGTCAGTTTAATAAGGTCCCACTAGTCTATCTTCTCTCTTATGACCTGTGGGTTTCGGGTTTTGATCAGGAATTGGATGCCAGTTCCGATTTCCATGAGGATATTTCCTTCATTTTCTAAGGTTCTTATGGTTTGAGGTTTTACATTTAGGTCTCTGATCCATTTGGAGTTAACCTTTATGTATGGGGATAGATAGGGGTCCTGTTTCAGTCTTCTGCATGTGGTCAGCCAGTTTGCCCAGCACCATTTACTGAATAGGTTCTCCTCTCCCCAGTGGTAGGTGGTGGAGGCTTTGTCGAAGATGAGTTGGTTGAGAAATTGAGGTTTTGCTTCTGGAATCTCAATTCTATTCCATTGATCTATATGCCTGTTCCTATACCAATACCAAGTGGTTGTGATGATTGTAGCTTTATAGTAAAGTTTAAAGTCTGGTAATGTGATACTTCCGGTTTTTTTTTTTTTTTTTTGCTGAGGATTGTTCTGGCTATTCTTGGTCGTTTGGGCTTCCATATGAATTCCTGTGTTGTTTTTTCTAGGTCTGAGAAGAATGTTCCTGGTAATTTGATGGGTATAGCATTGAATTTGTATATTACCTTAGGTAAGATGGACATCTTCAAAATCTTGATTCTTCCAATTCATGAGCATGGGATATTTTTCCACTTGTTTGTGTCACCTTTGATTTCTTTGAGCAGTGTTTTAGAGTTCTCATTGTAAAGGTCTTTCACATCTCTGGTTAGGAAGATGCCAAGGAATTTCACTTTTTTGTGGCTATTGTGAATGATATTGTGGTTTTTATTTGGGTTTCTGTTTGTTTATTATTGGTGTAAAGAAATGCAATTGTCTTTTGCACATTTATTTTTTATCCTGAGACTTTGCCAAAAGTCTTTATCAGTGTAAGGAGGTTTTTAACAGATTCTCTTGGGCTTTCGAGGTATACAATCATATCATCTGCAAAGAGAGATAACTTGACTTCCTCTTTTCCTATTTGGATACCCCTGATTGCCTCTTCTTCTCTGATTGCTTGAGCCAGGACTTCCAATACTATGTTGAACAGGAGGGGTGAGAGTGGGCATCCTTGCCTTGTTCCAGTTTTCAGGGGAAATGGTTCCAATTTTTGTGCATTTAGGAGTCTGCTGACTGTGGATTTCTCGTAGATGGCTTTAACTATTTTGAGGTATGTTGCCCGTATGCCTAGATGTTCAAGGGTTTTTATCAAGAAGGGGTGCTGGATTTTATCAAAAGCTTTTTCTGCATCTAATGATATGATCATGTGTTTATTTTTGACATCTGTTGATGTATTTAATTACATTTATGGTTTTACGAATCTTGAACCAGCCTTGCATCCCAGGAATGGAGCCTACTTGGTCATGATGGATGATTTTTGAGATGTGTTGCTGAATTCAGTTTGCTAGGATCTTGTTGAGAATTTTAGCATCTATGTTCATCAAAGATATTGGCCTGTAGTTCTCTTTCTTTGTTGGATCTTTACCTGGCTTAGGTATCAATGTGATGTTGGCTTTGTAAAATGATTTGGGGAGAGTTCCATCTTTTTCAATCGCCTGGAATACCTTCAGTAGGATTGATATCAGCTCCTCCTTAAATGTCTTGTAGAATTCTGCTGGAAAGCCATCTGGACCAAGGCTTTTTTATTTGTAGGAAATTTTCTTATTATGTAGTCGATTTCCTTGATTGTTATTGGTCTGTTTAGGGTCTCAATTTCTTCCTGTTCAATCTAGGTAGGTTGTGTGATGTCAGAAAGTCCTCCATTTCCTTAAGGTTTTCAAGTTTGTTTTCAAACAAGTGTACGTAGTAGTCTGTAATGATCTTTTGTATTTCTTCAGGGTCAGATGTGACTTCATCTTTTGTGTTTCTGATTGTGCTTATTTGATTTTTTTCTCGTTTTTTCTTGGTCAGTCTAGCTGGGGACCATTGATCTTGTTTATTCTTTCGAAGAACCAGCTTTTTGTTTGATTGATTTTTTGTATTATTTTTTTGTCTTGTATGTCCTGGATTTGGGCTTTTATTTTGGTGATCTGGATTCTTCTGCTGAAATTAGGGTTTTTGTGGTCTTGCTTTTCCAGCTTCTTTAGGTGGCTTGTTAGGTTGTTAATTTCTGTCCTTCCATTTTCTTCATGTGTGTTTGTAAGGATATAAATTCCCCTCTTACTACAGCTTTCAAGGCCTCCCAGAGATTTTGGTAAGATGTTTCTTCATTTTCATTTGTTTCCAGGTATCTTTTGATCTCTGCTTTGATTTCATCATTGACCCAGGAGTTGTTTAGCATCATGCTGTTTAGTGTCCATGTCTTTGTGGGTTTTGGGGGGACTTTGTTGGTGTCAATGTTTATTTTTATTCCACTGTGGTCCAAGAGGGTGCATGGTAGAATTTCTGTCCTTTTACATTTGCTTATGCTTGATTTATGGCCAATTACATGGTTGATCTTAGAATATGTTCCATGTGGTGATGAGTAGAATGTATATTCTGTGGTCTTTGGATGGAGTGTTCTGTAGGTATCAATTAAGTCCATTTGGTCCAAAGTCACATTGAGGTTCTGGATCTCCTTGCTGATTTTTTTGTCCTGATGATCTGTCTAGGGTTGTGAGTGGGGTATTAAAGTCCCCAGTTATGATGGTGTTAGAGTCAATATCTTTCTTTAGTTTTCCTAGAAGTTGCTTTATGAAAGTTGGCACACTTACGTTGGGTGCATATATGTTTAGGATAGATATTTCTTGTTGATGGATTGAGCCTTTTATCATTATGTAGTGGCCTTCTGTATCTTTTTTGATTTTTAATTGCTGATTATTAAGCTATTTTGTCTGAAATTAAGATCGCACCCCTCCTTTCTTTTGTATTCCGTTCTCCTGTAAGTTTGTTTCCCATCCTCTTACTTTGAGTCTGTGGGTGTCCTTTCTAGTGAGGTGAGTCTCTTGAAGGTAATAAATTGTTGCCTGATGATATTCTATCCATTTTGCCTTTCTATGTCTTTTCAGTGGTGCATTTAGTCCATTCACATTTAGGCTAATAATTGAAATGCAAGAGTTGATCCCTGTCATAAGGTTCTTACAGAGTTGTTCCTGTTTGTTTGTTGTCTTTCTTTAGGTTTTGGAGTTGGCTCATGTGTTTTTTTAATCTTTTGCCTGTACTCTTGTGAAGAATGTTGTTGTTCTTTTTTCTTTTTTTTCTGTGTTCAGTACTTTCTTAAGTGTTTCTTATTGAGGTGGTCTGGTGGCAACATAGGTTCTTAGGGATTGGATATCTGGAAAAGATTTCAATTCTCCCTCACTAATGAAACTTAGTTTGGCTGGGTAGGTTATTCTTGGTTGAAATTGTTTCTCTTTTAGAACTTTGAAGATAGAGCTCCAGGCTCTCCTGGCCTGAAGGGTTTCTGTGGATAATGCTGCTGTTATTCTAATTGGTCTTCCCTGGTAGGTAGTCTGGCCTTTTTCTCTTGCTGCCTTTAGGACTTTTTCTTTTGTAGATACTTTGTTTAGGCGAATTATTATGTGTCTGGGAGTTGGCCTTCTCATTTGTTGTCTTGCAGGGGTTCTCCGAATCTCTTGCATTTGAATTTTTTCATCCTTGATGAGATGAGGGCAGTTTTCTTGAATGATCATGAAATGCTTGTTCCAGTGTGGCTTCTGTTTCTCTCTCTGCCTCAGGAAGCCCAATTACTCTTAGGTTTGGTCTCTTGAAGTGATCATTCATCTCTTACAAGTTTTGTTCTGTCTTTTTGACCTTCTTTTCTATGCTTTTGACAGTTTGGGTTAGTTCTGTGTTTTGATCTTCAAGCTCTGAGATTCTTTCTTCGGCTTGGCTAATTTTGTTTTCCATGCTTATTAGTCCATTATTCATTTCCATCACAGTATTCTTTACTGCTGTTATTTCTGACATCAGCTCCTTCCTATTTTCCTCTTGTCTCTCCTTAAATTTTTAATTCTCTCCATTAATGTCTTGATGTCTTCATTAGCTGTATCTGACCAGCCTTTCTGGGGGCTCTTCATTGTTTGTGTTCCATATTCTGTTTTCTCAGTGTCTGATCTCCCAGGGGTCTGTGTGAGACCTATATTCTTCTTTTGGTTTTTCTTCATTTGTTCGGTTTTCCCCCCTCCCTACTCTTTCCTTCCCTCCACGTCATTGTCTTCTTTAATTCTGTTATTCAGGGGTAAAGGGATTGGTTTTACTTCTGTTTGTTCAATCTCCTATTCTTTATGTATGCCCTCTTACTTTGTTCAATTCTGGAGTTGCACTATAGGTTGGGGGTGGTTCTTTTTGCAGTTTTGAGATTTACTTAAGGGGGATCTGTGATTTATAATCTATCTGCAGGTCCTGGTATTCACTGACAGATGTGTGGATAATCTGGAACCCACATCCCACTGTCTTGGAATCTGTCTGTATAGTGGGGCTTTAGGCTTACTCCCTTGAATCACCAGCAAGTAGTGCTATCTCATATGCTTGCCCCAGAGGGGGTGGGGCTGGACAGGAACCAGCAGAGACTGGAGATGGATGCCTGCCTCAGAGCACAGGCAGGAGACTTGCAGCGGGCAGGACATCTCGGTCGCAGGAGAGGTGGCAGTGATCCCAGCAGATCTTCCCTGAAGGGGCTTCAAAGGCTGAAGATGTGGATCGCCTCCAGCCCGGGTGGTGCGATGTGTTACTGGCAGCGGCAGCAGTGGCAGCGTCTGTGCTGCAGTGGCTGTCCAATCCACTGTGATGCCCCAGCGGTGGCAACAGCCGAGCTCCGTATGAAGAGCAGGCTGTGATTTTGGGCTCTGCAGCCCCTGGGGCGAGAGACAGAGACCCACTGCAGTTCTCCTTTTCAACTTTTACTGTTTTAAAGATGTGAACAGGCGTCCCTTCTAGGAGGTCTAGGACAAAGCCTTTGAGCCTACTAGAACACAAACACACACATTTTTAATAAAGTTAGGAAATAATGGCACTGTTTAATCTAGAGGCTACTAGTTTTTAAGACTGCAATTTTGGGGTCCCTTTGATAAACATGACTGAAATTTTGAAGTATGAGATGATAAAACTTTATTCTGAGCAGACTGTGACTCTGAAGTCATGAAACTGATTAATAATTAAGGCTTATTTTATTGCCTGCGTCGACTGAGACCTCATCAATTGAAAACAGGTAGTAAAGTGTCCTCAGCAACTTGCTTATTTAGTAACTTCCATAACTTTCAGAATTTGCATCTTGAGGGTTAGTTATTTGATCATTTTGTTTGCATAGCACTTTGACGGATTTAAAAAATTATATATGTTGGTTAATCTTATGATTTTTAATTTTTTTAAGCAAGAGTGAAAGGTTTTCACATCCTTCTATATTCATCCCAGAAATATTATTTACTATTGTATTTGTTTGTGTGTGTTTATTTATCTACTTATTCAATTCTAGCAGCCATTTTAATATCTTTCAAGTATTTTAGGGCTATTTTATTCACCTCTAATTTCTCCATCATATTTCTCCCTATTATGTTTTATTAAATAAACTTGAATTATCTATTTAATGCTGTATGCTTGTACTTCACCCATGTTGGCTTGATTTCTTTTTAATTTTTAGTGATATGTAGGTGTGCATTTATATATCCAATCTCAACTTCTGAAAATGAAAAATTATTTCCTGAAATTTCAACACAAAATGACAAGCCTGAGAAGTATAGGAAAGAATCTCAGAGCTTGAGGATCACAGTATTGAACTAATCCAGTCTGACAAAAACAAAGAGAAAAGGCTCAGGTAGAATGAGAACAGCCTATTAGAGGTCTGGAATTATATAAAAAGACCACATCTACAGTTAATTGGTATACCAGAGAGAGAAGGGGAAACTAAGAATACCCTGGAGCAAACCTTCCAAGAAATCATCCAAGAAAACTTCCTCTATCTTGCCAGAGAGGCAGCCATACATACACAAGAGATCCAGAGAACTCCTATGAGGTACTGCACAAGAAGACCATCCCCCGAACACATAAAATCTGTCTCCACAGATGAGTATGAAATAAAAAATCATAGAGGTATTTAGAGATATTTAGAGAGAAAGGACAGACCACCTACCAAGTAAGATCCATCAGAATTACAGGAGACTACTCAGCAGAAACCCTACAAGTCAGAAGAGACTGGGATCCTACCTTTAACATTCTTAAACAACAACAAAAAAAGCAATTTTAGCCAAGAATATTCTAACTACCAAGCTAAGCTCTATTAATGAAGGAGAATTAAAATTGTTCCTAGACTTCCAACCCCTAAGAGAATATGCCACTGAGAGGTTGAATTCTACTTAGTTCAGTAATAGTTGAACAAAGTAGAGTACAAAAATATATACAAAGGATGAATGAGATGATAACATGTTTCTTTGAAAGGATAAATAAGATTAACAGATACCTGGCCAGATAAACAACAACAAAATAGAGACAGAAAAATGAATCAACACAATTAGAAATGAAAAAAGTGATGTTAAAACTGACTCTGAAGAAATTCAAAGATTTCCAGAGATTACTATGAACGCCTGTATACAAGTAAACTAGAAAATCTAGAGAAAATGAAATAATTTCTGGCATCACATAACATGATTAACACAGTAGGAAATGGAAACCCTAAACAGATCAATAACAATTCATGAAATCAACTCAGTAATAAGAAACCTCCCGGCCAAAAACAGCACTGGACCACATGGTTTCTCAGCTGAATTGTACAAGACGTACAAGAAATAATTAATATCAATCCTATTGAAAGTATTCCAGGCAAATGAAATGGAAGAAACTCTCCTTAGCTCAGTTGATGAGGCCAATATCATACTGATCCCCCAAAATGACAATGATCCAACATGGAAAGAAAACTAATGTTCTTTAGGTCAATTTCCATGAAGAACATAGATGCAGCAATTCTAAACAAGATTCTGGCAAATCACATCCAACACACATTTGAAAGATCATTCATAGCCGGGCTCGGTGGCTCAGCCTGTAATCCCGCGCCTTTGGGAGGCTGAGGTGAGTGGATTGCCTGAGCCCGCAGGTTCGAGACCTGCCTGGGCAGCGAGACCTCATCTCTACGATAAATCATAAAATCAGCCGGGCATGGTAGCGCATGCCTGTAATTCTGGCTACTTGGAAGGCTGAGGCAGAAGGATCACTGGAGCCCAGCAGGTCGAGGCTGCGGTGACCGGGAGTGGCCACTGCACTCCAGTCTGGGTGACAGAGTGAGACTACAACTCAAAAAAAAGGAAGATCATTCATTTCAACCAGGTGAGCTTTATTCTAGGAGTGCAAGACTGATCCAACATATGTAAATCAATATATGTAATACATCACATACATAGGTGTAAAACCGAAAACCACATGATTATCTAATTAGATGCAAAAAAATGACATTTGATAAAATACTACATCTTCTCCTAAAAAAAAACCCTCAAACATCTATGCATTGAAGGAACATTTCTCAAAATAATGAGTCTCATCTATGACAAACCTGTAGCCAACATCATGTGTAAGATGAAGAAGCTGAAAATATTTCCCTTAAAAAATGGAACAAGAGCCGGGCTCGGTGGCTCAGCCTGTAATCCCGCGCCTTTGGGAGGCTGAGGTGAGTGGATTGCCTGAACCCGCGGGTTCGAGACCCGCCTGGGCAGCGAGACCTCATCTCTACAATAAATCAAAAAATCAGCCGGGCGTGGTAGCGCATGCCTGTAGTTCCAGCTACTTGGAAGGCTGAGGCGGAAGGATCGCCGGAGCCCAGCGGGTCGAGGCTGCGGTGGCCAGGAGCGGCCACTGCACTCCAGTCTGGGCAACAGAGTGAGACTCCAACTCAAAAAAAAAAAAAAAAAAAAAAAATGGAACAAGACAAAGATGCCCCCCCATCCTATTTAACATAATACTGAAGGTCCTAGTCAGAACAATCACGTAGGAAATAAATTTAGCAGTATCCAAATAGAAAAAGAGAAAGTCAAATTATTCCTCTTTGCAGATGATTCCATAGCTAGAAAAATCTAGAAAGTCTGTCAAAACCTCCTTGCACGGATATGCATCTTTGTTAAAGTCTCAGAATGCAAATAAATGCCCAAATAACAGTTGCATTTCTATACACCAACAACTAGCAGCCTAAGAACCACATATAAAACACAATCCCATTCAAAATAACTTCACACAGACACACACAAAATACCTTGACATCTACCTAACCAAAGAGGTGAAAGACTTTTAAAGTGAGTTACAAAACACTACTCAAAGATATGAAGGACAATCCAAGCAAATGGAAGGTATCCCATGCTCATCAATTGGAAAAATCAGTATCATCAAAATAGTCATCCTACCCAAGGAAATTCACATATCAACACAATCTCTATCAAATTAGAAGCATTATTTTTCACAGACCTAGAAAAGACAGTACAAAAATTCATATGAACAGAAAATAGAGAGAACAAAGAACTAAAGCAATTCTCAGCAAAATGAACAAATCTGAAGGCATCACACTTCCAGATATCAAACTTTGCTGCAAAGCTACAGTAAGCAAGACATATAGATCTATGGAATAAGATGGAACATAAGGAAATAAAGCAAAGACCACCCAATTCAGCTTTGACAAAGTTAACAAAAGTAAACATTGGGGAAAAGATCTCATATTTAGCAAATGGTCCTGGGAAATCAGGTTAACCACATGCAGAAGAATGAAACTGGACCTGCAGCCATCACCATATATAAAAATCAACTAAATATGAATCAAATACTTAAATGGGATCTCATACTGTAAGAACCTTAGAAGAAATCTTGGGGTATCCTCCTAGATGTCAGCCTAGGCAATTAATTTATGGTCAAGTCCTCAAAAGCAAATGTAACAAAAGCTAAAATTGACAGGTAGGACCTTGTTAAGCTAAAACATTTGTGTATGGCAAATGAAACCATCAAGAGAATAGAGGCAATTCATGGATGGGAAATAATATTTGCAAATTATGCATCCAACAAAGGCGTAACATCCAAAGAACTAAAATGAATCAACAGGGAAAACAAACAAACAAACAAACATTAAAACTGGGCAAATAATCTTATAGTTTGAGGTTTTACATTTAGATCTTTGATCCATTTAGAGTTAATTTTTGTCTATGATGATAGGTAGGGGTCCTGTTTCGATCTTCTGCATGTGGTCAGCCAGTTTTCCCAGCACCATTTACTGAATAGGTTTTCCTCTCCCCAGTAGTTGTTGTTGGAGGCTTTGTCTAAGATGAGTTGGTTGAGGAATTGAGGCTTTGCTTCCAGAATCTCTATCCTGTTCCATTGGTCTATGTGCCTGTTTTTGTACCAATACCAGGCTGTTTTGATTACTGTAGCATTATAGTAGAGTCTGAAGTCTGGAATTGTGACTTCTGCTTTGTTTCTCTTGCTAAGGATAAGAATCTTAGAAAACGCAGGAGAAACCCTTATGGAAATTGTAACTGGGAACCAATTCCTATCCAGAACCCTAAAGGCCAATACCTTAAGAAATAAGATAGACAAGTGGGACCTCATCAAATTAACTCAAAGCAAAAGAAACCATCAAGAGAGCAGGGAGACAGCCCACAGATGGGAAAAAATATTTGCCAACTGTATATCTGACAAAGTCCTAACATCTAGGATCTACAGGGAACTCAAATGCACCAAAGGGAAAAAAATAAACAGGTCCTTTAAAAAGTGGGCAAAAGATATGAATAGACACTTCTCAAAAGGAGATATGCGAGCAGTCAACAGACACATGAAAAAGTGCTCAGCCTCACTCATCGTCAGAGAAATGCAAATCAAAACCACACTGAGATACCACCTAACCCCTGTAAGAATTGCCATCATTAATAAAACAAACAACAGATGCTGATGAGGATGTGGAGAAAAAGGAACGCTTCTACACTGCTGGTGGGAATGCAAACTTGTACAACTTCTCTGGAAAACAGTCTGGAGATTTCCGAAAGAACTAGAAATTGACCTTCCATATGACCCAGCAATTCCCCTATTGGAAATATACCCAGAAGAACTCAAAATATTCTACGAAAAAGATACCTGCACACGTATGTCTGCTGCAGCTCTATTCACAATAGCAAAAACATGGACCCAACCGTGTTGCCCATCGAAGCTGGACTGGATAAAAAAAAATGTGGTACATATACACAATGGAATATTATGCAGCCATAAAGAAGGACAAATAAATGGACTTTGCAACAACCTGGATGGATTTGGAGTCGATCATATTCAGTGATTTGTCACAGAAACAAAGAACAGAGTTCCATATGTTCTCACTTGTAAGAGGACCTTGAGCTATTGTAATGCTATAGGAAAGTAATTGACGGTAATGGGAAACTGTCAGTGGAAGGAGGTGGGTGGGATGGGCAGTTGAGGGAAACTGCTAGGGGAGGGAGGGTCATACCTCATCAACAGGGGTAGCTGCATGGTCAATGTTTGTATACCTAACCCTGAATTGTGTCCCACATCTTTATAATAAAATTTAAAAAAGAAAAGTGGGGAAAGAGCATGAGTAGACAGTTCTCAAAGGAAGTCATCCAAGTAGCCAACAAACATGAAAAAATACTCAGCTTCACTAATCATCAGAGAAATGCAAATCAAGTCTACAGTGAGGTACCACTGCACACAATTCAGGATGGCTGTCATTAAATGTTCAAAAAACAAGAGGAGTTGGTAAAACTGCAAAGAAATAGGAACATCTCTACACTGTTGATGAATGTGTAAGCTAGTCCAAACTTTGTGGAAAGCAGTGTGGCATTTTCTAAAAGAACGAAAAATTGAACTTCCATATGATCCAGAATACACCCAAAAAGACACCTGCATATGTATGTTATTGCAGCGCTATTCACAATAGCAAAAACATTGAACCAACCCAGATGCCTATCAAAAGTGGACTGGATAAGAAAAATGTGCTACATGTACACAATGAAATACTGTACAGCCATAAAGAAGAACAAAGACGTGTTCTTTGTAGCAGCATAGATGCATCTGGAGATCATTTTAATTGAACCATTACAGAAACACACAAACACAAAAACTAAAGACTGTATGTTCTTACTCACAAGTAGGACCTAAACACTGGGCAAACAAGCACAAAAGGGGGATAAATACAGATGCAGGGCACTGCTAATGGGCAGAAGAAAGTAGGAAAGAAAGCACACACCATTCATTGGGTACCATTTCCACTACCAGGGTGAAAGAGAACTTGCTACAAGCCCAAACCTCACCAGCACTCAATATTTATGTAGCAATTTGTCACATAAACTCCATAATTCTAAAATAAAATAAAATAAAATAAACATTTAAAGAAAATGTGGTATATATGCACCATGAAACACTGCACAGATATTAAAAAGAATTAAAACCTGTCCTTTGCAGCAGCATGAATGGAGCTGGCGATCATCATTCTAAGTGACTCAGAAACAGAATATCAAACACCGTATGTTCTCACTGATATGGCAAAGATAAATTACCACAGAAAAGTAACTAATAGACACAGAGGAGACCAATAAGCGGGGAAGAGCTAGGGTTCAGAAATTACCTGTTGGGTACAATGTTCACTATCTGAGCAATGGACAACCCAAGACACAATTCCCACCACTACACAATATATCCATGAAACAGACATGCACATATACCCTCAAATCTAAATAAAATTGAAAAAATATAAATATAAATAAATAAAATGAGACTCATAAGAAGAGCTTTTTTATTTGTTTGCTTTTTTTTTACTGAAGGCAAACAACTCATTTTCTGTTGGTAGTGTCTGTTGTTTGCTTGTTTATCTTTGTCATTTTTCCACTTAGTTGGTCACAGAGGTTGATTTCTCCATAGACATTATTTTCTTTTTGTAAAATTCCCTGATTCTGTCTTCTAACTTACCCTGCTTCAGTGAATCCTGCCAGACCTCTAGAAATTATGCTTTTTTCTTGTTGTCATTGTTTGTTTTTTGCTTTCCTAGTATCTGATTAGTTTTTTTTATTCTACCAAAAGCCTTACTTATGGTTAAAATTTGTTCTTAGTATTGAGACCTGTATTTTTATACAAACTTTGCTGGAAGATGTTTCTCTGTAAATTTCATCTATTACTAAAAACAGATTAAATGTCTCATAGATGTGAAAACATACAAAAATACATTTGGAGTAACAAGTATCCTTCTATATTTAAAAAATATATAGTATTTTTGTATATAAAATAGTATCACTACTCATTACTGCATTCAAGAATCTCATTTTACTCTTTCATCTGGGTAAATATTCCCATAACCTATATTTTTAGTTTCATTTTAATACTTATTTTAATTCTGCTGATGGTATAACCACAATAAATCACATATTACATAAAGGTAAATATATTTTAATGTATATCAATTGTCTTGATGCATACATGTCTCATTATTAACACCTCTTTTTTCCCTGACTCTAGATGGCAAAATTTATTTTTGGTAGGTTTATGCTTCTATAGCCTAATTGTATGTTTATATGTATTTTACTATAATATACTTATCTTAGACACATTTATGTGATTTGGCAGTTTGGCTGATCTTGATGGGGTATAAACTTAAAAATTCTCTATATCATCTTATCATTTCTCTGAAGCATGCTCTGCTCTCCCCATTTACACAGCCAAAGCTATCTAAAAAAATCTCTAGTTACATTCAGATATGAAAAAATCTCATCTGGTTTAATTTAATTCTGTCATCACCTATCCAATATAAAATTTTTTTCTCTGCTCACTCTCAGGTTGGGTAATGACTTAGTTCCCAACCTGCAGTAGGAAAGGGAACACTGACTCTGTCTTCTAAACTCTTCCCACTTTGCTATTCTATACTCCTTCTTCCTCATCTGATTCTCCCACACCCAGAACATAGAAGGAGAGAATGAGTACAGGGTACAAAATCCCGACATTACTTGGTGCTGTTAAATGAATGTCAAAGAGATTTCACTTGTTTAAATAGAAAACAGCTCCTGATACCAGCACTCCAAAATCTCTCTCTCTCTTTCTCTCTCTCTCTCTCTCATACACACACACACACACACACACACACACACACACACACACACACACACACATACTCTCTCTCTCTCTTTCTCTCTCTCTCTCACCTTTGATTCATCCACACATTTTACTCTCTTAATTGATGATAAATTCATCTTGTAGTTGTTGAGGCTCAAGTTCTAGAGCTAAATGTTTTCATAGCTTTCTTTTCATCTCTATGACTGTCTGTCTCTCTCTCTAACAAACACAGGTGTGCACACACATGCACACACAATTTTCTCTTCACTCTATGTTTAATTTATCAGAAAATTATGATAAATCTATTTTCAAAATATGACCAGAACCTACTGCTGCTTTTCACTATTCTGGTGCATCCACCATTACTACTTTCTAGGATCATTTCAGTGCCATCCAGCAGGCTTATTTTCCCTTGCTTTCTACAACAGTCTCACTGCAGCACTAGAATTATACATTTGAGGCAAGAGACTAGGCATGTTACTCCCCCTTACTCCCAGATCCCTGCTGTGGCTTTTCAAAGTTTTTGCTATGGGTCAGTGAAACTTTACAAAATCTGGTGCCCTGTGAACTTTCTGGTATGGTGTTCTATTTTACTCCCCTTGCTTTCTCTTCTGTAGCCCCTTTGATTTTCTTTACAAGCACCGGAAACTCCTGATGTAGGATATTTCATCTAACTGGTACTGCTACTTAGGAAGTCAGTTTGGCTAATTGCCTAACCTTCTTCCTACCTTGCTTAAATTTTATCTTCACAATTTGATCTGCCCTATTTATCCTATTTAATATTCTCAAGTACTCATTTTCTTTGGCAATTTGAATTTCCCTTTACTTTGTTCTCATTTTTTATTGATTTCATAAGCAAGTCATATACTTTGGATCATTGATATATATTCTAAAACAATATCTATCATTCAAATTAAGATCAGTTAAAGTATATATTTTTTGCAGCCAATAATTCTAAGAGAACTCTTTTACATTTTTAATAAATTACCCTTTTCAGAAGGCATTTGTGAGAACCTCATATCAATTTCTGCTGTTGAAATGACATAATCAAATGGCCAAATTAGAGAAGTGTATTAATTATTATTATGAAATTAGTTTTATGTTTACAAACTTGAAAAACAATCAACTCAGGAGCAAAGAGCATTTTTTTTTCCTTTTCTTTCTTTTTTTTTTTTGTCAAGTAAATTGAAAACCTGTGAAATAAGGGTCTAATTTGTCATTAGGAAATGAACTATAAAATGGTAAATCTGATGTGGTTGTATTTCTTTCTTTCCTGTCACCTTCCATTTGGTTTGCATTTTGGGAGATTGTTTAAAACTTCTGTTCATATGCAAAACAAGAAGTAATAGTATTGCAGTCACTGTGGCATTTTGTTTAGAATTTAGCGTTTCTCATCATCCATCAAAAACACAAGGAGACATGAAAGCAGAGTTTACAAAATCTACTTTTTCCTAAGGCATTAGTTTTCCCAATCAGAGTTTGTTTTTCAGTTCAATGGAGTGTTTTTGTTTTTAATGGTTCAGTTCACTGTTGCTTCAAAGGACACAATATATCAAAGCAGAGAGAATGTTTTGTTATTTTTTTTAACAAAAATTGATGAAAAGGGCCAGAGTTTTATTTTCTATAGTATTTAATATAATGCATTTTGCATACTTTGCTGTTTAGTAAACTACTAATATTAGAATCCTGTTTTTAAGATTTTTTTGCTTATAAAAATTACATTGTGTGCTATGAAAACAAATGAAGTAGAAAAACATTCTCCATGATAATACAATGGTAAATGTACTATTCCTATAATTGTCTTGCAGCTTATCTGATTTTTAAATCAGACGGCATGAAGTATATAAGTTGAAGAGAGAAACGTTGACATATTGACTGAGATTGAAACATGGTCCTTAAAATAAAAGTGTTGTGGGGTAAATTGTGCCTACCCCTGAAAATTAAAAAATAGTTTGAAGTCCTAATTCTCAGTATCTGTGACTTAAACCATATTCGAAAATAAGGTATTTGTAGATATAACTAAGTTAGATAACATCAAATTTGTGGGTGCTGCTACAATGTAACTGGTGCCCTTATTAAAGAGAAGAAGGCCATTTGCAAACAGAGACACTGGCACAGAGGGAAAACCACGATGAAGATCCAGAGAGAAAAGAGATTTACCTGACCACAGGTCAGAGGTTGTCAAGGATTTTTAGTGACACTAGAAGCTAAATTAAGAAGTAAACAGTCTCTTCTAGAAGATGTAGAAGGTTTATGGACCTGCTAATATCTTCATTTCAAACCTGTAAACTTCATAACTCTAAGAGAATATATTTCTATTGTTTCAATACACCCAATTTGTACTACTTTGTTATGTCAACTAATATGGAAAAAAAAAAAAGCAAACATGAATTTTTACTTTTCTGTGAGTAATACAGGGAACAGTTTGTCCATTTCTATCTAGAAAACATAAAGTAAAATGATATTTGGAGCATCATAATTGCCAAGTTTTCAGAAATAAGCTTTAAATGATTTAAACACACATTTTTTCAGACTGCAAGCCTCCCTACACCAAAATTAATTAATTAATTAATTATTGAAAACAATGCCTTGCCCAGGTAGAAGTACAGTGGCTTGTCACAGGTACAATCCTAGCTCACTGCATCCTAGAACTGGGTTCAAGTGATCCCCCTGCCTCACCTTCTTGAGTAGCTTGAATTACAGGACTGCAACTGGCTATAAGTGCTTAGTGTACCAAACATGTGGATGAAAATTGCTTTCTATATTATCCGCAGAATCATGGTCGATGCACATTATCTCCATCACTTCAGAGTATATCCTAACATTTAGTAAATTTTACTTAAATGGTACTTTTTTGCTCCATAAAAGTTTAAAACTCTACCTAGGACATTTAAAATATGATAGCAAAAAATTCTTGTTAAATGGGTACTCTCAAACAAGAGCATAAAGTATCACTAATGATAAAATTTTTAGCAATGTATAAAATGAAGGTACTTTCTTTCACATGATTTATAAATGCATTTGACTGATTTATGAGAATAACAGCTAGAGTCAGCAGAATAGCAAATTTTATTTGAATTCTAAAGATTGCTTAAAAGCTGAATCAATTTGGCAAGTATAGTGCATTACAATACTGTATGAACATCATTAGTGATTAAAATAACTTTGAAAGAAAAGGTTAAAAAATTCTAGAAGAAAGAAAAAATACGACAGAGAGAAAAATGAACCCTTATTATTATGTCTCCTTTTAAATATTCTAAAAGTTTCATAACATCTTTTTAACAGCTAGGAAATTACTAATTTCCATGTAAATGCTAATAATACTTTCTCTTAAAAAGAATGTTACTTTTTTTTTTACCTTGTTTGTTATCTTATTTGATGTGATAGTTTGTATAATAGTATGTATGTGCCTGTGCTTATAGCAATTATGTTTTGCTAACTGTTTGTTTTTTTTTTCTTTTTAGCTATTCAATAAGTATATGTTGAGAGTATAATAAAGGATGAAATCAGGAGTAATGAGGGTAAAAAAATATATATGAGACCTCATTCTTCTTCATTAAAATCTGGTCATTGAACTAAGGAATAAATCTGGGATGTCCTAAATATTTTACAGTTCCAGAAACGTTAAAGTTTATTATATCAAAAGAAAGTGACTAATGAGCTCCCATGTTTCATATAGAAATTACTAGAACATACTTTTTTTAAGAATCATAAGTGGTAGTATACTTTTAGAAAACCCAGAGACAAGAATGACCAGAAAATTTACAATGTACAACAAACATCATGTCTTAAGATTAATGGTTTTGTGAAATAGAGATAGCACTGTGCCTTTGACAAAGTATGTTGGTATAAATGATTGAGAAAAATATTCTGTTTCAATTGATTACAAGTATGAAAATTCTCAACAGAATAAACATATCTGAAAAGTCAAGATGTGTTAAATAATGAATTTAGGAGATTACTTTACTTTTTTAAGTGATGTTGTTTCCAAATTAAAACCTACTTCACTTCCTGTATGTCAAATAGTTTGCACATGTGACTGAAGACTGCCTCTTTGAATTTTACAGGTAAACTTACACAGCACAGATTTTAACTGTGTAATTACATTTACATGTGAATTTTCTTTCACTCTTATCCTACTGTACATGAAAGCAATGATGATGATCTTTCTAATGATTCACTTCCAATTAATGAATGATAAATATATTTTTCTTAAGATTTTCTAAAACATGTTTTCTTTTTCCTGGTTTCCATTATTGCAAAAATACCCTATATAATAATTACAATATACAAATTATGTGTTAATCAACTATGTTCTCCGTAAGGCTCTGTTCAACACTAGACTATTAGTAGTTAAGTTTTGGGGAGTCATAAGTTACACGCAGGTTTCAACAGTGAGGTGGTCAGCACCCATAACTTCTACATTTTTCAAGAGTCTTCTGTAATAGTAATTAAGAAGTATTGAATATCTGCGCAAAATATAAAGAGGAAAATGCTTCACAGATAGTGAAACACAGCAAGTTCTTTAAATTATAGCCTAATGTTATGGATGCTTAACTACACATGATAAAATGTAGCACTTAAATACTTGGAAAAAGAGGTAGTTACTAGAATTCAGCATAGATTCACTAAAATATACATGTAGGCTTACCTCACATAAAATGATTATATTCATGAAATTATGTACATATGTTTGTATATATGTTCATTTATATCTTAGTTATATAAAATATTTCAAAATGTTTAATATGCTAAAGTGAATAACACTGGCTTAAAGATACATTTAGTTTATTGTAATATAGCTGGTAACATATATTATGTAGAAGGATATAAACTTGAAGTATTGATCTTAGTGAAACTGTGAAATATAAATTCACAAAATTTTTATTGGTAAAATTTTAAAATAATTATGACATAGGAAAAATTTAAACAAAAAGATAAAATTGAAAATAAGTGACCATATAACAATTTCACAATATTTGAGTAATAGATTCAAACAATTTAAAAAATGGTTGTAAAAGTTTTTTGGAGAAAAATATACCTATTTAACTTTGTAGATATGACTTGATGATACTATATATATTAAAAATTAATGTTTTTATATATTAAGAAATGTGTTAATTAAACCCAGCTTTAAGTATGAAAACTGATGTGGCCACAAAGATAAGTAAAATTAAAGCTACAAACACAGAAATATAGTGTCAGTACAGTAGAGTCATTCTTTCAATCTAATTGATATTTGTTTTCCATAGCTAGAGGATTTGTTCAATCTTTGCCATCAATTTTAATGGAGACAACATCAAGCCAGAATGCAAGTAGGAGCAAAAGAAGCAAGATCCTGAAGTGCAAATGATGAAAACCATGGTGCATTGGGTTGATGCTTGATGACACATTACACATTACTAATATATTGCCTGGCACAGTTCCAGAGTTCAGAGTTAAGACCAATCGTTATGTTTTTGCTTGAAATTAAGATATACTTTATTATTACAACATTTTAAACTATTCAAAAATGAAATGAGTTGGCTTCAAAATTATTGTCAAGCCATTATGGAGGAGGATACTCCCTTCGACCAGAACCTTTTTCTTATCAGAGGTACCATTTACTTCACCTGTTTTCCAAACAGGTGGTGAAAATGAGATCTACCTCCTTCCTAAATACACAACTCTAGCCACATTCAATTTGACACTGAAGCAGACAATGAACGCAATCTGTCAGTGTTAGCTTACAGAGACTTCCATGATTCATTCCGTGGTTCTGGATGGGTACTCACATTAACAAGCCAACAGAATTATTTTTCCAATTGAATATTTTTACCATGACTAGCAATATCATGGGTACCTCTGTGATAGTAGAAATAAAATGATTTAATTTAGGACCTATTGGCACTTTCACTCCCCCAAGATATTGAGGAAGCAAATGCGCAGCAAAGCAGAATGAAGTCTGACATATAAATGATAAATGAGAGATAGAAACCAACTCGTGAAAGTCAGGACTTCTTCAAAGTCCAGTTCTTTTCCCAGTCATTCCATTCTTTGATTTCATGGCTGCAGCTCTAACATTTCATGTCACTAAGCTAGTTTTGCTGTGTGTCCCCACCAAAGCAATTATAAAGTGTTTATAAACTATAAAGTTTCACCCCAAATTCTCCTTTTAATCTGTTTGATTTTTCTTCATAGCACTTTTATACACCAGTCAGAATGTCATGAAATTGTCAGTATGTCTCTCCACTACATATAAGCTATATTGAAAACGAGACTTGTTTCATTTCAGGCACCTCTATGCCTCAGTGCCTAGAACCAAAACTGATCACATGGAAGACACCCAGTAAACATTGTTAGGTCAAAGGAGGCTCTTATACTTTTATTGAAACAGCAAATCCCAAAAATCTAAAATAGTATTGCAATTTCAAATTTTTTGCCTTAAAGTACAAATTATTTACCTTTGAAAAGGTAATTTTGAATAACTGGGGAAAGTGTCTAGTATTACTGTCTTTGAGTAAATAGGTACCTCAATATTTTATCCCTAGCTTAAGAAAATGCATTCAGATTTAGTACTTAAGCATTTTCTATTTCAATGGGGGAGTCTTGTTTTTCCACTTAAAAGAATAATACCAACAGTAATTGAATAGGACTGTCTGAACCTTAAACTTTTCAAAAGGCATGCAATTTGTGATGAATTCCATTATCAGTGTATTAGTCTGCAGATGTAATAGAAAACAACCAAGGATTGCTTGTTTTGGTTTAAAAAAAAAGTTTTATTAGGATAATGAAAATTAGTCTTTTCTTTATTTTACAATGATTTGTCTAGCTGAATGTAAAGGCAGCTTAAATTTAAAAGTGCACATTTTTCCTTGTTTCTTTGCACTGCCCTTGGAATGTGGTTCTCCCCTTTCTCCCATGTGATTTTAAAGTTCAGTTTTTACTCTAATCATTAACCAAGCTTTGTATAGTATACACTTATTGTTTCTATGTGTAATGAATCATGAAGAGCAGAACGTATGCTGCCCAATAATTAGGAAAGTTTGTGACCTCAGGAAGACAGGATAAGTGAAAACTGACTTTCTGTTTTAGATGTTATTGGGATGCTGATATATGACAATGGTCACATGAAAAGAAAGGTCAGTAAAGCAAAAGACTGAATACTGCTGTTAGTCATTAGTTAAAGTGACATATGTTTAGGTTATAAATATTCATAATGAAATGTGCTTCTTTGAGCATACTTCTGTAGCAATGTGGACTTTCTCCCTGTTGCCTTAGTTATAGAAGATGTTCCATTTTCTCCCAGTCCTCTGTATTTCATTTCTGATTGACCATGAGGTAAAGCAGCTGATCTAGTTCTACCAGAACACAAATGCTGCCATGACAAAATACCACAGCATTGTGTGTTTAAAAAATAAAAAATTAAACCAAGGCAGAAGGATCACTTGAACCCAGGAGTTGAGACCAGTGTGGCAACATAGTCTCTACAAAAAATAAAAATAAAATAAAAATAAACGAAGACCATTCCCTAGCCCAACCCTCAACATTATACAATATCTGTAAGTAACAACTCTGCACATGTACCTCCTGAATCTAAAACCAAAAGATAAAAATAAAAATTAAATTAAAAGCAGAAATTTATTTTTAAATAGCTCCCAAGGCTGAAAGTCTAAGATTAAGTTGTAACACATTTGGTTTTCCCTGAGGGCTCCCTTTTTGACTTACATATGGCCACTTACTTGCTGTATTCTCATATGGTACAGGAAACTATGTGCATATTTCTGGCATCTCTCCCTCTTCCTCTGTGGACAGTAGTCATATTTAATTAAGACCTCACCTTTATGACTTTGTTTAGAGTCTTTATAACCATGTACAATCACATTATAGATTAAAACTCTGACATATGAATTTTGGGGGGGACATAATTCAGTTCATAACAGTTTCCAGAAATAGCACATTAAAACACTTTTTAAAATCATGAAATAATAAAAATTTAAAATAAGAAATTGGAATGAAATATTTAAATTGCATCAAAGCTGTCAAAAAAGTGAAATATAGAATACTTTTTCAACTTAAAAGAAACTTTTTGTGTAAATATACAATATTAGAGTACACTTTATTGTCCGTTCTGCATCTACAATAATTATCCTTCTGGGTACCTTTTCTCTCCATAAATCACCTTGAAATATGTGTTCCTAAATTAATAGCAAAATATGCTTTTCAATGTTTACCTATACCTGAGGAAAAAGAAAAGAAAAAAAGTGAATTTTATAAGAGTTCAATTTCTAGCTCAAAATCACAAATTAATCTAATGTAATTACATATACTAATATCTTTAGCTAGGATGGTTTCTCTGAATGCTAGTTAAATTACTACTGTAGAATATTCACTTATATTTGCATAAATTTTGCCATTTCTGGATGCATAAATAATACACAAAGAAATTACTATTTCTAATCTTTGGCACAAGTTAAAGAAAAGTTGTTTTCTATTCACTGATGAAACAAGAAGGAAAAAAGGTAAAGTAGGGAAACCTGTTTTACTGATACTTGCTTCCAGATCTCCATGCAGTTAAATGAAAATGACTCCATTATTTGGTGGGCATATTTAGGTTATTCTGCTGACAAACTCAAAACCAATGAGCCTTTTTTAATTAAAAACAATGTTAAAGTTTGAGTTTCCATCTAACGTTTTCTATATATATTGAACCCTGTTGCTGTTAACAGAGCCTTTGTAGAACCAATTTTGTACAAGTTGATTGTCCTTTTATGATTGGTATAAACATTCTAGATTGAAGAAACAGCATTTTTTTTCTTTTTTTGTCAATTTAAAGAAAGCTTTTCATATAAACCATTAACTGAAATGAACAATGTCGTCTTTACAAGATTTGTGATCATCATAAAAGTATTCACAATAAAATAATTTTATTTAGTAAATACTGATTTACAAAACATGTTTTCAGATATGCAACCCTGTTTAAGAAAAAAATAGGAAATTATTACTATAATTAATATTTCACCTTAACTGTGAAAGAATACTTAATTTGTTATTGATATATTTTATAAAATATAAATAGCAAGTAAAAAAATTATGAAAGTAAATATACAATTCATTAACTTATTAAAAGATATGACCTTTCAAATTTTGGGAAATACAGCTATATTTCTTAAAATATTGCTAAATAAAGGGAATATAGAAACTACAAAACAGCAATTATTATTTCACTTAAGATGACTGTAAAATAGAGCATTATAGATATGAGAGTGAAAATACTAATAAACTTTCTATTTAGAAAATAGAAAAAAAATGCATAAAGTGTTGGTTCCAAAAGTTGAGGTTTTAATTATTAAGTCCTTCCAGGAAACAATGGTAAATAATTATTGCCACAATATTTGACCTTCTGTCACAAATCTATGCTGAGATCCTTTTTTTTGTTACTATTGCTTCTTTCCTCCTCACATTTTTTTTTCTTAAAATGATTTTATCTGTCTTCAAATTCAAGAGTTGATACTTGCTAAGATCAGTAAAAACATACAAACTTATATTAGAAACTAAAGTTTTGTTCACACCAAGTCTGACATCTGTAAACAATTAACATGTTCTGGTTACCCATCAAAGAAGACAATGTCAATTATTAATGCTAGAAAAGTTAATTCAATTTCAGCTATTTGAAAGACTTTTGGGAACAAAGATCCACACTCTTTACATTTATTGATAACATTGGCAAAGTGCTACAAACACCAAAGATGGTTGCAAGTTAATGCTTGTACTTTTAAAATCAAAATTAGCTGACAGTTTTCTTTAGTAGTTCATCATCATTGAACTGAGGTTATACTCAAACGTAACAATGAATTTAGAGCCCTAAAATACTTTGTTTTAAGTTTTTTTTTTCATGAATAAAGTCAGCACAGAGTGATAATAACTTTGGGTTTTAAGCTATAGGCCATATAAAAGTTATGGATAAGAAAAACTGTACAAATATTTTACCTTATACACTTCAATTAACAACATTATTGTGTTTTAAACCAAGTAACTACTGGTAGGAGTTGTTGAGTTGATGTGGTTCAACCTGGAATAATATTAGATTAACAACTAAAATGTTAAAGTGAAAGTAGCCAGGCTTGGTGGCTCAGCCTGTAATCCCACGCTTTGGGAGGCTGAAGTGAGTGGATTGCCTGAGCCCACGGGTTCAAGACCCGCCTGGGCAAT
Organism: Cephalopachus bancanus; assembly: GCA_027257055.1. Taxonomy (NCBI): domain Eukaryota; kingdom Metazoa; phylum Chordata; class Mammalia; order Primates; family Tarsiidae; genus Cephalopachus; species Cephalopachus bancanus. The sequence goes on along the minus strand of JAPVLO010000108.1, from coordinate 16,267,055 downwards.
TTGGTGAGACCTCATCTCTACAATAAATCAAAAATTAGCCGGGCATGGCAGTGCGCACCTGTAGTTCCAGCTACTTGGAAGGCTGAGGCGGAAGGATCACCGGAGCCCAGCAGGTCGAGGCTGCGGTGGCCGGGAGTGGCCGCTGCACTCCAGTCTGGGTTACAGAGTGAGACTCCAACTCAAAAAAAAAAAAAAAAGGAAATTATATAACAGAATGTATCTGTCTTTTGTAATGACTACTAATTTACTATTGTTTCCTAGAAGAGCATAATGATTAAAATCTCACTTTCTGGTTCAAACCTTAGGTATAAATTATGCTGGTTTTATAATTTTTGACATGATAATGAAAGTGATAGTACTATTTACTTCACAGGATTATTGTGATAGTACTTCTACTGATTTATGCAAAGAAACAGGAAAAAAATGCCTAACACATAGTCAGTCTGCAATGATGATCGTTTTTAGTAGTAGTAGTAGTAGTAGTGGTAGTGGTAGTGGTAGTAGTAGTATTACCTTAGTCCTCATTCTCTTTGGGCCAGTGAAGAAGAATAACATTCTTCATTTTATCCCTTTGGACATTTTTATCTTGTTTGTTTTCTTTCAACTGTCCTGGCATATAAAAGCATATTGAATACAACAGCATGATCTTGTATTATCAGAATTTTATTGTATAGCTTGTTACTGACTATATGTGGGAAAGATTGAAAGTTAGAAAAACTGATGCTACTACATTGTAATAATTTTCTCTGCAGACCCAATACTCAATCCCCTCCCCTTCCTTAATATTGTCCATTGACATCTTAAGTTCTCTAGATATAGTAAGTGCTCCCTTGACTCCATTTCAATGCCTGCAACACTTTACTTCTAGATCCTCACTTGGATAACACCATTTTATTCTTCAGGTTGTAGTTTCAACATTATTTATTTTCAAAGACTTTTTAACCTGAGACGACTTTTTCAGATGCCAGTTTATTCAGAAATTCTAAGACAGTAGCTATCATCTTTGATCCAGAAAACACATGCCTACTCAAAATTAAGATCATGTAAAATATTTAATGAAAATAGCTGCCAAGCATAGGACCTTTCATACTGGTTTCTGTGTCCAAGAAACAAGTGGGAATTACTGCTGAAATGCCTGTGTTAACTGGGTTTTTTGGCAGTAATTTCTTTTCTACTAAGATCAATGTTTAAGTCACTTAGCCCTATGCATACAATCAAATAAGGGACTAAAATGAAGTTCAAAAGACAAGAGAGTCATAACTGTTCAATAATTATGAATTGTTTGCTCCAGAGCTACTTATTTCAACATATGGTCTATACTAATTAGCAATTCTTGACACCTGGGCTTTTAAAATAAACGACTATTTATTCAAGAGGAAGCAGGAATCAATTATAACCTGATTTAGTTTCCTCATTCTCCCTTTCTCCACTCATTATTCCACAATTCATAAATGTGTTGAAGGCTTACTGCTCCAGTTGCAAAGGATTGTGGATTGTCTGATGAAATGTCAGGTACCAATCTTAGTATTAATATTGTGTGGTTGACTTTAACCGGGTCCCTCACACTGTTCTTGGGAAGTACATCTCTTAAAAGAAAGATGATATCCTTTGCAATATCCTTTGCCTGAAAACTGGGCACAAGAAATACATGTTTTCATGTATTATTTGATGTTGAAGATGGGAATAATTCTGCAATTGTCCAGCAAATTTTAAAAGATATTTTCAAGGAAATAAACAGCAATTAGTCAATTCCAAGAGTAACCCCATTGCTAAAAAGCATTATGAAGAATCATGCATTACTAGATTATATTTTTCCAGGACCACACAAATAGTATAAGTTCCTATTAATCATACCTCTTCACTATGGTGTTCTCCCCAAAATAGTAAGTGAAAAATACTAATGATTTCTATACTTGTGCTGAAATTCTGAAAGCAAAGCCTACAGAAAAACAAACAAACAAAAAAACACTATAGTTTGACAGCAGTTTAGGTTCAGAAAAAAGCAAACGGACAAACAAAAACTTCTCTCTCTTAACTTTTTACCCTCTAGTTTCAATCTAAAAATTGACCAATGAATGAGCAAGGAATGGAAAGATAACAGGGGGTCAACTTTGGAAGATCTGATATTAACTAAATATCTGAAAGACACTATAATTGAAAAATGAAGTGCTATGAGTTGAATTGTGTCCCCCAGAGATGCTGAACTTCTAACTTGTAGTGACTTTGTATGAAAATAGGGTCTTTACATCCAAATTTGTTAAGATGAGGTCATTAGGATAAAGCCTAATTTAATGTGATCCTTATAAAATGTGTCAACTTGGACATAGAGACATGCAAGGAGAATGCCTTGTGATGATTGTAGTTATGCTACCACAAACCAAGGAATGATAAAAATTTTCTGGTAAACCACCTGAAGCTTAGAAGAGAAGTACAGAACACAACCTTCTTCACAGACTGTAGAAGGAACCAATCTCACCAACACCTTAATCTCAAACTTCTATCTATCAGAACTGGAAGATAATTTCTGATGTTTAAGTCAACAAGTTTATGATGTTTTTTGATGGCGGTCCTTGCAAACTAATGTAGAAATTATGCTCTAGTATTAGTTAATAAATTAAACAATTAATGGGCAATGGTTTATCCAAATATACATAATTGACACTTCTAGGTTAAATAATTTATTCCAAGTTCAAAATTACAGAAGGATTCTATAACATTCATATACTGTTCCTATTAAATTTATATGACAAATTACCATAAAATCAATCTGCATTGATGATTTGAACATATATTAAATAGAATTATTTTTCCTTCACAGCATTCTAACAGGTAAGACTCACTCTAGTACATGACAGTTCAATGCATTAATGTTTGAATTATTCCAAAGTGGGCAGGATAAAAGTAAAAACAGATACAAATAGGAAATTATATTATTGGCTATTGGCATTGCAGAATAAAAATAGAGTCAAGCACAAAAAAAGTAATATGAAAACTTGTCGCCCTGTGCTTGTTTGTCATCATTCAAAAATAGTTTTATATATTTGATAAAGTGATTCTATGAATCTGTCATAGTATGATGAATATTTGTATTCAGTAATTTAAAATTTACTTTTAACAGTAACAATGTTTAGGCAATTATATCAAAATAAGACACTATTTCTTCATAAATGATGTTGAAAATCTTTTTATATTAGTGCCCTCCCATTCATATAACAATCGATAATTATTTAGTTTTAAAGCATATGTTTTTGACTTCCGGTGAGATGGTGATGGGGCAAACTGGTCTGTGAAACCCTCTACAAAGGAGAACTGCAGTGGGTCTCTGGCTCTCGCCCCGGGGGGCTGTGGACCCCAACATCGCAGCCTGCTCTTCATACGGAGCTTGGCCATTGCTACTGCTGGGGCATCACAGCAGACTGGACAGCCACTGCAGTGCAGACGCTCCTGCCGCTGCCACTGCCACCGGTAGCACATCGCACCACCCAGGCCGGAGGGGATCCATGACTTCAGTCCTTGAAGCCCCTTCAGGGAAGATCTACTGGGATCACTGCCACCTCTCCTGTGATCGGACATCCTGCCTGCCGTGAGTCTCCTGCCATGTGCTCTGAGGCATCCATCTCCAGTCTCTGTCAGTTCCTGTCTGGCCCCACCCACTCTGGGGCAAGCAGCTGAGATAGCACCACCTGCTGGTGATTCAAGGTAACAATACCAAAACAGGAGAAACAAGCTTGAAAAAGACATAGGCCAGAGTGGTGAATGGAGGGTGATCTGAACTGTCCTTCACAGCAGACCAGGGGCAACTGACCCTAACTGCAAACTAATTTACCAGCTTGAAAAGAAAGCTATAAATCAGAACTGAAAGGACATTGGACTTAAATGAAAAGTCTCAGAGTGTGCTTCATTGATTCCGTTAATTCTAATCCTACTGTATTGTTCCTTTTTAAAAAAAAATTTTTTCCTCTTTCTTTTCTTCTCTTTTCTTCTCTCTGTAAACCATACCTTTGTATAAAGGAACAGCACACCAATAAGGTGGTCGATTCGCTTGTATGTTAGCATCATTATATGTTTTATTTTTTTTCTGTAAGGGAGTTGGTTCGTCTGTGGCTGTGGTCTATTATTTTTATCTGCTTCAGTATAGGTCTCTCTCTCCATTTGTTGGCACACTCGTTTGTTTCCCCCCCTTACTCCTCTATCTCTCCAACCCCTTCTTCAACTTACTGTCTGCTCCATTCTCTTACCTCTGCTAACCACATTTTATTTCAGGGAGTAAACCTACAGGCCCACTGCATGGACAGATTCCAAGGTAGTGGGAAGTGGGTTCCAGATTATCCACACACCTGTCAGCGAATACCAGGATCTGCAGATAGGTTTTGAATCACAGCTCCCCCCTTAAGAAAATCTCAAAACTGCAAAAAGGACCACCCCCAACCTACAGTGCAACTCCAGAATTGAACAAAGTAAGAGGGCATACATAAAGAATAGGAGATTGAACAAACAGAAGTAAAACTAATCCCTTTACCCCTGAATAACAGAATTAAAGAAGACGGTGACGTGGAGGGAAGGAAACAGTAGGGAGGGGGAAAAACTGCACAAATGAAGAAAAACCAAAAGAAGAATATAGGTCTCACACAGGCCTCTGGGAGATCAGACACTGAGAAAACAGAATCTGGAACACAAACAATGAAGAGCCCCCAGAATGACTGGTCACATGCAAGAAATGCAGACATCAAGACATTAATGGACAGAATTAAAAAATTGAGGAGAGACAAGAGGAAAATAGGAAGGAGCTGTTGTCAGAAATGACAGCAGTAAAGAATACTGTGATGGAAATTAATAACAGACTAATAAGCATGGAAAGCAGAATTAGCCAAGCAGAAGAAAGAAACTCAGAGCTCGAAGATCAAAACACAGAACTAACCCAAACTGTCAAAAGCATAGAAAAGAAGCTCAAAGAGACAGAACAAAACCTGCAAGAGATGAATGATCACTTCAAGAGACCAAACCTAAGAGTAATTGGGCTTCCAGAGGCAGAGAGAGAAACAGAAGCCACACTGGAACAAACATTTCATGAAATTATTCAAGAAAACTTCCCTCATCTCATCAAGGATGAAAAAATTCAAACACAAGAGATTCAGAGAACCCCTGCAAGACAACAAATGAGAAGACCAACTCGCAGACACATAATAATTCACCTAAACAAGGTAGCTATAAAAGAAAAAATCCTAAAGGTAGCAAGAGAAAAAGGCCAGACTACCTACCAGGGAAGACCAATTAGAATAGCAGCAGATTTATCCACAGAAACCCTTCAGGCCAGGAGAGCCTGGAGCCCTATCTTCAAAGTTCTAAAAGAGAAACAATTTCAACCAAGAATAACCTACCCAGCCAAACTAAGCTTCATTAGTGAGGGAGAATTAAAATCTTTTCCAGATATACAATCCCTAAGAACCTACGCTGTCACCAGATCACCTCTACAAGAAACACTTGATAAAATACTGAACACAAAAGAAAAGAAAAAAGAACAACAGCATTCTTCACAAGAGTACAGGCAAAAGATTATAAAAACACACATGAACCAACTCCAAAACCCAAAGAAAGACAACAAACAAACAGCAACAACTCTGCAAGAACCTTATGACAGGGATCAACTCTTGCATTTCAATTATTAGCCTAAATGTGAGTAGACTAAATGGACCACTGAAAAGACATAGAATGGCAAAATGGATAAAATATCATCAGGAAACAATCTATTGCCTTCAAGAGACTCACCTCACAAGAAAGGACACCCACAGACTCAAAGTAAGAGGATAGGAAACAAACTTACAAGAGAATGGAATACAAAAGAAAGGAGGAGTAGCGATCTTAATTTCAGACAAAATACCCTTCAAGCTATTAAAAATCATAAAAGATAAAGAAAGCCACTACATAATGATAAAAGGCTCAATCTATGAACAAAAAATATCTATCCTAAACATATATGCAACCAACATAGGCGTGCCAACTTTCATAAAGCAACTACTAGGAAAACTAAAGAAAGATATTGACTCTAACACCATCATAACTGGGGACTTTAATACCCCACTCACAACCCTAGACAGATCATCAGGACAAAAAAATCAGCAAGGAGATTTGGAAACTCAATGTGACTTTGAACCAAACGGACTTAATTGATACCTACAGAACACTCCATCCAAAGACTACAGAATATACATTCTACTCATCACTGCATGGAACGTATTCTAAGATAGACCACCTAATTGGCCACAAATTAAGCATAAGCAAATTTAAAAGGACCAAAATTCTACCATGCACCTTGTCCGACCACAGTGGAATAAAAATAAACATTGACACCAACAAAGTCCTCCCCAAACCCACAAAGATATGGACACTAAACAGCATGATGCCAAACAACTCCTGGGTCAATAATGAAATCAAAATAGAGATTAAAAGATACCTGGAAACAAATGAAAATGAAGAAACATCTTACCAAAATCTCTGAGATGCCTTGAAAACTGTAGCAAGAAGGGAATTTATATCCCTACAAACACACATGAAGAGAATGGAAGGAACACAAATTAACAACCTAACATGCCACCGAAACAAACTGGAAAAGCAAGACCACAAAAACCCTAATTTCAGCAGAAGAATCCAGATCACCAAAATAAAAGCCCAAATCCAGGACATAGAAGACAAAAAGATAATACAAAAAATCAATGAAACAAAAAGCTGGTTCTTTGAAAGGATAAACAAGATCGATGGTCCCCTAGCTAGACTGACCAAGAAAAACCAAGAAAAAAATCAAATAAGCACAATCAGAAACACGAAAGATGAAGTCACATCTGACCCTGAAGAAATACAAAAGATCATTAGAGACTACTATGTACACTTGTATGGAAACAAACTTGAAAACCTTAAGGAAATGGAGGACTTTCTGACATCACACCACCTACCTAGGTTGGAACAAGAAGAAATTGAGGCCCTAAATAGACCAATAACAATCAAGGAAATCGACTACATAATAAGAAAACTTCCTACAAAAAAAAAGCCCTGGTCCAGATGGCTTTCCAGCAGAATTCTACAAGACATTTAAAGAGGAGCTGATACCAATCCTACTGAAGGTATTCCATGTGATTGAAAAAGATGGAACGCTCCCTAAATCAATTTACAAAGCCAACATCACATTGATACCCAAACCAGGTAAAGATTCAACAAAGAAAGAGAACTGTAGGCCAATATCTTTGATGAACATAGATGCTAAAATTCTCAACAAGATCCTAGCAAACCGGATTCAGCAATACATCTCAAAAATCATCCATCATGTCCAAGTAGGCTTCATTCCTAGGATGCAAGGCTTGTTCAACATTTGTAAAACCATAAATGTAATTAAATACATCAACAGATGTCCAAACAAAAACCACAAGATTATATCATTAGATGCAGAAAAGCTTTTGATAAAATCCAGCACCGCTTCTTGATAAAAACCCTTGATCATCTAGGCATACGGGGAACATACCTCAAAATAGTAAAAGCCATCTATGAGAAACCCACAGCCAGCATACTCCTAAATGGACAAAAATTGGAACCATTTCCCCTGAAAACTGGAAAGAGACAAGGATGCCCACTCTCACCCCTCCTGTTCAACACAGTATTGGAAGTCCTGGCTCAAGCAATCAGAGAAGAGGAGGCAATGAGGGGTATCCAAATAGGAAAAGAGGAAGTCAAGTTATCTCTCTTTTCAGATGATATGATTGTGTACCTTGAAAATCCAAGAGAATCTGTCAAAAACCTCCTTACACTGATAAAGGCCTTTCGCAAACTCTCAGGATACAAATAAATGTACAAAAGACAATCACATTTCTCCATACCAATAATAAACAAAAAGAAACCCAAATAAAAAACACAATTCCATTCACAATAGTCACAAAAAAATGATATACCTTGTCATCTTCCTAACCAGAGACGTGAAAGACCTTTACAATGAAAATTACAAAACAATGCTCAAAGAAATCAAAGATGACACAAACAAGTGGAAAAATATCCCATGCTCATGGATTAGAAGAATCAACATTGTGAAGATGTCCATCTTACCTAAGGAAATCTACAAATTCAATGCAATACCCATCAAATTACCAGCAACATTCTTCTCAGACCTAGAAAAGACAACACAGGAATTCATACGTAAACACAAATGTCTAAGAATAGCCAGAACAATCCTCAGCAAAAAAAAAAAAAAAAAAGCAGGTGGTATCACATAACCAGACTTCAAACTTTACTATAAAGCCACAATCATCAAAACAGCTTGGTATTGGTATAGGAACAGGCATATAGAATAATGGAATAAAATTGAGATTCCAGAAGCAAAGCCTCAATTTCTCAACCAACTCATCTTCGACAAGGCCTCCACCACCTACCACTGGGGAGAGGAGAACCTATTCAGTAAATGGTGCCGGGAAAACTGGCTGACCACATGCAGAAGATTGAAACAGGACCTCTAGCTATCCCCATGCACAAAAGTTAACTCCAAATGGATCAGAGACCTAAATGTAAAACTTCAAACCATAAGAACCTTAGAAAATGAAGGAAATACCCTCATGGAAATCGGAACTGGCATCTAATTCCTGAACAAAACCCGAAACCCACAGGTCATGAGAGAGAAGATAGATAAGTGGGACCTTATTAAACTGACAGGCTTCTGCAAGGCCAAAGAAACAATCAAGAGAGCAGGGAGACAGCCTACAGACTGGGAAAAATATTTGCTAACACCAGGTCTGACAAAGGCTTTACATCCTGGATCTACAAGGAACTCAAACGTGCTGAAAAGAAAAAAACAAACAACCCCATTATAAAATGGGCAAAAGATATGAACAGACACTTCACAAAAGAGTACATCCGAGCAGCCAACAAACACATGAAGAAATGTTCAACTTCACTAATCATCAGGGAAATACAAATCAAAACCACACTGAGATACCACCTAACTCCAGGCAGAATGGCAATTATCAACAACTTAAAAAATAACAGTTGCTGGAGAGGGTGTAGCAAAAAAGGAACACTTCTACACTGTTGCTGGGAGTGTAAACTATTGCAACCTCTGTGGAAAGCAGTGTGGCGATTCCTAAAAGCTCTAAATATCAACCTTCCATATGACTCTGCAATCCCCCTACTAGGAATATACCCTGAAGAACTCAATCACTCTATAAAAAAGATACCTGCACACGCATGTTTATTGCATCCTTGTTCACAATAGCAAGAATCTGGAAAAAGCCATGCTGCCCATCAAAAGAGGACTGGATTAAAAAAATGTGGTACATATACACGATGGAATACTACGCAACCATAAAAAAAGAACAAAATCATGAATTTCGCAGCAACCTGGATGGAACTGGAGTCTATAATATTCAGTGACCTCTCATAGAAACAAAGATCCGAGTATCACATGTTTTCACTCATATAATGACATTGAACACCCAATATAATACTATAAGAAAATGACTGATGGTACTGGGAAACTATGGGGGGTGAAGGGAGATGGGATTAACAGTAGCAAATATCTGTCTGGGGATGGGGAAACACCTCTTATCAACAGGGTGCCTTTATGAAACGTAATTGTACACCTAACCCTTAACTGTACCCCACAAAAGCATAATAAAAAAAAATAAAGCATATGTTTTTATAGACAAAAGGTAAATACCAGTGTTGTGAATATACTATTTTAAAAATAAAACCTCCAGGGCAACTCAGTGGGAACTTCTCTGTCCTCTCAATACACACTGCTTGCTCACAATAAATAAATAAATAAATAGATAAATAAAACTTCCAATGCAATATGCATAGAAAAAAGTCATATAAAAATCAAGTTAAAACTTCACACAATAGAAAAAAGGAAGTAAAATTTAAAAATCTTCAGGAAACTTGGTCATTTTAAACATTTTTCCTACTTTCCCCTTAGGATTGATTCTAAACACTGAAGACTATCAAGCACTGTGGCATTATTGCAAAGAAGATGCCTACTCCAACTCACTGTAGATATTTCTTGGTGTCCTAAAGTGGTTACTAGTGAGACAATGTGGTTCTCTCCTTCTTATGTACCACACTGGCAACTGCTACAGGGCCTGCTGCAATGGAGTCTTCCATTCTATTAAAAGTGAAAGTTCTCTTCAGGTAGTATACCCACTGACTGTTCTGTCTCAGGCCAATTAATGGGCATGGCAAGTTTTATTAACCCTCCATTTTATCTTGTGTTTTTGTGGGAGAGTTTGAGGATAACTCCTCTTTTCATATCATCTGACAAAGTCAATTCTGCTTGATCACTTTTTAGCCTTTGTGAGTTGGAGACCATGTGTCTCAATATGGTCTCTTAGAGAGAAACAATGACTTTGGTCTCTTCTATGTTCATTTCCTCAAATTAATATGCTGTCCACTGCATGTCATTCTTCTTGAAGCTAACTCTGAGTGTGTTCAGGGCAAGGTCTTCTGCATAAGGATGTTGACCAGTACCAGTCTTCTTGCTTCTTTTCCATTTCCACTCTTTCTCACTCTTTCTAAAATGAAAGACCTGTATCTGATCTGGACAATTGGGAGAAGTAGTAGCTCTAAACATGGCAAGTGTTTAGCAGTAAAATTTCCAGATTTGCCCCTTCTTCTCTGTTTCTGTCATTTTGTCATAGTAACTTTCTCTTTAAGCAGAAGCAACAAGTGTTAGATGTATGGTACAGAGAGATAAGCCTTTGTATCTTAAAAACGAAGTAAAGCAATATATAACAACAACAACAAAGAAAAACCTATTCACTAAAGCATCAAAAAACACAATTAATTGAAGGATATTTTAAATATTTATTTTGGCACCAGGGCTGACTTCTGGACATGCTATTTGTATAGTTGCATAAAGCTCCATGATCAAAAAATTACAAAAAATCCACATTTGGTTTAATGCTCTATTGTCACTAACTTTACATTCTTAGTATTTTCAGAACAAAGAGCCTCACATTTTCAACTCAGCTGAGCTCCTCAGCTCATAATAGGGATTACAGAATAAAATAAAAAATTAATTTTCATTCCAAACAAGCATGAACTCTGAAAAAGTATTAGTATAAATAAAATAACCTTTTTATTATATTTGCAATTGTTTTCAAGAACTGTAAATTGAACTTATTTACTTCATTAGACATAAAAAAGAACTGAAGATTCTGTTTAGTGATATAAAGCATATGGAAAATTAATGGCTCATTAGTTTAATCATTTAAGTTTACTAATTTAACTGCTCAAGAACACTCACTTGTACTCTTCCTCTTTTCAAATGACATGACTAACTTTTCTTTCTGAACTCACTGTTTCTTTATCCAAAGAAGATATTAATGTCTATGTAGATATACAAACCATCACTTTAAATGCTTAATTCCTTGAACTTTCTATGTACAGTGATATTTTTCTTTATATTATCTTAGTCATCCACTTGAAATTACATGCTAGACCTTTTTATTCACAGACTTTTGTATTTTTTTGGTAAAATAATAAGATCAATTTCATATCCAAAGTACTTTTGCTTCATTTTATTTGCACTGCTACCTCCTATATATTTTTAAATAATTATTGGAAGAATCAAAGTATATTAATTATTATACTAAATGTTCTCTATAAAAATCTAAATTATAATATGAAGTTTTCAAAGTAGATAAAAAAACTCTTGAGTCTATTATGCATGTAAAGTGCAGACTGAAAAAAATAGTTAATAATAGTATTCACACAAAGTTGAGTAAAAATATATTAAATCAATTAAATGAAAAAATTTAAAGCAGAGACAGTATGTGTGTATATATATTTTATATATATATATTTTCAGTAGAATTTTAGAGAATAATCACTGAACAGTCTGCAAATAGTAATATAATAATTATAAAATGTATACTAATAAAAAAGTAAGCCAGATATCTATAAGTACCAAAATTTAGCATTTAAGTATAGTAAACAATGACAAAATGGTAAAAATAATTAACATTTAAAAAAATTTCTTTGGCTCAAAAAAATAAATTATTCATGTTAAAATAGTCAGATTAATAAAGTTAGAGGTGAATTAACACAGGGAACATTTAAAAGATGATTAAATATCTCCCATTAGCAACCAAAAAAGAGTTTGGGGATACATGTTTACTTTACATTTAAATGACAAAAATTTCAAATTTATTTAAAGAATTTCAAACTAGCACTATAGCAAATGCTGTCATTTCTCACACAAATTTTTACCAAATAAGAATAAAAATCAATTGTTAAATATAAAAAGTCATTTTAATATTAATGAGTAGTTACTGTATTAACCTATAGTATAAAATATTTAAAACATTTTCATAAAAAATAAGAATTAGAAAGGGATACTTACTATTGCAATCATTAATCAGTAGAATAAGCATTAGAAAGGGATACTTGCTATTGCAATCATTAATTAGTAGTATTAAAATAAGACAAAAGAGGGATAAAATTAAAATGACTAAAAATTTAATTAAATACCTTTAATATTGAGAAAATACAAATTCTAATTTTTTTTTAAATTACTAAAATTAGTAGATGACTTTGTTGATATAAGTAGATAAAAATAAATATTCAAAAGTAAAATGTTCTATTCTGATAATATGCTTCTAAATAGAAACATATTTTCACTAATCAAAAAAATAAAAACTCTGCAATCCTTGGGTATAAGTAAATAGTGTCACAAAAACTCCTTGTTAAGAAAGCAATAAAAATTCATGGAAGAATATTATAAAAGTGTATAAAAGATATAAATCAAAAACTTCTAGAATGGAAATATTTATTACCATAAAAACATTATTTCTATTCAAAATTACCCTTACTTTTTCTCCACTAATTTGTTTCTGAACTTAATATTCTATCAATACAGTCTAAATTGGCTACACTCTAAACACATGCAATCAAAGGCAAGGTCCAAAAGGGAATGTGAGGTACTCGCAGAAGCCTAAATAATATACTTAGTGTACCAGATCAGCTTAGAAATATTCAACCGTCAGTCCCATAAATGGGTTGTAACCAATCTGGTAGTACTCAGAAAGCTCTCAACTGTCTAAATTTCTAGACTCAATAATCCTTTAAAAGTTATTGAGGATCACAGAGTTCTTTGTTTATATAAGGTTTATCTATTATTATATGCCATATTAAAAATTAAGACAGAAAAATATAATAACATTGATCAATTTATTTAAAAAATAATACACCTATTCTCCATTATGAATAATATTTTTTAAAATATATTTTCTAAAAAATTATTGTGAATAATAGTATGGTTATACATTTGTAAAAATTGACTAAATGTCTGACAATAAAAAAAAAGCTGAATTTTTATATTGACTTCTGCATTCAAAATGTTTCAATAGCCTATTTGTGTGAAATATATAGAAACACAAAACACTAAAAAGCCTGACCTCACATGGGTATGATGTTAAATAAACAATAAGTATTTTTAAAACTTTTAAAAATTATTGTGAATACTCCACTTTAACACTATACAAAAACTTGACTATGTGTACTTTCTTAAGGGTTACTTAAATATGTAATCTAAAGCCATATCAGATAACATTTTCTACTTTGTTTTCTTACAATCTGCTATCTTCCACTTTGAATTTCATCTACACATGATTTTGAAATATTGTGTATTGCCAGTTGAATAGACTTAGTTCATTGATTCTGAAGAGCTTTTAAATGTTGACATAATGCATTAAAGAGAATCACGGTCATGTTTATTATCAATATCATGACCAATGCCATAAAAAAATTATTAAAGTGTTTCTCAACGCTTGACATGAGGCAGTTAGAGTGAGTTTCTCCTATGGAGTAAACCATGATAGAGTTTCATCAGCACCCTGGGAGGAATGAATCCAGCAACGTGCCCATGAATATCCAAAAGAGTAATAATAGCCACTTGGAGCCTTAGACCAAAGAAAAAAAAATCTACCAACCTGGGCTGGAATTGATTGGACTCTTCCCTACACAACCACTGTTCAACATAATCTCTGAACACAGTGGAGAAGGTAAGTGATGGAATTTTGAGAGTTCTGTGCTGCTGCCACAAATTTTCTTGGTTCCCTGAGCCTTGTGGGATCCCAGCCCTTCTTGGGAACCTGCCTTCCCCCATGACCATGCTCTGCCATTGAGTGGTACAGGAAAAAAGCCTTGAGTAGCATCAGCCATGGGTTCCCAGGAAGTCAATCCTCACAGGGCTGCTTTCCAGCCAGTGTGGGAGGGAACAGGCCCCAAGGGCAAACTCTGTAGTTTAAAGACATTTTCTGACTTGATGGATTGCCTGAGGACACCTGAGGCCCTGAAACCAGCTGTATCTTGTCATTAACATTATAGATTGCCTAAGGCCAAGACAGAAGTCGGGAGAACATATTGCCATAGCAACTTCTTATTCCCCTTGTGAATTCCTCAGGGCCTTCTCTGCACAACATTACCCCAGTGGCCTTGGACTTGTTTCTAATCCCTACTGGGGCCACTGACAGTGCACACTTGTGATGTGCTTCATCTCCTTTCCCTTGCAGTAACCCAGCAGGCTCAAAACAGACAGAAACTTGGGAAATCCCCAGATACCCTCCCTCAGTCTAGGCTGGCTGGGTACGTCTTTGGAACTACACTCACCAAGGAGAAAGCCTACAGCCACAAGCATAATAGGCTTTCTCCCACAAGCACTACCTTCTAGCCAGAGGTCAACAATAGGACCAATCACATCAGATTTAATACATCAGTTTTGGGGAAGACCAGATCTCAAACTCTAACTAATAATACTCTTTTTTTAAAATAATTAATCAGTATTTTTTATTATGGTTTTGTGGGGTACAGTTAAGGGTTAGGTGTACAATTGCATTTCATTCAGGCACCCTGTTGATAAGAGGTGTTTTCCCAGCCCCAGACAGATATTTGCTACTGTTAATCCCATCCCCCCCCATAGTTTCCTAGTACCATCAGTCATTTTCTTATAGTATTACATTGGATGTTCAAGGTCCATTATATGAGTGAGAACATGTGATATTCTGATCTTTGTTTCTGTGAGAGGTCACTCAGTATTATAGACTCTAGTTCCATCCAGGTTGCTGCGAAATTCATGATTTTGTTCTTTTTTATGGCTGCGTAGTATTCCATCGTGTATATGTACCACAATTTTTAATCCAGTCCTCTTTTGATGGGCAGCATGGCTGTTTCCAGGTTCTTGTTATTGTGAACAATGCTGCGATAAACATACGTGTGCAGGTATCTTTTTTATACAGTGATTTGTGTTCTTCAGGGTATACTCCCAGTAGGGGGATTGCAGGGTCATATGGAAGGTCAATTTTTAGAGCTTTTAGGAATTGCCACACTGCTTTCCACAGAGGTTGCACTAGTTTACACTCCCACCAACAGTGTAGAAGTGTTTCCTTTTCACCACACCCTCTCCAGCAGCTGTTATTTTTTGAGTTGTTGATAATTGCCATTCTGACTGGAGTTTGGTGGTATCTCAGTGTGGTTTTGATTTGCATCTCCCTGATGATTAGTGAGGTTGAGCATTTCTTAATGTGTTTGTTGGCTTCTCGAATGTCTTCTTTTGTGAAGTGTCTGTTCATATCTTTTGCCCATTTTATAATGGCATTGTTTGTTTTCTTCTTTTCAGTATGTTTCAGTTCCTTGAAGATCCAGGATGTAAAGCCTTTGTCAGACCTAGAGTTGGCAAATACTTTTTCCCAGTCTGTAGGCTGTCTCCCTGCTCTCTTGATGGTTTCTTTGGCTTTGCAGAAGCCTGTCAGTTTAATAAGGTCCCATTTGTCTATCTTCTCTCTTAAGTCCTGTGGGTTTCAGGTTTTGTACAGGAATTGGATGCCAGTTCTGATTTCCATGAGAGTATTTCCTTCCTTTTCTAAGGTTCTTATGGTTTGAGGTTTTACATTTAGGTCTCTGATCCATTTGGAGTTAACCTTTGTGCATGGGGATAGATAGGGGTCCTATTTCAATCTTCTGCATGTGGTCAGCCAGTTTTCCCGGCACCATTTACTGAAGAGGTTCTCCTCTCCCCATTGGTAGGTGGTGGGAGTTTTTTCGAGGATGAGATGGTTGAGGAATTGAGGTTTTGCTTCTGGAATCTCAATTCTGTTCCATTGATCTATATGCCTGTTCCTGTACCAATACCAAGCTGTTTTGATGATTGCAGCTTTATAGTAAAGTTTAAAGTCTGGTATTGTGATACCACCTGCTTTGTTTTTTTTGCTGATGATTGTTCTGGCTATTCTTGAACGTTTGTGTTTCCATATGAATTCCTGTGTTGTTTTTTCTAGGTCTGAGAAGAATGTTGTTGGTAATTTAATGGGTATTGCATTGAATTTGTAGATTGCCTTAGGTAAGATGGACATCTTTACAATGTTGATTCTTCCGATCCATGAGCATGGGATATTTTTCCACTTGCTTGTGTCAGCTTTGATTTCTTTGAGCAGTGTTTTGTAATTTTCATTGTAAAGGTCTTTCACATCTCTTGTTAGGAAGATGCCAAGGTATTTCATTTTTTTTTGTGGCTATCGTGAATGGAATTATGTTTTTTATTTGGGTTTCTGTTTGTTTATTATTGGTGTAGAGAAATGCGATTGTCTTTTGTACATTTATTTTGTATCCTGAGACTTTGTCGAAGGCCTTTATCAATGTAAGGAGGCCTCTGACAGATTCTCTTGGGTTTTCAAGGTACACCATCATTACATCTGCATAGAGAGATAACTTGACTTCCTCTTTTCCTATTTGAATACCTCTGATTACCTCCTCTTCTCTGATTGCTCTAGCCAGGACTTCCAATACTATGTTGAACAGGAGGGGAGAGAGTTGGTCATCCTTGTCTAGTTCCAGTTTTCAGGGGAATTAGTTCCAATTTTTGTCCATTTAGGAGTATGCTGGCTGTGGGTTTCTCGTAGATGGCTTTTACTATTTTAAGGTATGTTCCCCGTATGCCTAGATGTTCAAGGGTTTTTGTCAAGAAGGGGTGCTGGATTTTATCAAAAGCTTTTTCTGCATCTAATGATATGATCATGTGGTTTTTGTTTTGGCATCTGTTGATGTATTTAATTACATTTATGGTTTTATGAATGTTGAACAAGCCTTGTATGCCAGGAATGAAGCCTACTTGGTCATGGTGGATGATTTTTGAGATGTGTTGCTGAATCCAGTTTGCTAGGATCTTGTTGAGAATTTTAGCATCTATGTTCATCAAAGATATTGGCCTGTAGTTCTCTTTCTTTGTTGGATCTTTACCTGGCTTGGGTATCAATGTGATGTTGGCTTCATAAAATGATTTGGGGAGAGTTCCATCTTTTTCAATCGCCTGGAATACCTTCAGTAGGATTGGTATCAGCTCCTCCTTGAATGTCTTGTAGAATTCTGCTGGAAAACCATCTGGACCAGGGTTTTTTTTTTTGTAGGAAGTTTTCTTATTATGTAGTCGATTTCTTTGATTGTTATTGGTCTATTTAGGGTCTCAATTTCTTCTTGTTCCAACCTAGATAGGTGGTGTGATGTCAGAAAGTCCTCCATTTCCTTCTGGTTTTCAAGTTTGTTTCCATACAAGGTTACGTAGTAGTCTCTAATGATCTTTTGTATTTCTTCAGGGTCAGATGTGACTTCATCTTTTGGGTTCTGATTATGCTTATTTGGTTTTTTTCTCGTTTTTTCTTGGTCAGTCTAGCTAGGGGACCATCAATCTTGTTTACCCTTTCGAAGAACCAGCTTTTTGTTTCATTGATTTTTTGTATTATCTTTTTGTCTTCTATGTCCTGGATTTGGGCTTTTATTTTGGTGATCTGGATTCTTCTGCTGAAATTAGGGTTTTTGTGGTCTTGCTTTTCCAGCTTCTTTAGGTGGCCTGTTAGGTTGTGAATTTCTGTTCCTTCCATTTTCTTCATGTGTGTTTGTAGGGATATAAATTCCCCTCTTACTATAGCTTTCAGGGTATCCCAGAGATTTTGGTAAGATGTTTCTTCATTTTCATTTGTTTCCAGGTATCTTTTGATCCCTGTTTTGATTGTGTCATTGACCCAGGAGTTGTTTAGCATCATGCTGTTTAGTGTCCATGTCTTTGTGGGTTTTGGGGGGACTTTGTTGGTTTCAATGTTTATTTTTATTCCACTGTGGTCCGAGAAGGTGTTTGGTAGAATTTCGGTCCTTTTAAATTTGCTTATGCTTGATTTATGGCCGAGTATGAGGTCGATCTTAGAATATGTTCCATGTGGTGATGAGTAGAATGTGTATTCTGTGGTCTTTGAATGGAGTGTTCTGTAGGTATCAATTAAGTCCATTTGGTCCAAAGTCACATTGAGGTTCCGGATCTCCTTGCTGATTTTTTGTCCTGATGATCTGTCTAGGGTTGTAAGTGGGTATTAAAGTCCCCAGTTATGATAGTGGTAGAGTCAATATCTTTCTTTAGTTTTCCAAGAAGTTGCTTTATGAAAGTTGGCACACCTATGTTGGGTGCATATATGTTTAGGATAGATATTTCTTGTTGATGAATTGAGCCTTTTATCATTATGTAGTGGCCTTCTGTATCTTTTTTGATTTTTAATAGTTTGAAGGGTATTTTGTCTGAAATTAAGATGGCTACTCCTCCTTTCTTTTGTATTCCGCTCGCCTGAAAGTTTGTTTCCCATCCTCTTACTTTGAGTCTGTGGGTGTCCTTTCTAGTGAGGTGAGTCTCTTGAAGGCAATAGATTGTTTCCTGATGATATTTTATCCATTTTGCCAATCTATGTCTTTTCAGTGGTGCATTTAGTCTGTTCACATTTAGGCTAATAATTAAAATGCAAGAGTTGATCCCTGTCATATGGTTCTTACAGAGTTGTTCCTGTTTATTTGTTGTCTTTCTTTGGGTTTTGGAGTTGGCTCATGTGTGTTTTTAATCTTTTGCCTGTACTCCTGTGAAGAATGATGTTGTTCTTTTTTCTTTTTCCTCTGTGTTCAGTACTTTCTTAAGTGTTTCTTGTAGATGTGGTCTGGAAGCGGCGTAGGTTCTTAGGGATTGGATGTCTGGAAAAGATTTCAATTCTCCCTCACTAATGAAGCTTAGTTTGGCTGGGTAGATTATTTTTGGTTGAAATTGTTTCTCTTTTAGAACTTTGAAGATAGGGCTCCAGGCTCTCCTGGCCTGAAGGGTTTCTGTGGATAAATCTGCTGCTATTCTTATTGGTTTTCCCTGGTAGGTAGTCTGGCCTTTTTCTCTTGCTGCCTTTAGGATTTTTCCTTTCATAGCTACTTTGTTTAGGTGAATTATTATGTGTCTGGGAGTTGGTCTTCTCGTTTGTTGTCTTGCAGGGGTTGTCTGAATCTCTTGTGTTTGAATTTTTTCATCCTTAATGAGATGAGGGAAGTTTTCTTGAATGATTTCATGAAATGTTTGTTCCCGTGTGGCTTCTATTTCTCTTTCTGCCCCAGGAAGCCCAATTACTCTTAGGTTTGGTTTCTTGAAGTGATCATTCATCTCTTGCAGGTTTTGTTCTGTCTTTTTGAGCTTCTTTTCTATGCTTTTGACAGTTTGGGTAGTTCTATGTTTTGGTCTTTGAGCTCTGAGATTCTTTCTTCTGCTTGGCTGATTCTGCTTTCCATGCTTATTAGTCTGTTGTTCATTTCCATCACAGTATTCTTTACTGCTGTCATTTCTGACAACAGCTCCTTCCTATTTTCCTCTAGTCTCTCCTCAATTTTTTTAATTCTCTCCATTAATATCTTGATGTCTGGGTTTGTTGCATGTAGACAGTCATTCTGGGGACTCTTCATTGTCTGTGTTCCAGAATCTGTTTTCTCATTGTCTGATCTCCCAAGGGTCTGTGTAAAACCTATATTCTTCTTTTGGTTTTTCTTCATTTGTGCGGTTTTTCCCCCTCCCTACTTTTTCCTTCCCTCCACATCACTGTCTTCTTTAATTCTGTTATTCAGGGGTAAAGGGATTGGTTTTACTTCTGTTTGTTCAATCTCCTATTCTTTATGTATGTCCTCTTACTTTGTTCAATTCTGAAGTTGGACTGTAGGTTGGACGTGGTCCTTTTTGCAGTTTTGAGATGTTCTTAAGGGGAGAGCTGTGATTCAAAATCTGTCTGCAGGTCCTGGTATTCGCTGACAGGCATGTGGATAATGTGGAACCCACTTTCCACTGCCCTGGAATCTGTCTGTGCAGTGGGGCTGTAGGTTTACTCCCTGAAATAAAATGTGGTTAGCAGAGGGGAGAGAATGGAGCAGATAGTGGGTTGAAGAGGGGAGTGGAGAGATAGAGGAGTTAGGGGGGAAACAATCGAGTGTGCCAACAAATAGAGAAAGAGGCCTATACTGAAACAGATAAAAACAATAGACCACAGCTACAGTAGAACCAACTCTCATACAAACAAAAATAAAACATATAGTGATGCTAGCATACCAGCTATCCAACCACCTTATTAGTGTGCTGTTCCTCTATACAAAGACATGGTTTACAGACAGAAGAAAAGAGAAGAAAAGGAAAAGAAAAAGAGAAAAAAGGGAACAATACAGTAGGAATAGAATTAAGTCATTAAACTAATAGAATCAATGAAGCACACTCTGAGACATTTCGTTTAAGTCCAATGTCCTTTCAGGTCTGATTTCTAGTTTTCTTTTCAAGCTGGTAAATTAGTTTGCAGTTAGGGTCAGTTCCCCTGATCTGCTGTGAAGGACAGTTCAGATTAACCTCGGTTCAGAAGTTTGGTCTATGTCTTTATCAAGCTTGTTTCTCCCGTTTCGGTGTTGTTACCTTGAATCGCCAGCAGGTGGTGCTATCTCATCTGCTCACCCCAGGGGGGTGGGGCCGGACAGGAACAAGATGGCTGCTTGCCTCTGAGCAGGCAACAGGACCCCCACGCTTGGGCGGGCAGGACAGTCTTGGATGCAGGAGAGGTGGCAGCGATCCCAGCAGATCTTCCCTGAAACGGGTTGGTGTGGATCTCCTTGGGCCGGGTTGTGATTAGCTACCCGTCCCAGAGGCTGTGGCGGCGGCGGCAGCAGCAACGGGAGCACCGGTGGGGGGAGGGGCTGCGGTGGCGGCGGAACAGCACAATGCAGTAAAACTGTCCAGTCGTTGCGATGTTCCAGTGGTGGCGATGGCTGAGTTCTGTCTGAAGAGCAGGGTGCAATGCTGGGGTCCCCAGGCCCCGGGGCGAGAGTCAGAGACCCACTGCAGATCTCCCTTGCAGAGGGCTTCAGACACCGGGTTGCCCAGTCACCATCTTGCTGCGCCCTGTCCTGCTAACAATACTCTTCAAGTGACTTCAGCCACTCTGGATGCTGTGAGTTAGTGTACCTACACAACACGGGGTTGTCACATCTGGTAATTGAGAAACTTAGCACATCAAGGATATATACAACCAAAGGAACCCTATAGTACCTACATCAGGCCCCTGCTAACCTCAAATGAGAATAAACTGTCTACCCAAATGAGAAGAAATCAGAAAAATGATTCTGAAAATATAAAAAATAGAGACCTCCAACACTCCCAAAAGGCCCCACCAACTCTTCAGCAATGAACCCTAACCAAAATAAAATTCTTGAAATTCCATACATAGAATTCAATAAGTTGAAGATGAAAATGGTCAATAAACTTCAGGAAAAAGTTGAAAACCAACATTAAAAAATCATAAAAAATTCAGGATGTGGATAAAAAATATTTAATGATATAGACACCTAAAAAAAAAAAAAACAAGCTGAAATTTTGTATAGAAAAGAAGTGCTTTGGGAAGTATAAATGCAGTGAAAACTTTTAACAGTAGACTATAACAATCAGAAGAAAGGATCTCAGAACTTGAAGACAACACTTTTGAATTAACTCCATAAAAAGCAATAAAAAAAAAAGAATAAAGAGAAATGTAGGAGTTTATAAAATGTCCAAACCTAAGAATCACCGGTGTTCCTGAGGAAGAAGAGAGAGCAGCAAGTTTGGAAACCCCATTTGAGGGAATAATGGAGGAAAATTATCTGGCCTTGTCAGCGTTTTAAACATCCATATACAAGAGGCTCAAAGAACTCCCAAAAGATTCATTGCAAACAGGTCATCCCTGACGCATATAATTATGTGGCTATGCAAAGTTAACAGGAAGTAAAAAAAAATTAATAGAACTGAGAAAAAAGCATCAAATAACTTATAAAGGTAAACACATCAGACTAACAGTAGACTTCTCAGAAGAATCCCTAAAAGACAGAAGAGATTGGGGTTTCAGCTTCAGTCTCCTCAAACAGAAAAACTATCAGCCAAAGATTTTTCATCCCTCAAAACTAACTTTCAAAATTTGAAGGATAAATGTTATTCATAGACAAGCAAACACTTAGGGAATTTGTCACCACTCGACCAACTCTATGAGAAATATTCAAGTGTCCTAACTACTGAAACAAAACGTCAAAAGAGCACCAGTAGAAAAATGCTAAAAATGTAAAGTTTACAGGATTTATGGAACACCAACTTAGTAAACAAACAAACAAAGCAACCAGACATCAGTATGGAGAATAGAATAGTGCCTTATATATCATTATTATCTCTGAACATAAATGGTCTCAATGCCCCATAAAAAGATATAAACTAGTATAATGAATTAAAAATATATGCTGCCTTCAAGAGACCCACTTAACTCACAAAAACGCCAACAGTCTCGAGGTAAAGAGATGAAAAAAAATCCCATGCTAATTAAAAGCAAAAATGAGAAGTAGACATTCTCATAGCAGATCAAACCCACTTTAAAGTAACAACAGTAAGAAAAGTCAAAGATGGCTATTATATAATGAAAAAGGTACTCATCCAACAAGAAGACATCATAATTTTAAATATATGCACCAAACACCAGAGCTCCCAACTTTATAAAGCAAATTCAAGTAGAACTAAAAAAAAAAAAAAAGATAATTAGCAAAAAAGATAATTAGCAAAACAATAATAGAGGGGAGACTTAGACATTCCACTGAAGGAATAGACAGCTCATGAAGGCAAAAGTCAACAAAGAACACTGGAGTTAAACAGGACTCTAGAGGAAATGGAGCTAATAGACATCTACAGAGCATTCCATTCCAATACTACAGAATACACGTTTTTTCTTATCAGCACATGGAACATTCTCCAAGATAGACCATATGGGAATGATACTTTTTTTTTTTTGTTGTCCTGGAGATGGTGAGCTGGGTCCCTAAGGGATGTTGCAGTTCATTAAGCTGCCCTGCCAGCCCAGGATCCATGCAGTGGCCAGGGATGCAATGGCATCTGGATTGGGGAATTCAGTGGTGCTGGAGAACTTGGGAATGCCAACAGCTGTGGAGCCCCAAATGTATCTCTCTTAGTTTGGGAGTTGAAAGCTGAGCCCCAAAAAGTGCTTACCATTCTGCCAGTTTGATGGGCCTGTGAGCCATCCCTGAGAAGCGTTCACAGATCTGCCAGTTTGGCAGGATGGTGAGCCAGCTCCTGAGAAGTGTTACAGCTCCGTCAACTCAGTGTGCTTGCAAGTCGGGCTCCCAAGAATGTTGAGGCTCTCTCACCTTGATGGGTCCAACTCTTCCAGACCAGTGTGTACAGCTCTTCTAGTTTAGCAACTCTTCTAGCTCAGGCTTCCTGTCTCACACCCAGGAAAAATGAGAGATGTCAACACCAAAGAGTTAGTAAGTAAGAATTTATTAGAAAATAGTAAACCTTCTGGCAGCAGGAGGGGACCCAAAAGAGGGTTGCCCATGATGCCTCTGCTGTCAGGGTTTTATACCACATCTTGAGAGCATGTTGATTGGGTGGCAGTAACAGCAATCAAAGAGAGGCCCTATGGTGTGGTACTGAAATGCACCAATCAGGAGAGGGTTGGGAAGGGCCAATCAAGAAGAAGTACATGAAATAGGTAGTCCATGGATCTGGAAATAAGTGTTCTCACTCTAGCATGTGGGACTTGCAGCGGAAGTTTTTTACCAAGACTGACCCTAATCTGTCTGCCTGTCCGGTTTCTTCCTTTCTCCTCCGTCATTTCCGCCTCTGGAATGGTGATCCTAACTGCTGTTAGGGAGTAGGGATGTTGACTGGTCTGGCTACTTCCTGTTGATCATGGCCATCATATGAAAATGGCAGCTAGGGACCTTCTGGAGGGTGACCTAAGGGTCCTCGGTAGTAGGAATCTTCCATAGGAGATTACATCTGCATTATCAACTGGAGTTTGCCTCTAAGTGAGAGAAAATAAATTTTATAATGGGGCTAACTATGCATGGAACAAATATGAGCAGTACAGGAAAAGAATATATATCAAGGGAAAAATCCATATCCACAAGGGAGGATAAGAAAATTCCTAGGGAGTATAAGAAAGATTACAACCAGCAGAGGCTTGAACCAGCTCTTTCTCTTGGAGATAGCAATGAATTAGATATATTTTTTAAAGATTAGCAAATTTTCCTCTATCTGGGAGGAGGTACAAAACAATAATTTTTATTTAAGAATGTGCATGTGGGTAAGGAGGAGGGGCGCATAACATCAATGAGGGTAACTTATATCAAACCAGGTGAAGTGGGGATCAAAGAGATGCCCAAACTTTACCTGTACACTTGTATATCTAATCCTGAATTGTACCCCACATCTTTAAGATAAAAAAAAATTCAAAACAAGACACACACATACACACACACACACACACACACACACACACACACACAAAGATTAAAAAAAAAAGAACACACATGTTTCTATACCTTCTGCCATGAGCATATCCAGTGTTTGACAGTTTTTCAGGACCATAGTAGCTAGTAAGTTAATGGATGTTTGTTGATTTTCAGTAGCAACTATCGTGGCTTTCCATCCTTGCTGTACCATGAGGTGAGATTCAAAGCAGATCTTTCCAGCAGGGGTATTCTAACAAACCAAAAGAAACCTCTTACAATAGAGTGTTCTATCCTAGGTCTTTGTAGGATTGAAGTGTCATGGGCATGCCCCTCTAAATTATAATTTTCAGATATCTTATAGTTAGTCATTTCCGGTTTTCTGCTATGTTGTAGTTGCAGGGACTGTTCTAAGACAGATTCTAAATTTAGAATATGTCCTGAGGAAGCCATTTGAACTTGACTGAGGATCGTTCCTTTAAGATTAGGGGTCACTATTTTGCAACCACCTTTCCATTGGTAGGGTAAGACCAAGTGTAACCCATTACATTAAAAAATAATACCCAGTGCCAATTAAGGAAGGTACTCCAGTGGTTCCAGATGGGAAGAATATCCCGGTGACGATAGTTTCCTTTTGTTTATCAGAGTTACGAGAAGAGTAATGAGGAAAATACTCTTTGGATAACCCTAGCTGTTCCCACTTGGTGTTCTCCCAGGGGCCATTTCATTAAGTGAATGTGTTCTGCAGGCATGATAATTAGTGTTATATGAACAGCTACCCACACTCATTACAGTACTTGGGGGAGAAACATTCCACCCAGGTTAGTCCCAATTGTGATCAAAAGCAGACAGAAGCATTTTCCCACATCTGTGCCACTTTTGCAAACTTAATTGAAGCCTTTTTACCTGGGGCGGCTTTCTGGTTGGGTGTCACTGCTCTTTTTAGGGCAGTGAATTCATACCAAGAACTATTGAGATTTTCAATCTACTTGAGACACAATGGTAGAGCTATGGGGCAGGGGGAGAGTTAGAGAAGTTCTCTCCTGTGGGAATATACGGCGATTTGAATACCCTGTTGAGTCAAGTATGTAACAACGGGAGAAAAAAAGGTGCTTATAAGAAGCTAAGGCTAGTGATAACAGAAATAGAAATTAAAATACACTACTCATTTTGTTCATTCCTATGTGAAACATCTTGTAGGAGGGGTAAAGGGTATGACTATCTAAGGAAGTAGATAATCCCATGGGTGTTCATGGTTAAGTGGTGCTTGACAAAATCGTTTAAGAGAACAAATGAAGATAAAAGCAAAGGCAGCAAAAATAGGTAAAACTATAAGGAAAATATGCAAGAAAGGTTAATTATTGACCCCTATCTTTTATGATCTTTAGTTTGAGGTCTCCAATTTTTTCAAAATGGTATTTTGAGTGCTCTTCTGGATCAGCAGAGGCAATTTCTCCTGGACTCCAGGCTTTCACCTTAGTATGATGAATTCAACAGTCAGTTCTGGCAACCTTCACTGGTAAATAAGTGGAGAGAAGAACAGAGGAAGGCCTCTCCCAATCTGGGTCTAAAGAAGAGAAAAGAGAGGGAAGAACCCTCCCCACGACCAAGTCTCCTGGGCTCCACATACTATTCTACAACATACATATATCCTTTTTTGACATGTGTGAACCCTCTATTTTTTTGTCCTATACTTCCCTTCCTTTAAATAACCAGCTACTATTTTGCAGAACAAAGTGTACCATTATTCTTCATCCCTTATATCCTTTCTTACGAAAACCATATTTCTATACAACTTTCTTTACATATTTCCTTTGCTTTTCTAGATTCTCTCGTTCCACGTTTCCCTATAACCTTCTATATTTATACTTTTAATTACCCCAGAAACTTTAATTAAGGTTATATATATATATTCCAACATGGATGGCCAGGACCAAATGACTGGCACCTGTGTTAATTAAGAAATTAATTTGGGTTCCAGTGCCCTAATATTCATCTGGGGGTTCTTGGGGTGATGGTAAGCTTTGACAGACACTTTAGCAGGTTCCCAGGCCTTCTTAGTGGCCATCAGTTCTGAGCGAGGTGTTCTCTCTTCAGAAAAAACCATACTCGCTATCCAAGGGCTTTCTGGCCTCCAGAGTGGACAATGTCCTGGAAGTTTAGGCCTCTTTGGGGCAACTAGGCTTCTAGTGCACCCACAGATTGTACCCATGGCAACAGATGCCATCCCCTTAGCAGGTTCATTCTTAGCAGGTCTCTGATGGACCATTAGAGTTTTGTTGTCAATGATGACTGCTAATTGAGATGCCTCTTTTGACCCTCTGGTTCTGCAGCCCTCCATGTTGGGACCCTGCTACTTCTTTAACGCCTTTGTATTCCACATTCGTAGCAGTTCACAGGTGCCCCTTGGAGATCCTGGGATTTATAAGCCTGTAAGGATATTTCTAAATTTTCTACATTTTTCTTGTGTTTTCGCTTCTTTTGAGCCCTTCTCCTGATCCCTGTTGTAAAAAACTGAGGTGGCCACTTTCAGGAGGTTCTCCCAGGTACTGTCTGGTCTTATGGCCTGGTTTTATAGCTTCCTCCTTATATCTAGAGTTGCTAGAGTCATAATCTTATCTTTTAGGATCAGTTACCCTTTGACTGGGATTCTAGGGAAGTGTGCTTAACCAAAGCCTCTCTTAGCCTTTCTAGAAAGGCAGAGGGATTCTCATCTGCTCTCCTATTATGGATATTTTTGAGTAGTAGAGAGGTTTAGTTTTAATTTTTAAGTCTTCCAATATGCACATCCAGAAAAGTTTTCTTCATTCTCTCATGTCACTCTCAGGTCCCACTTAGTATCTTCCAATGGTACTGCTTATTTTCCAGTTGAATAAGACTCTTCCTCTTCTCTGGTATTTATGAAATGCAAAGTTTATCCCCATACTTCTCTGCTGCTTGCAGGGTTGCTTGTTTTCCAGTGGTTGTCAGGGTTTGGCTTAAGAGTAACATAATGCCCTTCCAGAAGAATTGAAAATCTTGGGTTAAATTCTGGAAAGCATTCATATACTTTCTCTCCTTGTATGCTCATAGGATCCCCATAGATGCAAGGGTAACCTCCATCCATGTGTAGTGAAAGAGACCTGGTCAGCAGGAGTAGTCACATTTACCTTCACAGTGCCCTAGCCCTTCACTGTCAACTGTGCCTTTGAATTTCTCAAACCTAACATCCCCCCTAATCCAGACTAAGTCTTGAAAAAGACCTTGGAGCAATTGTATTTGGGCAAGGGAATTCTAATAGGGTGGGTCAGGTGTTCTTCCACAAACCTCTGGCCAGGAGACCCATGGACTGAGCCAGGTTGCAACATCCATACCAATGGGAGAAATTACTTTCCACATAAAGTCCTCTTTTCTTGGTAAGTAGCAATTCAAGTTGGAGACATAACAGTCCCTAAGGAAGGTATACAGGTCCATGGAGGTAATCAGGCCCTAATGACCTCTGAAAAACTGAAACCAGGAGCTAGCAGGACATCTTTCTTGCTGCTTCCCTATCTTGAGCAGAATTTTTCAATTAGGGCAAGATCTTGAGCTCATATAATGTAGCTCTAATAGGGCCAACAAATGAGTTATCTGAGTTCCCAGGTCATAGAGCCAACAAGGAGCTTTAAAGGGAAGAGTTCACTTTCACTCAACATTTTGTTACCCAGAGGGGCCCTTAAATGTGCTGATAGACTTTACATGCTAGAGTGAAACTATAGAGTCAGATTCTTCTTAAATAAAAAGAAAGGGAGCCCAAGGATGTTGGGACCTGTCCTAACGAGATGACTTCCAAAAGTTAGTTCCTTCCTTTAAAAAGTTCCCATATTTGCCGTGTTATGCTGATTCCTGATATGGTGGAAAGTCAAGACCAAAGCCTCCTACCCTACACCAGTGAGTTCATTTGTTAAGAGAGAATTCTTAAAATCTTCACACCTCCCTGCTTCTCGGAAACAATGGAAGCACATTGTCCTGAGCCACATACCAAATGGTCAAGTCAGCTACCCATTCTGCCCATAATGCTATCTCTCTAGGCTGCAAAAATACCAATAACATCGAGCACAAAAAGGGGACACTAATCATAGAAATCCTGAAGAAAAGAAAATGAGTTAGTAAAGCTGAGGACAAGAAGCCTTGAAAATGGAAGTAAAGAAATTGATCCTCTTTAATTCACCCTTCTGATGATTCAAGTTTAGCCCCCAAGAAATGATTCAGTTTTTTTGTCCTACAAGTTGGTAAGCTGGGACTCCAAGGGATGCTGCAGTTAATGAACCTGCAATGGCATCCCAGGATCCATACACAGATTGGGGACATGGTGCGGACTGGATAGGGAAGCATGGTAGTGACCAGAAACTTTGGAATGTCAACAGCTCGGAACCCCCAGGGAGTGTTGCAGCTATCTTAGTTCAAGAGTCAGTGAACTGAGCCCTGAGAAGTGTTTACATCTCTGCCAGTTCAATGTACTGCTGAGCCAACGCTTCAGATGTGGTCACAGCTCTTCCAGTTTGGCAGACTGACAAGCCAGCCCTCTAGAACTATTATATCTCCATTGGTTTGGTGAGCCAGCAAGTCATGCCAGGGAGTGTTGAAGCTCTCTCAGCTTGACTGGCTTAGCTCTTCCAGTCTGGCATGTGCAACTTTTCTAGTTTAGCAGCTCCTCTAGTTCAGCGATTTGGGGTTCTTGTCCCATGCCTAGGAAGAATGAGGCACCAGAGAGTGAGCAAGTAGGAATCTGTTAGAAGATAGAAAAACTCCCAGCAGTGGGAGGGGGCCCAAAAGAGCGTTACCAATGATGCCTCTGCTGTCAGGGGTTTATATAGTCTTGAGAGCATGCTGATTGGTTGGTGGTGTTACCAATCAGAGAGAGGCGGCACGTTGTGGGATTGAAATGTACCGATCAGGGGAGGGTTGAAAGGGCCAGTCATGAAGAAACACCCAAAAAGTGCAGTTCAGGGACCTGGAAATGGGTGTTCTCACTCCAGTCCATGGGGCTTACAGCCTAAGTTTTTACTAGGACCCACTCCAATCTGTCTGCCTATCCAGTTTCTTCCTTTCTTCTCCCTCAATAGGCCACCAATCAAGTCTCAACAAATTTAATAAAATCAAAGTCATATCAAGCACCATGTCAGAATCAAACTAGAAATTAACTCCAAAAAGAATTTGTAAAACCAAAGAATGATATGCAAGTTAAACAGCTTGTTCCTCAATGATTTTTGGGTCAAGAATGAAATCAAGATGGAAATTTCAAAATTATTTGAAGCAAATTACAACCATGAAACAAGTTATCAAAACAACACAGCCAAAGTTGGGCTCAGAGGAAAATTTATAACACTTAAAGTCTACATTAATAAGACAAAAAGATTATATATTGAAAACCAAACATTACACCTCAAGGAACTAGAAAAACAAATAAGCTAGCAGAAGAAAATAAACAATGAAGATCAGGGCAGAACTTAATGAAATTGAAATTTTAAAAAATACAGAAAAATTAATGAAACAAAAAGTTGATTCTTTGAAGAGATAAACAAAGTTGATAGGCCATTAGCTCAGTTAATTAAAAAAAAAAGAGTTAAATTAGCCCTATTAGAAATGAAAAAAGGAGACTTTACAACTGATAAGACAGAAATTGAAAAGTTCATCCAAGACTATTATGAACACATGTATGCCAACAAACTAGACATACTAGAGTAAATGTATAAATTCTTGGAAATATTCAACCTGCCATTGTTGAATTAGGAAGAAATAGAAACCCTAAACAAACCAGTCATGAATAGTGAGATTGAAACTGTAATTAGAATCTACCATGGGCAAAAAAAAGTTTAAAGAAGAACTTCTATCAATTTTACTGAAGCTATTCCACAAGATTGAAAAGAAAGGAATCCTCCCTAATTCATTCTATGAGACCACAATACCAAAGCCAGGAAAAGACACACACAAAAAAAAACCCCCAAAACTACAGACCAATATACCTCATGAAATATAGATGCAAAAATCCTCAAAAAAGAAAAAAAGAGTGAAAACCAAATTCAGCAGCACATTAAAAAAAATAATAATAATCCATCACAACCAAGTGGGTTTTAGCCCAGGAATTTAAAAGTAATTCAATATATGCAAGTCAATAAATCTGATTCACTACTTAAACAGAATTTTTTTAAAAAAAATAAATAATTATTTCAAGAGATGCAGAAAAAGCATTTGATAAAATTTAGCAATCTGCATTATAAAAACCCTCAACAAACTAGGCATAATGTGAACACTTCTCAAAATAGTAAAAGTTATATATGACTAACCCACAGTCAATGTCATTTTGAATGGAGAAAAGTTGAACATATTCTCCCTCAAAACTGGAACAAGGCAAGGATGTTCACCTAGGAAAAACTCTTATGGACATTGACTTAGGCAAAGAATTTATGGCTAAAACCCTGAAAACACATGCAATTAAAATAAAAATAAGTGGAATTTAAATAG
The DNA here is from genome assembly GCA_027257055.1 of Cephalopachus bancanus. Lineage (NCBI taxonomy): Eukaryota > Metazoa > Chordata > Mammalia > Primates > Tarsiidae > Cephalopachus > Cephalopachus bancanus. Next base: position 16,235,972 of record JAPVLO010000108.1, on the reverse strand, counting down.
ACTAAAAAGCTTCTGCATAGCAAAATGAATAATCAACAGAGCAAATGGACAACCTACAGAATGGGAGAAAATATACACATCTGACAAACTATACATCTGACAAAGGATTAATAACCAGAATCTATAAAGAACTTAATCAGCAGGGAAAATAAATAATTCAATTTAAAAAATGGGCAGACATGAAGAGACATCTCTCAAAAAGTTATACAAATGGTCAACAAACATATTTTTAAAATGCTCAGCATCATTCAGAATCAGAAAAATGTAAATTAAAACCACAGTGAGATATGCCACTTTACACCAGTCAGAATGGTCATTATTTTAAAAATTCAAAAAACAAAACAAAACAAACCCAATAGATGCTGGCTGGTGTAGATGTGGAGAAAAGGGAATATTTATACATTGTTGGTGGAAGTGCAAATTAGCGCAGTGTTTTTGAAAAGCAGTATGGAGATTACTGAAAAAACTAAAAGTAGGTCTATCATTCAATGCAGCAATCCCACTACTAGGTGTCTTCCCTAAGGAGCAGAGGTTGTTATATAAAAAAAGACACCTGCACCCACATGTTCATTGCAGCACAATTTACAAATGCAAAGATGTGGAGCCAACTTAATTGTCCATCAGCTGAACAGTAGATAATGAAAACGTGATTTGTATACATCATGAAATACTATCTAGCCATTTAAAAAGTGAAGTGCTGTCCTTTGCAGCAACATGGAGGGAGCTGAAGATCATTATCCTAAGCAAACTGACTCAAAAACAGAAAACCAAACACTGCATTTTCTCACTCACATGTGGTAGCTAAATGGTCACACAAATGGAAATAATAGACCCTGGGGACACCAATAAAGGAGGAGAGGGATGGATGTTAGGGCTCAGAAACAACTTGTGGGGCACAATGTTTACTATCTGGAGAATGGGCCACCTGACCCAATCACCAACAGTACACAATTTGTCCATTTAGCAAATATGCATGTGTACCCTCTAAATCTAAAATTTTAAAAAGATAGAGAAAATGTAGAAGGAATATAAGAAAGATGACAGATGTAAGTTTTCCACAATAATAACTTATACTTGAAAGCATATTTATCATTCACAATAAACCTGTTTTGTTTTTTTGTTTTTGTGAAGTGATAGGTTAACTACATTCATTCATTCAAGAAAATGTCTGCCAAATACTACAGTCTAAATAATCACAGTTAGCCTGTTAATAGTTATTTCCAACATGCTTTTTTAAAATATATACATTTAACTATCATATATCGATGTGAAACAGAAGTCCTTGTATATTTCTCATTTTATCATATGAAATATTAAAAAGCAGTTATTACTGAAACTGGCTTTTAGGTCTTTTTTTCTGTGAGTATTTACTGTTGAAGTATTTAGTATTTAGTATTGAAGAACATGGCTACGGGCCAATTGTCATTGCCTTAACTTGGGCTGAAGCACTAGCAGTTTAATATCACATGGCCTTTGCATCATGAAGCCAAATGTCAACATAGAGAGAAAGGCAAATAATATAAATAATATCTTAGTCTTATGAAATCATTTGAGACTCACAGACCTCTTCTGATCTAGGTCTCTAAGAATAATAGTAACTGCTTTTTTTTTCTTCTCCCAGATCCATGGTCTGCCTGACTAGTTCTTCATCAAACTTTGTTTTTTCCAAAGGCTTGCCTTTATCAACAATAACCCAAGCAGTTATAAAATATTCCATCTGCTTCCCAGCTATAACTGAGACAAAGAAGGAACCTGCCCAGGTGAGCTGCAATTCCTCAGGTAAAGTACAATAGTAAAGCCCCAACTATAGCATACAGAAGAGTCTGTCCCTTTATTCTCAGGGGTCTATGTTCAAAAACATCTTGAACATAATGAAAGATAAAGCTGAGTAAGCATGTGTAGCAACAGGTAACCCAAAGCATTCCAGGGATCAACTGATGTGAGCTAGTACACAAGGGTTTAAGTAGGGTGATGGATTTATTTTTATTTTTAACTTGCAATAGACTAGAAAACATAATAGACATTGTACATTGTTCCTAGTGAAATTTTCCATTTTCATTATATTGATCACTGATGTATTTTTATCTGTTTTTTAGATTTCTCCAAGGAAAATGACCAACTTACTTAATCATTTCAATTTTCGATCTACTACTAAAAATTAGTTCAATAACATTGTCAAACTATTACTGTAGAATAGTGCCAACATTGAAGTCTATTAATTTACATGATCAACATTATATTGTATCAGGAAACATCATTTTGGTTGTCATTTTATGATAGACTTTTGTTATCAAATTTTAATGTATCAAATTTTAGAGCAAAAGTAATATTTATTTTACCATATTTCACACAAAGAATATAATTCTGCAATGACTATTTTGTAATAAGAAACTACTTCACCATATGCTCACAAAATTCTTTAAAGTATCAAACTAGCTACTGTAATATTTTTCCTTTTTAATCTATAAGAAAAATATTTATTAATGAATAACAACATATTCTTAACTTGTTTTAAAGTCATGCTTTAGGTCTTTATATACTTTCTGAATTTGTTTTAAAATCAATCATTTTAATTTAATTTTTAAAAATTAAGTAATCTTTATTCATTACTAGTAAGTAGCTAATTTTAAAATTATTATATACTTTTTCCCTCCTGCTGTATAATTATCATATATTTTCCATTTATCCAACCCTGCATGAAAAACAACTAAGATAGTATTCTCAAATATAAACTTCCTGTTGCAATTTAATTTACACATTATTGCTATGTTTTAAGAGCAAACAGCAGGCTTTACAATCGCAATCACTTTTCATAGCTACTAAAATTTTCAAATACCTTTAATTTTTCTATATGTATCTGCAGGGGTTCAAATACTCATTTTTCTCATATTCCTTTAAGATAGGAAAACTACTTTCACTACACCAAAGGCATTAGCAATATGATGTTATATTCAGACATTAAAATATTGTTTGGCTTTCCCTCTTGAAATTCCCTCCTACAATTTTTTTTCCCAAAAGAACAGAATGAAAATAATACTTTTAATGAGGGAAGAATATAATGTCATCAAAAAAAAAAAAAAAAGGATTGCCCAAATTCAAAGCAATTCTTACCTTTATATCAATGACTATTGATATGCAATATTTTGACCTAGACATATGCCTTACTCCCAGTAGAAATACCTTTATATAATTAATTTATGCTTTTACAATAATCATCCATAAATTTATTTACATAGTGATAAATCTATAAACAATATGTAGTGGGATTTTGTTTGTTTTCATGTGTGCACTTATGAATTAAGCTAAATAATTGTTCTGAGCCGGGCTCGGTGGCTCAGCCTGTAATCCTGCGCCTTTGGGAGGCTGAGGTGAGTGGATTGCCTGAGCCCGCGGGTTCGAGACCCGCCTGGGCAGCGAGACCTCATCTCTACAATAAATCAAAAAAATCAGCTGGGTGTGGTAGCGCGCGCCTGTAATTCCAGCTACTCGGAAGGCTGAGGAGGAAGGATTGCCAGAGCCCAGCAGGTCGAGGCTGCGGTGGCCGGAAGCGGCCACTGCACTCCAGTCTGGGTGACAGAGTGAGACTCCAACTCAAAAAAAAAAAAAAAAAAAAAAAAAATTGTTCTGTTTTTTATTTTATTCAACATTTCTTTAGACCTATCAGCATTGCTCTGTGAAAAACTAATCAATTTATTTGTAAAAGTTATAATATTACATGGTATACATATGCCACATTTTATCTGTCATTTCAAGAAATGATGAACATTTATGTATTGCAACGCTATGCTATCACACATAATGCTGTAATGAATTTCTCACACAAGTCATTTTTCATGACCATGCTTAAGTTTTATAGAGTATATTCTCAGGAGTGGGATTGTGGAGTTAAGTTTCATTAAATAATGACAAAGTGCTCTCTATAATAATTTTATCATTCCATGCTGTTAGCATCAATTCCTGAACTTTTCCACTTCACCATTTCTTGTCTATATATATTTCTTTTCTACGTTTATTTTCTTTTTGATGTAACATGGTATCACAATGTTTACATTTTCTTTTTTCTGAATAATAAAGTGTTTTTTTCTAATTTTACTTTTAAAATTTTATTGTGGGGTTCATGTGGAGATTTGCCACGTAAGTAAATTGCCTTCAAGTAAGGTTTGGGTTTTAATGAGCCCCCTGCTCCCCCAGTAGTGGACATGGCATCCAATGGGAGGTCATGTGCCCCTTAATCCTCTCCCCTTGCTCAGCAGTGCCCAGCATCAGTTGTTCCCACTTTTTGTGCTCATGTCCCCAAAGGTTAGGGTTCACTTATGAGTGAGAACATGGTACTCAGTTTTTTGTTTCTGTGATAGTTCACTTAGAATGATGGTCTCCAGCTGCATTCATGTTGCTGAAGAGAACATTATGATGTTCTTCTTTAAGGTTTCATAGTATTCCATTTATGTATATACACCATGTTTTCTTTATCCAGTCAACTTTCAATGGGTATCTGGGTTTGTTCCATGTTTTTACTATTACAGATAGTGCTGCAATGAGCATACATGCACAGGTATCTTTTTGGTAGAGTGATTTATGTTCCTCAGGGTATATTCCCAGAAGTGGGATTGCTGGATCATATGGTAGCTCAATTTTTAGTTCTCTGAGAAAACACCACAATGCTTTCCACAAAGGTTGAACTAGCTTACATTCCCACCAACAGTGTAGAAATAATCCATCTTTTTTGTAGCCTCCCCAACTTCTGTTTGACCTGTTAATGACAGTCATACTGTCTGAAGTGAGGTGGTATCTCATTATTGATTTTCATCTAATAACTAATGAGGACTGAGAATTTGCTTTTTTTTTTTTTTTTTTTATGGCTGCTTGGAGCAGTGTCTGTTCATGTCTTTTGACTACTTTTTAATCTTTTTTTTTTTCTTTCCCTGTCTTTTCATTTAGTTCCTTGTAGATCCTGGATGATAGGCCTTTGTTAGACACATTGCGTGTAAATAGTTTTTCCCCCTTTTGTGGATTGTCACTTCACTATATTGATTCTTTCCTTTGCTGTGCAAAACCTTAACTTGATGTGGTCCCACCTGTCAATCTTAGCTTTTGCTGCATGTGCTTTTGAGGAGTTGGTCATGAATTCATTGCCTACTCCAGTGTCCAGGAGGGTACTCCCTAAGTTGTCTTCTAAAATTCGTATAGTCTGAGGTTTCACATTTAATTTATTGATCCACTTTGAATTAATGTTTATATATGGTGATAAGTAGTGGTTCAGTTTTATTTTTCTGCATGTGGTTATTCAGTTATCCAAGCAGCATTTGCTAAATAAGGCTTCCTTTCTTCATTGTTTGTTTTTGTTGGCTTTGTTGAAAACATATTGGTTGTAGATCTGTGGTTTTATTTATATTTCTGACTTTTCTGTCTTGTACCATTGGTCTGTGTGTCTATTTTTGTACTACGTTGTTTTGGTTACCATAGCCTTGTAGTAAAGTTTGAAGTCTGGACACTGTCAGCTTTTTTTCTATTTGATGAGAATTGCTTTAGATATTTTGGCCTTTTCTTTGCTTCCATATGAATTTCTGTGTTATCACTTCTAGGTCTGTGAAAACTGACGCTGGTAATTTCATAGGAATTGCTTTGAATCTTTAGTATACCTTGGGTAAAAAGGACATCTCAGCAATATTAATTCTTCTAATCCATGAAGGTTGAATATTATTTTATTTGCTTGTGTAATGCTTGATTTTTTTGAGTAGTGTTTTGCAGTTTTCATTGTAAAGGTCCTTCACTTCGTTGGTTAGCTGAATGGTGAGGTATTGTGTGTGGTGTGTGTGTGTGTGTGTGTGTGTGTGTGTGTGTGTGTGTGTATTAAAACGGAATTGTGTTTTTTATTTGGTTCTCAGCCTTTCTGTTCTTTCTGTTATTGGTGTATAGAAATGCAGCTGGTTTTTGCCCATTAATTTTGTTTTCTGAGACTTTAATGAAGTCATTGATCAGTGTTAAGAGGTTTCTAACAGGATCTCTAGAGGGGCCTAGGTACAGAATTATATCATCTACAAAGAGTGAAAATTTAACTTTCTCTTTTCCTATTTGGATACTTCTGAGTTTTTTCTTCTGCCTGATTGATCTGGTTAGAAATTCCAGTGCTATGTTAAATAGGAGAAGTTATGGTAGGCATTGTTGTCTTATTCCAACAAGAATATTTAGTAATAATACTTTCTAATTCAGCCCACTAAATGTGATGCTGGCTGCAGGTTTGTAATAGATGGTTATTATTTTGAGAAATGTTCCTTAAATGACTAGGTCCTTGTGGGCTTTTATCAAGAAGGGATGTTGTATTTTGTCAAATATTAATAGTTTTCCTGTGTCGAATAAAATAACCACATGGTTTTTGGTTTTAATATGTTTATGTGATGAATTACATGTATTGATTTGTGTACGTTGGATCAGTTTGCATCCTAGGAGTGAAACCCATCTGGCTGTGATGGTTCATACTTCAAACTTGCTGTTGGATGAGATTTCCTAGAATCTTGTTGAGGATTTTTCCATCATGTTCCTCAGGAAAATTGACATTATTAGTTTTCTTTCCTTGTTGGGTCTTTGCCACTTTGGGATATTAGGATGATATAGGCCTCATAAAATGAGCTAAAGAAAATTCCTTCCATCCCTATTGCCTGCAACACTTTCAATAGGATGGATATCAACTCTTCCTTGTATGCCTTGTAGTATTCAGCTGAGAAACCATCTGGCCCAGGACTTTTTTTCTTGGGAGTTTTCTTATTACTGACTCATTTTCTGGGGTTGGTATTGGTCTGTTTAGGGTTTTCGTTTCTTCCTGTTTCAACATTGGAAGGTTATGTGCAACCAAAAATTCTTCTATTTACTCTAGATTTTCTAGTTTACTTGCATACAGATGTTCATAGTAATTGCTACTGATCTTTTGTGTTTCTTCAGGGTCAGTTGTAACGTAGCCTGTTTTGTTTCTAATTGTGTTTATTTGAATTTTCTCTCTCTCTCTTTTCCATTAATCTGGCCAGATGTCTGCCAGTCTATTTATCCTTTCAAAGAATCCGTTTTTTTCTGATGTTTCCTTTGTGTGATTTTGACTTTAATTTAATGATTACCATTGTTTTCTACTAATTCTGGGTTGGATTGCTCTTGTCTTTGTAACTCCCTTAGGAGCAACATTAGTTTACTTGACATTCTTGTATTTCCTTGATATGTGAATGTAATGTTATAAATTTCCAGCTCAGCACTGATGTCATGGTATTCCAGAGGTTTTGGTTTGTTGTGTCTTTGTTTTCATTTGTTTATAGGAATCTTATTATTTCTGCCTTGATTTCTGTGTAAACCCAAAAGTCATTCAGAAGCATGTTGATTTCCACATAGTTGTGTTTTTTGGATGGTTCCTGTTAGCAGTCATATTTATGTTTTTCCAATGTGGTCTGAGAAGATGCTTGATATGATTTTTTATTTTGAAATTTGTTCACATCTTATTTATGTCTGAATATGTGGTTGATCATAGAGTATGTTCCATGTACTGGTGATAGATTGTATATTCTGTGGTTGTTGGGTGAAGTGTTCTGTAGATGTCTATTAGGTTCAATTAGTTGAGTGCTATGTTAAAGTTATGGATTTTCTGGTTCATTTTTTGCCTCAATGATCTTTCTAAGGCTGTTAGTGAAATATAAAGTCTCTATTATTGTATGACTGTCTATGTCCTCTCTTAGTTTAATTAGCAATTATTTTATAACTCTGGGTATACCTATGTTGATTATGTAAATATTCAAGATGGGCATTTCTTGCTGGTGACTTGAGCCTTTTGTCATTTTATAGTGTTCTTCAGTGTCTCTTTAAAAAATTTTTATTAATTTAATGTCTGTTTTGTCTCATATAGGAATTACTACCTCTTCTCTTTTTTGTACTATTTTTCCTGGAAATTATTTCTCAAGCCCTTTATCTTGAGCCTGTAGGCATCAGAAGGATGCATCATGTTTTTGTGTTCAATGTGCCACTCTGTGACTTTTGAGTGGCACATTCCGTCTGTTCATGTTCAAATTAATTATTGATATGTGAAGGTCTATTTCTTTTATATTGCTATTAAAAGATTGCTTTTGTTTTTAGATTTTGTAGTTGATTCATGTAGTCTATAAACTCTGTGCTTGCTGGTGTGTTTGTGATGGTTGAAAGCTTTATTTCGTTTCTGTGCTTAGTATTTCCTGAAGGCCTGATCTGAAGGTGGCATATTCTTTCAAGGATTTGATGTCTGGAAGGAATTTTAATTATCCTTCATTCATAAAGTTTAGATTGGCAGGGTATGAAATGCTTGATTGGAATTTGCTTTTTTTTTTTAAGAATGTTAAAGATAAAACCACAGTTCCTTCTGGTTTATAGGATTTCTCTTGAGAAGTCTGAAGCAATTTTGATGGGTCTTCCTCAGAAAAGGTCTGTCACTTTTTCTAGCTGTCTTTTCGATTACTTTTACTACATTCTCACCTTGTAGAAACAGTTTATTATGTGTTTGGGGAATGCTTTTCTCATGAGGTACCTTGCAGAATATCTCTGGATTTCCTGAGTCTGTATGATTGCCTTTCTAGCAAGATAGAGAAAATTTTCTTGGATGATCAATTGGTAAGCTTGTTTCAGGGTGTTCTCAGTTTCCCCCATTTCTCTCAGAGATGCAAATCAACTATAGTATTGATTTCTTTTGATAATCCCAAATTTCTTATTTACTTTGTTCATTCTTCCTAAGCCCCGTCTTCTTCTTCTTTTTCTTCTTTTTTTGGTCAGAATAGCTTAGTTCAATAATTCCATCATGAGACTCTGAGATCATTGTCTCTGCCTGGTCAAATCTACTGTTGAAACTTGCTATTATATTTAAAATCCCTGGAAATAATTTGCCATTTCCAGGAGTTTAGATTGGTCTCTTCTTATATTGACCAGCTCAACTTTCACTTCCTTCACTATTTTTGTGGCTTGGATAATCAATGTGTCTAACTTTTCCTGGATCTTAGTGTTTTTGTCATCCACAGTCTAAATTCTGTGTTTGTCATCAGAAGCATGTTGTTTTGAATGGGTTACATTTGTTTGTGATCTGGGAAACCTTTTTGTGGGTGTCAACTCTTTAAGACTTTGGAGATTGCTGGTTGTTTTGCCCTGGTTCTTCTGCATCTGTGAAGACAGACACTTTCCTTTATTTTTGTTTTGTTGTTTTTAAAACTAGATAATTGTATTTCAGCTGGGATGGGCCTAGTTATTTTTTGTGTGCTTGTATTTTGTTGTTGTTGTTGCTGCTGTTGTTTGGTTGCTTGTTTGTTTGTTTTTGCCTATCCTACCTCTTCTGGCCAACCTGTGGGGTAGAGGCATCAGTGGCAGGAAGGATGGATTCAGGGAGAAACTGTCTGAAGCTGTTTCACTGGTGCAGTCTGCCAAAAGCAAGCAAGACCTTTTCTCTATTTCAGAGTCTTTCTCTTCCCTTTTGGACAGAAGTCAGGGGTCCTGGCTGTAGCTCCAGTGTGAACTGCTTGTCTCATCAGCAAGTTTGGCAAGAATCCAGACATGGCCCTGTGTCTCTACTCTCTGGTCCAGGTGCTCTTGGACATGTGGTGTGGCTTCTTTCCTCTGGGCAGAACCACCCCTTTGCCCAGAGGTAGAAGAGAAGCAGTGAGGGATTATTTTTCCTCTCTCTGAAGATGGGTGGGGCTACTGCCACCATCATGCTGTGCAGAAGTGCCCTCCCTTTTAGATCCTGTCCTGCTCTGTGGGAAGGGTTATGGCAACACTAGTAGCCCCCTGAGGGCAAGCCGCATCTTCAGCCATGACTTAGGGCTGCAATGGCTGCTAGCACTGGAGAAACTTCCCTGAATTTGTTTGCATCACTCCCGCTCTGTGCTGGAGGACGGGAGGGGGACCCAGGAGACCCAGGCCACCTCTACAGGGTGTTTCCTACTGAGTTTCTCTGAGAGTTAGGCCCTTATGCAGTGAAAGAGCCCTGGGAACTGGGATTCCCTGGACTCCATGTGACACAGCAGCACCTGTCTCTATTTAGGGCATCCTTCTACACCTGGGATGAGAAGCATGCAAGGATAGTTCCTGTGCTGTCTCTCCTTTGGATGAGACTATAGAGGATCATGTGAGGTACATAGAAGCGAAAAGCTGTCATTTTTATTCACCCTCTCTGTCTCCTAAATACCTTCTACAAACATTCTTGTTTCAAGGCCACTTCTAAAGGTGTCCAGTGTTTGGAGCTATCCATCCTTTGCGTTCCCAGGTGATTGTCTGATAGATCACAGACTGGGCTTTCAGGTCGACCCTCAAAGCTCTAAGTCTGCCATATAGGCTTCTCTGCAGACAGCTGCAGTCGTGTGCTGTCTTCAGTTAACCATCTTGGCCAACCTCCAAATGTTTGATTTTTATATAAATGTCCTCCTACTTCGTTTTCCTAAAACACTACTTCATATAATTTCCCAATTTACTTTTTTACAGTGTGATTTAAATACAAATTTGGATTTTCAATTTTTCCAATTTTATTTATATTAAATAAATAGCACAAACTTTTTGTCAGTCCATTCAGTGGCCATTGTTTCCATCATCTGTCAATCATATTCTAAAGAATTGTTTATAAAGTTATGTATTTAGTTGCATTTGCTAGTTGTCTGTTGTTCTGTTTAATTTTTTTTTCAAAACTTTGATCTTGATACAATTTATATTGTGGACATAGGATTTCTTAGTATTAATTTGGAAAATTTGTTTGGTTTCAGAGTTTTTCATGTACCTTTCCATGTATAGAATCCAAACCATTTTTAGGGTAGAAATATGTTGTTGCTTTGTTTCTTATGCCTTAAAGATTCTGATCCATTGTGCTTTCTTGACTATAAGGAGAGTTTTTTATTTTTCTTTATTATTATATCTGTAACATATTGCAGGCATTCAGTTTTTAAATCTACAATATTAAATTTTTATCATTTCATTTATTTTGTGATATCTTTTGTGTAATTCTTATTATGCATAGATTGGATCTACTAAAATTTTCTGCACATCTCTTTATTCTGTTTCTAAATTTTGATAGAATTTTTAAATATCACGCACCTCATTATTTAGTGAGACAATTGTTTAGAGGACATTATATTCTACTAAGAAGAAAAGAATTTCAGGTTTTAAAAGTATAATTAAAAGGAGTAAAGTCACGGAAGCCAGGGACCTATTTCCAAATTACCAACACCTTGGGGGAAAACAACAACCAAAAATAACAAAAATAACAAAAAAAAAGGCATTGGAATTTTGCATCCTGTAAAAAAAAATGGGTATTTTTCAAATGGGGTATTTAAATAATAACTTAGAGTTTCCTTTTAATGTGATAATTAATTCATAATTTAAAAAACAATGCAAAATAAACAACTCTTAAGGACAGAGCAAAACATCATCTATTTCGCTCCACATTGCATACATTTAAGAAAGGGTGTAAGAAAAGATTTTGTTAATCAAAATATATAGGCAACAATTTATGTTACACATAAAGTAATTTCTAAGAATAATGTCATTATTTTAACACAGATTTGAGAAATATTTGTGCCAGTAAATAAGTTATTTAATATACATATAGTCTTACAGCAACTATTCATTGGTCCCACTGACTGCAGAGGACTTTGAATAGTATACTAGTAGGCCATTCTGAATCTTTGGCCTTGGGATAATACTTGGCTGTTTTAATTGACATATATAACTCACTAGTCAATCTTATTTTTAAAAAAGAGGGGGGAGGTGGAGTTTTTCAGTGAAGTGGGACCAAATATTTTGATTTCTAAGTAGTTCCTATAAGAAACCAATTTTGCTAGTTCAGGACCACACTTGTATTACTAGAGTTTAATTTACTCATACCCTAGAGAGTATCATTACTACTTCAAAGTTTACAGTTATAAATTTATTTATTGTTCACTATCTCTACCATAACTTTAAGTCAGAAATTGTGTGCTCTTGTATCTACTCCTATGTATAATTCCTATTTGATTTTTTTTCACGAACACTTTGACTCATTTTACATACAAAATATCTTCCTAAAGTCTATTGAAAGTATGAGGCCAACATTTTCAAAACTAGTTATCTTGTTACCATTAATTAATGTCACAGTGAGTTGTCTATGTTTTTGACTTTTAATGAAATATATTTAGTTATGTTTGACACCTTTTATGCTTTCTATTCGATTAACTGCTTTTGAAGTAGTCTATGCATTCACAATTTTGGTCTACATTTCTTTAAATTAGATGTGAAATCAGAAAGAATTCAATATAAACTTGATTTGACAGTATTGAAGTTTCTGTATACATCTTATTTAAGGAAAAAGGGTCTCATTCACATAAACAACACATTAACTTTGCATTCCAGAGGTCAATTGTTGGGAAATGAAGGAGGGAGTTTCTATAGCATATTTTCATATAATAAGATGTTTATATTGTAGACATTTATTTATCACTTGTAATGTGATACATTTTATAATGTGATTTTTTTTCTGCTTGGTTTGAATACTACAACCAGCTGATAACCTTTATTTTACAGTCTCACTAGTGAATTTAAGTTCAGTTAGAAGTGTTAGGCAGTTTTGTTTCTTCAGGCTGTCATAGTCTGTCTGGCATGGAAATCCTCAAAAATTCATAATAAAGATTGAACTCACTTTTTCTCAAGGTCATCTTTTCATTTTTGATTAGCCAATGAACTTGTGCATAGTACTTAAATATGACTCCACCCTCATTTTTACTAGTAAATGTTTCTTTGGAAGCCACATGCATGAAATGTTACTAAATATTAAAAAATGTTTTAGCATGCTTGCAGATTTTTCCAAATTTTTGTATTTACTTTTTAATTTCAAGAATAACATGTGATGTAGAGAGTAGTCTAGATATCTGTCAACTTGTTCAATTATATTGTGCCCAATATTAATATGACTAGAGCAATTATGAAGAAAGCCAAATCCCTGAGGGGTAGAGTTAAATTTAATCAAATTGTATTGTTATAGTGACCCTACATATTGTCTATCTATATTGTGAAGCACAGATACTTACATTTAAAACCTCAAAGTAACTTAATGTACTACTGAATCATGCACATTTAATCACCAGTAGGTCTTCTTAAATATTTCAACCTTTAAATTTTTTTATTGCATTAGTCTACAAATAGTAGACCATTGCTGGCCATGCTTTACAGGCAATTTCACTGAAAGTCTTTGCAGAGACTTGCATTTCATACTGCCATTATGATAAATTAAACAGCTAGCCTAGGGAGGTGATTACTACTGCTTGGCTTTTCTTGAGCTATCCATGGTTGCTAGTGTGATTAGGAAATAATTGTTTGATTTATTTACTTATCTAAGCAGCTGGTGGGAAATGCTGTGCATTTGGCCATAACATCTTTCTTAATTCATTCATGTGAAAATGTAGAATAGAGTATAATTAAATAATCTCTCCAAGTATGACAGTGGAAAACTACAATCATTATATGTTATTTGTCATCCATAATGTAAAACAAACCTGCAGGTTAAGAGAATTAAAGGGTTTATCATTACTGTGTTAGTAACTGTATTCCAGTTGCTTAATTTCTTCCTTTATATTTTCCTATGGATCTTTTACAAGCCATGTAAAAAAAGTGTTTCTGTAATTGTGATTTTCAGCACAAGCTTATGAGCAAAATACTAAATAAGCAAATTGATGCAAACTGATGTTTGAGAAAAGTATGTAATCAATAGAATATCATGAACTGCTGAAAAGTTTAAAAAAATATGTATTATGATAAGTTACAATTGTTTATGTCAATATTTTTATAATATATTACTGCCATAAATGCTTTAAAAATATTTAAATCAACTTTTTATTTGCTTAGTTGTGTATATTAATCGATTGTATTATGAATTAACACAGTAGTTTCCCCTTATCTATAGTTTTGTTTTCTGTGGTTTGAGCTATCCATGGGCAATTGTATTTTGAGAGAAAGGACAGCTCAAGACTACATTCACATAACTTTTGTTGCAATATACTGTTATAACTGTTCTATTTTAGTATTATTGTTTTTGATCCTTTACTGCACTTATTCTATAAATTAAACTAGTATTTATAGACTTTTTTATATAGAAAAAATAAACCACAGTATATATAAGTTTTGGAACTATCCATGGTTTTAGTCATCTACTGAGGATCTTGGAACATATTCACTATGGAAAAAGGGAGATTATTATATTGTCATTTTAAAGAATCCATTGTAAAATATAAAATTTTTGTTCTTAATTCATGTACATACAACAGTAAACTCTATGTAAGTTAATAGTGAATTACTCCTTTAAATTCAGTATTTTTTTTATTTTTAGAGCACTGAATTGAAAATTTTAAAATGTGTAGTGTATTCTTTGAAAATTTAAAATCATGGATAAATTTTTGATATAATAATCATCAATAAATATGTTAATAACATAGTTTGAGTTATGGGACAATAAGTAAGTTGAATATTTCTCTCTGGTCTTTAGGTATATTGACCTTACGTGTTTCCTAAAAGCTTTTGTAAATCCTTTCATATGCACAGAGAATCTTCCCTGGTCAACATTAAATGAGATAGACCATTTATGTAAAACAATGTTTTCACAAGTCACTTGCATGAAACATTTTTCTCATTCTGTTTCACTTGCTCTCAAATGTAATATATCTTCTTATTAATGCTGTAATTTAAATAGTCATTAAACACAATAGTTTTCTGTTTGTCTTTTATGCATTTCACATATTTTTATTACAATTTTGCATGTTTCACACATAAGTATTCTTGAGTACTTTGTTTGCAATCTTTTCACTTGGGTTAAATTACTTATGTACAATACAACCTGAAATAATGTTTCAGATAATCAATAAGAAAAAACGTTATTGTCAGAATGAAATAATTGTATTTAATGTTTTCTTTTACATTACCAAATTTGCAAAGTTTGAAAAGCAATCATATAAATTAGCACCATGACATGGATACACTGCTTGGTGGAGTTGTAAGTTATTTTGAATGACCTGGGTTGCAATTCAAAACATTTTATTTTAATAATAAAGCATTAGTAACCTTAATATCTGAGATGGATAGTCATTTTCTTCTCCCTTTCTATATCATCTTTAAAATAAACAAGAACAAGGAGGACTGGGTGGCTCAGCTTGTAATCCCGCACCTTTGGCAGGCTGAGGTGAGTGAATTGCCTGAGCCCGCGGGTTCAAGATCTGCCTGGGCAACTTGGCAAGACCTCGTCTTTACAATAAATCAAAAACTAGCTGGGCGTGGTAGCACGCACCTGTAGTTCCAGCTACTGGAAGGCTGAGGCGGACGGATCGAGCGGCCACTGCACTCCAGTCTGGGCTACAAAGTGAGACTCCAACTCAAAAAATAAATAAATAAAATAAAATAAAAAACAGGAACAAAAATGCTGCATCACCACTAAATCTGTAGCAAAGTATCAAATATATAATAAGAATATTTGAGGATATTCTGGTAGATAAAACAGATGAAATAATATTCAAAATATTATATTTTTGCAAGCAATTCATAACATGTCAGACAAAAGGGGAGTCATACTTTGAAAAAAGAATCTAGTCATTGAAGAAAATCACAGTTTTTCTGACTTCAACTATAAAATATTACATACATTCATGCCTTCTCTTATCATCAGCATCATCAGCACCATTTTCTTTTTTGTTTTATTGCTCCCATATCAAGTTACCACTAATCTAGTGGGTTAAAACAACAAAAATGTATTATCTGCCATATGCTAAAAGTGTGAAATGAGGCTCAACTAGGTTAAAATCAAAGCTTTGGCGGGATTGCATTCCTTTCTGGAAATTTTAGAGAAGAATCCATGTCTTTGCCTTGTCCAGTTTCTAGAGGTTGCTTGTATTCCTTGGCTTATGGCCCTTTCCTACAACTTCTAAGACAGCAAAGTCACATTTTCTGCCTCCTTCCTTAGTTACATCTTTCTCTGAACATGGCTGGGAAAGGTTCTCTGCTTTTAAGGACACATGTTAAATTGAGTACACCTGAATAATACAGGAAAATCTCCCCATCTCAAGGTTTTTAAACATAGTCCCATTTATAAAATCCTTATTGTCATGTAAGAAACATACTCACAGGTTTCAGGGATATGAACACAAATATATTCAGGTGAAGAGAGTGATGAATGTTTCCGTTCAACATCATACACACACACACACACACACACACACACACACACACACACACACACACACATATAACATTTATATTTGGTTTTTGCTAATGCATCAACTGCTTCTCACTACATACTTATTAAATTTTCCCCTTATCTGGAAACAGTCTCAGAACTAAACCACTGACTTATTAAGTGGAAAGCATATGATTTCATAAATACTTATATTTTTATATATGTTTTCATATTACATTTTTATATATCATAACTATTTTATATATATTTTTTTAAAAATCACCTCCTATATCTGATATTGCCTTTTGGTTGAGATGGGATTGCATATGTTCTTTATTTACTTTTGGATCTGATAGACAAAAAAACATTAAATGTGGATGCAGAAACCTGCTGTAGCTAGCAACCATGTAAGGGAGCAGAGGATTATTACCTATAGTCCTGAAAAGACTAAGGTGAGATTGGGTATGCCAAGAAAAATTATAGACGCAAGAAATCATGTTTGCTCATTCTGCTTGCCAGCAGAATTTCACAAAATCCCTTGCTGGTAGAATTTCACAAAGCCCTTCACTCAGTGACCAAGTGTAGTCCTCCAGAAGAATACCCTGAAGATGATTAACAGGGTAGAGCTCAGGTTCCCAAGTGTTTTACCTGGATCACTGTATTTTTCTTAAAAAGATAAGTTCAATGAACTCTCACTTTTTCCTGTACACAAGGTAATGTCTGACAGGATTAATAATTATGCCTCTGTAATCTATAACCAGACATACTCTCACATCCAAACTTTGATGAGATTTTGCTCTAATGTAATTTTCTAGCACATTTGATGCAACTTCAGAGGACATGCAAAAGTTTCACCACCCGTGTTAAAGCCGAGGACTAAAACACTGCATAGGAGCAGTGTAACACAGACTTTTCAAAGACTCTCTTGGGTTTCAGTTGTCAGTTAGACTCTGAATAAATCTAATTGTAATTCTTTAAACACCTGATTTTGTTCTTTAGTTTACAGTATTAGTACTAGAAACTGGCAGTCAGCAGAGCTGTAGTCATTTCCTTTGGGAAGACACACAGCTTCTCCTGGGTAATTTTTTTGTTAGAGCTTCCTTTGGAGTTTATAGGTATAGTTACAGCTATGCCCTTCAGAGGCTCAGAACTGTCAAGGGAGAAAGGATTTGGGAAGGCAAATGGAATACATATAGTTCATTGGATATGCACATGGAGTTTTCTCTACCATGCTTTTGTATTCTCATTTCTTTCTTTAGAAGTGTTTCCCACTCCTCTATACACCCTTAACTGACTGGCTGTCTCATTTAGAACTTTGAGAACATTGTGTAGGGATACATTTCTTTGATTAGCCAACATAAAATGATCCACTGTTTTAGTATCTTGTAAATTTTTCTATTGTTCCACACTTTATACTGGATGTAGAAATAGGTTAAAATTTGTACTTATTTGTGTCTTCCTGCTTTTGTTTTAAATGTTTCTGGAGTTGATACAGTAAATAAAAATTATTCTGATATTCTGTCTAAATGTTTATTGATGTTGGACCTAATTAAAAAGATTTGGCAAAGATCCTTTTAAAATTAACACGGTAAACATCTGGTAGACTATAAACTTCACAAAAATGTCAAAGCTGTGGAGTTATCTTTTAAATGTGGAGCTAGAAAAATAAGAATTATTATTCATTTTAAAATAATAATATTTTTCAAACATAAATGTATTATAATGTTCAAAGTTAATTACTTCTAATTTCCGTACCAAAGAGGGAAATACAAAAGATTAAATTCAGACACATATTTAGTGCAGAGTTTACCGTATACCTTTTAAAGTCTTCATTTTATATGAATTTCAATATAACTTTCCTCAAAGAAGAGAAAAAATGATAATTCAGATGGACATAATTCAGAATGACTATACAATTGAACTTAGTTGTTTGGAAAAATATGTCACTCTATTTCTTTATCATGGAAATAAGCAAGATCTGGAGAGTTAAACAAAGGGGTAGTGATATTAAGAAAATGAAAATATGTAAAATATATACTCTCATTACAATTAACTTAGTAAATATATAACTGCTCTCAAATGATATAATTGTGGCATTAGTAATAAGAAATAAAAATGAGTAATAATTATCTTATAAAATACTGAATGCATAGCACCACATATAGAATAGCACTTGCTAATATTATTTCATAAGGAAGAACACTTGAAATATACAAAACTTGTCAAGGCAACACTACTCTATCAGCGACATTTCAAAGAGAGAAGAAAATGTAAAATATAATATTTGAAATGCAATAATCATGAATATTCTTGAATATTATAATGTAGTCACTATTATATAAATTCTTTGTCATTTATGAAAATAATAATTTTAAGAGATTTATGTTTTACATCCACACCCACTGACATGTGCCCATGTCTCTTAATTTATCTCCTCTTCAAAATATTTAGCAGACTTTATTTTTAAAAAGTTTTTTTATAAATTGTTATAAAATGCTTATATTTTAATATTTGTTTTCCATGATTGTAATCACAGTATAGGTTAATACTATAAGATTATAACGTTGACTTTTTATAAGAAAACTCATAGTTTAGATAAAATTTCAATTTGTATCCAAAAATTATATGCATTTTTCCTATTTCAATTAAGGAATTAGAACATTAAATAAAATCACTCATATTGACCAATAGAAATTGTAAAATGCAAGTAAGTGTAAATATATAGAAGAGTAATCAAGTTAGAAATTTGTGATTTCTCATTTACTTTTAAAATTATTCCAAAATATTATAAAATACTGACGTAGTCTTGAAAAAATTTCTAATCTTATTCTATGCTATAATTTGTTTTTTTGGTTTTTTGTTTGTTTGTTTGTTTGTTTTTTGAGTTGGAGTCTCACTCTGTCGCCCAGACTGAAGTGCAGTGGCCGCTCCCGGCCACCGCAGCCTCGACCTGCTGGGCTCCGGCGATCCTTCCGCCTCAGCCTTCCACGTAGCCGGAATTACAGGCATGAGCTACCAAGCCCGGCTGATTTTTTGATTTATTGTAGAGATGAGGTCTCGCTGCCCAGGCGGGTCTCGAATCCGCGGGCTAAAGCAATCCACTCACCTCAGTCTCCCAAAGGCGCGGGATTACAGGCTGAGCCACCGAGCTCGGCTTTCTATGCTATAATTTAACATATAATTATACTGTCTGACTGAATTCTCTAAGATCTTCAATACGATGTTAGATAGAATAAAAGCCATCTTTTAAAACTTTTCTTATGTAAAAGGAAATGATGTTTGTGCTTCAACAGTAACTATGATATTCACTATAGATTTTTGCTAATCCTTTAATCATAAAAAAGGAAAGATTTTCTTCTTTTAAAAAATATAGTCCAGGCAAGTTTGGTTAGAATAGTTTATCTCCTGAATGTCTGGAGGAATTAACATTTATTAACTTGTAAGCTGGGTATATAAATAAACTAGGCCAAGTGAGGTAACTCATGTTCATAATCCATGTGCTTTGAGAAGTCAAGGAGGGAAGAGTACTTGAGGCCAGGAGTTCAAGACTACAGTGAGCTGATTGTGGCATAGTACTACGGCCTGGGTGACATAGTGTGTCTAAAAATATAAGTATATGCAATTAAATTAAATCACCAATTAAATTTTTAAATGTTCATACACAAGCCTAGTTTTCTGTTTGCTAAAATTACTTCTGGTAATTTGTTTATTTTCCTTTATAACTAAATATTAAAATATATTGGTGTAATATTGTTCACAATGCTTCCTTGTTGTCTTGTGATTTTCTACGGTAGCTTTATTAAAATCAAATCAACCCCAAAGTCTCTGTCTCCCATTCTCACTTTTACTCTTACATATTTATGGCTGTCTCATTATTATTATTATTATTATTATTATTATTATTATTATTGTTATTGTTATTTGAGTTGGAGTCTCACTCTTGTCGCCCAGGTTGGAGTGCAATAGCACACTCATGGCCACCACAACCTCGACCTGCTGGGCTTTGGCGATCCCTCTGCCTCAGCCTTCCAAGTAGCTGGAACTGCAGGCACAAGTCACCATGCCTGGCTAGTTTTTGTGATTTATTGTAGAGATGAGGTCTCACCAAGTTGCCCAGGCTGGGCTCAGGGAATCTTCTTGACTCAGCCTCTCAAAATGGTTGGGTTACAGACAGGGCCACCGCACCCAGCCTCATTTTAGATTTTTTTATTTCTTCCCAGATTTCTTTCCTATTCATTATCTACAATTTTTAAAAATTCTGTTTTCCCTTCTTCTTATTCACTTTTTAAAAAAAATTTTTACTACTATTTTCTTTATGGTTAGAGTCTGTTTTTGATTTTTTTTTAGTTAGCTTAAATTTTTTTAATGTTTGACCTATCTGTTCGTAAATTTTGTTTTCTTTTTTCTTTTTCTTTTTTTATCTTTATATATTTCTCTGCTTTAGAGGGAATCTCTTCTAAAGAAGAATAAAGTGGAATGTTTACTATTCAATCTTTTTAATTAAAAAAGTACATTTAGCTATTTACATTGATTGTGATTACTTATGTATGTGTTCATTTCTAACCACTTAAATTAATCTGTCTTATGTTGAATTCATTTCATATTTATGCTTTGCTATCTTAAAGTCAATTTTTATTCCTCAGTGACATTTTAAATATTTTAACATATAAACTTAACAAACTACACATTTAGCAAATATATTCACTCTCCTTCCAAATAACAGAAGGAACTTAACTTTAACGCTCATCCATCCTCTCCTTGCACCCAATTTATTTGCTTGTATGGTCAAACAATTTAACCTGGTCCTTTTGAGTACCCACACAATTTAGAAATTATTTTGTGTGTTTATCATCAATTAGTGTTTTGATTTACTTAGAGATTAACTTTCTATGTTAAACATTCTATGCTGAATCTCACATATCCATTTTGAGAATATTTTTATCTAATTTTGAAATGTATTAGTAAAAATTTTATAGTTCCAAATTTCTTTGTTTTTTTCTTCTGAAAATGTTTGTTTTGCCCTACTTTAAAGTTTTAATTAGATTGATTATTGTATTGTAGTAGGTGTTGTAAGTCTTAAGGCATGAAAATAATAGAAAGCTTCTGATCAACTGCAGTTACAAGTGTGCAACTGTGCAATAATAATGTCATTTATAATAAACTAGAATGCCTGAGCTGATGCTGACATTCTGTAAATGTGATATTTATATTCTTTTTTTGATTTTTTGATTTTTTGATTTGGAGTCTCACTCTGTTGCCCATACTGGAGTGCAGTGGCACACTCATCGCCAACTCAGCATTGACCTGTTGGACTCTGGTGACCCTGCCGCCTCAGCCTTCCACCCAGTTAATTTTTGAATTATTGTAGAGACAAGGTCTCACCAAGTTGCCCAGTCTGGTCTCAAACCCCTGGACTCAGGCAATCCACTCACCTCGGCCTCCCAAAGCCCTAGGATTACAGGCTGAGTCACCGAGTCCGGAAATATTTATATTCTTGAACACATGCTTACTGTTTAATAAATGTTTGAAAGGAAGTTTCAAAAAGTATCATGCCTTCAGTACCTCTGCAGAACATGTATTGGGAAATTTTTACTGGAATAAGAAAAGAAACTTTCATGGTAGCCCAGATAAACTGTGACTCTTTCTACAATAACGGAACATTTTTTTAATCAAATAAAACATATACTGTGGAGATATTTGATTTTTTTTTTATCATGCAATAACCCAGTTCTATTGAATGAGCATTATTTTTCAGCATCTGGAAAGCATTTTCTTATTGAATTTTATCTTCTTTTTCCATTTTTGATAAATTGCCTCAGTCTCATTATCATTGTTTTGTTAGGTAATTCATGATCTTGTGTTCTATGTTATTCTCTAGTTTTATCTGGCCACGAAAGTATTTCAAGTACTGCCGATGGGTTGATGGGAGATACTGTTCTTCTTATGTCATGAATTTCTTCAATCTTAGAAAATTTTCAGAGATTATATATCAGGATGCCAAAAAAGTATATACATTTTAAGAGATATTAGGAGATGTTCGCCAAAATCAGAAGTGTCTGGACACTGAGGGTAACCATTGTGAGCACTCTCTTGTAATTATAGAAGTCAAACATCACTTGTATTTATCTTTTGTTATCAGTAAATATTGAACATTACAACTTTAATAATTTTCCCTTTCTTAAAATGTAAACATTTTGGGGCACTTTATATATATTTATGTGTGTGTGTGTGCTTATATGCCTGTGTGTGTGTGTGTGTGTGTGTGTGTGTGTGTGTGTGTGTGTATACACACATATATAATATTGCCTTTCTCATGTCCTTTCATCTTCCAGTTGATTAGTTTATTTGAAAAGCACATATATATATGTATTTTTTTAAGTTGGAATATATATATATATATTATATTTTTTTTAATTGGAATCTCATTCCATTGCCCGAGTTGGAGTGCAGTGGCAAGCTCACGGCCAGCCAGTATTGACCTGCTGGGCTCAAGTGATCCTTCCACCTCAGCCTTCCAAGTAGTTGGACCTATGGACATGTACTAGCACGCCCGGCTAATTTTTTTGATTTATTGTAGAACTGAGGTCCCTCTAAGTTGCCCATGCTGTTCTCTAACTTGTGGGCTCAGGTCATCCCTTCACTGTGCCCTCCCAAAGGGCTGAGATTACAGGCTTGAGCCACCACACCCGACATGAAAAGCATATTAAAAAAAAAAAAAATTCAATCCATAGCCTTTATTCTCTGTTTGCAAACATCTATCTTTCTAGCTCTCAATTTATTTTTGGCTTTATCTATTTAATTTACTGTTCACTTCTGCTATTGGCTATTCCCTATAGCAGAAGTCATTGGGGAACTGTTTGCTCTTTTCCTTCTTATGCATTGTGCTGTCTCCCTAGTGCCATGCATTGCCTTTCACCCACACATAATTTCCCATAGAAACCGTGATGGTTGATTTTATGTATAAACTTGGCTAGGTCAAGAAATACCCATGTGACTAGAGAAACAGTTCTGGGTGTCATCTGACCCACCAAGCCATACTGATGAGCAGTACAGCAATACTGCATCATCAGATGTATGATATCAAGAGAAAAGTAAATACCATTTTGGACTTTATTTCTCTTTCTGGGAAATAGAATTGTGTGGTTTTGATTATATACAGTATAGTTGTATCATATTAAAGGAATTATGACCTTGCTATTGTCTTTATTTGGACATTAACATGCTTTAATGGAATGCATTGGGTACCAATTTGACACAGGATGGATTTGTGTTGGTTAATTTTCTATATCAACTTGACTGGGTTAAGGGATACTCAGAAGCTTGTAAAATATTTCTTAGTGTGGTTGTGAGGGTGTTTCTGGAAGAGATTAGCATTGAATCAGTAGACTGAGTAAAGAAGTGTGTTCTCACTAGTTTGGGTGAGCATCATCTAATCTGTTGAGGGCATAGATATAACAAATTTTCCTCAGGTAAACAAATTTACTGTCTTCTCTTTAGCTGGGATATCCATCTTCTCCTGCCCTTAGACATGGATGTTTCTGATTCTAGGCCTAGAGAGTTTCAACACTGGCTCCCTTCATTCTCAGTCCCTTGGACTGATGGGATTCCCCCACCAGATTTTCTGGCTTCCAGCTTGTAGGCAACATATTGTGGAAATGTTCAACCTCCATAATCACTAGAGTCAATTTCCATATAAATCACTTCTTATATATCTCTTTCTATCCTACTGTTTCCGTTTCACTGAAGAAAACTGACATACATAAACTAGTATATTTTAGCATATCATATCATGCAATTATAGATTAAATTTCCGTTTCCTTGACTAGAATCTATACTCCATGAGTGCAGAAATTATTTTTTTATTATTGTTTATTATGCTATACCTAGAATCTAAAACAGTACATAGTATTTAGTACTCAAATATAATAATATGAGTTGAATTGATGTTGATTAAATAGAGTTGTTTTATGATGTTTGAACTTCATCTGGGGAAATGTTAACAGATCTATTCTAGCATTTATTCCTCTAGAAATAAGTTTAATTCACTCTCTGAAAAGAATTATGGACAATCTGGGACACTTTAAATAAATTTATCATACTGAGATTCTTTGTAGTTGCTATGCAGTGTGAACATTAAACTCAAACTCATATAGATGCCAACTACTTTTTTAAAATTCTGAAAGAAAATATTCTCACTTGTAACCTAGTGGCAAATGTTATTCTTCTCTCTCTTAGGGTATGAGTTGTTTGCTTGTTTGTTTCTTAGCAGACCATCTTTCAACAAGAGTTTTGTTTGCTTTATGCCTCAACTCCTGCTATCAGCACAACAATAAAAAACTCTTCCCATTATAACACAATGACTGGTGGTTGTCTTATGGTAGTCCACAGCTCCTTGATTACTTGGGGCTAATAGTAACACCACACTGTTCTTAAGTTATCATGAAAGTATTGTAGAAATCATATTGTAGATTTGCTCCCTAAATAATATTGCCACATATTTTAATATTAGAAAACAAATAAATTATGTGGAAATAGATAAAATATCGGCATCCTAATTTTAAGCAACATTTCTATAGAAAAGTAAATATTTCTGTCATATATAGTTGTGTATTTAAAAAGGTAAAAAGAATGAATCTGCTTAAAAGAAAATAATCTAAAGTAATGTGATTTCTCACATTTTAGAGAAACTGTTAGAATTACACAGCATATATGTCAGAGGAAAAAAACAAAAAACTTAATTTGAAACAGGAAACAGAAATGGAAAAGTAATTTTGATTGCCATAATTATTACATGTAATAATATATTGTTAAGTATCAGAATTTTGGTGAGATCTACAAAAATGTTAGCTCAAAATCTCCTAGTAAAGCCTCCAAAATACTAGGTCAGTCCCACTGTAGGATTTGTCTGGTCCATGATCTTGTGCCACACAAAAGATGCAAAGAATTGTACAGAAGTTAGATTAGAGAATATAGTTTATTTGGAAAGTAAATGAGAGAGAGAGAGAGAAAGAGAGAGAGAGAGAGAAGAGGAGATTCACCTCACCAAGGTAGGGGAGGGGGCCAAAGCTAGGAAACATGGTGGCCATGGCTCAAAGCACATAGCATAGATACTGCTTGACGAAACAATGGCCACTGCTGACGGAAGTTGAATGCATTTTAAAGCCTCTCCTTGATGAGAGCAGGTCATAAATGTGACTGGGTGGTGGTCTGTTCCATGTCATCATGAACAGGATAGGTAAGTACAGGTACTGACATCAGGTGATAGACAGCAGGCAGATGGGTGGGTTAGTCACATGTTTGCTGCCATGTCGATGGGATCTATCATGAAGATCATGAAGGATTGATTAGGTTAACTTGTTTACAAACAAACTGGGGAGGGAGTTGTAAAACAATTATCAATAGCTACTCCTGAGAAGTTGGTTCTGTCCTTGGCTAGTGAATACAGAGTAAATTAAAGTAAACTGCTAGAAAAGCATGACAAATCTAAGCAAATTTAAAATGGCTGGCTGCCCATTGGCTGCATTGACTCTAATTTATGTCTTCTCATGTATTATTTTAAAACCTTTGGGATATAAATTTTAAAAGATTAATAATCTGGACAGAATATTTGCCAAGCCTGTCTCTTATTTGCCTTATAATATTACATAAGGTAGGTGCCTAAATGTGAACATTCCTTCTAAGTCTAGTTGATGTTCACTGAGAAATGATTTTACATGCCAACTGCTCTTTAATGGAACTACTTTGAATATCTATAATGGAAAGCACCAAATTCCAAAGGTTAAACAAACAAACAAACAAATAATTTAACTCAGTTTGAAAGATCTTTTTCAAAATTATTAACCAGGAATGCTGCTAGTAAAAGTAAAGACAATAGAGGTTTGTTTTGTTTTTTTTTGACAGATTTAATGTTATGGTTTTTTTTTTCTTTTGTCAAGCAAACTGTAAGAATATCAACACTTTACTTTTTGCCCTTCCTAACAAGCTGGTTTCAAGTGTCTAACAAGCTGGTTTTATTTAGCATCTTTCTATTTTGGAAATAGCTCTCTCTGTTGTTGAAGCAGTTCCTGAAGTTTGAGATATCATTTTTACGTGAACTCAGACCTAAAAAACAAAACAACACAGTCTTTGCTCTCATTGTTAGAGGGTACATGATGGATATAGATGAAAGGATGGAAGAAAGTGAGATAAAAGTTGAGCATAAGAGTGAGCGTGAAGACAGACTGACCTATGGTTTGTTAAATAACCATAATAGAGACAATAATACTAAAGTTTAAACACTTTTTATAAAAATAGTAACACATATCTGCAAAAAATTAGAATAGCACATCTGCCAAAGATTATTTGGATTTGGAGAATGACTTAAGTGTCTAGATATTTGTATGTTTCTTCTATATCACCAACTTTAGAAATAAATACTTCTTTTTAAAATATTACAAAAATAAAAATAAAAAAATTACAAATAAGTAGACATAAAAATGTCTAGCTGCAAAAGATTTTGGATTCTGTTTGCATTAATTTGCATTTTGTTCTGCTCAATTTGAAATACCATATATCTGTGAATGACTTAATCTGGGATGAGAGTACAAATCTGTAGCTGTTTTTCTAAGAAGTTAAATCAAAATATAATAAGAAACCTTTAGACACAAGCAAAGTTATTAATGGATGCATAATCATTGGAAATACATTTTTAAGTAACTATTTTTTGAAGGTAAATTAGCTTAAGTGTAAACACAAAGCCACAAAAACTCTTAACATATGCTTTTCTTCTGGCCTTGGCCCAACTTTATTTTTCAGCTAGAAAGTCCCTGCCTGTACTCAAATAGATTAACTCTCCTTAGATTTACCATCTTTTTCTTTGTTTTCTTTCCTTTTAAGGTATATTCATTCACAACACGATCATTATTTTTCTGTTAAAAATATATATACTTCTGCCATCTTTCATAAAAATCCTTCAGAAGGTTTTATATCCACAGAAATGTTTCGGTGAATAGAACTTTGACTGCCAAGCTAAGACTTTTAGAGTAATCATATGTAGACAGTTAACTCTTTGACACTGTTCGAAGCTATCATGGTTTTAGCAGTAGCAAGGTAATCATTGAAGGAAGTTCAAAAATACGATGAAAAATAAAAATAAAATTCTAACCCCCACAATCAACTGAGCAGAGCCCCTCTTGGCCAATGAGATCCCCAGAGAAACTCTGAAAACTGCCATGAACGGATGAGAGGTAGGACTCACCTCCTTATGTTCCCTCCCTTCCCTTCCTTGCTAACCATCATTAGGGTTTCTTTCCTAAGAGTTAAGTCACAAGCCAGCTCTTTGGAAAGGCTGACTCCAGCTGATTTCAAGGAAATTCTTTAGGATGCCCTCTCTGTTTCGTTACCACAGAACAACAGACCAGGTGTGATGATGAGTCCCTATATTCTCAGGAACTCAGGAGACTGAGAGGAAGTATCACCTGAGCCCCCAGAAGTTGACACAGTGGTGTGCTGTGATCATGCCACTGTACTCCAGCCTGGGTGAAAGAGTGAGACACGGATTCATATATATATATATATATATATATATATATATGTATATATATATCTCCAACTTACTGAGGTATAATTGATAAAATTTCATGTATTTAGGTGTACAGCATGACAATTTGATACATGTATACATTGTGGAATTATTACCACAATCCAGGTAGGTAACACATGTATCACCTCACATAGTTAACTTTATGTATGTGTGTGAGAACACTTAAGATCTACTGTATTAGCAAATTTCAAGCATAGATACAATAGTTCTACTAATTTGTTTGTAAAAGTAAAGTTTCAAGTAACTATTTATGGGAATTATGGCAATGAGGAGATCAGACCTGTATAAAATAGGAATACATTTTTTAAAACAACCATTTCAGGACAATAGAAAATTATTCATTCATGAAAAACTGTTTCTGGTAAGTATGGGAAATTTGTTGACTTCTGCCTTGGAGTTATTTCAATCTCTTTCCCCAGCTAGAGTGGTGAAAATTCTACTCTCAAGATTTAGTTAGTGGCAGAGCAGCTAGAAATTATAAAAGTACATTCTGAAAGTTGGGAGAGCCATGGAACAATCTTTGATTTACTGGTTGCCTAGAAGAACCCAGATAGATTAGGGAAAACCTAAAGCCTGAGGACACTTGTGAACCTGCTAAAATTTTGAATAGGTTCTTCAATTCATTCACAACTGGAAAGACAGAATGCTATAACCAAACATGGTTCAAGGTGCTTGCATGCAATCATGCATTAATAGTTAAAGCGTAGATAAAATCTGTAAGGAACCAGACAGATGGATTAACAATATAGGATAACTACACAAATGAAAACACAAGGAAAGTCAGTGGTGTAATTCTATTAGAGAGTCTGACAGCACTAGAAACAAGAGAGCTGACAGTATAAATACCAATTTGAGCTCAATGGTATGAGAGCCTGGGGCAGGATATGAGGGGTGTTAGCTCTGTGTCTATGTCCAAGGACAGGAGCAGATGGATGTCCTGGCTCAAATGGTTAGAGAAAATTCACCCTACTGTCTTTTCGTTTTATCCTGGCCCACAGCAAATTGGAAGAAGCCTGCCCATCACTAGTTTTACTTCATCTACTGATTTGAATGCTGACCTCTATCAGAAAGACCTTCTCAGACATAGCCTGAAATAATATTTTACCAGCTTTCTGGGCATCCTTTAACCTCGTAAAGTTGACACATAAAATTAACCGTTATGAGCATATGTTTATATTTCAAAAGTGAAAAAAATTAATGGGTGAATTATTGCTTAATTATTGCTAGCCTATGTTGCTTTCTCTTAAAAGAAAAATGAAAACTATTTAATATTTTCAATATAAATGGTAGAGTTGAGAATAAAGTAACCAAAATACACGTTTGTTAGGTGGTTCAACAGCAGATTTGAGATGGCAGGAAAGAGGTGAATGAACTTGAAGACAGATCAATAGAAATAATATCAGTAACACAACAAAATGAAGAAAAAATCGATAATAGATTTTTTAAATGTTCAAGGTTTCAAAAGACACTGACTTAGTAATTCAGAAAACTCAACAAATACCAGTTAAACATAAAGAAATCTAGACTGTATGTCATATTTATAATTAAAATGTATGTAACTTTTAAAAAAATAGATGAGGTCTTGCTGTGTTGCCCAGGTTAAATTTGAACTCCTAGGCTCAGGGTATCCTCCTGTCTCAGCTTCCCAAATAGCTAAGGCTACAGGAGCACACTACTGTGTCAAGTTTTCTTTTTTAAAGAAAACTTCTAAACCAGTATGATTGGTTTATATGCAAAATATATGAAATAAATATAATAAAAATTAACATATGAAGGTGTATTAATGAAAAACTATACCTTATATCAAATAGTTCAGTATTGACTTGAAATACATTTTAATGGATCTAAAAAATAATTACCATATTTTCAAAATTGAGTGCAGTTGGAATCAGCTTAAAATGTCTAATTAGTTTGTTTGAGTAATAGAACATTCACACACAACTTTAACTCAATTATAAATTTTATTTCCTTTTCTATCCAAGAAATTTTTGCCATGTCCCACATGTATCCTGCTATTCTGAAATTTTGCTCACTCTTAACGTGCCTTTCCTTATAAGTTATTTTTAACAGTTTTATTGAGGTATAGGTGATAAAAAATAAATTGCAACTATTGAAAATGCATAATTTGACATTTAAAAATATCTATACACCTATGAAACCATCATCAGAATGAATAAAGATAGTGAATATGGCTATCAAACACAAAAGTTATATCACAGTCCCTTGTAATTTATTTAAGTACTGCTCTGATTTTCCAAAGACCAGTTTGAATTTTCTTTTCTTTTTTTTTTTTTTGAGTTGGAGTCTCACTCTGCTGCCCAGACTGGAGTGCAGTGGCTGCTCCCGCCCACGCAGCCTCGACCTGCTGGGCTCCGGCGATCCTTCCGCCTCAGCCTTCCGAGTAGCCGGAATTACTGGCGCGCGCTACCACGCCCCGCTAATTTTTTTATTTTATTGTAGAGATGAGGTCTTGCCTGCCCAGGTGGGTCTCAAACCCGCGGACTCGGGCAATTCACTCACCTCAACCTCCCAAAGGCACGGGATTACAGCCTGAGCCACTGAGCCCGGCCAGTTTGAATTTTCACATAATATTTTCTTTTTGCATAGATTATTTTACTCAGCATAATTATTTTATGAATTGCCCATGTTTTTGCATGTATTCATATTTCAATCGTCTTAATTTCTAAGAAGTATTCTGTTGTACATGTATGCCACAATTTATTTATGAGGGGATTTTTGAGATTTATTCTAAGTAATTTAAATAATTTATCTGCATGTAAAATTATTTCTAAATAGGTATTCACAAAGCGTTTTATTGTCTTATTTATTCAAACAATAAAATAAATTTTCAAGATACATGTTTGACTAAATTAATCAAAAATTTTATAAGCAGGTTGATTCTGAAATGTTTATATAAATCAATACTTTAAAGAATCTGTTATTTGATTAAGTAAAAATAATTATTTTTATTAGAATATTTTAATTCATTCACACTGTATTTCAGCTTCAATTAGCTAGCTGTGCTTTTTCTTTAGGAAGACCACTTTTAATAAAATATTTATTTACACATTCAAATTGACTAGTAGGAATTGTGAAATCTAGACCTCGAATGTAAACACTTCTTACAATTCAGAATGGTTCCAAATTAAAGCAATATCAATCTACTAGTAAAACTTTGAATTATTAAAGTAATTTTAATAATTATGAAGTAGAAGCCGGGCTCGGTGGCTCAGCCTGTAATCCCGCGCCTTTGGGAGGCTGAGGTGAGTGGATTGCCTGAGTCCGTGGGTTCGAGACCCGCCTGGGCAGCAAGACCTCATCTCTACAATAAATAAAAAAATCAGCTGGACGTGGTAGCGCATGCCTGTAATTCCGGCTACTTGGAAGGCTGAGGTGGAAAGATCGCCGGAGCCCAGCAGGTCGAGGCTGCAGTGGCCGGGAGCGGCCACTGCACTCCAGTCTGGGCGACAGAGTGAGACTCCAACTCAAAATAATAATAATAATAATAATAATAATTATGAAGTAGAATAATTACATGTAACTATAATCTCAGTGGTATCTAAGGAAGAAGAAATAAGTATAATAATTTAAGGAAATATCAGTAAACTGTTTTTTTAAAGACATATTACACCAGATTTTTTTGTTGTTGTTTTTAATATGAGAAGACAAATACATTGTGGGGATAATTTGGAATGATTTCTAACAAAAAATGAGCTGTATTACCAAAGGAAGGATAAGAGATGACAGGCCAAATAATATATTCAGTATTAGATTACTGTTAATTTGTAGTGCAATTAAAATCCTAAATATCTTTTATTTTTTATACCTAAACATTTTACCAGGTTTTCTTACATTTATTAATATTAAATACATTTGTGCTTTTTATTTGCAATCATTTTCTTGTTGCAGGATAAATAATAGGTTATAGCAATATCAATATATCTATACTCACAATATTATATTGTCTAATATAGACTATAGTCATAAATCTATTAAAAGCTTAAATTCTTTCAATTTTTAAATGTGTAATATGTTTAAATTTGTATCTCCTATTTTATTAGTTAAACATTCTTTATCAAAATTACTAATAAATTCCAAGTTACCCTTGTATATGATAATGAACTTTATAAAAAAAGTATAAATACTAAATCTAAATAGACACCTTTGAAAAGGAAGAAAAATACTTTTGTGTTTTTAGATTATTCATATGAATAATTATTTCTTTTTTAAAATTAACAATTATATATGGCATCAATGTTCTATATATAATTACATTATTCAATTCCATGTTACATTTTAAGGGAGACATTTTACCATAATATTTTGCTGTATAAAATTTATAAATACAATATTTTCTATTGATTAATGTTAAGTACCTCTATTGTGAAAAGACAAAGTTGAATTCACTAAGGTTCATAAGCAAAATGATATGTCTAAAAGTACTGGTTAATTTAAATATTATAATAAATGTTTTTATCATGGTGACATATCACTACATAAATTAGTTAGAAACTTGAACCACATCTAACTTTTAAAAACTTGATATGCAGATAAAGGAAGTTGATCTCTTTTATAGTAATTTTGAAAATATTTTTCTTTAAAAACAAGATATTCAGTTTAGCATGCTAACAAATATTCAGAGCACATGTACTCTTGAGGGATCTCAACTCTGTCTAAATGTCAACTTAGGATGGAAAATGTAGAAACTGGTTGTCCTCTGATTTTTAGCATTTTTTTTTTTACTTCAGTAAAGATTTTTAAGTATTAACCTCTTCTACAGTAGCTTTGATGAAATACTGCTTAGTGTCCTAAGTAGATTAGTAAAGACAGATAAATATGTATGACTGTGTCAACTTCTAACTTATTTTAGTCAGAAGAAAATCTAAATGTAGACCAAAGCCCAAGGTTAGACCCTCTTCACCAAATAACTCCTAATCTGTTTGAAAATCACCTAAGCTTTAGTTTCTGGCTGCTATATTTCATTGCTGGAGACAGTTGTAGGGTAAATCAAGCATCAAATAGACTGTAATTCACCCACCTTTACACTGGTATGCCTTTTACTGCAAGGTTATATAGATGTTGTAGAATTACTTGATTAGCATTCTTTTGAGGTGAGCAATACTTCAGTGCAAACTCACATAGCTGAACTGAATCAATAAAGTTAGGGATGACACAAAAATGAATCTTATTGAATACTACAGAGTAATGGCTATAACAAAATTCAGAAAAGGGAAGAAGTGAAAATATGTTCCTTCCTTATTTTGTATTTGACTATTAGTAATGATATTTCAAAGATAAATTTGTCACATCTTTTTCATTACAAAAGAAATTCTTACCAGTCCTGACATAGACTTTAAGAAGTAGTGACTATAAACCTACACCATTTGTGAATTATTGGATTACCAGAATTCCTGGAGCTCAGGAAAGCCACTGATTATTGAGAACCAGGTACTACAATTCCAACAATTTGTTTCTTTGTCTAATATGCCTATTTTCTCTGCATATTTGTTTCATTCTTTCTTACTTCCAACAAACTTTCTAGATATAAAATTAGAAATTTCATCAGAGAACAATAGGCAATCTTGGCTTCTGTTGATTGCTTTCTAGAAAAATACTTCCACTCCTTTCAATAATCAAAAATGCCCAATAAACAGGGAGCTGTATCAGAAATTAGCAGTTCACATAAAAAACCTATTTGGAGCAAGGATGAAGTATAACTATCACACAGAAAAGTATTGTCCCTGAAGGAAGAGAAAACATGTAAGGTAGATAATAGAAAGGCATCTGTTCTAAAGGAGAGAAAACATGAACAGCTATGCACACTTGGTGCTACTGCAAGTTCAGTATAGCTCAACCGTACTTATCAAAGTTTTCTAGTAACACTTATAGGCATCTTTAGTCAATGTTTTTCTCATTCTCCTCAGATAGTAAAAGTTTTGATCAACTCACCTTCATTATTTTTGTAGTTTTATTTGATGCCTACTTTATAGAAAATGGCAAAATAGAAAAGTGTTAAAATGTAAGTGCCATTTACCATATATATATTTTTTCCCAATCCATATCCTAACATTTACCTGGTTTTTTTTTTTCATAGAGATTTGCAAGCACTTAATTTTCTTGAGCCAAATGTCTAGGAAATATTAAAATAAACTTCATATTAGTGAAATTAGCTGAGAAATCATTCTACAATTTATTAGTACCCTTGGAGAATTCTTCTCTAGATACAAGTAACTATAATTTTCATATTCACAAGCACTTTCTTTTTTTGTTATGGTAGTACAGTTCCTATATTGTTTTAGGTTCTTAGCTACATAGTTATATTTTTTTCGTTACTTAGTTGACTTTTTCCTTCATAT
The DNA here is from genome assembly GCA_027257055.1 of Cephalopachus bancanus. Classification (NCBI taxonomy): domain Eukaryota; kingdom Metazoa; phylum Chordata; class Mammalia; order Primates; family Tarsiidae; genus Cephalopachus; species Cephalopachus bancanus. The sequence goes on along the minus strand of JAPVLO010000108.1, from coordinate 16,201,870 downwards.
CCCTGTCTCTGTGTATGTGTGTGTCTGTATGTGCATTTGTCTTGCATGCTTGTCTTAATCTTTCCTGTCACTTCTAATTATGGAAATTTTAGCAATTTAGTCCTATGTTACTTAAAGTATAGCTTGACTATCATGAGCATAAACTTCATCTGGCACTTATTAAAAATGTAGAATGTAAGGTTTAATTCCATACCTGTAAAACCAGATTTTAATAAAATCCCATATATGTGCTAGAGGAACATTAAATTTAGAGTTGAGAGAAGTGTTTATACATGATTTTCTCTTTCTGTTGACCTCTTACATTAAAGGTCATCATCAGTTAACAGAGTCTACCTTCTAAATATCTTGGGTAATTCTCTGTTTCCCAGGAGTATGACTTTTTAAAAAAATTTCAACATTTCTTACCAAGGTAATTATAGTAACTTTTTAACGTCTTGTACTGATTATGGTCCAAACTTCCATAATTATTTCACTCTATCAATGCTTGGTTGCTATCCCAAAATATTACAACTCATTAATTAAATTATTCAAGTATGATTTATCATAAATGAAAATTGTATTTTTCAATAACTTTCAGAAAGATGATCAAATGAATTATTTAGCAAACCCATCCCTTCATAATTTAATACCTTTCTCATTTTTAAAAACAAACATTTAATATAACCCAATGATGTATCAATTTCCTGAAGGTTTCAATCTTTTACATACTTTTGTGAATCTACTTCTGCTGCACAGCAGTCTTCATTTCTAAAGACCTTTTTCATTTCACTAATATTGATCCCTAGTCCTCCAGGAATTAACCACAGTGTCAAGTAACCTTAGCAATGACCAAAGGAAGCCCTCATCTGCTATTGGTTGGTGTACCAATAGCAAGCTAGCATAATTACTAATGGAAAATATTGTCTTGTTAACCTTCGTCAAGGAAGTTCAAAGTTGTATACAAAAGGAAGAAATTGCATAGTTCCTTGTTTTTTCAAAATAATTCATACTGTTATCACAAAGTCAAAGATCATGATGAATGAAGTCTACTTTTTACAATAACCTTGCTTTTTTTTTTCTGCACTTGGTAGTCTTTCCTTAGACAACCTACATTAGGTCTACTTTAAGCTGAACCTCAATGATCTTTGTCTTCTGAAATAGACTTCCTTGTGAATCTTCTTTCTATTAAGGTGAGTTAGGCTGTCCTAGTACCTTAATTCTCAGCAATAAAATATGACTAAAGTGATGAACTGTCACTTTCATGATTAACTTGCATAAGCTCATGACTCTCTCTTTTCAGCAGACTCTCTCAATTGCTTTCTTGACCGCCACACTTTGGTGATGCACACTAGCATGTTAGGCCCATGTGAGAAGGAAGTGAGAGTGGTTCTCAGCCAAGCATCAGCTAGAAACTGAAACCATGAACCCAGTACTTTCTGGGAAACTGAAATCTGTCAATAACCACATGTATTTGCAATTGGATTCTTCCCCAATCTGTTTTTATATGAGATTCCAGCCCTGGATGACAAAGGTCTCACGAGAGACATTAAAACAGAGGATGCAGTTAATTTGCACCTAGATTCATGATCTATAGAACCTGTGAGGTAGCATGATTTTTAAGCTGCCAGATTTGTAATAATTTGTCATTCAGTCACAGATGACAGTACAGATTCTCTAAGACATTACTCTACTAAAAATTGTGAGGCCTTAAATAATTCAGAAATGATACTATATTGATATCAATTATTGCAAATTCATTCAGGGTCTAGATAAGTTGTTATTTATTCTAATTTGAGTCATGGATGCCTTGGACTCTGACCGATATTATATATTTAAACGTGTGGTCTTATAATTGTGATTGGCATGGGTGTTGCCACCATTATTCTTGACCTTATATGTATATGAAATAAAATAATTGTGTTTTGTAGATTACTTATATTTTCCCCTTATTCTTAACTTGATATTATTGAATTATAAATCTGCCATCTAATATTTAACTAATTTGCTCTCAGACTTTTTCTTCTCCGAAACTGTTTATCAGACCAAAATAATGCTACAAATATTGAGAATCCTATCACAGTAAGTAAATTAGAAAGTAAAGCTGATCACTAAAATATTAAGATATTAATTAATTTAAAAATAGTAATAATAAATATATTTCTTATAAGTCACATTTCCCCCGAAAATAGCTATATTTTGCAAAATATAATAATTAGATTAGTAGCATAATTTTAAATTTTTTCAAATTTTTTTTATATATTGCTTAAATCACACATTATTACAGCCACTGAAAAGTTCACCAACACTAGTGACTCAGTGCTGGAGAGTCAAATAATGTCCTAGTAGTGTTATAAATATAGTTAGATATTTGGATTCACGAAGAGGGACTCAGGGCATGAAGGAGTAATAAGACCATGCTCTGAGAGCTATTGACTTGACCAATCATCTATTTTCCCTAATATTCTGAAAACTAGCTGTATCACAATACAAAAATAATCACAAAATGATATAGCAAACTATATTTCAGAGAATATATCACAAAGTATAGAAATCTGTATCATAAAATGAAAGTCATTTTTCCATTTACTATTAATTAATTGGCATACATTGTTTAACCAACCGTTATACTTTTCTACAGTGCTATCAATTATTTTACATTTTTCAACTTGTTCTTGAGTATAGAAAGAAACTTTCGGGTGTCATGCTGAAAGACAAACACATAAGTACTTTCTGTTTTCCTTCATTTTCAATGCTAAAACTTGATTATAAAATTAAATGTAACTGTTTGATGTAGTTGAATGTTAATGCACTTGTAGTACCTGGTGATTTCCACTTATAAGTCATGTAGAATATTATTACTGTGCTTTATAGGGTGAATTTTAGCATTTTAGTGACTATTCAGCTTCATATTTTTTATATTTTTATTTTTCTAAATGAGACATTATTTCAGCACTGACCATCTATTGATAAATGAGGGCAATCAGGTTGCAATTTTTATTACTCTAGAGGATAAGTCTAAACCTCAAGAGAAAATAATAAATATTCTATCTCATTTTGTGTTTATACATCTTGATCTACTACTATTACTATTGTTATTAACATACATAGTTTAAGATTTTTTTTTCACAAGGAGAATGTATTTATTTTTCTCAATTTGTTTAACCTGACCTCCCAAGTCCAGTAAAGCCAAAATACAAGTCTAGTCTATTATATATTAAGCATATCACAGATAATAAATTCCACTAAAAATCTAATTTATTCACAAGTATTTTCATTTATTTTTCATTCAAACAAATGAAAATACATTTATTTACATATTTACTTAAGTTTTCCAGGAGTTTAATATATTCCCTGCTTATGCTGACATGCACTGATTTTCTTGTATCCTATTAAAAAGTTTGCCTTAGAAGAAATCATAAGATCCACACTTATAATTTTGAGCAAGAAATGTAAGTGCAATTTAAAAAAAATTATTTTATTTTATTTTAAACATGCGGGGTACAATTCAGGGTTAGGCATACAAATATTCATTATGCAGTCACCCTTGTTGATGAGGTCTTGGAAGTTTCCCGCTACTGCCAATCCTGACCCCACCATCCCCTGGCAGTTTCCACTAGTGTCAATCACCTTCTCATAGTATTATGATAGTTGTTCAAGGTCTACTTATGAGTGAGAACATGTGATACTTGGTTCTTTGTTTCTGTAATGGATTACTCAGAATTATAACCTCTAACCATTCAAGTTGCTTAGAAATTCATAATTTTACTTCTTTATGGCTGTTTAATATTCTATAAAGTATATGTGCCACATTTTTTAAATCCACTCATCTTTCGATGGGCAGCACAGTTGGTTCCATGTTTTTGCTATTGTGAACAATGCTGCAATATACATGTATGTGGAGGTATCTGTTCCATAGAGTAATCAGAGTTCCTCCGGGTATATTCCCAGTAGGGGGATTGCAAGGTCATATAGAAGGTCGATTTTTAGATCTTTTAGAAATTGCCACACTGTTTCCACAGAATCTGTACTAGTTTACACTCCTACCAACAGTGTAGAAGTATTTTCTTTTCACCACAGCCTCTCCAGCATTTGTTGTTGATTATGTTATTGATCATGGTTAGCCTGACTGGAATTAGGTGGTATCTCAGTGTGGTGTTTTTCTTTCTCTCCCTCCCCTCCCCTCCCCTCCCCTCCCCTCCCTCTCCTCCTTTCCTTCCTTCCTTCCTTCCTTCGTTCCCTCCTCTCTCCCTCCTTTCTTTCTTTCTTTCTTTCTTTCTTTCTTTCTTTCTTTCTTTCTTTCTTTCTTTCTTTCTTTCTTTCTTTCTCTCTTTCTTTCAGCTTGAGTTGGAGTCTTACTTTGTCACCTAGGTTGGAATGCAGTGTGGTTTTAATTTGCATTTTTTGTGTGTGTGTTGGAGTCTCACTCTGTCACCCAGACTAGAGTGCAGTGGCCGCTCCCAGCCACCGCAGCCTCGACCTGCTGGGCTCCGGCGATCCTTCCCCCTCAGCCTTCCAAGTAGCTGGAAATACAGGCGCACGCTACTATGCCCCACTCATTTTGATTTATTGTAGAGATGAAGTCTCGCCAAGTTGCCCAGGTGGGTCTCAAACCCGTGGGCTCAGGCAATTCACTCACCTCAGCCTCCCAAAGGCGCGGAATGACTAGTGAGGTTAAGCATTTTTTATATATCTGTTGCTTGCTCGTATGTCTTCTTTTGAGAAGTGACTATTCATATCTTTTGCCCACTTTTTAATGGGGCTGTTTGTGTTTTTTATTTTTGGCACGTTTGAGTTCCTTTTAGATCCTAAATATTAGACCTTTGTCAGATATACAGTTGGCAAATATTTTTCCCAAGTTTATGGGCTATCTCCCCTCTCTCAACAGTTTCTTTGACTTTGCAGAAGTCAAAGGATGAGGTCTCACTTGTCTATCTTATCTCTTAAGGCATTGGCAATTGGAGTTTTGATCAGGAATTAGTTGCCAGTTCCAATTTCCATAAGGGTGTCCCCTGCATTTTCTAAGGTTCTTATAATTTGAGGTTTTACATTGAGGTCTTTGATCAATTTAGATTTGATTTTTGTGTATAGTGATAGGTAGGGATCTTGTTTCAATCTTCTGCATGTGGTCAGCCAGTTTTCCCAGCACCATTTACTGAACTGGTTCTCCTCTCCCTTGTGGCTGGTGGTGGAGGCTTTGTCAAAGATGAATTGGTTGAGCGATTGAGGTATTGCTTCTGGAATCCCTCCTTGATGAATATGACTTTTGGGGAAATTTGGTGGTGTTGATATTATTTTTTATTCCATTGTGATCTGAGAAGGTGCATGGCAGGATTTCAGTGTTGTGAAATTTGTTTATGCTTGATTATTGCTGAGGATGTGGTTGATTTTAGGTAACATTCCATGTGGTGATGAGTAGAATGTATATTCCATGGTAGTTTGGTAGAATGTTCTGTAGGTAGCAATCAAGTTCATTTGGTCAAGTGTCATGTTGAGGTTCTGAATCTCCTGTTAATTTTTTGTCTTGATGATCTGTCTAGGGTCATTTGTGGGGTATTTAAGTCCCCAGCTATGATAATGTTAGAGATAATATCTTTTACGTTTACGCAGAAGCTGCTTTATGAAAGCTGGTGCTCTTATGTTGGGTGCATATATGTGTAGAATGGATATTTTTTGTTGATAGATTGAAACTTTTATCATTTTGTAGTGACCTTCTGTATCTTTTTAAAATTTTGATAGCTCGAAGATTGAACCTTTTATCATTTTGTAGTAACCTTCTATATCTTTTTAAATTTTTGATAGCTTGAAGGGTATTTTGTCTGATATTTAGAATGTGACTATTGCTTTCTTGTGTGTTCTGTTTGCCTGAACTCTTTTTCCCCATACTCTTATTTTGAGTCTGTGAGTGTTCTTTCTGGTGAAATTAATCTCTTGGAGACAATATATTGCTGGCTGCTGTCTTCAATATTTTATCCATTTTGCCATTCTATGTCTTTTCAGTGATGCATTCAGTCCATTCACATTCAGACTAATTATTGAAATGTGAAAGTTTATCCATATCTTAAAGTTCTTATAGAGTTTGTCATTGTTGTTGCTGTTTGCTTGTTGCCTTTCTTTTGATTGTTGGGTTGATTCATGTGTGTTTTCAATCTTTTTCCCATGTTCTTATGATGGGCATTGTCGTTCTTTTTTTTCCTTTCCTCTATGTTAATACTTTCCTAAGTGTTTCTTGTAGAGCTGGTATGGAGGCAGCATAAGCTCTGAGAAATTGAAAGTCTGGGAAAGATTTTAATTCTCTATCACTGATGAAGCTTAGCTTAGCTGCGTAGGTAATTCTTGGTTGAAATTGTTTATCTTTGAGAACTTTGATGATTGGGTTCCAGGTTTTCTTTGCCTAAAGTCTTTCTGTGGATAAGTCTTACGCTATTCTAATTGGTCTTCCCCTATAGGTAGTCTGACATTTCTCTTTTGCTGCCTTTAGGATTTTTTCTTTTATTCCTACTTTTTGTAGGCAAATTACTATGTGCCTAGAAATTGGTCTACTCATTTGTTTTCTTGCAGGGGTTCTCTGAATCTCTTGTGTTTGAATAGTCACATCATTGATGAGATGAGGGAAGTTTTCTTGGATAATTTCATGGAATGTATGTGCCAGGGTGGTCTCTGTCTCTCTTTCTTCCTCAGGAAGTACATTTAATCTTAGGTTTGCCCTCTTAAAATAATTGCTCATCTCCTGAATTTTTTTCTCTGTCATTTTAGGCATCTTTTCTATGTTTTGACAGTTTGGATTAGTTCCATCTTTTGATCCTCAAACTCTGAGATTCTTTCTTCTGCTTTCTAAGTCTGCTCTACATGCTTATCAGTTTCTTATTTATTTCATTCACTGTATTCTTTATTGTGGCTAGTTATCTCAGTTATCAACTCCTTCATTCTTTCCTCTTTTCTCTCCTCAATTCTATTTATTCTCTCTATTAATATCTGGATATCTGGGTTTGTGATTTGAGACCAGTCATTCTGGGGGCTTTTTTTGTTTGTGTTCTGAAGTCTGTATTCTCAGTGGCTGTCCTCCCAGGGTTCGGTGTGAGACCCATATTCTTTTTTTGTTTTTTATTCATTCATGTTGATTTTCCTCCCTCCTTTTACTTCCCCCCTTCTTTAATTCTGTTGTTCAGGCATGATGGTAGCTTTTACTTCTGTTTTCTCAATCCCCTGTTCTTCTTTATGTGGATCCTGTGGCTTTGTTCAATTCTATAATTGGACTGTGGATAAGGGCTTGTACCTTTTGCAGTTTTGAGAATTAATTGAGTAGGGAACTGTGATTCAGAAACTATCTGCAGCTTCCAGTATCTGCTGACAGTGTGTGGGCCCCTTGGAATCTGCTTCCCACTCCCTTACAATCATTCCATGAGGTGGGGATATAGGTTTGCCCCTTGAAAGCAAAATGAGGCAAGAAAAAGGAAATGAATGGAAAAAGAAAGGAGGGGAATGAGAGGAGGGAGGAGAGAGAGCATGTATGAAAATGTAATCAAAAACAGAAAGAAAGAGAGAGGAAAAAAATCCTAAAACAAAAAATGAACAAAAAATGAGTAAACAAACAAACAGATATCAACAACAACAACAAAAATCTGGCTCTGAGGTTGTTCCTATATGTCTAAATTCCTTTCTGCTCTCCTCTACAGTCCCTCCCCTCTGCTCCCAGCACAGGCTGATAGGGTTGCTCTCAGGTGGGTCAGATGCCCCTGGCCTACTGTGGAAGGTGGGTGGATCAGATCTCGACTCCTGACTTGCTGTCTGTCAAGTCTCCCGCTCAGATCTGATGTGCCTGTGTGTGATCCAGCAAGGGGGAGGAACTTCTGTCTCTCTTAGTTTGATGAGATTACCTCTGGGTCCTTAGTTGGAGGCTGGTTGTAACTGGACAGGGCAATGCATGTCTCTGCTGGGTGGGCCAGAGTATATGACTCTGGTTGGCATTTTCTCACTGATGATGGGGCTCCTCTCCAGTTTTCCTTGATCTTCTTCCTCCATGAATCTGTGACTCCAGTCGCTTTGCTGTCACAGGTGATGGTGTGGGCTGGATGCCAGGTGATGAGAATCAACTGTATTCAGCAGACTTTTCTCAGGAGAGTCCAGAGAGCAGCAGACAATCCTGTGCACCAACAGCTTTAATCTCAGGGTAGTGGGTGATTACAGTCACCTCTGGAGGAGATCCCCAGGTGCATGAACCCAAGTCTCCCCTCAGAAGGACTTTCACTCACCCACCAGCACGTATCCACTCACACAGGGAGTCTTTATGGACACTGACTTTTGTGGAGACTCTCACAGTCCCACCTGTTCTGTCACCCTGCCCACTCTTTAATGGAGTCATTTTTTTTTTTTTCCTTTTGGCACATTTGAGTTCCTTTTAGAACCTAGATTTTAGGCCCTTGTCAGATACACAGTTGGCAAATATGTTCTATTCTGTCTCGGTTATCTCCCCACTCTCTTGATGATTTATTTTGTAGAAGCTTGTCAGTTTGATGATGTCCCACTTGTCTATCTTATCTCTTATGGTATGGGCACTTGGGACTTTGATCAGGAATCGATTGCCAGTTCCAATTTCCACAAGGGTGTCTTCTGCATTTTAAAAATTCTTATAGTTTGAAGTTTTACGTTTAGGTCTTTGATCCATTTAAAGTTAATTTTTGTGTATGGGGATAGGTAGGAGTCATGTTTCAATCTTCTGCATGTGATCAGCCTGTTTTCCCAGCACTGTTTACTGAATAGGTTCTCCTCTCCCCACTGGTTGTTGTTGGAGGCTTTGTCAAAGATGAGTTTGTTGAGAAATTGAGGCTTTGCTTCCAGAATCTCTGTATTTTTACATTGGTATATAAGAATGCAATTGACTTTTGAAAATTCATTTTATACCCTGAGATCGCTCCACAACTAAATGTTTTTTCAGCTTAATAATGGCCTTTACATCCTGATTTTATGATGGAATGGATTACCTTACTTTGGCACTGAGAAACCATCTGTTATTCTAAGAATATACTGGTTTCAGAAGCAACCTACTTTCTGTTTCTTTTAGTTGTACTTCAGAAGTCCAATATACTCTATGTAAAATAATTAATGAAGCACATCAATATTTTAAAATTTGTGCACAGGTAAGACACTTATGAAAATATTGAGAAGATAATTATGTAAACATTCCCCAGTGAGTAGAAATGATAGACTGTTCAAGATACACAGACACTTGTCAAGTATTTATCGTGATTTACTGTGAATTAAACACTTAAAATTAAACATAAACATGCATATTAATATTTTTATAAACGCGGCCCACAAGCTGAAAATAAACACATGCTGATAAAAATAAAAATATGTCTGACAGCAAAGAAGAAAAAAATAAAAATGGTGATAAACTTCTTTGCTGAAAGAATTTACTAAATACAGATGTTAAAATTTAACTATATTTTTAAAATTTGCTATGAAGAACATTTACATTTAAAATAATACTGCATTTGCAATTTTGAAAATAAGTGTAACTTACAAATAGAGCATTATGGAATTGTCTCTACATTAAAAGTAGAGAAATTTTTTCTTAGTTTGTAATATAAAGTATGAATATCTTAGTGCCAAGGATTTTGATTATTTATGACATTGTTATCAAACATGGTTCAAACATGTTTGATTTTATACATGTTAGTGTTATGTTTTCCAATTATAATTTGAAAATAAAGAAAAATCACTGAATTAATTGAATGTTCAAGGAACAAATTACATTTGAAAACAAAATAAACATAAGATAAATGTCATATATTTTAAATAAAACGTTCAAGTTATTGATAGCACATATATTTTTCAAAATTTATGTAGTCTTCATGAAATTGAAATCTGAATTCATTTCTATAAAACACAAAAATCATGATATGTGCTGTTAATTTAAGCTACAATAAGATGAATGATGTGATATTTTTGTATCTGTCTCTTATCTTGCTTTCTGTAGGATCCAGCTCTGAATCTGCATGGAAAATTACACATTTTGATAGCAGAGATATCCAAATATATCTCCTTGTAGCATAATGTTTAAAAAATAAAAATGTTAGAATAAAATTATTGTTATTAGTGTGCGATTCAAATATATGTTAGTCCTACTATATTGTTAAGAATTGTCAGTTTAAAGTTCTTGATCTATAAATATTGCAAATAGATTAAAAAGACATGGAATTATAGCTATATCTATGCTGAGAACCTGGACATATAGAGGCATCTGAAAATTAAATCCATATTGCAGTTGTTAGTTACCCAAGTACCATCCTCTTTGCCCACCAGGAAGAACTGCTTCTTAGGCTAAACTGAACATTCAGGCTCACAAAAATACAGTAGGTGATATTCGACACCAGTGTACTCAGAGAATATAGAGCAAGAATCTCAGCTTGTCAGGAGGGCCACATAAAGTGCCCCTCTCAGTCCGAGTCTTGGAGCAATTTTTGTAGCAATCCATAAGCCATCTGTGAGCTATCTGTTCCCCAGGTAACAGCTCAGGTGTAAGAAGATAAAATCCACAATTTATAGGTGTGGAAACCACCTTGATTAAAAGCCTCACAACTCAAAGGAGTCATCATCTTTTGTATTAAATTTATAGAAAGACCTTTCAAGGACCCCATAAGGTACATACCCAATTACAAAGTCACTACACTCAGGGGAATCCAAAAATTGGGTTTTCTATCAAGCATTTACTCTTCCCCTCATTTAAATTCAGCAGGCAACTGAGAGGGCATTTTACCACAAGCAATGTTGCCTAGTAACTTAGTTGACAAACAGCATTCTTATCTGTTTCTGGGGAAACAAAGCTGGGAAATTTAACTGAAGTTAAACTTCCCAAGCAGAAGGTGAACAATTTGTTAACTCTTTGCCAGCACCATTAAATTGTAAACATAAAAGCCTTGCTAACTCTTTTAAATATACTTTGCTATGATGATGACAAAAAGGAGGAAACTGGGACATTAACAAATCAGAGTATTCTGGGCTGAGGCATATGTAGCAAAAGTTGCTTCTTAAAATCAAGCCATAGACACGAGCCATCAAATTTTTGTGGCGACATAAGACATTTTGTGGTCATTTCAGTATATATTTAATCATACTGGATTTATATACATTAATCTGTTACTAAAAATCCCACCAAAAAAATAGTTTTTATGAACATGAAAATCAATGGAAGAGAAAATTGGAAGATGGAACTGAATGTTCTTGGTAAAATATTCAAATAAAATTCAAATAAAGATCAGAAACTTAACATTTATTATGAACTTAGTGAAAACTTCTCCAGTGGTTGAATGGGATTGCATGATTTGAGATGCAACTGGGAATAGCGGTAGTGGGTATTATGGTTACAGATAAATATCAATAAAGTATTGCTATGAAGGTGATAAACAATACAACTTAACAAATTTAAATCAGATGCATTCAAGTGAGGATATCTCAGTCTTTTTGAAAAACTGATGTGAAGAATATGTTGAAACAAAGTAAAAAAGTGATATAATCTAAAGATAGTGTAAAGTGTATCTTAAAATTTAACACATCATTATAAATACTCAATTTCAAAATTAGATTTAAGACATTGTATAAGAGTCAAGCAAATAAACAGATTTAAAAAATAAAAATGTTTTGTGGGTTTCTGGCAAACTCATTTAACACAAATACCCTGGAATAAAAGCCTCTGTGTGATGAATTTTAAATTTGGTCCTCAGATTTACTAAGAATGCTACTACTGATTATAGATATTTAAATCTCTCACGGAGTACACAAGTAATGAGTATGAGAAAACATGAACAGTAAAAAAAAAAAAGAGAGAAAAAAGGAATCAAACTATAAATATCTGTATACATATATATTTTTACGAATAACAATAATGAGTAGTACATGATATTTTAACATTTTACCTCTGTAAATCTATTGAGATGTGCTTTAAATATATTCACCTTTTCTGAAGTAATTACTCATCTTTGCAAGTCTGATTCATACATAGTATAATTGGTATTTTAAAATGTTAGAATTCCTATTTACACAAATTACTTTCTTGTCATTGAGGGAAATACTAACTTACAAAAATTTATATCTACGTAGTTGAATATACTATAAAAATTATGAGAAAAAATCAACAATGTGAGAAGCTGTATGTGTGTGGGGAACAGGGAGTATAAGAGAACTAAACTCTTCATTCAGTTTTGCTGAGAACATAAAACTAATATAAAGAATAAAGTGGGATTCTGCCAGGGGATAGAGGTATACCTTATCAGTAAGGGTAACTGCATAATGAACATCTGTATACTTAACCCTGAATTGTACCCCACATCTTTACAATTAAAATTTTAAGAAAAGGAATTGTGTATTAATTTTAAAAAATACATATAAAGAATACGAGTGCAGCTTTTTCCTCCATAGATATATTTTATAGTGGTAATGTTTGGACTGCAAGGGTAGCCATTACCAAAATAGTGCACTTCTCCACCCTTCTGAATCTCTAGTGTCTGTTTTTCTATTTTGTATGCTCATGTATACACATTATTTACCTCCTACTTATAAGTAAGAGCATACAGTATTTGACTTTCTGTTTCTGAGTTATTTCATTCCAGATAATGGCCTACTTGCATCCATGTTGCTACAAACGACATGATTTTATTATTATGGTTGAGTAGCATTCCATGAGTGTGTGATTTTGTGTGTGCGTGTGTGTGTATTCCATTTTCCTTATCCAGTCACCACTTGGTGGACATTTGCACCAAAGGATTTAGATGATTCCATGAAACTGTTATTTTAAATAGTTATGCAATAAACATATGCATGCAAATATCTTTTTCATATAACTATTTCTATTTCTTTGGGTAGACACCCAGTATGTAGACCACTGGATCAAATTGCAATTCAATTTTTAGTTCTTTGTTTATCATAAAGGTTGTACTGATTTGCATTCCATCAACAGTTCTGTGCATTCCCTTCTCTTCACATCCTTGTCGATATATGTTATATTCTGACTTCTTAATAATAGTCATTCTGACTGGTGTAAAATTGTATCTCATTGTGGATTTTACTTATATTTCTTTGATGACGAGTGAGTGATGCTGAATATTTTTTCATATGCTTGTTTGGCCACTTGGATGTCTTCTTTGGAAAATTTCAGAAAGTGTCAACAGAGTAAGATACTGTCTACATGCTCTCATAATATTTAGTCAAAATGGAAATATGATATACTGTTGAAAACTTATAAAACTGAATTGAATAATTCTATTTTAGTAGCTGTGCTACTAAGGCATGTATACCTTCAGAGGAATAAAAGTTTTAGACAAATATTACAAATGTGGAAATTAAAAAATGCAAATATTGTTAATACTGTGTATTGTGTCAACATTTATGAAAAATTTTACATACTATATTCAAGTTTCAAAAAACCTCAATTTTTAAATGTATCAGACATGTTGAAAAATGCATTAAAACAGGTTATGCAACTTTTCCTATTGATGATTTATGAAGTTTTTGCACAAAGGCATTGGTTTAAATTTACTCTATATGACATTGAACAAATTAAACACTTGATTTAATTTAACAAATCAAATCATTGATAAATGAAAACATATAGCAACCTTCAGTTTAAATAATCCTCATCTTGGAAGTCTGGTCTGAATTCTTCAGGCAAACAAATGCATCCCTATAGATTTTTTAATACTTCGGTTATAAAACATGTTCTTTATTAGTTTTATTATTATAATTCCCATATGCTCACCAAATTTCCTAGTAGTTTAAATATATTATATAATAAATGTTTTGAAAGAATGTACAACCGATTACAAAAACTCTAATTCAAATATAGTTATTTTGTTAGTACCAGGTTGACATAACTATACCTAGTTATTTTCAGTTCCAAAGCAATGATGATAATAAGACAATGGTCATTATTTTTTTTTCTACATAGGTTTATTCAATAAAAAGTTAAAATAAAAATGAGGAAAATGAAAGTAAAATTAACAATGAACAACAACAAAATAGGAGAAGTGAACTAGTGTTTATATTGTTTTATGATAAAAGATAAGACAAATGCTAGTAATTTATTTATAACATTTATAAGAATCCATCACATCTTATTGTGCACATTAGATTTCAATATGCTTATAGATTTTGTCTTATTAAATTTTTTTGTTTGTTTTAATTCATCTTAATAACATTTAATATTCATTAAATGATATTATAATAAAATGACAATTTTATTCCACATAATCTCTTTAATTTTAGCTAATTCAATTCATATCATTTATTAGATGCTGGCAATTTTTAAAGGAGAATTTGTTAAAATACATATTTTTATGATGAGATACAATATATTTCATGATAATCCTCCTAAATTCTTTGCATTGAGTTTTTTTAGAAGCTACCTCATTCCAATACACAGTATTTAGTAAACCGTTAAATTAAAATGTTTTTATTTTTAAAATATTTGTGTGTTTTAATAAAAATATTATTTAAGCATATACTTCATTTCAGAAAACAGAGACCTGGCCAAAACTGGTTTAAGAAGAAAGAGTAGAAATTGAATTAAAGTGTATATGGATTTGTCTAAGGTTTATTATGAATAATAGTATTAAGAAAAATGTGACATACTGTTTAAAGGATGGAAAGTAATTCATGTTTTTTCTTTTGAAATTATTAAATGTTATGCTCCATATATTAGTTGTGCCATTAGACTAGTTTCTACTTTAGCAATCCATGGTATTTTAAACAGAAATGATTAAAGAGGTTATTAGTAAATCTACAAAGAACAAGGCACACAATGTTTAAACATTACCCTATCATCTGAGCCACAAATGTTCAGCATCATTATGTTTTCACAATAGCAATTTGCTATAACACTGAGTAAGCAATCAATATAGGCAGGTAGTGCTTGTTACAGTTATCAAAAAAAGTACAGCCTCTTCTGTTCAACCTTTGCAAAATCAATAAACAGACCTCTTTATAAGAGAGACTGTTAGTCTCAATTTCAGACGACCGTGAAAGGTACGAGCTCTAATTATCAAGGTAAAAACTGTTCCAATGTTCACCTCGCTGTTTGCAAAGTGTGATTTGATTTGAAACTCAATGAGAAATAAAAATAAGATGGATTACTACACAAACACACACACACAAATACTTAAAATCTCGATAATTGTAAGAATAGTAAAATGCTGAATGTGCATAAGTAAAGTGCTAGATATGACTATTATAGAAATTAAAACAAGAAATGAATTAGCAAGCCTAAAATAAATACTTTTTGAATGCAAAAATATTCTAGTTTGTACTCTGCTGTATTTTTCTATCAATAGAACTGTTGATTTTCAAATCAGAAAATGGTATTTGGATAGAAATATCACTAAGGTAGATAAACATAACTGTGCCACATAATAAATGATGGCTCTTAAAGTAACTGCCATAAGGCATGGAATGCATAATTTTCATTTAAAAAAATGTAGAGATAATCAAAAACATATCTTTATTGTACAGATGGAAAATCTATGGCCCTAAAACCTAAGCAACTGGGGCAGGCATCATATTAAGTTTGCTTCTGTATCCAAACCTAAACCTGAACTTCTTGATTTTCCTTGTTTTCCCAATATTCTTAGGTTTTGTGGTAATGACTTCCAAATTATAGTGTTGTTATTGAAACAATACTTTGCTTCGAGTGTGTCTTATTCAACCACTAATCTATGCCATTCATACAAAAAGAAAACTGCTTAGTAAGGTGGAACTAAACTATGGCAAAATCTGGTATCCCGAAGGTTCTAGATTTGCTATAGTTTGGTAATAGCTGAGATGGTGTGACTTGGTAGCAACAATGCTGAACTGCATTCTACAGACATGCATAAGCCTATTATTACAATGAATTGATTTTTTTTCTTGAGCCCTATTTTTGTAGATAATTGTAGCTACCATGGAATAGAGAATGAATTGATGACAAATTTTTCTATTGTTTTAGACACATAACAAGACTAACAGATTAACAAGTTTATCAGCAAAACTGAATCAGATAAACATCCTATAAAAGGATCTCTCCCAAATATATCCACAAACAGTGGTTAGGGCAAATTATGAGGAACATTTTGTAGATATGCTGAAAGAGAAGAGATTCTACTCAAGGAAAGAGAGTACTTGACAAGGCTTTTGTGAGAAAAATGTAAACAGTGGGAATATTTGACCTAAGAGCTATCATTCTTTGAGCTCATTTTTTGAGTTTGTATTTTTTATAAACCCTAATTCACTACAGTCATGAGGATTGTGAAGTTGATGGTGATGAGTATTAAGCTAGAAAAACCGAGTGTGGTCTGGCTTGTGGACCCAGATTTATTAATAAATGTGTTTGGGGAGTAAAATGAAGAGTTAACAGCAAACAACATTTTCCATAGCTTATAAACTTACTATCTGAAAAGAAAATTTGTTTCATCATGTTCCTTTCAATTAAGTGTTGACTGCAAATTAATTTATAATGATTCCTATGGAGCACTTTTGTCTTCAACTGAATATAAACTTGACTGATGCAGTTCATTGATTATATGTGTAAAACTATCCAAGATTTCCTGTGTAGGTTTTAATGTAATCAGTGTTAATTAATAATTACCAAAGTTGCAAAGTTTCTTCACAAATTCCATTAAGACTGTGCTGTTAATGATTTTTTTTTTGCTGAGAAAGCCAAATATCCAACTTATAGTACATTTCTAGTTATAACAATATTTCTAAGTGACATTTTCTGAATTATTAAGAACACATATGTATTTGTTAATGTATAGGATTGTTCTATGATATTTATCATTACTCCATAAATAATGTTCTATAACTATACTTGTGCATTTTTTGTAAATAAGCACAATTCTGGAGAGTTAACGTATTCTGAGAGGTGAAAGAATTATTCATTGTTATTTTCCAAATTCAGATCCCTTTTAAAAATACTAACAGCTAATCTGTTTTTCTGGATTATACTAATTTAAGTAATAGTATATACTAGCATAAACAAAAAAAAATGACAGGAAGAATATGTCATCAAAATTATTTCTGGCTTTATTAGAGAGAAAACATAATATATGCTGATCGTAGATTTGAATTCTATTTTAACTTCTGCAGGTGGAAGGTCCAGTGGACATGTCATTTTATTTTTTTCTTATATTGGAGTCATATTGCTATTCTCTTCAAATGGCATTTTCTGTACTTATTCTGCTGGTTACAAAAAGCGTGCATTTAAAATTTCTATTGCATATTTTATGGTTATAAATTACTACTTTTATTACTCATAGTCATTTAATTTCCTTTGTATAATCTTGATTTTCATTATGTACATATATACATATTAAATTTTAAAAATTAAACATTTTTATTTTTGAGTCAAGGTTTTATTCTGTCACTTAGGCTGAAGTGCAGTGTCATATTCACGACTCACTGCAGACTTGGTCTCCTGATCTCAAGCAGTTCTTCCACCTCAGAATCCCAAGTAGCTGGGACTACAGATACATGACACTGTGCCTGGCTAAGATAAAGTCTTGTGTTTTCAAGGCTGCTCTTGAACTTGTAGTCTCCAGCAATCCTTCCACCTGGGCCTCCCAAGGTGCTGAGATTGCAGGCATAAGCCACTGCTCCCAGCCAGAACACATATTTATTTATTTATTTATTTATTTAATTAATTTATTTTTGAGTTGGAGTCTCACTCGGTCGCCCAGTCTGGAGTGCAGTGGCCGCTCCTGGCCACCGCAGCCTCGCTTGCTGGGCTCTGGCGATCCTTCCACCTCAGCCTTCCGAGTAGCCGGAACTACAGGCATGCACTACCACGCCCGGCTGATTTTTTGATTTATTGTAGAGATGAGGTCTCGCTGCCCAGGCGGGTTTGAACCCGTGGGCTCAGGCAATCCACTCACCTCAGTGTCCCAAAGGCACGGGATTACAGGCTGAGCCACCGAGCCTGGCTCAGAACACGTGTTTAAATCTTACATTTGTTTCTTAAGTGGCATGCATTATTTGAAGATATCCAGATGTAATAACTACATTATTTGGTTTGCTTATGTAATAATTAATAATAAGATGCAATAAAAAAGACAGGCCTATGCACAAAATAATGAATAATACAGGGATAAGGAGTGCTAAACCCTGTACAGTTTAAAATCCACATGTAACTTTGACTTCCTCAAGACGTAACTACTAATAGCTTACTCTTGCCTGGAAACTTTGCCAGTAACATTTAGTTAACATGAATTTGTATGTTATATGTATTATATACTGCATTTTTACAATAACATGGGTTAGAAACATTCGGGCTAGGTGGCTCAGCCTGTAATCCCTCATCTCTACAATAAACCAAAAATTAGCAGGGCGTGGTAGCACGTGCCTGTAATTCCGGCTACTCGGAAGGCTGAGGCAGAAGGATTGCCGGAGCCCAGCAGGTCGAGGCTGCGGTGGCCGGGAGCGGCCACTGCACTCCAGTCTGGGTGACGGAGTGAGACTCCAACTCAAAAAAAAAGTTACTTAAAAAAATTTTACTTTTAAGAAAATGGTAACAGAGAGAACATATATTTACTCTTTGCTAAGTGGAAGTGAATCACCATTCACAATCATCATTCATGTTGAGTAAACTGAGGAGGAGGAAGAAGAGAAGGGGGTCGTCTTACAGTCCCAGAGATGGTAAAGGTGAAAGAAAATCCATGTTTAAGTGAATTTACACAGTTTAAATCCACACTGTTCAAGGATCAGCAGTGTATATAGAAATGGGAATGAAATATTTGTTGATCATATAGTCTACAACATTACAGATTTCGTTTATTAGTCCTAGATAATTTTTTGTAGACTCCTTGAGACTCTCTACACAATCATGTCATCTTCAAATATAAATTGTTTGATTTCTTTCTTTTCCGTCTGTTTGCTTTTTCCTTCTTTCCTTGCCTTAGTGCAGTGCCTGGAAATTCCAGCACTACATTAAATAAGGTGGAAAAGAAGATACATACTTGTCTTCTTTCTAGTTGTAGTGAAAAGACATTTAGTCTTTAATCATAAAGTACTTTGTCTTCCTTTTTATAATTTTGATGTAGAAACCTAAGCTATTGGTTATTGACTTTGAATCTTTTTTTTAAGATATACAGTCTTTTCAGCAGTACTTTAATTATTTGAAGGGTGCAGGAAGCAACCAGAAGGGCAGCTCCCAAAATGGCACTGACACACCAGACAACAAAGGCCCTAGGTCCCGGCTTCTGTGAGTACAATTCCCCACGCGAGCGAATTTCAAACCTTCCCGCGCGAGAGATTTCAAACCTGCAAGCCTCCAATCTATAGCCAGCTTTGTTATGCATCCAATAGGACTATAACATGGCGTTGGCCCCACTCTGCTCCCATGCAGCTCCTCCAATAGGAACATAGCATGGCCCCTTCCAGCCCCTGTCAGGCTAATAAATACCGCCCTCTCCCCACAACTCTTTCTTTTGGTCTCTCTTCCTCTCTCTCTGTTGCTCTCTCCCTCTCTCCAGCTCTCTCCCCGCCTCTCTCCCACTTCCTCTCTCTCTCTTACTCTCTCTTTCTCTCTCTCTTTTCCTTTTTTCCTGTTACAGATCCCCTCTGTAACAGTCACTTTAATAAATCTCTTGTTCCTGGCCAGGTGTGGAGTCATTACTGGTGCAGAACTTCTTTCATTGGTGCTGTGACTTGAATCGGGTGCTCCCTTGCCTTTGTGTGGGTGTATTCCCATAGGCAGGATCCCCGACCCAGCGCCAGTGGCCACTCCAGCCTTCCCAGACCTTTGCCACCATTTTGAAAGCATGAACTGCATCCACCAGTGACCATTGGATAGGTGAGTTCCCCAGACGTGGAAGCCTGAAACTTGCCCGGGATCCCCGGGGGAACTGGCTATTGATCGTCCGGCAGCCCTTCCGCCCCCAGGGCAAGGGGGAACACACCCCACCTCAGCCTTCATGGCCACAGCAAACCCTAAAGGCTTCCTCTTCTCTTTCATCTCTCTGAACCCTTAAAACTCCCGCGGCTGCTGGGATGCAGTGGGCCCCAGGGGTCCCATGTTTGCCAACTCACAGCAGCCTCCGTAAAATTCTCTCTCTCCCTCCCCAAGGAATCCCACGTCTGTCGGGCTGCAGTGGACCCCGGGGGTCCCACGTCTGCTGGCCCACAGTGGATTCTGAAGTACTCCCATATCTGTCGGGTAACAGGGAGCCTTGGAGGCTCCATGTTTGTTGCCCCACAGTAAGCCCTATTCGACTAGCAGGAATCTCGAACACGCTCCCACTCGCCGCCTGGTCAAGTGCTTTCCGTCTGGTTCAAAAATTCTTGCACAAGGTGCCTTGACCCCCTCGGTTCTCCAGGAGGACCCTGGTTGTGCCAAACCCCTGTGACAACAGGCTTTGCCACAGCCACACTTCTTGGACAGCTGACTCTTCGGGGGATGCCCTGTTTAGTCTACCTGTCTCACCATGGGAGGCTCGTCATACCTACCAGCCGATTCCCCCCTTAAATGCCTTTTAAAGAATCTCACTACACTTTCTCTTTCCCCTGATATCAAACCCAAATGCCTAATTTGTTTCTGCATGCAAGACTGGCAAACGAACCCCTTAGACAACCAAAATCAGTGACCCCCCCCAGGAGTCCCTCAATCCTGATATTATTCAGGACTTATATAATTTCTGTGAGCATTCAAAATGGTGGTTAGAGATTTCCTATGTTCAATCCTTTTCTCTCCTCCGTGAACATCCCCACCTCTGCCTCAATTGCAATCCCTCTAATCTCTACCCTCCACTCATGCTAGCATCTGCCATCTCTTCTACAACTTCTCCTTCTCCCCTTGTTTTACACACACTTCAGCCTCCTCTTCAAAACTCCCCTCCCCCCGCTGCAGACACTGTAAGTCCCAGTTCCGCTACCCTCTCCTCCATCTCAGAATTTGACCCTGCAGACAAGCCCCCCCCACTTACAGGCAGCCTCAACAGCCTCAGGCTCCCCCACCCCTACCCTCCTCTACTCTGGCAGCTCGATCCCTATATCCTCCCATTCCAATCGTTCCCCAGTGTAGCTCTCCGGTAACCGAAACCAAGACTGCGCTGGTCGTCCTAGCAGTTTACTAATATTGATTTAAACTCTATAAAGGGACAAACTCTTTTGGCTATATATTTTATCTCCCAGTCAGTACTGGGTATTAGGTGCAAACTCCAAAAATTAAAAAAGGGCCCACAAACCCCTCAATTAGAGCTATTAGACACTGCCTCTAAAATCTTTAACAACCAAGAGAAGGAAAGAATACAGCACCACCAACATAAGCAGTAAGCACTTCAGCTTTTATCTACCACTTTAGCAGAAAAAGCCACCACTGATAATCTTCCACCCCAGATGGTCAATAGCAGAAGGGGTACACAGCCCCCTTCCCAGGTTTGTTTCCAATGCTGTCAAAATGGGCATATGGCCAAAGACTGTCAAGCCCTGCCCACCAGCAAAACCCTGTCCCAAATGCAAACAGCATGGACATTGGGGTCATGATTGCCCCGTTAGCCTAGCCAGAGGAGAGCACATGACCCAGAGACTTGCTGCAATTAAGGGACATCAGACATCTTACACGATCTCAAAGGGGGATCTCTTGGGCTTGCTCCAGTCAGATTGACTCACCCCTAACTTGGTAGCCCCAATGTCTTCAAAACAAACTATTAAACTAACCGAACCTAGGGTGGAAATATCAGTAGCTGGAGGGGTTATATCATTTGTTATTAATACAGGGGCTACATGCTCAGCTCTATTTAAATTTCCTGATCCACTCCTTCCTTCACCCCTTTTGGTTGTGGGGGTACAGGGAATTATATCCAGGCCCCTCACTACGCCATTACTTCCATGTGTTCTGGGAAATAAAATATTTCAACACTCTCTCCTTATTATGCCAACGTGTCCAGCTCCATTATTAAAAGGGGACATTATGACAAATGTTAAAACATTATTCTTTACCCTGAGCCATCACCACTGTGCTTTTTGGGTGTCTTTTGTATAGCTTTAAATTTCCCTAATAGTTTCATGTTGAATCCCTTCCACTGCATATAAACTTATTGCTTTGGTTAAAACTCTAAGGTTAGGAAAAATGTAAAGAAAGTTGTTGGTGTAAGGTATGTTTTTAGTAAGAAAGGATAAATAAAAAATAATTGTATAGGAAAGAATATTGTATGGTACATTTTTGTTCTATAATAGAATGGCTGGTTAAAGAAAGTATAGAACAAAAATAGAAGGTTTAAGCATGTCAAAAAATGGTATGAGCATGTCAAAAAATAGTATAAGTATGTCAAACATAGTAGGTGAAAGTTTGTGAAAAGAAGTAAAAGAAATTCTGTAAACACTCGAGGCTACAAAAAAGTTTAATTAGCCCCCCCCCCACTGTCTTTGTTACAAAAGAGCGAGGTTTTTCTTTTCAAAATCGTTGGGCTATCATTTTGACTAAATAAGTAACTTTTACAATAACTACTGTGATTTTGTGTTATAACATGCTTTTAAAAACTTTGGTACTTAAACTCTTCAAGTTCTTAACTCAGTCTCTAGGGTGAGATAAGCAGCAAGCTCCAAAAACCACACCTACCCCACTCCCTTCTAAATTGCCTAAAGACCAGGTAAATTAATTTCACTAACAACATTGCCAAATTGCTAACAAACTTTAAAATCTCCTCCCAGGCACAAGGATTACTATCCAACATAGGATGAGTGACAAAATAACCTGGACTTCACTCTCTAGCACATCAATTGTTATAAAAGTATATCAGCACTTAAATTTTCTTTTAGATATGCTCTCTTCCAGGTTTTCTGTCTACCTCCACAACCTGCTCCAGGACAGCTGGTTACTACCATCCTTGTGCTCATTAGAAGACTGGCCAGAACACGTCGCTGTTCTACACTTACAAGGAACCTTCACGGAACTCTCACCTGCAGAAATCTACACCTTCGGCGCCTACCTTTGGGCCCTGCTCTGGCTGGTTCTGCACCCTTCCACCACCTTACCCCCACAACGCCCCCGACCAGGAGGAAGTAGCCAGAAAGAGTAACGATGCCCCTCCCCATAAAAAACAGAAAAGGTGGGAATGAAGGGTGCAGGAAGTGACCAGAGGGGCAGCTCCCAAAGTGGCGCCGACACACCAGACAACAAAGGCCCTAGGTCCCAGCTTCTGTGAGCACAATTCCCCATGTGCGCGAATTTCAAACCTTCCCATGTGAGATTTCAAACATGCAAGCCTCCAATCCATAGCCAGCTTTGTTATGCATCCAATAGGACTATAACACGGCATTGGCCCCACCCTGCTCCCATGCAGCTCCTCCAATAGGAACATAGCATGGCCCCTTCTGGCCCCTGTCAGGCTAATAAATACAGCCCTCTCCCCACAACTCTCTCTCTCTCAGTCTCTCTTTCTCTCTCTCTCTGTTGCTCTCTCCCTCTCTGTAGCTCTCTCCCCACCTCTCTCCCACTTCCTCTCTCTCTCTTACTCTCTCTTTCTCTCTCTCTTTTCCTTTTTTCCCATTACAGATCCCCTCTGTAACCTCCACTTTAATAAATCTCTTGGTCCTGGCCAGGTGTGGAGTCATTACTGGTGCCGAAATTCTTTCACTATGTCCAACATATTTTAAGATGCTGTACTTTTATTTTTATTTCATTTTATATAATTTTGTTTTGGGTTTGTTCTAATTTCTTTGAGACTTTTTTTGAGATATGGCTTATTTAGAAGTGTGTTTTATTGTTTAATTTCCAAGTATATAAAGATTTCTCTGTTGTTCTTTAGTTAATGATTTGTAGTTTAATTTTATTATGGTCAGAGAACACAATCTGTATTCTTATACAATTTTGTATTTTTTAACTTGTAGAGGATTGCTTTATGATTGTAAATATTATCCATTTTGTTGAGTTTTTAATTTTTGTTATTTTTCATTTCTATAATTTCTATTTTACTCTTTTTTATAACTTGCACTTTGGCTGATGTTTTCTAATTTTTAATTTATTTCAAGATCACTTGTAATTGCTTGATGAATTAATGTTATTATTGTTTACTTGACAATCTTTGCCATATAATTCTAGTACTTGATTCCTCTTGGTGTCAGTGTTAATCTAATTGTCTTTTCTCATTCAAGTTACAATTTTCTTGGCTCTTGAAATGGCAGATGATCTTTGTGTTCTTTATATTTTGACTATTATGTTAGAAGACTTTGGATTTTGTTTATTTACTTGTTTGTAGGAAGTACATTTACTTTGATTCAGTATACATATTCTAGGCTATTTTTGTCAAATGTGTTTGTAATGACAATATCAGTTTCAGAGACTGTGTAATACTGTTTTGATGTGCTTTTTTTGTATCTTACACTACTGGGCTCCCAAAAGTCTACTAGATCCTGTTGGCACTGCTGAAGAAGACAGATACAGCTTCAGCAGGCCTGAATGCCAGTTTTCTCTCATTTGAGGAGCATTGTCTCTAGATGGCAGAGAGAAAAGGTTATTCCCAGGCTAGAAGCTTGTGATGAGGATGACATCCAGCCATGGGAACTCTAGGCTAGGAAGGGAAGATTTAAGTTTGACTAAGAAATAAAGGTCTTGCCTGTGGCCTTTTATTTCAGTATGGCTGACAATTGATCTCCCCTATCAATACTGATGTCATTTCCTCAAGTCACAGGCTTGACTCCCCTTCAATTCAGGGGAGAAATTAGCATGCATATGCCACTTTCTTTTGACAGTTTGATAGAAAATACCAAGGCAGTATTGTAAGATGCTCTTTCTTCATGTTTGGGGTCTATATCTTTTTCTTTTTCTATTTTTTTTCTATCCACTGTTGAGAGTTCTCTTTGGCTTACAATTTAACTTAGTTGATACAGGTAGTAAGAGAAGAATCTATGCCATCTTTCCTAGACTGAAAGTTCTCTGACATACTTTAAAGTCAAAGGAAGAATTAGTGGCAATCAGGAAAATATCATGCTATTTTTTTTTTGAGTTGGAGTCTCACTCTGTCGCCCAGACTGGAGTGCAGTGGCCACTCCTGGCCACTGTAGCCTCGCATGCTGGGCTCCAGTGATTCTTCTGTCTCAGCCTTTCGAGTAGCCGGAATTACAGGTGCATGCTACCACGCCTGGCTAATTTTTTTATTTATTGTAGAGATGAGGTCTCGCTGCCCAGGCGGGTCTCGAACCTGCGGGCTCAGGCAATCCATTCACCTCAGCCTCCCAAAGGTGTGGGATTACGGGCTGAGCCACTGAGCCTGGAATGGAAAATATCATGCTATTATAAGAGAAAGATAATAATGAATTGTACTGGTTGTAAAATAGGTCATTTTTGGATAAAATTTTAGATTGAGCTAACAATGTCTCTTAATAATTTGAAGGCATGACAAGGTAAAGTTGGAAGTAGAAAAAATAGATAAAAGCTCTACTCTTTCATGACTTGAGAATTACTATAAGAATTACATGAAAAGTAGATATAGTAAGGAAGGATGAGGGTGATGTGGAAATCTAAAGTCTAATTTTGGTTATGATGATTTTGAGAGGTCAGTTAGACACACAAGATAAATTATCAGTAGGGCAATTCATTCTATAAGTCTTATCTTTAAGGGAGGGATCTAAGGTAGAGATATAAATTTGAGACAAAACTATAGATAATATTGCAAAAATGCACACAAAATGATGGGTCTGGAGGACAAGAATAGCCATCTTACATAATGGCAATATCAGTTATATTACAAAGAAAAGAGGTGGGCATCTGCTAAAAAGGTCTATTAACTACTTCTATAGCGATTCCTTCACTTCCAACCTTATAAGGTAGATATATGGTATTGAAAGTACTAGAGACATGGAATTTTCATTGGAGCAGATACGTAGCATGAGTGCCTGTCCAAGGAAAAAAAACAAATAAATGTATTTGTCATTGGCAAACACACATCTATAAGCCTCCATATAAATATTTCATATTACTTGTGTATCACATATCTATCACTGATGATAATTTGGAATTGGGAAGATGTTTTGAATATATCTATCACTGATGATAATTTGGAATTTTTCTTTTGTAAAAATGTCCTTGGGAGCTGAATCTATGAAAACATCACTTGTATTAATTTCCTAGGGCTGTGGAAGCAAAGTGAGTGGCATATAACAATAAAAATAATGTCTCATGGTTCTGGAGGATAAAAGTCTAAATTAAAGGTATCGGCAGGGTTATACACCCCCTGAAACCTGTAGGAAAATCTTTCCATGCCTCTTGGTAGCTTCTGGTGGTTTGCTAGCACTCTTGGATGTTCCTTGGCTTGCATCCCTGCCTGTCTTCACATGGTGTTGTCCTTGCCTGTGTCTATCTTATTTGCCGTCTTTTTGTAAGAACACCAACCAAAGTGGATTAGGGTCCAAACTACTTTGGTGTAGCCTCATCTGAACTTAACTAATTACATCTACAATAATTTTATTTTCCAATAAGGTCACATTCTGAAATACTGAAGGTTAGGACCTCAAAATAACTTTTCTTGGGGGACACAATGTAATAACACCAATATATTATTTTAAAATAAGATTTAGTTTTTTGCTGTTGTTGTTTAAAAAATGTGTAAACTGGTATGGGAGTGAATAGTTTTTATATTAATTTTTGAGAATCATTTATGCAAGAAATTCTTCAGGCAGTTTTGAAGTTGTTTTGAGAATTGTATGATATATCTGCTGCAGGGGATTTTAGTTTCCATTAGAGATACAAAATTAAAATAACAGTGACTGCTCATGAAATCATTAAATCATTTAAATTGTGCCACACATTTCAGCAATGTCTGTGAGTGCAAGAAAAACTACAATACAATCTTTATTTTTTGTTCAGTTCATTCATAAATTAGTGTCTCAACTAAATAAGCATTTTCTCTCAGTGACAACATATACTTCAAATGAGTCATTGTTAATTGCAGCAAACATGTCAATATTTTTAAGTGCTTAATTCATAGTCCATTCCTTTTGAACTTACTCATGATTCTGGGATGAGACTTGTTACTTTAGTTATTTTAATTATTTTAGTAGATAGCATCACTCTTTATCAGATTAACTTTAATTCATTTGTTCAAAGATTTAATTCCTTTTATTTAGCATACATTTGTCTATTGAAGTTACAATTTGTTTTATTTTGAAACAGAAAACCAGTTGAACTCTGCACTACATAAAATAAACACTCTATAATGACACAATAATTGTGTTAAACTATAGACATTTAGACTAAAATTGTTTAATAGCAAAGTAATGGTTTGTATCCAAGTTTGCAATAGATATTCTGTGTATGCTCAAAAAAGTATGATGAAGATAGTGGTAATAATCACTTTCAATTTATTTTTTCAAAGTATATTCAGGCAACTACACTCCATAATCTAATGATGCTAATCTTTATCTATATCATTATTATATTTAAAAAAATGCTGTTAGTTCAGGAATCAATGTCTGCAACTTCAACAAACTGAAGACAAATTTGCTGTAGTAATTTTATTCTGGTCAATTACGTCTGGGCAATGAGGAATAAAACAGAGATGGAAAAGATTATACAGTTCATGTTGAGAATAAAATAGTAAATGCATCTCACTAAATTGAAGTGATTCAATGACCAAAGAAAGTCATTCTTCAGGGAAGTTTTTTATTGTTTCTAAGAATGAGATAGGTAAAGTAGAAAATTATCTATATATAAATATAGATTAATTGTATGCATTTCACATATATTGATCATACAATTTTTTAGTCAGTTTAACTCAAGCAGAAGTGGAAATAAAAACCATTTACCTAGGTGATTTTAAAAGAGATTAAATTAGAGTAGAACATATAGGTTTTAATTCTTTCTTTAGAGAGAATATAGTTTAAATACCTGGTAAGAGTTGAGTTAGGTAAGATTACACTCCTTCAAATTTAATTCCCATCTAATATTCTATTATTTAACACACACACACACACACACACAGAGAGAGAGAGAGAATAACATATATATGCATACCTGAGTCAAATTCAGTTTATCATTCTTCGTATTCTGAAAACAATGTAGAATATAATATGACATGATATCTTGAGGCATGATCACTTCCTTGTTATTATTTCCAGGATAATAAATTCTGTTCAAGTGCTTTCCCAAGATTGAGATGCAGAAACAGTGAAAAAACTACATATGAACAAGTATTTGAGAGTATTGTTCAAAGACTCTTTGGCTGGTTTCTGGTTCATTCTGACTATATTTCTGTTTTACCATCACTCAGGACAAAAACTTCACCTGCTTTAGTGGTTTATAATTTTAAAGGGAAGGATGTGTAGAAAATTATTTCATAAATGCCTCTCTTGAATGAAGGACAGATTGCAAATGGTTATTTTGTTAAAATTTGGTTAAAAGATTTACAGAAAGTACATTTTTGTGATTGGAAAAATGGGAATATTATTAGTTACAATTAAAGAGAAAGAGTGAGAGAATAAAGAGAGGATAATTGAGAAAAAGGGGAAGGTCATTAACGGTTATATGACTGCTGAAATCTACGGTTTTCTATTTTGTAACAAATATTAGCCAATAAAAAACTATGAAAACAAAATGATAAACCTTAACTATACCCCCATCTATCACATTTTATGTCAGAGGGTCACAGATTCTTTTTAGATAAGAGATTTTAAATATGATATTTTTTCATTTATGTGAGTTTAATTAATTTATTCATAACAGTATAATTTTTTTTCCTGGTCTGCAAACCTGATTCAACTAAATTAAACACTCATTAACACCACACAATATAAAATAAAGGTAAATTATTTTTGAATACTTATTTTTTTGGAAGGCAATCATGCTAAAATTGTTTCTATCACCCAACCTTTTAACTTTCTCTAATATTCCAAAGACAAAAGATTTCTCTATCTGAACTATTTTTCTCTGGGCACATACTGTCATTTCAACTCAGAATTTGCTATTATTTGATTCCAATTCTGATTATTTTGTTTATTCTATGTGGAAATTGGAAGTATATATTAGGATTTCAAAGCTTGAATATTTCTCAAAAAAGGTATCAAATGAGCCACATTCAATATATTGGGTGGGATTGAACTCTCTTACTGGGTTACTTCTCAACACAGTATTAATCCTTCACTGTATAATGTTCTCTAAGATTGTGAAAGTAAAAGTTGTATCTTCTATGAACCTAAGTTTTTCAAAATGTACAAATTTGGGAAACAATATTTTTCATACACAATACATAGTTTTCTGGAAGTTCTTATAAATTTCAATCCAAAATATTTTACTGACTAAATCTTCAAATGATAGTAGCCTACATTTTCTTAAAGAGAGTAAGGTGATAGCAATATTTGGCACTGAAACATCCCCACCATCTCTCCTACTATAAGTTATCTAATTTCAAAAATCACAAAGATAATTTTAAAATTATCTTATCTATATATGATTATATAATTCTTAAAGTGATTCATAGTTATTTTATAATCTGAGCTAAAAATATAGAACAGGAAGATTTTATCCCAAAATATATCTTTTTCATCTTTTATTGCTAAACACACACACACACACACACACACACACACCCTTTCTTTCTAAAATTATATATAGAAAAGATACAACTATATTTTGAAGAATGCCACTTAGATAGAGGTGAGGAAAACCAGAATACATCACATCAAATTATGCCTCTTTCACAAAAATATTTTTTTAAGCTCAAGTCAATTAAGAAATAGCAAAGAGAAGAGAGCAAGAGCTTTTTGTATCTTCCTTCCCTTTTCCACTTAAAAATATAAACTATTATTTACTGGAGGCAACTCTTAATCATTCTGAGACAGCACTAGAAAAATCGGCAAGCAAATCTTGCTACATTGGTTTATGCCTATATAGAGACCTTCCCACGTTTTTTCACTTCTGGAAGCTTAAAACTGTTTTTCATTGTCTTGTCATTTCTCTAAAATTAATTCTCCTTTTTATAGATGATATATGTGCCAGAGTTATAAGTTACTGCTTTTTGGTGCCTTTCATTGAGTTTTCTCTCATGTCATGCACTCTGCACATGTGAATACTTTTGTTTCTTTTTCTCTTGTTCATCTATCTTTGGTTACAGGCATCTGTTTCAACTTTAAATTTATAGAGATTGAGGATAAATTATATTTCCGCTTTGACAGAGGCATGTTTTTTCCTAAAAAATACTTGACTCTTTAAACATTTTTTTATTATTATTTTAGAGATGTGTGTTGCAATTCAGTGTTAGGTATACAAATGTTCATTATGCAGATACCCTTGTTGATGAGGTGTGCCCTCCTTTTCCCTGGTAGTTTCCCACTACTGCCAATTCTTTTCTTTTAGTATGATAATTGTTCAAGGTCTGCTTATGAGTGAGAATATGTGATACTCAGTTCTTTGTTTCTGTGATAGATCACTCAGTATTATAGACTCTAAGTTCATCCAAGTTGCTGTGAAATTCATAATTTTGTCCTTCTTTATGGTATGTAATATTCCATTGTGTATACGTAACACAAAGGCCTAACATCTAGGAAATACAAGAAACTCAAAAGTGCTGTAAAGAAAAAAAAACAGCCCCATTACAAAGTGAGCAACAGAGATGAATAAACATTACTCAAAAGAAGACATATGAGCAGCGAACAGATACATGAAAAAATACTCAACCTCACTAGTCATCAAAGAAATGCAAATTAAAACTACACTGAGATACCAACTAACTCCAGTCTGGATGGCAATCATCAATAACTCAGAAAACAACAGATGCTGGAGGGGATGTGGGAAAATGGAACACTTATACACTGTTCGTGGTAGTGTAAACTAGTACAACCACTGTGAAAAACAAGGTGGTGATTCCTAAAAGATCTAAAAATCGATCTTCCATACAACTCTGCATTCACCCAGGGAAACTCAAATCACTCTATGAAAGATACCTGTACACACATGTTTATTGCAGCATTACTCACAATAACAAAAACATGGAAACAATAATGCTGCACATTGGCAGAGGACTGGACTAAAAAAAAAAATAAATAAAACTTGATTCTTAATAACAAAATTAAGTAAAAATCAAGTAAGATTTTTATTTTTTTTATTTTATTTTATTTTATTTGAGTTGGAGTCTCACTCTGTCACCCAGACTTGAGTGCAGTGGCCGCTCCCAGCCACCGCAGCCTCGACCTGCTGGGCTCCGGAGATCCTTCCGCCTCAGCCATCCGAGTAGCTGGAATTACAGGCATGCGCTGCCACGCCCGGCTGATTTTTTGATTTATTGTAGAGATGAGGTCTCGCTGCCCAGGCGGGTCTCGAACCCGCGGGCTCAGGCAATCCACTCACCTCAGCCTCCCAAAGCGCGGGATTACAGGCTGAGCCACCAAGCCTGGCTCAAGTAAGATTTTTAAAAGTTAATTTTTAAATCAATAATTACTTATTTTTCTTTTAAAATAACTAATAACTTCTAAAATGAATTTTTAAATTTTTTACTTAATTTTTTGGATATACACCTCAAAATTATAACTTTCACTTCTTTTTTTCTTATTCTTTCTCTTACCATTTTGTGGAAATTGAGGGTAGCCTGAAATTGAATAGAAGCCAATTCATTTTAACAGATTTTACAAGTAAGTATCACTAACAAAATCTCCTTTATATAAATCATATTGGTCTCTGTAGATTCCATTCTTTTAAAACATTCTCTAAATTTAAAAAAAACCTTTCAATCATTTTTCATATTATTTGTTTCTTTTCATAGATTCTAACATTAACTTAAGCAAGTTTATTGTAAAATTTGTCAAAAGTAATTTAAAATATATTTTTCTATTGAAAACTAACAATAGCAAAAATTGTTATTGTGAAAGTGTGCATAAAGCAGTAGGGACAATTCTACTGTTTTGATAGTCTATTATTAAGTGAAAGGTTATTTGCATATGACATTAAATTTAAGTCAGGTAGGACATAACACAATATTTTTTCATATAAAAATAAAGGTATGTTGAATTTATAATAAATACAATAATATGTACATTAAATATACTTTACATAATAACTAGTTTTGAGTGCTCTCCATACATATTAACGTATAAACTATAAACACAGTGTATTTCAAACTGGCATAGAAAATAGAACTTTGGGTGAAATGTAACTTGTATGGCTTTACAAAGCCTATTATTTGCTAATATTGGCTATAAATATTTAAGAAAGGTCATTCAGATTTTTTCAAAACTTTGCCTTTCACTAGGAATATTCCTTTTAACATAAAATCACATACATGTAATTTTAAAAATAATTTATTACATAAGTATATATGTATTGAAATAAAAGAATTTATTATAGAAGGATATAACAAATATACGTTACATATTTCATTGTATTATGTATTTGTGTATATAAATCTACATTTCATAAAGCGTATTTTGGAATACCTCAAACAATGATAAGCTCTGTATAACTACAAATAAGATGTTATATATTTCTGGCCCTCCAATAAACTAATATACTAAAAAAGGCAAAAGACACATGCTTAGCAATCTTTGGTTACTACAAATAAATACAAAGTGTTAATCTTTTTGAATAGACAATTAGATAAAAACAATCAGTAATGTGCTAATTAGATGTGTCTTAACTGTTAATGAGAAGATCACAGTGTGTCATAACTAGTTGAAATTTAACAGAAAAGAAGAAAATGTCAGCTGAGAAAGCAAGTGACTTAGTAATCAGCATGAAAACAGATTAACAGTCATCTTTTTGACTTTAAAGTGGCAATGATTTAACTACTAAATCTGTTCATAAAAGCGTGTGTTCCATTCAAACTTTTAAACGTATGAAATGCTCTCCTCATTTAAAAATCCCTAAAAGTTAAAATTATAAATAATTATAAAATTATAATAAAACAATTAATAATAATAGCAGTATATCGTTTCAGAGAAAAAAGTAGAAATACAAAAAATGATCTCAAGAAAATGAGTTAATTAAAAATTCAAGGTCAACAACACTTTTCTTATTAATTTCTCATTCCCTTTTTCCTGTTTATATTTAGTGCTACATTATTTTAATGAATTCACTTATTACAATATATTATAAACACATCTAGAGACCTTGATAATACCAAACAAATTTAATTTTGAGAGCAAATTTTGTGGTAGTTTTAAATTTGTTTCAGCCAATTTTAAGATTATTGGCAGAAAAAAGTTATTTATCTATCTTTAGATTTATTGTTAATATTTAGTATCTGTCATCCCAGAAAACTTATATACAATTTTTCTGAGGCTTGGCTAATGAGATATGAATTTGCTAATAAGGCTCAGGTTGCTACCACTTCAGACAATGAAGGTCTCCTTTAGGACCTCCAACCTTTTAAATTAGTTGTTCTTTTCCTTTACTTTTAACTTTTCCTCTCCCTTCTGTTGTATAGTCTTTCCAGCTCATAACTGTTTACCTTTCATCTTGTCCCCACAAACTAAATTGCTTTAGTAATAGTTTGTTTTCTCTTTTATATGATTTTTACATTTTAACACTCTGAAATTTTGATTCCAAATGGGTAAGAATTCCTATAAAATTTTAGATGTCTTGTAAAAAGTGAGAAAGACATGGGAGGTTTTAAGCATGTAGAGGATATTCGTAACATTCAAGGAATCTTATTAAAATAATAATAACCTGCTCCT
Organism: Cephalopachus bancanus; assembly: GCA_027257055.1. Classification (NCBI taxonomy): domain Eukaryota; kingdom Metazoa; phylum Chordata; class Mammalia; order Primates; family Tarsiidae; genus Cephalopachus; species Cephalopachus bancanus. Next base: position 16,168,279 of record JAPVLO010000108.1, on the reverse strand, counting down.
ACTTGTGATGGCCATGAAACCATATGAGGTGCATTGGTTTATTTATTACAAAATCACGTCAATTCTTGTCACTCTTATATTTAGCGTTGATTACTAGAGATACCTAATAAATGAGAAAGAAAACAAGCACATGAAAATCCACTACCGCAGCTGCAAGTAATATTTCAATACACAATAATAAAATGTTAGTAGGTGTTTTTCAGAAAAACAATAGCAATTATTTAAAATATTTTATTTGGGCCCCCAGCATTTGGAGAAAAAGAAGCATGTAGATTGCCTGAGACTGCAGGTTCGAGACCAGCCCAGGCATCATGACCCTATAATAAATCAAAAATTATCTAGGCATGGTAGTATAAACCTGTAGTTCAGCTGCTTACAAGACTGAGGAGGAAGGATCACAGGAGCCCGGCAGGTCGACACTGAGGTGGCCATGAGTGTGCCACTGCACTCCAACCTGGGTGAAAGAGTGAGATTCCAACTCTAAATAAATAAAAACAAATAAATAAAATAGAATATTTTATTTATCCTTATACTTCTTACATTTTATCTTGTAAAATATATTACAAGAATTTAAGATCTTTTGATCTAATAGATAGCATTAAAATATTCCTGAATGTCATGCAGTATAAATATGAGGATATTTTGTTTTCTGATGGAATGTTGTGGGTACCACGAGACCACTGCTTTTACTTTAATAACCAGAAATAAATGGAAACATTGAAATATATCATATTATTTAAGACATAGATGGAATGTGGAAGAAACAAAGTGTAAAGAAATTAAAGTTGAAGATAAGAAAGAAATTTTCCTTGGAGAGCTGAGTCTTCAGCCATTTTTTTTTTTTTTCTTTTTTGGAAAAATGCATTATACAATGTTAACACTTGATGAAACTGGGTGAAGGTACTCAGCAGCTATCTTTATGTCCTTCATTTCTGTGTGTCTAAAATGACCTAAAGATGGACATTGTTTTAAAGTCAAAGACTAACAAATATGATTGAAAAAAATCAGTATAACTGCAATGGTTACAAGAAACACCATAAGAACATAGGTTAAAACTAAAAGGAAGAAAAATGTTATATTTTATGAAGTTCTAAATTGTAAAAACTAATGAATAGAAGGGTTATATAACTCTAATAATTTTAAAAACACATAAATCCTCAGTCCAAATATATTTTTTCAAGGGAAAAGAGTTGATGAACTAAGGTTTAGCCTATAGGAAACCATGGTATTCTTAATAGTCTTATGCTTCTTATAACCGGAGGTTAGAATTCTGTTTAACAAACAAACATAGTGACAGAATTAAAGACAGTAACATAAAAAAAAACACACATATTTGAATGAATTAATGTCTTTTATTGATGGATAAAGAAAATTAATTTTAAGTAATTTAAAATTAATTAATTTTATTTATTAATTTATTCTGAATACATGAGTAATCAAAGTACTGTGTATACATGTTTAGAACACTACATCCAAAACCTGTAGAAAACTTTCTTTACTTATTAAAATTGACCATATTTTGGAGTATGAAAAAATAAAACAAAACAAGATGAATTCCAATAAATTGAAATCATGCAGCATATTCTCTGACCACAGTGAATCTACTTAAACTAGAAATAAAGTAAAAATAAGTGCAAATCACCAAATATTTGCAAACTAAGCAAGACACTTTAAATACCTCCTGTGTGAAATAAAAAATGTAAGGCACATCAGAAAAAAATTATACAAAATTAAAGAATTGTACATGAATAAAGAGAATACCATGCTCAAGTGTTGAAAGGTTAAATTCATTAAGCAGTTAGTTCTTTAAAAAGTCCCTTGCTAATCTTCAAACATTTTATAGATTCCATAAAACCACAAGCAAATCATCACAAGGTTTTATTTCCCCTAAGGAGTATTTACAGGCTGTTTTTAAAATTTAAATGGCAGTTTAAAGAAAAAGTTCTACCAGACTTAATAATTAGTAAAACTATACTCATTGTAGTAAAGTGAAATTTACAAAAATAATTAAATTAAGCAAATAAACAGAATAGACACATATTTTTTCACTTTATTTATAGAAGTGTTGCCATTGTATTTTAGTTGGGAAATGATTGATCTTAATCAAGCTTGCAAAAGTAATTTGAGAGTAACACATAAAAAATAATAATAATAAATACTTTTCTTTCCTCAGCATACAATTCACAAAATTATTCAAGTTATATCATGGAGCTAAATGTGTGAACTTTTGGTTCTCCTGATCCAAGGTTAAAAAATTAGACTCACCTTTATGTAAGCAAATCTATTTGTAGTCATATAGTTATTGTTAATGTCTAGAGTTTTATGTTAACACCTAGAAATGCACTTTTAACTGTTGGAAATAAAAATATTTGTCCCGTTCTATTTGCTTTAGTTAAAATGTTTTGGTAGAAACTGAAGAAAACTGAATTATAATAAACTTGACCAAAATATTATCTTTCTCTGCATAAATAAAAATATTTGGGGCCCCTAGCCAGAATGACCAAGAAAAATAGAGAAAAATTCCAAATAAACACAATCAGAAATACAAAAGATTACGTCACAACTGACCTGAAGAAATACAAAAGTTTATCAGAGATTACTATGAACACCTATGGAAACAAACTTGAAAACTTAGATGAACTGGACTTTCTGACATCACACAACCTCCCCAGGTTAAAACAAGAAGCCATTGAGACACTAAATAGGCCCATAACAACCCAGGTAATTGATTCTGTCATACGAAAACTACCTACAAATAACAGAATTATACAAAACGTACAAGGAGGAGTTGATACTAAACCTACTGAAAGTATTCCAGGCAATTGAGAATGATGGAATTTTCCCAAATCATTTTACAAAGCTAACATTACACTGATACCCAAACCGGGTAAAGAACCAACAAAGAAAGAGGACTATAGGCCAATATCCCTTGTGAACATAAATGCAAAAATCCTCAACAAGATTCTAGCAAATCGGATCCAAAAACACATCTAAAATATCATCCACCATGACCAAGTAGGCTTCATTCCCAGGATGCAGGGCTGGTTCAACATTCGCAAAACCATAAATATGATTAAATACATCAACTGATGTAAAAACAAGAACCACATGATTATCTCATTAGATGAAGAAAAAACTTTTGATAAAATCCAGCATCTCATCTTGATAAAAACCCTCAAACATCTAGGTATAGAAGGAACATACCTCAAAATAGTAAGTGCCATCTACGAAAAACCCATAGCTAGCATATTGCTACATGGTCAAAAACTACAATCATTTCTCCTGACAACTGGAGTATAACAAGGTTGTCCACTCTCACCCTTCTTGTTCAATATTGTGTTGGAAGTCCTAGCCCAGGCAATTAGACAAGAGAAGGAAATCCAGGGTATCCAAATAGGAAAAGAGGTAGTCAAGTTATCCCTCTTTGCTGATGATGTGATCCTATACCTCGAAAATCCAAGAGAATCCATCAAAACCCTGCTTGCACTGATAAAGGACTTTGGGAAGGTCTCAGGGTACAAAATAAATGTGCAAAAGTCAGTTCCCTTTCTCTACACCAACAACAAGCAGGTAGAGACCCAAATAAAAAGCACAATCCCATTCACAATAGCTACCAAAAAAATGAAATACCTCGGCATCTTCCTAACCAGAGAAGTGAAAGACCTTTCCAATGAGAACTAGAAAACATTGCTCAAAGAAATCCAAGAAGATGCAAACAAATGGAAAAATATCCCATGCTCATGGATAGGAAGAATCAACAATGTTAACATGTCCATCCTACCAAAAGCAATCTACAGATTCAACGCAATACCCATTAAGTTACCAACGTCATTCTTCTCAGACCTGGAAATAACAATACAAAAATTTATATGGAAACATAAATGACCATGAATAGCCAAAACAACCCTTAGCAAAAGAAACAAAGCAGTAGGTATCATACTTCCCAACTTCAAACTTTACTATAAACTTTACAGTAGTCAAAACAGCCTGGTATTGGTAAAAGAACAGGCACATAGACCAATGGTACAGGATAGAGATTCCAGAAGCAAAGCTTCAATTACTCCATCAACTCATCTTGACAAACCCTCCAACAACAACCACTGGGGAGAGGAGAACCTATTCAGTAAATGGTGCTGGGAAAACTGGCTGAACACATGCAGAAGATTGAAACAGGACCCTTCCCTATCACCATATACAAAAAGTTAATGGATCACAGACCTAAACGTAAAACCTCAAACTCTAAGAACCTTAGAAAATTCAGGAAACACTCTTATGGAAGTTGGAACTGGCAACTGATTCCTGACCAAAACCTGAAGTGCCCAGGCCATAAGAGGTAAGATAGATAAGTGGAACCTCATTAAACTGATAAGCTTCTGAAAAGCCAAAAACTGTCAAAAGAGCAGGGAGACAGCCCACAGAATGGGAAAAAAATATTTGCCAACTATATATCTGACAAAGGCCTAACATCTAGGAACCACAAGGAACTCAAATGCACTGAAAGGAAAAAAAAAAAACAAACCAGCCCTTTAAAAAGTGGGCAAAAGACATGAACAGACACTTCTCAAAAGAAGATTTATGGGTGACCAACAGACACATGAAAAAGTGCTCAGCCTCACTCATCATTAGAGAAATGCAAATCAAAACCACACTGAGACACCACGTAACCCCTGTAATAATGGCGATCATTAATAAAACAAACAACAACAGATGCTGGCGAGGATGTGGAGGAAAAGGAACACTTCTGCACTGTTGGTGGGAATGCAGACTAATACAAACTCTTTGGAAGACAGTGTGGCGAGTTCTGAAGGAACTAGAAATTGACCTTCCATATGTTCTCACTCATAAGGTGACCTTGAACAATTATAATGCTGTGGAAAGGTGATTGGCAGTAGTGGAAAACTGTCAGGGGAAGGGGGGTGGTGGGACTGGCAGTTGGGGGAAGCTGCTAGGGGAGGGAGGGCATGTCTCATCAACAAGGCTACCTGCATGATCAAAGTTTGTATACCTAGCCTTGAATTGTACCCCACATCTTTACAATAAATAAATTAATTAATTTAAAAAATATTTGATTTCAAGCAAACTCACTGGTGATGTAATATTTCTTTATTCTGATAACTATGATTTCTCAAATTTTGCAAATCATATTGACCATTTGAGAATATACTTATTCTAGGATATTGTACTTTAAGAGATTCCGAAAATATCAAGCTATGATTCACCAAGTCAGTCAGAGAGGTAGCCTTAAAAATAAGGGGATTTAGAAAAATCACAAAATTCTTTATTTTAAAGAAATTTGGAATGAAGGGAAACACTTTCACCATTAACTTTTTCTTGCCCAAACTTTCCCTCCACCCAATTATAAATAAATTAAGACAGCTTCTTATGGCCAAACAGCCCTGGAAAATATATTGCCACTTATAAAATAAAATACAATAAAACAAAATTTAGAGTTATATTTGGATTCCCTTTAACTGATTTCACTAGAATAGAGATGTTCAGAAGTGATCCACTATAGAATATCCTCTGAAATCTTCATATGTCCTGATATGTTTCTGATCATTTTCTTTTCCCTCTGAGATTTTGATATCAATTTTTCTACTGGAACCATGGTACCTGTACAGTTTTATCTGCAAATAAGAAATTAAAGGAACATTTTTGTGATCTATGGGACTCATTTTTCTTCTCTGTTGAACTTGTTTTCTGTTTTTCAATGTGTAATGGTGTTCCATGAGAGAAATTTTAGTAAATTATACCATTCTCTGTTAACAAACTCTCTAGATTAGTAGTCAGATACAGTATAGTATCTATACTGTATAGATACTATACAGTATCTTGCATAGTAGTATGCAAGATACTGTGGCATATGAACAGTTATTTCCAAATGTAACTACTACATTACTTAGTAGTAAGTTAAGTCTGCCATAAACTTATTGTTTATTAGCAAGCTAACTTATATGTTGATGCTTTCTCAATTGTCACATGAAGCTCATTTTCTCTGCCTCATAATATTATTAAAAAGCTAATAAAATAAAGTACAGATAATTGCAAAGTAATTTGGTCAAAAATAATTAATATTTAAGTAATAATTATTGGTAGCATTATTATTTCAATGAGAATATTGTTGATATTTTAACAGTATATATTTGAATGTATTTTATTGGTATATAATTGAATGTATTTATATTTATTGTATTGATGTGTCTAAAAGTCACTGTTATTTCAGTCCTTAGTATATACAAGACATATTCTGGCAAAATGGAATAATCTTGAGACAAATATTTTATGGACTGTGCTATGTAATACATCTGGCATGTACTTTAACAAAGAAAAGTTATGTTATTTGTTGTGTGCTGAACATTTATATTTCAATTATAATTAAAGTTTAATAAGATAATTGTTGCTTTAAATCTGTGATGAAATCAAATCTCTTCCTTAAATCCATGCTACAAAATTTTATTATTATATACACATTTACTTAGGCCAAATGCTTAAGATTGATTATTCTACTCTATTCCTTGACACTAGTCATCCCAAATAATGGCATGTACTTTTTGTGTTACTTCCAAATATAACTTAAATTGTTTTCTTTCTTACTATTTGCTATTATAAATCTACATACTACACTCTGCCATAGGAATCTTCCTTCCATTTTTTTCCTGACCAAATCTAATTTTCTAGCATGCAGCAGATAATCTCCTCAAAGTGTAGATTAGATCAGATAATTTGCTGCTTGTTGTAACATACTAATAATTTTTTTTGCAGACATCTTCCCATGCTGTAGATGATTCTATATCAATTAATCCACCTCTCTCTCTCCAGTCTAATTTTATATTCCATTCTTTCTCCTCAATTAACCATGTTTATTTTCATTGTAGGCAGTTACTTTTCAATATCTGAGAGTCATCTCTACATATTGCTGCTTTTTTATCATAATTTTCTCAGTTCAAATGTCACTATTTCAGGATACCTCCTATATTTTCTTCTTATCATTAGTTGGCTTTAATTAATTCAGAGTGTTTGTACATCATTTAACTTATATAAACTTGTTTTTTATTGTGGCCTTAACCACTGTGGCATGAAGTTTGGTAGTCTTATAGGTGTACTTGCTGTCACTAGAATAGTGCTAGGAACATAGAAAGTTCTCACAAATAATTTTTTAATTATTTCAGGTATCTTTTAGAATGCATTACAGTGAATTAAAAATGCAACCTCAGAACCTAAGCATGCTATTCTTAAATACCTAACAACAAGGGTGACTTTCTCATTCTTGTTACAAGTCCATTTCAGACAATCTAAGAACCGTGCTCTATATCTCTTCACTCCAGGAATCCAGGCTAATAAACAAGTCAACAGGTTAAAATTTTTGTCACTGTGTCAGAGGGAAAGAGATCTCAGGTTTTTCTATCGGCAATTAAATGTACAAGTCGGGCAGTGACTTTCAATATTGCCTCTTGCAATGAATTGGCTTAACTAGTCAAATGACCCACCCAAACACAAAGTAGTAAATGTTAAATACCATTGGACAGGAAGGCAGAGAGGAAAACATTTGGTGATGGGACACAATAACTATTACAGCTCCTAACAGATAATTGGGAATATGTAAGATTTACTTAAGTTATGACTTTAATGCAAGATACTGTGGCATATGAACAGTTATTTCCAAATTTATCAACAAATCTCTCAGATAAGTCAGAAGGTACGGAAGTGAATTATATGATGCCAAGATACAAAATGGTTATAAATATTATTTATTAATCATTTTATGATTTTATATTTCCTACTGGCAAATATGTATATTTTTCTTATTATCTGCTGTTAATAAAAAAGAAAAAAAAAAGGCTGGAAAGGTACACAAGGAATTACTTTTCTAATTCTTAATTCTGCCTTTTTATGTATTTTTTTTTTTATTATTTTTATTTTTTTTGCTTATTACCTATTTTACTCTTCTCCCTCTGTCTCAATATTGTACTGTCAAGTCAAGACTCAGTTGAGACAAATTTACATTTTTTTTATTTTTGAGTTGGAATCTCACTCTGTCGCCCAGACTGGAGTGCAGTGGCCGCTCCTGGCCACCGCAGCCTTGCCTGCTGGGCACCGGCGATCCTTCCGCCTCAGCCTTTCGAGTAGCCGGAATTACAGACATGCGCTACCACGCCCGGCTGATTTTTTGTTTATTGTAGAGATGAGGTCTTGCCTGCCCAGGCGGGTCTCGAACCCGTGGGCTCAGGCAATCCACTCACCTCAGCCTCCCAAAGGCGCGGGATTACAGGCTGAGCCACCGAGCCCGGCTACAAATTTACTATTATGGTATAATGTTTTAAATTTAACTTGCAGCTCTATAGCTGCTGTCATTATTATAATGTTCAAAAAGGGATTGATTTTTATTGTAAAAATCTACTGGCTTACACAAAGATGACAATCAGTTGTTGATGGCCCAATTTAGACAAATTAGTTATTGGTCAACTCTCCTTAAATAACTTGCATAGCTTTTTTTAGATTTTCTTTTTTCACAATTTGCTATTTGCCATCAGATAATGGTTATGAACATATCTCCTCATGTGAAAATAAGTACATGCTATCTTATACTTTGCTTTGTCTAAATTTACGCAAAGGTTAAATCTAGGGCAAATAAACAAAGAAAATATTTGAGGCTGAGTCCATTTTGAGAAATGTCCTAATTGAAATACTGATGCCAATCAATGTTCATTTGAATGGAATTTAATAAATCCAAAATGCAGTGATAATTATGCCCCTTGTTAGTACCTATTGAGACTACAGAAACTTTTTCTTCCCATGATAAACAAAGTATGATGGAATCAGGAAACATTAATGTTAAAAGTAAAAATGAGAGAGTGAACATGCACTAGAGAAAATGAAATATTAATCTTACCTAATATTTTCAATTAGATATGAATTATTTAGTATTATAGAATATATTTTAGAGATAACTAATTTAAACAACGATGAACTAATTTTATATACACTAAATCATGTATTTATAAAACAAGAAATGTCAGGACTTTAGTAGTCTAGAGCAGAGCTCAGTGAAATTTTAAAACTTTGTAAAATGTTCATTTTAGCTAGAGTGAACTTTTAAAATTACCAAATATTATTTATAATAAAGCCAGTTTGTGTTCTAACCTATTTTCTGTTCTTAATGTTTTACCTTGTTATAAAGTTAGGACCTTTTAATGCAGGTGCTCAAATGATGCTTACTCTTTTGCTCTAGATTCCTAATCTAAATTCATCAAGAATTTGAGACTTAAGTCTATGACCTTGCATTCAAGTTTCTGCTTAAATCTTTTACAATAAAAAGATTATCATTGATAAATAAATTTTAAATGATAATATTTTAGTTTTTGTAAAATATGAATAAATTATTCTCTTTGGACGAAGTCCTTTTTCATTTTCTCTTTTTGTCTCTGTCAAGAAAGTTCAATAAATATCTAATTGACCAAATACGCTGTGATTCTGGCTCATATAATTTTAGTATAATACTATTTTACCTAAAATAATTATCAGAAATTATCTAAAACCCTTGTCCTGTTTCTGAGTCACATATTTTGAGTGTTATAGATGCAATTAGTTTTATTAGTTCTAAATATAATTAATTGTGACTTACTAAACACAATCTTTCCTTTACGTTGAGGTAGTTGTTCTTTGTTATGAAGTTATGTTTTTGTCATGCCTTTGTGTTAAATATGTGGACAGCGATAAACTTTACCTGCATGTATTTGGTGCCAAGTAAGATAAATGAGTAAGATAAATAAGTAAGATAAATAAGTTTATTCTGGTAGTACTGAAAACTGCTTTGATCGCTCCTAAACCACAGTAACATTCATTCATTTATTTATTCATTCATTCATTTATGTTGACTGCTACTATGATCCTGGTGCTTAGTTAGAATCATGAGGTAAACCAGTAAACACAAGAGCCAAATGTATTTCTGCCTCATGGTATTTATATTCTTGCTGGCAGAAAAGACTAAATATAACATAAAACTGAATTATAGAATATGAATAAATTATTTCTGGTTAAAATGTACAGAATATAAAAAATCTGGAGAAAGCCGGGCTCGGTGGCTCAGCCTGTAATCCCGCGCCTTTGGGAGGCTGAGGTGAGTGGATTGCCTGAGCCCGCGGGTTCGAGACCCGTCCTGGGCAGCGAGACCTCATCTCTACAATAAATCAAAAAATCAGCCGGGCGTGGTAGCGCATGCCTGTAATTCCAGCTGCTTGTAAGGCCGAGGCGGAAGGATCGCTGGAGTCCAGCCAGTCGAGGCTGCGGTGGCCGGGAGCGGTCACTGCACTCCAGTCTGGGCGACAGAGTGAGACTCCAACTCAAAAAAAAAAAAAAAAATTCTAGAGAATAAGTTGACATTTTATGTCAGGTTATTCAGGTCATCCCCATTTTTTTTGTTTGTTTGTTTTTGAGTCAAGAGTCTCACTCTGTTGCTAAGGGTGGAAAGCAGTGGTGCAGTTACAGTTTACTGAAGCCTCAAACTCCTGAGCTCAGGGGGTCTTTCTGCCTCTGCCTCCAGAGTAACTGGGACTACAGGCACACACCACCACCCACCAAAATATTTTTATTATTTTCGTAGAGACTACGTCTTGCTATGTTGCCCAGGCTGGTCTTGGACTCCTGGGCTCAAACGGACAACCTTCCTGCCTCAGCCTTCCAAAATGCTGATTACAGGTGTGAGCCACCATGACTAACCCCATCCCCATTATTTGAAGGTGGCCTTTGCACAAAAACTTGAGATTGGAAAAACATTGGTCCGAGATATGTGGGGGAAATAATCCCAGGCTAAGAAAATAGGGTGCACGGGAATCTAAAAGAAGTCATGATTTAAGTAACAATCAGACAACTGCGTGGCTAAAGTAAAAAATGTGGGGAAAGTAGTAGTTGATGGATCACAGTGTAAATCAGGCAAGGTTGTCTTATGTCTTGTTGGGCTTTGTAAGAACTAATATTTCTCCTCTGAGTAAAATGAAAAGGCATTACAGGATTTATACAGAGAAGAGAGAAAAAGGATCAATCTTTAGTATAATTACTCTGGCTGCTATATGGAGGGTAGGCATCAAGGGATTTGGAGGTAGGAGGAGAATGCAAAGAAATCATAAAAAGAAAATAAGACGTGGTTCACTATGCCTGCATCTATGCAGAAGTTTCACTTATAATTTTCACCCTATAACCCTATGAAGAATATCATATTTACCCTGTGTAGACTGTAAAATGGAGGCACAGAAATTAAGAAATGATTTTTAATTGCTATAGTAGTTGAATAACAAATAAAAGTTTCGGTAGTGAGAGAGGAGAAGGGAAGAAACAGGATAGACAGTTTAGGGCAAGATTCGTAAAAATTTTCACTGCAAGTCCCACAGACTGGAGTGAGCACACCCATTTCAAAGTCCATGGACGTCCCTTTTCTGGTGCTTCTTCTTAATTGACCCTTTCCAACACCCTCCTGATTGGTGCATTTTAATCCCAGACCCGGTGCCTCTTTCTGATTGGTGCTACTGCTAACCAATTGGCACATTCTTAGGACTATACAAACCCCTGTTTGCAGATGCATCATTGGCTATCCTCTTTTGGGTCCTTTCTCACCAATGAGAGTTTTTATTTCTTCTGTTAAATTCCTACTTACTCTCCAGTATCCGTGTCCCTCATTCTTCCTGGGCATGAGATAAGAACCAGGAACTGCTGAATTAAAAGAGCTGCTGAACTAGAAGAGCTGCACATGTCGAACTGGAAGAGCTGGACCCACTGAACTGAGAGACCTTCAACACTTCTTGGGGACTGGTTCACTGACCCACTGAACTGGCAGAGCTTTGAACACTTCTTGGGGTTCAGATCATTGACCCCCAAACTAAGAGAGCTATAACAATCATCAGGGAGGACCTCAATCCCCGAGTTCTCAGGCACCACTGTGTTTCTCTATCCAGACACCGTTGCATCCCCAGCCACCTTGTGAATCCCGGGCTGGCAGTGCAACTTCGAGAACTGCAATATCCCTTGGGGGCCCAGTTTACCAACCGGTCATTTCTTGGGGGATCTTCTGGGGTCATCAGAAGGGTGAGTTAAAACGGACCTATCTCTTTCATTTCCCAGGCTTCTTGTCCTAAGCTTTTCTACTATATTTTCTTCATCCTTTTCTATCACATTGTCTTTTCTTTGGGATTGCCAAGACTAATGTCCCTTCTATGCTCAATGTCATGGGTGGTTTTGCAGCCTAGGGAGATGGCATTGCTGAGCAGTAGGGATGGCTGGCTTGGTCATTTGGAATGTGGCTCAGGGCAATGTGTTCCTGTTGTTTCTGAGAAGCAGAGAGATATAAAGATTTTAAGAATTCTCTCTTAATGAAAGAATTCACTGACATAGGGTAGGAAGCTTTACTTCCCCCCCCCCCACCATGTTTGCATAACCTGGCAAATATGAGAAACCTTTATATGCATGGAATTAATATTATTGGGAGGTATCTCATTAGGTCAGATCCCCACTTCCTTGGGCTTCCTCTCTTTTATTTAAGGAGAAACTGGCTCTATAGTTTCACCAAAGCATGTGAAGTCTTGTTGGCACATTTAAGTGGTTCTATGGGTAGATGAAAGTTGAATAAAAGGGGACTCTTCTCTTTAAAGCACTGTGTCGTTTCTATGACTCGGGATCTCAGATATCTCATCTGTTGGCCCTATTAACACCAGTATAAGCAAGCTAAATTTCCTGCCCCATGTGTAATTTATAAGTTCTGCTTATGATAGGGAAACAGTAAGAGAGATGCCCCACTGGCTGCTGGTTTCAGTTTTTCAGAGGCCATTGTGGACTGTCTTGATGAACACATATTCCTTTCTCAGGACCTTTTTTTTTTTTTGAGTTGGAGTCTCACTCTGTCGCCCAGACTGTAGTACAGTGGCTCCAGGCAATGGCAGCCTCGACCTGCTGGGCTTCGGCGATCCTTCCGCCTCAGCCTACCGAGTAGCCGGAATTACAGGCGCACGCTACCACGCCTGGCTAATTTTTGATTTATTGTAGAGATAAGGTCTCGCCTGCCCAGGCGGATCTCGAACCCGCGGGCTCAGGCAATCCACTCACCTCAGCCTCCCAAAGGCGCGGGATTACAGGTTGAGCCACCGAGCCCGGCTTCAGAAGCTTTTATGTCTCTGAACTTGAATGGTTCCTTTCAAGGGAAAGAGGATTTTGTTTGAAAAGTATTTTTTCTAATTAATATGGATGCTGCAATTTGGTTCAATCCATGAGTCTACTGGTCAGAGGTTCACAGTAGGTCTCAAGATCACCTCCCCTGCCTTCCATTAGAATTTCTTGCCCAAATATGATTGCTCCAAGATATTTTGTAAGGCTTAGTCTGGATTAGGGGAAATGCTAGTTTTGAGGAATTCAGAGGCATAGTTGGCAGTGAAGGGCTGGGGCACTTCACAGGTAGACATGACTACTTCTACTGACCAGGTCCTTTCTGCTACACAGTTATGGAAGTCACACTCCCATTCATGGGGATGCCATGAACATATAAGGACAGAAAAGTGAGGGGAAGCCCTTCTTTCTTTGATCCTTATTGATGCGCATTGATTGGAGAAAGAAAAGCTAAGGGACACCCTTCTTTCATCTTTCTATTTTCAGAAGGATAACAAGTGATCTTCAGTGTGCACTCCTCTCAAGTGCATCCTGAGACACTGCGACTTCTTTGGTTCACAGACCCTGAACAAAAAGTGTCCTAGATTCTTTTGCACCCAAGAGTGGCCAAGTTATAAGTTGCAGGAAAGAGAGACCTGGCCAACAGAGGGAAATATCAATTATAAAACCATCTTGCAGTTGTAAATGCTTAAGATTGACTCAGAACCTTTAGTGGCCATTTCAAAAGATGGTTCCAATGGACTGGGGATTCCAACCAAAGAAATACCACTGGCGAAGCCATCAACCCTTGAGGGTACGCCTTCTGGCCCATCCTGCCCCTCATATCTTGGTCCTTCAAACTTGTCCCACTCTACAAGCCCTCAACCTAGGCAAGCTCCCACTTTACTCATGCCCCTACAAGAAATGCTTGGTGAATATGGCCCCAGTGAGGTACAGGTACCCTTTTCGTCATGGGACTTGAAACAAATTAAGGGAGATCTTGGCAGGTTCTCAGATGACCCTGACAAATATACAGATGCTTTCCAGAATTTAACCCAAGTATTGAGCTCTTCTGGAAGGACATTATGTTACTCTTAAGCCAAACTATGGCAATTTTGAGAAAGAATCAGTCCTGCAAGTGGCAGATAAGTTTGAGGACAAGCTTTATAGTTCACATAGTACCAGAGAAGGGGAAGAGCCTTATCCAACTGGAAAATAAGTAGTACCACTGGAAAACCCTAAATGGGACCCTGATGGAGACCTGGGAGAATAGAGGAGGAACCATTTCCTGATGTGCATATTGAAAGGCTTAAGAAGGACTAGAATTAAACCTCTCAACTACTCTAAGCTATTCATGATAGATCAGAAGACAGATGAGAATTCCTTAGCCTTTCCAGAAAGGCTAAGAGATGCTTGGTTTAAGCACACCTTCCTAGATCCTGAGTCAGTCAAAGGACAACTAGTCCTAAAAGATAAGTACACTACTCAAGCAGCTTCAGAGATGGGGAGAAAGCTGCAGAAACAGACCATAGGACCAAATAGTAACTTGGAGGGCCACCTGAAAGTGTCCGCCTAGTTTTTTACAATACGGATTAAGGGAGGGTCTCAGAATAAAGAGAAGATGCAAGAAAAATGTGGATATTCTGGTGGCTGCCTTACAGGCTTGTAAACCCCAAGATCTTCAAGGTGCACCTGCTAACTTTTATTGATGCAGCAAGCCAAGATGTTAAAGAAGTAACAAGATGCCAACATGGAGGGCTGCAGAACTAGAGGGTCAAAAGAGCCATCTCAATTGGCATTCATCATTAGTGACAAAACTCCAGTGGCCCATCAGAGACCTGGAAATAATAAGCCTGCTAAAGGGATGGTGTCTGTTGCCATTCATACAATCTGTGGGGGCACTAGAAGCCTAGTTGACCCAAAGAGGCCTAAACCTCCAGAACCTTATCCACTGCACAGGCCAGACAGCCATTGAAAAGTGGGTACGATTTCTTATGAAAAGAGGAGGGAACTCCTAGCTCAGAAATGATGACCATTGAGGATGCCTGGGAATCTGCTAAAGTGCCTGGGATAGCTTACCATCACCCCAACAACCTCCAGGTGAAGATTAGGGTGCTGACACCCAAATTAATTTCTGAATTAATGCAGGTGGCAGCCATGTGGTCCTGGCCTGTTGGAATATATCAAGCCTTAATTAAAGTTGCTAGGGGTAATTCAAAGTATAAATGTAGGTTATATGGAAAAGTCAAAAGGGAGAAATCAGAAAGCAAAGGAAAGATGTAAAGAAAGTCATTGGGCCGGGCTCGGTGGCTCAGCCTGTAATCCCGGCATTTGGGAGGCTGCGGTGAGTGGATTGCCTGAGTCCGTGGGTTCGAGACCCGCCTGGGCAGCGTGACCTCATCTCTACAATAAATCAAAAAATCAGCCGAGCGTGGTAGCGCATGCCTGTAATTCCAGCTACTTGGAAGGCTGAGGCGGAAGGATCACCGGAGCCCAGCAGGTCGAGGCTGCGGTGGCCGGGAGCGGCCACTGCACTCCAGTCTGGGCGACAGAGTGAGACTCCAACTCAAAAAAAAAAAAAAACAAAAAGAAAGTCATTGGAATAGAAGTCGGCTTTTGGTAAGGAGAGATATAAAGGACAGAGAATAACTGTGTATAGGAAAGGATCTTTTATGGTAAATTTTTGTCCTGCAATAAAGTGGCTATTATTTAAAGAAGGAAATTATAGGACAAAAAAAAAATATGGAGGGCATACACATGTCAAAAAAGGATATGTGTATGTTGTAGAATGGTATATGGAACCCAGGAGACTTGGTACTGGTGAGGTTTCTTCCCTCTCTTTCCTCTTCTTTAGACCCAGATTAAAAGGGACCTTATACAGTTCTTCTCTCCACTCCTTCGGCAATGAAGGTTGCTGGAATAGACTCTCGAATTCATTATACTAGAGCAAAACCCTGGAGTCCAGGAGAAGATTCCTCTGTTGACAAAGAAGGGCATTCAAAATATCATTGTAAAGAAATTGGAGACCTCAAAATAAAGATCATAAAAGCTACGTGCCAATAATTAACCACCCATGGATATTCTCTTTATAGTTTTACCTGTATTTGCTGCCTTTGCTTTTGTCTTGATCTGCACTGTTAAATGCTTTTGTCAAGCATTCCTTAACCCTGAACACCCATGGGATTATCTACTTTCTTAGACAACCATAGCTTTTACCCCCCTGCAAGATTTCTTACATGGGAATGTGCGAAATGAATAGTGTATTTTACTTCCTATTCCTATCACTAACTCGAGCTTTTTATAAGCACCCCCCTTTCTCCATTACATACTAGGCTCAAATGGGCTAATTATTCAAATTGCTATATATGTCCACAGGAGAAACCTTCTCTAACTCTCCTCTTCACAGTTCTACCATTGTCTCTTGAGCAGATTGGAAATCTCAGTGGTTCCTGGTAAGAATGCACTGCCCTAAAAGGAGTAGCTAACCAAAAGTCAAGCTCCTTGAGGCAAAAGAGCCTCAATTAAGGTTGAAGAAGTGCAGAGATGTGGGAAAATGTTTCTACCTGTTTTCAATCACACCTGGGGCTACACTGGATTGACTGTCTCTCCCCCAAGTACTGCAGTGAGTCTTTGTATTGGTAGCTGTTCATATCACCCTAATCATCATGCCTGCAGAAAACATACATAAAATGGGATGGTCCCTTGGGAAAACACCAAATGGGAACAGTTGGTGTTATCTGACAAGGATTTTTCTAATTTGGTCCCATAGCCTTGATGACCCAAAAGAAACTACAGTCACTGTGATAGTCTTCCCATTTGGAACTATTGAGCACTTTTCTTAATTGAAATTGAGTTTTTATATTGCTTTATATGTGGTAATGAATTGTACTTGGTTTTACTCTACTGATGGAAAGGTGCTTGCACAATAGCAACTATTGTCCTTAAGGAGATGATCCTCAATCAGGTTGAAATGACTTCCTCAATACATATTCTAAATTTAGGATCTTTCTTTAAACAGTCCCTGAAACCATGTTGTCACAGAAACCTGGAAATGCCTAATTATAACATCCCTGACAATTATAATCTAGGGAAACATGCCCATTACAATTCAACCCTACAAAGACCTGGGATGGAACGCTTCACTGCCAGAGGTTTCTTTTGGTTTGCTGAGATACCCCTAGTACAAAGAACTCTTTTGAACCACACCCTCATGCTATCAGAATTCAACAGGCATCCATCTACTTATTAGCTGCTGTAGTCCTGCAAAATGTTTGAGCATTGAATATGCTCATGACAGAACTTAGGGGAACATGCACATTCTTAAATGAAACTTGTTTTTTTGATTAACACCCTTTTCCGGATAGAGGAACATTTGTAAATCTTAAGATACAAAATAAAAATGAATAATACCCTAGAAGAACAAGCTGGTTCAGGCTCCAGCTGGTTACAATCTTTCTTATCCTCCCTAAACATTTCTAACTTGTGGATATGGATTTTTCCCTTTTGATCCTTTTTGTGTACTGCTTATATTTGGTCCATATATAGTTAGCCTGATTGTAAATTGTGTTTCTTCTCACCTAGAGGCCATCAAATTCCAAATGGTAATGCAGATAGAACCTCTTATAGAAGCTTCCTATCACCAAAGACCTCTTAGATTGCACTCCGGAGGTTCCCTAGTTGCCTTTCTCATATGACACCCATGATCAGCAGGAAGCAACCAGACAAGTCATTGTCCTTACTCCCTAATGGAAGTTAGGGTCACCAATCCAAAGGGGAAAAATGAGAGAGGAGAAAGGAAGAAACTGGATAGGCAGACAGATTAGCACAGGTCCAATAAAAACTTTCACTGCAAGCCGCACGGACTGGAGTGAGCACACCCATTTCCAGATCTGCGAATTTCCCATTTCACATGCTTCTTCTTGACTGGTCTTTTCCAATACCACCTCTATTGGTGCATTTCGATCCCACACCGTGGTGCCTCTCTCTAATTGGCGTTACTGCCAACCAATCAGCACACTCTCAAAATTATATAACCCCTGACTGCAGAGGCATCATTGGCATCCCTCTTTCGCATCCCTTCCTGCAGCCGAGAGCTTTTCTGTGTTCTGATAAATTCCTACTTACTCATTTTACAGTATCTACATCCCTCATTCTCCCTGGGCATGAGACAAAAATCCAGAACTGTGGAATTAGAAGAGCTGCCGAACTAGAAGAGCTGCACTTTCAAACTGGAAGAGCTGGACCCACTAAGCTGAGAGAACTTCAACACAACTTGAGGACCTGCCTTGCTGGCCCACTGAACCAATGGAGCTGTAACACTTCTTGGAGGCTGGCTCACCAGCCCACTGAACAAGCAGAGCTGTAACACTTCCCCGGGGGAATGGGGCACACCGGCTTACCAGCTCCCAAACAGGTAGAGCTATAAACACTTCTCAAAGTTCAGCTCATCAACTCCCAAACTAGGAGAGCTGTAACACTCCTTGGGGGCTCTGCAGCTGTCGGCATTTCTGTGTTCTTGAGCACCACCACATTCCCGTATTAGGATACCATCATATCCCAGACCATCACATGGATTCCAGGCTGGCAGTACAGCTTTGAGAACTACAATATCTCTTGGTTACCCAGCTCACCAACCAGTCAGACCAAAAACTGCATCAATAATATTCATTAATGACTTTTGCATCTCATTATTTTTTACAATGATTCACAGATACTGGGAAAATAAATCTTAAGTTCGATAATTGGAACAATTTTTAGATCTATATATCTATGTATTTATAACTATCTAAAAACATATAATTTATATGTACAGAGTATCCTCAAAAAGTTTATAAAAATCCGCATTATGAAAAAATATGCATGGATTGCAAATTATTATGATGCCAAAATAAACTCATGCAAACTTGTTACTACATCTCTGAACAGACTCTAGTTTGAGACACTTAAAAAGATAAGACATAAATTTGAAAAAAGCCCTTATAAGAAATACATGAATGCTGCTAAAACGGAAACAAGAACAAACATCAAATATATAATGAAGCTTGGTAAAAGAACAGTAAAATTATTTTTACTTTATGAAAAACTTATGGGGATAATGTAACAAAGAAATCAACAATATACAAATTGAGAATTTGTTTTAAGAAGGGATGGGATAATCTTGCAGTGACAATTTATAACAATTTTTGAGGAAAAATACTAATCTTGTTTATGCTCTAATTAAAGAGGACTGTAAATGAACAGCACAAGCAATAGCAAACACCATAGACATCTCAATTGTTTCAACTTACACAATTCTGACTGGAAGTGAAAGTTGAGTAAACTTTATACTTAATGGGCGCCAAAACTTTTATGCTGAGGTTAGCTGCAAACAAGAGTAGATAATTTCATGGAAATTTTACACGAGTGAGGTTAAGATCCTGAGGCAATTTTTTCAAAGAATTGTAGCAAGAGATGAAACACTGCTTTACCAGTTTGATCCTGAAGATAAAGCACAAATTCCCAGGACACTCAGGATTTTGTTTGTTTGTTTTTAAGTTGGAGTCTCACTCTATCCCCCAGGTTGGAGTGCAGTGGCACACTCACGGCCATCCCAGTGTCAACTTGCTGGACTTCAGTTATCCTTCCACATCAGCCTTCCAAGTAGCTGGAACTACAGGCACTTTTTAAATTATTGTAGATAGTTTTTCAATTTATTGTAGAGATAATTTTTTAAAATTTATTGTAGAGATGAGGTCTTGGCAGGTTGCCCAGGCTGGTCTCAAACCCATGAGCTCAGACAATCCCAAAGTGCTGGGATTACAGGCTGAACCAGTGAGTCCGATCTTGTTTTTGTTTTTATGGATGGACTAAATGGCTAGTATCATCACTTACAAAACTGTCTTGAATTTGATGCAGCTAATGTTGTGAAATAAAGTTTACATGGTTCATTTTTTTAAATTCAATTTTCCAGACTTTTAACATCCCCCGTGTGTGATATTTCCAGTTATTAAAGTATCATATATACATATGATATGATGTTTTCTCTGAAAAATAAGCCTAGATAAGATACATAAGATAGCGGGGATTGAAATTTTGCTCTAGTTTGCTTCAAACATATTATCTATTACCTGCCATATTTGAAATAATTTCAATTATTAAAAAAATAAGTTAAATGAGCAACTCATTATATCTGAAATTAAAAATGAAATGTGTGGAGTCCCAATTACTCAGGAAGCTGAGGTGGAAGGATCACCTGAGTCCAGGAAGTTGAACTACAGTAAGCCATCTTTATGCTACTGAACTACAGCCTGGAGGATAGAGAATCCAACTAAAAAAAAAAAAAAAAAATGTCTGGGCACTGCAGCTTATGCCTGTCATCCCAACACTTGACGAAGTTGAGGCAGGAAGATTACTTGAGTCCAGGAGTTCAAGATCAATCTGGGCAGCATAGCGAGACCTCAACTCTACAAAATAAATAAATGTGAATTAGTGATGAGGATAAACTGTAATATTAGCAAACAAATAATAAGTCAAATAGAAAATTCAGTATAAACATTAAAGTAGGTTTTTTACAAAGTCAAAGAAAAAATTATGAAATTTTATTAGGACATAATAGTCATGATATTCTAATATAAACACATGCTATATGTCTGTGCAATATGTGTGAATGTGTGTGTATTTGTATAGCATAAAGAAGAAAATGCCTTTTACTTTTTAAGAGGCTAACATTTAATATTAGCATAGAAAGAACCACATTTGATTTGTTTAAGAAAACTGGAAATGTCTTTACTTCCAAATGGATTCATAATTAGTATTCTGAAGAGATTTGACAATGTAGGTAAATTATCTTTCCTTTTAAAAAAAAAAAAGCCCATTACTCTTGTCTGTACCAGATAAAGTCTGAATTTGGATGTCTCATTTGTTTATTCTTTGAACCTGAGCAGAAATAATCTTAATCTATCATATTCAGCCACCAGAATTACAGAAGGGACTTCCCATTGAATTAAAAAAAATTTTATTCATATAAAGAAGATCTAGGTAACTGACAATAAATATAAAGTATAAAAGTTACATAATGTAGCAAAAATTTTTAAATAATTTTTAAAAAAATTTAAAGATGTGGGATACAAGTCAGTATTAGGTAGATAAATGCTCATTGTAAAGGTAAAGTTTGGGCCACCCTTTGGCCCCCAATTCACCTGGTTTGAGATCAGATACCCTTATTAATTTTATGTGTCCCCTTCCCTTCCCTGGCAGCTACTACTAAATCCTATCTTACAGTATTATGATAAAAGTTCAGGGTCTGCTTTGTTTCTGTGATAGATCACTGAGTATGATAGACTCTAAATCCGTCTAGTTGCTGAGAAGTGCATAATTTTGTCCTTTTTTATGGCTACTTAATATTCTTTCTTTCATTTGGACATTTTTTTTTTTTAATGCGGTCCACTTTCAATGAGCAGCACAGTTGGTTCCATGTTTTGCTATGCTGCAATAGACATGTGTGTGCAGGTATCTTTTTAATACAATGTTTTGTGTTTCTGCAGGTATAGTCCCAGAAGGGGGATTGCTGGTTCATACAGAGGTCAATTTTTAAATCTTTTAGGAATCATCACTCTATTTTTCACATAGGTTGTGTTAGTTTACACTCCCACCTAGAGAGAAGTGTTCCCTATTCCCCATTTTCTCTCCAGCATCTGTTAGTTTTTGAGTTATTGATGATGGCATGTGACTGGAGTTATGTGGTGTCTTGGTGTGATTTTAATTTGCATTTCGTTGATGACTAGTGAGGCTGAGCATTTTTTCATGTATCTGTTGGCTGCTCATTTTTGCCACTTTTTAATAGGGCTGTTTGTTTTATTCTTTTTGGCACATTTGAGTTCTTTGTAGATCCTGGATGTTAGGCCTTTTTTAGATATACAGAAGGTAAATATTTTTTCTCAGTCTGTGAGCTATCTCCCCACTCTCTTGATGGTTTCCCTTGCTTTGAAGAAGTTTTTTAGTTTGATGAAATCCCACATAACTATATTATTTCTTATGGTATGGACATCTGGGGTTTTGATCAGGAATTGATGACCTATCTCAGTTTCCATAAGGGTGTCTCCTAAGAATCTTATAGTTTGAGGTTTCACATTTAGGTCTTTGATCCATTTAGAGTTGGTTTTTGTGTATGCTGATATGTAGAGATTCTGTTTCAATTTTCTGCATGTGGTCATCCAGTTTTCCCAGCACCATTCACTGAATAAGTTATCATTTTTCCAGTGGTGGGTGGGGAGACTTTGTTCAAGATGAGTTGGTTGTGAAATTGAGATTTTGTTTCCAGAATTTCTCTGCTGTTCCATTGGTCTATATTCCTGTTCTTGTAGCAATACCAGGCTGTTTTGATTATTGTAGCCTTATAGCAAAGTTTAAAGTCCTGGAAGTTTAATACCTCCCACTTTGTTTCTTTTGCTAAGAATTGTTTTGGCTATTTGTGGTCTTTTATATTTTCATATGAATTTCTGTATTGTCATTTCCAGTTCTGACAAGAATGATGTTGCTATTTTAATTGATATTGAGTTGAATCTGTAGATTGCCTTTGATAGGATTGACATTTTAACAATATTGATTCTCCCAAACCATGAGCATGGAATATTTTTCTATTTGTTTGTGTCCTTGATTTCTTTGAGCCATGTTTTGTAGTTTTCATTGTAAAGGTCTTTCACTTTTCTTTTTAGGAAGATTCTGAGGTATTACATTTTTCTGTGTGTGTCAATTGTGAATGGGGTTCTGCTTTTTATTTGGGTTCTCTGCCTATTTGTTATTGATTTATAAGAATGTGACTATCTTTTGTATGTTTATTTTGTACCCTGAGACTTTGCCAAAGTTGTTTGTCAGTGAAAGTGGTTTTCTGACAGATTCTTTCGGGTTTTCAAGGTAAAGGATTATATCATCAGCAAAGAGGGATAAGCTGACTTCCTCTTTTCCTAGTTAGATACTCTTGATTTTTTTTTTTGTCTGATTGCTGTAGCTAAGACTTCCAACACTATGTTTAAAAGGAGGGATGAGAGTGGGCATTCTTGTCTTGTTCCAGTTTTCAGGGGAAATGCTTCTAATTTCTGTCCAATATGTTGATTGTGGGCTTATTGTAGATGGCTCATACTATTTTGAGACATGTTCCCTTTATGCCTAGGTGTTCAAGCTTTTTTCTAAAGAAAGAATGATGGATTTTCTCAAAAGTTTTTTTGGCATCTAATTATATGATCATGTGGTTCTTGTTTTTACATCTGTTGATGTATTTAATTAAATGTATGGTCTTGTGGACATTGAACCAGCCCTGCATCCCAGGAATGAAGCCTACTTGGTCATGTTCAATGATTTTTGAGATAGATTATTGGATTCGATTTCATAGAATTTTGAGAATTTTTACGTATATGTTCATCAGGGGTGTTGGCCAGTAGTTCTTTTTCTTTGTTGGATTTTTATCACATTTGGTTATCAGTGTGATGCTAGATTCATAACATGATTTTGGGAGAGTTTCATCTTTCTTGATTGCTTAGAATACTTTCAGTAGGATTTGATTCAGCTCTTCCTTGTATGTTTTGTAAAATTCCCTAAAAAGCCATCTGGTCCAGGGCTTTCTTTTTTTTTTTTTTTTTTTTTTAAGGTAGTTTGCTTTTGGTTAAATTAATTTCCTGAGTTGTTATTGATCTATTTAGGGTCTGAATTTCTTCTTGCTTCAACCTTGTGAGGTTAAGTGATGTCAGAAAATCCACGATTTTATTTAGGTTTTTGAGTTTTATTCCATACAGCTGTGCATAGTAATCTCTCATAATCTTTTGTATTTCTTTTTTTTTTTTTTTTTTGAGTTGGAGTCTCACTCTGTTGCCCAGACTGGAGTGCAGTGGCCACTCCCGGCCACCGCAGCCTTGTCCCGCTGGGATCCGGCAATCCTTCTGCCTCAGCCTCTCAAGTAGCCGGAATTACAGGCATGCGCTACCATGCCCAGCTGATTTTTTGATTTACTGTACAGATGAGGTCTCACTGCCAAGGCAGGTCTCGAACCCACAGGCTCAGGCAATCCACTCATCTCAGCCTCCCAAAGGCACGGGATTACAGACTGAGCCACCGAGCCCAGCTATCTTTTGCATTTCTTTTTTGTTGTTGTTGGAGTCTCACTCTGTCGCCCAGACTAGAGTGCAGTAGCCACTCCTGGCCACCGCAGACTCACCTGCTGGGCTCCAGCTATCCTTCCGCCTCAGCCTTCCAAGTAGCCGGAATTACAGGCATACACTACCACGCCCAGCTGATTTTTTGATTTATTGTAGAGATGAGGTCTCGCTGCCCAGGCGGGTCTCGAACGCGCAGACTCAAGCAATCCACTCACCTCAGCCTCCCAAAGGCACGGGATTACAGGCTGAACCACCGAGCCCGGCTTCTTTTGCATTTCTTTGGGATCAATTGTGATTTGATCTTTTGCACTTCTGGTTGTGTTTTGCCGAGTCCCACTCCAGCAGAGTTCAAAGATTCCCAAAGGTGGAGACGGTGTCGGTGATTGTGAGAAAGAGAAAGGGAGAAAGAGAGAGAGAGAGAGAGAGACTTGGACAACTGTTCAGATTTGAGCAGAAGATGATCTTTACTGAGTGTTAACAGTGGGCTTTTATGCTCACATGCCTTTCACATGAACACAAAGCCAGGTATGTGAGGGGCGTCCCCCACCCACCAGATGTTCTTTCAGGTATGAGGAAGAAATTCCCATAACAGACACTAACCTTAATTCATGACTGACCTATCCTATAAACCTTTTTCATCCTATGCTGATTTATACTAATACCAAGTTAAATGACTCTATAGAAACTTAAACACTTACTTTACAGCCTAAAGCGGCCCATCCCAGAATGTTTGGAATGTGGCTCAGCCCAAAGTTCACAGTGGGCTACCTGCAAGTAACCTAGCTGCATTCTTTCAACAAAATGGCTGTCTTGTATTTCTAAAACTATATTCTACAATTTACACCGTATTCAACTTCAATAAATTCTAAAATCACGACCCAGAAGCCTG
Source organism: Cephalopachus bancanus (assembly GCA_027257055.1). Lineage (NCBI taxonomy): Eukaryota > Metazoa > Chordata > Mammalia > Primates > Tarsiidae > Cephalopachus > Cephalopachus bancanus. The sequence continues at coordinate 16,143,139 of JAPVLO010000108.1, read as the reverse complement.
TGACCAATACTAAGGCTATTAGATGTGACCCAAGTTTGAACTGTAAGTTGTGTGAAAGCCAAAACCAGAGTTTGTGGAAGAATGGGAACAATGTGCTTCTGAAGTTAGTTTGTGTTCATCTCGTTCTCAGAGTTATATGCTTGAGCTTGCAGGAATTTTTTCTGGCTATAGTGCTAGGCAGAAAAGGGACAGGAAATGGGGTCAACAGCTCCCAAATGCATCCTAGTGGTCTTGGGGTCAACGGCCCTTCCTGATCCCTAACGCTCAGTGAAACTCCATGGCCGGTTCCCAACTGTATTTATTTGGTTTTTTTCTCTTTTTCTTGATCAATCTGGCTAGGGGTTCCTCAAACTTGTTTAACCTTTCAAAGAAACTACTTTTTTATTGATGATTTCTTCTAAAATATTTTTGTCTTCTATGTTCTGTATTTGGGCTTTCACTTTGGTAATCTGAATTCTTCTCCTGAAGTTAAGGTTTTGATGGCTGTTTTTCCAGCTCCCTTGGTGATTTATTTGACTGTTAACCTGTGATCTTTCCATATTCTTTATGTGTTTGCAGAGATATTAATTCCCCTCTTAGTACTAATTTTATGGCATCCCAGAGGTTTTGATAAGATGTTTCCTTATTTTCATTTGTTTCCAGAAAATTTTAATTTCTATTTTGATTTCTCTATTGACCCAGGATTTGTTTAGCATCATGCTGTTTAGTGTCCATGTCTTTGCCAATTTCTGGGGAATTTTGTTGGTGTTGATATTCATTTTTATTCTACTGTGTTCTGAGATGTTTCATGGTAGTATTTTGGCCTTATGAAATTTGTTTATGCTTGATTTATTGCTAAGCATTTGGTTAATTTTGGAGTATGTTCCATGTGATGATGAGTAGAATTTATATATCGTGGTTGTTGGTTGGGGGCTCTGTAGATATTTATTAAGTCTATTTGGTTAAGAATCAAGTTGAGGTTCTAGATGTCCTTATTGATTTTTTGCCTTGATGATCTAGTTAGGGTTGCTAATGGGGTATTTAAGTTCTCAGCAATGTTAGTGTTAGAGTCAATATCTTTTTTTTAGTTGACTTAGTAAATGTATTATAAAAGCTGGTGCTCCTGTGTTGGGTGCATACATGTTTAAGATGGATATTTCTTGTTGAAATATCATTTTATCATTATGGAATGTACTTCCTTATCTTTTTAAATTTTTGGTAGTTTAAGGTTGTTTTGTCTGATTTTAAGATCATTACTCATGCTTTCTTTCATGTTCCAATTGCTTGATCTTTGTTTTCCATCCTCTAATCTTGAGTCTGCGAGATTCCTTTGTTTTAAATTGTGGTTCCTATAGGCAGCAGATTATTTGGCCATTTTTTTTTTATATTGGGTTTTTTATTCTGTTTCTTTTCAGTGGTACATTTAGTTCATTCATGATCAGGAAGATTACTAAGATGTGAGAGCTTATCTTTAACATGAGGTATCTATAAAGTTACTTTTTGATGTTGTTGCTGTTTGTTCATGTATTGGGTTTTTTTTTTTTTTAATTTTGGAGGGACATATGTGTGCGTGTTTCCAATTTTTCAAGCACAATGTTTGCTGTGTTGATTCTCTGTTTTTCTGCATTCTTGGGAAGAGTGTGGTAATTATGTTTTCTTGCTTATATGCTTAATGCCTCCTTGAGCATCACTTGTAGAGTTGATCTGGAGGCAGCATAAACTCTAAGGGAATTGAATGTCTAGGAAGGATTTTAATTCTCCATCACTAATGAAACTAAAGTTAGCTGGGTAAGAAATTCTTGGCTGAAATTGTTTATCTTTGAGAACTTTGAGGATTTGACTCCAGTTTCTTCTACCCTGTAGTGTTTCTGTAGATAAGTCTGCTGCTATTCTAATGGGTCATTCCTAGTAGAAAGTGTGACCTTTTTTTTCTCACTGACTTTAGGATTTTTTCTTTTATTCCTGCTTTATGTAAGTAAATTTCTATGTATCTAGGAGTTGGTCTTCTAATTTGATGCCTTGCAAGGTTTTCTGAATCGATTGTGTTTTGGTGGTTGTGTCTTTGGAGAGGCCAGCAAAGTTTTCTTGGATAATCTTAAGGAATGTTTGTTCCAAGTTGGTCTTGTCTCTCTTTCTGCCTCAGAAACACTGATAAGGTGTAAGTTATATAACTGAACATCACTTGAAGGCTTTGTTTTGTCTTTTTAAGCTTTCTTTTTATGTTTTTAACAATTTAGGATAGTTCCATTTTTTGATCTTCAAGCTTTGTGATTCTTCTGCTTGGTTAATTCTGCTTTCCATGCTTGTCATTTTGTTATTTATTTTGTTTTTCCTTTATTGTCATCACTCTGTTGTCAACTTTTCCTCTATTCTTGTCTTTCTTTGTTTCTGTTCATTCTCTTTCAAAAACTTGATATCTAGATTTGTGGGTTGAGACCAGTCATTCTGGGTGCTATTCCAAAGTCTGTATTCTCAGGCAGTGCCTTTCCAGGGGTCTGGGGGTGGGTATTCATGTTCTTCCATTGATTCTTCTTTATTTGTGATGGGTTTTCCCCCTTCCTGTCCTCTTTATTTTTATTACTCAGTGATGGGGGATAGCTTTCACTACTGCTTGCTCAGTTACCTATTCTTCCTTAGGTAAATCCTCTGGATTTGTTCAATTTTGTAACCAGCCTGGGTGTTGGGGGCTGTGCTGCTTTTTTGTTTTGCTTTATTTTTGTTTTTGTAGTTTTGAGATTTGTTTAAGGTGTAATGGGGAAAGCTATGGTTTAGAAGCTACCTGCAGATCACAGTGTCTGCTGACCAGGCTCGGTGGCTCAGTCTATAATCCAAACACTTTGGGAGGCCAAGGTGAGTAGATTGCCTGGGTCTGCAGGTTCGAGACCAGCCCGGGCAACTTGGTGAGAACTTGTCTATACAATAAAATAAAATATAGCTGGGCATGGTAGTACACACCCATAGTTCCAGCTACTTGGAAGACTGAGGTGGAAGGATCACCAGAGCCTAGCAGGTCAATGCTGGGGTGACCATGAGTATGCCATGCATGTCACTGCACTCCAGCCTGGGCAAAGGAGTGAGACTCCAACTCAACACACACACACACACACACACACACACACACACACACACACACACACAGTGCCTCCTAACTGTTGTGTGGGTCCTCCACTCTCACCACTTATAATATGTCCAGGTGGTGGTATATATATGCCCCCTGAAACCAAAATGAGATAAGAAAAAGAACAGAGAAAGGAAGAATGCAGATCAAAGGAAGATGAAGAGAAAGAAGGAGAGGAAGGAAAACAGACACACCAATGAACTGATAAACAAACAAAAATAAACAAAGAAATCAAAATACGCTCTCCTTAAAATATACCCATACACACACACACACACACACACACACACACACACACACACACACACACATACACACACACACACAAGTGGGAGGAAAAGGGGCAAATCAAATCAGAAGACATACATAGAAAGATATGCATGGAGAGAGAAGAGACTGGGTAAAAAAAAAAAAGAAAGAAAGAAAGAAAGGCCTTCCCTCCTGTGACTAGTTCTGTGACTTAAGGTTTCCTTCCTTTTTTTATTTTTGTTCTTTATTTTTGTTTTTTTCATTGTAATGTTCCCAGCACCACTGCTTTTGTCCCACTGCAGTAGGGCATGGTCTCTGGTCTCTAGAACCTACCTCTACTCTCAGTGCAGGCCAATCAGATTGCTTACCACATGGGTCAGATGTCCCATGTACTGCTGGGGAAAGGAAGTAAATCTGACCAGGACTCATACCAACTCATCTGCTGCTAGGTCTCCCACTCCAGTTGCACACATCTATGTGTTATTGATGTACAGAAGTGTTGCTGATTTTTTGTACATTGATTTTGTATCTTGAAATTTTACTGAACTTGTTTATCAGGCTTAGTAATCTCTAGAAGTCTTTAGAGCTTTCTAGGTATACAATCATGTTTATAGCAAAGAGAGATAGTTTGATTCTTCTTTGCCAATTTCTTTCTTTCTCTTGTATGACTGCTATTGCGAGGATTTCCAGTAAAACGTTGAATAGGAGTAGTAAGAGTGGAAACTCCTGTCTTTATCTAGTTCTGAGGGAAAATATTTTCAGTGTTTCCCCATTAAAATGATGTTGGTTGTGGATTTGTCATATACAGCTCTTATTATTTTGAGATATGTTTCTTCAATGCCTAGTTTGTTGAGGATTTTTAATCATGAGGTAATGTATTTTATTGAGTGCCTTTCTGCATCTATTGAAGTGATCATATGTTTTGTGTTTTGCGTGTGTGTTTTTTTTTTTTTTTTTTTGAGTTGGAGTCTCACTCTGTCACCCAGACTGGATTGCAGTGGCTGCTCCCAGTCACTGCAACCTCAACCTGCTGGTCTCCGGCGATCCTTCCACCTCAGCCTTCCAAGTAGCTGGAGCTACAGATGTGCGCTACCCCACCCGGCTAATTTTTTTGATTTATTGAAGTGATGAGGCCTCGCCAAGTGGCCCAGGCAGGTCTCGGACCCGCAGGCTCAGGCAATTCACTCACCTCAGCCTCCCAAATCATGGGATTACAGGCTGAGCCATGGAGTCCGGCTTGTTTTGTGTTTTTAATTCTGTTTATGTGGTGAATCACATTTGTTGATTTGAGAATATTAAACCATCTTTGCATCCTATGAATAAAACCACCTGGATTATGTTGCATAATTTTTTGATATGCTGATGAATTTGATTTGCTCTTCCTTTGATGAGGATTTTTGCATCTGTGCTTATCAGATATATTGGCCTATATCCTTCCTTTTGATGTAGTATCTGAGCTTTATTCTGGAATCAGAGTGATATTGCCTTTGTAGAATGAGTTAAAGGGGAGTCCATCCCTCCTAAATTTTTTGTAGTTGTTTCAATAAAACTGGTATCAACTCTTTTTTTATGTCTGGTAAAATTTGACTATGAATGTGTCTTGCTCTGGGCTTTTTTGATGTGTGTTGAAAGTATTTTTAAAATTACTGATTCAATTCCATTGCTCATTTTGTTCTGTTCAGTGTTTTTATTTCTTCCTGGTTTAGTCTTGGGAGGTTGTCTGTTTCCAGAAAATTTTCTATTTCCTGTAGGCATTTCAATCTTTGTCATAGAGGTCTTTATAGAGTTTCTCATAATCTTTTGCATTTCTATGGTTTCTAATGTCTTCTCTGTTGTTTCTCATTATGCATATTTGAGTTCTCTCCTTTTTTTTTTCTTGGTTAGTCTAGGTAGCAGTCTGTCTATTTTGTTTATTGTTTTTGTTTTTTTTTTTTTGAGTTGGAGTCTCACTCAGTTGCCCAGACTGGAGTGCAGTGGCCACTCCCGGTCACCGCAGCCTCACCTGCTGGACTCTGGCGATCCTTTCGCCTTAGTCTTCTGAGTAGCTGGAATTACAGGCGTGCGCTAGCACGCCCGGCTGATTTTTTTATTTATTGTAGAGATGAGGTCTCGCTGCCCAGGCGGATCTCGAACCCACAGGCTCAGGCAATCCACTCACCTCAACCTCCCAAAGGCGCAGGATTACAGGTTGAGCCACTGAGCCCGACTTTGTTTATTGTTTTGAAGAACGAAGCTTTTTTATTTTTGTTTATTTTTTATTGCTTTTTTTTTTTTTGGTTTTAATTGCTTTTAGTTCTGCACTGATTTTTGCTATTTCATTTTCTGGCAGCTTTGGGTTTAGATTATTCTTGTTTTCTAGTTCCTTAAGTATGAAGTTAAGTTGACGATTTCAGATATTTCTATCTCTTTTGATATATGCACTTAATACTATAAATTTTACTCTCTGCACTGATTTTTGCTATATCTCAAATATTTTGGTATGTTGTGTTTCTATTTTTTGTTAGCTTTAACAAATAGTTTTTATTTTGGCTTTAATTTTTTTTGTTTACCTAAGGGTATTTCAGGACCAAGTAATTCAGTTTTTATGTAACTTTCATTTTGGGAGCTCCTCTTGGTGCTGATTTTTAACTTTCTTACACTGTGATCCGACAAGATACTTGGCATATGTATATAAATGTATATATACACATATACTATATATATGCATATATTATATATTTCTATTCTCTTAAATTTATTAAGTTTTGAATTATGGCCAAGAATACATTCAATTTTGGAAAAAGTTCCATGTGAAGAAAAGAATGTATTTTCTACAATTTTTGAATGGAATTTTTTCTATATATGTCCATTGGGTGCATTTGTTGTATAGTCCAGAGTTTCTTTGTTAATTTTATGCTTCTATTAACTGTCTAGTGACTTCAGATGGGAATTGAACTTACTCACTATTATTGTACTGCTATCAATATATATACTAAGACCAATTTGTATTTGCTTTAGAAATTTGGGTTTATGCACATTTAGAATAGTGCATTTTTCTTGTTATAGTGAATCTTTTAGCATTATATAAGGAATTACTTTGTCTTTTGTGTTTTACCATTTTTGGTTTAAAGTCTGTTTTATCTAAAATGAGGATGAATACTCTGCTTTGCTGGTGTTTCTGCTTGCATGATATCTCTTTTCACCAATTTACTTTGAGTCTGTAGCTCTCTGTGGCCATTAGATGGGTCTCTTGTAGGCACCAATAGTCAGTTTATGTATTTATTTGTTTGCTTTTTGTTTTGTTTTGCTTTTGCTGTTGCTGTTACTATTTTAATCCAGTTTTACACTCCGTATCTTTTAAACTAGCATTTAGATCATTTAGTTTCAAAGTTAATGTTGACTAATAAGACTTTGCTCCTCCCATAGTGTTGTTAGTTTGCTGCCTTAGGTTTCAACTATGTAGTAAGTTAATATGCCCTGTGAGATTTGCACTTATATAACCTTTTATGATGGCAAGGATCATAATTTTTTGCCATGTTTAGGACTCCTTTGAGCATCTCACAGGACAGTTTAGTGGCTTTGAATTATCTAATTGTTTGTCAGAAGAATACTTTATTTTTACTTACTTTATAAAGCTTAATTTAGCAGGATATAAAATTTTTCACTGCCATGTTATTTCTTTAAGGAGTTTGTAATAAACCATTGATTTTTTTTTCTAGTTTTTATGATTTCTGTTGGAAAGTCTGCTGTTAGTCTAATGTCATTTTTAAAAAATAAAGGATTCAATGGATTTCTCTTGCCAATCTTCAAATATTTTTTCTGATGTTGACTTTGGATAGTGTGACAGCTATATGCTTTACGAGGTCCTTCTTGCCACATATTTTCCACAAATTCTCTGAGATGATTGCATCTGGATGTCCATTTCTTTCTCAAGTCCAAGGGAGTTTTCTTAAATTATTTCCTCAAATTTGTTTTCCTTTTTTTTTTTTTTGGTTTTCCTTGTTTTCTGCTTTTACTTCCTCTGAATGTCTATAATTTGTAGATATGGATGTTTTACTTAATCCTATATGTTCTGAAAATTTTGTTCATTTTTTAAACATTCCTTAGTTTTTATTTTTGTCTCACGTAGTTTTTAATTGAAAGAGCCATCTTCAAGCTGTGAGATTCTTTCTTTCACTTGGTCTACTATTATAGCTCTAAAATATGTTAGGACGAATGGCCTGTATATGTAAGCTTTCTAGACTTGTTTTAGTAGTGATGTACTGGGGGTTCAGACTAGCTCATTGCCTCCTATAGGGCCAGGGTGGCAGGGTTCATGAGAAGCTTATCTCATTTCTTAGTAGTGTGCATTGGTTTAAGTAGATTATCTATTGTGTTGTGTCTTTCAACCTCCAGGCAAAAAGGTCCTCTAGTGGGTTAAGAGCAGGCCACTACCCATGTGAAGGAATATTTATTTACTCCTTGTTTACTGGGATAAGTTCTCTGTTGTCTCAGGCAATGAGCTAGTCTGTGAAATGCACAACATACTGAACTCCCAGTTCAATCTTTAAGTGGGGGCAACCAAAATGGGCAAGGTTATACTGAACAAGGCTACATACAAGTCCACCAATGGCAGGCATAAGCATCATCTTAGGGACACGGTCTGCTGTGTAGTCACTAAATACCCAGAGTGACATCTATTTTTAATAAGATACATTAATGTTTTGCAACCACTTATCACTTCTCATATCTTCTTTTAAGTTTTTTATAAAAATGTGTGATTAATTAGCACCAATTGCTTTTGTAAATAAAATTGTCTTATTTCTTGTTAATCTTATAGTAACTTTCTTCTGTGTATTTTGAGTTGTAGAAAAAAAATCTGGACATTAAAGACAGAGTTAAACAAAAGAAAAAAACTTGTTCTTACTTTATCGAGAGATTTGACAAAGTGAATATTGATTAAAACAATAAAATTAACTTTAAAATAACCTGAAATTACTTTGCAATTTGATTTGGAGACCAAGCTTCTTAGTACTCTATTGTCCTTTTATTGAACTGACAGTCTAGTCTATCTACAAATAATTATAATAATTAATTTTCAAACAAGTGTTTTATGGAAAATATCTCTAATTTATATCTAATAATCAGTCACAATAATTTGACCAATGATACCATACTATAAAATGTATTCTACTATTTAAACATATTTAAAAATAAGTACATTTGGATACTCTTGATGATTATATATTCATTAGAAAAGTTGATACTAATGTTTCAAAATGGAGTCTCGTACTGGTTTATATTCTATAAAATATTACAGTAACTTAATCATATTAGAACACAAAAATATCTATAATTTCCATGATTGGAGGAGTGAGTTTAGTAATAATAAGAGAGAATAAGACGTCAAATGGGATTGAGAAAAGATTGAATTTTATTTTAGTAAATTAAAACATTTAACATTGTAAAGTTTCTTACACAACTAGATACATTCAGATGACCCTGAAAAGTGGAATTTAATGAATCATGCAAAGATCAGTGCAAATTACATAATATGTTCCTTTTAGTCTTTATTACCCACTTAGTCTAAAAGTAGTTTGTACACAAGAATATAGAAAAACTACTCCTTTACCCAGATGTTTTTAAAGAGACTTGTGGGCTGATTTTCTACAGGTAAAGAATTTATCAGTATTTAACCTAGGTTAACTGAGACACACTCATGCAACTAAACTTATATATATGTTGATGCGTAGGGGTATTTAACATATGTTTTCTAACCACAATAATATTTATTGAACAGTAGTACATGTAAAATTTTGAGAAAAATCCCCTAAATATTTGTCTATTTAGCAATCTTGTACAAAATAACATATGAGTCAGAAAAATCAAACTGGAAATTAAAAAATACTTTTAATTGATTAATATTGAAAATACCAATCTCACTACAATATAAAAACATGAATAATGCTAAAGCTATGATTAGAGAGATATTTATTATTTAATTCTTATTCTGAAAGTACATATAAATAAGATTAAAATATATATGCTTCATTGTGACTTGATTTTATACTTGATACTTTTTAAATACTTATCCAAATTTTTATAGTGCTCCAAATATTTTTTATATCACAATATAATATTCCATTGTATGAATCGATCACAAACTCCTTATGCAAACTCCTTATACTGTTACTGAACATGAAGATTATTTTAAATTTTTTACTATCATTATCAAAGCTACTATGAGCAGTAATGTTTATGTTTTTATATGGAAAATTCTATTTTCATTTTTTCTTGGATAAGTACCTAAGGCAATAATTACTAGAACTGTATTAAATATAAGTTTAACTTTATTTTAAAATGACCAGTTTTGCAAAGCACTTACATCACTTTAAATTCAGGAATATACTGAAGTTACAGTTACACAACAGGATAGCCATTACTTATTATTTTAGAAATGTTTAATATTAGCCATTAGAGTGATGATGCTAGCCTATCTTTTTGTGTCATTAATTTGCATTTTCCAGATAACGGATAATAAGTACCTTTTTATTATTTTTTGACCAATTATTTATCACATTATTATATTATTTCCTGAAATACTTAGTCTGTTTTTATTTTTTTAATTGAGTTAAAAGTGAGATAGTAAGAATTGTAAGAATAACACACCGATGAAGACCAGACTGGAATGTAAAAATCCCAGTCATGTAAATGAATGCTTCTTGCATTTACAGAAAAACTTACTCAGAGAAAAATAAATATGTCTACAGATACATCTAGGGATAACTATTTATAATAATAATTTATTCAAGTTTTTATGCTTTTATACATATTATTTTAATTGTAAATACTTTGTGTCCTACATTACCTGTTTAACATTTCTTATTTTAAAAACTAAGTCCATTTTGTGCTACTAAGACAGAATACCTGAGACTTGGTAATTGTAAAGAACAGAAATTTATTTCTTACAATTCGGGAAGTTGAGTTCAAGATCAAGACTCTAGCAGGTTAGGGACTGATCTCTCTGCTTACAAAATTGTGCCTTAAATCCTGCATCCTTTGAAAAGAATGAACAACCTGTCTTCACACGTAAGTGGAGCAGAAGAAAGAGAACCCACTCTTACAAACCCTTATTAAAATGGTGTTAAGCTATGTATGAGAGTAGAGCCCTCATGATCTCATGACCTTTCAACATTGTTTTCTTGAGGATTGCTACACTGGGGACTAAATTTTCAATATATAAATTATGGAGGTGACAAAAACATGAAACCATAGCAAACAAGTTCATAGTGTGTGGCAATACTACAAATATCTGTTTTGCCTTGCTGATGGAAAACATTTTGAACATATTTGCCACTGGAGGTGACTATTTTTCGATACCTCAAGTAAGCAATTATAAGAATAATCACATAAAATACAGAATCCAAATAAAACATAACTAATTATAAACATAGGTATATTTATCATATAAATTAATTAAGAAAGTATTGCTATTCTAATAAATATTAGATAAATGGAACATCTGTTTCTTCTAGTCAATGTAGAACCACCTTAATTAAATACTTTGAATAAATAAAGGAGATTTGAAGGTTTTAAACAAATACTGAGATCCTTCCACCTTAGTCTCCCAGAGTGCGCCACCACATCCAATTAATTTTTTTTAACTTTTGTTGTAAAGATGAGGTTTTGCTATGTTGTTCAGGCTGCTCTTGAACTCTTGGGCTCAAGCAATCCTCCTCCTTGGCCCCCCAAAAAGAAAAACAAATACCAAGAAAGAACATTTATAACTGTGTACCAAAAACAATATGCTCTTAAATTTAAATAAATATATTTTTATATCAAAATTTAGTATCTAATCCCTAATCTAGAATTAGGATAAACTAAAATTATTATAAAATTTATACAAAATACATTTTATAGACCAGGTTAGGTGGCTCATGCCTATAGTCTCATCATTTAGGAAGGCTGAGGTAGAAGGATTGTTTGATTTCAAGAATTCAACACCAGCCTAGGCAACATAGTGAGACACTGTGTCTACAAAAAAAAAAAAATTTAACTGGGTGTGGTGGCACATGCATATAGTCCCAGCTACTCAGGAGGCTGATGTGGAAGGATCACCTGAACCCAGGCAGTCAAGGCTTGGGTGAGCCATGATCATGCAGTTGCACTCCAGACTGAATACAGAGTGAGTCTCTGACTCAAAAATAAATAAATAAATAGTGCTCTATAACAATTTTCAGATGTAATGTATTTTATTATTCACATCTGGTCTTATACCACAACCATACATAGCTCATTATCTTTTATGTTCTGTATACAAGGCATCCATAATTTAATATAAAATAACATAAGCTGATGTGAAATTAAAAAATAAGAGTATGTATGTCACAGAAATTTGAAAAGCATCCAAATTTTCATATTTAAAATTTTAAGACAAAAATGTTTCAAAGTAAGTATTTTTATAGAAAACATTTAATCATAAACAGAGTTCTTGCACAATGATGCAATTAATAGACAATGAATAGATGTTTTATGATGTTCTATCATATGGTAAAGGAGAAAACAATTCTCATATATTTCAGTTTGCTTCTTGTAAAATAAGGATTTAGACTAAATGCAGTTATTTTCTGAAAGAACATGTTTATTTCCTAATAAATATGCTGCTTTTGATGCTTTTCTGTCTCAAGTAATGGTTTCACCATCTTTACAATTATTTATAGATCTAACATTGAAGACATTATTTCTGGAGCAGCCCTTTGAATATCTCTTCCCATATAGTCAGCTGTAAAATGCCTAGATTTATAACTAGAAAATTTATCATTTTCCCCCTTTCTGTCTCTCTTGTAAAATATTTTCACTCTGAAAAATATTTATGTAAAACATACCACCAAGCAATAGAAAGCATAAGTCTAACTCAGAGAATAGAGAATAAGCCTCGTAATGTGAAGAAATGTGACAGCAAAAAGAAGACAGTGAAGAGGACATTGTACTCTCACACCAGGACTAGATAGATGATCTGTAGATAAAGATGCAGACACAGCACTCCTTTCAGAGGAGATTATAACATACATCAAACAATAGCCATGTAATATTGGAATATTAATAAATAGTGAAGATATACACACAAAATAGAGTTAACTACAATAAAATGATAGATGCATTTGTTTATAAATGTAACAGTATGTATATAAATATATAAATACCCATTAAGTGTTAGTAAAATACATTTAACAACTAAAAGCCACATGTTTTAGTATACATGTCGGTAGGACGGTGTTCTTCAAAAATATTTTCTCATGATATATAAATTTCATAGTTAATCCCAAAATTAAAAAAAGAGTGACAACTTGAAAGTAAACATTGATTACAATAAATTTAAAAATTTCTGGAGCATTATACACATTCTATCGTAAAAAAGACAAATTGCTGTTTTAAAATAAAATAAACATATAGTGTTGTTTTTTTTTTTTCCTCCAGGTCACAACTCATTTTATTACAGTCTTTGTTTCAGGAAATAAAGGAGGGTGGGGTGAATTATGTAGGCATCAGGACCTATAACTTTAAATCTTTGTGTAATTTGCCATAGTGCATTGTTTAAAAGAATCATAAAACAATTGCATTGATATTTAAAAAAATATTTTCAGTGTGGCCTGGTTGGATGATACGAGATTCACTTGGTTATACATTCTGTTTGAAGTCTAGTAGATCTTTGTTATTAAGAGCCAATATAAAAAATAAAATACAAACCTACCTATCTGTGTGTTTATACAGATATTAAACCAAGAGTACTACTTAGATTGAGAAACAAGAAGTCATTTTATTTTTTTTGTGCACATTTGTTTCTCTTCTTTAAAGTGTAAAATTGGCAGGTATCAGAAAGTGACAACCTGTGGACAAAACTATGACCTCTCTGGAGTTTCAGGAACCTTTACTTGTGAACTGTAAATAGTGGAAAATCTGACAATTTGACAAAATGTTGCTAAAACTTCCAAATTGTTAATTAAAAATGTCAGCATACGTTCTTTAACATCCTGCTTCTCACATTGTTATTGTCAAGACACATCTTATTTCTTTGTCAGAAAAGATGGGTTAGGATAGTTTAAGAAATCATTTCCATGTTATTCTCATTTTCCACTGATCCCTCAGTTTCCACTGATCAATCATATAGCCCAAGCTCACACTAATATATTTATTTTGCAAATTGGTGACACCTGGACACTAATTTGGTATGCATTTATATTTATGATAAAGCTATACTCCTTTTTTGAATGGAAAAATAATGCGGAGAGTGATTCATAAGAGAAAAATTCATTGCTTTTTATTCTGGATTTCTAGAGTGATTTTTATTCTGTTGTAGATTATTTGTTCTCAACTTTGGTAGCATATTAGAGTCACTTGGGAAGTTTATAAAATTCTAATATACAGATCACACTTTAGGCATTAGTATTTTGTAAAGCCTTATAACTAGTGTCCTAGATATTATAATGCAAATGTATAGAGATTTTGCTAGAGAATAATGGATTGAGTAATTTTAAATGGTGGAAAAAATACCAATGCCTATATTTTGGAATTTGCTTTAAAATATGTTACCCAGTAAAATTTGCCTAAGAAATGACTAAAGATTCAATGATTAATGGAATATTTACTGCTATATTTTATAGATTGACTTTTGGGAAAATGTATTATTTTGAAATTACTTGGTTAAAATCTTACTCCAAATATCACCAAAAATGCATGTAGATTTGTAAAAAAAAAAAAAAAAGAAGAAGAAGAAGAAGAAAGTAACTTGAATAAAAGGGACAGTTACTAGTTTGCTTCAAAGTAGGCTAAAATCTCAGGTTTGTTATAATTGCTGACAAAAGATAGGGTAACTTTGGCAAATATTGAAATACTCTCTTCTCATTGCCAGGCTCAAAATTAATTACAATGCTTTTTAAGCATTTAATAAAAAGCACAAAAATTCTCAGATCTAAAACAAATGTCAAAAATTAATTTTTTATATCACATTTATTTTTGTTGAAGTACTTATAATTGAATAACACTATCCTCTGTGTACAAAGTCATTTTCTGGTGAGACCCATTTCTTGGTGTATTTCTGGCGTCTGCACATAATCGACCACCTTACCATCACTACCTTTCTTCCACTTAGGAAGAGTGAACAGAAGAGAATCATCACTGTTAATTTTCATGCACACAACCTGGTTTTAACTTTTTATTTTCGATCATATACAATATAATTTTTTTAATCATTTCAGTAACTACAAAGTGGGCAAATAATGACAATTTCATAAAATAGAGAAATGTGTAAATAACAATGAACAGTTTATACTTATGTATCCTCCCCTGTTCCATGAAAAAGCAAATTATCTATGGCTCTGGAGTAATAAGTTTAGGTCTGAAGTAAGTACTATCACATGGCGTATGGGCAAGCAGCATCGCTGGGGGTTGCTTGTCCAAGGGTACCTTGATACAATTGCTCAGACTGAGACCTAGGGTTTTCTATGTAATAACCTATTCAACCAAGAGCAATTCAGATACAGTTATTTTCATACAAAATACACATCACTACATGTAATTATCTGTGAAGATTTCTTGTGAATGTTCTATATTGCCAATGTTAAATTCTCTAATGACAAAAATTGTCTATAATTAAGTGGAAATTTTAATAAAGCATATTGACTTTATTTCACATTACATCTACTTTGTAAATTGCTTAGAAAAGAAGCACTTATAATTGAAGACTATTATAATTATAAATCATATAAACGAATACACTAGTCAATAAAAACAATACACAGAAATTGATGGAAGAAAGTTTCATATTAATTAAAAAGTTTTTTCCCTTTTTTTCTTCTCAAGAGATTTTACTGTTTTGTTCTTTCAGCTTTTATAAAAGTAACTATAAAAATTGAAGAAACTAAAACTAGTATTCTTTTTTTGAAATACAAGTTGTTTAAATAAGCTACAGAGTTACCTAATTTTTAAAGTAAAATATACTTTAAAATTTACCATTCGAATAATTCTATTTAAGTTGCTAAATTCTTAGCAAAATGATGTAAAAACAATTTTAAATAAAATATTTGAGAGAAATATAAGCAAGTAAAATGTTGGCTTCCCAAAGTACTGAGAATAACTCTCCATGATTTTTCTTAATCACCAAATAAACCCTCCATGTTTACTGCATACCCATTAATCTTATATAGTCCAACTCAAATACCTGATGATATAACATATATATTTGTCACCCACATATATGTACTATGTCCTGTAATTTATTAAATATTATTTTAAGTAAAAGTCAATTGCATTTGGGGAATAATTATATTTTATAGCCATGGTTAAATGTATTATTTCTATTTTAAAAATACCATGATTTCTGCATAAATGAAAATTCGCTTATAATTAATTAACTTAATTAAGCAATTATAATTATTTTATGATAATTATATTTATAAAGCTAATTTAATTATTTATAAAGCTAATTTTGTCTTCATCAAATCTGAGATATAGTTTGCTCTAAAATACAATAAAATGAATACAATACAATTAAATCAGAGCTATTAGGGCTTACAGTTGCAATATTACAATTTCTACTTATTTTCCTAGTTTGCTTGTGCAAATTCATAACATTGAACTTCGAAACGGAAGTTTTTTGAAACAAGCCCATTTGAAATGTCAGTACTAATCTTTCTCTGCACCAGTCCTCATCAGGGGCGACCTTTCTGATTGCCTGTTACAGCTTGACAAAAATGCACTGCCACCCCCTCCCAGTGCTATAATTGACCTTTAACCAAAGTATAGTCATGATCCCTTTTAGTGATCTAATAATTCTGTGGCACAAATATAATTCATTTCTTTCAATAATTATTTCTGACACCTCATATTGTGTGTGTCTTTAAAACAGAATGAACAAGGATAGTAAGTTTCATATCTCACCAAATGTATTGCTGAACTATGATCTTCTAGTGCATTCTTCTTTTAAAATAAATTGCATTTTCCAAAAAATTTAGCCTGTAGGAAAAAATGGGCAGATCTTTTTCTGAGTTTGTCTTTTATTGTGATAATATACACATATACACATTTATTTTTTAGTGTACACTTTAGTATTATTACATTAGTAAGGTTGTGCAGCCATCACCATTATTCATTTCCAGAATTCTTTTGTCTTGTAAAACTGAAATTTCATATCTATTAAACAATAACTCCCTACTCCAGCAGTCCCCAACTTTTTTGGCATCAAGGACAAACTCGTAGAAGACAATTTTTTCTCTACCGCGAGAGTGGGAAGACAAAAGAGGTGTGCATGTGGGTGGGAGGGCATGCCATCAAACTTCACTGTTAATGTTAATCCATGTTTGCAGCTGCTCGCCAGTGCTAGCATCACAGCCTCAACTCCATCCTCAGATTAGTGGTAATGAAAGTGATGGGGAGTGACTGTAAATATAGATGAAGTTTAGCTCACCTGTGGGAGCTCACTTCCTGCCGTGTGGCCCAGTTCCCAACAGGCCAGGGTACCAGTTCATGCTCTGGGGAATGGGAATCTCTGTCCTACTCTTTCTTTGCTCCTAGCAACAATTCTGCTTTCGTCTCTATGATTTTGAAAACTCGAAGTACCATATATGAAATAAATAATACAGTTTTTGTTTTTCTGTAACTGATTTATTTCACTGAACATAATGTCTTCAAGTTTTATTTATGCTGAACCTTTCTTCTTTTTTGAGGCCAAATAATATTCTATTGTTTTGTGTGTGTGTGTGTGTGTGTGTGTGTGTGTGTGTGTGTGTAAATTTGTTTAACCATTTATCCACCAATGGACATTTGAGTTGCTTTCATGTTTTAGCTATTTAAAATAATTCTGCTATAGGAATAGGTGTACAATTATCTCATCAAAACTCCTAGTTTTTGTAGTATATACCCAATAGTGGAATTGCTGGATTAGATGAAAGTTTTCTTTTTAGTTTTTTTTTTTTGGAGGGTCTGTCATACTGTTTTGCACAAAGGCTATAGCATTTTACATATCTATTGGCAATACAGAAGAATTTTGATTATTCAATATCCTTTCCACACTTGTTATTTTTGCCTTTTTTGAAAGTAGCACCATATCCTAATGGGTGTGAGGTGGTATCTCATTATAGTTTTGATTTGCATTTTTCTAATGATTACTGATGTGGAGAATCATTTCATGTGCTTATTGACCATTTGTATACCTTGTTTGAAGAAATGTCTAGTTAAGTTCTTTGCCTGTTATGAATCTGATTGTTTCTTTGTTGTCGAGTTTTAAGAATTCTTTGTATATTCTGGGTATTAATCTTTTATTGGATATTCAATTTGCAAATACTTTCCCCCATTCTTTAGGCTGCTTCCATGGGTTTCATTTCACTTATTTTTTTAAATCTGGGAAAATATTACTTATAATATTGTGTATGTACAAATAATATATAATATATAATTTATGTTTGGTCTAACTATTTTTAAAAAATGCATTTGACTTCACTTCAGTCAATCTAATAACTATTAATTAGAAGATAGAGTCAATATTTTTTAAAAAGGCAAAAAAATAAAGTTCACCAGGATCACTTTTTAAAAACAAAATACAAATAAACAAACAAATGGCTTTTCTTTCATGACTAATGAGAAAAAGGTTCACCGTGCATTCAATGACATACAGCAAAGCTTAACCTAATCCAAGAGCAGTGAAATAATATAACAATAGAAAAATATGTATTTTGAGACCTCTGTTTATATCTGCTAAACTTAGATTAATATATGCTTCTTAAGTCCTCTATGGTTTTGCTTGTCTTTGCATTTATAAGTCAACAACTGTGAATAGAATTTAACTATTAAGATGATATTAATATCACAAGCCTCTTATTTTATTGAAAAACGGTTATTGTTTTATAAAATGTAGTATATAGTTTCCATAGGGTCTAGTATAACATAATTTTATTTATATCATTGAATGCTCAAGTAATAAGACCTGAGAAACAAATGTAAATTAATTGATAGGAGAAAAAAATATGTGTTGCTATGACTATATTTTGACATGAGTTTTTTAATGGAGGGTAGCATTTACTAACATGCATTCGTTTTTTATCTTCAAATTGTTCTTAACAATTAAATAATTTTAACATCTGTTCAGATAACATATTTTAAAACAGAAAATAGATTATTGCTCTACCCTGTATTAAGTGGTGAGAGCTGAGCTATCATAAAATTTTAATATTTTCATTGTTATAGTCTCTCATTAGCAAATATTATCATAATTTAAATAGCAGTAACCACAGTAAAGTATCTGATCAAGACTTCATTTTACTTTTACTTATACAACATATATTCATTACACAACACTCATTTATCTTAGTCACAAACACTAAAATATAAAATAAAAATATTATATTTTCTTTCTGTAATTTAAGGCATCAATAATATGGTTACAGGTTTTAATCAAATATAAATGGTATCCCACATGGAAAAAAAAAGTATAGACTTTGCATAGCAAAAGAGGAACCTTATGCTTCCATCTTAGCTATTTAGTGTATTAAATCTGCTGTGTATATCTGATTATTTGTGCTACAGGTTTAATTGATTAGTGACCCTCTTCATTAGTTGTGTTTGCAGGCTACAATGCTTTTCAGGAAGAATGGCATCCCAAATTTAGTTGGTCCTCTTATAGAAAAAAAGTAGTAAAATAAAAAATTGTAGCATGAATCAAACGATTCTCCACACTTCTCTTATAAAATGTTAATAATAACATCTCGGTGACAGAACTATTTTAAACATCAAGTGAGGTAATATCTGGAACTTTAAAATAAATACAAAAATAATTTTATTATTTTTATTTTTTACTAGAGAATGTTCTGGTATAATTTTACAGAAACTCTGGCTAGGATCAGAACAGTAGACTAGGATGAGAGACATATAATCTAGACTTATTCAGAGATAAAACAAGAAATGTTGGGAAATAAGATGTCTATTACTTTCTGAAAATTAGTTTCCTGCTGAATCTTCTAGAGCTTCTCATTACCGCTCATTCATCTCCAGGATGTCACAATTGAAATAAATTTTCTCAAAGATGCTCTGGATAAATTTGATAGCCGGTATTGGTAAATAAATCTTAAAGAAGTAAGATAAATTGAGAGAGGTGGTCCTCAGGATGCCTGGAAAAATGTGACAAGATGCAGGAATGACTGTTTTTCAGTGACAGCTGCAAAATCTCTAAAGAACATTCTAAGTGGAAAAAAAAATCTATTATCTGTGTTCACCTAGATTTTAAAATGAACTACATAAATTACTTTCCCATTTAATTTAGGAAAATAATTATTTCTTGTATGGAGAATGTAATTGCAGTACTAATTCTGGAAACACAAGTTTCCTTTAATCTTTTAATAACGTCCATTTGTCTGGTGACAAGACTGCTCACATAATTCAGTGTGGCCATAATTTTAGGCATTTTAGATACGGACACATGACATCTGGTTGCCAGGTAAATACCCATGAAATCAATCTTCCATGCCTTCTTTAAACCATTTGTGCAAGTTATCACCTTATAAACTGTAGTTTTTATGTTCACTCGTGTTCTAAATAAATTACAATCACTCCCGGAAGAACTGTTAGTTCTCAGTTATAATAGTCCGTGTTTGGTATTTAAGCTTAAAGCCAGATATACTAATAAGTAAATTTTTGTTTATTTTCTCTTTTTAAATATATGCTTTTGTATATCAACAATATGCACATCTGTAGAAAAATGAATACCTGAAAAATAGTGAGTAAAAGAATGGCCCTAAATCTGGAAAAGTATTATTGAAAAACTCAGAGACTCATAAAATAGAGAAAAGAATAATGGTTCCCAGAGGTTAGGGTAGTTAAGAGAGAGGAGAGATGGAGAAATGTTGGTCAAAGGATATATAGTTACAGTTAGATAAAAGAAATGAATTCAAGCGATCTATTGTACAGCACAGTGAATATAGTTAATGATGATATATTGTATCCTTGAGAAATGCAAAGAGATTGAATGCTGCATTCTCATCACAAAAGTGATAAAATATGTGAGGTAATGCATGCACTAATTAGCTAGATTTTACCATTCCACATGTATATATTCTTCAAAATATCATGTTGTACACAATAAATACATACAACTTTATGTATCAACTTAAAAAGTTCTAGGTTCACTAAATCTATTAAAATATTAAAGTCTTTTCTTTATAAAACATTTGTTGAAAATTCAGCATCTGAAACCAAACTCTACAACAAATCTCCTCTATAAGATTTATTGTGAGAAGTTACATGCAAAGAATGCTTAGAAATGTGCCTAGCGTTTAGTCAATGGTTCATAATATTTAACAATTACTACATCCATTTTTCAATAATGGTGAGTCACAGTTGTTTTTACTGGTATATCCAGTTTTAGAGGGCTGCATATAATAATATTATTCATAATGTAGGTTATAACCTGTCAGGGGATCTTGAAGGAAATTTAGTAACTTGCAACCTTCATGTTTATATCTCAATGTCTCACTCAGAAGTAGAAGCTAAAAACGTTGATCTCTTAGAGGTAGATTGTAGAATAGTAGTTTCCAGAATTTGGAAAAGGTAGGGAGGAGGAGGAGATAAGAACTTTGTTGATGCATATGAAATTACAGTTGGATAGAAGAAATAAATTCTAGTATTCTGTAGTACAGTAGGGTGATTACAGTTTATACATATGTTTTTTAAGGTAGAAATGGGACAGTTACAAATGTAATTCAATTTTATTTGAGAATAAAAGTGGACTGACACTTCTGACATTGTATTGACAATAATTTCCAGTCTTATTTTTTTTACACAATTTGGCATCTGTAAATAAAATTATATAATAAAATAATTGTATACATAAAAAATTACTTAATAAAACTATGAAGTTGAATGCACATCTATAATGTCTATAATTATCTCTCTAGAAATAATTATTTCTGTATAGGCTTGATCATTGTATATCATAACCCATTAACATGAATTAACTCCACTTTCCTAAACCTGCAAAGGCAAATTTTAAAATCCCTATGGTAATTTCCATTCCATCCTCTACTATTAATTTGTTGTATATTTACAAATAGCTAGAGGGAAAAATTTGAAGTGACCCCAACACAAATAAACATTTGAGGTGATAGATTTTTCAATTACCTTGACTTGATCATTATACACAGTATGCTTGTATCAAAATATCACATGTATCCCATAAATGTGAACAATTATGATCAACATATATGAAATAGAAGAAACTATAATTGAATAGAATAAAAAATAGTGCATGTTGCATTACACAGTATAGGTTTTGTTTCTTAAAACTTTTCTTTACATTAAATCTATTTTATAGGTATTCAGATCATATGCGGGTTGCAGTGTAAAATATTCCATACTACGGTCAAATACAGATAGATTCCACATGTAGGGTAAATTATAAAGTTTTTTTCTAATTAATTGAAAATATAGTCTAAATGTGAAGAGAAAGAGAAAAATTGAAGATACACATTATATATGTCTTCACTGATTCTTTGCAAAAGCTCTAAATAAGCCTTGAGAAAGAATGCCCCTAGTGGGAATAAATCTTAGAAGTTCCTGGTAATTCATAAAGAAACTTTGCAAGTATGCATTATTGTTCTCCAGATTCTACTAATTTATAATTACATTTTAATCTGAGTATTTGAGTTTATGATTTATTTCAACAACCTGTGGATGTCCAAGATACTTGTCTTAAGACTATCTCATCTACCTTTAAAAGCAACCTTGGTGGGTTCGGTGGCTCAGCCTGTAATCCCGCGCCTTTGGGAGGCTGAGGTGAGTGGATTGCCTGAGCCCGAGTGTTCGAGACCCGCCTGGGCAGCGAGACCTCATCTCTACAATAAATCAAAAAATCAACCTGGCGTGGTAGCACATGCCTGTAATTCTGGCTACTCGGAAGGCTGAGGTGGAAGGATCGCCGGAGCCCAGCAGGTCGAGTCTGAGGTGGCCGGGAGCGGCCACTGCACTCCAGTCTGGGCGACAGAGTGAAACTCCAACTAAAAAAAATAATAATAATATTTTTAAAAGCAACATTGTAGCCGGGTTCAGTGGCTGAGCCTGTAATCCTGCGCTTTGGGAGGCTGAGGTGAGTGGATTGCCTGAGCCCGCGGGTTTGAGACCTGCCTGGGCAACTTGTCGAGACCTCATAGCTACAATAAATTAAAAAAATTAGCCGGATGTGGTAGCGCGCGCCTGTAGTTCCAGCTACTTGAAAGGATGAGGCGGAAGGATCACCGGAGCCCAGCATGTGGAGGCTGCGGTGGCCGAGAGCCGCCACTACACTCCAGTCTGGGCGGCAGAGTGAGACTCCAACTCAAAAAAAAAAAAAATAAATAAATAAATAAAATAAAAGCAACCTTGTTTATAATATTTGAGCTTTAAACACTTAGGCCTCAATTTTCTTAAGGTCAAATTGATTTTTGGTTGAACGACTTTTGTTGTTGTTGTCTCTTGTAAATTGGATTTTTGCCGAGATTATGTGCAGTAAATAATGAGAAAAATTATAAATTAATTATCACATATTAGTCTAATATAAATTTATGAGCATAAAACTGCTCTAGAAATAATATTTATTAATTTTAAAAAACACTAAGTTTTGAAATGACCCAGTTTATTCCAAAGTATAACACATTATTAAAAGAAACAGAAAATAGAAACATGTATTTAATTATTTATTTATTTATTTTAGCTTTAGAGGTTAAAAATGGTTTTTGGTTACATGAATCCATTGTATAGTGGCAAAGAAACTGTGTACATTGTATCCATTAGGTGTATCCATTATGCTATTCTATATGCCTTTGCAGGTTCTTAGTTTAACCCCCACTTATAAGTGAGAACATGTGGTGTTTGGTTTTTCCTTTCTGTTACTTCTCTTAGGATAATGGACTCAAATTCCATCCACATTTCAGCAAAAGACATTGCATTATTTAAAATAAAAATAATAAAACCCAGCATGCAACAGCGTGAAGGTCAAAGAATTCAGCACACAATCTAAAATTGCCATGTATGCAAAGAACAATGACACACTGAAATACAAAAAAACTACTATAGCAGACTAAAAAATGATGGTGCTAGAAGATAATAGAAATAGACAATATCTATTATAAATGTGATACTTTATATGTTCTAGAAGGTAGAGTAAACATGAATATTTTAAAGAAAGATCTACAAAGATCACTCAAAGAAAATATCTAGTAATTAAAACTACAATATCTGAAATAATAATGATGCTGACTGCAAGGAATAGCAGATGTGACATTACAATTAGATGGTTTAACTTGAGAATGTAGTAATAAGAACTATGCAGAATTATGGAGAGTCAGGAAGAAAATGAGAAATCAGTGACCTTTGACATATTAACAAGCAGTTTAAAATACGAAAAGTTAGATTCTCAGGAGAAGAGGGAAGAGGGAAGAGACAAAAAATACTTTTAAAAAAGTACTTCTTTTTACTAGTTGATTAAAACTATCAATTCACTGGTATAAATACTCTATGAACCTAAATTTTTGAAAGAAAAGCACTGCCAATGTGGAATTTTTGGCAGACAAAATATCTTTTAAAATGAAAGCAAAATACTTTTTTTGGCATGCAGAAAGTGGAAATATTTCATATCTTCATTTTAAGTACATAAAACATATACCATAGACTGATTTAAACAATGGACATTTATTTCACTGTTCTGGTAGTTGGAAAGCTGAAGATCAAAATGCTGGGCAATTTGGTTCCTGGTGAGGATATTTGTTTTGTTTTGCAGGCAGTTTCCTTATTCCTGTGTCTTCACAAAACTGGGAGAGAGAGAGAAAATTATCTGGTTCCTTCTTATAGGAATGCTAGTTCCATGATAAGGACCCTATCTCCATGACTTTATGTAAATTTAAGTGTGAGCACACCTCAGACACATTGTTGATTCAGATTCAAACCACTACAACAAAGTGAATAACGTAATAAAGTAGGTGACAATTTTTTTTGGTTAACCGTTACATATAGAAGTCATGTTTATACATTTAGTCATTAAGTATGCAAGAGTATTATGTTTAAAAAACATGTAAACATTTCAATGAAAAATACTTTATTCAAAAAGATTATAACGATTAACTCAGTGAGTCTTAACCTTTTTGCTGGCAGAGAGTCTCGCCTCAATATGGATGACCGTTGACTGATCCAGGTGGTGATTGCTGAAGGCTGAGGTGTCCGTGGCATTTTTGAAAAAATAAAGTAATAAAGTTCATCACATTTATTGGCTTTTCTATTCACAAAAGTTTTGTCTAAATCATGTTATGTTCTTTGATAGCATTTTCCCCACAGTAAAACTTCTTTCAAAATTGGAGTCAATTATTTCAAAAATCATCATTTCTTTATTAAATAAGCTTATGTAATATTTTAAATCTTTTGTTGTCATTTCAACAATGTTTTCAGTACCTTCACCAGAAGTAGATTTCATCTTAAGAAACCACTTTGTTCATTTATAAGAAGTAGACCCTTGAGACTGGAGAAAGCAAAGGAAAGACTAGGCAGATAGACAGGTGAGTCCTCTGGTAACAATGTAGTGAACTCTTGGCAGGCCTCTCAGGCTCAGCGTTGGAAAACAAGCTCCCTGCCAGCATCTCAAGCAAGAGCTAAAGTCCTCACTGCTGGGTTCGAAAAGCAACCAATCAGCTCACCATCAGGCCCTACCTCCTGCCGATTGGTCCTTAATACTGACCAATCAAAAAAGCAACAGCTCACAGCTAGTGAGAACCAATCAGCTTCGACTTGGGGCTATATAAGCACCAGGTTTTCGCCTGGACTGGCAACCCCTTCAGGTCCCCTCCCAGCTCTCTGTCCTCTCAATAAATCCTGCTTACTTACTTTCCGGTGGTTAAGAGACAAGAACCTCAATCCAGAAAAGCTGCGACCTGAAGCACGCTGCAGAAGATTATCAGAGCCATAAAGCCATACATCCCAGAGGTTGGCTTGCCAGCTGATGGAACCAGTTGAGCCAGAAGAGCTGCAGGAAGAAGGCAAGACCCCAAAGCTGAGACACCCAGGGGGCTAGGCTTGCCAGTCCACTAAACCAGCAACACTCTCAGGGCTTGGCTTACCAGCCCGTTAGAGCTGACACTTCTGGGGCTACGCTTACCAGCCCCTTGATGGACCCTCTCTGGGACTTGACTGGCCAACCCATTGAGCTGACACTCTTTTTTTTTTTTTGAATTGGAGTCTCACTCTGTTGCCTAGACTGGAGTGCAGTGGCTGCTCCCGGCCACCCCAGCCTCGACCTGCTGGGCTCTGGCTCTGGCGATACTTCCGCCTCAGCCTTCAGAGTAGCTGGAATTACAGGCATGCACTACCATGCCCTGCTGATTTTTTGATTTGTTGTAGTAAATGAGGTCTCGCCGCCCAGGCGGGTCTGGAACCCGCAGGCTCAGGCAATCCACTCACCTCAGCCTCCGAAAGGTCAAATTTATTTCTAAGTTCAACTGGTGTGTTATTCTTCTCTATATATTTCATTTCTAATATTATTTTCTTTACTTATAAGCACAATGATTGTGACTAATATTCTAAACTCACTCACATTCTCTTTACTTGTTTTGTGCTTATACCATACTGACCTGGTTCTTATGCCCAATACTCAGAAAAGTTGAGACTAGGATAGTAGCTACTGCAGAAGAGAAAGAGTTTAATGATTGAAAAATAGTTGAGCAAGGAGGATGGGAATTAATTCTCAAATCTAGCTCCCCAAGAAGTTTATGCTAGGTTCTTTTAAGGAAGAATTTAAGAGGCAGGGGACTAGAAAAGGTGATGCTGAATTGTTAAAGATGAAGTAATAGGAGTGTTGAAATGTCCAGTTTCTGGAAGGGTATCAAAAGACGGGTGGAGTCAGCTGCTTGCTTTGTGTTATGGGGACAGGTGGGGTTATATGTTCATCAGGGTGTAGTCTAAAAAACATCTCCAGCTCCAGCCTTTGGTTTTACAATAGAAAGGCTATCTGTAAAGCAAGTCCCATGACAATCAGCTACTGAATCCTGGGCAGTAAATCATTATAAGTTAGTAGGAAGGTATGTGGGAGGTTGGCTCCCTACAGATTAAAGCTGCTCAGACCCTTTGGCCAATCAAACTAATGAATGCCATCAAGGAAATCTGTGCAACCTTAGGCTCATTGTTTAAGAGAAAATATGTTTATCAACCTTGTGGGCATCTTCCTGCCTTGCCAGGGATCAGAACATAAAGATAATCGACTCTTCTCTATAAAAAGGAAAGCAAATTTAGAAACAACGGATTTCTTCATTTCTAACTGTAGCTGCGTCTTTGCAGGACTCAGGTCTCTTTCACAGCTCTCATTACATGACCCTGTATTGAGTCTATTTAGGCAGTTTCATTACTGTGAACAACACTTCCACTCACAGAATATCCCATTTATAGCACTTGTTACTATTTGTACTTATTTTGTTTATTTATTTATTTATTTATATATTACTTTCAACATTTGTTCTCTAACAGTACCAAGGCAGCAGCTATGTAGTCTATATTCCTGGCACCCAGGAAAGGGTCTTGGAAGTAGTTGTATTCCAACAAATAATTGTTGAACAAATTCATTTAATTACTTCAACACTATTCGTACTCTTTTATTTAGCTTGTTTCCTTATTCTTGCTTTCCAGACTTTATTCCTTTATTTCATTCTCTTAGATTTCAGCCAGATTGACATTTTTGACATTCAAATGTAAGAATGTTATCATCTCATATCTGTGGGTTAAGAATACTTTACATAGGTACCTCAACCTAATACAGCACACAGACATGTATATGCATATACAATAGTCCCACCTTTATTTATGGTTTTGCTTTCCATATGATATTGTACGGATTACTGTCACCTCTAAATCTCATTCAAAGCATGATTCCCTGTTAGATGTGGAGTCTGGTGGAAGGTTTGGTATCATGGAGGCAGAACCCTTATGAATGCTTTGATGCTATTTTCATAGTAATGAGTGAGTTCTGGCTTGTTAGTTCATAAGTCCTGGTTATTAAAACAGCGCGGTAAGACCTTCTTCCTTTGATCTGCATTCACCGTGTGACACATTTGCTATCCCTGAGCCTTCCACCATAATCTTAAGCTCCCTGAGGCCTCATCAGAAGCTAATGCCACTGCAATGCAGAAACCTGAGCCAAATAAACCTTTTTTCTTTATAATATACAGGTATTCCTTTAGAGAAATGCAAAACAGACTACTGCACCGTGATTTTTGTTACCCATGGTCAGTGAAAAACATTAAAAATATTAAATGGAAAATTTTAAAGATAAATAGTTAATAACCTCTAAATTACCATTATTCTGAGTTGCATGATGAAATCTCAAGCATTTCATTCTGTCCCACCCAGGATGTGAATCATCCCTTTGTCCAGTGAATTCACAGTGTGTACACTAGTAGCCATCTTAGTTGTCAGATCAACTGCCCTGGTATCACAGTGTTAAGTGTTCAAATCATCCTTATTTATTTATTTATTTTAAATGACCCCATAGAGCAAGAGGGGTGATGATGGCAATTTGAATATGACAAAGAGAAGCCATAAAATACAACTTCAAAGAAAAAGTAAAAGTTCTTGACTTAATAATAAAAGATAAAAATGTATATTGAAGTTACTAAGAAGGAATCTTCTATTTGTGAAATTCCAAATAGTATATTGCTATAATTATACTAGTTATTCTTGTGCCTATTTTATAAATTACTGTGCCTATTTTATAAATTAAAATATGTATACATAGGGAAAAAATGGTGTTTATAAGGGCCTGTATTCATGGTTTCAGGCATTTACTGGGGGTCTCAGAATGCACCCCTTGTGGATAAGAGGGAATTAATGTACAAATGTACACACACACACACACACACACACACACACACACACACACACACACACACACACACACACTTACATCCACAAAAATATTTTGGGTTATCACCATACCTCAGCTTTTCAGCTTTCAACTTACATGTAACTTCATAGAAAATGCAAAACAGACTACTGCACCATGGCTTTCATAGGAAAGCCTTCATTAACCCTTGCCTCACCATATCCCTCTGACTGCAGTGGTTGATTCCATAGGGCACTCCAGTTTATTTTCTTGTAATACAAAACACTCTGGAGTTTGTTTGTTTGCCTCCACACAAAATAGTAAAATTTCTTGAGAACTGATCTTTTTAATTTCTCTGTTTTCTTTCTTTGAATGACAACACCAGACCTGGTTAGAAGTTCAGTGTACTTATCCATTGTACCACAGAGATAGCTCCTGTTTTCTCATTGTTATTCTTTGTACTTTAATATAGTAAGCAATCAGTGCCAACACCCTATGTAGGAATGCACCCTAAGACCCTCTTTTTCTCATCTGCTATTCTTGATTACCAAAAAAAAAAAAAAGTTTCAGTGAGACTGTCTGCTGCCTTGTAAAGAGAAATTGGCATCTTCTTCTCCTTGCCTTTATTGATGTAATTGTCTTCATATAGCACATCTCTGTCATTCTCAAAGGTTTGGTTGTTCTAATTATAAAACAAACAAAACCTTCAAGTCTGTATTAAGGCTTTATTCCTTTTTTCTGTAATGATGTATTCATCTATGCATGATAGCATGTTTTATTCTCTTCATTCGTTTAGTGTTAAGTATAACATATTCATAAGTTACAATTGACTATTTTGCATTATAATTAATTCTTATCTGAAATTCTGTTAGTTATTGCATATTTTTAAAGATTATGTCTCATATTTATCATAAATGACTACATCATTCACTTTTTTTGAACTGATATTATTTAGTGTACTACCAATGTAAAAAGGATCAATCTCTCTTAAAAAAGAATTCAAATATGTTTTACCAATTGTATATATTCATATCATTGACTATGGTACCTATTAAAAACAAATTTCTGGGCAAATTTTCACATGAAATCTTAATGTCCATAGTAATCTATAGTTCTAACAAATATTCCAAGTGAGTTTGAGGAAGAGACTAAATTTAAAAATCTTGATTTATTTTATTCCCTGTTATTGAGAGTATGAAACATATTCATTTGAATACAAAATTCATACAAACTTCGATTTTACCATGGCACTAGAAAAGAAGCAGTAGGGGTTTGTTAGAAAAAAAAAATAAGCTAGATTTAATACCTTTGAATTCAAAGTCAAATTAATATAAATTGCATCAAAGACAGCATTATATTGTACTGAGGATATCTAGTTCTTTCAAACTATCCATTAAAAAGATTATATTTAATTTAAAAATTTGCTTTTATCAATTTTTAAAGCTTGTTAAAAGCCTTGAAACAAAATTTTAAGAATATGTGTCTGTATAGAATAGCCATGGCTACAGGGTACCAAACACTGCTTCTAGAATGCTTCAGCTGTATCCACATAAGCAAATACTCCTGAGGCTTGAAAGAACATCAGTTAAAGCTATCGTGACCTCATCTGTCAAAGTGATATCTCAGTTTCACAAAAACTTCCATCTACATCAGAAATCCATTAACCACTGATCCTAAATAACAGAGCTAACATAATGGATGGCTGAGTCTCTGCTTGCAATTGAGGTTGGTTTAAAAGGCTGACTAAGGAAGCGTTGCAAACTAAATACAACCAAGAGGTAAAACACAGTTTACAACTTAGACAATAGCAACAAAAAATTGAAAAATATTACTTAAAAATGTAAACTGATCATAATTTAAACCTCAGAATATGGAAGGGCATTTGATAATATACTTAAATAATGTGACTATTGTAAAATCAGAGTAATATTACCAAATGTTTGCACCAAGTTCATGGCATTACAAACGCTGTTCTAAGAGCTTTACAAGTATGGGCACATGCATGTCACAAAAACTCTTTGAGTTGAACACTTGTACCACCCCATTTTTACAAACAGAGGGACTGAGGCCCTGGAGAGTTGAGTGACTTCCTCCTTTTTCACACAGCTAGAAAATGGAGGGCTAAAATTTTTTCTCAGTCATTCTAACTCAAAAAACTGTGTTTAACATTCTCATAGTACTGTGCTTTCAATCAATGATTAGTAAAACAATGTTAGGTTATGTCTCACCTAAAGATCAAATTTATACAAAAATATGTATTTATGTATGCATCTATTTTGTGCTCAGAGAATTATGTTTAGAAGAGTATAATCTGCGCATGCTTTTTCATAATAATGAGCTGAAATTTTAAGACCGTGACAACAAAAGGTCCTGGTATTATATACTATAATGTGGCAATGTTTGAAGGATATAAATAGTTAGAAATTTGGCAGATAAATATTTTAGTGCAATTGAAAGTGAAAATGGTAGTACAGTATTTGCAAATGGATTGAAGTGAACTGAGGATTTAAATGAACTAGTGATGCTGAATGACTATTATAGAACCATTGACTGTGAACAACTTAGTACACACTGTCAGAAAAGGGTTGAAGGTATTTAGCTATGGATCTCTGGAGTGAGACACAACTGAATCTGCTACCCAGTCTAGCCACTTACTGAAAGTTACCTTATATGTATATTTCCAAAAATATTTATCTCATAGAGTTCTTTCTATTATTTCAACTCTGAGCCAAAATGCATAGTTTAAGGTCTGCTACACAATTAACACTCAAAAAATGTTAGATGTTTCCATGCTTGTAAGGTATAAGTTGTTTTTATTATGAGTTAACCTAAGAGACATCGACCATATATTCTGCAATACAACACTTAATAGCTAACAGTCTTTATTTTAACTTTCATGTTTTTTTGTTACAATTTAAAATGTTTCTCACATATGTTTGCCCACATATTTTATATGTATCTAATATTTTTATAAATATGGTATATTTAGTTAAATACCACCAACAATCTGATATAATAATGAAGAAACTGGCAGTGGTGCCAGCTAAGATGTTAGTAGGTACTGAGGTGATTTAGAATGACTTCTTTCTTGAACTATAACTTGGCTACAGTTTTCTAGCATCCTTATGTGTACATGTAATTAGTTTGCTCCTAAGTCCCAGTATTAGTCATAGAGTGCTTCAGAGAAACAGAATTAACTGAATGTGCATATAGGTAGAGGCAGATTTATTTTAAAGAATCAACTCATGTGATTATGGAAACTTGGCAAGACCAAAACCTGCAGGGTGGACCGACAGGCTGAAGATACAGGCAAGAGTTGCAGTTGGGTCCCAATGCAGTCAGCTGGCTGAATTTATTCTTGACAGGATGAAGTCAGTCTTTGTCTATTAAGACCTCCAGTTGAGTAAATTAGACCCTCCTACATTATGAAGTGCAGTCTGCTTTATTTAAAATCCATTAATTTAACGCCAAGCTCACTAAAAATGACACATACTTACAGAAACATTTAAAATGACTTTTGACTCAGTGTCTGAGTACTAGTGAGGTTGACATAGAAAATTAACCACAACAGTCTCCTTTAAGTATATCTATCTATACCTTCTATCATTTTAAAATGTCATAACTGGACAGGTGGCTCACACCTGTAATCCCAGCATTTAAGGAGGCTGAGGTGAGAGGATTTGTCGAAGTCCAGGGTTTCAAGACCAGCCTGAGCAATTTGGCAAGATCTCCTCTCTGTAATAAATCAAAAAATTAGCCAGGTATGGTGGCGTGCACTGTATTTCCAGTTACTTGGAAGACTGAGGTGGAAGGATACCTGAGCCCAGCAGATCGAGGCTGTCATAACAGTGACTGTGTCACTGCACTCCAGCCTGGGCAACAGTGAGACTCTGACTCAAAAAAAAAAAAAAAAAGTGTCATCGTGATAAATTGCATAGCATGCCTGGACTTTTAGGTTAACTTCAGTGTTTTCTGCAGTGAGTATTTTTAAGCTACATCTTCTTTCTCCAAAACTACTGGTTCTAAACCTAATCTCCATCAAATAGACAGTCTTTAATGATATAATTAGGTAAGGTTAATTCATTTAATAATGATATATTTATACTTTGATTTTCAGGATTATTGAGACCATATGTGTGTTTATATGTGTGTCTATATGTCTGAAGTACAGTCTAAATTTTTTTAGGTCAAATTCTTTTATATATAAAGCAATCTACTGTTTTATGAATATTTCCAAAGTGATGAATATATAAGCATCATATTTGTAAAAAGCTCACATTTATTTTAGATTTTCGACATTTTATGCAATCAATTTTCACATTTAAAACATGAAAGAATAACACATTTGCAAAATAACAGAACCCTCTATCTCCCCCAAATATGCACACACTGATTTATGAAATAAAACCTTTTATTTTCAGGTTTTTTATTATTTTAAAAAATTTATTTTAAAGATGTGGGGTACAATTCAGGTTTAGGTATACAAATGTTCATTATTCAGGTACCCTTGTTGATGAGGTATGCCCTCTTCCCACAGCAGTTTCCATCAACTGCCAATTCCACTCACCTCTGTATTTTTAAGTAAAAATTAAAAATAATTTTTACTTAAAAAATTAATTTGCTTAAATTAGCTATAATAATAAATCCTAGATAATATCTTACACTTCAATAAATAAGTAAATAAGTACATGTTATATTTCTTAATAACAAAGATTCAATAATGTAATTTTTCTGTTATGCTTTTGTTTTAGGTTGTATTTTTATGGAAAGCAATGTACTTAATTTGTATTGCAAAGTATATGCAGCACATTAGATAATACCTTGAATATAATTATGTTATTTTTTTCCTCCTGTGTAAACAGATTGAAACAAGCTACATTTATCTACCTAAGTGTATACCTTAGAGATTACATGTTGATGTAAAAAATATGCTGAAATGCTTTTATAGTTTTAAAATCTTATATAATAACTAGTGCATATATACTAGACTATTTAAAACAAATAAATAAATAGAGCACATAAACTATCATTTAAGCAAAAGCATTTTGGATGCCTATTTAATTTGTACCAGGTACTGTGATGGAAAGAAAGATACAGTGGTGAATAAAAAAAATAATACTGTCTTCAAGAAGTATACAATCTTAAGAAGTATGCAATCTTATACAAAAATATAGTACACATTGCATACTATACTTGATATATGCACAATTAGATCTATTAAACTTTTACAGAAGAAAAATTGTCTTCTCTATTATGAGAATAACTTCATAGAAGTACATAACTCTTTACATAAACTTAAATGGTAAGTTCTTCAAGATTACATGGAGTTAGATTTGTAAAAATACTACAAATAACCTGACCTGTTATATACCACAAAACAAAAATCCTACAATGCTTTTTGGAAACCCTGGGATAAAAAACAAGAATACTGATCTATTATATTAAACAAGATTTGTTTTCTTCCAAAAGTTATCACAAAATAGAGTAAATTAAACTGCTTCTAGAAAAATAATTGCTAATTTTTCTGTCTAGAACTAACACAAGATGAACCCAAAATGTTTGTGGGCTTTGAATTCTTTAGTAATTTTAAAATTCCAATCAGAAATAAAAGCATTCTGGATGTTTTTGATCAACTTGATAGCTTAAAATAGCAAACAAATTAATATTAAATACAATTTGTTCACAAATATCTATGAAAAATAACAAATGTAGAAACAACCTTATCTATATAGATAGTAGATCATAGTGAAAAACTGTAGTGTTTTACACATATAATATTTGAGTTACATTAAAAATATGTTTACAATCTTGTGAATAATTTTTCAAATTTAATTTGACAATTTTCATATTCCATACTCTCTTCTGTACTCCCAGATAAGAATGTAGGCAGTGCCAAGACTACACTGGATTAGAAATTCAAGATGAAATCTAAATAGAAGGTATATATACTTGGTCTATACACAGATACACAGATAAGTTCTGAATTGTCATAATGAATTAAATTTAGTTATGTACAGAATTAAATTTAGTTATGTACAGTAAAATATATTTTATTCAATATATGTTTTTTTCCATGATATCTCGCACTCATTTTTCTCACTCTCTGATATATATATGTGTGTATACATATATCTGATATATTTACATGTTCAATATCATGTTCATTACATGCTTTTAGTATTATGTTGTCTCCTGTTTTGCTAAGGTTGTCATTCAAAACTCACAAAAGAGCTTGATGATGCGTGATTTAAATTAAATATCAATATCGTAAAAGTCCTGGCAGTAGTGGAAAACTGCCAGGAGACAGAGGGCGGGACTGGTTGTTGAGGGAAACTGCAAAGAGAGAGAGGAAACACCTTGTCAACAAGGGCACCTGCATAATCAACATTCGTATACATAACCCTGAATTGTACCCCACAACTTTAAAATGAAAAAAGTGAATAAATAAAACTTTAAAAGTCCAGTTGTTGATTTTAAAACAATTGTTGACTTAAAGTCCAGTTTTTAAATCCAAGAGTCAAGTTGTTTTTTAAGATATTTATTTTTTATACACATTGGCATGCTCCAGTAAAATTTGTCTTTCTCTGTGTGTTCACAAAGCTGAATTGCATTATAACTGATTGCATAATTATCAATGAAAGTTTTGGGAGTTATTTGATCGTGAAACCTATATTTTAATTTTGTAAGTATTTTAGAATTTCTAGCATTCTAATTCTGTTTTAGATTATGAAACAAAGTAAATATTTTTTCAATGGAGTGAATGGTCATTTTAAAAATTAAATCGTTTTGTAAATCCTATAAAATATGTGTCCTGACCTTTTTTTTTATCTTAAAGTACTCTGATGCAATAAAAATCTATTTTTAAAAGTTAATTGTATGATTTGTATGCATACTTGCTATAATACAACCTTCACTCTTTACAATCCCAACAGGATGCTTTACAGATGAATGATCATTGAGTGTTACTGTTTAATAAAAATGAGTATAAAACTTACCACTGTTCAACATGCCATTCATGAAATAATGAAGCCTGGTAAGGAATAAGAGAAACACATTGGTTTTCATTTAAGTAACTTCTGACCTCACAGCAGTTTATAATCAGTGTCCTTCATAAATAAATATATGTATTTACAACTAGTGAAACCTTTGTCTTAAGACAAATTTAATAGGGTAGCAGGAGGATACATGAAATTGAAATTATTATCTTTCTGTTTGACTTATATTTAGGCAATACATTGTTCTTTAGCATACTGCATGATTTTTTAAAGTTTGAATTATAACTTTGTAAGCATTATTTCATTTTTAAGAATGTTTTAAGGATATTGTAACATGTGAATTTTTGGTAAATATATAAACATTTATGAATTTTATTCTGTATATTTTGAAGTTGTGAAATTAGATATCAGAAGCTTATAACTGTGTATGGAAGTAAAAAATAAATAATCTAAACACTTATGTGCTTATTTTTACTCAAACAATTAAATTTGCTTGGGAAGAAAATGAGGGACAAGGCATACAGAAAAGAAAATCACTGACCTTAAACTTTATGTACAAGTGTATCTGAAGTGGTGTAGTGTGTAGAGGATATTCAGGAAAGAAGGACTAAATTAGGTACAATATTTTAAATGTGTTCAAAGTGCTTATTACAGATATAATAACCTTGTTACAAAGAGAAGTTGTATTAGGAACAAACAGTGTTGAATCATGAGAAGTCTTCATAACACATAAAGAAATTTGGCATTATACCTGTAAGCTGTCTGGAAATAATCAAGGAGAAACATAATAAATTAACACACTCAGACACACACACACACACACACACACACACACACACACACACACACACACACGTATTATCCACTCATATGCATATGTGAATGTATTAAATAGTCATATACATGTATGAGTTTCTTCATATGAGAAAGATAAATACGATTTATGATGTGAATCATAAAATAAGGTGGCAGTGAATGCAGCTGTTGTGATGTTACTAAACCATATTTGTTGATTCCTTTGCTGGGAGCAGGTAGCTGTTGTTTGAAATGGAAACCTATCTATTCAGCTATTATCCCTAAACCACCTACATTTCCAAAAATGGTCTTCCGGCCTTCTTTTCTCCTGAATTAGCTCCAGGTGATTCAATGTTCACATTAATAGCAGAACTAAAATCACATCCAACATCCTGGCAACGATGGCATCTTTGACATGTTGTTTTAGTTTTCCAAGTTTAACAGCATTGCTCTCTTTCATTACCACACCTCCGGGGGAATGGGGAATATGAAATATCACTAAGATACCTGACCCTAAACCAGATGAAGTGAAGACCAACTGGTATCCCAAACTTCACCTGCATATAAACTACTTATGTACCTAATTCTGACTTATATCTCACATTTTTGCAATAAAAAAATGAGTAAAATAGAGATAGAAATACATGCTGGAAAAAATTCATCCACATAATCTGCTATATAGGGCAACTTGATTCTTCTTTAACAAAATAGCTAAAAACATAATTTACAGAATAAATTTATATTTTATTTATAGAAGACAGGATGCCATGGCTTGTTTTATTCTGAAGATGGTAAAGTGGTTTCCAGATTTTCTCTTGTACCACATGGGTTTATGGCTAACAGATAATTTCTCATCTTTTCTTCTGGCTTAGACATAATGCCATTAAAACCAGTATTTTGTGTAAAATTCCCTGTTTTCATTATTTTTCTTCACACTGAGGACCATATAAAATAAAATACCAATGAATCTGTTTCTTTAATATAGATGATCTATTACAAGAATGGAAGGATTACTTAAAAATATTTCTTAGTAATATAGTTTAATAATTATTTGTGGAATTTCTTAAACAAACTAAAATGAAAAAATGAATTGATGCATATTTTTTATCTACAGAGTTCAGAATTTTGTAAGATTGTTTAAGGGGGCTTTATCATCACCATAAATGTTTTAAAAGCACTGTAAAACAAAGTAATTTTTACTGAAAATTCTTCTATATTTATACAAATATTAATCATGATTCATTATAGAGAAATAATGAAGGTAGTTTTTTCATTTATAAAATAAAAAATACAAAAAGATCATAAATATTGTGACATAAGAAATAAACTTGGAAACACCTTAGAATTGTTTAATTTTAACAGGATTATGTAAAAAGTTATGTACATATGAAAGTTATGAACATGAGAAAAACAGTTATGTGCATAAGAGTAAAAAAATGCCATAACACTGATTATTTAACTTACACCTTTAGATTATAAATTTCCAAGTTTGCAAATCAAAAGAATTTTTATTTCATTATTGGACCCAGGTTATCATCATACTTTATATGAATTAATGCTCTGGTCAATTACCTTGCTTGAAATACATTTTTGAAAATAAACTATTCTATTGTTTGGCTGAGTTTTATTCGTCTCCAAAAATATTAATGGATACAAACGTCCAAAGATAATTTTGTGATTATGTTACTTATACAAACATTAGTTAAACTATTAGCACATCAAACAAAATATATGCTTATAAATTTATTGTACATGTATAAAGAAACATATGTAGAAAATGCTGTAAAAGTCAATACTTTCTTAATTTTAAAATCATCTGCAAAATTACAAAAAATCAGCGGGCATGGTAGCGTGTGCCTGTAATTCCAGCTACTCGGAAGGCTGAGGCGAAAGGATCGCCAGAGCCCAGCAGGTCTAGGCTGCAGTGGCCAGGAGCGGCCACTGCTCTCCAGTCTGGGTGACAGAGTGAGACTCCAACTCAAAAACTCCAGGAAAAAAAAAAAATTACAACTGTTTAAGCACAATTCTGAAATCCATTGGTAGAAAAAAACCTAGGTTGTTTTCCCTTCATGAACACATTGCTTTAAAATGTTGGCATAGTAAATGTTCATGGTTTTATTTGGTTAATTTAAGTGATAGGTATTTTTTTAATATACTATTTTCTATGGTAAGTCTGCCAGGCAACAATACTTTCATTTTCCATGGAGCACATGTTCGAAATTTTGAAACATACATTTAATTGAGAGTGTAAGTTCAGATTTAGCTCTGCAGTGATCTGGTGAAATGAAAGAAACAGCCATTTGGGAGCTGAAATTGGACAGTTAATAGGAATTTTGAACTTTAAATGTTTTTATATTACTAGTCAGTACACGCTACAACCTTTGGCTCATCTGTGTATTTTGCATTTGAAAATATAAAATAAAAGAATGTACATAGTTAATATTGCTAGTCAAATGCTTGTATTTTTAGCTACAAAACAATCAACATTAGTTACTATTTAATGTCAATGCACTCAAATGCCTTGTCTTTATAATTGTTATGTAGCTTAAATATCAAGAAGAGTTTCTTAATAATTTATTTTAAAACTATGAATGTTAGGTATTGTAAAATTTAATACTATTTAGATAATACATGTTTTGTTGAATTCAAAACTCTTGACATTATATACTGTGATTAATAAAGTAAAAATGAGAATGTATTTCTTTGGTTGTGATATTTTTGTATTGTGGTATTTTATTTTCTTAAAAACAAAGATATTTGCCAACTGTATTTCTGACAAAGGCCTAACATCTGGGATCTACAGGAACTCAAATGTACAGAAAAACAAACAAACAAATAGCCCCATTACAAAGTGGTCAAAAGATATGAACAGACACT
Source organism: Cephalopachus bancanus (assembly GCA_027257055.1). NCBI lineage: Eukaryota > Metazoa > Chordata > Mammalia > Primates > Tarsiidae > Cephalopachus > Cephalopachus bancanus. The sequence continues at coordinate 16,104,297 of JAPVLO010000108.1, read as the reverse complement.
TCTCAAAAGAAGACATATGAGCAGCGAACAGATACATGAAAAATGCTCAGCCTCACTAATCATAAAAGAAATGTAAGTTAAAACCACATTGAGATACCACCTAACTCCATTCAGTATGGCCATCATCAACAACTCAAAAAACAAGTCATGCTGGAGAGGATGTGGTAAAAAGGGGAACACGTCTACACTGTTGGTGGGGGTGCAAACTAATACAACCTCTGTGAAAAACAGGGTGGCAATTCCTAAAAGATCTGAAGATCAGCCTTCCATATGACCCTGCAATGTCCCTGCTGGGAATATACTTGGAGGAACTCGAATCACTCTATGAAAAAGTTACCTGCACATTCGTGTTTATTGCAACACTATTCACAATAGCCAAAACATGGAACCAACCGTGCTGCCCATTGAAAGAGGAGTGGATTAAAAAAAAAAAGTGGTACATATACATGATGCAATATTACATAGTCATAAAGAAGGACAAAATTATGAACTTTGCAGCAACTTAAATGGATTTAAACCTACAATACTGAATGATCTATCAGAAACAAAGAACTCCCTCATAAGTTCTCATCATAAGCGGGCCTTGAACAATTACCATAATACTATAAGAAAGGGATTGGAAGTAGTGGGAAACTGCCAGGGGAGAGGGACACTCTTCATCAATAAGGGCACCTGCTTAATGAACATTTGTATACCAAACCTTGAATTGTACCCCATGACTTTAAAATAAAAAAAAAACTAAAAAGAATGTATGATTATCCATGTCAAGAGAAGTATATAAATTCAAGTTTTTTAGAAATACCTATTGTCATTACTACATAAATAACTGAAAATGTGACTGATGAATGCATCAACATAATATTGATACAGCATTAAGACTGCTACATCCTTTAAAATACTGCGACATTAGAATTCTAGAAGTGAAACATAGTCATTAGATCTAAATCACACCTTCCTACTTCAAAGAAAATTGTAGAAGATCACTGCAATTTTCTTTTGCATATACCAAATACTTAAATATTTACCAAATCCTAAATATAAGTTCAAAATTAATTTCTTATGATACTTATTGAAGTATTCTTTTTCTGTAAATAAACTTTGTGCTGAGGCAGGTAAAGAAAGGATCTTTTTTATCTGTGACAAAAGATTCACAGTTCTTTAAAATAAGTCAGAAATAGAAATGTAGACGCCAAAGAGAATCTAGGATATAGGAGTTACATCAGAATATAACAAAGGTTGGATATTCGTTATGTTGCAGAACATCTCCATGTAGTTTATCTCACCTCTTTGAAAGCTACCATATTTGATGCATATTTCAGACAAAAGCAAAATGAGAATAAGAAGCTATGCACAGTTATTTAAACTTACATAAAGATTTTTTAAGAACATTCACCAAACTTACCACATTATTTAAACAAATAAATTACAGAGATTGAAAAATCTCTTTAAAGTGTACTTTTATAATGGGAGTAATCCCAATATGGTATTTGCTTTGTAAAGACATCATAGAATGATATTGAGGTTGCAATGCATCCATGAGATTTTGTCAATACAATTAAATATAAAATTGATCAGGATATAACCTTTATTGAAATATTATTAACAGTGTTTTTCTATTATCGTTTTCACACAATAGACTAAGCTTATACATCTTTCAGTGACATATAAGATATTTTACACCTTTCAGTGACATGTTAGGTATTTTACCTTGAATTTTTTATTATCTTCAGTCAACCCAAAAGGAAGGGTTGTCATGAATATGTTATAGATGTAGACATTGATAGTCAGAATGGCAGAGAAAATTACTCAAAATTTCATTCATATTTTTGTCCATTCATGATAAAATTGGAACTTAATTCTAATCTGTCTATTCATAACATATGTACATATTTTTTGTTCACTATTTAGAATGAAACTCTAAAAATGATTTGAAAAAAAGAAATGACAAAGATGTATTTTACTGTCCAACTTTAGTTAATAGTAGTAGTTTCAGGAAAAAAACTAATCTGCTAGAGAATAGAATCAAACTAATAATTAAGTTATAGTGAAGTGTTAATGAAAATATTGCATGTATGCAAAATATTGACTGCATTATTTTCTGTATCGGATTACTTTAACATCCCACGTTTCTCTTCAAGAAAGAACACTATTAATAATGTTTCAATGTAAGATAATATTTCACATTCTTTTTTTTTTTTTTTTTTTTTGAGTTGGAGTCTCATTCTGTCACCCAGACTGGAGTGCAGTGGCCACTTTTGGCCACCGCAGTCTCTACCTGCTGGGCTCCCGCCATCCTTCCGCCTCAGCCTTTCAAGTAGCTGGAACTACAGGTGCGTGCTACCACACCAGGCTAAGTTTTGATTTATTGTAGAGATGAGAGCTCACCATGTTGCCCAGGCGGGCCTTGAACTCGTGGGCTCAGGCAATCCACTCACCTCGGCCTCCCGAGGTGAGTGTAAAAGCGCTGGTATTACAGGCTGAGCCACCGAGTCCAGGCTTCATATTCTTTTAAATGCATTTCTATTCAAAAAAGTGAATTTGTATTTAAACGTGGGCAAAATATTTACCTTGTGTTAGATTACATTTTAATTTATAAGTAGTCATACCATTCAATATATCTTATGGAATATTGTTTTTCAAATAAAGGGATATGAAGAAGGAGTAAGATCACAACATTCTAGGAAGGAAACAAGAAAATAGAAACTGTATAAACTATTCTAATGTATTAGACTATTCCTGTGGATCAGAAACAAGATATCAGAGAAAAAAACAAGTTTTAAATTTGGTCAAAATGCAAATCAACTAAATGTCAGGTCATAAATAATATCAGTCATTCATAACATTGATTGCAAAGAATAAGAATAAACTTAAAAATAGCTACTTTGTGTAGTCTGTTTAGTACTCTGGACTCATTTATCTATTTATTTAAATTGTAAACCGATATATGGAGCTATAATTCCCATACAATATTATTTGCATAAAGTCTCCAGTAAATGTTTTTATTGTATGCTAACAGAGTTGTGTAACTATCACTACAGTTTTAGAATATATTCATTATCCAAATACATATATATTCTCTAGTCATTAGCAGTCACTTCCCATCCTCTCCTGTCCCCATGCCTAGGCATCTACTAATTATTTTTTGTACTTATATTATTACCTATTAGAGATCTTTGCTAATATCTTGAATATGTAACATACAATAAGTGCGTCTTTTGTGGCAGGTTCATTCCCCTTAGTATAATGGTTTTAGAATTCATCCATGTTGTAGCATGCATCAGTACTTTTTTAAAAAATTGTTGAATAATGGTCTGTTATATGGCTATACCACATTTTGCCTATCCATTTAGGGTCTTTTTTGGGGTTGTTTTCATTATTTAGCTAATATGAATTATTATATTAATAGTCTTATACAAGTTTTGTGTGAGCATATCATCCTATTAAATTGGGACATGAAGTTAAGAATAGCATTACTGGGCTATATGGTAATGTTATGTTTACTATTTGGATAATATGCCAAACTATTCTCTAAAATAGTTAGGATGGGTGCAGTGGTTCACATCTGTAATTCCATCATTTTGGGAGGCTGAGGGAGAAGAATTTATTGAGTACAGGAGTTAAAGATCAGGCTAGGCAACATAGCAGGATCTTGTCTCTAAAAAAAAAAAAAAATCAGAAAAATTACCTGTGTGTGGTAGCATGTGCCTGTAGTTTCAGCTACTCAGGAGCCCAAAGCAGAATAATCACCTGAGCACAGGCTATCAAAGACGTGATCATGCCACTGCATAAAGTCTGGGTGACAGAGTGAGACATTGACATAGATAGATGATAGATAGATAGATGAAATTATATAATATTTTATATACACAGCATGAGAGTTTCAGTTTCTCCACATCCTTGCTAACACTTGGTTTTATCTGTCTTTTAACTATAGCTATTCTTGTGCGTCTAAAGTGATATTTTATTGTGGTTTTGATTTGCAATTACCTAATGACTAATTACATTGAATGTTTTTACCTGTACTTATGGGTCATTTGTATATCTTTTTTGAAGTTTATATTTGAGTTCTTTCCTCATTTTCAACTGGATTACTTATTTTTTATAATGTTGAGTTGGAAGTTTTCATTTTTATTCTGAATAAAATTCCTTTTAAAATATGTGATTTGCAAATGTATTCTCCCATTCTGTGAGATATCTTCTTAATTTTCTTCACTGATAACATTTGAGAAAAAGTTTTAATTTTCTATTAAAAATTATCGATATATTTGTTTATTTACTTATTTAGTAGCTTGTGCTTCTGGTGTATTGTCCAAGAAAGTTTTGTTTTACCTCATCACGGGTCAAAGAGATTTACTTTTAATTTTTTCTAAGACTTTCACAGTTTTAGCTTTTACATTTAGGCATATGACCTGTTCTGTGTTAATTTTCATGTATGATATATGGAAGTAGTTCAAATTTATTATCTTAGATATGTATATCCACTTGTTTCATGACTACTTGTTGAAATAATTATTCTTCAACCATGGAGCTTTCTGGGTAACTTCTTTAAAATCACGAGTTTATTTCATTACAAATATTTACTTAAATATTTTATAAAATAATGCACGTCTAAAATTTTATGGTTTATTTGTAACAATAATAAGCATGAGGAAATGTCACAATTTGCTAATTTTAAGAAGGTGTAATATAAAAACACATATAATATTACATATAAAAATGAAAATTCTAGAACTGACTCATTTCAGCAAAGAAAATAATACCATATGCAATGTGTATGTGAATGTGTGACAGAATGTGTCATGTAGTCATGTATAGAAAACAACAAGTTGCCATGTGTTGCTGAAAGATAGATCTGTATTGCTGGAGGTAAATTCTAAAAATCAGATACATAAAATATGGAGCTTTTTATATGTCATTCTAACAGATTCTATTTCATCCTGTAGATAATGGGAAAGCACTAAAACACTAGCAAAAATATGACATGGACAGAAAGATTACTCTAAAGTAGAATAAAAGGACTACGAGATTGAAGGTAGATGGAAAAAACATTGTTCAGTTAGATTTTGTCACAACAACTGCAACAGATGATTCCAAGTGAAAAGATAGCAGAAGTGTGACCGAATAAAGTTTGCCTAATAGAGATATTAAAAAATATACAACATATTAAATTTGGTTAAAGGATAGATGTATAGTGTTCCATTAGAAGGACCAATAAAATTATACTGTTGTAAAATTTGTCATTTTATGTGAATTGAAAAAAAATTGATTCTACATAGGATATAATAACTTTTACAATCATATTTTTACTTCTTGAAAAAATATACACACACATCAAACACATGTGCAAATACAAACAAAGTTGACAGAAGAAAATATCAAAAATACTATTATGTAACCTCAAATAAAATTTGGAAAAAATAGAAACACATAACAGAATGGGAAGAAAGCATGAAGGTGAAAACATAGAAAGGAAATATCAAGAGAGTAAAATGAAACTCAATGAATCAATAATAGCAGAAGGGCAAATAAACAATAAAATAAATAAAACGCTGAACTGAAATGAAAGACTGAGTAAGTTCAATTAAATGTTGTCATACTGTTTATTTATTAATTTTACTTATTTTATATATTTTTTGTTTTAAAGTATGTATCATAGTACATATAAAAAACATACTAAAACTGACTCAAGTTATTTCAACTAAGAAAAAAATGTTTGCAAAACATGAATTTGTGACAGAATGTGTCATATTCAGAAAATAGTTAGTTCTATTGTTGATATCGGATGCCAGTTCTCCATGAAAGAAGAACCAAAGTTACAGTTAATGGCCAGTGGAATACTGAGTCACGAATGCCGTAATCTCTCAGAGAACCCATGGGAAAAACTGGAATGCAGAGAATGAAAGTAGCAAAAATTTGGAACAGATTTATTCCCAAGAGACATTAAGTCCCATGGAAAGTGTAAGTGGGGTTGTTTCTTTGCTCCCCTAAATCTTGCGGCAGGCTACGGACTGTAGTGGTGTCCTGAAAGCTGGCATCACTGTCTTGGTGGTTTGGGAACTTTATGAAGGTAGATCGCTGGGTGGCCAGTTCATGTAGTTTGACTCACTCTCCCCTCAAGCCAGAGCTGAGGCAGTGGGTGCCATATGGGTTGTGTAACAACAGTGCAGGTCTCTATCCTGCCCAGGGACCTCAGCCCTTGTGTCTCTGCATCATTAGATTTCTATAATCATGCTCCAGAACATACTCAGACTGTGGCAACCAGGGACCTGCAGGAACCTGGGGATCAGTGGGATCCCTAGTGATCTAGTTCTCAACATAAACTGCGCCTAGGGGAAGGGTAGCATAGAACTGCAAAGCACCCCTTCGTGCAAAGCAAACAAGATCATATTGTTTTCCCTTGCCAAAGAATCCACTATATGTGAGCAGAAGGTAACTGTGTTCCTCCCAGAAAAGACATGGATGTATTCCTGGGCTTAGAAAAGGAGTGTGGTTTTGCCCTAGAGAACAGGTGGCACACTGGTGATCAAGAATGGACGTGGAGAGGAGCTCTTCTCCTGCTTCGTGTCCACTACTGTGGTTGCAAAAATTTGGAACAGATTTATTCCCAAGAAATAAATCTGTTTCTGCTGTTTGTGCTAGGGGTTGGCATGGTTGCACATGGAAATAGCTTTACCAGGGCTATTAGGGCAGTTGCATTCTCAAAGAATTTCTATCTGAAGGTCAGGAGCCCTGAAACAGGGGTGTGACAAGAAATCAGACCATCTTCCTGCCAGCCCAGGACATGGAGTTAGCACCTCCCAGTGCTTGCCCCACAAATATCTTGCGTTTCTCACCGTGACCTCCCCCAGGAACTCCATCAGGGCAGTTACTTCCCTTGTCATTGAGGTTTCTGAGGATTAGTCAACTCTTTCTCTTAAACGCCATCTGCTAGACAGGAGATTGAAGTGCAGAATCAAATGTAAACCGCTAACAGAAGGCATGATGCAAGGGAATGAGATAAGTTTCTTAAGATCACCACACTCCCAGCCCAGCAAAAGATAGTGAGCAATCTCATACACTCAATACTTACGAAGTACAATCAACATTGGAGAAAGCCACCAGAAAAGAGCTGTAAGCAAAGAAATCTTACATGGCATTAGTCCCCTGAAGGCACTGAAAATTGAAGCTAAATGATTAAAATGCTTTACAGTTATGCTATGAAGAGGGGAACAAATAATGTTCCATTCAAATGAAAATAAATTTAAAAACCAGAAGTGATAGCTTCTCTAGATAAGAAGAAATAAGTATAAGAAGGAGAAATAAAATATTTCCCAGAAAAGCAAATGCTAAAGGAATTTTTCACCTCTAGGTTGACCCAACAAAAAATGCTTCTAAACAACAGACTTTAAAACATGGAAATGAAGTGGCAATAATCAATGTTATAAAAGCATATGAAAGTACAAAGTGTACAGGTTTTATAAGGTAATTAAACAATTGAGATAAAAAGAAACTAGGAAATAATAAACATTATGAAGGGAAAAGAACCTCACATATCAATATTAATGTTCCACTTAAAAAATGTAGACTGTCAAATTGGATTTAAAAAAACTGAGATACAGCTATATGTTGTCCAAAAGAGACGCATCTAATAAGTAAAGACAATGTAAACACAAGAAGATGTAGTAATTTTATATATAAGCACCCAACACCAGAGTATCCAGATTTATAAAGAAAATATTATTAAGCTCAGAAAAGAGATAGAAAACAATGCAATAACAGAAGAGAACTTTTGCATTCCATTGATAGCACTAGAGAGATTATCAAGGTAGAATAACAAAGACACTCTGGACTTAAACTAGACTTTAGAGCAAATGAACCAAATAGACATTTACAAAACTTTACCCAATAACCAGAGAATACATATTTTTCTCATTTGTGCATGAAATATTCTCCAAAATAGATCATATGATTAGCCATAAAACAAGTCTCAATACATTTATAAAAAATAAAAATCCTAGGAAGTACCTTCTCAGATCACTGGAAAGCAAAAATAGAAATCAATACCAATATGAACTTACAAAACTACAAGATAAAAGAAAATTAAAGAATTTACTACTAAATTATCTTTCATTTAATGATTTCAAAATGACAAAATAAAAATAGAATTAAAAATAAATAAATAATTGGAGGCCGGGCCTTGTGGCTCAGCCTGTAATCCCGTGCTTTGGGAGGCCGAGGTTAATGAATTCCCTGAGCCAACGGGTTCAAGACCCGCATGGGCAACTTGGCAAGACCTCATCTCTACAATAAATCAAAAATTAGCCGGGTGTGGTAGCATGCACCTGTAGTTCCAGCTACTTAGAAGGCTGAGGTGGAAAGATCGCCAGAGCCCAGCACGTCGAGGCTGTGGTGGCTGGGAGCGGCCACTGCACACCAGTCTGGGCAACTGAGTGAAACTCCAACTCAAATAAATACATACATACATACATACATAATACATGCATACACACATAAATTAATGGAAACAAATTAAAAATAGAGAAACAACATATTAAAATCTCAGGAATACAGCAAAAGAAATGCGAAGAGGAAAGTTTATAACATCAAATGCCCACAAACAAAAGACAGAAATATTTCATGTTAAAAACCTAACATTGCACCCCAAGAAATGGAAAAAACAAAACAAAAGAACAAAGACCAATGGTAGTAGACGAAAAGGAAATAAAGTTCAGATCAACTCCTACCACAGAAACACAAAAGATTATCAGAGACTACTATGGACATTTCTATGTGAACCTGTAATAACAAGTAATAATATTGAATCAGTAATCAAGACATTTCACAAGAGAAAAAAAAAATGCCCAGGACCACACATTTATATCTGAATTTTACCAGATGTGCAAGGAAGAACTGATACTAATCTTACTGAAACTATTCCCAAAAATAGAGGTTAAGAAGTTCCTCCCCTAACTCATTCTAAAAAAAAAAAAAAAAAATGGTATCATGCTGATATCAGAACCATACAAAAACCCAACAACAAAAAATAAAGCTACAGGACAATATCCCTAATGAACATAGACACCAAAATCGTGGGCAAAATGCTAGCAAAATCCAACAGTACGTCAAAAAGGTAATATACCATGATAAAATGTGTTTTATTTCAGGGATGGAAGGATGATACAACATATGCAAATGAGTAAATGTGATTCACAATATAAACAGAATTAAAAATAAGAAACATGATTATTTAGCTGAAGCATAAAAAGCATTTAATAAAATCCAACAACCCATTATGATAAAAAAAATCTCAACACACTAGGCATCAGAGAAACATAATTCACAATAAAAAAAACCATGTACAGCAAACATAGAACCTCGTTGCATGCATAATATAGATACTTTAGATTTTTATATTTTTGTCTGTCCTGTGGTTCTTTGTGCATTTTATATATTTTACTGCTGCATAATCTTTATATTCCACAATGCATGAGGATTATTTTTACTGTATAGCCAGCTGTCTATTAAATTAATTTATTAATAGAAAAAAATTAATTAAGTTACATATGTACCATTTTGGAAATCTGTTGCTTTTTGCAAATTCAAGTTTTACTATGGTATCACTTCCCTTTTACCTAATGAATATTGTTTAACATGACATCACATTGGTGTGCTTGCAACAAATTCTCTAATCTCTATTTTTATGAAATAAATTATACATTGAGTTGGAAAAACTTTTGTAATTTTTCATAGTGCTTATTCTATCCTGATACTGAACAATTTGAACTTCAATTTTCTATCCTCACTATCTCAGCATAAATTTAGGTAATTACAAAAATGTACATAGCTAGTACTTACATTTTTTATGTGAAAATAATTATTTATTCACAGAAAGTTGCAAACAGGACAGTACTGTTCACTATCTTATTGTTTTGTGCTGCTATAATACAAACTGGATAATTCATAAACAAGAAAGGTTTATTTTGCTTACAGTTCTGTAGGCAGGAAAGTTCAAGACTCAGGGAAAGCACCTGGTGAAGGACTTCTTGCTACTTCATTGCATGATACAAAGCAGAGGAGCAAGACATCCTGTGTACGAGAGACAGAGACAATGAGAGAAAAGAAAAACTGAATTCAACCTTTTGTCAGGAAATTACTGCAGTGATAACTAACCCACTCCCATAATAATGTCACTCATTTAATCATGAGGACAGAGCACTCGTGACCTGATCATCTCTTATGGGTCACACCTCTCAACACTGTTGCATTGGTAATTAATTTTCCAACACATAAACTCTGAAGAACACATTCAAACCACAGTAGTACCCTTCACTATACTCCCCCAGTGTTGACACCTGGCATAACTGTAGCACAATGACAAAGCTAGGAAACAATGACATGAGTCAATGGGCTCACTTAAATTTCACCATTTAAACCGGGCTCGGGGGCTCAGCCTGTAATCCCGCGCCTTTGGGAGGCTGAGGTGAGTGGATTGCCTGAGCCCGCAGGTTCGAGACCCGCCTGGGCAGCGAGACCTCATCTCTACAATAAATAAAAAAAAAAAAATCAGCCGGGCGTGGTAGCACATGCCTGTAATTCTTGCTACTCGGAAGGCTGAGGTGGAAGGATCTCCGGAGCCCAGCAGGCGAGGCTGCGGTGGCTGGGAGTGGCCACTGCACTCCAGTTTGGGCGACAGAGTGAGACTCCACCTCAAAAAAAAAAATAAAAATAAAAATAAATAAATATATAAATAAATAAAAATTTCACCATTTATGCATACATTTATGTATTTGTGTATTGTATGTGTGTGTGATTCTTTGCATTTTACCACATACGTAGCTTCATGTAACTACCACCACAATCAATCACAACTCAAACAATCAAAACACAATATAAAAAAAGAGCTATTCCGTCATTTCCAGACTCCCTCATACTACTTTTTTGTAGCCATAATCATGACTACACCCTTTTCCATCCCTAACTGATGGCAATCACTAATCTGTACTTTATTTCCGTTGTTTTGCTATTTAGATAATTTATATAAATAAAATCACACAGATTGTCACATTTTTACATTGACTTTTTCACACAACAAATTTTTGTTACTACTCATCCAAAATGTATCAATAATTATTATTTTTAGTGTTAAGTGGTATCGCATTACATAAATTACCCACAGATTGTGTCATTTGTTACTAAGAGATGTGATTTATTTCCATATTTTGGCCATCACATATAAAGTTGTTAATATATACATACAGTTTTTGAGTGGACACTATTTTTATTTCTCTGGAATAAATGTTCAGGACTATAATGACTGGGTCATAGGATTGGTAAATTTTTAGTTTTAGAAAAACTGCTAAATAATTTTCAAAGTGACTGTAGTATCTTCCAATCCACAGAAAAAAGTGTGAGTAATTCAGTTACACAACATCCTCATCAACATTTGATGTTATCATACATTTTTAGGTCATTTCAAAGATGTATTGATATCTGGTTTTAATTTGTTATGATCTAATAGTTAGCAATGTGGAATATCTATGCTTATGCTTATTTGCCATCTGTATATTCTCTTCAGTTAATAACAGGTTTTAATGTATTTTGTGCATTTTTATATTTTTAAATGTTGAATATTGAGTTACTTACATCTTAATTTTGAGTTATTTGAGGCAATTGATTATTTGTCCTGTTTGTTTCCTCTGTTTCTTGGTTCTTTCTTCCGTTCTTCTTTCCTCCCTCCCTCCCTTCCTGTGTCTTTTTCTTTTTCTTTTTTCTTTTTTTTTTACTACTTTCCGAAAGCAGTTTTAAATTCACGGTAAAACTGAAAGAAAGGTGAAGAAATGCCCCATGTACTATCTGCTGCCATACATGCATAGCTCCCTGTATCAACACCTCGTCAACACCTCGTCAACACCTCAACCAGAGTGGTCCAATGAGAACTATTAAAATTGATGTACTGATATTGACGCGTAAATATCCTTACATTAGATAGTACACATTCTATAGATTTGACCGAACATATAATGACAAGTAGCTGCCATTATATTATAATAATTGGTTCTTTTACTGCCCTAAAAAGCTTCTGTTCATCCCTTTCCTGACCCAATCCTTGATAATCACTGATATTCTTACTGTCTCTATATTTTTACTCTTTCTAGAATGGCATGTAGTTAGAAGAGTACAGTATGTACCTTTTCATACTGGCTTACTTAATATAGTAATATAAATTTAAGTTTTCTCCATGTCTTTTCATGGCTTAACAACTCATTGTTTTTGAGTAGTGAATAATATTCTACTATTTGGGTGAATCACAAGTTATGTACTCATTAATGCACTAAAGGGCATATTGGTTGCTTCCAATTTCCGGTAATTATTAATAAAGGTGCTATACATATCTGTATGCAGATATATGAGGAAGATAAGTTTTTTACTTCTTTGGTTAAATATCAAAGCATGTGACTGTTGGATAATATGACAAGGGTATGTTTAATTTTCTAAGAAACTGTCAAACTGTTGCACCCTTGCATTTCCACTAGCAATGAATAAGCATTCCTGTTGCTATGTATCCTTGACAGCATTTGGTGTTGACAGTGCTCTGGATTTTGGCCACATTACTACACATGTAATGGTATTTCATTGTTGTTTCAATGTGCTTTTCTGTGCTGACATATGATATAGAACATTTGTCCATATGCTTGTTTGCCATTTATGTATCTTCTTGGCAACATATTGGCACATTTTAAAAAATCAAGTTGTTTTTTAGTGTTGAGTTTTAAGATTTTTTTCTTGCCTTTACTTTAGATTCCATAGTCATTTTTACTATTAGGTCTTGATTTATTTATAGCTTTTTCAAGTATATTTCTTATATAACTTTGTTAAGTGGTTTCTCTAGATATTAGAATATATGTATGGAACAGTGCATACTACATTTTATGTTTCACTACTTCTAGTAAAGTATTAAAATTTTACTTTGATTTAGATCCCCTTACCTTCCCATTTAAAAAATATTTTTAATTACTTAATCTGTGTATATTTGATACCATATCAGATGCTATAATGTTTGCTTTAAACGTAAAATATTACCTATGAAACCTTTAAAGAGAAGAAAAATTATTATATTTACCTTTATTTTTTCTTATTGTTTTGTTCTTCTTTTCTTTCTGAAGTTCCAAATTCCATTTATCATTTTCTGTTTGTTTAGGTTCCTTTAGTCATTATATAAGAGATCCTCGTATAATAAATTCTCAGCTTATTTCTGCCTAATCCCCCAGCCGAGTCTGGTTTATTTTTTCCCTTCTTTCTGATCTTCATATTTTCTGACGTGAAATCCATTGTCATTCAAATTGTTTTTCTTATAGAAAAGAGATATTTATCAGAGTTAGGTACATAAATTATCATCATACAGGTAAAGTTTGGTCCTCCCATTGGTCCTCACTTCACCGGGTTTGGGATCAGGCACTCTTATTAATATGATGCCCGCCCCCCAGACAGTGATCCACTACTGCCAATATCTTTCATGTAGTATTATGATAAACTTTCAGGGTCACCTTATGAGTGAGAACATACGGTACCCAGTTATTTGTTTCTGTGATAAATCGTTGAGTATGGTCGACTCTAAACCCATCCAAGTTGCTGCAAAGTTCATCATTTTGTCCTTCTCTATGACCGTGCAATATTCCTTCATGTATATGTATCACATTTTCTAATTCAGTTCACTTTCGATGGGTAGCACGGTTGGTTTCATATTGTGAATACTGCTATAATAAACATGCATGTGCAGGTATCTTTGTTTGTAGAGTGATTTGAGTTCCTCTAGGTATCTTCCCAGAATGGGATTGCTGGAATCATACGGAAGGTTAGTTTTTAGATCTTTCAGAAATCACCACACTGTTTGTTTTTCACGATGTTTTACTAGCAACCAATTCCTGATCAAAACTTCAATAGCCCATGCTATAAGAGATAAGATTGACAAGTTGGACCTCATCAAACTGAAAAACTTCTGCAAAGCAAAGGAAACCATTAAGAGAGTGAAAGACAGCACAGAATGGGGAAAAATTGCCAACAGTATATCTGAAAAAGGTCTAAAATCTAGGATTTAAAAGGATTTCAATTATGCCAAAAGGCAAAAAACAAACAGCCCTATTAAAAAATGGGCAAAAAACCGGTATCTCTGACAAAGGCCTAATGTCTAGGATATACAAGGAACTCAAATGCACTGAAAAGAAAAAAAAAGTCTCATTAAAAAGTGGGCAAAAGACATGAATAGACACTTTTCAAAAGAAGATATGTGGGCAGCCAACAAACACATGAAAAAGTGCTCAGACTCACTGATCATCAGAGAAATGCACATCAAAATCACATTAAGATACCACCTTTTGGGAGGCTGAGGTGAGTGGGTTGCCTGAGCCCGTGGGTTCGAGACCCGCCTGGGCAGCGAGACCTCATCTCTACAATAAATTAAAAAAAAAATCAGCTGGGCATGGTAGCGCGTGCCTGTAATTTCGGCTACTTGGAGGGCTGAGGCGGAAGGATCGCCGGAGCCCAGCGGGTCAAGGCTGCGGTGGCCGGGAGCGGCCACTGCACTCCAGTCCAGGCGACAGAGTGAGACTCCAACTCAAAAAAAAAAAAAAAAAAAGATACCACCTAACCCCAATAAGAATGATCATCATTAATCAAACAAAAACAACAGATACTGGTGAGAATGCAGAGAAAAAGGAATGCTTTTACACTGCTGGTGGGAATGCAAACGAGTACAACCTCCTTGGAAGACAGTGTGGTGATTTCTGAAAGAATTAGAAATTGACCTTTCATATGACCCAACAGTCTCCCTATTGGGAATCTACCTAGAGGTACTCAAATCATTCTACAAAAAAGATACCTGCTCATGCATGTTTGTTGCAGTTATATTCACAATAGCAAAAACATGGAACCAACCATGCTGCCCATCAAAGCTGGACTGCATAAAAAAAGTGGTACATATACACAATAGAATATTATACAGTCATAAAGAAGGACAAACATACGAACTTCACAGCAACTTGGATGGATTGAGTCTCTCATACTCAGTGATTTATCACAAAAACAAAGAATAGAGTACCACATGCTCTCACTCATAAGCAGATCTTGTAAAATTATCATAAAACTATAAGAAAGAAATTGGTAATAGTGGGAAACTGCTAGAGGTGGGAGTGGGATTGGCAGTTGAGGGAAACTGGCAGGGGAGGGAGGGGCACACTTCATCAACAAGGATACCTGCATAACAAACATTTGTGTACCTAAACCAGAAATGTACCCCACATCTTTTAAAAAAAATCTATTCATCAGTTGATGAACACTTAGGTTTATTCCATATCTTGGCTATTGTGAATAATGCTATAATAAACATGGAAATGCAGATATTGAAAAATAAAAAAATTTAAAAACTCGGCAAAATGTACAAATAGACACTTCTCAAAAGAATACATACAAGCAGCCAACAGATACATGAAAAATGCTCAGCCTCACTAATCATCAAAAAATGCAAATCAAAATCACATTGAGATACCACCTAACTCCAGTCAGAATAGCCATCATTAATAACTCAAAAAATAGTAGATGCTGGAGAGTATGCAAACAAAAGGGGATGATTCTACACTGTTGGTGAGAGTGTTGACTTTATGCATTCTTATTGGTAGTTCTGGGTTGGAGGCTTCCCAAGTGTCCATTTTGACATATATGGGAGATAGCATAGCAAATACAACAAAGAAAACAGTGTTATTTTCTAACCACAGTGTCATTCTTCAAATCCTGAGCTTACTAGTCAGTCACGATTTTCATTTCATTCTCAGAGTAGTTTTATGATGTTCTTTTGAAATATTTTTGTATATGTAGTTGTATGAGAGGTTAGGTGAGAAAGGGAGCTTATGCCGTCTGGTCTGGGACAAAACACCTAAGACAAAATAAACAAGGTTTATTCAAAATCCCAATATAGGTCTTACATGCATTATAGTTTCTCTTAACTCTCTAATCGCCTTTTCTTTTTACTATTAACTTTCATCATGGCATCCTCTTTTTGGTTTTCAAATTATCCATTTTACCAGAAGGTTTATCAACATCCACCTCTCCACACATATATCATTTTGATCCTCACACCTCCAGAGTGTGTTATCCCAGAGCCCACGGTCCTCTTACTCTGATATTGACTGTTCCCATTTTTACACAGCTCTCATCCTGAGGCTTTCTTTAAGACATTGTTGAGTTTAATTAAAAATTTTCTACATACCACATATTATTTCTATTTTTCTGCTCTTATTTTCCCAGTGTACATACTTAATCGACTTCCTGACAATAAAGTAAATTCAAATAAAATCTTCAAATATTTATGAGCATGAAAATGCATTTATTTTATGCCCATATTTTATTAATTATTTAGTCGAGTATTTTAAAAAGTACCAACTGCAACTGCACAGAGAAAAAAAATTAAATGTACACCAATGCAGATACACAAGTGTGCTTAGTTAAGAGTGGATAAATATTTATCAAGTTACTTACTTGAAATATGTGCACATTTATATATGCCTACCCTTCAAGTATTTTTCTGAAGACAGTGTGTTAATTACATTTGAAATGTATTAGCTTTGAATATATACATCATTCTTTTACTACATCCTTAAAATTTGGGAAAAGAGAGTGATTTCATTACTTTCTTAATAAATGTCTTTTGCATCTGTTGAGTACTTATTCTGGTGATTACTTACGTGGTTTAATTCAATTTTGACTTCGATGATCAAACACATTCCAATATTTAGACTACTTTCCCAGATTGCATTAAACTAATTAGCATCTTTTTTCCCCATACTGTTTATAAATAGTTGTGTGCAAGATTTTTTTTCTCCTGAGATTTTCATTTTCTGTTTTATAAAAGAAAAATGTTTGCATTTGGATATCTCTACTGATCTTTTTATCTATCTATCTATCTATCTAATTTCTAATACATTTCAACACTCTTCATTATATTCTATACCATTATTTGATAATGTCTTTCATTTTATTTACTTGATTTCCCATTCCTTCAGTTTTATCTTTCTATTATTTGGCAGTTTATTCACATTGAAGTATATTTTTCAGTTCATATTCCAACTCATTGATTTATAGTCATTGATTCGTTATTCTTATTTCTTATTGTAACCTTTTCACTATCACTTTAGCAATCTTGGGATTGATACATGAGCGGGGGTCGATAGCCTAATACAACCAAAATGCCTGTTGAGTAAAATATCATACACAATTTTGTAGAGAGAAAAAAATATTTTTGAGCATCAAATTTTAAAAATGACAAAGACATTGATAATCAAAAATTAATAAAAATATACTGTATTTGAGTGAATAAGTCATCTGAAAAATAGTAGATACAATACAAAAATTAATAGCCTTAAAAATATATCTGCTTCCCACAGACTTGATTAGCAAATATAAGATATTTTAGTAAAATTTTTGTCACTCAGTTAATGAGCTCATTATGCTTTTTCATTTTATTTGCTTAATTCTTCGAAAGCACTATTACATACTCATTTTGGTCTCTAATAAATGAAAATACAGATCATATTAAAGTCAATGGTCACAATTGGGGTATACAGAAATATTTTCATATGCAATAATTTATGTGTTATAAAAATAAAGCAAATCTGTAAATGGATGATATGCAAGAAAAAGTAATAAGTGCAAATAATATTGTTACAAAAATTATCATAAAAATTAATGTATTATACTTACATATATGATGAGTAAAACTTTGTTCATACATATTGTTATATTTCCCAAAGAGTTTACAGAAAAATAATAAATAATTTAACTTGTCAAAATTTTTTTGGTTTATACTGAAAACGCCAGGTTTTCATGATTCCACAGTACCACACTACCATTAGAGTTAGAAATGATTACATTTAATTTCATTTATATTAGAAAAAGTATACTTCATCTCAATTCACTATATTATGCTTTTTAAACTTTCATATCTGATTTTTAAAATGTGGTACATATACACAATGGAATGTTACACAGACATAAAGAACAAAATCATGGACTTCACAGCAACCTGAATGGACTTAGAGTCTATAATACTGAGTGATATTTCACAAAAACAAAGAATCGAGTATTACATGTTCTCACTCATAAGCGGAACTTGAACAATTATCATGGTACTATAAGAAAAGGATTGGCAGTAGCGGGAAACTGCCTCATCAACAAGGGTACCTGCATAATGAACATTTGTATACTTAACCTTGAATTGTACCCCACATCTTTAGAATAAAAAAAAAGTTTAAAGGAAAAAATCAAAAATAAAAATTGCCTATTACAAAATATAACTTTTATTACTTTTTAAAAAATAATTTCAGAGAGATACATATACAAAATAGCCAACTCATACTATTCAGTCAGAATTGTTATTCATTTCCCTACCTGAGAAATCATGTGCTTGCTCAGAATTAGAGTAAAGCGTATTATATGCTTCCATGCCCAAAGTTATTAGCGATACAGATATTCATAGTTAAAATATCAGAGTTCTACCCAAAAGATACAGAAAGTCATCAACACCCTCCCATATCTCTACACCCTCCCCATATCTCTCACCACTCTAATTCCCATTTCCTAGAGGCAAAAACTTTACAAGCTTTAAATTTTTTGTTCTTGTATTTGTCTCCATTTCTTAAAAATAATTTTTATTTATTTTTGGTTTGTTTCTTTGAAAATATTTCCACTATGGGACCTAAGGAAAAATACAGTTATTTATTTTATGTCTGCTTTCATATGGGTGTGCACAACAATCCAACGTCTTTAAAAACAATTATACCATAATTTTGCCACTTAAGTACTACATGTTAACATTATAAAGACTAGGTAGTTATTACTTATAGATACAAATTTATTATGATTTGATTCTCTTACATGTACAATTTACAAGTTGTGTTTTCTCTAGAATAAATAATAGATTTATTTCCTATTTTCTTAGTTTTCATTGTGTCTGCAACACAACTTTTTATAACTTTGTAACTTTTTACCAATAGTATAACTCTCCTCTTTGTACTTGCTGCAAGTTTAGCAAGTTTGTGTATTTCTTAGATAAATTCCTATTGAAATTATTCTTACTGTTTATCTGTAGCATCTCCTGGTGTTTCACATGGATACTCTAAAATTCTTTTTTTTAAGAATATAAATATTATTTATTTACTTACTGTTTTCATTTTCCTTCTTTCTGAATTTTCCCTTTCCTTGGATTCCATTCACATGTCTCCTTGCTTTGATATTAGTGTTTCATGTTAGAAGTTTTCTGCTACAGTCTGGTGAATTTGGTTCTCTCTTCATATTTAAGAGTAAGAGTTTCTAAGTCTATTGGAATCTCAGTGTAGATTGGTAGAGTTTTTATTTTATTTTATAGATGAGTGATCTGTCCAGATCCTTGCATTAAAGATATCGACAAAGAAAATATTTGTAAATGGTGTTTTGCTTGTTTTCTTTTAGACTGGAAATGTTACCAGAAAGAGATTCTTCAGTTTCCTTTGTGAGATTTTAAGCCTGGATACCACTGCTCTCATGGCTAGTTTCAAAAAGTTTCTTTGGAGGAATTTTTGCTTCTATTTCAAGACAGACTTTAAATGTGTTTCCATGATTAAAGTATCATTAGCTTCAGCTGTATTTTATAACCCCTCCAGGATCCCCTGGATTAGTGCCCCAAGACTAAACACTTATACTCTACTGACAAAGGGAGAAGAAACCACTTACTAGACTGAATAAGTTGTAGAGAGTGTCCTGGTTCTACCCTTTGTTTATATATATTTCATATTATTTCTCCTGTTGTCAGCTTCAGAGGGACTCCACAAGTTTAGAAGTACTTGGATAATCTAATCCTGATTCATTCTGAGAATCTCAGCCTTGTTTATGGCTTCACTTAATGTACATTTATGTTTTATTTCTTTCATGCCTCTGCTTTTATTATTCTGCTTTACTATTTTCAAAATTTGGTTAGTCTTTCCCATCTCATTGTCTGGGCAAATTGGGTCTACTTGTTGTTTAAACCCATTATTTTTATGTAACCACATTTTTAAAAGAATAGCTGTAGACTGGTGTACTTATTTCAGAATGTCTTATTAATGTCCCTGTACATACTGCTGTAGATTTTTTAAAGTATAATAAACTATCTTGTTCTAAGATTTTAACAGCATGCAACAAATGGACATTTTAATGAGATAAATGGTACTTCTTGTCATAAAGTACAGTTATTAATTCATTGGGGAAATTAACATCAACAGAATTTTCCAAATCTTTTCCAAAATCAAGTGAACTATAACACAAAGTGTATTAATTTGTTATTTGACCTTCTTACATGAAGTATGCATTAAAGAAACGCTAGAGATACATTGGTATATAAAATATATTCTCCCTTCTGTCCTAGAGCTTGCCATCTATTGTAGTAGACAGTCAAATAGATGATGAAGTTTGATCACAAATACAAATGTATGAGAGTATGAAGACATACTGGAAAGGTACACAGGGAAAGTCATGGTATGGAATAATAGCTAAGTGATAGACTATTTTAGAAATTATTATTTTATATTAGTTGGATTCCCCTCTACTATAAAAAAGCACAAAAATGATAAAAATGCTTTCTTAATAAATATTCATAATGTTTGTCTAAGGAAAGCATGAGTTTTTTTTTAAGGGAGGCCAGTAAAAACCACAATTTTAGAGAACAGATTTTAATTATTTGGGTCGAAATTATGAAATAAAAAAAGAGTAGAAAGTTTATATTATTATAAAATGGAAAGTAGAATCTACAAATATGTATATATTTCTCTGATGGTTTAGGTTAATGTGCTCATTTGACTGTGCTAATGGATACTCAGATAGCTGGTAAAACATTATTTCTGAATGTGTCTGTGAAGGTGTTTTGTGAAGAGAATAGAATTTGAATTGATAGACTGAATAAAGAAGATAGCCCTCACCAGAAAAGGTAAGGATTGTCTTATTTGTTGAAGGCCAGAATATAAGAAAAAGGCAGGCAAAGAGAGACCTCCCCTCTGTGTTTGAGCTGAGACATCTATCTTCTTTGGCCCTCAGACACTGAAACTTCTACTTCTCAGTTCTTCGGACTCAGACTGGACTTTACACCACTGACTATGCTAATGATCTGGCCTTTGAACTTGGACTGGGACTATACTACTGACTTTCCTGGGCCTCTAGTTTCCAGATGACCATTTATGGAACTTCTCAGTCCCCTAATTTGTGAGTCAATTCCTCATGATAAATCTGTTTTATCTATATCCGTATCTATTTCTATATCTGTCTGTATCTATCTCTATCTGTATACCTATCTTTATATCTGTCTATCTCTCTCTCTCACGCTACCTCTCTATCTCTCTAACCTCTCTCTATCTCGCTCTGTCTATTTCTATCTCTCCTGTTCAGTTTCACTGGAGCATCCTAACTAACACAATTGGATATGGGGCATAAAGAAGAATGAGGCATCAAGAATGACTCTCAATTTTCTAGTTTGTGCAGGGATCAAGGCAAAGAGGATATGGAAAAGAAACAGAGGCAGAAAGAAAAACAGGAGAGTGTAAAGATATTGCCACCAAAGAGTGTAATCTGAGAAATTAAGACATCTGATTCAAAGTCACAGTAGAAAATAGCTGAAATATATCCTTGTGATTACCTAGAGCTAGGTGACTCTGATATTACACAAATGAGCAGCCCTGAATTGATTTTCTGTCTGCTACATTTTTTATTTCACAAGTATTTTATATAAATACATAAAATACAATGTGTAATTAAGAAAACTCAGTCACAGCTGGGCTCGGTGGCTCAGTCTAATCCCAGCACTTTGGGAGGCCAAGGTGAGTGAATTGCCTGAGCCCATGGGTTCAAGACACGCCCGGCAACTTGGTGAGACCTCTTCTCTACAATAAATCAAAAAAATCAGCCGGGCGTGGTAGCGCATGCCTATAATTCTGGCTACTTGGAAGGCTGAGGCGGAAGGATCGCCGGAGCCCAGCAGGTCGAGGCTGCGGTGGCCGGGAGTGGCCACTGCACTCCAGTCTGGGCGACAGAGTGAGACTCCAACTCAAAAAAAGAAAAAAAGTAAAGAAAAGAAAAGAAAACTCAGTAACATTGAGAAAAGAAGTCAGTGGCCGAACACTATTTTCTACATGCATATTAGGCAAGTGTGGAAACTATGAATACTATTTTGGCTTACTTGTGCATTAAAGAAATGCCTAGCAAGCTATTTTCTAATGACCCGCTTTTGTTAACTGATCAGCTCTGATGAGAATTTAAAAGTGCTGTGGTATTAGTTTGAATACTAATATTCTCTATAGACATTTGAAGCATCATTTAAATTATCATATCTATTTGTTTAAAATTATGACAAGTAATTAGTTCATTATGAGTGTGAGTGAACAATTATACTTTTCCCCTGAATAGGAATTTTTTTCCATGCTAAATATAACCTCTAATGTATCACTACAAAATATGAAAACCTAGACAACAATATGAGATTTTGTTAATATTTGCAACAATCAAATGGAGAAAATCGTTAATTAAATCATCAATAATAGAGGCAGTAGATAGGCATAGACATCTATAACATTATATTCTCCTAACCTAAATTCTACTTTTACCCAGTCCCTCAAGATCCAAGACAGATATATATGAGCAAACAATGAAACATGAATGACCACATCATATTTTAATTGTCTTGGTGTTTTACTCCTAAATTCAATATAGAATGGGACCATGCTGATTTTTGAATAGAAAAGCTCCTGTTATGTGATAAATATTAGCCTCAGTGGATAGGTTTTCCTTCACCTGTCCAAAATCTACACTTAAAATAATGATCAAATTATTGTATAGCATTAAAAAGAGAAATTCTAAATATATCTGACAGCCAAAAAGTCTCATTAAAAAGTGAGTGACTACCATATGCATTCAAAATTTAACCTCACTGAAAGATTCATCTCAGATGGAGAAGATAATTTATCAACACAGAATATCATATACCCTCACCCATTATTGATGCACAGTGACAACACAGGAAATAAATGAATAAGAAACATTTAACTTTAAACAAAAAATTTATCCTAAAAAAGTAACTCACAGATTGGTCGGGTAGGTTTTTCTCTTCTCTCTCCTTTCTCTTTTCATTCTCTTCCTTTCATTCCTCTTCCTTTTCCTGTAATCCTGAAGGAATTAGCACCTGGATTTATTGTATCCTAAGATTGTGGCTAATTGTTAGGGTTTGGTTGGGGCAGTGAAAATCTTGGAATATCTAGAGAAAATATATGTACTTTTATGGTGACATTGTCTTGTCAGAGTCACTGTTCCTATTTGATTCAGGACTTTTTGGAATCAGTTTTGATATTATACTCCAAATCCTATGAGATGAATTAGGAGACAGTTGTGAATAAATAGATCTCAAGGACTACTTTATCCAATGGCAAGAAGCTGTTCTAAAGAGTTACATATTGTAAGCCAGAGAAAAGCAAAGCTAAAATAAGTCTTTATTTTTTAAAAATTAGTTTCATGTACACACACACACACACACACACACACACACACACACACACACACACACAGACAATATCCCTAAAAAACGTTTCTCTCTTTTCTTGTATTGGTTGATATAGCCTAACAGTCTCTATTCTGCATTCTATACTTGATATTCTGCTTCAACCATAAATAAAATTTCTTGTTAGAGTTGTATTATTTCCCTATTCTCTTATTTTGTTTTTAAAGTGCCAGGTAAATAATGCAATACATTCTCCTTAACCCATCCTCAAGCTTAACTCATTTTTAAAGTATTCTCACTCTATAATCTGTTATTCTCTTCTCAACCTACTTTATTTTAAATTTCATCTTCTCCTTGACATAAAGATTATTTTTTGATCCCTAGTAATTTGCATGTTGAAAAATTCCAGTGACTTCCTTTCTTATGCAATATTATTCTACTCTCTAATATTATTTGTTACAGAAAATAGTCATATGTTCTTAAAATATTTTATTCTGGCCGGGCACAGAGACTCAACCAGTAATTCCAGCACTTCGGAAGGCTGAGGGGAGAGGATTGCCTAAGCCCAGGAGTTCGAGACCAGTCTGGGCAACTTGGTGAGACCTCATCTCTACATTAAATTTAAAAAAATAAGCCAGGAGTGGTAGTGCGTGCCTGTACTTCCAGCTACTTGGAAGGCTGAGGTGGAAGGATCGCCTAGGCCCAGAAGGTTGAGGCTGCGGTGGCTGTGAGCATGCCATTGCACTCCAGTCTGGGCAACAGAGTGAGACGCCGACTCAAAAAAAAAAAAAAAAAATTATTCTATTTGCCTCTGGGAATATTAAATGTGTGCCCTCCCTTGCCATCCCTTTGCATTCCTTTTCTCATTTCTACCTTGTAAGTTAATTTATAAATATTGGGAGAAGCAAGATTTCAGTTTTGTTTTTTCGTTCTTTACATTCTTTCCATAAGTTCTTTCCTCTGATTCACATTACTTCAAAGGACTGTCAAGATTATATTTCGAACCCCCAAAACGTATATATTCCATTCCCTACTTGATACACTTAAATGAGAAATTGAATTTTTACAAATCTGCTCCTTTTCCAAATGCCCATTTTGATTAATTGCACATATAGTCAGTTAATTGTCATAGCTAAAAATTAAACCCCCTTGAGATATTATTTTATTTTACTCAACAGCTCATAGTGACTTATAGTTCTATTAGTTCTAACCAAAAGTCTGTTCTGATTTTATAAAATACATAAAGTATATTTTTGGATTATTGTAACAGTCCCTTAACATGGCTCTCACTATTTCCTTTTTTTTTAAATTATTTTTTACGGTCAATGGCCCATCTTGTGAATAAAAATTTATTCAAAAACATAAGTGAGAAGCTAAAATAAGAATCTTTTAGTATAGAGAAAATGGATCAAATGATGCTGACAAATGGATAGAGATATGAACAAAGTAGCAACCATGCAAATTCAGCAAGGTGAGGGTCATCAGTCACATCGGTAACAGTAGTTGAAGTGAACTGGCTATGGAGCGGAGTGGGCTATGAAGAGAAGGAAGGTAAACTGGACGGAATGACTCCAGACAAATTTCTTGGAGTCGATCATACTCAGTGACCTATCACAGAAACAATGAACAGAGTACCATATGTTCTCACTCATAAGCAGATCTTAACAATTATAACACCATAAGAAAGCATTTGGCAGTAGTGGGAAATTGTCAGGGGAAGGGGATGGGATTGGCAGTTGAGGGAAACTGCTAGGGGAGGAGGTACACCTCATCAACAAGGGTAACTGCATAATCACCATTTGTTTACCTAACCTTAAATTATACCCCACATCTTTATAATTTTTTTTTAAAAAAGATATTTGGATGAAATAAGAAGGGAAGTGGATACATAGCTAGAGAGGAATATGAAGGAAGATAGATGTTTTTCATGAATACACATTTCATCACAAAGAACATTCAGATATGTCTCTAAAACAAAGAAAACTCCAGAAAAAAAGGAAAATTTTAGGTGCAGGAGAGAAAAACAAATGGGATGACAAAACTAATATTTGATTCGCGATAACCACAGTAGTTTAATCTAGAAGACACAATTATGAAGAGACAAAATTTTTGATGAAATTTGATCTCAAAATGTGCCAGCTTTTTCCTTTTCAAATATTGGCCTACATATAAACTACTGACACACAAGACGTAACACCAGAAAGTTCAGTGAAAAGAAGTAATGGCTGTGCTAAATACTAAGCCAGGAATTTAGCAGCCTTACATTGCTGGTAAAACAGGATAACATTTTTTGACACTGGAAGGTTAGGGAACCTGATAAATATGCCAGATAGCCAATCAATACACAAAATGAACACATTGAATATAGACTATATCTTAGGTTTAAGAGGAAAATAAATACATCAGTGTGAACAAAGCTTAAAATCAAGTCTGAACAGGGTTCATTTTGCATTCGATTTGCCTGGTGGGAAAACTAACTAAATAAGTCCCAATAAATAGCAAGCAATTAAAAAATTCTGCAGGTTTGACAAATATATTTTCAACTCTGAAAGACAATCTTAAAAAATGCAGAATTTACACAGAAAAATGTGCTGAAAAACAATAAGTCTATTCTAAATAAAACACTGTAGTATGGGTGCAAGTATAGACAAACCAATGGAACAAAATTAAGAACCCAGAAAGAAACCCTCAAAAATATGAATACTGAACATTTCTGAAATACTACGAAGTTACTTTTGCATTTCAGTGGAACAATGCAATATTTTAAATAATTTTTCTGGTTATCTTTGATTGAAAAATGCAAATCTTGATCACTTAACTCACATTTTCTACATAAATGAATTTCAGAAGTTTGGTAGAAATGAAAATGTTAATGTAAGATAATAAAGCTCATAAAAATAAATATAAAATAATATCTTTATAAATGTGGTAATATAGGATAAAGTTTTCTTAAATAGAGGGTAAAATTCATTAGACATAAAAGATATAATTAGGAAATTTATTGCAAAAAATAAGATCATCTGTCTTCTATAAGAAAACCTAATTAACAAAATGCGCAACAAAATATTCATAAGTACTGCTATCTCTTCCTGAAAATTTCATGTGTTTTTTATAAAACAAAAGTGTGTGAAAAAGAAACAAAAAAATACACATGATGGGAAATTCCAGATCAGTCCAAAGCAATCTCTGCTGATAAAAATAAAGATAATGTTTTTCTTCACCAGGGGAATTGACAGAGACCATGAGATAGCATTCCAGAGGTCTAAACACTTTATCTTTTCACTGAGGGTGGTTACATGATATTTATAAAACACCAAATTCTAAACTTGAGATTTTTGTACTCTCTGCACATTGTGACACTCAATTGGAAAACAAAGTAAATACAAATCTGAAGATCTTATATATTTTTGGATTAGCCAGACTATTATCATTATTTTAATAAAATATAGCTAGATTGAGTCGTTAATTCTTTCTTTTGTTTATCACAAAAAACCCACTAATCCCTGAGTATACAACAGTAAGTTGTTTATCTGCTTTGTTCATTGATGTATCCCAAACACTTAGCAATAAGATTATTAAATGGTAACTGATTTCATGACTCAGGGTAAAATCCTCTTTCTATATGTCCAACTCCCATTTCAATCTCTATTCTAAATATGAATAATCTTGGCAATGTCTATAAACTGCATATCTAAAATTTCTTGTTATTTTTTGTATTTCCTCTCAAGAGTTCAAATTTATCCATTTATTAAGTCTGTAAATTTTAGGACACTCATATAAAACAGAAATCTTAGTAGTTACCTTAATTGTGGTCTATTAAATGGTATACTATATATCCATTTGGTAAACTACTCTCCCATATCTAAATTATCTTTTGGCTGTTTTCAGAATAATGTCTGCAATAGTAAAATAGCATGTGTTTATATGATCTTTAAACATCTAGTGTTACAAATTTTGTTTTTATGAAGTATATAATTTGCATAGTATTTAAGTCAATCTCCAAAATTTAGAGAATGGAGGACAAAGTCAAGAAGAAATTCCCTAATGCTTCCTAATCCAACAGTCTTGCATAAAGCACAAACTCCAGGGCATAATCTATAAATATATGACTGCAGACATGTTCACAGTTTTTTGTTCTGTTTTTTGTTTTGTTTTGTTTTTGTATATACATCCCTTATGCCATTCCTGAATTACATGATAGGTTCCTGTCCAGCAATGTGAACACTAAAACATCCACAGCAATGTGATGACTCCTCCCAGTGATGAGGTACAGGGAGAAAAATATAATAGTATAAATCTGTAAGTGGATGGGGCCAGATTGCCCTTAATAATTGCAAAAAGAGTTAATTCAGAATCTTTCTTTTGATTTATACAAATGCTGCCCTCACTTGCCAAAACATCTTCAATAAATTTTCTCCAATAACAAATCAGGTACTGGGTGCAACACTATCTAGGAAGTCAGACAAAACTCATGTGATTTCCTGTAATTCATTTCCAACGGAGAAACTTTTGCTTATGCACTTGCCACAGGTAGACGTGCCTTGAGCTGTTGTCGCACAAGTGTTATTTTAATTCTCGCTTGGATTTACCCTCCCATCTTTTGACAGTAAACATAGATTTTCTCTCCAACTCATATTCAAAATTAGTATTTTTAACTAAAGGGTACTTTTATTGAAACTTTAAATTTTATCTTTCTTACCTTCCTGTGAAGTACCCTCACCTGCAGTGTACAGCTGATATCTTTTATCCAGAACAACAGGTGCACTGTGTTCCTGTATTCTGCAATGCCAGTCAACACAAGTGATGGATTCTTAAGGCTTCCCAGAGTAAGTATCATTAGGAAAATGAGGAAAGAGAAATAACAATTTATAGTTGGTTGTAGCCTATTCTGTTTCCTAGATTTCTTTACTTAATCTCATCTCAACACGTAACAGCTCAGCAAAACAGCCTACATACGACTACCATCATGTTTCCAAACCTGCAATTAAGGAGACTTGTAATTCTCTGACTCGAATTCTCTCTAATTCAATATGGCTATCTCAATATCCTAAATTTTGTCCTCAGTGCCACTTTGTCTGCCTTAGGATTCCTCAAAGAGAAATGTAACTGTCGGTTGTTCAAACTTCCTTGGAGAATTTAGGGAGGGGTAAGAATTCAGTCTGAGCCGGGCTCGGTGGCTCAGCCTGTAATCCCGCGCCTTTGGGAGGCTGAGGTGAGTGGATTGCCTGAGCCCGCGGGTTCGAGACCTGCGTGGGCAGCGAGACCTCATCTCTACAATAAATCAAAAAATCAGCTGGGCGTGGTAGCGCATGCCTATAATTCTGGCTACTTGGAAGGCTGAGGCAGAAGTCTGGGTGACAGAGTGAGACTCCAACTCAAAAAAAAAAAAAAGATTTCAGTCTGCCAGATATGCTCAATTAGATTCACAATTTTAACAGTCTCTCCTCTGCAACATTTTCAAGTCACTTTTAAAATTTTCCTCCTCAGCTCCTGTGTACCACCACCTCCTCACACTCACATAACTAAAAGTATTTTTTATCTGATTCTTCTACAACAGTTTTTTAAAAGAATTATTCTTCTATTTTGCTTTATTGGGGCTTTAAAATTTGCATTTTAAAATCACAACTAAAAATTGTAGATATTTATGGAGTACAAGATGATGTATTTAGGCTTTTATGTATTGTGGAATTGCTAAACCAAACTATTTAATGTACATTACCTCATATACTTATCATTATTTTCTTGTGGTGAGAGCACATAACATAACCACTTTATTTAAAATCTTTGAATTCTCTATTAAAAGATAAAGGTGAAACTTAATTTGGCTTAAACACTTAAAACTGTAAAGCTTTTTCTCATTTTTAGTAAATGTTTTCTATTTTCATTACTATTCATATTTTACATTATTCTTCTTTGGCAAAGAAAGAGAAATGAGAGAGTGAAAGGAGGGAAATGAGGAGAAGAAGTAAAAAGAGAGAGTAGAGGATAAGGAAGAGGAGGGAGGAGAAAGGAGGGAAGGAGGGAAGAAGAGAAATGTGTAGCCAGGAAGGAAAAAGGATGAATAAAAAAAGACAGAAAAATAATTGAAGCAGAGAGATGTACATGTTACCTGTGTGTATCTATTGTCAGTGCTCTAATGTTTGTGAAAAATATGAGATTGAGAGCTCTGACAGTATTTTTAAAGGATATCAGGAAATATACAGTTTTTTCAGGCATATACAGTTTTAGTGGTCATACGTTTCTAATTTACTTATTTAGAAAAAACTTGAATGAATAAAATTTTATTATGTGATTTCTACCTTTGCTACAATGCAAGTTTAATATTTGGCTCATAGATTTCAAGAATAAGCACAACTATATAGTATAGACTAACTAATGAATTTTTCTTTTGTCTAAATATCACGATTAACTTACTATATTAAAAGAAATCAATCACTGAGATATGAGGGGAAGAAAGAGAAAAGTAAAAGTCAGTAAATCAGTGTCTCTGTATAGAAATGACTTCAAATTGAAAATACGTAGCCTATTTAAAGTGCATGCTGAGTAATTGACCCATTAATCTGATAAATGTAGACAGTAATTTGTGATGATTTAAGCCTCAAAGTCTATTTTTCTCTCAGATGCATAGGATTTGCTTTACTTTAATTATTTGGGTCATTGCCTTAATTTCCCATTTAACATTGCTTGCAAAAAGACCTTCTTATTTCTAAAATATGGCCTTTTTAATGAAGTTCTTTCTACTACTGACTTTAACCTTTAAGCTTACCATGTTATGACACTATATGTAAATAGGCACTTTAACGATGACATTCGGCATGACTCCAGAAAGAAAAGTAGTGGGAAAGCAGTGAACAGAGCTTTTGTGCCTTCTATTTTAAAAATACAAAGTACTGTTATATTATTTCTCTTGGAACTCAAAAAATTATTCTTTTTTTTCTATGTGTGTGTGTATATATATATATATATATATATATATATATATATATATATATATATATATATGTGTGTGTGTGTGTGTGTGTGTGTGTGTAATCTCCCCCTTTCCTTCCCTTTGCCTCTCTCTCTCCTTCCATCCTGTCACTTTCTGAACTACAGTTTTTTGTTTGTCTTCTTATCTTCTGAGCAATATATTATTTTAACAATTACACAAAGTAGTTTCGAAACTGCTGTTAATTTAACATTTACCTCTGATCAAATATGCTTAAAATATGATAATAAAATTTTATTTAGTTATAAACTAACACATGCATATTTTCACTGTCAACATTGAGATTAAAATAAAGAATTCAGTTTAGTACTTTAATGAAATATGAGGTATGAGGTCAAGTTAATATTCACCGAAAAACAAAAGTGTGTTTTATATTAAATGCTATTTTAAAATGACATACTTATATGCCACTGTTCTTTACCTCTATTTGTTTGAAAATATTCATCTTAGAAGATGCTTATTGCCACCTCTTTTTGCCTTTCAGCTTGACAGATGTTCGTGTATTGAGAACAAAATATTTTTAAAATTATTTTATTTTATTTTTAAAATGTGGGGTACAAATGAGGGTTTAGTACATACGTGGTCATCATACAGGTCAAGTGTGGATACCCTTATTGTTGTTACATGCCCCTCCTCCCCTGGCAGTGTTCCTCTACTGCCATACATTTTCTTTTAGTATTATGATAAATATTCAGGATCCACTAATAAATGAGTACACGTGGTGCCCAGATCTTTTTTTTTCCTGATAATTCACTGAGTATTATAGACTCTAATTCCATCCAGGTTATTGCAAAGTTCATAATTTTGTTTTTTTTTTTTGTGGCTGCATAATATTCCACCATGTAAATGCACCACATTTTCTCTAGCCAGTCCACTCTCGATGGGCAACATGAATGGTTTCATGTTTTTCCTATTGTGAATAAGGCTGCAATAACATGAATGCATAGGCATTTTTCTTATAAAGTGATTTGAGTTCCCCCAGGTATATTCTCAGAAAGGGGATTACTGGGTCATATGGAAGGTCAATTTTTAGATCTTTTAGAAGTCACCACATTGCTTTCCATAGAGGTTGTACTAGTTTACACTCCCATCAACAGTGCAGAAGTGTTTCCTTTTCCCCACATCCTCTCCAGCATCTGTTGTTTTTTAGTTATTGATGATGGCCATTCTGACTGGAGTTAGGTGGTATCTCAGTGTGATTTTAATTTGCATTTCTTTGATGATTAGTGAGACTGAGCATTTTTTTAATGTATCTGTTGGCTGCTTGTATGTTTTCTTCTACGAATTATCTATTCATATCTTTTGCCCATTTTTTAAATAGAGCTGTTTGTTTTATTCCTCTTGGCACAATTGAGTTCATTGTAGATCCTGTATATTAGACTTCTGTCATATTTACAGTTGACAACTTTTTTTTCCCCCATTGGTGGACTGTCTCTCCACTCTCTTGTTTCTTTTGCTTTGCAGATTCTTTTCGGTTTGATGAGGTCCCACCTGTCTATCTGATCTTTTATGGCATTCACTTTTGGAGAGTTGACTAGGAATTGGTTGCCTATTCCAATTTCCATAAGGATGTTTCTTGCATTTTCTTCCAGGATTCTTATACTTTGCGGTTTTACATTTAGGTTTTTGATTCATTTAGAGTTGATTTATGTGTAAGGTGGTAGGTAGGGGTCCTGTTTCAGTCTTCTGCATGTGGTCAGTCAGTTTTCCCAGCACCATTTACTGAATAGGTTCTCCTCTCCTCAGTGGTTGTTGGTGGAGGCTTTGTTGAAGATGAGTTCATTGAGAAATTGATATTTTGCTTCCAGAGAGTGTCTACCCTGTTCCGTTGGTCTATATGTCTGTTCTTGTACCAATACCAGCCTGTTTTGGTTAATGTAGCTTTATAGTAGAGCTTGAAGTCTGGAAGTGTGATACCTCCTGCTTTGTTTCTTTTGCTAAAGATTGTTTTGGCTATTTGTGGTCTTTTATGTTTCCACATGAATTTCTCTATTGTCATTTCCAGGCCTGAGAAGAATGATGTTGATATTTTAATAGATATTGCATTAAATCTGTAGATTTACAGATTTAATTTAATTTGGTAGGATGAACATCTTAACAATGTTAATTCTCCCAATTCATGAACACAGAATATTTTTCAATTTGTTTGTCTCTTCTTGGATTTCTTTGAGCAGTGTTTTGTAGTTTTCATTGCAAAGGTCTTTCACTAATTTGGTTAGGAAGATGCTAAGTTATTTCTCTTTTTTGTGGTCATTGTGAATGAGATTGTGTTTTTTACTTGGTTTTCTGTCTGTTCATTGTCGGTGTATAGGAGAGAAAAAATAATTTTTACATTGGATTATAATATAGTAATTACCAATGATAAATTTACAGAAATAATTATTATGTCAAGCTTATTGAATTGAATTTTAGCTTTCATTTAGATAAATTTTGATTATCTATTTTTATTGTCAATTGGCATAGCAGGAATATATTTTTTAATCAATAAGCAAGATTTTGCATTATCTGGGTGATTTTGATGCTCTGTGGTTGACAGTTGATCACTTTGATCTATTTTTGTAAGATACCCAGGAGTCAGGGTCTTAATATCAAGTTAAGATGTTCAGTATCTTCTTTGGGAGGAAACTTACTCTAAGCAAAGTAGAAGCAAATAAAACTATATTTGATATAATCACACAGATTAGGTACGCTCAAATCCTTGAATTAATCTCCAAATATACTTTGTCATATTTCATAGTGAAACTCTAGAACTTGTCCTTGCCAATAGTGATATCTTCATCAACACTCAAGTTTCCTTCATTGACACTCCAGCCCACATGCTTGACTTTCCAGGTCTATCCCCTCTAGTCCTCTAGTATTTCAGTTTCAAAAGTTTTTTTGAAATAAATGGAGACAAAATAAAATACACAAAACTATCAGAATCACAATGTTCCCTCTTAATTGCCTGATGTACAGAGGCACTATATCTCGTCCTGTTCAAGGCCAAGTCCACTTGTACACTGGATTGAATACATGCTTGATTACTTAATCTCATTACATATGCATTTGTTCTCATTTACCTCCCCATGACTAGCTGTTTCACCTATACTGAATCAATCCTATTAATGTACAAGCACACATTTTTAAAGGAGCAAAAGAAGATAAGAAAAAGAAAATCCCTTCCATGACCCTAATACATCTCCTCTAACTATTTCTCTGCTCCTTTTCAAAGTTGTAATATTTCTGTTCAGTTTGTGTTCCTTATGAACAGTCTCAGTACCCACATCTTCTCTCAAGTAGCAGTTAACCTTTAAATGTGGAATCCAGTAGTCATTTCTCAGAAGTCTTCTTACTTAGTCTGTTATATAACCCAACAATTTTTTTAACAAAAAGATCCTGTCCAGATACCCTCTGTGGCACAAGATATTCCTAAACAAATACCACTTCTTTAGAATGCAAGTTATGTTTCCCAAATTTCCTTTCCAAGTCTTCCTGTAACATGACCAAGTTCTATTTCACTATGTACTATTGCAAACAATACCTCTGCCCACATTTACCTGTGTCAAAAGAAACTTCTACTCACAGGGTAAATACAAAGCATTTAACCATAGTGAAAGACAATTTGGAAAAGAGACAATTCATAGCTTGTTTATTAATTCCATAGATAAACAGAGACTGCCAAATATTGGCAGTCGCATTTTCTCTACATAAACTGGCTAAAAACATTTATCAGTTTTCCTTTACATTTAGTTTGGCACCAGATGACTGAGTACCAGTAAATGTTATGTGGAAAGAAATATATAGAACTCTTGGAACTAGGCATGACACACTACATAGTAGTATTCTATGTTCTTTATTGCCTTTTGTGTTGGCTACATAGGGGTTATGAGTTTAAGCTGATGGTATTTCAAAATAAAAAAAATACTCTTGTCATAATGCCATTTCT
Source organism: Cephalopachus bancanus (assembly GCA_027257055.1). Lineage (NCBI taxonomy): Eukaryota > Metazoa > Chordata > Mammalia > Primates > Tarsiidae > Cephalopachus > Cephalopachus bancanus. Next base: position 16,069,869 of record JAPVLO010000108.1, on the reverse strand, counting down.
TAGCAAATAATACAATGTACTTCTCTGTTTTAAAAAATTAGTAATTAGCTGTTCATGATTAGCTGTTCTACCTTACTGAATCAGGCCTATTAATGTATGATAATACATTTTTAAAAAGCAAGAGAAGAAAAGAAAAAAAGCAAATCCCTTCCATAACCTTAATACATCTCCTCTAACTATTGACTCATTTCTCTGTTGTGTTAAGACACAGAGATTTGAGGCAGGTTATTTAGTAGCTAAATATATGTCTCTAGCTCATATCTTTCTCTGGATGATTATGCTCACATATCTTATCTGAAATAAGGGTCATGGAATGCTAATTAGTATGTGTAAATTCAAAGAACAAAAATATAATTTTTATTTCTATTTTTCTCAAAAAAATTGTTCCCACAGTGACTTTCCACATTATCTGTAGTTCATATCAAAAATTTTGAGTGCATTTTAGTGTTTTTGTGTGCTAATATCCTAAATACAATGTTATCCATTTTTTAGCTAAGACATAAATATATCTATAATCCGAACATCTTCCATACCCATTGTTATCACCTTAACATTACCTCTTACTTAAGACATAACAATGGCCTTCAAACTTATCTATTTGCTTTTGAATATGTAATACTTCTGACCTAAGCTCTCTAGAGTGGGTTTTCATCTTGTTAACATCAATATCCATATCATAGGCTAAATGTTAGTGATAGATTTTGTTATGATCTCGTACAGAAGCTTTGATAGGAGTTGTAGAGAAATATCTTTACTTAAGAAGTATTTAGCTGTCTATAGCAGGTGGTGAAAGTTGGCTTCAGGGTGATAGATAGAAGTAGGAGGCATGGATTCTTCACTCTTAATGATTCTGTATAAATTTGTTTCCCTTACCTCTGAGTAGATATTTCTCACAGACACATAACAAGAAATATCTCTTCCTCTTTAAATTTTTATTTATTTATTTTTAATAGGTTTAGAAGTACAAGTGGTTTTTGGCCACATAGATAAATTGGGCAGTGGTAAAGACTGGGCTTTAAGTGCAACTGTCACCCCCACTAGTGTCCATTGTATCCAATTGTGACAGGTGCACTTAAAGCCCAGTCTGTCTAATATTCCTCACTTCCCTCTCATCTTCTCTCTTTGTGGACCTCTAGTTTAGCACCCACAGAAAGTGAGAACATGTGCTATCTGATTTTCTCTTTCTGAGTTCATTTGCTTAGCATAATGGCCTCCAATTGCTGCATAAGACATTATTTCATTATTTTATGTGGCTGAATAGTGTTCAGTAGTGTGTGTGTGTGTGTGTGTGTGTGTGTGTGTGTGTGTGTGTGTGTGTATATCGCTCATGTTTTCTTTAACCACTCATCAGTTGAAGGGCACTTAGGTTGACTCCACGTCTTTGCGATTGTGAACTGTATTGCAAGAAACATTCCAAGGCAGGTACCTTCTTTGTATATAGATGTCTTTTCTTTTGCGTGGATAATCAGTAGGGAGATTACTGGATTGAAAATCTGATCTCCTTTTAATTCTTTGATAAATCTCCATACTGTTTTCCATAGAGATTGTGCTATTTTACACTCCCACCAATAGTGTATGAATTCCCTCTTCACCACATCCTAGTAAATGATATTTATCCTATTATATGTTTATTTATTAATAGTGGCGATTCTGATTGGGGTAAAGTGACATCTCACTGTGGTTTAACTTGTGTTTTCTGGATAATTACTGATGTTAAGCATCGTTTTCATGTTTGTGTGCCATTAGTTTATCTTCTTTTGAGAAAAGTCCTTTTCCCACTCTTTAATGGAATTACTTATTTTTCCTGCTGATTTGTTTTAGTTCATTATAGATTCTGGACATTAGTCCTTTGACAAATGTACAATTTGTGAATATTTTTTCCCATTCCATAGGTTATACTTATTACTTTGTTGACTATTTTGCTTTGCTGAAGTTATTTCTTCTGTTTGTTCCAGTCTGTTGTTAAAACTTTCCATTTCATTCTATAATTCCCTAAATGAATCTCATTTCCAAAGTTCAGTTTGTTTGTTTGTTTTTAATATTCATTTATTTGGAAATGTTATAATTCATGCCTTCAGTATTTTTTTTTTTTGTATCACTCTGTGCTAGTTTTCAACTTTCTCCTGAAAAAAAGAAGAAAAAAGAGTTCACCACACCCTATCTTGATAGTGGAAGGAAGATAATAAATTAATGAAAATGTTACTATTAAGAATACCAATATTAATAATAGCTATCATTATAACTTACACATTAGAAACTACCTATATGCCAAGTACTCTACTAAGTGATTTGTGCTTTTTATATAACAATTTCTGGAAATGAATAGGAGGCAGAATTTTTACGTGTGTGTAATAGAATTTGTAATTAACTTTTTTAAGCTCACAGTTTACCAGTACTGGGTCTAAATTTTAAACTCAAATAAAATATAACTAAATTTACTTAGTTTGTGATATTTCTGATATTTTATTAGGAGAAATAATTTATGACTTTGGTCATTATGACATTTTATATTAATGATTTCATGATTTACTTGGAAAATACTCCACAAAGTGTTTGTGTGGCCAATTAATTGTTTCTTCAAACAGTTAGCAAGTGAAAATTCTGTCTCTTGTGATAATGACTAGCATGGCTTTGAACTCCTAAGGACTTTGTTTTATCTAGACCAGTGATAAACAGACTACTCATAGAGATTATGATCCAATTTGTTTGAATAGAGACCTAGGTTTTGAGGCATGTATGTGCATGTTTGTGTGGATGTGTAAAAAAAAAAAGCAGGAATAAATATGATTGATGTATTTTAAAGTATGCAAATAGTTCTAACATACAGCCAAGATTAGGAATCAATGATTTAGAAGTTGAATTTGAATATTTTGCTTATAATACTTACATTCTAGTAATAGGATATAGATAATAAGTAAGATATAACATACATACATTAGAGTGGAATTGGTAATTTTTTCATTTAATTTTATTATTTTATTTGAGTCAGAGTCTTATTCTGTCACCCAGGTTGGAGTGCAGTGGCATACTCATGGCCACCACAACTTCGATCTGCTGGTCTCAGGAGATCCTTCTATCTCAGTCTTCCAGGTCGTTGGAAATACAGGCATGCACCATCATGCCCAGATTTTTTTTTTTTTTTTTTAGTTAGAATCTCACTCTGCCACCCAGACTGGAGTGCAGTGGCCGCTCCCAGCCACCGCAGCCTCGACCTGCTGGGCTCCGGCGATCCTTCCACCTCAGCCTTCCAATAACTGGAACTACAGGAGCGCGCTACCACGCCTATTTACTGTATTTATGAGGTCTAGCCAAGTTGCGCAGGCAGGTCTCGAACCCACGGGTTCAGGCAATCCATTCACCTCAGCCTCCCAAAGCGTGGTATTTCAGGCTGAACCACCCAGCCCGGCTATGCCCAGATAATTTTATGATTTATTGTGGAGAAGTCTCTCATCATGTTGCTCAGGCTGGTCTTGAACCCCTGAGCCCAAGCAATCCTCTTACCTCTGCCTCCCACAGTGCTGGGATTAAAGAGGTGAGTCACTGCGCCTGGCTACGTAATTTGCATTTTAAAAGTAATATTTATATTTATAAAAAATCCCCAGATAATTTCCCCAAGTGGTTATGTTTTCACAATGCCACCACCAATGTGTAAGTAAAAAAATCTATCCTTGTTAAAAATTGGTATTACCTGTTTTTAAATATTATACATCATGACGGATGTAATGCAACCTCATTATGATATAATTTGCATTTTTATTTTGGCATTTGCATTGGATGATTAAAGGAAATTAGCATACTTTTATGTGGTTATAAGGTATATCTGTGTATTTGGTAATGTGCTTGTTCAAAATATTTGCCTATAATTTGGGTTGTCTACTTATTGAGCCAGGGGGTTTGTTAAAATATATATATTCTATATGCTATTTATTGGTATGTATTATTTATATTTTCTTCAATTAGTCCCTCCATAACAAAGGACAGGGAAATTTATTGTCCCGTGTAGATAATATATTTCTCAAGAACAAAGGACAGATGCGTTCTGTGCCCGTTATAAAAGACCAAATTTTCCGAAGTTCAGTGTTTCTCTCTTATAGTGGAACTCTTTATGGGTACTGGTGTCATCTGACCTACTTTACATTGCCCTGCAGAAATTTGGTCTTGGAAAGTTGGCGTCAACAAATGTGGATACTCTGGGAACTGCTATTTCCATGGGGTATATATTCTCTTTAACTCTGACCCTGGAGTGTCCTATCAATCATCAGCATTCATGAAATTATGGAGGCCTAACTTGTTAGCTTTCAAGTTGGTTAAAAATCTCAGACTATTTACAACTTTTGAAATCACTTCAAGTCCTGGGCACCTACTTATGCTACATTTAATTCTGTTTATCTGTCCTCTCTTATCAGCTCATAGTGGCCTTCAAAGAAAATGTGTCTGAGAAGTAAAAATAAAATAAAATAACCAGAATTTCATTTTTAAGATTTAGAAAGTCCTGGCATCGGTTGAAGAGTTCTGATGCTGCATTACAACCCTATACTTATGTGGTTATGTAGGAAAATTGGACTGTACCTTTCCCAGTGTTTCGAATGTCAAAAGTGAATGTTCTTAGTATATAATATATTCATAGGTAAAATATAAATTCACTTTTAGATTGCAAGTAATAGTCTGGTACATGAACATGGACTTATTGATGCAAAGATCTGTGATGATTTTTTAAAATTTTTTTTATGGTTTATTTGAATACTCACTGAAGTTCATCCACCTTGAGAAAGGTCTTGATAACCAGGAGCACCAAATATTCAATTCTAGTATATTAGTCACCCTCTTTTCTCAGCTACATCATACTTGTTCATTTTGTCTTCAGTAATCATGACATCTACCACCATTTCTGGGTGCCCCATCTGCTGATGGTAAGAATGAGTGCTAAGGCACTAACATATTACCTTTCCATGAGAGAACAAACTAGCTATTTGGTGGAAAGTTGATTATACTGAGCCTTTTCCAGAATTAAAAGGTAGGGTTATTTTCTTTATTAGAAAATAAAATTAATCCTAATATGTATTTGCCTTCCTTGCTTCTGATGCTTTTGCCTGCATTGTCAAATGTAGATTTAGTAAATATCTTATTCACTGTCCTGCTACCACAGAAAACATTACTTTTGACAAGTTGATCACTCTATAACAAAAGGACAATGAGAAACACCTATGGCAGTTAATGATCTTAATATGTATGCATCCCTTTTAACAGAATAGTGCAATCTCATTTATGCTATTAATAAACCAAATCTATTAAGACATACCATGGACTTGGAACCTACGACTATATTTTATTTTATTACATTTATCAAAGCCAGAACTAAGGACCAAATGATGCAGGCAGAAAGCTCTCTCACTACTACCCAATCGCACTCTAAATTAGTCTTTCTTCATTTCCTCAACTTTACACTTTCCTGATTTAGAGGTCATCTTTCCTCCAAGATAGGAGTGTTTCCACTAAAAAAACACGAACAATAGTTTACTGAACTAGTGATTGGTACTGCATCCTGTTCAATAGGATTTTTTCATGTCATCAGGCCATCTGAGATTTCTTATGACTGGGATGATTGATCCAGATTTTCATGAACAAAGGAGACTCCTACGGGGTTAGGGGTGTATGTTTACAAACCAGAAAACTCTCTAGACTACCCAGACATAGCTCCAATGATTGATAAACATTTGGGCCTTTCTTTTTGGGAAAAAGGTTAATCATCTTTTCATTTGTGCAATTATACCTGCATCATATAAAGTGAACACTTTATGCTTTTCTATATGAATGTTTATGTGCTTCAATGTAGGTAAAAGCATGTGTTTGGAAGTTGAGCATCCAGAGAGGCAGACTGATTGTATGGAATGCTTTCTTTTTGTATTAAAATCTACCACTGGCTTTCTAATATTCTGCTATACAGCAAAGATTGTAAACCTAGAAACTACATTTTCCATATGCCCTTGCCTAAAGGAGTCAAATATAGATGCTAAAATCAGCATCACATAGATGAAGTTCAGAAACTGAAAGAAAAGCAGGTGCCATTAATCTCTAACACTTGCAGAAATAGGAAGTGCTTGGGCAGGTTGAAGAAATGATGTCTGCAGTGATTTCCAGAACTGCTCTAGTGGACTATCTTTTTAAGGGAAGAAAGCAGCTGTACTACTGAAAGTAACTTCCCTGACTTTTGTGCTTACAGATTTTTCTCCTAGTTCCCTCCTGGTACCAGTTCCCTATCCTTTTGCAATGGTTTCAAAGAAAACATATTTCTTGCATAAATCCCATCTCTCTCTCTCTCTCTCTCTCTCTCTCGCTCTCTCTCTCTCTCTCTCTCTCTATAGAGATGCAGGCAGAAAGCTCTCTCACTACTACCCAATCGCACTCTAAATTAGTCTTTCTTCATTTCCTCAACTTTACACTTTCGATTTAGAGGTCATCTCTATAGGAGGAGGGAGAGAGGAGAGAGAGAGAGAGAGAGAGAGAGAGAGACTGTTTTTTTGGAGATGGGGTCTTGGTCTGCAGCCAAGGCAGTGTTCAACTGTTGAACTCAAGAGATTCTCCCACATCAACCTTCTAAATAGCTGGGACTACAGGCATGTACCACCTAACCTGGCTTAAACTGCATTTTAATTTATTTATTTGTATCTTTATTGTTTAGATATAGAGTCATATTCTGTGACCCAGATTGGAGTGCAGTTGTGAGATATGAACGCACTGTAGCCTTGAACTCTTGATTGCAATTGATCTTCCTGCCTCAGTCTTCCAAAGTCCTGAAATTACAGGTATGAGCCACCATGCCTGGTCCTCATTTTAATTTAAGTACCTGGAGTGTTTTCTGTTCTCACATTATTTTTATTTACATATTAATCAATTTTGGAAATTAATAGTTGACTTTTAATTCATGCATAATTTATTTTTGGATTGCTTAGCAAAGTCAAGTATCCCAAAACCTGATAGCCTATCTGTTAAGATAACCTTTAAATTAAAATAAACAACAAAAAACATAAACAACTAAAATCCTTTTTAACTTTCAAAATGTGGTGAGTGACAGGTGAGATCTATTTATAAAATCTTTATTTTACTCAATATGTCAGTGATTTTCACGACTTTGAGCAGATCGCAATCACTTGCATGATTATTTCAGGGCTCCATTCTCAGATTCAAGTTCTGTAGGTTTGGAATGGAGAGCAAGAATTTGAATTTCTAATGAATTCCTGGGTGATGCTGATGCTATGGGTTCATGGATAACATTTGAAGCTCCCTTTGTGCTATATATTTAATACTTTACTGGTTTCTCCTTCTGCTCAAATATTGTCAACAAAGGAAAAAACATCAAGCTTTTAAGGAGTTAGTTTCATTCAGAAGTCATCTGAAAACTGTACACTGAAGCCTACAACAGGAACAACCCTTTAAAGAGGTTCTATTAGACTGTTTCAGGCTGCAGTCCTTAGTAAGACTTCTGAATAAAACAAATTTTACCTCTTTTAAAACTTTTTTAGTTGACAATATTTAATAAACGATTTTACATTTTTATCAATTCTTATATTTTTGTTTTCTTTTCTAAGTCAGACTTACTACCTGTCACTAAGTTCTCAAAATCTCCTCAGCTAGTTCATTGTCCCAAGCCTAATGATTTCAGATATAAATCTTTTTATTGTTAGATAATTATTTTTATAACGCAAGCTGCTAGGCATGCAAAAATATGAAATTTTCAGATTAAATAAGAATTTTAAAATTATTCATAATTCTCCACCCACTGTGGGAGCTTTTCTGTCCTCTCAATAAATCCTGCTTTCTAAAAAATATATATATATATATATTCATATTGAAAAAAATAGGCATGAGAACAAAACAAAATACAAAAAATTCCATTTGAAGGTCAAGTGTATGTGTACCTTTGTGTGTGTGTGTGTGTGTGTGTGTGTGTTTCCAAATTTGACCCTAATATACTTTGACATCTCTCCTGTTAAACCTAAGCTTTATGATTGCTCTTCAAAGATGTGTTTACTTGAAGCCAAAGCAATTATTTCAATTGATCTATTTAGTTCAATAATAAAGTTAACTAGGTGGTCCTATGAGGAAGTGATTATTCCTGAGAGTGTGCAATTTGACCAGTAAGAGTTCAATATCGTTTAAGAAAGTTACTTAATTGACATTTTAAAAAATAGATTCTATTTTCTTTTCAAGGTGGAACAGAACAAAATGATCGCAAAATGATCCACTTTGTTGACAGAGTCGATAGATTGTAACATTTAAAACATAATCCTTTACCCTCTAATCCATCATTTGTTCATTGCCACACAGAAAATAAGTTAATGTCTCTCAGTCCTTTTCTCTAAGTACTATACAGATATTTGCTAATTAGTAATTAGAATTATTTATATATGTTCTGATGACTAAATGAGTAGATACAAAAATTTAGATAATTTGATAAAATAGTTACTAGATGAACACCCAATATAATCACACAAGAGGATTTTAAATATTTTCTGGTTTCTACAATTTATTTTCTATTTATGAGAAGAACATATAGAAATTTATAAACACATACATGTAAACATACAGAAATTTAATAATGTAGCTTGTGTGTATGCTATATTAGCTTGTAAACATATTTTATCTCAAGTAATATTATAGTATTTAAAAATTATATGATTTGTCAAATTTAGCACTCATATTTAAATTATATTCTGAATGTCTTGAGAAATTATATATCTGGGGAAACAACCTTAATGCTGGATTCCCACTTGGCTGCAGTCACTTGGAGCCGCTGCCTCAGAGAATCTTAGTTCTCCAATTCATTATCTGTAGACAATTCAATTATTTTCATAATTGTCTGAACTTTCTGAGTATTATTTATGTTTCGAATCATAAATGAATCATAAATATTTTAAGTAAATTTTCCTAAAAGGAGAGCCTGGGGCAAGAATCTAATTGCATATGATTTGTTGAAGAAGAACTCTTCAGAAAAAGGGAAGATGTAAAGCAAATTTGGCAAATGGGAGAGAGTTGAGCAGAGCAAGAATATGGTTTCAGGTAAAGCCTAATCTTGGTTCTATCCATAGAGAGGCCACCTGGAGCATAAACCACACCAGGAAGTTACCTTTGCTGGGGTCTGGATCAGACCTTTGTATCCCTGCATCAGGCAGCCATTGACTAAGGGCTGTTGATGGGAGTGGACATTCAGAGAGGCACCTCCATTCAGCAAAGGACAATTCTTCAGAGAATAAGTACTGGTGGGATCATGGTTTCTTTCTTTATAACTTTAATACAACGCTGTGTAGTTCATTGTAGTTCCATGTAGTGTGTAACAGCCCAGACACAGAAACAAATGCCTAAATTAAAATTGAAACTCTACTGCTTAGGGATTGTTAGGGGAAGGCTAATTAACCTTTTGTGTCATACATTTTCTACATGAAAAAACACAAATAATATTAGAATTTTTTTAAAAAAATCATAGGGCAGTGATAAAGGTGAAATAAAATCTTAGTTGTTAAAAATTCAAAACTATGTGTTGAGTTAAGCATTACATGAATATTGTTCATTATAATTTATTATTGTCAGTTATTTATGAACATATGTAAAACTATGGGTAAATAAAGATAGAGTAAATTAGGTATCTCCCAGTAAAATTAAAGCAACCCTCAACATGCTTTCATTCAAACTCTTTATAATAACTATATTAGCTGTCTTTCTATTCCATAAATATAATTTTAGATAATTTCTCATGGACTATAACTTTGGTTATTTTCTAATTTATTTATTTAGAACAGTTGCAATGAAATGTATATTTTTATATACATGTATATATAATTATTATAAAAGCAAAATGTTATTATTTGAATCAAATACCTACAAAAGGATTTTCTATGTTTAAAGAAAGATATTTTTTAAAGTTTTTGTTGACTTTTACTAAAAATTTTGGAATATTGAACAATGCTTTACTATAATTAAATGTATATCAGAATGTTTGTTTCTTTTCAAAATATAGATCTCTGCTTTTATGTGTCAATGCAAATTTAAAAAAAGAAAAAAATACACATCTCCATATTTTTTCTTTTCTTTTTTTACTATGGTGATGTTAAATAATTTCCTATGGCTTCTACCTTATATAAATTTAAAAACTTTCTAGTTCTGCTCTTAATATAGCAGTATATTTTCAGGTTAGTAATTTTTAAAAGATTTATATTAATTATTACTATATATTCCTTATTGTAACATTTTCAATAACTTCACAAAAGAAAAAAAAGTTAATTACTTTTCCCTACCTGGTAACTAACTGCTTTTCTCTTTTCTTTAACTCCATATTTCTTTCAATATATTTTTATACTCAATATGTCTAGTTTCTAACTTCCATTATCATTGTGTATGCAAGCATAAATATGATTTTTCACTTTTCATTGCAAAAGAGTATAAAGAACATTAAATGTTAAAGTATACCTGAATGTATTTAGGATTAATTAAACACATGTAATTACCATATGAAAAAAGAAACAGAAGATTATCAGGAACTAAAGCAATTCACATATATCATTTCACTATAACTCCTCTTTCAACCTCTTCTGACATCTATGTATTCATTCATAGCCTTCTTGTCTTTAGAAGTTACTCACCTATGTATTTACACCTAAAAGTACAGTTTCCTATTACTTGTTGATAACCCTTACCTTGAGAAAAGTTTTGTGTTTCTTAAAGCTTGTGTTTCTTCGATCCTGGCTTATCTGATTAAATTGTATCAGTGAAATTTTAAAAGTAATTCTATTTTTTTAAATTGGCATATAATATCCATTTTACTTTTATATTATGAATCCATGAACATTTGTGTTGTGTCTAAGTTATTAGCTACAATAGTTCAGTTATGCAGAACTTTCTTATACATGTTTCTTGATGCAGATAAGCATACACATTTATGAATATATATGCGTTCAACATCAGCTGATATTCCTAAACTTCCTTAGAGATTTTTACAAAGTAGCTGCCATAATTTAATATACTGTTTCACCAAAATATGTATTGATCCACATCACTATAAATTATTTATTCATACTTTCAATCATTTGAATTTTAGACATAGGCTCATAGCATTTAAACGCATAGTTTCCTGATACGTAATGACATTGAAGCCCTTTTCATATTAGACTATGGGATTTTTTTTTTTTTTTTGAAAGTAGATGATTACCCCTTTTCCCTGGCAGGCAGCGCGAGGCCACAGGATGCCCGGAGTTACTGTAAAAGACGTGAACCATCAGGAGTTCGTCAGAGCTCTGGCAGCCTTCCTCAAAAAGTTCAAGAAGCTGAAAGATTCCGAATGGGTGGACACGGTCAAGCTGGCCAAGCATAAAGAGCTTGCTCGCTACAATGAGAACTGGTTCTACATGCAAGCTGCTTCCACAGCACGGCACCTGTACCTTCGGGGTGGTGGTGCTGGGGTTGGCTCCATGACCAAGATCCACGGGGGTCGACGTCAGAGAAACGGCATCATACCCAGCCACTACTGCCGAGCCTCCAAGAGTGTAGCCCACCGGGTCCTTCAAACCCTGGAGGGGCAGAAAATGGTGGAAGAGGACCAAGATGGGGGCCGCAAACTGACCCCTCAGGGACAGAGAGATCTGGACAGAATCTCCGGACAGGTGGCAGCTGTCAACAAGAAGCATTAGAACAAACGATGCTGGGTTAATAAATTGCCTCATTCGTTAAAAAAAAAAAAAGGTAATATTTTAACTACAAAAGTTGCAAAAATATTCTCAAAAAATATAGTTTTCATTTTTATCTCTGCTGGGGTCTTTTGATGATGTTTTAGTTCATTAATAGCTTCGTTTGTGGACATTACTTTTCTGTGTATTGGTTTAAAAAAGCTACATACATGTCAAAATATATTTTACATATTGTAATATACAATTTAGAATTGAATTTAAAGAGACAATTCACTTAGAATTTTTTTCCGGGGGAAAATAGGAGTCAAGTTTCATTGTTTCTATATATATGAATAATCAAAGACTCGGTAAGTTTTATTTAGAGTATTTTGTCTACTGCTTTATTTGCTAATTTAATTGTTATCCATTTCCCAATTTATGCTGCCTCATGTATTCAGATTTACAATAAGTGATATCTGAAAAAAAATTCTTTTGTATTTTCTTCTTTAAAAAAAGTATTGAGTTCATTCTCATCCCCTTTGCCCCATATATGTTTTAAAATCTACCTGTTAAAATTTTTGCTAGGTATGAATTGACTTGATTAATTTGGAGACAATGAGCTTTATTCTAATGTTAAATCTTGCAATCTATATGTGTGGCATTCCCTTCTTGTTAACTAGGTAATTTTTTTCTTTTTTTAACCTTAATTTATCTTATTAGCTTTATAATTTTCAGTTTATGTATTTCTGTTATTTTGTTAAACATTTTTCTGGGTGTTTTATAGATTTTTCTGAAATTAAAATTTATATCTATTTTCATTGCTGCAGTGTATGTGGTTTATAAAAACTTAATCAAATTCTTTATATTGTCCTTGTATCCTATAAAATTTCTGAACTTAGTTATATGTCCTTAAATTTACCAATTAGTTATTGTGAATGTTCTTCAATTTCATGATCTATATCATTATGAATAAATGAAGTCCCATTTTTTTATTCTTATTTTATAACATCATTTATTTATCTTGCATTACTACACTACCTTGGATTCCCAATTCAGTATTAAATTTAAGTTATGACAGTTGATATATTTCTCTTTATTATTTTCCTTGGAATGCCTCACCTTCATCTTATAAAACCAAAAATTTGACTTTGTCTTTTCTAGTATCCTTCCATTTCATTAGTTTTTGTTTTTCTTTATTAGTTTGCTCCTTTTATAAGTTTTTCTAACTTCTTAATGTGAATCTTAGTTCAATAACTTAAAACTATTTTTTGCTAATATTTGCTTCTACAATTACATAATTTATTTTGGCAGAACTGTATAATGTTCATGTGTATTTTTATCATCTAGAATAGTTAAATTATTTTAGAATGTTAATTAGAATATCTTGATTAATGGGTTTTCAATAAAATATTTTGTTAACGTACCAAATTATAGGTCTTTTCTAGTTATTTCTTGGTTGCTAATCAAAAACAAATTTATATGAGTTCTAAAAAAATGAGTTGAAACTTACTTTATGGCACTTACTTTATGTAATGTGATTACATTTTTTTGAAAATGTCCTTTATTTGTTTAAGTGTATATCTATTATTATTATATCTGTTTCTTCAAGTTGTTTTTCTTCAAATTTCTCAAGCTATGTTAATAGGCAAATACAAATTTAGAATGTTGTATCTTGTCATAATATTACTAATATTATTTTCTGAGAAAATATATCATTTATAAATATAGAGAGTGAGTAGAGTTGTATTTCAATTGGTATTTTTATGTACTGCTGTAAACATTGGACACTTTAACTCCATTATCCCATCTTTGCAAATACTCGTCATGTTCTATAATTTGATTAAACATACAGCTTATGTCCCATATGCAGTTTTATTAATTATTTACTGATCTTGTACACCTATATGCACATCAGTTTCCTAAACAATATGGTCGTGAAAATTTCTCTAAAATTATATTTTTATGCATTTGCTATGAAAATCTGTTTACATCTTGTTGATTCCGTATTTACAAAATTATTCAAGATAATTATATTTATTGATTGTATAGATTGATGTCTTTCACTAATTTTTGAAAACTTTTAGCTGTTATCTCTTAGCATATGACTTTCACCACATCCTCTATTTTGTTTCTTACTAGGTATCAAATTTTATGTATATTAAGTCCTCTGTAACCTTCTATAACTGTCTCTTAATTTTTATCTGATCATTCGAGAATCAGCTCAAAATTACCTGAAGAGAATGTTTCTTATAAACTTACTTATAAAAAAAAGTTTAAATTTGCCCAATATAGCTCTTTTTAAAAAAAAAAACTGGTTATTAGCTCCCAATCTAGCTTCAATTCTAGGAGGACAAAGATTTAAGAAGGCCTGAGAAAGTAACCATCATCACAATATATATATAGGTTGGATAATATTTTAGATCAAAAGACAATTACATGCTAAGTATTTCAAGCAACCATATTATATTTCAACTCTGCCACTTAATAAATTTGTGCTATTAGCAAATCACTTACTGTTTGAGCTCCAGTTTTTTAAAATCTGTAACAGTAAGATTAATAATAACTACAGCAATTATCATGGTAAGTTTTACAATAACTGATACTCATATTATTCAATAAAATTTTTCTCATATATGTAAAGCTTTATTCAATTTTGTCCAACACTCGCATAATATTATATAAGCATACACTGAGAAAATTATCATTTAACAAATTTTAAGATGTGATCAAACTTTACTTTCCTATCTTAGAGTTGTAGGTTATTTTTTAGAAAGTATTAGTTTTAACGATCTCATCAAATTATTACAGATGGTTAAAAAAAGCTAGATTGAAAAACACAATCCTAAAAAGGAAAAAAAAGTGCTAGATTATTTTGAAAAGTCTAATCTTAGCGGTTTCATGGACTTATCCTTTCTCAAGTATATGCCTATATGATGGGCAGCTCAATAACATGTTTCATGCTTTTATCTATTTTTATGTCACAAACATTATCATTCTAAGCAGACTTTTTTCAGCAGTGTTTTCAGTTATTTTTTAGGTCAAAATAATAGTACTCAGAAATTTGAAACTGCATCTTAACCCAAAAGCTGTATTAACATTACCCATTTCTGTAGAGTAAAACTTCTGCAAAACCAAATCTAGGTTGCTATTAAAACTAGACTCCCTTTCAGTGTTTTCTTGTTTGTTGCCTTGAAAATAATAGAAAGTTTGTCATGATAGAAATGGGGGGGGGGGGCTTGTGATTATTATTTTGCAAGTTATTATCAGTCGAATAAAAGCAATAAAAATATGCCATAGGGAAAAATAAGATTTATCTGCTTAGTAGTCATGTAAAACCTGTTGTTTTAATGGCATAGTTTAACACCAACAAGGAAAAGTATTTTGTGGTGACCATCTTAATTAATTTCTTTTTGGTCAGGCTATATTCCTTTACAAATTTTAAACCAGCAGCATTAGAATACTTAAAATTAATTGTAATAGTTCACGTTATTTACTACTCATTTAAAATGCAAACTATTGTAATCATTGAATTCTTTCCATGTAAATATCCCATGCTGAGAAATTCTATTTCTAACAATATGAATATCCTTATGAAAATTATTAAATATATTGAAACATATAGTACACAGTACAAACACTACAGTATATGTGACCATGCACATTTATATATACTCATGCGAATAGCTGGTATTTGAGTTTAACAGACAGCACAATTTTAATTGTTTCATGCCTATCAGCAATCAATTGATAATAAATGTCTACAGTGGAAAATGTTCTCAATTTGGAAAGACACACAGTTCAGAATCAGTTTAAAGTATGTCAAAAACCAGAAAAGTTAGAAGTATTTTTTATTCATTATTTCAAGAAAATAGATTTCAATGACACGAATAAAATCTATTTCAATAATGATTTAATAAAAGATAAAAGTAAACCATTATTGACATAGGCACTGCCTTATTTGCCGACTAATGATTCCAATGTGGCAGCAATTGAGGCAAAATTTTCCACTTATTTCAATTTTCATTGTCTGAAGTATATTTACATTTGTCTACTTGCACTTGAAGTTCTGTAATACCGTTTTCTTTTTTCCTTTTGATACCTTTCCATAGCTTCTTGCCTTGAAATGGTATTTTCTTTTTTTTTTTGAGTTGGAGTCTCACTCTGTCGCCCAGACTGGAGTGCAGTGGCCGCTCCCGGCCACCACAGCCTCGACCTGCTGGGCTCTGGAGATCCTTACGCCTCAGCCTACCGAGTAGCTGGAGCTACAGGCGTGCGCTACCTCGCCCGGCTACTTTTTGATTTATTGTAAGGATGAGGTCTCACCAAGTTGCCCAGGCGGGTCTCGAGCCCACAGGCTCAGGCAATCCACTCACCTCAGCCTTCCAAGGCGCGGTATTACAGGCTGCGCCACCGAGCATGGCGAAATGGTATTTTCTAAAGCATTTTTATTTGTTTTTATTATTACAATAGGATAATAATTCATATTTTATGTGCTTCTTTATCTTAAATTTTAACCATGGCTATTAAATAGCAAGTTGAAATATTCATCTATTTTTATTATCCTAAACTCTCAACAAGCAAGGTTTAAATTACAATTCTTTCTTCTACTTCAAATTAATGGAAAATGAGAATCCTTAAAAAAAGAAATGTAAAATTCAATCAGCAGACCATAATTGCAGTCACAAACCAGAAACCATGCTCTGCTTTATTTCTCAAATCCTTTGAACTCCTTGATCCTCAGTGTCTTAGTCAATTCAGCTGCCTTAACAAATTTCCATAAACTGGGTAGCTTAAACAACAAAAATTTATTTCTCCCAGTTCTGGAAGCTGGGAATTCTAGCTTAATATGCCAATAGATCTGATGCCTGATGAAAGCCCACCTGCTGATTTGAGGATAACTGTCTTCCGTGTTGTATCTTCACATGGTGAAGAACAGAGACACAAGAAGACACAGAGGGAGAGGTAGAGAGAGAGAGAGAATGAGAGAGAGAGCTCTGGGCTCTGAGCTCTTATGTTTCTTATATGGGCACAAATCCCTTTCACAAGGGCTACATTCTCATGAGCTAATCACCTGCCAAAGGCCTCCACCTCCTAATACCACTACCCAATAGATTAGGATTTCAAAATATGGATTTATCGGGAACACAAACATTCAGTCCGTAATTTTCAGTGTCAGTGCTCACTCTCCTATGGTGCCTTCCACGTTCTTTCTTGCCCTAGCACTTTGAATCTGAGAATAAATAAGATGTTTTGAATCTGACGAAACTGAGAATAAATAAGATGTTTTATTGCGTGTAAATTTCCTCTAGATTGTCTCTGACACTTTTGCTCTCAGAGACACACTTTTTCTCAAGGGAGTGATTTTTCTTTCTCGAAGATAGTCTCTTCCTTGTGGCCTATTCACCCCTGCTAAGGCCTCAGGTTTCTGAAGGATCCCAGGCTTTTCTGATATTTTTGGTCATTCTCAGTTATTGACTCTATTTTTATACCACATTGCAATTTCGTAAAGAGAGAAGCTGAGAAAGTACGGCAGTTTTTATACCGTATGCACAAAAATAAGTAAGATTTCTGTGTGTCCAACTTAAAGGAGTCAGCTACCACTGGCTGGAAACACAATAGTTAAAGGCCAAGGTCTTTTGTGAGCCTTTACTGAATTGGGAGTATTTACGCCCATGCTGCAAATCAGGGTGCCATTCCCTCCTCCTCACCCACAACTAGTTGTTGAATCACCACTGACTTTGGGGCATGTGGTAGGATACTTAGGACATAAATCTTAAGATTCCTAGAGGTCTTTTTACTAAGCTGTGAGAATATACTAGGTAACACTAAAATTCTTTATAAGGTCTTAAAAAGGGTTCTTTGGGTCTCATTCTCAATTAAATCATTATCCAGAGGAACTGTTTTTATTTCCTTTTCTCATGGAGAGACTTAGAAAGAGAAACAATTTTATTTTTCAATTCAAAAGGTCCTGTTTGTATGCCGGGCTCGGTGGTTCAGCCTGTAATCCCGCGCCTTTGGGAGGCTGAGGTGAGTGGATTGCTTGAGCCCGCGGGTTCGAGACCCGCCTGGGGCAGTGAGACCTCATCTCTACAATAGATCAAAAAATTAGCCGGGTGTGGTAGCGCATGCCTATAATTCCGGCTACTCGGAAGGCTGAGGAGGAAGGATCGCTGGAGTCCAGCAGGTCGAGGCTGCGGTAGCTGGAAGCGGCCACTGCACTCCAGTCTGGGCGACAGTGAGACTCCAACTCAAAAAAAAAAAAAAAAAAAAAAGGTCCTGTTTGTAACAGACGGGGCTAATTGACATTTTATTTATTCTGTTAGTGCAGTCCTTAGTAAGGTCCATAGTCAATTTAGTAAATTTTCTATTTTTCCAAGCTACTTCAGGCAACAATTTGTTTCTAATTTTCTGCCACTACTTAGCAGGTGCTGCTTTTATCTAATTTTGAATAATAATTTCTTCACTCCTTTCCTCACATCCACTTATGGTCCCCTTGATGCCCTTTCAATCTCCACCTGCCACAAAACCCCAAAGCCTATACCACTTATTTTGTTATTACACTGCACCCTACTTCTGGCACCAGCTTCAGTCATCCATTACTGTGTAAAAATCAACTAAAAACTTTAGAGCAATAGTAGTTTATTATTTCTCATGATTCTGAGAGTAGGCTGGATGATTCTCTGGTAGTTTTATCTAGGTTCAGGCATGTGGCTAATTCAGCTAGAAGTTTGGCTAAAATAAAAAAGGTGACTTTCTCACCTTTGGCAGTTGATGCTATTTTTACAGACATTTTTAACTCCACTCTCAGTTTAGACCAGCAAACTCAGATTCCTGTCCCACAACCAAGACAATTAAGGAAAGTAGACATCAAAAGGATACGTGAAAATAGTTTATTAACTAACAAGGCTCTCCAGAAAAGAGAGGAGCCTCAAAATGGATTATTGGTACTAGGAGTTTGTTTTGTGGTTTTGTTTTATCTTTTCTAGGGGCACTTTTCTCATCTACATCTCATCTTCCCCTTACTTCCTGAGACCCAATTTTAATTGCACATGCAGGTCCTTGACCAAAGTTACTTCATCTTGAATATTACCCATAAGGACCAAGAAAGCCTACGGGGGGGAGGGGTAACACTACAATGCAAATGATTTTTTTAATGATATTATAGTAAGTCAAGGTCAAGTTAGGACATTGAGTTAAGCTAATGTACCTGTGTTTAAGCAGAAAAAAGTCCAATTTAGCAGTACATTCTGGGTTGAGAGAGGATGCTCTCAACCACATTAACCACATTTTCAGTCACATTATATAATGAGGGTGACACAGGGGGTGTTCTTGTGGGTGTTGTCTCTTCCAGACCCTCCCTCTCTGTCTACCTAGCCAGTTTCTGACTACCTCCTCTTTTACTGCCTGTCAGCAGGTGTGTCTTAATTATCATCCTCGTGACATCCATTCTCTAATAGAAGATATAGCATTTTTTCTATAAAGAACTAGATGGTGTATATTTTAAGTTTTGTGGACCATGGTGTCTTTATTACAACTTTGCAATCCTGCTATTGTAGTGTGAAAGAAACCATGGAAAATATATTGAGCATTGCTGTGTTTCAATACAACTTTATTTATAAAAGCAAATAACTTTAGACTGAATATGTTTTCTCAAAATTCACATGTTGCTATCCTAGGGCCTGATATGATAGCATTAGGAGATGCAGCCTTTGGAAGACAATTAGGTCCTGAGTGTGGCAATCTATTGAATCAGATTAGTGACCTTATATGAAGAGACCCCAGAGAGTTTCTTTCCCTACTACTTTGTGGGAACAGAGTGAGAAGACAATGAACTATGTACAAGAAAGTAGGTCCTCACTAAACACCAATTCTGCCAACACCTTTATCTTGGAGTCCCCAACCTCCAGAGATGTAAGAAATACATTTTTATTCTTTGAGCCCCCCCATTCTTCAGTAGTTTGTTATAATAGCACAGACTAAAACATGTAGCAAGTCAGATTTGGCCAATGGGTGTACGTTTTTCAGTAGGCTATTATGGCTGTATTTATCATCTTGAGGCAGCAGTCTAAAAGAGAAAGTCTCAATGCCTAAGTCTTTACAAAATTTTATTGTGTAACATAATATTTCATTGATTTCCTCCCCCGATATATTTATGCATATGTATATACATCTGTGTAAATTGAAATAGTATTATGTTTATTATTTCCTATAAAAGAAGTTGGCAAGTTCTTCCTACAAATGGCCAGGGAATAAAAATTTTAAGATTTACAGAATATATTGTCTCTATTGTATGTTTATCATTTTTTGCTATTTTACGCTTTATAAACTTTTACAAATGTAACAAACATTCTTGGCTCTCAAGTCAAACAAAACAAGGATATCAAATAAATTTGTTTTGCAGGCTATAGTTTTCCAACCTCTGTAAACTTTCATCCTTATTTCTAGTTACCTCAAATTTAAACCATAAAGTAAGACCAGTAGCCTCCTTATTATTATAATTACAATTGCTTGTTTTCATTATATCAAAAAGTGTGTGTGTACTTGTGTGTGTATGTAAGAATTTTATATTTTTATACTTAAACTCAGTATCTTAACTTATTCAGTCTGCTGGAACAAATTACTATGAACTGAGTAACTTATGAAAAACAGAAATTTATTCCTCACAGTTCTGGAGTCTCAGAAGTTCAATATCAAGTTGTCAGTGGAATCTGCATCTGGTGAGAGCCTAGTCTGTGCTTCATAGTATGTGCTTTCTCTCCTGGGTCCTCTGATAGTCAAAGGGAAAAAACCTCTCTCTGGTACCTCTTTTATAAGAGTACTAAACTGATTAATTAAGGCCCACTTTTATGACCTAATCCACTCCCAAAAGCCCAACTTTTTATATCATCACCTTAAAGACTAGGTTTCAACATATGAATTTTGGGATGACAAACATGTAAACCATAGCACTCAAGGTAACAGTTTTTTTAATAAAGTTTATGTATAGAATAAGTCTATTAACTCATTACTCATTTGTGAGTGGTAGACTTTATCTTAATTTGGAATGTAGAAAGTGGCAACTCTAGATGTGTTCCTTTGAAAGTGTTCCTCTGAAAGTGAAATACTTAGGTGGCATGACAGCTTTTATATTCCAGAGTCATTCATATATATGCATACATATGTGTAGATATCACACATATATACATATCTAATAGGCAATAATATGAAATAATAACATTTAAAATTTAGACACTAGAAATAAATCACCAAATTTTGCCAGAGTAAAAAGATAATAAATAACAAATATATAATTTGAAAATAATAAACTGCAAAGTAAACAACAGAAAATATGTATAAGAAATAAATTAGTTTTTTAAAAAGAAAATTAAAATTGATAAACTCTAGTACTAATATTTATGTTCAAAAGAAGAAGAAATTTCCAAGATCAGAATTGAATGCGTGACTGACACTAGATAACATACAGACATTTAAAATAATTGTGAATAAAGTATACACATGAACATGATATTGTGTCAAAAAAATCAACATATTTAAAGATAAACTCCTTGAGAAACACATCTAGCCTCAAGTGAAATAACAGAATATAGACATTTAAATAGCAATTTGTTTAGCGTATAAATGTAAAGTTACAAAGGGGGACCCAGATAAACCAAGAATTTAATTTTTTTTAAACGTGTATTTATTCTTACATGTTTGAACTTCAGTCACCTTCAAAGTACTCTTAGTTTCATACAATTGCCTATCAAGACACTTTTTCCACTCTTTAAAATAGTTTTTGTCCTCGATTTTGATGTCTTTTAGTGCTTCTTCTGTTACTTTGTTTCACTTCTTCCACATCAGCAACACATTTCTCCTTGAGGTCCTTATTTCATTTGGAAAAACAAACAAACAAAAATACTCAGGGAGAAAACAGGTGAATAGAAAAAGTGAATATAAAGGGTTGTGTATGGAAGTCATGCCATTTTGGTCAAAAACTGAGAAATACTCAGAGTGGTGTGGGCTGGTGCATTGTCATGGTAAAGAAGTAGTCACCTGTTTGCCACAACTCAGGATGTTTCTTTTGCAAATCATGATACAATCTCCTCAAAACTTCCAGATAAAAACTTAGGTTTACTCTGTCATCTGGAGGAACAAATTCTGTACTACTAGGGACCCAACCTCCAAAATACAATTCCATTTTCTTTTCTTTTTTCTTTTTTTGTCCCTTTTCCTATGACCAAAACCTTCTAAAAAGAAAAATCCAGACCAGATTATCTTCTTGTTAAATATTACTAAAGAGTTTTTAGAAATATGAAAATAATGAGGTCCCACTTGTCTATCTTATTTCTTATGGTATGGGCTTTTGGGGTTTGGAATTAGGATAGGTTGTATATTCTGATTTCCACAGGGTATCTCCTACAGTTTCTAAGATTCTTAAAGTTTGAGGCTTTATATTTAGTTCTTTGATTCATTTGGAGTTGTTCTGTGTAAAGTGATAGATAGGGGTCCTGTTTTATTATTCATGTGATCAGCCAGTTATCCCAGTACCATTTACTGAATAGGTTCTCCTCTCCCCAGTAGTTGTTGGTGGATGCTTTGTCAAAGATGAGTTGGTTGAGAATTGATGTTTTGCTTTGCTTCCAGAATCTCTATTCTGTTCCATTGGTCTATATGCCTATTCTTGTACCAATACAAGGCTGTTTTGATTATTGCAGTCTTATAATAAAGTTTAAAGTGTGAGCCGAGCTCGGTGGCTCAGCCTGTAATCCCGCACCTTTGGGAAGCTGAGGTGAGTGGATTGCCTGAGCCTGCGGGTTCGAGACCCGCCTGGGCAGTGAGACCTCATCTCTACAGTAAATCAAAAAATCAGCCGGGCGTGGCAGTGCATGCCTGTAATTCTGGCTACTTGGAAGGCTGAGACTGAAGGATCGCCGGAGCCCAGCAGGTTGAGGCTGCGGTGGCCGGGAGCGGCCACAGCACTCCAGTCTGGGTGACAGAGTGAGACTGCAACTCAAAAAAAAAGTTTAAAGTGTGATACCTCCCACTTTGTTTCTTTAGCTAAGGATTGTTTTGGCTGTTTGTAGTCATTTATGCTTCCATTTGAATTTCTGTATTGTTGTTTCCAGGTATGAGAAGAATAATATTGGTAATTTAGTGAGTATTGCATTGAATTTGTAGATTGCCTTTGGTAGACCCCTCATCAAACTGAAAAGCTTCTACAAAGCAAAAGAAACCAACAAGAGAGCTGTGAGACAGTCCACAGAATGGGAACAAAGATCTGTCAACTGTATATTTGACAAAGACCTAACATTCAGGATCTACAAGAAACTCAAATGTGCCGAAAGGAGAAAAAAAAACAGAGAGTCCATTAAAAAGTGGGCAAAAGACATGAATAGATACTTCTCAAAAGAAGACCTAATAGCAGTCAATAGATTCATCAAAAATGCTCAGCCTCACTAATCCTCATAGAAATACAAATTAAAACCCCATTGAGATATCACCTAACTTCAGTAAGAATGGCCATCATTAATTTAAAAAAAATAAAAAGAAGAAGATGCTGGTGAGGAGGCAGAGAAAGGAGACACTTCCACACCATTGACGGGAATACAATCTAATTCAACCTCTATGGAAAACAATGTGGTAATTCCTAAAAGAGCTAAAAATCCACCTTCAATATGGCACAGTAATCCCTCTTTTGGAAGTATAACCAGAGGAACTTAAACCACTCTACAAAAAAGATACCTATGCATGCATGTTTATTTTAGCACTATTCATAATAGCAAGTACATGGAACCAACCATGCCACTCATTGAATGAGGACTGGATTAAAACATTGTGGTACGTATACATGATAGACTATTATACAATCATAAAGAAGGACAGACTTATGGACTTTGCAGTATCATGGATGGATTTAGAGTTTATAATACTCAGTGATCTATAACAGAAACAAAAACTGAGTACCATATGTTATCACTCGCAAGCTGACCCTGATCATTTATTTACCATAATACGATAAGAAAGAGATTGGCAGCAGCCAGAAATAGGTAGGTGAGGGGAGGGGTGGCACATAACATCAATAAGGGTTTTTGATGTCAAACCAGGCAAAGTGGGGCCAAAAGAAGACCCAAAATTTACCTATGATGATCACTTGTATACCTAAACTTGAATTGTACCCCACATCTTAAAAAAAAGAAATAAGAGAAAAATGATATATTAACAAGTAATTTTGTTGATACAAGCATGACTCTAGAAACAAAACCTGATAAAGAAATTATGAGAAAAGAAAATTATGAACCAATGTATTCAAAAACATCAATGCAAATGTTTTTAGCAAAATATCACCCACAGTATTTCTGTAATACAGGGAGTATAATGCATCATGACTATGTCTGTTCTCCCCCCACCACCCTGCTGTTTCAAGGTTGGTTAAATAATCAAAAACAGACAGTATTATTTGGCCCACTAAGAAAAACCTGGAGAAAATAATATAGTTATCTCAATAAAAGCAGGACAATAAAAAGATTAGCTATGAAGTCTATTTATGATTAAAAACTTTTAGCAAACAAAGAAATTGTTATTGATATGAATAAAGAGTGAATATATGTAGCTATCACCCTACTTTAGACAAAAATTTCAAATTTTCCTATATAATTGAGCACAAGGCAAAGATGACTGCTATCACCCAGTCTATTAACATTTTACCAGAAGCCATGATGAATTAAATTAGACCAAAAGAGCACAAGTGTCTTTATATGTAGAGCATATGTTGGATATAATGGAAATCCTAAAGAAAGAGTGCAAAACAATTGTGGTAGTGAATTTCACATGAAATGTATCTGCTCTGTACATGTTTGCCATAAAATTTATTAAATGTTTATAAATTAGCAGTATACCTTTGGAAAGTAAAATTGTAAAGTAGCATTTATAAAGCACATAAGTAAACCTCTGAATATGTTGTCATTTTTTTTTTTTTTACAGCAGTGACATGACCATTCAATGAGAAAGGAAAGTCTCTTCAACAACTATTAGGAAAACTGATATTTATATGCCAAAAAATAAAGTTGGATTCATCCTACACTGTACACAAAAAAATAACTCACAATAGATTAAAGACCAAAGCATGAGACCTAAAACTATAAACCCTTCATAAGGAAACATAGGGAAAACATTTATAGCATTAAATTTGGCAATGATTTCTTTAATCACCAAAAGCACAGGCAACAAAACTAAAAATAGATACACTGGACTAGCTCAAAATTATCCATATCTATGTGTCAAAAGACACAATCAACAGAGTCAAAAGACAAGATACAATATGAGAAAAATGTTTCAAAGTCATATATTTGATAAGGGATTAAAATTTAGAATATATAAAAAACTTTTTTAAACTGAACAACAACAAAAAGAAATAACACAACTAAAAATGGGCAAGATATTATACTGATATCTCAAGATTTAGTTATAAATGTAAATTTAGATATAAATTAGCATTGAGTATTTCCTAAACTGCCTTTCTCCAAAATTTAATATAGCTCTAAATCGTCTACACAGTTACTCAAGTAAGATAACTAAATCATTCTTGATGTATCCATCTCTTTCACAATTATCTTAGATCTGTCTTTCTATCTGCATGTATCTATCTAGAGAGGGAAAGAGAGAGAGGAGGAGAAGGTGGGACATACATGTATATTTATTTATATACAATAATATATATGTTACAGTTTGTAGCAAGCATTGTTTATAAATATTCAAGATGTTCTAGTAAAAGCAAAAAATATATTTTATTAACATTATGTAATTAATATATTTTATTTTCAATGAATCAAATGTGATATATTTTAAAATTTAAGTGGAAGTTTTTACATACTATTCAAGCATTAAAAGTAGTCAGCCAAGTTAATATATGGTATCAGTATTTACAGTTTTAGAAGATGAATACAAATTATATGATATGCTTTTTGATAGTTACATAGCTACACAAATACATCTGTACCTTCATATCTGCAACACAGAAACTGTCTGTACAGATTCATTTAATTCTAGATTAATGAAGTATTCAGCTTCTGTCTTCTTAATAAATGCAATATGCCACACAATTTAGCACACTCCTTCCTCTCATGGTACCTAGAAGCCATTTCACATGAAAGTAAAACTTTAAAATACTGTGACAGTATGTGAAGCAAGATAATTGCTGCTCAATAATGCAGAAAATAATTTCTATCACCAGCATATATTCTAGAGAAACACCTGAAGCATATATTTCACCCTCTAATTTATTAGTACAGTTTGCACATTACGCCATGGTTAAATAGCATTAAGAAAATTCCTAGCCGTCAAAAACATAAAAATAGATTTAATTTACACCTGTGTTATGTGCCCTGGATGTTTGCTTCTGTTTAGTATGGTTGAGAACATGAAACTATGTAATTATCCTGTACAACCACTTTTATGGACTCAAATTACATAGACTAAAAGTTAACTTTTTCTGAAATATAATTAAAGGTCTATAAAAAGGAGAAGTTCAAGTTCTGTTTGGTATATATTTTGGTTTCATTTGTCATACAAGGAGTTATTATTTCTCACACAAGAAGTAGCAAGAAAAAATATGAAACTAAAATGATGTCTTGGAATTGGAAAACCAATGTATATGAAAGAATGTCAGTTATATAGTTAAAATTAAAACTTCTTTTATATTTGTAAAACATACAATTTTGCAGGTAAAAAATGAACAATTTCTGATTTTCATTCTCAATTGCACTATAATTAATTCACAAAAACATTTAACTACTCATACTTAATAATTTTATATGCCCATACATTCATGAAATGAACACTACAGTAACCATTTGTTACTTGAATCATTACTTTGGGAACTATAATGTTACTTGCAAATGTTTTCCATTTTTTTCTCTATTTGACAATATATCACTAAAAGAGGATAAACGTCTACCAACTAATTTGGGGGTACAGAAAATTATTGTTTGTCCTATCAAACAGCTATACAAATGCACGTGATTGCTTAAAAATTAGTTTTAATTTATGGAAAAGATTAATTAGAAAATATCCAGTCAGACAAATTAAATTGACGAGTAAAATTTCAAGTTTTACTGATTTCTTTAATAATTGTCTATATGAGCCGGGCTCGGTGGCTCAGCCTGTAATCCCGCGCCTTTGGGAGGCTGAGGTGAGTGGATTGCCTGAGCCCGCGGGTTCGAGACCCGCCTGGGCAGCGAGACCTCATCTCTACAATAAATCAAAAAATCAGCCGGGCGTGGTAGCGCATGCCTGTAATTCCGGCTACTCGGAAGGCTGAGGAGGAAGGATCGCCGGAGCCCAGCAGGTCGAGGCTGCGGTGGCCGGGAGCGGCCACTGCACTCCAGTCTGGGCGACAGAGTGAGACTCCAACTCAAAAAAAAAAAAAAATAGTAATAATAATAATTGTCTATATGTTTAAATACACTTTATACCTGTCTAGATGAAAATAAAATTAACTTCAAAACCAGATTTTTTTTTTTTTTCCCTGAGTTGGAGTCTCTGTTGCCCAGGCTGGAGTGCAGTGGCATGACCATAGCTACCACAGCTGCAACCTGCTGGACTCAGGCAATCCTTCTGCCTCAGCCTTCCAAGTAGCTGGAACTACAGATGTGCACCACCATGCCTGGCTAATTTTTTGATTTATTGTAGAGATGCAATCTCACCAAGTTGCTCAGGTTGGTCTCAAATCCCTGGACTCCTGCAATCCTCTCACCTCAGCCTCCCAAAATGCTGGGATTACAGGCTTGAGCCACCACACCTGGGCAAAACAGACTTTTTTTTTTAGTTGAAGTCTCACTCTTGCAACCCAGGCTGGAGTGCAGTGGCACACTCATGGTCACCTCAGCCTCAACCTGCTGGGCTTAGGTGATGCTTCTGCCTCAGCCAAAACCAGAATTTTAACAGAAGAATCATGAGATTACACTGCTGCTTCTTTGTGTTTTTCTTAGTGTGTAATTTGCTTACCAATTTGTATAATAGCCCTTCTGAACTTCTTAGACCTGCCAAATTATCCCAGTTTCTGATATTACCTGGAGAACCATGCCAAGGTGAGTTTTTAGTTTGTTTGCTTGTTTGTTTGTTTGTTTGTTTTAATAATGCATTTTCAAATTGGCCTTGTGGATATCAGGTTTCTCACTCTTGACTAGATACCAGATAGTATCTTCAATGTTGGACAAAGAAACTGTTAAATGCAAAACAATAAGTAAATAAAGCAAATTAAGTAGAGGGTATGCTATGCAAATACTCTAAGATCACAAAATTAGTGAATGGCTGATACTTTTTAAAACAAAGATATTGCTGACTTAAAACTTTTGCCTTAGAAACACTAGATGTATTTTCTCCATATTCAAGAAAGTGGCCTAAAAAACAACTAACTGCTTCTTTATTAAAAGACTCCCTCACATTTTAGGTTGATGTTACATTTTACATTTGTTATAAAATCTCAGATTTCATAGTCAAAGCTCATCTGAATTTCTAAGTTATTTGCAACCCATCAATTTTTTTAAGTAAATTATAATTCATGAGATACTCCAGAGTAAAATTCATTTCCTGACAAGAATTATAGAAATCACTGTTTTTAAAATTATCTTATTAATTAAAAAATAATACATAACTATACTTAACTCAATGTAATTACAAAATTATTTTGTGTAAATTCAAAGTAATTAGCAAAACAAAGCAAATATAGTATAAAAAACAGTTTTGGGGCCTCGGGTCCCCTACCAATGTGGGAGCTTTTCTGTCCACATAATAAATCCTGCTTTAAAAAACAAAACAAAACAGTTTTTAAGTATAATTGTAAAGTTTATTTACCCAATTTGGCTAGAATTTTATATATTCAATTATTTAGGATTCTTTAACTTTAAATTTTAAAAATTGCATTTGTCTCTAAGAAAGATGGAAATAAAAGCTGTAACATTATGTATGATGTTCTAAAAAGTAAGCTGTAAAAATTTATGTAAGAGTTAAAGAAGCAAATTATATTTTATTAAATGATAAATATTTAACTGATATTAAAATGTGTTTGCTAGATAAAATGTACATATAACCAGCTTCACTTTACTGGAAGGTAATACTTCATTGATTCATCCACTTGTTGATTTAAAAATATGTATAAAGTACTAACAACTTATGTGTAAACCAATGGCCAAAAAATGAAGAAATGATACTGGTTTAATTCAAGGTGGTTCAGATCAATTTGTTTCTACTGATCAAGATTACACATACTTTGCAAATTGTAGTATAGGTCAAATACAAGTTAATATGTTGGAATTCATCATACATTTTATCCAATACTTATACTTAAGACTTACCAAATTATTAAAGTCAAAAACAAAAGGGAAAGGTTATGACAGCTCATAGGCTTAAAATGAGATGAAAAAAAGACAATAAATAAGTTTGGACTATAAATTCTTTATGACATTTACTCATGTTTGTAATTTTTAATTACTTTCATTACTTATGGCATATTAAAATAATAATATAATACTTCCTTACATTTGTTTTGCTATGATATCATCATAGATGAAAAAAAATCAGACTTTTATTTTGTACAGCTTTGAAGAGTTCACTTAATAATAATTGCAGAAAAGTTCACCTTTGTTTATGTTCTTTTTGTTTATAAAGAATCCTGAGGGGATTGATACAGGACCCACAGGTCACTACCGAACAATAGTGGATGGCTATAGATGATCCAGAAATACAGGAGGTTATTCCCACGAGAATGGGTATTATTTAGATTATTGTTAAGAAATGGGACTGGGCTCAGTGGCTCAGCCTGTAATCCCAGCACTTTGGGAAGCTGAGGCGAGGGAATTGTCTGAGCCCACAGGTTTGAGACCAGCCCAGGCAACTTGGCAAGACCTCATCTCTACAATAAAAATAAAAAATAAGAAAGAAATGAGATGAATAATGTGGAAAGCAAATGGATTAAAACAAAGGTCTTAAACCAGCACTATCAAAGGTTGGGTGGACGGAAGGGATCCCCTGTTGACCACCCAACACTAGAGAGCTCTAAGCCAAACTATTTCCCTGAGTTTGAAGAAATTTAAAAAGCTGGAAGGCAGGTTACAATGGGAAGTCTGATCTGAAATTGCCCTGGGCAGCCGTAGGATAGATTAATTACGATAAAGATTGACCAAAGGATCCTTTGCTTCAGCCCCTGGCTGGAGACCCAAAGCCTTTTGCAAGTGCAAAAATGGTCTGGGGGTAGAGAATGACACTGGGTGTGGTGCAAAACCCGTGGATTCTTTAGCTCATTTCTAAAGTGAATTTTAGAGTGGCCAGCAAAGTCTTCAAATAAAGTTTATTAGCAAGATAAAGATCAAAAGGAAGAAGGAAGATTCATAGCAGAAAGACCTGTGATGGGCAAGTTTTTCAAAGAAGAAAAACCAGCTTTTGCTCTGAGATTCAAACTAGATATAACTACCTAGTTATTGGTATGCTAATGAATGGAGTCCAAGTAACTGACTCCAGAGAGATTGACATCTCTGGGATCCTGATGGGAGGAGACAAGGGAAAGGTCTTTTATTGGCCACACTGTTTCCCCTCAGAAGACCTGCCAGATGTTTCCAATTCACAAGTTCCTTAGCTAAAAGGTGGCCTTTTTTTTTTTTAAATCATTTCTATGACTTTGATCAGTTTAGGGGTGGTTTTGGAGCCTCCCTGCTTGACAGGGAAGCTGAAAGTTTCTTAGAGGTTATTATGCTAAACCGTGAATTGAAAGGTTGGCCTGTCCTATTCTTGCACCTGATGGAGTTTTCTTTTGATTTGTCAAGGGGATAGGGTAGGCTGCAGCTTGACCTGCAATAAAATGTAATTTTTTAAAATGCCTGAACAGGCCAGGCATGGTGGCTCATATCTGTAATCCCAGCACTTTGGGAGACAGAGGCAGGGGGACTGCTTGAGCTCAGGGGTTCTAGCATCATGGCAAGACCTCGTCTCTACAATAAATTAAAAAAAAAAATAGCTAGGGGTGGTGGTGCATGCCTGTGGTTCCCTACTTGGAAGGCTGAAACGGAAGGATTGCCTGAGCCCAGCACGTGGAGGTTGTGGTAGCTGTGAGCATGTCACTGTACTCCAGCCTGGATGAGAGTGAGACGCCCAATCAAAAAAAAAAGAAAAGAAAAGAAAGTGTCCAAATGCTTCCTAAATCCTACATATGGGAAATTTACCTATCTATGTCTAACCTGTGTTAGCTACTCTGCCTCAGAGAAGTTGCAACTGATACAGAGACCCTCTAATATCTGTCCATATTGCCACAGCCCCTAGAGAAGGGCATGGCCAGGGCACAAGCGCTCCTGTACATTCCTGAACAGTATTCCTGAGAGCTAATAAAAGGTGTGCTTCGCTTATCTCCTACGCACTCCCAGTGAGTAGCTTCAGGGGATCGTTGACTTCCCTGTAGTCTATGCCCCATCAACTGAAAGATGCAAATCTCTTTTTACTCCCTTTTTCTGAATGTTTATAAGTTTGAATAATATAGTATCAATGTAATTGTAAGCTTTGTGAATTATATAATGTTTGTATCAATGTAATCGTAAGCTTTGTGATTTGTATAACCTTTGTGTAATGCATGATGTCTTAGGCCCTTTACTCTGCGGCAAGCTTGATTGTCATTTCTGCCAGACCATACTGATAAAAGGTCTGAGATACCTCTGATACCTGGCACAACGAAGTCTGGACAGAAAAGTGTCACTACTGATAAATGCAGCTGAAACTCAAATTCTCCACAATATGCTGCTGGTCACAAGACTAATGTATAGGTACCGACAACTCTGGACTATAAAAGTGAACTGCAAAAGCCTAGAGGGTGAGCAGAACCATTTTTGAAAGATCTCGAGTTTGACTCTGTTCCCTGGATTCGAACTCAGAAATCAACTTCTTTCTACCAGTTCTCTGCCCCTTTGATTTATTGGTATCAAGGGGAGCAGTCGAGTGTTATCCGAACCGTAACACAACTAGAACATAATGTATAAGTGTTGATATTGGGTTTCACAGAGTCTGCAGGAGAAGCTGAAGGCTGGCCCCAGGTCTCCAATAGATAACTTCTGTGGGGTGTATAGTGGGGTTTATGATGAAACCCTGAGAGTATCTCACAGAGACGACTACTGGGACATTGGACAAGTGCCACTTGCTGCCTTACTATGGAATATTAAGGACATAAAATGATCTTTTTTTTTTTGAGTTGGAGTCTTGCCAAGTTGCCCAGGCTGGTCTCGAGTCCATGGGTTCAGGTTATCCTCTTGCCTTGGCCTCCCAAAGTGCTAGGATTATAGATGTGAGGCACTGGGCCCTGCCTTTCTTTTCTTTTCTTTTCTTTTTATTTTTTTTTAATTTTAAAGAGGTGGGATATAATTCAGGGTTAGGTATACAAATGTTCATCAAACAGCTACTCTTGATGAGGTGTACATAAAATAATCTTGGGACCTGAAATACCAGTGCTGTCTCAGGTGATGCCAGAGAAACATTCTCAGGGGGATGGCAGTGCCCAATAATTTCTTAATAACATTGGAATGGTTTCTACAGGATCATGACCTGGGTAGTGCAAGGAAGAGGGACTCGCCGGCAGGGAGATTCTTAACCACCAGGACCAGCTCTGGAGCTGTGTGAGGAGCTGCAGGATTCAACAGTGCCCAATAAACAGCTCTCAGCTGACCAACCAAGAGCTGCTGGGTTTGTGGATGGCATTTGCAAGATGAACGTATGGCATCCAGTAGGCTGCTACTTTGATCAAAGAAAGTAGCAACAAACCTGCTCAGTAGGCTGAATTGTGTGTTTTCCTAGCAGTGATGGAAAAACTGAACAATGATAGAAGCTCCTGTGTCTGGGTTTTGACTAATTTGTGGGCAGTGACCTGTGCAGAGATAGGTTGAATGTAGACTTGTTCCTTTTGCACCCTCGCAGGCACACAAACTGTTTTTTGTCAGCAAGAGACAGAGATGTCTATCTGGCCGATTCCCTGTTGGGGAGGCCCCAAGCACAGAAGAAGGCAAGTGAGACTGATGCGCGGCTATAAATGGGTCTCGGCAGACCACTGGCTCTGGACTGGGCTTTGCTTAAATGGAGGAGGATGAAAATCTTCAGAACGCCATAAAAAAACAAAACAACACAACAAACAGAAGATATTGCGTGGGTTTGGATGGTCAACCATTATTTCCTTCAGATGAAGGAAAACACTGCACAGCCTATAATGTCCAACAATGGGCAGAAAGGTGTCTTCCTCAGAGTAATAGTTTGTTAGCGAAGTAGGAAGGGCAACTGAAACACTGGTTGTCTAAATTGAGGAGATAAAGGGCTGGCTTACATGCCCTCGCGAGTGTGTGCTCACAGTCAACATGAATGAGTCTAAGGGGAAAACTCCCTTAGACCTTCCTCTGTTTTTCTGGTTTAGCCAGAGAGGAGAGGGTGGGGAGAATGCTGATATGCTTAGGCAATTCTTGCCAAAGGAGGAGTACCCTGGTATAACTACAATTTTTTCTTTCTTCCCCAAATCACCTCAAAACGTTTTTTTTCTTTCTTCTACCAGCTGCAGTAGTCCTAGAACCGGGGCTACAACTACAAGTGCTGTAAACAAGGATGATTTCTAAGCATGAAACTGTAGCTATGTTTTTAAATCTAGTTCAGAATTCCTAAGGGTCCTAACAAAACTAGTGCTAAGAATAAATGCAGCTATAGTACCTTTTGGTAGAAATAGCCCATGAGCTAGTGTGTGTGTGTGTGTGTGTGTGTGTGTGTGTGTGTGTGTGTTGTGTGTGTGTATGTGTGTATGTATAAAGAATCCTGAGAGCAAGTTTTTATGTAGGTGAAATTACTTGTAAATGTGCTATAAAAATCATTGAAAGATGCTACAATAAAAAGCTTTCCCCCAATTTTTCTCTTTCAGAGCAAAGGAAGCAGCACTACTATCCATTTTTGTTTTTTTTTACTTGTAACTAATCAATTTACAATCCAATTTAAAATTATCTACCCACATATAAACAATATATTGTATATGTAAAAATTGCTTTAAAATATATTTTAAGTGTTTTTACCACTAAAATATGTATGTGAGGCAATTAGCTTTACTTAACCATTCTACAATATACACATATTTCAAAACATCATGCTGTGCACCATCAATATATATAATACTTTCTGTAAATTAAGAAGAAATTGTAAATCATTGGTGAGAGAAACTGAAGAACATGCTCACACACAAAGAAAGATATCCCATGTTTATGGATTGAAAAAAATCAATATTCTTAAAATGTTTGTGCTATTCAAACTGATCTACAGATTCAGCACAATCCCTATCAAAATATTATTACAGCAATAGAAAAAATAATCTTAAAATGTATGTGGAACCACAAAAAAAGAGCCAAAGTGATCCTGATCAAAAACAGCAAAGTTGGATAAATCACATAATCTAACTTCAAATTATACAACAAAGATATGGTAACAAAAATAGAATGCTAGTGGCATAAAAACATACACATAGCCCAATGAAACAGAACAGAGAACCCAGAAATAAATACACATATTTACAGTCAAATAATTTTCAACAATGCAGCAAAATACACATTGGGGAAAGGACAGTTTCTGCAATAAATAGTGCTGGAAAACTAGATATCCATATGCAGAAGAATGAAAATAGACCCCTAGATCTCATGGTATACATAAATTAAATGAAAATGCATTAAAGACTTAAGTGTGAGACCTAAAATGATATAACTCCTAGAAAAAAACTTAGGGAAAATGCTTTAGGACATTTGTCTGGAAAAAAATATTTCTTGAATAAGACCTCAAAAGCATAGACAACCAAACAAATGGACAAATGGGATTATATCAAATTAAAAAATTTCTACACAGCAAAGAAAAATCAATGAAGTGAATAAACAACTTATTAAATTAAGTGAAATATTTGCAAACTAATCAATAATATTATTCAGGGAAAAACAACCTGAATGTATAAAAAATGCAAACAACTCAATAACAACAACATATTGTTCCATTATAAAATGGGCAAAAAATCTGAATATACATTTCTCAAAAGAAGACATAACAATGGTCAAGAGGTAAATGGTTTAAAAAAACTTAACATCACTAATCATCAGGAAAATGCAAATCAAAATCACAGTATCAATGTCACCCCAGTTACAATGACTTTTATCAAAAACACAGAAAAGAACAAATGCTGGTGAAAATGTGGAGAAAGGATAACACTCATACACTGTTGGTGGAAATGTAAATTAGTATAGCATCTCGAAAACAAGATGGAGCTTCAAAAAAAGTAAAATAAAATTAGAACTACCACATGATCTAGCAATCCTACTCCTGGGCATGAATTCCAAAGAAAATAAATCTATATATTGATTAAATATCTGCAGTCCCATGTCCAATGCACAATAACCAACATATGAAATTCACCTGTGTCTATCAACAAATGAATTTAAAAAGTGATAGACATACACAACAGATTATTATTATGCCATAAAAATAGAGGATATTATGCTAAGTGAAATAAGCCAGGCACAGAAGATCAATGTCACAGATTCTCACTCATATATTGGAGCTTAAAAAAAAAGATTGATCTTAATAGAGGTAGATGGGAAGGGTTGTTGGAAGGGCAGGGATGGTAAATGGATACAAAAATTTAAATGGATAAAAGGAATATGCTCCAATGTTCCATAGCACAAAAAGCGGACTGTAGTTAACAGTAAGTAATTTTAAAATAACCAGAAGAGAAGATTCAGAATGTTCCCAACAGGAATAAATTATAAATATTTGAGGTAATGGATATCACAGTTACTCAGATTTTGTTATTACACATTGCATGCTTGTATCCAAATATCACACGTACCACACATATATGTACTACTATTATGTATCAATAAAAATTGAAGATTTTTTTTAAAAAGAGACAAATTTACAATACTGAAAGACTATCACACATATCTCAGTTTTCAGGAAACATTAAAACATGTTACTGCCAAAATTAAGGTACATATAAATTACCTTAATTACATACAAATTTGCAATTGAAATTAACTGATGGTAAAAATATGCCTTTGATGGATCACTCATATATAAAGAAGTAAAAACCTTAAATTTCTTCCAAAAAATATACTCACATTCATATATATAGTTTAAAAATATATTTTACTTTTGTAAGTAGTTTAAAAATATGTCTTACTTTTATAAATCTCTTTTGATTTCAGCTTCGATATTTTTCCAACATGTTTTTATGAATGCAATTAAGTTTAAATAATGTATTTGAAGATCATGATAAAGAAAAAGAGAGCGGGTATTGAAATTCAATAGGTGTTGTCTACTATACTATTATATTTATGTCTGTTACACAACAGTTATGAACTATTGAAGACAATCTGTATATTTACACAGTGTTTAAATGTACCTGTAAATAATTGATTTTCACTCTTCTGAAAACCAGTTTACAGCTGCTGTTGTTGCTTTTGGAGCTGCTAACCTGAAATGCCACTGCTGTGAGAGGTGCAGTGGGTAGATTTTATTAGGCAAACATTAAGTCTCAAAAAAAAGAGAATTACATACAAAATGATGTATTAGAATTATTTTTTTAAATTATGTGTATATACACATACAAAAATGTTTAAGTCGTTTTTTCTTTAATATTTCTGCATAACATCAAACTGAGTAGCAAAGCACAATCAGCATTCTCAAATTTTCTATTGAGAGCCACCCAATGGACATCTTCGATCATTCACCTGCTTTAGTTGTCCTTCCATGACTGAAAGTTTTGAATGAAAATGAATGTTGATATTTTAGTATTTCCCCCATAAAACAAAAGAGTAAGTAGATCACATGACTTTTTAAGTCTCCTGGTTTTCAACACTAACCAATGCCACAATTTCTATTCCCACTGAAAACAGTTGAGGATGTATTGCCAGATGTTTATACAAAAGGAAGTGAGAATCACTGAGAGAATAGCAAGAAATGTTACCATTTCTCAGAAGATACACGTTATTGCAGAAGGTGCTCATTTTTTTTAACTATAGTACTAATTTGGAAGTCAGCATGAGTCTTTAATGAAAGTAGTTGTGATTTGTAAATAAATTTAAAAATAAAAATAATAAATGCACTTGTAATTGTCTCTTATGTAAGCCAAAATAATGTTAAAATTTAATCAGTCTCAGTGCTAAAAATATTTTTTTCAGATATATTTAGATATCCAAAAATATGCATGCTTAACGCTATTTGCTCCGTATACTGTCATCAGGAGAATGGCATTATTGAAGGGTGAAATAAAAATTTAGCCACTCCTCTTTCCAACTGAATCAGAATTTGATTTTTAACATGTGATTCATTCACACATTAAAACTTGAGAAACACTTTCTTAAGTACCATAAATAAATGCATTTGAATAAATACTAAATTCAACATTGATATAAATCATTTGGTTCTTTATACCATTGTTTTTATAAATATGTCAATTAAACTATAATTTGCACCTATACCATCAAACAAAAATAGATCATTTCCATGTTATGAAGTATGTGCCAGTTATCGATTGCAGATTGCAATTACATTTATCAAATAAAATACCTTTTTATAATGAAAACTAAACAAATATTTTCATAATCATTTATAGTGTTGGTATATGCCCCTGGTCTTATTTCTCTCATTCATCCAATCACAGTATGTAATAAAACAATAAATATAACAGAAAAATAATTATGGGCAATATATCATTAAATTTTAGTACAGAAGATTTAACACTTTTTTTTTCATGCAAGTGGTGAAAACTAATAGTTATTTCTTAAGGTCTTCTTCCAAAAACTTATTCTGACTCATTTGTCCTTGGTGTCTATACCATGTGGACCTCAGGAATAAGTCAAACTTCACTCTGGCATAGTGAATGATTTATAGTTTTCATTCTGAAATTTAATACCTAAAAGTGATTGCATTGTCACAATAAACCATTCTCAGATCATCCCTCTCATTGAATGCTATATACTTTTTGTTTATTTTACAAAAAAAGCTATTTAAAGTTTTGACTCAACTAATAACAGTTCTCTGAAGCAGTGAATCTAGGAGGAACCATCTTTAGTTTTTACAGTGGAAACTATTAAGTTTTGAGAGAATGCCCTTATTTTAAAGCATCCTTTATACTCTAGATGCCATATAGCTATTATTATTTCAGTGACTGGAATGCAAATAGACAAAACCCTGAGTTCCATTCTCTCATCCCATACTGTCAATGAGAAAGAGTAAATCCTCACAGATAAAGTGCTAGGTGATATCAGTTATCCCTTCCCCACAGAGGTATAATTTTTGCTTGCTCTCTACCAATATTTCTAGAGAAATACATGTTGATTTGATATTGTGAGAAAAGAAGTGAAATTCAAAAGCACAAACTTTATTCTTCTTCTATAACACATTTCCAGCAAGTACACTTCAGAAAGCACACAGCTCTTTATTTGACTAGAAAGGAAAAATTTTAATGGCAAAATTATTCCTACCATCCATCACAACTGTTCTTCTCCTTTGATTTCTACCAATTTCAATTATACTCCTAGAAATAAACTTAAGTCACAAGGGTACATCAATTTCAACATTGTTTTCTTAATGTTGTCAAGTTCTCAAAAAAAAAAAATTATTGAATTAGCAGGGTTTGGAAAAAAGTTAACAATAATCATAACACCTAATCCATGTTAATTTAATAACGCAAAGCAGCGGATGAAGATAATTTGGGGTTATTAAAAACATCTGGAATTGAAACCACCTAAATTCTAAAACCCATCTCCACCCAGGAGTATTGAGAATGGGCCCAGTCATTGAAACTGCAATACATTAGTTTTAACCTGCAGAACATGACTCGCTAAAGAACTCCCTAGCCGGGCTTGGTGTCTCAGCCTGTAATCCCACGCCTTTGGGAGGCTGAGGAGAGTGGATTGCCTGAACCCGTGGGTTCGAGACCCTCCTGGACAGGCGAGACCTCATCTCTACAATAAATCAAAAAACCAGCCGTGCGTGCTAGCGCGTGCCTGTAATTCCAGCTACTTGGAAGGCTGAGGCGGAAGGATCGCCGGAGCCCAGCAGGTCGAGGCTGCGGTGGCTGGGAGCGGCCACAGCACTCCAGTCTGGGTGACAGAGTGAGACTCCAACTCAAACAAACAAACCAACAAACAAACAAAAAGAACTCCCTCTATCTCTTTACCACTGAATGTACCCAAACCCCTTAATCTGAACCCAAACTCTGTGCCTCCTTTGTTACTGTGAATGAAGTGTTGTGCCACCTTTTCTTACCCTATGAAGTCAAAATAAATCACTCTTTTTTGTTCTCCTCACCATTACAATATATTTCCTGGTTACCAATACCACAGATTTTC
This sequence comes from Cephalopachus bancanus, assembly GCA_027257055.1. Classification (NCBI taxonomy): domain Eukaryota; kingdom Metazoa; phylum Chordata; class Mammalia; order Primates; family Tarsiidae; genus Cephalopachus; species Cephalopachus bancanus. The sequence continues at coordinate 16,030,850 of JAPVLO010000108.1, read as the reverse complement.
ATATTGCAATGGGCATTTTTCTGTGTTCAATTTATCTGACCTAAGAATAGCACTGAGTGTCCCTTCTTGCTCTATCACTTTCTTCTCCTGGAGATCATCACAACTCAGTGCCATGTTGCTTTTATTTTTCCAAATATAGCCACATATTCTAAACCATTTTTACTATCTTCTCCTTTGTTACAAAGTCTTAATCATGAAGTGCCTTAAGGTTTATTTCTCAGTCTTAATGATTTCTATATTTATTCTACTTCTAGTTAACCACTTGAAGACATAATTCGATATACCATTATATTTCAATGCATTCCAAATTTATAACACTTATCTGCACTGAACATGAGATTCATTTATCTTTCATTCAATATTTCAACCATACTCTCTATATGATCATCTAATAAGCATGCCCATAGCAATATTATTTCTGCCAATAAATGTTTGCATCCTCCAAAATTTCTTATTTCAGAATTTGACAGTCCTTTCTATAACTGCTAAACTACAGAGAGAATTTGCATTTATTTACCTTTTTCTTTTTTCCCCCTTCGTCTAATACATCAAGCATATATACATCAATCTACCAAAACTTGTCTTGAACATGGTCAATTTTTTCATGTTACACTTGCCCTTAAACAAACTGTGATTAACAACCCCTTAGGCTATGCAGTAGTCCAACAACCATCTTTCTACTTTCATATTCTTCAATAGAAGTACAATTTCTGTGGAAAAAATTGGCGATTTCTAAAAGATCTAAAAATTAATCTTCCATATGACCCTGCAATCCACCTACTGGAATATACCTGGAGGAACTCAAATCACTCTATTAAAAAGATGCCTGCACACATATTTGTTGCAGCATTAGTCACAATAACAAATACATGGAACCAACTGTGCTGCCCATTGAAAGAGGAATGGATTTTAAAAATGTGGTACATATAAATGATGGAATACTATGCAGCTGTAAAGAAGAACAAAGTTATTATTTTTGCCGAAACTTGGATGGACTTAGTGTCTATAATATTGAGTGATCTATCACAGAAACAAAGTACTGAGTACCATATGCTTTCACTCATAAGTGGAACTTGAGCAATTATCATAATACTAAAAGAAAGGGATTGATAGTAGTGGGAAACTGCCGCGGGGAGTGGGACACCTCATCAATAAGGGTACCTGCGTAATGACCATTTGTATAACTGACCCTGAATTGTATCCCACATTTTTAAAATAAAAAAGAAAAGAAGTTAGAGGAATATTTAAAGCCATAAGTTACATTATTTCGTTTACCTAATCAAGACTATCCTTTGTAAAGGGTTTAAATGCACTCCAAACAAAATCCAAACTTTTTATTTTTATCTCTGATGACTAGCAAACTCGGGCAAGACTTCATCTCTAAAATCACCTCTGAGCTTCCTCTTTACAATTCACTAAACCCTAGCTCACTATACCATCTCTAGCAACTATGGCTTTTTTCCCTGGTCCTCTTTTGTACTAAATTTGTTATCACTTTATGGTCTTCCACTTATTTCTCATGTCTGAAGAATTATTATGTTTAAATATCAAATTGCTTTTAACATCTGCAATAATGCTGTCTTCTCCAACTACCATTACATTTGAGGTAGGATAATACTCAATTTTTTCTACATCTATTATTTAATTTTATTTATCAGAGCAATAGTATTCTTATCTAATTGTTTTTGCACAGTGACTGACTCTGTTAAACAAATGATAATATCCACGAGAAGAGTGATTTTTGTTGTTGTTGTTCATGGTTGTATCCCATATGCTCTGGAAAACCTGGCACATAGTTAGTGCACTGTAGACATTAACTGATAAATGAATAGGACACTCAGTATTCAAGTCACAAATATTATTGTTCTAAGTACACATTGAGCTTAAAGATGAGATAAGTGCACCCATTTATGAGCAGCTATGAAATGGAGAATAACCACAATCATATACACCCATCTAAAGGCAATATATTACAATTTATCTTTTTTTAGTATTTAGGCTCAAGTTCCACTTCCTCAGTAGTGAAAATTTAATCTCTGCTGTGTAAATTCTTTCTGGTAGATGAGGAAAAAATAAGAACTAGATAATTTAAGAGTATCCTAGATGCCACTCTACTATAGTCAACTGTTCACCTTCTTCAGTATAGTTTTCTGATAGATATGGGCACTAAAAATTTTGATAAGAATTTGAGCTTTCTGCCACAAGAGTCCTCTCAATTGAGAGCAAGTTGTGGAAAAACATTTTCAATTTGTAGAAGTTTCAGTTACAATTATGCAATGCAAAGTTATTATTGACTTCTCAATCTATATCCATGTACCCAAACACAAAGACTTAGCCACATCTGTAGGTAACAGTGTAAAAAAGAAATATGTATATATATATATATATAGTTGTCAAAATATTCTTACTGCAGAAAGAAATACATAGTAACCTATATGAATTACCTTGCTATAATTGCATATTTTAAATGCCTGAAAGCATCACTCAATCAAATTTGTGTTAATCATAAAATTTTTAGTTTTGTCCATTTATAATATCACTTCTTAAACTCCATTATCAAAATGTTTATGCCCCAGTCCTTTGATATGTACATTTACTGGTTTTATTTTTACAATTAATGCACTACTAATTCATACTTAAATGTTGAAACGTGATAGTTTTGTCTTCAAGTGACTATTTAATATACATGAATTTGGATATGTGAATGTAGAATAATCAGGCTTTATTGAGTCAGCTGCTCCATCTACTAAAGAGGCCAGGGACCTGTTTAAAAGCAGTTAACTGATGAGTAGAGATTACCTAGAATATTAGAAACCTTTCTAGTAATCAGTGAACCTAGGGAATCTATTTTCTTCTCTTTCTTCTAGTCAAAAGCCAAAGAGGCTCAGTACTGATGTCAAGTTCTGCTGTTGCAGACACCTGTAAAAAATTTCCATGAGGGCAGAGACCATGTGTGGCTAGAACAATAGCTGGTCCTTGGCAAACCTGAAGATAGCATTTCTTAAATAAATTAATAAATGTTGGGTAATCAAATGAATAACGATCAATCACATCTCTAGCATTCAAGAAATGTACAGTAGAAAAACATGAGCACAAAATGTGAAGTACAAACTGTATGAGATCTTTCTCTGTGTATGTGTCAATGTGCATGTGTGTGAATTTGAAACTTAGGCCACTAGTTTCTTACCGGCATCCTCCTTCTTCCTGATAACAGCTGTACTGTTCAAGAACTCTCACATGCTGTTTAATTTGTTATGGTTATTTCGACTTGCTTTTATCTCATTAAAATTTGATCTTTTTTGTTTTATTTTAAATTGTGTAATCTTTTTCAGAGGGTTACTCATATTATTTAAAAATTAATGACCATACATACATTAAAACTAAATATCTTAGAAAAAGAACTCAAAAATAAGTTTAAGTATTTTTTTTAAAAGTCAAAGTCATACTATTTTGACTACACTGGCCTCAAAGTCCTGACCTCAAGCAATTCTTCTGTCTTAACCTCCAAAGTTGCTGGGATTATAAGCACGAGCCACCAGCCCAACCTAAGTTTAAATATCATGAGTTCTCTTTAGCATTACAGGCTTACAATAAGCCCCATAAATAATTTTTATCTTATCAACTTTTGCTATATCTACTCTCCAAATTATATTGTGGATTTATTTATGCATTTATATGATTATTAAAGGATATTTACATAGACATACCTAACAAATGTCTCACCTTTCTGTATTATAGTTTAATGAGTATTTATTAGCAATTGTATGAAATTATCTATTGTATTAATTGTTTGGAAGGAGGATGCAACATGATTGAAATACATTGCTATATTATAAATATAAAGTTTTTAGAGAAAATAAAATAAACAGTATGGTTCAAATTATGTTCAAAGCCAAAACTAATGTAGATTTTTATTTATTTTAGTTATTTCATTTTTATCTATTCAAAGAGACATGCATTATTTGTTATCTTAATGACATCTCTGGAACACTGTGAATCACTGTCTATCCTTATTAAATCTATTTTCACTTAGTGCTTTCTCTAACTTTTAGAGAAATTGATGGATAAGATTAAAAACTGCATAATAGCATTTTGTAGATATACTAGATATAGTAAAGAGAGATCAATATTGTATAGTAAGCAATAGAAATAAAGAGAAAGATCATCCATAATCCAAGGTTAAAGGAGGCTGAGAGGGATACTATTAGCCTGATATTAAATCCTGAAATGACAGAGATAATTTACTAAAAACAAACAAACAAACAAACATATTCTTGCATTTACATATGTGCACCATTGATTCATATCATATTACTCTATTGAAACAGTCAAATTAGTTCTAAAAATAGCTTTATTTAAAACAATTTTGGATCTGCAGTATTATTGAGAACATAGCACAGAGTGATTATATAATTCACACTTAGTTTTCTCTATTATTAATATCTTACATTGGCATAATATATTTGTCACAACTAATGAACCAAGATTGATATATTATTTTAAAATTAAAGACTATTTTATTCTCTTTTTTTCTTGTAGAATTGTTTATTGGGAGGGCTGCTGAAAGTTAATGCAAATCATATTCTTCTAATTGCAATTTTCTTTTTTAAAAAAATTTTTAAAAATCAGCCGGGCATGGTAGCGCGCGCCTGTAATTCCGGCCACTCGGAAGGCTGAGGCGGAAGGATTGCCGGAGCCCAACAGGTCGAGGCTGCGGTGGCTGGGAGTGGCCACTGAGCTCCAGTCTGGGCGACAGAGTGAGACTCCAACTCAAAAAAAAAAAAAAAGAAAAAGAAAAAAAATTTAGAATCAGAGCGTTAAAGCACATGTTTGCTACATGGACATATTTTAGTTTTTGGCAAAAACTGCTGAACGTTCAACACAGTTTGGGCAGGTGCATTGAGATGGTTGAAAGATCAACCACCTATTGCCACAACTTGGGATGTTTCTTCTGCAAATCAAGACATAACCTTCTCAAAAACTTCCAGATAAAAACTTTGGTTGACCGTTTGATCCAGATGAACAAATGCCAGTGTACTACAAGTGCCCACTCGCCAAAAGATAATTCCAGATTTTTTTGAGTCCCTCCTACTATGTATCTACATTTCCTTTCTCTTTCAATCATTTGTGGGTACTTGGGTTGTTTCCATGATATTGCTATTGTCAGTAGTCAATGAACATGCAAGTGCAGGTATCTGTCTTACATCCTGATTTATTTTCTTTAGGGTGGATTCCTAGTAGTGGGATTACTGGGTCAAATGATATTTTAATTTTTAGTTCTTTGAGAAATCTCCATACTGTTTTTCATAGAAGTTGAATTAATGTACATTACCGGCAACAGTGAATGAGTGTTCCCTTTTCTCTGCAACTGCACCAACATCTATGTTCTTTGACATTTTCATGAGTCATTCCCAAAGGACTTAAGTAGACATTTCTCAATAAAAAACATAAAAGTGACCAACTAACAAAAAATATTCAATATTACTAATCATCAGAGAAATACAAATTAAAACCACAATGAGATATCACCTTATTCATGTTTTTCTATTTTTCCTCATGTTCATGTCTTTTTCCCCCCCAGAATCCCATCCGAATATGACATTACATTTAATTGTCAGATCTCCTTAGGTCCTTAGGTTCCTCTTGACTATGTCAGTGTCTTGGACTTTCTTTGTTTTTTATTATCTTGAGAGTTTCAAGAAGTACTGGCCAAGTATTTTGCAGATTTGTTTTATTTATTTTTTCTAAATATTAGACTGGAGTAACGTCTTTTTGAAAGGAAGTTCATGTAGGTAATGTGCCATTTTTATCACTTCATCTCAAGCATACACACTATAAATATCACATCACTTTTGATGTCTACCTTAATCTCCTGATAAAGATAGTATTTGACATTATTTTATGTTCTTGTTTCCGTACAGTACTTTCAGTATGGAAGTCACTATGTGTAGCCAATACGTTAGGAGTGGGATGACATTCTCTACTTTGATAAGAGTATCTACATTAGCCGGACTCGGTGATTCAGCCTGTAATCCCATGCCTTTGGGAGGCTGAGGTGAGTGGATTGCCTGAGCCCGCGGGTTCGAGACCCGCCTGGGCAGCGAGACCTCATCTCCACAATAAATCAAAAATCAGCCAGGCATGGTAGCACATGCCTATAATTCCGGCTACTTGGGAGGCTGAGGTGGAAGGATCGCCGGAGCCCAGCAGGTCGAGGCTGCGGTGGTCGGGAGCGGTCACTGCACTCCAGTCTGGGTGACAGAGTGAGACTCCAACTCAAAAAAAAAAAAAAAAAAAATAGAGAATGATATTAGAAGTGAACATCTGGGTGCTAGTTGTGTTCATTGATATAGAGGTGCCATATATACATGTCTCTAAATGTTCTTATATGGAACCATCTCTATCTATGCTAAGTTAAAATGCATTTCAGGCTGACGTCTCCAACTCCAACCTCTTAACATATGGGTCATTTTAGTCTTTTCCACAAGCTTTTTGTAAATTGTCATTTCAACAGGGAAGAACCTGTTCCCAATTATTAACCATCAATTTGCTTAATTTGAAAATTACAGTTGGGGGTGCCAAAAATGTATACACATTTTAAGAGATATTACCTGTGTATTACTTTTCTAAGTTGAATTGAATTGCAGTTGCAATGTGTAGTATGATTTCGCTGAAAAGATGGCGTTAATCAAAAGATTGCTAGTGTCACCATGCAACAGGCAGGACAGTCATAAAAAACAATGGAAGAATCATAGTTATTAGTCAAGGATCATAAGACCATTTTGAAGTGTTATTTAAAATTCAAGAACATTGTGAAAGCATAACAACAATGGAGGCCTGAGAGTGCAACAGAACCTCCAACATACCTAACAATTGCACGCATTTGTGAAAAGTTTGAGACACTTGGTACTGTATGTGATGTGCACAAAGGAAGATCCAGGAGATCTCACAGAACAAGTCCTGCAGTAGCTTGCTGTAATCAGAAAGTGTCTGGATGTCGATGGTAACCACTTTCAGCACCTCTTGGAATTGTAGAAGTCAAACATGAATTATAATTATCTTTTGTTATCTGTATTTAGAGAGTATTATAATCTTAATACTTTTTTCTTTCTTAAAATGTTTATATATATTTTTGGCACCCTCTGTACAAGTATTCTGGTTTCAGAATAGTTTACCAATGAGACAACACTATTCAATGCTTCTAGATGCCTTTAGTCTTGCAGATTCCATGTATTTCCACTGTGTGTTAAATCATCTCTTTATTTCTCCCATCCTTTAATGAGACTTTTTCATTCATTTAATACATATCAATTATTTTGTCGCATCCTTTATTTCTCTTTGCTCCATTAAAACTCCCAACCTCTAAATGAATTTTTAAAAACTTGAATTAATGAAGGTTATTCTTTAGACTGTAATGTATTAAACGTTTTGACAAATGCTTGCTGCCTTTCATTCATTACAGTAACATACTGAATAGTTTTTCTGTCCTCAAAAATTCTGCTATATATATTTTTCCCAAGATTCCGAGAGAACCACTGATCTGTTTGCTGACTCAATAGTGTGGTCATTTTCAGAAATTCATATAAGCCAGCTCGGTGGCTCAGCCTGTGATTCCGCACTTTGGGAGGCTGAGGTGAGTGGATTGCCTGAGCCCGCGGATTCAAGACCCGCCTGGGCAACTTGGCGAGACCTCATCTCTACAATAAATCAAAAATCATCCGGGCGTGGTAGCGCGCGCCTGTAGTTCCAGCTACTCGGAAGGCTGAAGCGGAAGGATCGCGGGAGCCCAGCAGGTTGAGGCTGCGGTGGCCGGAAGCATGCCACTCACTCCAGTCTGGGCGACAGAGTGAGACTCCAATTCAAAAAAAAAGAAATCCATGTAATTGAAATCATCCAGTGCATCACTGTGTACCTTTTTAGACTGGCTTTTCTTACTTACCAATATAAATGTAAGTTTAATCATGTCTTTTCATGGTTTGATAGCATATTTTTTTATCACTAAATCATATTTCACTATATGAAAGCACCGTGGTTTGTTATCTGCTCACATATTGATAAATATCTTAGTTGTTTTCACTTTGAGCAATCATTAATAAGCTCCTGAAAATATCTGTGCGTAGGTTTTTGGTGAACATAAGTATTCAACTTATTTACTTGAGTAAATACCAAGGAGCCTATTTTTGAACTTTATGGTAGGACTGATCTTGTAAGAAGCTATCTAACTATGTTTCAGTGTGGCTGCTTTGTTTTGCATTTCCTCCAGAAATGAATCAGAGTTCCTGTTCTCTGTGTAATTGTTAGACTTTGGTATTGTCAACCTTTGGATTTTAGTGATTCTAACAGATACGTAGTGTTGTTTCACTATAAGCTCAATTTACATTTTTCTAGTAACAAGTGATGTTAAGCACCTTACACACTTATTTGAAATTTATATTTTCTTTGATGACATGTCTGTTCAAACTTTTTGCCGATTAAAAAAAATGGACTTGTTTACTTAATGTTGGGTTAAAATGTTTGAAAATATTTTGGATGCATGTGTCTTTCTTCAGGTATGCATTTGCAAATATTTTTTTTTCAGTCTGATAGTTCATTTCTTATTACCCTAATAGTCTTTGCAGAGTGATTTTAAATTTTAATAAAGTAAAAATTAATTTAATAAGTAAAATATTGATTGTACTTTGACACCATTGGTGTTGTAATGAAAACTCATTACCTAAATAATGGTTACATTGACAACGTAATTAATTTAAGTTTATTAAAAGTTATTAATTTTAAAATTTAATTTATTGAATTTGACTGTAATGATCTGTGTACTTTGTGTTGTGCTCATGCATAGTATATATTCGCGTGTGTGTATGTATATATGTATATATACACACACATATATTTGTCAAACCAAAAAAGTGTCCATGATACATTTTGTGTTAATATTTTATTCAATTGTGAGGTATCTGTGAGATTCTTATTTTTGTTATGCACACAAAATTATTTTATAATTATTCATTGAGAAAAATCCACCATTTTCTATTGAATTGCCTGGACCTTTATTGAAAAGCAATTGACTACTTATGAGCAGATTAATGTCTGGTGTCTGTGGCATTTCTTTGACTCATGTGTCTGTGCTTTGGCCAATATAGCACAATCTTAATACATATATAGTAAAGGCTTTATTATTTTTTTAAATCAAAATTATTTTAGCTATTCTTTCTTAAAATTTCTTATTTACAATTTTTAAAGCATATTAGTTTTTCAAAGAAAGACTACTGAGATTTTTAAAATTTTTTCTTTTTGTATTTTTCTAATTTTTCATGCATGTACTTTAAAATACAGCTTGATGAGTTTTGGTTTTTGATGATAAACCAAAACTCATGACTACAAGAAGGCAAGCATTAATCTGATTTCTGTCACTATAGATTAGATTGCATTTTCTAGAATATTACATAATAAAACTGTACAGAGTATTCTTTTCTTATAGTTTTCATTAAACTTAACAATTATTTTAAGATTTATTTTGTTCTTATTAATAGTTCATTATGTTTCTTTGCTAAGTAATATTATATTGTATAGATAAAACAAAAAATTTGGATTCCTTTCAGGTTTTTTGATTTTACAAATAAAGTATCATGAAGCACTTTTTAAATGGACATATGTATTAATTCTTTTGAATTAGTACATAGAAATGTAATATCCAGGTGATTTGATAAGTGAACATAATCCGTATAACTGTGAAATTGCTGTTGAAAGTGTTTATATGACCATACACTCAATATATGAGTGTTATGATAGATTTATATCCTCATCAGCAGTTAGTACAGATCATTGTTTTAGACTTTCACTGTTATAGGGGGTGTGTAAGATGTGTTGTTACATATTATCTTTCATTTTCTTAAAATATGAACATTATATTACTTGACCTCTATATTTTTTATAATAAAGTTTGTGATCGAGTTTTTTTTTCTCCTACTTTGATAAGATGTTGACTTCCTTTTGAAGTGTTGAATTTTTAAGATAGATTCTAGACACAAGTTTCATATCACATATATAATTTTGCAAAGTTTTTTCCATTCTGTGACAAGTATGTGCTCATTAAGGATAATTTTATTTTTAAATGTAGGATATTAGTAACTTTATTTCATATAAACTAAAATAAATAATTTATTACTAGCAGATATGAAATATTCTGGAAGAATAAATATAATACAGATTGAAACTTGAAACTACTCAAATCAAATAATATCTTAGGAAATGGGTGAGACAAATTTAAATATGAATGACATTATCGTTATTAATTGCTCTTAAAAGAAGTGGTTATATAAATAATAAATGCTATCAATGTGTTGTGGCATTATATAATATGTAAATGTAAAATGCCTCAAAAGATGGAAGAGATAAATTAGGGGTGTATAACTTAAAATTCTTACATTACGATTGAAGCCATGTCTAGTGTAACTTGAAAGTAGGAACTCACTAATAATGTGTGTATCTGTCAAATATCTTTACAATGTAATTTTAAAAAATCTTTGTTCTTTAAAAAATTGTTCTTTAAAAAATCTCTCAGCATAAGAATCGATCTGCAGTGATTACTACATTTTCCTCAGAAGCAGACACTTTCATACATAATGTTGACCTTATAACATTGCCAAAAATTACATTGAAAATCTTTTCAGAGGCGATGGCTCATGCCTGCAGTCCAGACACTTTGGGAAACTAAGGTGGGAGGATTGCTTGAGCCTAGGAGTTTCAGAACGGTCTAAACAATGTAGTAAGACCTCACCTCTACAAAAAAATCAATCAATTAATCAATCAATCAAAATTTTTTTAAAAAAATTAGATGGACATGGTGGTGTTTGCCTGTAATCCCAGCTACTGGGGAGGCTAATACAGAAGGATTGCCTGAGTCCAAGAGTTTGAGGCTGTGGTGAGCCATGATCCTGCTCAAACCTGGGAAACAGAGTGAGACCCCAACTCAAAAAAATAAATAATGTATGCGAAACAAATATCTGTTAAGTATAGCACTGGAAACAATAAAAATCACTATTAGATTGTTAAGAAAAGACCACCAAAATACTATGGAACAATGTCTTGTCAAATGCTAAATTTGAGTCTGTGCTCTAGTCACTCAATTAGATGGGCCTAAAAATAAGCAAAATTATTTAAGATACTTTTCATCATAAGTTTTGCACTAGCAATTTTGGTATAAACATTTAACTAGAAACTGAATATCATACAAATTTATTTATATTTCTAATTCTCTCAAAATAAAAAAATGTAGTTTAAACTTTTCTCAAACATGTTGACTTTGATAATTCTTTCACTTATTTTTATTTTTTAATTGGCACATAAAAATTTGGGGGTACCTAGTGATGTTTTTATATATACAATGTATAGTGATCAGCTCGGGGAATTAGCATACTTACCGTCTCATTTATAATTGCTTTCTGTTGGGAACACTTAATATCCTCCTTTTAGATATTTGAAACTATATATTGTTAATTATAGTCATTAGGAATTCTGAATTGACAAATAATGAAAAAAAATGGAGACCCTATATATTATATATATATTTTTTTTTTTATTTAGCAACTTTGAGTTTAGGAAAATATGAAAAAAAAAAAAAAAAAAAGGCAAACATACCCAAACCTACAGTCCATTCCTATATTTATAGGGTGAGCTAGCTGGTCAATACATAAGGTTTACATTTATTTTTAAAACTATATTGATATAATTGAGTTAGCAAATATTTTAGTAATAGTTTTATGCTATCTGGTATTAGTATAATTGTGTTGACATATTAATTAAATCTTTGGTGTTTATTCTAATACAGAATGTTTCACAGAAAATGCTATTCTGAATGGAAACAATTTATCCCATGAATCTTAGTAATAATATACCCAACCAATTGCACAGTGGAAAGATTTGGTCAAACCCTAAAGGTGGTAGTACATATTTTTATCTGTATCTTAAAAGGTCATGATATTTTTAGAGGATTAAAAATAAAATATTTCGATAAATATTAACCTCCAAACTCCAGATAAATGATATAGCACATATATACTTTCAAGTATCTTCAAGCATATCATCAAGTTTCTTTTGAAACTATTCTCGGTCAAAGATAAAAGTTTTTCTTTAAAAAAATAATAATACAGTTTAACTTAACATATAATTTTTTTGTCAATGGTTCTTTAATATATTTACAGAATGTCAAAATACTTTCAAAAGCTGCTGAAGCTGTATGAGATTTAATGACCATAATTTCCTGTCTGTACTTTTAACAGTCATACTCTGAAACTTTTGAGTATAGTCTCAGTTGTGTTCTCAGTAAAATTGAATATGTTGAGTTGATTGAATGTCCAGAGGAACCAATTAAAGGTGGGATATTAATATTAATAGGAATATTTCATAAATGATAAAATTACTTATTCCCTATTATTACATATTGGAGACTAGATTGCTTTCCCTCTAGAGCTAAAAGCTTTTTAAAATTTTTATTTGTTGAAGCATAGGCTTTCTTTAAAAATGAGGATAGAATAACTCTACATGCAATCATTGTAGTTGGAAGTAGAAGAAAATGAACCCTCTAAAAAGTCATATTTAACCTATCCATCTTTTAGGATCATGCAGAGAAGTGTTGCCAATGGAAATCTAATCAAAAAGAGGCATGTACTGGGCCCAATCTGCGCTTTAGAAAATAGCATTTCCTGATTATGCATAAAATATCGTATTTTGTATAGAAAATAATAGAAAGGAAATTATTCTACCTGATTATACTGTTTAGGTTCCCTATTTGAAATGTCTGATATCACTGATCTTTTCAGATAAGGAGACAACACAATACATAAAAGTATAAGTACAAATTTATGAATCTATGTAGTTTTTTTTGTTGTTGTTTTGTTTTTTTGTTTTTTTGGGTTTTTTTTTGAGTTGGAGTCTCACTCTGTCGCCCAGACTGGAGTGCAGTGGCCACTCCTGGCCACCGCTGCCTCGACCTGCTGGGCTCCGGCGATCCTTCCGCCTCAGCCTTCCGAGTAGCCGGAATTACAGGCATGCGCTACCACGCCCAGCTGATTTTTTGATTTATTGTAGAGATGAGGTCTCGCCACCCAGGCGGGTCTCGAACCCGCGGGCTCAGGCAATCCACTCACCTCAGCCTCCCAAAGGCGCGGGATTACAGGTGAGCCACCGAGCCCGGCTGGATCTATGTAGTTTTTGACGAAGTTTCGGCTTTGCTACATAGGCATTCTTAATTCAAAATAACTATAAAAAGTGAGAAAAATAATGCTAGGAGGATGCATAAGAGATATTTAAATATAGTAATATTTATTAATGTTAAATTCTAACACTGCACTGAATTTTTACTGATTCAATAGGCTCACAGTTGCCACCCTGTACTGTTGTCCCCAGTACACTTACAATTCAAATGAATTCAGATGATTTGTTGCTATTTTTAGATTATCACAGAAAACCATATTTCAATAATTTGTTATATTATAAACCTAAAGTGCTATTGGTCCATTATAAAAAGTTAAAATATTAATTTATTAAAATAAAAGTAAAATTAAAGGAGGTCAAAAGCATTTTAAAGCAACTTAAAATATTATTGAACTGAAATGGAATGGAGAACCAGAAAAAGTGCTGCTTATTAGCAAAAAAAAATCATGTAATTAATTTAGTAATCAGGAAAATGGCCAAATACAAAATCAACTCAAATTTGGTATTTTGCCATATGGTGTGCTTTGTTTATATTTTCATTATTTCTATTAAAATGATCCAAGAATGGCAAATTATGCTTCCTCTCCATTTGTTTCCTATTATATAAACATTATATAAACATCTTTAAGTTTTGTTTCATGTCTCCGCATGACTTATCACTCCATTATTATTAGACCAACTAGATTTCTCTTCAATTAATAACCAACATCTGTGGTTAAAATTAGTGTATTTAGAATTGACTGTTATAAAATGCAAACACATTAACTGTATTGTGTCAATTTTGCAATGATCTTTCCTAAAAAAAATATTGCATGCATACAAACACACACATGACACACACACTTAGAATAATTTTTTTTTTTTTTTTTGAGTTGGAGTCTCACTCTGTCGCCCAGACTGGAGTGCAGTGGTCGCTGCTCCCGGTCACCGCAGCCTCCACCTGCTGGACTCCGCCGATCCTTCCGCCTCAGCCTGTCAAGTAGCTGGAACTACAGGCGCGCGCTACCACGCCCGCTAGCTTTGATTTACTGTAGAAATGAGGTCTCACCAAGTTGCCCGGGCGGGTCTCGAACCCTCGGGCTCAGGCAATCTACTCACCTCAGCCTCCCAAAGCGCTGGATTACAGGCTGAGCCACCGACTCCGGCTAACTTAGAATAATTATAAATGTTCCTCTGTATAATGTTGTTATATTTGAGTCAGGCATGTTGGCTCACTCCTTTAACTTCAGAGTTTTGAGAGACTGAGGGGGGAGGATTGCTTGAACCCAGGATTTGATGCTGCAGTGGGCTACGAGCATATCAGTGCACTCCAAACTGGGTATCTGAGTGGTATTCACAGGAGGTAGAGAGAGAGAGAGAGAAGAGAGAGAGAGAGAGAGAGAGAGAGAGAGAGAGAGAAAGTTACCTGTGTTTATTGTCTAAGTTGTTTCTGGTGTCTGAAAGAAACATTTATTCTTACAAAATCATGATAATATTATTAAAAATTCAGAACAGCTAAACTCTGTGTTACTTTCAGGCTACCAAACTATCATGGTTTATAGAATCCTAAGTTTCTCAGTAATTTTTTTATTTGTCATTCGGGCTAAGATAAATAACTAATAGTTCCATTTAAGAAGTAGTTATGAAAAATATCAGAATATCTAGAGATCAAAAGATCTCACTAGGTTTCACTAAAAATCTAAACTACTTGTTAGTGTTCCTGTAAGTATGGGACACTGTGAGACCCTGGGAAAAATGTTTCAAAGTATAAAATTAACCAGCAAATCATTGCAATTAATTGCAATAATTATTGCAAATAATTTGCAAATATTTGAAAAAAGTCTACTCATATTCTTTAGTGAGTAATTTAGATAATTTTTTCTACCATATCTCTGATAATTGTTACTATATTATATCAATATAAGTTAATATTTTCATTTTATCAGAAAACAATTTGTCCTTAGTGAAAAATGTCTTCCCGTTAGAGATACCCCAAAACCAAATGACCTCAACCAGAATTAATTTTGCATATTACCTATTACACACATACAAACACACAAACACACACTCTTAGAGTAATTATAACTTTTCTTCTGTAGAATGTTATCTATATTTGAGCCAGGCATGAGGACTCACTCCTATAATCTCAGAGTTTTGAGAGGCTGAGGAGGGAAGATTGCTTGAGCCCAGATTTGTTGCTGCAGGGAGCTATGAACATATCATTGCACTCCAACCTGGGTGTCTGAGTGGGATTCACAGGAGACAGAGAGAGAGAGAGTGAGAGAGAGAGAGAGAGGGAGAGAGAAAGAGTGAAGGAGAAAGCAGAAGGGAGGGAGGGAGAGATCTAGCTGGTAGTGGCCCCGGGATATTGCTAAATATCTTAAAATGTACCTTATCATGTACAGGAGAGTCACCTACAATAAAGAATTCTTTGGTCCAAGCTATAAACAGAACTAAGGTTGAGAAAACTATCCCAGGCAATAAATAACATAATAACTAATAATATTATACTTGTTATGGAGTGGTGCAGCAAGTGGCTTCCTTGTTTTGCAATACACTCTCTCCAGAATTTTTGTTTATGTAGAGATAGTCTCGCTGCCCAGGTCTCGAATCAGCAATCACTCACTCATAAAGCGATTACAGGCTGACACCGAGCTCATATATAATTTTTAACGTTGGTTGGCAAGTGCTTCTTTTTTGGCTACACTCTCTCCAACATTTTTGGTTCTCTAACTCTCTCCTAATGATTCTTACTCTATTTCCTGATGTGAAGTCTCATTCTTAGTTATAGAATGTAAATGCCTAAATATTTTTATTGTTGG
This sequence comes from Cephalopachus bancanus, assembly GCA_027257055.1. NCBI lineage: Eukaryota > Metazoa > Chordata > Mammalia > Primates > Tarsiidae > Cephalopachus > Cephalopachus bancanus. Next base: position 16,014,840 of record JAPVLO010000108.1, on the reverse strand, counting down.
GAAGAAAAAAGTTTATGGGCCAGCAGGTCTTCATCAGATATAAATAATTCTCATTCTATATATCAATTATAATGTTCAATAAAGAAAAGAAATACCTAAGACTTTCTGTATCAAGGAGTAAGATAGCAAGAAATTGGAAGAGAAAGGTCCAAAAATGTCAATTTACTATTTCTTTTTTAGCATCTGAAACAATACTGTTTGTTTGTTTGTTTGTTTGTTTGAACAAGACAAAGTCTTCCTTTGCCAGCCACCAAGGCTGGAGTGCAATTGAATAATCATGGCTCACTGCAACCTTGAAGTCCTGCCCTCAAATATATCCTTCTGCCTCAGCTTCCTGAGTAACTAGAGCTACAGAAATGCACCATATGTGCCGGCTAATTTTTTTTTTTCTTGTAGAGACAAGGTCATATCATGTTGCACAGGCTGGTCTTGAGCTCCTGGCTTCAAGCAATCCTCCAGCCTCAGTCTCCTAAGTGCTCGGATTACAGAAGTGAGCCACTGTGCCTGGTCTGAAACAACGCCATTCATACATAATAATCATCATAGTGGGCTTTATAAAAGAGAAACATGCTTTCTCCAAATGTCTGCAGTACAGTATGAAGTAATATTTAAGATATACACTTTGATGTCAGACAAATATTAATCTAAATTCTTTCTTTAACAATAATTATGTGATCTTGGGTAATGAAAATTTTCTCTCTAAATGTATTTGTAATCTTTGAAATTAAAAAAAAATATATATATATATATTTTTTCTCCCAAAGAGGGTTTTTATAAGGATGGAAAGGAGGAAATGCATATATCATATTTGACATAGATTTGGTAATACAATGTTAGTAAACAAAAAATATCATGTCAAAAATTGCTTTGGCAGCTAGGAGTAAAGAAACACTAGTAATATGTTCAAAATGGCTTTATTATTATATTTCTTAATAATTTTTAGAGTCAGGTGCTTCATAGCGTTTATTTTCAATTTATTTTACAATGAAGGAAGATATTGTATGATTTCAATATGTTTTAAATGAAATTAACGTTCTGAGTAAAAACTATAAAAACTCAAGATTCAAGAATATTGTTCTGGCATTGTGGGGAGCACGATCTGGAGAAGGTAGGAGAAAATTTGAATAAAGCATATTTATTGATCTCAGACTGAAGAAATTTATAAAATTCCTTCATAGGGGAAATCAATGTTTTTATCTTTGGAAAGATGGTAATTAGCATTAGCAGTATAATTTTTTCTAAAAAAAGTCTTTGAGCATATTATCTATTTGTAATACTAAATCTCATATCTTCAACTTATCCCACCTTTTCCAATGTTTATATTACCTAAAACCTAAAAACAGTAAAAGTAAAGACAATAAAAACATATCTGAGATAGTAGATTGCATTCTACTTAGGGCCTCTCAAAATGAAATGAAATATTTTGCATGCATAAATGCAATTTTATATTAATATCTATAGCTTAGTTTATGTACATAGTAATATTATAATTATGGACATGAAATAAAAGACAAGAAAGTGTAATAATACTTATGATTGTTGAATAATAATAGCAAACATAAGTATTATGCTTCTATTTTAATATTTCACTAACTTGAGTTGGTCTTTTAAATTATCGTTCTGTTATACAATTGAAGAGTCACTTGTAAAGTTTTCTATTAAAATATTTTTGAGCCGGGCTCGGTGGCTCAGCCTGTAATCCCGCGCCTTTGGGAGGCTGAGATAAGTGAATTGCCTGAGCCCGCGGGTTCGAGACCCGCCTGGGCAGCGAGACCTCATCTCTACAATAAATCAAAAAATCAGCCGGGCGTGGTAGTGCATGTCTGTAGTTCCGGCTGCTCGGAAGGCTGAGGCGGAAGAATCGCCGGAGCCCAGCATGTCAAGGCTGCGGTGGCCGGGAGCAGCCACTGCACTCCAGTCTGGGCGACAGAGTGAGACTCCAACTCAAAAAAAAAAAAAAAAAAAAAAAAAAATATATATATATATATATATATATATATATATATTTTTTTTTTTTTTTTGAACAAAATTTGTTTATATGACTAAGAAATGTTATATTCAAAAATTGTTTCAGCATCATTATCATATGTTTTATAAACTGAATGGATGTGTAGATTGAACGCGCACATTCACTTGACATTCATATTTGCATATAATGCAAAACAATCAAGAAGGCATTCGACCATCATACTTTCTGTCTTCTCTTCCAATTATGCAGCTGTGGGCAACAAGTGGTCTTGCCAATACGGCAAACTATTCCAGGAGTATTATTTGCCAGATTATTTTACTTGCAATTTTAAATTATTTAACAGACCTAATATTACTTATGCCTTTTATTTCTTTTTGAGTGAACTTTTCTAGTTTGTAGTTTTAAAGAATGTGGCCATTTTTTTTCTAAGTCATTGTAGAATTTTTCAGCATAACTTTGTTCAAAGTACCCCTATAAACTATAGTGGTAACTCCTATTATTTTATTGCTATTTGTAGTTTGTGTGTTTCTTTTCTTTTTATTTTTGCTTTGTCATTTTTCTCATCTCACTCATTCTCCTCATGGTCCTCCTACTCTTGGTCTGCTTTTTGTGTCTTTGTGTCTCACCAGAGATTTATGAACCGTATTGACTTTTTAAACTACTTTACTGCTGGTTTAATTGATTTTATGTTTTGTTTTCTAATTAATATTATTTATTCATGATCTTCTATAATCGACTCCTTTAGTTTGCTTTCAGTTTCTATGCAATCACTCGTAAAACTGTCTTGAAGTAGAAAATTAAATGATTGATTTGAACTTTTTTCATGTTATATAATAATAACAATAATAATAATAATCAACCAAGCTCTACTTTAGCATCCAACAAATTTAGATAAGTTGTTTTGCATTTTAATTGAAATTATTTTAAAATTTTACTTGATTTTTGATTGACTTATGTAATACGAAAATTTATTGTGCAATTTTCAAATATTTGGGAATTTTACAGGCAGTTATTTTTGATTACATATTCAATTTTATTATTAGCCAAGAATATCTTTTGTACATTTAATACATTTTTAATGATAAGGATTTATATATTTATTCATCTATATAATTTTTTATTGTGAATTTTTTATTGTTTAATTGATCCTTCTATTACATTCCCCCTGTAATCTTTTTATTGATGTAGTTATAGTGCTTCTGTGTAATATACTTTTGATATTGTAAGATTAAAATCTAACATCTTCCCATCTGTTGTTTGCACATGGTCATTGAGTATGTTTTTCTTATTTCTGTTCAGTAGAATATATTTCACTTTATCTCCATTTCTTATTATCTATAGCTCTTTTAAAATAATTTAGCTCTTCCCCTAAAATCTAACTATGTATCTGGAATTACTTAGTCAATATATACCTTATAATTATTTCATACTCCATCACCTGAAGAATAAAAACTTGATGTTGTGAAGTTGCAACATAGGTACTATTTATTTCTTTTACATACATATATATATATTTTATTTTAAAGATGTTGGGTACAATTCAGAATTAGATATACAAGTGGTCATCGTATAGGTAAAGTTTGGGCCTCCCTTTATTCCTTACTATGCCTGGCTTAAGATCAGGTACCCTTATTGATATTATGTGCACCCTTCTCTCACCCCTAGTGGTTTCCAGCTACTGCCAATTTTTTCTATAGTTTTATGGTAAATGTTTAGGGTTCACTTATGCATGAGAAACATGTGTTACTCTGTTCTTGGTTTCTGTGATAGATCCCTGAGTATTATAATTTTGTTTTTCTTTCTGACTGCGTAAGATGCCATCGTGTATATGAACCACATTTTTTTTAATCCAGTCCAGTTTCAATGGGCAGCATGGTTGGTTCCATGTTTTTGGTATTGTGAATAGTGTTGTAATAAGCATGCATGCATAGGCATCTTTTTAATTGAGTGATTTAAGTTCCTCTGGGTATATTCCCAGAAAGGAGATTGCTGAGTCATATAAAAGGTAAATTTCTAGTTATTTTAGGAATCACCATACTGTTTTCCATAGAGATTGAAGTACTTTGAATTCCCTCCAACAGAGTAGAAGCGTTCCCATTTCTCCACATACTCTCTAGCATCTGTTGTTTCTTGTTACGTTTCATTGATTAGTGAGGCTGAGCATTTTGCTATGTGTCTGTTGGCTACTCATATATTTTCTTTTGATAAGTGTCTATTCATGTCTTATGCCTACTTTCTAATGGAGGTTTTTTTTTTTTTTCTTTCCTTTTGGCTCTTTTGAGCTCCCTGTAGATCCTGAATGTTAGGCCTTTGTCATATAAGCAGTTGGCAAATATTTTTTTTCTCATTCTGTGAGCTGTCTCCCCAATCACTTGATGGTTTCTTTTGCTTTGCAGAAGTTTTTCAGTTTGATGAGATATCACTTGTCTATCTTATCTCTTATGGGGTGGGATTTTGGGGTTTTGAGAGGAATTGGTTGCCTATCCTGATTTCCGTAAGGGTGTCTCCTGCATTTTCCAAGATTCTTTTTTTTTTTTTGAGTTGGAGTCTCACTCTGTCGCCCAGACTGGAGTGCAGTGGCCGCTTCCGGCCACCGCACCCTCAACCTGCTGGGCTCCGGCGATCCTTCCACCTCAGCCTTCCAAGTAGCCGGAATTACAGGCTTGCGCTACCACGCCCGGCTGATTTTTTGATTTATTGTAGAGATGAGGTCTTGCTGCCCAGGCGGGTCTCGAACCCGCGGGCTCAGGCAATCCACTCACCTCAGCCTCCCAAAGGCGCGGGATTACAGGCTGAGCCACCGAGCCCGGCTTCCAAGATTCTTAAAGTTTGGGGTTTCACATTTAGGCTTTGATCCATTTAGAGTTGAGTTTTGTGTAAAGGAGAGGTAAAGGTCCTGTTTCATTCTTCTGTGGATGGTCAGTAAGTTTTCCCAGCACCATTTACTGAATAGGTTCTCCTATCCTCAGTGGTTGTTGGTGGAGGCTTTGTTGAAGATGAATTGGAATTGAGATTTTGCTTCCGGAATCTCTATCCTGTTCCATTAGTCCACATGCCTGTTCTTGTACCAATACCAGGTTGTTTTGATTATTGTAGCCTTATAATAAAGTTTAACGTCTGGAAGTGGGATACCTCCCGCTTTGTTTCTTTTGCTAAGGATTGTTTTGGCTACCCGTGGTCATTTATGTTTCCATATGAATTGCTCTATTGTTGTTTCCAGGTGTGAGAAGAATGATGTTGATAATTTAATGGGTATAGCATTCAATCTATAGATGATTTTTGATAGGATCATTTCCAGCATTTCAAAACGGACCTTTCTTATGTTGACCAACTCCTTTTTATTCTGCATGGCTTGGATGATCTTTGTTTTTAACTTCTGTTTTTCCTTAGCCAATTTGGATATCTAATATCTGAATTATGTGACTGTTATCAGGAACAGGTAATCCTGTAAGACTTCCATCATTTGGGAATGGAAAGCTACTTTTTAAGTTATGTCTCTTTAAGGTTTTGAGAATTGCCAGCGTTTTTCTATTGGTTCTTCCTTTTATCTGTGAAAAGCATCTCTTCTCTTTTTACTGTTAATCTTTAATTTTGTTCTTTTGTCACTAGATAAGATCTTGCTGTTCTAGGCCCTTTTCTGTCCTTCAAAATAGTTTACTCAGGGAGAGAGAAAGGGGTGTTCACTTTTGCTCTATGATTTTTGTTGGCATTTCTTCCTTGAAAAAGATCTTAATTTGTCCCTTATAAACTGAAATCTAGACCTTACTGTAGAAGACAAGCCTTAGGGTAATAATTCAGTTTCCTTAAAAAATGCTGGGTAAGTAAAATAACAGACACAGTATCTGAAAATAGAATGGGTCTTGAAAAGAGATCTATAAGCTCATTATTTTTTAAAAAGTTACTTACTGAAATAAATTCATTATCAATCTTTGGCAAAATATAAATGTAGCCAAATATTTATGTGTTATAAAATTTTTAAAAGATATTTTATGTACAGATTCTGCTAAAATTTAATAAAGTGTTTAAATTTATGCAATGCTTCCATGATATAGAAACAAGGACAAGAAGAAAGAAAAAGAAGGAAGGAAAAAAGAAAAGAAAGAAAGAAAGAAAGAAAGAAAGAAGAAAGAAAGAAGAAAGAAGAAAGAAAGAAGGAAGGAAGGAAGGAAGGAAGGAAGGAAGAAAGAAGGAAGGAAGAAGGAAAGAAAGGAGAAAAAGGAGGATAGAAGGAAGGAAGTGAAAGAAAAAAGGAAGGAAGAACATTTTAAAGGCTTTAACCAAAATAATTCCATGAGGAATTATGGAATACATTATTTCATATCATATCATTGATATGAACATAGAAAAGAACAACACTAATATATAACTTTGCACATTAATTTCACAAAAGAAAGTAGATATGAATACTGGAAATAAAATTTAATTAATTAAAGCTGTCATGTCTTGAAAAATAATGCATGAACATAGTTTATTTTTCAGGCTGACACTAAATAATAAAATATTGAAAAAGTTCAATAATAGTTGAGAATACAGGTATATGATTATACTCATTAGTACATTATGGTCATTGTGTCTATTTATAATTTGGTTTGTTTATTTATTCAATACACTGTCCCCCATTTCTCTTGTATCTTTTTAAAGGTTTGGTTAGCCTGGTTGCTATCTTTTTAAATGATGAGTTTACTCAAATGTCCAGTGATTTCTTAACAGTAGTGTGTATATATGAAAGTCAGTAAAATTTTAATTTCTGCTCTTCATTTGTGGCAAAAGCTAGTTGATCAAAATTTTTTAATTGGTGGAATTGTGAATCTAGATGAATGATTTTTACCTTTTACAGGAAGATGATTGTCATAATATTGATATAGGATCTGTAAAGAAAATTTTAATTTACATATCTATTTTCAGTCTATAATCACAGTCAAGCTAGAACCTTATTTGGTAGTTCAAATCTCACTTACTCTTAATTCTTCAGAGTTCATTGCCACCCATAGATATCCTACACTCCGCTTTCTGTTATAATTTTAGTTTTCCTTAAGGTTCTTCTACTTATTCTTGCTTAGAACAATTAACATTCATATAAATTGCAACTCATACACTACTCACAAAGCATTATTTTTATTCCAAAATTCTGTTGGCTTATGGTAATAAATGGTCTCTTACACATTGACAACATACCTTCAAAATATTTAAAAGCAACAAAGTTTGAAAAATGATTATTTTTGTGGTAGAGCATAAAACAGTAATTTCAGAGGACTGATAAAAAGTAAACATAAAAGTACATGTGTGTTTAATAATGTTCTTAAAACTTTTTACAAAAAATAATATACAAACACAACTATTACATTTTACAGTCTGCAACGGTGATTACAATTCAAAACAAATCAAACATTTATAAAGAAAACAACAGCATAAGGAAATAAGCTAAATGACATTCAAATTAAGTTAAAAAATGAGAGAAGTCTCAAGTAAAAAATTAAAAGGAGTTTCAAATAGATGGTAGACTAAAACCAAGAAAATGATTATACTTAATGGTGATTTTAGATTAATAAAAACACCAGTATAGATAATGTGTAAGTGTTGAGAGATACATGATTTTTTTTTTTTTTTTTTTTTTTTTTTAGTTAGTGTCTCACTCTGTCGCCCAGACTGGAGTGCAGTGGCATGCTCCCGGCCACCACAGTTTCGACCTGCTGGACTCCAGCGATCCTTCCGCCTCAGCCTACCAAGTAGCTGGAACTACAGGCACGAGCTACCACACCTGGCTAATTTTTGATTTCTTGTAGAGATGAGGTCTCAGCAAGTTGCCCAGGCGGGTCTTGAACCTGCGGGCTCAGGCAATCCACTCGCCTCGGTCTCCCAAAGTGTTGGGATTACAGGATGAGCCACCGAGCCTGGCAAATATTTTTGAAAATTAGAAATCAGAAACTATAAAATATGACTTAAAGTAGATAATTTGAAGACAGGCATCTGTAGTTTTATTGTGCTTTATTTTATTGGACTATGCGGATACTTTTTTTTTTTCAGATTAAAGGTTTGTGGCAGCTATGCATCAAGCAAGTTTATTGGCATCATTTTTCTTTACTATTTTTCCCCCACTGGTGATTATATTTTATTTGTTTATTTTATTTTATTTATTTTATTATAAAGATGTGGGGGCCAAACAGGACTAGGTACATAAGCAATGCATGTGCAGCTGATGTTTGGGCATCTGATTGATCCTTACTTTCCCTGGTTTAGGATTAAACCTTTGTGCGGTTATGTGTCGTGCCCTACCTTTCCTCCCTTCCCCGGCAGTGTTCTGCGACTGTGGATCCTTCCTTGTGCTTTTGTGATTAATGTTCAGTTTTCCAAAGCTTATGTTGACTTTGAGTCTCTGTAACATTTTGGAAATGCTTACAATAATTCAAACCGTTTTATTATCTACTTTGATGATTTACAATCAGAGATCTTTGATGTTACTACTGTAATTCTTTTGAGTTATTACAAGCCACATGCGTGTAAGATCACAAACTTAGCCAATAAACATGGCGTGTGTTCTGACAGCTTCACTAACCAGCTATTTTATCATCTTTCTCCTTCTCTTCAGTCTCCCTATTCCATGAGACACAACCATATTGCAATTTGGTCAATTAATGACCCTAAGGCCTCTTAGTGTTCAAGTAAAGAAGTCAGATACCTCTCACTTTAAATCAAAAGCTAGAAATGATTAATCTTAGTGAGAAAGCCATGTGAAAAGCCAAAATAGTCTAAAAAAATGAGGCTTCTTGCACCAAATAGTTATACGAATAGTTAATACAAAGTAAAAAATATATGTGAAAAAATTAAAAGTGCTACTCCAGTGAGCACAAGAAAGGTAAGAAAGTAAAACAGCCTTATTACTGATATGGAGAAAGTTTTAATAGTCCAAACCTAATCCAGCACAAGGCCCCAACTCTACTGCGTTCTATGTAGACTGAAAGAGGTGTGACAGTTTCAGAAGCAAAGATTGAAGCTCGAAGAACCTCGCTCATAAGGTTTAAGAAAAGTTGTGTTTATAACAACAACAACAAAAAAAAAACCCCTGCAAAGTGTAAGCAGCAAATGCTAACATAGAAGCTGTAGTAAGTTATCCAGAAAATCTAGTAAAGTAGGTTGGCAAAATTGGCTACACTGAGCAATAGATTATCAACGTAGACAAAATAGCCATGTATTGAAAGATGTCATCTAGGACATTCATTGCTAGAGATAAGTCAATGCATAGCTTCAAAGGACTCACTGATTTTCTCATTAAAAGCTATTGCAACTGTGACTTACACAATGCTCATTTAATTTCGAAAATCCTAAGACCCTTACAAATTATGCCAAATCTACTCTATGCTCCATAAATTGAATAAGAAAGCCTGGATCGTAGCACGTGTCTTTACACCATGGTTCACTGAATATTTTAAACTTACTGTTGAGACGTGATGCTCAGGAAAAAAAATATTTATTTCAGAATATGATTTGCAATGCACTTGTTTACTGAAGAGTGCCAACGGAGATGTACAAAATGATACTTTTTAAAATGTCTGCTAGCAAAACTTGCTTTTTCAGCTCATGTCTTATTATTTAAGAAATATGATTTAAAATATATTTCTTTTATGTAAGGTTATAACTGCCATAGATAATGATTGCACTGACAAATACAGACAAAGTAAATTGTAAACCTTCTGGAAAGGACTCAACGTTCTAGATGCCATTAAGAACATCTGTAGGCTGGGCTCTGTGGCTCAGCCTGTAATCCCAGGACTTTGGGAGGCCGAGGCAAGTGGATTGCCTGAGCCGGCGGGTTCGAGACCAGCCCAGGCAACCTGGCAAGACCTCATCTCTATAATAAAATAAAAAATAGTCAGGCATGGTAGCGCACATCTGCAGTTCCAGCTACGCGAAAGGTTGAGGTGGAAGGATCTCTGGAGCCCAGAAAGTCAACCCTGGGGTGGTCGTGAGTATGCATGCCACAGCACTCCAGCCTGGGCAAAGGAATGAGACTCCAACTCAAAAAACAAAACAAAAAAACTGTGGAAACACTGGAAGCTATACAAATACATGGAAATTAAACAGCATGCTTATGAATGACCATTACGTTAACAAAGAAATTAAGATAAAAACTTAAAAATTCTTGAGAAAATGGAAATGAAAACATAAAATACCAAAACTTGTGAGACACAAAGTAGTGTTGAGAGGGCAAATGCATGGTAACAAATGCCTGCACCAAAGAAGTAGAGCGATTACAAAGTAACGATTTTATCAATGTCACTCCAAGTACTAGAAAAGCAAAAATAGCTGGGCTCAGTGGCTCAGCCTGTAATCCCGCGCCTTTGGGAGGCTGAGGTGAGTGTATTGCCTGAGGCTGCGGGTTCGAGACCCGCCTGGGCAGCGAGACCTCATCTCTACAATAAATCAAAAAATCAGCCGGGCGTGGTGGCGCATGCCTGTAGTTCCGGCTACTTGGAAGGCTGAGGCGGAAGGATCGCCGGAGCCCAGCAGGTCAAGGCTGTGGTAGCCGGGAGTGGTCACTGCACTCCAGTCTGGGCGACAGAGTGAGACTCCAACTCAAAAAAAAAAAAAAAAAAAAAAAGCAAAAATAAGGCAAATCTAAAATTAACAGAAAAAAATAAATAATAGAAATCAGAGCAAAACTAAACTAAATAAAGATTAAAAATACAAAGGACTAACAAAAAAGTTGATTCTTGAAAAGGAAAAAAAAAAGTTGAAACACTAGCTAGACTAACCAAGAAAAGAAGAGTGAGTACCCAAATAAACAATATTAGAAATATTTAAAAAGACATTGTAAATGATTTCATAGAAATACAAAAGATTACCAGAAACTATCATGAACATCTATATACTGAGAAACTGGAAAAATCTAGAAAAAAATAAATAAATTCCTGGAAAAATCTGAGGTACCAAGACTGAGACAGGAAGAAATAGAAAATCTGAACAGACTAATACTAAGTAGCAAGATTAAGTTAGTAATAAAAATTCTCCCCAAAAAGAAAATCTCAAGACCAGATGGATTTGTAGCTGGATTTTACCAAATGAACAAAGAAATATGAATACCAGTCCTCTTGAAATTATTCCAAAAAATCAAAGAGAGAAAACTTTTTCTAACTCATTCTGTGAGGCCATCATTATGCTGATACCAAAACGAAAAATGAACACAACAGAAATGACAAAAACTACAGGCTAATATTCTCAGTGATTATAGACACAAACATTCTCAACAAAAAGTAGCAAACTCAATTCAACAGCACATCCAAAATAAAATATACGACTATAAAGTGAGATTTATACCAGGAATGCATCTATAGTTCAACATATACAAATAAAAAAAAAATTACATGCTGGGCTCGGTGGCTCAGCCTGTAATCCCGCGCCTTTGGGAGGCTGAGGTGAGTGGATTGCCTGAACCCGCGGGTTCGAGACCCGCCTGGGCAGCAAGACCTCATCTCTACAATAAAAAAATCAAAAAATCAACCGGGCATGGTAGTGCATGCCTGTAGTTTCGGCTACTCGGAAGACTGAGGCGGAAGGATCGCCGGAGCCCAGCAGGTCAAGGCTGCAGTGGCCGGGAGTGGCCACTGCACTCCAGTCTGGGTGAGAGAGTGAGACTCCAACTCAAAAAAAAAACAAACAAACAAACAAACAAACAAACAAACAAAAAATTACATCAACAGACTAAAGAGGAAAAATAATTACCTTAATAGACACAAAAAAGCATTTTATAAAAAATTCAACACCCATTCGTGATTAAAAAAAAAAAACACTCAACAAACTAGGCATAAAAGGAACAGACTTAAAAATAATAAAGGCAATATACAACAAACTCACACCAAACATAATATTGAATGGGGGAAAGTTTAAAGCCTTTTCCTAAATGGAAAAATGAATGTCCACTTTCATTAATCCTATTAATCTTAGTACTGGAAGTCTCAAACAAAACAATCAGGCAAGACAATGAAGTAAAAGTCATCCAAATTGGAAAATATGAAGTCAAACTGTTCCTCTTTGCCAATTAATTTTATATTTAAGAAAACCAAAAGACCCTCAAAAACATTTTTAAGTTAGCAAAAAGTTAGTATAGTTGCATGCTCCAAAATTAATGTGCAAAAATTAGTACCATTTTATATGCCAATAATAATATAGGTGAGAAAATAATCAAAAATCCATCCCATTTACAGCAGCAGCATAAAATAAAATACCAAGAAATAAATTTCACCCGGAAGTGAAAGATCTCTACAATGAAAACTGCAAAACACTGATGAAAAAAATTATAGATGACACAAATGGAAAAATATTCCACGCCCAAGGATTGGATGAATTAATATTATCAAAATAACTGTACTGCACAAATGAATCTACAGATTCAATGCAATCTCTATCAAAATGCCAGCATTGTAACAGATTTTAAAAAAATGCAAAATTAAAATAAAATTTTAAAAGCGCTAAATAAGCCGGGCTCAGTGCCTCAGCCTGTAATCCCGCGCCTTTGGGAGGCTGAGGTGAGTGGATTGCCTGAGCCCGTGGGTTTGAGACCCGCCTGGGCAGAGAGACCTCATCTCCACAATAAATAAAAAATCAGCCAGGCATGGTAGCGCATGCCTGTAATTCGGCTACTTTGGAGGCTGAGGCAGAAGGATCGCTGGAGCCCAGCAGGTCGAGGCTGCGGTGGCCGGGAGCGGCCACTGCACTACAGTCTGGGTGACAGAGTGAGACTCCAACTCAAAAACAAACAAACAAAAGACCTAAATAGTCAAACCAAAATGAACAAACAAAGCAAAATGAGCAAAATGAACCAATCTGGAAGTAACACATTACCTGATTTCAAAATATATTACAAATCACAGTTATCAAAATAAAATGCTATTGTTTTTATCTTTTTATTTCTAAACTTTTAATTTTTTTTATTTTAAAGCTTTGAAGGACAATTCAGAGTTTGGTATACAGATGTTCATTATTCAGGTACCCTTGTTGATGAGGTGTGTTCCCCCTTCCCCAGGCAGACTCACACTTTAGCCAATTCCGCTTCCCTGTCCCCCTCCCAGCAGTTTCCTGCTACTGCTAATTCTTTTATTATAGTATTATGGTGATTGCTCAAGGTCCACCTATGAGTGAGAGTATGCGACACTCAGTTCTTTTAAAATTGACACATAGACCAAAGAAACAGAACAGAAAAACTCAGCAATACTAAAAGCAGGAGGTAGAAAAGGTGGATAAAGAATGCTAAACCACCCACTGCGTACCACGCCCATCAGAAAAACTCCTCAGAAACCCATACCTCACCTTCATGAAATAAACGTAAGTAACTCATTCTCATATATACCCCATGATTCTATAATTTTTTATATGTTTTATTTTAAATATGTGGGGTACAATTCAGGATTAGGTATACAAGTGGACATTGTACAGGAAAAGTTTAGACCTCCATTTGATCTCCAGTCTGCCTGGTTTGAGATCAGGTGCCCTTATTGATGTTGTGTCCCCCTATCCCTCCACCATGGCAGTATCCTGCTACTGCTAATCCCTTTTTTATAGTAGTATGTAAATGTTCAGGGTCTGCTTATGAGTGAGATTGTGTGGTACTCTGTTCTTTGTTTCTGAGATAGTTCAGTGAGTATTGTAGACTTTAAATCCATCCAAGTGGCTGCAAAGTCCATATGTTTGTCCTTCTTTATGACTGCAAAATATTCCGTCATGTATACGTACCACAATTTTTTTTAAATCCAATCCAGTTTAAATAGGCATCATGGTTGGTTCCATGTTTTTGTTACTGTGAATAGGGCTGCAATAAACATGCAGGTGCAAGTATCTTTTTTGTAGAATGATTTGAGCTCCTCTGGGTATATTCCCAGGGAGGGATTGCTGAGTCATATAGAAAGTCAATCCTTGTCCTTTTAGAAATTACCACATTGTTTGAAAGAGTTTGCATTCCCACCTGAAGTGTAGAAGCATTCTCTTTCTCCGCCTCCTCGCCAGCATCTGCTATTGTTTATTAATGGTGGCCATGATTACTGGGGTTATGTGGTATCTCAATGTGATTTTGATTTGCATTTCTCTGATGATTAGAGAGGCTGAGCACTTTTTGGCTGTCCATATATCTTCTTTCGAGAAGTGTCTATTCATGTCTTTTGCCCACTTTTTAATGCTTCTGTTTGTTTGTTTGTTTTCTTTCAGCACATTTGAGTTCCTTGTAGAAACTGGAGGTTAGGCCTTTGTCAGATAGACAGTTGGCAGATATTTGTTTCCAATTCTGTGGGCCATCTCCTCACTCTCTTGATGGTTCCTTTTGCTTTACAGAAGATTTTCTGTTTAATAAGGTCCCATTATGGTATGGACATGTAGGGTATTAATCAGGAATTGTTTGCCTACTCCTATTTTTGTAAGTGTCTCCTGAATTTTCTAAGATTCTTAGAGTTTGAGGTTATACATTTAGGTCTTTGATCCATTTTGAGTTGATTTCTGTGTATGTTGATAGGTGGGGGTCCTGTTTCAATTTTCTGCATGTGGTCAGTCAGTTATCCCAGAATCGTTTACTGAATAGGTTCACCTCTCCCCAGTGGTTGTTGGTGGAGGTTTTGTCGAAGATGAATTGGTTGAGAAATTGAGATTTTGCTTCTGGAATCTCTATCCTGTTCCGTTGGTCTATATGCCTGTTCTCATAACCATATCATACTGTTTTTATTGTAACCTTATAGTAAAGTTTAAAGTCTGGAAGTGTGATACCTCCTGTGTTTTTTTGTTTTTTGTTTTTTGTTTTTCTGGGGATGATTTTGGGTATTTGTGATCATTTATGTTTTCATATGAATTTCTGTATTGTTATTTCCTGATCTGAGAAGAATGCTGTTGTTAATTTAATGGGTATTGTGCTGAATCAGTGGATTGCATTGGGTTGGATGGATATCTTTAAAATGTTCATTTTTCCTATCCATGAGCATGGAATAGTTTTCCATTTGTTTGTGTCTTCTTGGATTTCTTTGAGCAATGTATTGTAGTTTTCATTGTAAAGATCTTTCACTTCTCTGGCTAGGAAGATGCTGAGGTTTTTTATTTTGTGTGTGTGTAGCTATTGTGAATGGGATTGGGCTTTTTTTCAGTCTTCTGCCTGTTTGTTGTTGTTGTATAAGGATGTGACTGTCTTTTGGACATTTATTTTGTAACCAGAGACTTTGTCAAAGGCCTTTGTCAGTGCTAGGAGGCTTCTGACAGATTTTCTTGGATTTTTCGAGAGAAATAGGATCATATCATCAACCAAGAGGGATAACTTAAGTTCCTGTTTTCTTGTTTGGACACCCCTGGTTTCCTTCTTGTATAATTGCTCTAGCTAGGACACAATGTTTCACAGGAGGGGTGAGAATGGGAATCATTGTCCTCTTCCGGTTTTCAGAGGAACTGCTTCCAGTTTCTGTCAATTTAGCAATATGCTATCTGTGGGCTTACTGTAGATGGCACTTATTATTTTGAGATATGTTTCTTCTAGGCCTAGGTGTTTGAAGGTTTTTATCAAGGAAATGATGCTGGATTTAATCAAAAGTTTTTTCTGGATCTAATGATATAATCATGTGGTTTTAGTTTTTACATCTGTTGATATATTAATTACATTTATGGCCTTACAAATGTAGAGCCAGCCCTGTATCCTGAGGATGAAGTCTACTTGGATATAGTGGATGATTTTTGAGATGTGTTGTTGGGTTTGATTTGCTAGAATCTTTTTGAAAACTTTTGTATTTAACTTGCTTAATGGGGATATTGACCTGTAGGTTTCTTTCTTTGTTGAATCTTTACCCAGTTTGGGTTTCAGTGGGATGATAACTCTGTAATTAGAGGAGAATTTTGTCTTTCTCAATCACCTGGAATACTTTTAATAGATTAGAATCACCTCCTCCTTGTATGATTTGTAGAATTCCACTGTAATATCATCTAGTCCAGAGGTTGGGTTTTTTTTGTTTGCTTGTTTGTTTGTGGGTAGTTTTCTTATGATTGAGTCATTTTCTTGGGCTATTATTGGTCTATTTAGTGTCTCAGTGTCTTCTTGTTTCAACCTTGGGGTATTGTGTGATGCAGAAAGTCCTCCACTTCATCTAAGTTATCAAGTTTGTTTCCATACAGTTGTGCCTAGTAATATCTGACAATATTTTGTATGTCTTCTGGGTCAGTTGATCTTTTGTATTTCTGATTGGGTTTATTTGGACGTATCCTCTCTTTTTGGGGGTCAATCTGGCTAGCGGTAAATCAACCTTGTTTATTCTTTCAAAGAACCATCTTTTCGTTTTGCCAAATTTTAAAAATGATATTTTGTTTTCTTTGTTCTGTATTCAGGCTTTTACTGGATTCTTCTGATGAAGTTAGGTTTTTGGTGGTCTTGCTTTCCAGCTCCCTTAGATGATTTGTAAGGCTGGTAACTTGTGATATTTCTATTTTCTTGATGTGTGTTCATAGAGATATAATCTCCCTCCTAGAAATGATTTCATGGCATCTGAAAGGTATTGGTAAGATGTTTCTTCATTTTAATTTGTTTCCAGAAATATTTTATTTTTTGTTTTGCTTTCTGTGTTGATGCAGTAGTTGTTCAGCATCATGCTGTTTAATGTCCATGTCTTTTTGGGTTGTGGAGGAATTTTGTTTGTGTCAATATTTATTTTTATTTCACTTTCATCTGAAAAAGTGCATAGCAGTATTTCAAACATGAAATTTGTTTAAGCGTGATTTATGGCTAAGAATGTGATCTATCTTGAAGTAATTCCATGTGGTGATGAGTAGAATGTATATTCTATAGTTGTCAGATGGAGTGTTCTGTATGTATTTATTAAGTCCATTAGGTTATGTGTCAAGATGAGGTTCTGAATTTCTTTGTTGATTTTTTGCCTCACTGATCTATATATAGGTTTTTGTGTTGGGTATTTTAATTCTCAGTTATAATAGTGTGGGAGTCAATATCTTTTTTTAGTTACTTAGTAGTTGCTTTATAAGTGCTGGTGTTCCTGTGTTGTATGCATGTATGTTTAGGATAGATATTTCTTGTTGATGGATTCAACATTTTTCATTATGTAGTGTCCTTTCATATCTTTCTAAATTTTTGATAACATAAAGATTGTTTTGTGCGATATTAAGATTGTGACTTCTGTCCTCTTTTGTAATGCATTCACCTGGAAATTTATTTTCCATCTTCTAACTTTTACTCTCTGAGTGTCCCTTGTGGTAAGATGAGTTTGCTGACTGCAGCAAATCATTGGGTCACAGTTTTTATCCAGTTTGCCATTCTGTGTATTTTCAGTGGTATGTTTAGTCCATTCATGTTCAGGCTGATTATTAAAATGCGATTGTTTATCCCCCTCATGAGGTTCTTATAAAGTTGTTTGTTTGTTTCTTTTTACTATTGGATTGATGTATGTGTGTGTTTTCAAGTTTGTGATTGCGATGTGCTCTCTGTTGATTCTGTGTTCTCCTGTTCTCTTTGGAAGTGTGTGGTCATTCTTTTTGTTCATTCTTCTGTGCTTAACACCTTCTTAAGCATCTCCTGTAGAACTGGTATGGAAACTAAATAACCTCTTAGGGATTGGATGTCTGAGAAGAATTTTAATTCTCCATTGCTGATGAAGTTGAGCTTGGCTGGATAACAAATTCTTTGTTGAAATTGTTTATCTTTGAGGACTTTGAATATTGAACTCCAGTCCTTTCTAGTGTGTAGTGTTTACGCTAATAGGACAGCTGCCATTCTGGTTGGTCTTCACTAGTATGTAATCTGACCTTTCTCTCTTGCTGCCTTCAGGATATTTCTTTTGTATTTGCTTTGTGTAGGTGAATTACTATGTGGCTAGCCATTGGTCTTCTCATTTGTTATCTTGTGGGGGTTCTCGGTATCTCTTGTGTTTGGATGGTCACATCTTTAGTGAGATGGGGAAAGTATTCTTGGATAACCTTCTGGAATATTTGCTTCAAGGTATTCTCCATTTTCCTTTCTTCTTCTGGGATATTAATCAGGTATAGGTTTGGCCTCTTGATATAATCACATGTGCCTGGGACACTTTGTTCTTTCTTTCTGAGTTTTCTTTTCTTTGCTTAATTTTTTAAATTTTAAATATGTGGGGTACAATTCAGAGTTAGGCATACAAATGTTCATTACGCAGGTACCCTTGCTAATGAACTTCATTCTTCCTATTCCACTCTTGTATTGTCAGGCAGATCCCCTCTGTTGGTGAGGTACAGAAATGTCTCTTCCCCAGGTACTGGCAGCGAGGAGTCCCTGCCAGGCTTATCCTGGAGTAGAGTCTTCCTATCACAGCTAATGTCCAAGCTTCACTTGGGTTTGTCTCTCTCAGTTGTGCCCCAGCCATGTGTGTCTGATGTTCAGAGAAGTGCTGGGAAGAAGAGTGTTGGGCCAGCCCCAGACTCACCGCTGATCTCTTCAAGGGTCTTCTTTGTCCTTTTCTGGTCACACTCTTTGTCCCATAGCTGAATCAGCTTAGAGGGTGAGGTACCTGAGACTCAACACTTTTCCTGTCCCTCTGGAGTTTGTGCTTTCAGGATATTTCCTCTGGGCCATGACCAACCCGAGTAGTTAATCCACCAGTCACAGAGATCAGGTCTGTTGCTCCGTGGTGTGCAAGCCAGAGCACTATCGTGCCCATTCTCAAGATGGTGTCAGGTTGTCTCTTTTATCTTCTACAGTGGGGCTTAGCCTCTGGGCTGCCTCACTGTATTTCCTCCACAGCCCCTGCTGCCAGTGTCTGGCCAGTCACTGCAGTTGTGAGGCAGAGTCTGGAGCCTACAGTAACTCTTCACAGCTTTTCCTGGGAAGGGCTTGCTGATGTTTTTAAGAAATCATGCCAAGTTTCTGTACCCTGGGAAGCATTAGTGTCCAAGTAGAGCAGTTGCATCACTAGTTGCTTCACCAGGAGAGCCCTGGCCACTTGCTCCCAAGTTTCTACTCAGTCAGCCACTCATATGTCCACTTATTCATAGACACATATGCAAAATTGTCCATACATTCACTCACTCATACTGGGAATCAAATAACCCAACTAGCTCCACTGCCATCTTCCTCCCTCAGAAGGGAGGTAAAAAGAGAGACCCAGCAACTAAGCTATGTATTTATATCCAACTGGTCTTTGACAAACCTGATAAAAACTTGAATTGAGGAAAAGACATTCTCCTCAATAAATGTTGTTGGGGAAATTGGATATCCATATGCAGAAAAATGAAACTACCCTTGTCTTTCACCACATCCAAAGTCAACTCAAAAGAAATTACAAATTTAAATGTAATAACATTACACTTTTAAAAAATTGTTAGAAATAAATCCCAATAAAACTTTCCCAGACAATGGTCCAGGCAAATAATTTATGACTAAGACCTCAAAATCACAGGCAACAAAAACAAAAATTGAAAACGGAGATTTAATTAAACTAAAAAGCTTCTGTACAACAAAAGAAATAGTGAAGAATAGAAAGACAATGTGTCAAATGGAAAGGTATATCTGTAAACTATCCATATGACAGAGCATTAATAGCCAGAATACAGAAAAAAAAAAACCCAAAAAACCAGAAAAAAAACAGTGTTCTCTCTCCCCCCTTTAACTCATAAATCCCATATAAAATTTTATTGCCTACGGCTATCATGTTGTACACTATATTTCTAGACTTCTTCATTCTGTGTATCTGTCACTTGTATCCTTTTACCTACTCCTTTTCCTTCCTCCTCCCCATTTGGTAACCACAGTTATTTCTCAATCTCTGCATGCTTAATTATTTTTTGTTTAGATATACATATAAATGACATTATGCATTTTTTTGTTGTTTCTGTGTCTGTTTTATTTTTCTAACCATAATGTTCCCAAAACTCATCTGCACTGCTGCAAATGGCAAGATCTCAGTCTTTTTTCTTGAGGTGTGTATAATATTTCATTGTGCACATGTACAACAATTTCTTTATCCAGTCATGTTTCCATATTTTGGTTATTGTGAAGAATGCTGCCATCCTTATGGGAGTGTAGATAACTTTATGAGGTGGTGACTTAATTTTTGTTGGGTGGTTATTTGTGCATACAAGTTTTAATTAATTTTATGCTAATTTTGTATCCTGCAACTTTATTGCATTTATGTGTTTGTTCTACCAGTTTGCTTGTGTGTGTGTGTGTGTGTGTGTGTGTGTGTGTGTGTGTGTGTTTGTGTGTGTCTGTGTGTATGATCACTGGATATTTTTACATATAGAATCACATTTTTTTAGGAATTTAAAAAGTGTGGATATTAATTCTTTTTTAAATGTTTGGTAAATTCCAGCTTTGACGGTCTCTGGTCTTGGAATTGTTTTGCAGGTTTTTTAAATTATTATTACTTTTTAAAATCTCTTTGTTATTAGTTTGTCCAGAATTTCTATTTTTTCCAAACTCAATCTTGGCAGATAACTACTCTTCCTCTCTTCCTGCCAGTGCTGCACAGAACTCTTTCTCTAATCTTCACATACAGACAAGAAAAAAAAGGTGTGGTTTCTAGAGGTAACATTTCACAAAATCGTAGGGGCCTCCTAAAGATAAAACCTAGATCAATCTCATTCACAATCTATTCTCCTTTCAACTTCCAGCAATTCAAAATTACCTATTTAACTGATCTAACCTGTTTATGGTTTTAGTGACTTCTACTCCTAGTAAGCAACTTTTGGCTGTCACTTTCTGAAATTGCTCATTTCTCCAGAATTTGGGCCATCTTTAAATGGTTGTCCTTTGACCTCAATTCTATGATGGATTCAAGTTAATTTCAGTTTGTTCTGTGTTTATGTGTTGTAAGGATTTCGTTACAATCCTTGGAAGTTGCGATAGCTTCCAAGCTGTTTACATGGTCGGACTAATATCTGAAGTTCATTGCCTTTATTTATAAAATAGCCCAGACTCCAGTAAATATATTAAATATTTTTCAACATTTTTGTAAATAAATGATTATTACTTTGAGTGATTATATGTGACATACTGATAGCCTTTATAATTCAATTATCCACTATTCTAGCAGCTCTCAAATTTCAATCTGATGAGTTATCTACCATATATTTTATTACATCTCTCAATGCCATCTCTTTAGCTATCATTAAAAAATTATGTGCGATTTCAGAATAGTATACTCTAAATATGTAAAGTTTTTCAGAATATTGCTTATATTGATATTTATAGCAAATCAAATTTGATAGTACATTAATACTAAGACAAAGCATTGTGGTAGAAAAAAATTGGATTGGACCTTATGAGAATCTCAGTTGTGGTTTTCATCACTAATTAATTGAATGACTTTGATAAAAATACTTTTATTTGACCACTTATGTAAATAATCTCCAATTGAACTCATTGTCTCCCTTGTAAATTGTCAAATTCCAATAGACACTTTGTTTTAGCTGTTAGAAAATAATATTTTGAAAACTATTTTTGCTCTTCAACTTGTAGTACACTTTTAGAAAGCTTTTAATCAAATGTTTGTGTCAGTTTTTATTGAACTCACTTTTTGCATCCTAATTTTAAGAATTTTCTCAGGAATGTTATTTTTTATTTCACTACTTAAAATGTATTCCATATAATTTCTTTTTCTCAAAATATAGCAATTATTTCTTAACTTTAACACTGTCTCTGCATTATCTAACCGCTAACTTTTCTTACACAACTAAATGCAAAGTTGTAATAAGTAAGGGTCTGTATGTGTGCATGTACATATGGATTTGTTTGTCTGTGATAATATTTAGCACCCAGAATAATCACTAGAGGTAGGACATTTTAGAATAAATTAATTTATATTTACATATGTTTTTCTTCAGTCCAACGATTCTAAAACATTCTTTTCTCAAGAACTTAAGGCATGCAAAAAATTATTAAGCCCCTCCAAATATTGTTTTTAAAAATGTGACTACAGCCGGGCTCGGTGGCTCAGCCTATAATCCCGCGGCTTTGGAAGGCTGAGGTGAGTGGATTGCCTAAACCCGCGGGCTCGAGAACCGCCTGGGCAGCGAGACCTCATCTCTACAATAAATCAAAAAATCAGCCGGCCGTGGTAGAGCGTGCCAGTAATTCCGGCTACTCGGAAGGCTGAGGCGGAAGAATCGCCGGAGCCCAGCAGGTCGAGGCTGCGGTGGCCGGGAGCGGCCACTGCACTCCAGTCTGGGCGACAGAGTGAGACTCCAACTCTAAAAAAAAAAAAAAAAAAAATAATGCTGCTTATATTTATTAAATTTTTTAACATCTACTTTAAAAAGATGGAAATTATCATATCTGCTTTTGCATTCAATCTGTTGTGATATCACAGTTGTGATGTCACAACTATATTTTCTCTGTATGTTTATGACAAAAACAATAAAAATATAATGTAATTTAATACTACTATTATTAATGCAGTTTTTGCTTCATGGATCTGTGAAAATATATTTTCTGAACTCTCTGCAATCCTTCATCCCATTTTGATGACCTCTATTTTAGATAGCAAACATATGTTTTAAAGGTGATTTACTTTGGTTTATATGAGATTTCTAAGTATATTCAGTTTCTTTCAATTTTGACTGACTAATATATATGTAATGATAATTAACTATTTCCAAATCATATGGAAAAGCTTTCAACTTTAACACAGATAAAATTTGTATTCCGGCTGTTAATAATAGATAACAATGGTAAAACAAGTCAGAAATCACTGTTGGTTATGAGGTGATATCAACAAAATAATAATTATTGACCTGCTATACTCCATAAATTAAGATATATCTACTCTATTTTGCGGCTTATTTATCTTTATTTTATTTGGTGATCTTTTTTTTCTTGGAAATTCAGCACTACTGTGAATTTGGTGACTAAGTTTGGTTTTTCTACTTAGAAATTTTATTTTAAAAACAATTTACATATGATACAGTATTTTGTTATAGTGTTAATCTATTTAATGCAATCATTTCTGCTCTGGAGCTCCTATCAGAGACATAGGAGAGTAACATATGAAAAAAAGAGGGCAAAAAAATTAATTAATTAATTAATTAATTAATCTGCTTGCTTGCTGTTATGTTGAATACATATTATATGGCTATTCTTTAAGTTAACTATAATGACTCTCATTATTCTAAAATTAAAATAACATCAGTGACCCTATTTATGATAGAATGGCCTCACATACCTTTCTGATAAATTTCTCCTGTCAAACTGTGTGTAAAATTAGGCTGGGAAAGAAAAGAAAGAAAGAACGAAAATAAAAATAAATAAGTAAATAGTTTCAGTGGTGTTTTCTACATTAAAAGTATCATCAAATACAAATAAGAAGATAGTAGTAAAATAAGGCATAAAATAAGGCATACACAAGGTAAAAAAATAGAGTTCATTGGATTTGTCATGAAAGAGAATAGATATAAAATACAATATATTTTTTCTATACCTAGTTTGTTCAGTTTTTTAATCATGAAGCTGTTGAATTTTGTCAAATGTGTCTTCTATATCTGTTGAAATAATCCTGTGATTTTTATCCTTTATTCTAAAAATGTGGTATATCACGTTACTTAATTTGTAGATGTTGAACCATCTTTACCACTTGATCACAGTTAATGATGCATTTAATGTGCTGTTAAACTCAGTGTGCAAGTATATTTTTAATTTTGCATCTATGCTAATCAGAAAAATTGACCTATGATTTTCATATATTTTGTATGCTATCTGACTTTTATATCAAAGAAATGCTGCCCTCATGAAATGAATTTGGAAGGGTTCTCTCTTCTTCAATTTTTGGAAGAGGTTCAAAAATATTGGTGCTAAGTATTTTTTAAATATTTGGTAGAATTCACTGGTGAAACAATCTAGTTCTAGAAGTTTCTTTATTGGAAAAATTTTGATTGCTTTTCTAATTCTCTAATTCTTTATCTGTTTTAATTTTTTTATATTTATATTTCATTTTTGGTATGTTGTATGTTTCTATGGATTTATCTATTCTAGGTTATCCAATTTGTTGGCATATAATTGTTCATAGTAGTCTCTTTTTTCTTTCTTTTTTTTTTTTTTTTTTTTTGAGTTGGAGTCTCACTCTGTCGCCCAGACTGGAGTGCAGTGGCCGCTCCTGGCCACCGCAGCCTCGACCTGCTGGGCTCCGGCCATCCTTCCGCCTCAGCCTCCCAAGTAACCAGAATTACAGGCATGCGCTACCACGACCGGCTGATTTTTTGATTTATTGTAGAGATGAGGTCTCGCTGCCCAGGCGGGTCTCGACCCACGGGCTCAGGCAATCCACTCACCTCAGCCTCCCAAAGGCGCGGGATTACAGGCTGAGCCACCGAGCCCATCTTGATTTTTTGATTTATTGTAGAAATGAGGTCTCGCTGCCCAGGCGGGTTTCCAAGCCGCGGGCTCAGGCAGTCCACTCACCTCAGCCTCCCAAAGGCGCGGGATTTTAGGCTGAGCCACTGAGCCCGGCTATAGTCACTTTTTTTGTTGTTGTTTTTGTGGATTTTTTTTAACATTTCAAGTAAGACTTTTCTTAGGTTACCCCAATATATTCAAAATGGTATCTTTCACTATGTAATAAATATAAAGCCCTTTGATGAAATAATTATTGCCTCATAATCTTTTTTTAATGTGTGACACCATTTTTATTTTTTCTCTTTCATTGTTAGTTTTACTTATTAGAATCTTCTCACTCTTTTTTATAATTTTTATAGCTAAAGTTTTTTTGAGTTTTGTTGATCTTTTCCAAAAACAACTATCAATTTCATTATTTTTTCTATTTTATTTACTTATTAACTAATCTTTTTCTATTCTTTTCCTAACTTTGGGATTAGTTTTTTAACTAGTTTTTGAAGTGTAAATTTATGTTGTTTGAGAGCTTCCTTAATTTTTAATTCAGACATTTAACTCTATAAACTTTTCTCTTAAAAATGAAAGAGGAGAAAGTTAGAAAACCTGATAGGCAGACAGATCAGGTCCTGGCAGTAAACATCCTGCAAGCCTCCTTGAAACGGCGTGAATACACCTACTTCCAGGTCCATGGACTTCATCTTTCATGTACTCTTTCCTGATCGGCCCTTCCCAATCTTCTCCCAGTTGGTGAAATTCCAAGACCAGACAGTGGTACCTTTTTCTAATTGCTGCTGTTACCAACCAATTCACAGGCTCTGGAGAATAAACAAACTCCTTCCTGCAGAGGCAAACCTGCAACCCTCTTTCAGGTCCCCTCACACTGCCAGGAGCTTTTCTATTCTCTGAATAAATTCTTATTTAAATTCCTCCGGTTGTCCATGTCCCTCATTCTTCTTGGACCCAAGACAACAACACAGTAAAAGAGAGTTGCACACCTCAGACTGAAAGAACTGTGAACCAGTAGAGCGGGACATGCTGGAGGCTGACTTGTCAGTAGACAGAGCCAGCAGAACCCGCAGAACAAAGCTGACACTGAAACTAAGGACATAGTGAAACTGACTAAGAACTGCAGAGATGAGCATAAAGTGAAACTGATTATGAAGCGAAATCAATGACAGAGCAGAGCTGTAACTCTCTTCCAGGGTTGACTTGCTGGTTAGGCAGAAGAAGAGCGCCGGGCTCGGTGGCTCAGCCTGTAATCCCGCGCCTTTGGGAGGCTGAGGTGAGTGGATTGCCTGAGCCCGTGGGTTCCAGACCCGCCTGGGCAGCGAGACCTCATCTCTACATAAATCAAAAAATCAGCTGGGCTATGGTAGCGCCTGCCTGTAATTCCAGCTACTTGGAAGGCTGAGGCGGAAGGATCGCCGGAGCCTAGCAGGTCGAGGCTGCGGTGGCCAGGAGCGGCCACTGCACTCCAGTCTGGGCGACAGAGTGAGACTCCAACTCAAAAAAAAAAAAAAAAAGAAGAAGAAGAATAGCTGCTGCACTTCTGGGGTCCTGGCTTGCCGGCCCATTGAGCTGACACTTTTCCAGGTCCATCTCACTAATCCTGAACCAAGGAAGTTACAAAACTCTTTGAAGGGTCCCATGTTGGATGCCACCACACTGCCCATCCAGAGGCCATTATGTTCCTGACTGCCAAGTGAATCCCAACTGGCAGTAGGGCCTTAGGTTCACATAACATCTCCTGGGGACCCAACTCATCAGCTGATTGGATAAAAACCCATATCATTTCTACTTTGCTACATCTGATATGCTTTGGTGTATGTTTTCAATTTTGTTTCCTTGAAACAAAAGTTAAAGTTAATTTTATTATAAAGATGTGGTATACAGGTCAGGATTAGGTATATAAATAATGCATGTGCAAATTGAAGATATTTTCTAATTTGTTTTTTCTTTGATACATTGTTCAAAGATGTGTTGAAATTTTTACATACCTGTGAATTTAAAAAAATATATTTCTGCTATTAATTTCTAATTTTATACTAGTGTGGTCAGAAAAGATACTTGATATAATTTTAAACTTAAATTTAAGACTTGATTTATGACATAGTATGTAATTCATCTCGAGAATATTCTGTGTAAACTTGAAAAGAATGTGGTTCTGCTAACTCTTGAGTGGAATTTTTTTTTTTATGTGTCTATTAGGTCCATTTGAGTTTTAGTGTTGTTCAAGTCTTCTACCTTCTCCTTTTTATTTTTTTCTTTAGATGTTCTATACATTACTGGTGGATCATTAAAATTTCCTACTATTGTTGTTTTTTCTATTTCTCCCTTCAGTTCTGTCAATACTTGTTTTATAAATTTAAATGCTTTGATATTGGGGCATATATCAAATGAATTATGTTATCATTATATAATGACTTTTTTTGCCTTGTGTTATAGGCTTAGACTTATTTATTTATTTTGTATAAGTATAGCCACCCTTGCTCTCTCTTGGTTGTTATATGCATGGAATATTTAATTTCTAACCTTTCTTCTCAGCTTATGTGTGTCTTTAAATTTAAAATGACTCACTTTTAGGCAGCATGTAGTTGAATCCTAGTTTTTCTAAAAAAAATGTATGTAGCCATTTTATGTGTTTCAATTGTGGAGTTTTATTCATTTATATTTAAATAATTGATAGAAAAATATTTTACTGTTGCCATTTGTGCACTGTTTCTTGTCTGTCTTTTCTTTCTTTCCCTTCTCTCCTGTTCTCTTACTTTGTGATTTGTTGTTTTTTTTGAACAGTGATATGCTTTAATTCATACCTCTTTTAATTTTGAATATTTTCTAGGCATTTTATTTGTGATTACTGTAAAGTTTACATAAAACATTGTATAGTTATAACAATCTATTTACAGCTGAAGAATTAAATTCAAGTATATTCAATAATTCTGCACTTTTACACACATTCCCGCACATATATTAGATGATTACGGTTGTAATTTACATATTTTATATTGTTTAGTAACATAATTTTGTTGTTTTATTTACCATTAATATTTGTGTTTTTAACTTTTACACTAGATTTAAAATTGATTCACATGCTACTATTGGTCAGTGACTCAACCTGTAATCCCAGCACTTTGGGAGGTCAAGGCATGTAGATCACCTGAGCCTGCAGGTTTGATACCAGCCCAGGCAACTTGGCAAGAACTCATCTCTACAATAAAATAAAAAATTAGCCAGGTGTGGTAATGTGCACCTGTAGTTCTGGCTACTTGGAAGACTGAGGCAGAAGCATGCTGGAGCCTAGCAGGTCGATGCTGGGGTGGCCATGAGCATGCCACTGCCCTCCACCAGGGTGATGGAGTAAGTTCCAACTCAAAACAAACAAACAAACAAAAACACTATTACAGTATTACAATATTTTGGTCATACATATTTAGCTGTATCAGTGGCTTGTATTTCCATGTGCTTTTCTTAAATGTTCTTTTATTATTCATCATTAAATAATTTTCCTTACCATTCCTTATAAGGCAGGTTTAGTGATAATACATTTTAATTGCCCTTGTTTGTCTTGGAAAGACTTTATTCCTTCATTACTGAAAAGAAACTTATTATTTTTTAAATGTCCATACTACTTAAAGTGATTAAATACCCAATACAATCCCTAACAAAATTCCAATTTTTTTGTACACAAATAAAATAGTTTTAAATCCTATTTTCTAATTTAAAATATTATAAAGTTATAACAATTAAAACAGTATTCTACTGACTCTAAAAGCAGACATACAGATCAACTGAACATAATAAATACATACACACATACATGGTCAAACGATTTTTGACAAGGGTGGTGAGACTACACAATAGAAAAATTGATAATATCTTAAACAAAAATTAATATTTGGATATGTTCATTGAAAATTATAAAATGAGACCATACACAAAAATTAACTTAAAATGGAATAAGGACTTCAAGATAAGACTTTCAGCTATAAAAGTCAGTAATAAAACATACAATAAATCTTCAAGACATTGGTCTTTGCAAGGATGTTTTGGGTATAACAACAAAAGTACAAGTGAGAAAAATAAAAATACACAAGTGAGACTACAATAAACTAAAAAGGTCCTGCACAGCAAATAAAACAATCAACAGAGTGAAAAGGTATCTATGAAATGAGAGAAATGAGAATGAGAACGAGAAACTATTGACTATGAAAATATATATATTTAAATACAGATGCATGTTCTTAATTGAATGATATATAATGTCAGTGTTTTATTAAATGTGTTATACATTTGATAAAAAGCTAACAAATAAAATACATAAGAAACTCCTACAATTCAATAGAAAAAAATTAATTTTAAAATAGGTAAAAGACATGAATAGACATTTTCCTAACTAAGACAAATGACCAACGGGTATAAGAAAAAGTGCTCAATGTAATTGACCATGAAGGAAATGATAATCTCATATCTGTTGTGATGGCTATTATAAAAAACAAATAGCAAGTGTTAGCAAGAATGTGGAAGAAAGGGAAATCTTGTACACTGTTAATGGGAATAAAAGTTGATGCAGCACCTGTACCTAAACCTGGAGACAGAAGAGAAATTCTGTCAAAAAAAAAAAAAAAAGATAGTAAGTCTAAGAATGTAAGATACAATATTGAAATATGTTTCTTTTATTTTTAAGTGTAAATAAGCATGTTAATAAAATCTCATATTGCCATTTGAACTAGTCACTTTGACTTAAAATTGCAGATTGTGCAAATAGAATGTGGAGACCAGTCAATGAAGAGAACATGGGGAAATAAAACTTTGATCTATTTGACAATAAATGACAAATAGCAGTTGTACTCTAGAAAGTTTGTGGAATTGTAAATATTTATATTAAAAATGTAAAAGTAAGTATAAAAATCAAATTATAAAATGTAATGTTTAGTAATAATCTTTTTAAAAAAAACAGTGTGAAATTTCAGTAACAGAAAACTTTAAAAACAAAAGGAGAAACTTGAAACAAAACATCAATGAAATTTATGAATAAAATACTAGAAGTTTAGATTTTGATTTTAGAAAGAGTGATATATTATTTTTATAGCTTTTCCAGGCTTCTATGGGAGCAAGTAAGTACTAAAACAATGGTTATAAAATGAGGCTTCCTTTTCCATAAGCCTTGAGATGTTAATCACAGTACTTAAGAGATAATACATGATTATAGTTATTATGTATTTGGTTCAATTATATGTTTTGGTGACATTTGCAATATATTTATTATTATCTAGAGATTGAAATATATATATTAACTCTTTTTCACCAAAAAAGTCCAATTTGTAACAAGTTTTCGAGAAAAAAATCATTGTAGGAAAAACAGATGACAAAATAGCAATTTCAAGATAAAGCTATAATTTGAATAAATATTTGTAGTAATATTATTTTGCCATGACTTATTA
The DNA here is from genome assembly GCA_027257055.1 of Cephalopachus bancanus. Classification (NCBI taxonomy): domain Eukaryota; kingdom Metazoa; phylum Chordata; class Mammalia; order Primates; family Tarsiidae; genus Cephalopachus; species Cephalopachus bancanus. The sequence goes on along the minus strand of JAPVLO010000108.1, from coordinate 15,985,124 downwards.
AAATAAATCTACTTATACAATCTAATTTAGAAACTATTGACTATGGAAATATATATATTTAAATACAGATGCATGGTTCTTAATTGAATGATATATGTCAGTGTTTTATTAAATGTGTTATTTAATAGCTTTAATAAACCTATTTTTATGTGTATTTTGTCTGAAATGTAACACAAGAAAAATGAGATGTATCTCCCTTTTTGCTAATTTTTTACTCACTCATTTGTTCTATACTCTCTGTAGTAGCTATTCAGATCATCGCTTTTACAAATCTTACAAATTAAAATCTTTTACAATTGACAATAATAAGGCTTTGTATGCTACTATAAAAGAAAGTTAGTAAAATAAGCCATTTTCCCTAAAAAAGAAACAGAAATCAGCTACATAGTTTATTAACTATTAATGTGAAATCTTAATACTTTTATTTTCATTTTAAATATTAGTAGAACATAAATAGCTTGTATATTCTTAGAAATGCTGATAAGTAATAAAATGAAATGAAAATTACTTAAATAAAACAATTCCTAATTAAATCATAGAAAATTAATATTTTAACACTAAAAATTATATTTCTATGCCATCATGTTAGATTTCAGAAATAAATAAACTTTTAAGCCATATATTTGAATATATAGTGTGAAAGGAACAGGATTCAAAGGAAAAAATTATGACAATACGAAAAATGTTTTAAAAAAATAGAAACAATTAAAATAACATTTAATATCATCTACTGTGTGTAATAAAATGTAAAGCCAAAAACCATGAGCACCATGATTTCCAATAATAAACCTAATTAAACACACACACACAAATAAAATGTAAAGCAAAGATATTTTTGAACTTTTTGGTTTATTATACATACATTAATGGCCCAAAGCAAAAATAAGTAGCAATCTTGTATGATTTATTTAGCATAAATTACAATATGTGCAAAAATAGCTGAAGAATTTGAAAAGCAGAAATGGGAATATGCTGTGAAACAAATTAATATTGAATAGCATCTAATAATTTAAGATAGATATTATGAAACCTAGATCAATATGCTAATTTTTAAAGATTACATGTATAAAAATATACAATAAGCCCATAAATATATTCAAACTAAAGAATGCAGAAAAAATAATCCTATTAAATGGAATAAATTTTAAAAGTTAGCTAAAACCATAGGTTGTAATTCAATCTTACAAATAAATAAAATGTAGAACTAACCACATTAATTAAAAGAAAGAGAACTTACACTTAAAATATAAAACCATATATATGCTAAAATGTAAAGTACACTCAGAGAATAACTAACATTCAAAGTTTTACATGTTCTAAAGGGGGGAGGGAAATGACTAGACACAGAAAGGTGACATAATTTTATTTTTTTTTTTTTTTTTTGAGTTGGAGTCTCACTCTGTCACCCAGACTGGAGTGCAGTGGCCACTGCCGGCCACCGCAGCCTCGACCTGCTGGGCTCCGGCGATCCTTCCACCTCAGCCTTCCAAGTAGCCGGAACTACAGGCATGCGCTGATTTTTTGATTTATTGTAGAGATGAGGTCTCACTGCCCAGGCGGGTCTCGAACCCGCGGGCTCAGGCAATTCACTCACCTCAGCCTCCTAAAGGCGCGTGATTACAGGCTGAGCCGCCGAGCCCGGCTCACTTCAGATTTTTTAAGGATTCTAAGAAAATCTTATTTATAGAAATGACTAGATGAAAGGAACAAATTGTTTTAAAAGACATGAACAAGACAAGCTCATTGAAAAAGAAAGAAATTACTTGACTATCTATGTATTTCTTAAAATTTTGAATTTTTGTTAAATTCATTTATACTTATGCACACAAACAGGCACGCGCGCACACACACACACACACACACACACACACACACACACACAAACAATCTAGGCTGAGGTAGTTTCAATGGTACAGTCTATCAAACACTTATGTAGACATAGAATCAAATTCTATAAAAACTTTTCCAGAAAAACTTGTTGAGGAGAAAATATTCCCCAAATTATTTTAAAAAACAGCATGGCTCTAAGATAAGAAGGCAAGACCATTCCAAGAATAGATAACTACATACCAATAGCCTTCATAAAAATAGGTACAAAAATTTTCATAAGAAATAGTAGAAAGTCTAATTAAACAATACATAAAATGAATAATACGTACAGCCAAGTGTGTTTTATTTGATGATTACAAGACTAGTTCAACAACCAGAATAATCAAAGAATGCAGTTCACCAGTTGAGCAGACTATCCAAAAATAACCATCTCAAAAACCAAAAAAAAAGAAAAAAAATTGACCAAATTTAGCACACATTCATAATAATATTTAGTAAACCAGAAATAAAAAAATATATCCTTAAGCATTTTACGTTCATCTAAAAAATTCTAAGCAAATGTCATACTGAGCAACGAGAGAGTGCTTTCCCTGTAAGATTAGATACAGGACAGAAATGTCTATTCTGTTTAAAATCATTCCAAAGGTCCCAAGACATGCAAGAACACCCTAAAAAAATCCCTAAAGATTTGAAAGGAAGATATAAAATATCTATTCACTGACAACCTAATTGTATAACTGAACTGTCAGAGAAACAGAACTGAATACTACATGTTCTCACTCATAAGCAGGTCCTGATCACTGGTCACAGGAGCACAAAACTGGGATGCTGGACACTGTTAGGGGGAGGGAGAAAACAGGGAGTCACATGATAATACACTGGGTACCTGTTTCACTATGGGGGGGAGGAGAAGAGGAACACCTGGAAGCCTACACTTCATCAGTACACAACTCATTTAAGAAACCCCATTTGTATCCCACAACTCTAAAATGAAATGAAATGAAATGAAAAAAAAAAAATTCTAAAGCAGTGGTCCCCAACCTTTTTGGTACCAGGGACTGAATTCATGGAAAACAATTTTTCCATGTGGAGGTGGAGGGTGAGGGAGGAGATGGTTTCAGTATGATTCAATACATAATGAGATAATTATACAACTCACCATTCAAAAAAAAAATGTGCGGACAGAAGTCATAAATAAAATAATAGCCAAGCCACCCACGAACTAAAATAATTGTTCATTCTGACTTAGAGTCTGCCACTGGATGTCGCTATACAATTGAAGTACATCGACTCGCTTGCCACTCACTGGTAGGGTTTTGATATGAGTCAGCAAGCAATTAATCTATGGTTTCTGTGCAACCAAACCTCACTGCTAATGTTAATCTGTATTTGCAGCTGTTCCCCAGTGCTAGCAACACAGACTCAGCTCCACCTCAGATCATCAGGCATTAGGTTCTCACAAGGAGTACGCAAATTAGATTCCTCACATGAACAGTTCACCATAGGGTTTCCACTCCTATGAGAATCTAATGCCATGGATGATCTGACAGAATGTGGAGCTCAGGTGGTCATGCAATTGACGGAGAATGGTTATAATACAGATGGAGCTTCACTGGCTGCTCACCTCCTGGTATCAGTCCATGGCTCATGGGTTGGAGATCCCTTTTCTAAAGAATGCCAAAACTTCCCTAGAAAAAAAACAGAAGAAGTTTTATAAGTTACTAGCATTAAACAACAGTATAAATTTCAATATGATATTAATACAAAATTTAATTATATTTCTCCATATTAATGGAGAATAATAATAACTAATGGAAATAAAGGTAAATAATAACATATACAATAGCGCTAAAAAATAAAACAGTTCATTATAAGTTTTACAACATATGTGTAATATAAGTATGCTAAAATTTATGAAATACTGAAGGAAAAAATCAAGAAGCACAAGAATAAGCAAATATCATATTCTTGGATTGTAAAACACAATGCTACTACTTATTTTTATAATAATCGAGAAATCTGAATTGTTATAATCAGTATAATTGCAGTAGATACAATTTATATATGTATTAGAAAATAGCATTATTTTCCTAATATATTTGATGAAAGATAAATAAATTAAAATTTTGTAAAAGAAGTCATAAGTAGGGAGACATTATTATCTGAAGTTCAGATTTATAATAAAACCACATAATTCAGGATAGATTGTTATTGGATAGAGACTAGCATTCAGTGGAACAAAAGAGATAATTCTGAAATAAATATATATCATCAATTGATATTTAACACAAATAGAATGAACAAATAAATACATAGGCAAATAAAATAAATTTTATTCCTACCTCCCACTCTCTTTGAGTTACAAAAGTGACTAATAAGGTCTGATAACAGATCATTAACCTAAGTGAAAAACTTAAATCTGAATAAATGGACATAAATGTATGCATATAAGTGCAATCAAAAACTTAAGTCCTACCTCGTATTCTTTTTGAGTTACATAAGTTCCTCAAAACGGATTATTAATTAAAGTGCAAAACCTAAATGTATCTATCTTCCAGAAGAAAATGTAGAAATCTTTGCGACTTTAGTTTAAGCAAAGTTTTGTTAGCTATAACACAAAAGACCACTCTGTATTTTAAAAAAAATTAATTGGGCTTTATGAAAATTAAGAAAATCTGCTATTCAAAGCAGATGGGTAAGAGAGTAAAGGAGAAACCATGAATTGAGGAAAATACATATGACATATATGATTTCTAAAATGTTCTAAGGTAAACAAAGAGCACACCACACTTACCAATAACAAATTGAAAAACAATTTTATAAATGGCACGAAGATTTGAACACACAACTAGCCACAAAAGAAATGTGGACAGCAAATAAACAAATTAGTTATTAAAACCACAATGCAAATTAAAACCACAATGCAAATTAAATGAAACCACAATGCAAATTAAATGAACCACAATGAAAGATACCTTCATAAGTATTTTTAAAAATTTTTTAAAAATTTAAAATCTAACATATTATGACAGATTCTCTTGGATTTTCAAGGTATAGGACCATATCATCAGCAAAGAGGGATAACTTGACTTCCTCTCTTCCTATTTGGATGCCCCTGATTTCCTTCTCTTATCTAATTGCCCTAGCTAGAACTTCTAACACAATGTTGAACAAGGGGGGTGTGAGTGGGCAGTCTTGTCTTGTTTCAGTTTTCAGTGAAAATGTTTCAAGTTTCTGTCCATTTAGCAGTATGTAAGCTGTGAATTTAACATAGATGGCACTTACTATTTGAGGTATGTTCCTCCTATACCTAGATGTTTGAGGGTTTTTAACAAGAAGGGATGCTGGATTTTATCAAAAGCTTTTACTGCATCTAATGATATAACCATGTGGTTCTTGTTTTTGCATTTGTTGATGTATGTAATTACATTTATGGTTTTACAAATGTTGAACCAGTCAGAACTTTGGCAAAGTCTCAGGGTACAAAATAAATGTGCAAAAGACAGTTCCATTCCTATACACCAACAATAAGCAGGCGGAGACCCAAATGAAAAGCACAATCACATTCACAATAGCCACAAAAAAATGAAATACCTCAGCATCTTCCTAACCAGAGAAGTGAAAGAATTTTACAATGAGAACTACAAAACATTGTCCAAAGAAATTCAAGAAGAGAGAAATGGAAAAATATTTCATGCTCATGGATAGGAAGAATCAAATTGTTAAAATGTCCATCCTACCAAAGGCAATCTACAGATAAGATGCAATATCCATTAAATTACCGACATCGTTCTTCTCAGACCTGGAAATGACTATACAGAAATTCATATGAAAATATAAACAACCAAGAATAGCCAAAGCAATCCTTAGCAAAAGGAACAAAGCAGGAGGTATCACACTTCCAGAATTCAAACTTTACTATAAGGCTACAGTAATCAAAACAGCCTGGTATTGGAACAAAAGTAGGCATATAGACCAATGGAACAAGATAGAGATTCCAGAAGCAAAGTTTCAATTTCTCAACCAAATAATCTTTGACAAAGCCTCCAGCAACAACCACTGGGGAGTGAAGAACCTCTTAAGTATATTCATAAAATATGCTTCATATTTAACAATACTTATGACTTCTTTAAAACTCTTTTCAAGAGAAAAGGAATGAATGAAGGCCTCAGAGAACAGTCAGAAGGGCGTCCCCAAGATGGCACTGCCACCCTAGACAACAAAGGCCCTAGGTTCCGGCTTCACACATGGTTCCCCTAGCGCACGTCCAATCATTTTCCATAATGTAGCTAGCCTTGTTGTATGTCCAATGGGCTTACAACACGGCGTCTGCCCACCCTGCTCCCAGGCTGCTCCTCCAATAAAACCTATCGCTGCCCCTTCTGGCCTCTGTCAGGCTAATAAATACAGCCCTCTCCCTGCATAGTGCGCTCTCTCTCTCTCTCTCTCTCTCTCTCTCTCTCTCTCTCTCTCTCTCTCCTCTCTCTCTCTCTCTCTCTCTCTCTCCTCTCTCTCTCCTCCTCTCTCTCCCCTCTCTCTCCCCTCCTCCCCCCTCCCTCTCTCTCCCCCTCTCCCCCTCTCTCTCTCTCTCTCTCCCTCTCCTCCCTCCTCTCTCTCTCTCTCTCCCTCCCTCCCTCCCTCTCTCTTTTCTCTCCCTCCCTATCCCCCCCTCTCCTTTTCCCCTGTAGCTGCTGCTTTAATAAATCTCTTGGTCTTTAACTGGTGCGAAGTTGTCACTGGCGCCAAAATCCATTGAATGAATAGTAGAGTTTTTAAAATTACTGCAATAACTGTGGGACTGGTTTAACTTCTCATGAAAATCACAATGACAAAAACTTTAGGCATTCTTTTTTTTACAAATGCAATATCTGTATAAAGTATTAGGACTAAATTTAGAAAAGTATATATTTGGTAAATTTATTTTTAACAATTGCAAATTTGGAATGTATTAATAATCTCTTGATGTGTAACAAATTACTCAGGCATTTAGCAATGAATGAACATTTATTATCTCACAGAGTCTTTGCACAATACCAAGGTCATTATTTAATGTATTCTCAAGTTGAATTGAGATATCTTTTGTTCCTTTTTCAACTGCTTTATTTATATGCTTTTGTTATTTTTCACCTTTAGTTATTTCTCTTTATTCTTATTCTCCAAGAACCTAAATTCAAAATAAGAATATATTGGAAAATACATTATTATGATGGACAAAAATGGGATCATAAATCTGAAACTTACATTAGCGAATGTTGCAAAACATACTTTATTGTGAACAGTACACCTGTAACAGAGCTACATAGCCAATATGTATGAGGGATTGATTTTAAATATTGAAGGGATAAAATTTTATATGTATATTATTTTAATCTATTTGGATAGGCAGATTATTTGCATTACTTCTCTATGATCATTACTTTTATAATCTATAGAAATTCAAAGTATCATGTACACATATATAGAATATGGACTTCAGGTTGTTTTTTTTTAAATTATGAAATAGTGCAAATACATAATTATGCATGCACAATTAGTTTATACATTATCCAGGCTTACAATATTCTACTTTAAAATACACTGCATGCATGTGAAAATACATTTTAGATAAAATTACAAGTTAATGTTTCTCACTCTATTCTTCAATGGAAAGAAAAATAAAGGTAAAATAAAAAGGAAGATCAGTGACCTAGAGTTAAAATGCAATCTTTTGAGAGCATAAAATAATAGACATAGCATTGACTAAGCCTTTTATATTGTTGTGGCCCATCTAGTGAAATAATACCTCAGGGTAGCCCTCAAAATAGCACCCATTATGATCTCTGACATTGTACTATGCACAAAATCATAAGTTTTTCCATGATAGTCTGACTTTAAATATTTTTTTTGCAGCTAAAAGTCAAATCTTTATATATCATTGAAGTTTTTGATTAAATAGTAAGGAAAATTGATATGGTTAAAGATTATTAAAATCAGTTGCTTTCCTTATTTTGTTATACATATTCTACTAGTTGGACATTCAATTTGTTTCAGATTTAAAGCTATAATAAGTCTTCTTTTTCGAGTCTTCTCTTGGGAATAAAAAATACATACACAGCTTGAAGTAAAATTACTATGCAATAGAATAGGTATGTTTTTAATATATGAATAACTGCCAAGGTTATTTTCAAAATATTTGTCAAATTTTATCCATTCTAACTAGCAAAGCATGAGACTTCTTGTTACTGTCCTCTCTCACCAATATTTAGTGTCACTTCTTAATTTTAGCCATTCTATTTATTGTCTTATTTATTGTCTTGTGTCTTTCACTGAAGTAAACAATTTTACTTCTAAATTGTTTAAGCCATTCTGCTCTCACTGAATTTTTAAATACACTTAAGATACAACTTTTCTATTTATATATAAAAAAGAAAGTTGGCTAGACCTTATATTTGGATGTGTTTAATATATAGACAAATTTGAGGGAAAGCTTATTGTTGAAATCTGCAATCCATGAACATGGGGCATCTCCCAATTTGTCATCTTTATTTTGTTTTTCACATTTTGTATTTATAGTTTTTTATTGTTACATATTGTTTAAGTTATTTCTAAATGCTTCACATTTACTTATTGATGACAAAAGATACAAATAATTCATATGTAAATAATTATATATGCACATATAGAAATGTATATGCTAAAATAAGTGTATCTATTTGTATATCATGTATGTATGTTTGTGAGTCCAGATTCTATACTGCTCAGATGTTATTACTAAGAAGCAATATTTCATTGTTTCAGTGTGCATGCTTATAAAACATCATTCTATAGTGATTGAGAATAAAAAGCCATATACTATGTTTTATGCACATTTCAATACACATAACATATTTATTTCTAAAAAAGGTGGCAGTGTATGTATGATCTTTTATTTTCACTTGACTAATATAATATTAATAATATTGATTTGTATTCTTAATATTTATATTTAATCTCCTAACTTGATTTCTTTCATATAATTTTTATTTCTCATTATGAGAATGTCTTGATAATTTTCAATATTTATAGCTAATTGTTTATATAATCTTGAATTTCTGAGAATTTCCCAATTATTGCCACCCTATTTTTGAATATAGACATAGACATAGACATAGACAGGCATTCTTTATGTGGTGATGTCTTTTAGTCACATAAACAGCATATCTTTTCAGCACAGATAGTTAAATTGTCCATTAAGAAGATTTTTGATATCTGTGTTTGAGCAGATAGAAAAAGACTTAGAATTACCTAATGTAATACCATCGTTATTTTGTTTACCTCTCAGCTTAATGTGTAGTTATGTTTCAATATTTTTACATTTTATTTTAAGAAATATATTTGAAAATTATGAGACAACAGAAGGGAACAAGATACAATAGTGTATAGTAGCTACAAAAATTATCTTAAAAGTTAGATATGGGTTTGAATTCTTTTGTACATCTTTCTGGATGGAGAACTTTGGGCAGCCTTTTAAATATTCCCCGAAGTCTCAGTATCTATAACATGGAGATAAGAAAAGTACCAAGTTTATTCCATTGAGGAATACTTGAGACAATAAATGTAAAAAATTTAGCACATTGCTTACCAATAAATATTACTTTCTATTTTTATTATTAGCTATTATTCAAGGAGATTATATCAAGGTCTCCTGGACAGATTTAATTTTATTCAGAAACTAGGTGTCTTCGAGATTTACCAGTTAGCCTCTCCTTTATAACAAACTACCACAAACCCTGTGGCTTTAAATAACCAATTTATTTGCTGTACATAATCCTGTATGTCAGCAATTTGGAATGGGCTTAGATGGGCATTTTTCTCATAAGTTTTGCCTGAGACCTTAGTTATCTTGTGCCTTGACTGTCACTAATTGTTCTAAAATGGACTTATATGCCTGGTGTTTATTGGAAGAAAAACTCAGAATCCACTAGCTCTGCTTTATGTAATCTCTAATCCTCCAACAATGAACAGATTTTTGTTTTCATAACAGTGTCCAAACAATTTGTCAGGTAGATGAGAATGAAAACTATTGTTTTCTTCAGTACTGTAATCAGAAATCCCACAATACACTTTCACTTCATTGTACTGGTCAACAAAAATCACAAGACTAACCCTGGTTCTACAAGGTGAAGAAATACTCTTTGCCTGGTGAAGAGAAGAACCTTGAAAAAAATCACATTGCAAGGAGACAAGTATACCACAGATGGAGAAATTTGTGACCATTTGCTATTTCAATTAAAAACATAAGCTTTTAATTCGAGATTCTATTTCCAAGTATCTGTACCTTGGATTTATTATGCCAATAAAGCATTTGCTGGTTCTCTATTGCAATTAAATTTCTCTGACATTTTCTAAAAATAACAACAAAATTTCTGAATATCATGTCTTTTGCCCACTTTTTAATGGGGTTGTTTGTTCTTTCCCTTTTAGCATGTTTGAGTTTTTGTAGGTCCTAGATGTTAGACTTTTGTCAGATAGACAGTTGGCAAATATTTTTTCCCATTCTTTGGGCTGTCTCCCTGGTCTCTTGATGGTTTCTTTTGCTTTGCAGAAACCATCCTCCTCAGTTTGATGAGGTTCCACATGTCCATCTTATTTCATATGGTATGGGCACTTAGGGTTCTGATCAGGAATTGGTTTCCAGTTTCAATTTCCATAAGGGTGTCTCCTGTTCTTTCTAATCAGATTCTTATAGTTTGAGGTTTTATGTTTAGGTATTTGATCCATTTAGAGTTAATTTTTATGTATGGTGATAGGTAGGGGTCCTGTTTCAATCTTCTGTATGCGATCAGTCAGTCTTCCCAGCACCATTTACTGAATAGGTTCTCCTCTCCCCAGTGGTTGTTGTTGGGGGCTTTGTCAAAGATGAGTTGGTTGAGAAATTGAGACTTTGCTTCTGGAATCTCTATCCTGTTCCATTGGTCTATGTGCCTGTTCTTGTAACAATACCAGGCTGTTTTGATTACTGTAGCCTTATAGAAAAGTTTAAAGTCTGGAAGTGTGATATCTCCTGCTTTGTTTTTTTGTTTGTTTGTTTGTTTGCTAAGGATTGTTTTGGTCATTCATGGTTCTTTATGTTTCTATATGAATTTCTCTATCATCATTTCCTGCTCTGAGAAGAATGATGCTGGTAATTTATGAATAGACATTTCTCAAAAAAAGATATATGGACAGTCAACAGACGAATGAAAAAGTGCTCATTCTCACTAATCATCAGAGAAATGCAAATCAAAGCCATATTGAGATGTCACCCAACCCCAGTAAGAATGGCCATCATTAACAAAGCAAACAGCAATGGATGCTGGCGAGGATGCAGAGAAAAAGGAACGCTTCTACACTGTAGGTGGGAATGCAAACTAGTGTAGCCTCTCTGGAAAACAGTGTGGTAATTTCTGAAAGAACTGGAAATTGACCTTCCATATGACCCAGCAATTCCCCTATTGGGAATATATCCAGAGGAACTCAAATCATTCTACAAAAAAGATACCTGCACAGGAATGTTTGTTACAGTTCTATTCACAATAGCAAAAACATGGAAGCAACCATGCTGCCCATCGAAGCTGGACTGGATAAAAAAAATGTACACAAAGGAATATTATGTAACCATAATGAAGGACAAATATATAGACTTTGCAGCAACTTGGATGTATTTAGAGTTGATCATACTCAGTGATCTCTCACAGAAACAAAGCACAGAGTACCGTATGGTCTCACTCATAAGCAGAACCTGAACAGTTATCATAATACTATAAGAAAGGGAAGCCGGGATCGGTGGCTCAGCCTGTAATCCTGCACCTTTGGGAGGCTGATGTGAGTGAATTGCCCAAGTCCACGGGTTCGAGACCTGCCTGGGCAACTTGGTGAGACCTCATTTCTACAATAAATCAAAAATTAGCCGGGGTGGTAGCGCGCGCCTGTAGTTCCAGCTACTTGGAAGGCTGAGTCAGAAGGATCGCCGGAGCCCAGCAGGTCGAGGCTGCAGTGGCCGGGAGCCACCACTGCACTCCAGTCTGGGCAAGGGAGTGAGACTCCAACTCAAAAAAAAGAAAGGGATTGGCAGTAATGGGAGACTGCCAGATGGGAAAGGTGGGTTTGGCACTTGAGGGAAACTGCTAGGGGAGGGAGGGGCACACATCATCAACAAGGGTACCTGCATAATCAATATTTGTATACATAACCCTGAATTGTATCCCACATCTTTGAAATTTTTAAAATGAAAAAAAATTTCTGAATATCTTATTTCTAATCTGGTGAGATAGGTTAATCATCGGTATAGGTAGAGTATTAATGAGGAATACACATATTAGCCTTTTTTTCTATCAGGGACATAATTTTATTTATGTATACAAGCATTTTTGGGGTGTGTAATTACTTTCACGAGTGTACTTGTAAACAACATAAATACATAAGCATCACTAATAAGTATTATGCATACAATATATTTTAGTCAATAAAATTTAACATTTAACCCAATAAATTACTTATAAAAATTTCTGTGACAGAATAGCAATTGTATTTTTATATTTTTTGTGCAAAAAAATTTTCTAGTATTAGACAAAAATTCTTATTTTCTAGTATTAGACAATAATTTATTTGAAATAAAGCATAAAATTAGTAACCTTCAAATATTTACATTATTTATAATTAATCTTTATTAAAATTAAAAAATACAATAAGGAATATGATTTTTATTAATTTAATTATTAAGGAATAGCAAGAGCTAGTAGCATATATATATATATATATATATATATATATATACATACATATACACACTATTTTCAGACTGTTGGTTTATCCTTTTTATACACATGAGATTGTTTCATACATGAATTATTAAAATGTATATCCTACAGTTCCTGCTAAACTTTAGCATGCTTTAATGTTCCATGTACCTCTCTCTTATTGTACCTTTCATTGCTGTAATTTTGTATTTGATTAATGACTCTGACTTCCACTACTTTGGAAGCTCTCTCTGCAAGACTGTATTTCTTGTATGATCAGGATTGTAACCTCTGTTTTATACACAATGCTAGTATACAATACCATTAAATATGTAATTTTTCCTAATAAATGTTGAATGAAAATGCAAATTGAGTACTTTGAATCTCATTTTTCTATTGAAACTTGAAAACAACTTTTATTTTACTAGAAAAGAAATGCTTGGTCATTAGATAACATCTAGTGGGCATGGACTAAAGGTCACAGTTTTTTGCTATGAAGGAAGAATCAGGAACTAAGTGATTTGTGATTGCAATCTGCAAGTAACAAAATACTAAAGCTGTTATTGGGTTTCCATACATTATTTGGCAGTGAATGGGAAGCTGGGGTGGGGGGGGGCTGAGGGGTTGGCTTTTTATCTTCCTTAGATGATAGAACCCAGTCATCACTCTCATTCCGTTTTTCTTCCTCTCTTGTGAAGGGTAAGCATATTGACTCTACATCTGCTACATAGCCTAGTTAATTGTTCCAGTCAAGTGGAAGTCAGATTAGGCATAGCTATGAACTTGAGTTTTCCACACACTGTTAACCAAAACAAAGATTGACTTAGACTTCAACATGCTTTCCTTACTCACTCACAGTTGTGAAAAAAGTCATTAACTCTAACTAACTAACTCTAAAGGTTGTATCATGGGAAGAGATTAAGGCCACGAGAGGTTATGCTCATCTTATGTTTCCAGTCTTAAAAATGTCTGCCAAAAGAGTTTGAAAGCATGTTTTTACCTTCATTAATATTTTTAAATTGTTATCATGTCAGATAACAATAGTGATTATTGTTATTGATACCCCCATTATTGATACCCCCAGACAATAGTGATTTCAAAATTGTAGCACAGACAACTCCACCATTTTAAATACTGTGAACTAAAGAAAAAAATGAAATAAATAGCATTTGTGATTTATTTTCAAAATAAATTTCAAAGATTATTTTATGATTGTGCATCTGCTATGTGCTCCATATGTAAAGGAGTACTCAATTAACTGAGATTACTTTTTTAAAAAATATTTGTTTTTAAGGGAGGCATTATTTTTGGTCCTTTTGGTGAGAAAACGCTAAATAAAGAATTTGGAAAAATACTTTTCATAATATACTGCATCTCTTGTGTGTTGCAATATTTTTGTATTTAAGCATTACTAATGATTGCATATAGCATATATGTAAAAAGTAAAAATGCTTTGAAAAACTTCTATTTATATTACATAACTATACATTTTTAAATGTGAATTTTCTGATACAAAAGGTCAACTATTTTTTTATATACCTTAAGTAAACATACCCACAAAAAATAAACTCTAGTAAATTATTCAGTTAATGTATGTATTATATCAGTGAAAAATTTCAATAGACAAGATTACCAAGCATAGGGGACTTTACTTAAGATTCTTTCCTTAAAGAAGAAAGATTAAACTCAGTACCACAAAAACCAAAGCCAGAAGAATATCCAATTCCTGGGATGAGCTAGTAGAAAAATACTGGAGAACATTAAATGGTAGATCAGTCAATGTGATTCGGCCATCTGTGTTTGTCAATTGGTGATTAACAAAGTTGGGCTCCTACCTTCTCACAGATACTAGGAATTAGGAGGTACCATAATGTTTGATGATTATATCTCTCATATCTTTGAGAAAGATATTCCTGGGTTGTAAAACTGGGAAGAGGTTTAAAGAAGATTTACATATAAATGGGGCAGAGAAAGACTTTACAACTGCAAATTTTCTAAAATAAATGCTCTAAGAAAAGGAAGATCACAAGTCTAGAGTCAAAAAGAAGATGGCTTAAAATACAGCCAAGCTGAGGATGATCTAACGCCATCTTTGCCTATCATAACCACTGCTACTGTTCACTTGGATAGAAAAGATATGTTCCCAAAATTAATAACATAAAACAACAGCAACAAAATTCGGTCAAAATGCAATTTTTTAACACTGTTATTGTGCCATATTCACATTTTAGTGTTTCCATCTATAATCTAAAGTTTTTTTAGTAAATCTATCTATGAACATTTTATTTTTAAAAAACTGAAGAGGATGCGGGGAAAAAGGAACACTTCTACACTGTAAGTGGGAGTGTAAACTAGTACAACCTCTGTGGAAAACAGTTTGGAGATTCCTAAAAGACCTAAAAGTTGACCTTCCATATGAACCTCAATCCTTCTTCTGGATCTATACCTAGAGGAACTCAAATCACTCTATGAAAAAGACACTTGCACAAAGATGTTTATTGCAGTATTATTCACAATAGCAAAAACATGGAACCAACCATGCTGTCCATCAAAAGAGGACTGGATAAAAAAAATGTGGTACAAATACATGACGGAATATTATGCAGCCATAAACAAGGACAAAATTATAAACTTTGCAGCAACTTGGATGAACTTATAGTTTGTAATAATGAGTGATCTGTTATAGAAACAAAGAACAGAGTAGCACATGTTCTCACTCATAAGTGAACCTTGAACAATGATCATAATACTACAAGAAAGGGATTGGCAGTAGTGGGACACTGCCAGGGGAGAGGGGTGCAAGATTGGCAATAGTGGGAAATGCCAGGGGGTGGGGGGAATATCTCCTCAACAAGGGTACCTACATGATAACCATTTGTATACCTAACCTTGAATTGCACCCCACATCTTTAAAATTAAAAATTAATTTAAAAAAACTAGATTACAATATAAAACTAAAAATGTGACACTTCCGGCAAGATGGTGACAGGACAGGTGAGACTGTGAGAGTCTCTGCAAATGTGAGTATCCACAAAGACTGTCTACATGAGTAAGCATGTGCTGGTGGGTGAGTGAAAGTCCATCTGAGTGAAGACCCAGGTGCATGCACCTGGGGCTCTCCTCCAGAGGTGACAGCAAGCCTCCAGCACTTTGAGATTAAAGCCACCGGTGCACAAGATCATCTGCTGTTCATGAAACTTTCCTGAGAAAAGACTATAGAATACAGCTAATTCTCATTGCCTGGCACCTGACCCATACCATCAGCAGTGATAGCAAATTGGCTGGAGTTCCAGATCCAATCAATGGAAAGAGAAGAAGGGGAGAGCTGAACAGGAGCCCCATTCTTGGTGAGAAAAATCACTGACCACAGCCATTTTCTTGGTCCTGGACCAGGCAGGGACCTGCATTGCCCTGCCCAACTCCACCCAATCTCCTACTTGGGACCTAAGGTAATCTCATCAAACTAGGAGAGACAGAAGCCCCTCCCCCATGCTGAATCAGATACAGATATGTCAGATCTGAGTGAGAGATTTCACAGGAAGCAAGCCAGGTGAGTTCAGATCTGATCCACCCTCCTTCCACAGTACCCTTGGGCACCTGACCCAAGTTGAGATCAACCCTAACAGCCTGTGGCTGAAAGTAGAGGAAAGGGGCTGGAGACCAGAGCTGAAAGAAAGTTGGTTGGACTTACAGGAACTACTGCAGAGTTTGTTTGGTTCCTTGGTTGTTTTTTTTTTTGTTTGTTTATATGTTTTCTTTGCTCATTTTTGTTTGTTTGCTTTTTGTTTTAGTTTTTCCTCTTCCTTTCTTCCTTTCTTCCTCTTTCTTTCTTTCTTTCTTTCTTTCTTTCTTTCTTTCTTTCTTTCTTTCTTTCTTTCTTTCTTCTTTCCTTCTTTCTTTCTGCTTTCCATAACATTTTTTACTTGCTTTGTTTCTGTTATTTTGTTGATTTTTTAAAAAATTTCCTGTTTGTGTATGGGAAGAGTACATCAATAGGGAAGTTTTTGTCTGTTTGTGTGTTTGTATGATTGTATGCTTTAGTTTTTTTTTTTTTAACTCTTTTCTGTCTTTGTGTCTCTTTTCATTTATTAGTTGGTATATCAGTCTGCTTTCCCTCTTACTCTTCTCTCTCTCCACCTTTCTTGCCCCTAATCCTTCCTTTTTTCATTCTTTTCCTTTTTCTCATTTTGCTTTCAGGGAGCAAACTTTTACCTCCAGTGCATGGACAGATTGTACAGCAGTGGGAAGTTGGTTCCAGGGTGCCCACACACATGTCAGTGGATACTGGGATCTGCAGATAGATTCTGAATCACAGTTCCCTCTTCAATTATATCTCAAAACTGCAGAAAAGTACAGTCCCCAACTGACAGTCCAGCTTCAGAATTGAACAAAATCAGAGGATCCACATAAGGAAGAATAGGAGATTAATCAAACAGAAGTAAAAGCAACACCCCACCCCGTCCCTGAAAAACAGAATTAAAGAAGAAGTTAAAAAGGGGGTGGGTAGATGGGTGGGAAATCTAAACAAATGAAGAAAAACCAAAAGAAGAATATGGGTTTCACACAGACCCCTGAGAGGTAAGACACTGAGAATTCAGACTTAGAAATGCAAACAATGAAGAGCCACCAGAATGACTGGTATCAAACTACAAACCCAGGTATCAAGACAATAATAGAGAGAATAAATAGAATTGAGGAGAGACAAGAGGAAAAAATGAAGGAGTTGATAACTGAGATAACAGCAGTAAAGAATACTATGAATGAAATAAATAACAAACTGATAAGCATGGAAAGCAAAATTAGCCAAGCAGAAGAAAGAATCTCAGAGATTGATGACCAAAATATAGAACTAACTCAAACTGTCAAAAAAAAAATTTTAAAAGAGCCAGGCTCGGTGGCTCAGCCTGTAATCCCGCACCTTTGGGAGGCTGAGGTGAGTGGATTGCCTGAGCCTGTGGGCTTGAGACCCGCCTGGGCAGCAAGACCTCATCTCTACAATAAATCAAAAAATCAGCCGGGCATGGTAGCGCATGCCTGTAATTCCAGCTACTTGGAAGGCTGAGGTGGAAGGATCTCTGGAGCCCAGCAGGTCGAGGCTGTGGTGGCTGGGAGCGGCCACTGCACTCCAGTCTGGGAGACAGAGTGAGACTCCAACTCAAAAAAAAAAAAAAAAAAAAATTAAAAAAGAAGCTTAAAAAGGCAGAGCAAAATTTTCAAGAAATGAGCGATTATTTCAGGAGGCCAAACCTAAGAGTAATTGGACTTCCTGAAGCAGAGACAGAGACCACCCTGGAGCAAAAATTCCATGAAATTATTCAAGAAAACTTCCCTCATCTCATCAGTGATGAGACCGTTCAAACACAAGAGATTCAGACAACCCCTGTGAGGCAACAAAAGAGAAGACAAACCCCTAGTCACATAGTAATTCACCTAAACAAAGTAGGAGAATCCAGATCAAAGTTGGTAAGCCCATATCTCACCTAAAATATAAGAAATAATCCTAAAGGCCACAAGACAAAAAGGTCAGATTACCTACCAGGGAAGACCAATTAGAATAGCAGCAGATTTGTCTACAGAAACACTACAGGCTAGGAGGGCTTTGAACCCAATCTTCAAAGTTCTCAAAGATATACAATTTCAACCAAGAATCACCTACCCAGCTAAGCTAAGATTCATCATTGATGGAGAATTAAAATCTTTCCCAGACATTCAAACCCTAAGAATTTACGCTGCCTCAAGACCATCCCTATAAGAAACAAGAAAGTATTAAACACAGAAGAAAGAAAAAAAGAATGAAAATGTTCTTTACAAAGTGCAGGAAAAAGATTGAAAACACACATGAAACAACCCAAAAGTCAAAAGAAAGACAAACAAACAGCAACAAAGACAACTCTATAAGAAACTCATGACAAGGATAAGCTCTCACATTTCAATAATTAGCCTAAATGTGAATGGACTAAATGCACCACTGAAAAGACATAACATGCCAAAATGAATAAAATGTCATGATGAAACAATATATTCTCTCCAAGAGACTCATCTTACCAGAAAAGACACTCACAGACTCAGAATAAGAGGATGGGATACAAAATATTATAAACTTGGTGGCTTAAACAATAGAAATGTTTTCCTCCCCACAATTCTGGAGGCTAGACATCCAAAATCAAGGTGTCAGCAGGTTTAGTTTCTTCTGAGGACTCTGTCCTTGGATTGCAGAATGTCTGCCTTCTTTTCAAGTCTTCACATGGTCTTATGCTTGCACATACCTTTTTTTTTCTTCTTATAAGGACATCTTCAGGTTGAATTAGGGCCCAACCTAATGTCCTTACATAATCACCTTTTAAAAGGCACTATCTCCAAACTCTTTCTAAAGTACTAGGTGTTAGGGCTTTAACATAGAAGTTTTTGAGAGGATATAAGTCAGTCCATAACATCTGGTAGTTAAATGAATAAACTTTCTGACTACAAGAAGGTCACAGAATAACATGACTTATTAGCTGATATATAAAAAAATTTGTCTAAGCATTGCTAAATATTGAAACGTCGTGGTAGTCGTGAAAATAGAATAATCTTTTACTACAGAATTTAGAGTAGATTTCATTAAACAGGCAAAGTATAAGTCGTGTCACTAAGTTGACTGTTGTACTAAGTCAAGAGAAAAAATATGTGTAGGCAAGCAAAATTCATCATTAACCTCTCAAGTTAATACTTATTTTCTCTCATCATCCATGGTGTTCACTCTCATATTTATTCTATTACTTCCAATAATCTCTTAATCTCATTTACAGTTTTTTCTACCCTACAATATTTTATATACCTACATATGATAGTCAAAAATTAAATTATTTTATATATTCTTCAGGGCCATTTCAGTTTTCAATCTTATAAGCTAATATTTAGCCTACATCACCATTCATAAATCTATTTGCTTCTGGAGAATAATGACAATAATTATAAAAATAACCATCTCAAAAAAAAAGATGGTGTGTGAGTTTTTAGTGCATGTTAAACACTCATCTTAGTATGTTGCATATATTATTTTAATAATTACAAATACTATAGTATATGCTATTTTTAATCTTAGTGCATGTGAAGAGCATGAAGAACTGAGAGATTATGAAAAACTTTATAATGTATGATAGTAAGTGGCCGAGTCAGCATTTAACTTGATGACCAAACTAGAAATCCATATTAACTATTCAGAGACCTCCATGCATTTTATATTCATATTTATATTTTAAGCTAATTAGGACTCTAGCCAGCTTGAAGATTCAAGAATGTCTTTCTCTGGGACTTGAGGACCATCTCTTTCAAATGTAATAAAGAAGATAGAGCCCTTCGTTTTCAGTTTCTGTGGAAGGTTAGTTTCCTAACTTCAGCAGATGCCCTGCTCTAAGTTGCAAAACTACCTCTGGTCATAAAGAGATGGTCATTTTCCTTTGGATAAATTAAAATAGCAGACACAGATAACCAATCAAATTACCAGGTAAATTTAAGATAAACTGTGTGTGACAAATGATCTTGCAAGGTTACCTTATTTGAGGACTTGTTGTTTATCTTGAGAACATGTATGCAATTAGTTGTACCTGTTTGGCTATATAAAAGACTAAGACTTCTTCTGTGCTTATAATCTATTAGCAGATTGCTCATAATGCACATTGTGTTCTGATTTAATACCGTATATTATTTATATTTTTCCAACAGATAATAAGTGTAGAAGTAACCAGAGAAAAATTTCTGCAATTCAAATTTTATCATTTCTCTGCTATTCCCTTAGGGGAATATTATCCCACCTCCCTGAACTCTCACCCATAAGATATATTAATAATTTGGTTATCCAATAACCAAAGAATGTGGTTTGGTTATCCAATAACCAAAGAATGTGCATTCTATTCATCACCATGTAGAAAGTATGACAAGATTGGCCACATCCTTGACCATAAATCAAGCATAAACCAATTCATAAGATCAAAATATTGCCATGCACCTTCTCAAACCATAGTGGAATAAAAATAAATATCAACACTAACAAAGTTGCCCAAAACCCACAAAGACAATGCCACTAAACACCATAATGTTGAACACCTACTGGATCGACAATGAAATCAAAACAGAAATTAAAAGATCTCTGAAAACAAATGAAAATAAAAACATATCTGACCAAAATTTCTGGGATGACACAAATTGATTTCTTTACAAACATATATCAAGAAAATGGAAAGATCACAAGTTAGCAACCTAACAAATCATCTAAGGAAGCTAGAAAGACAAGACCACCAAAACCCTGTCTTCATCAGAAGACTCCAAACAACCAAAGTAGAAGCCCAAATGCAAGACATAGAAGACAAAAAATACAATGGGGGGAAAAAAATCAACGAAACAAAAAGCTGGTTCTTTGAAAGAATAAACAAGATCAATGGACCCCTAGCCAGACTAACCAAGAAAAAGACAGAAAAAATTCAAATAAACACAATCAGAAATGCAAAAGATCAAATTACCCTTCAAAATACAAAAAAGTTATTAGAGATTACTTTGCACGACTGTATGAAAACAAACTTGAAAACCTAAATGAAATGGAGAACTTTCTGACATCACACAACCTCCCAAGATTGAAACAAGAAGAAATTGTGACATCAAATACACCAATAACAACCCAGGTAGTCGATTCCGTCACCAGAAAACTACTTACAAAAAAAAAAAGAAAAAGAAAAAGAAAAGAAAATAAGTAAATAAAAACAGTCCTGGACCAGAGAGTTTTCCAGTGGAGTTCTATAAAACATACAAGGAGGAACTGATACCAATCCTATTGAAAATAACTCAAGCAATTGAGAAAGACAAAATTCTCCCCAAATCATCTTATGAAGTTAGCATCACACTGATGCCCAAACCAGGTAATGATCCAACAAAGAAAGAGAACTACAGGCCAATATTCCTTATGAACATAGATGCAAAAATACTCAAAAACATTCTAGAAAATCATATCCACCAACACATCTCAAAAATCATCCACCATGACCAAGTAGGTGTCATCCCCAGGATACATGGTTTGTTCTACATCTGCAAGGCCATAAATATAGTTAAATACATCAAGGATGTAAAAATAGTAATCACATAGTTACATCATTAAACACAGTAAAAGCTTTCAGCAAAACCCTGCATCCTTTCTTGATAAAACCCATTGAACACCTAAGCATAGAGGGAACATACTTCAAAATAGTAAGAGCCATTTATCATAAACTCACAGCCAACACACTGCTAAATGGACAGATATTGAAAGTATTTCTCCTGAAAACTGGAACAAGACAAGGCTGCACACTTTTACCCATCCTATTCAACACGGTGTTGGAAGCTCTAGAACAATCAGACAAGAAAAGGAAATCGGGGTAGCCCAATAGGAAAAGAGGAAATCAAGTTATTCCTCTTTGCTGATGATATGATCCTATACCTTGAAAATCTCAGGCTACAAAATCACCGTGCAAAAGTCATTCACATTTTTATACACCAACAACAAATAAGCAGAGAACCAAATAAAAGGCATAATCACAGTCACATTAGCTACCAAAGAAAAGAAAAGGAAAGAAAAGAAAAGAAAACCTCAGCATCTTCCTAACCAGAGACATGAAAGAACTTTACAATGAACTACAAAACACTGCGTAAAGAAATCAAAGACGACAAACAAATGGAAACATATTCCATGCACATGGATTGGAAGACTCAACATTGTTAAGATGTCTGTCCTACCCAAGGCAATCTACAGATTAACACAACACCCTATTAAATTACCAACATTCTTCTCAGACCTGGAGACGAAACAGAAATTGGAAACATAAATGACCATGAATAGTCAAAACAGCACTCAGCACAAAAACAAAGCAGGAGGTATCACACTTCCAGACTTTAAACTTTATTATAAAATTACAGTAACCCAAACAGCATGGCCTTGGTATAAGAACAGGCATATAGAACAATAGAAGCAAATAGAGATTCCAGAAGCAAAACCTCAATCACTCAAACTACTCATCTTCCACAAATCATCCACTAACAACCACTGATGAGAAAACTGATTCAGTAAATGATGCTGGGAAAACTGGCTACCACATGCAGAAGATTGAAACAGGACCCCAACCTATCACCATACACAAAAATCAATTCTAAATGGATCAAAGACCTAAATATAAAACCTCAAACTATACAAACCTTAGAAAATGCAGGAGACACCCTAATAGAATTTGGAATTGGCAGCCAATTCCTGATCAAAATCCAGATGTCCATGCCATAAGAGATAATATAGACAAGTGGTCCCCTATCAAACTGAAAAGCTTCTGCAAAGCAAAAGAAATCATCTAGAGAGTTGGGAGACAGCTCACAGAGTAGGAAAAAAAATATTTGACAACTGTATATCTGACAAAGAGCTAACATCCAGGATCTACAAGGAGTTTAATGTGCCTAAAAGGAAAAAAAACAAAACAAAACAGACAGCACCATTAAAAAGTGAGCAAAATATGTGAATAGGCACTTCTCAAAAGACTTACAAGCAGCCAACAGATACATGAAAAATGCTCAGCCTCAATAATCCTCAAAGAAATGCAAATTAACCCACATTGAGGTAGCACCTAACTCCAGTCAGGATGGCCATCATTAATAACAAAAAACAACAGATGCTGGAGAGGATGTGGGGAAAAGGGACACTTTTCATGGGAGTATAAATCAGTACAACCTCTGTGGAAAACACTATGGCAATTTCTAAAAAAATCAAACTATTTCTTCCTTATGACCTGGCAATCCCTCTTCTGGGACTATACCTGGAGGAACTCAAATCATTCTATGAAAAAGATACCTGACATACATGTTTATAGTAGCGTTATTTACAATAGCAAAAACATGGAACCAACCATGCTGCCCATCGAAAGAGGACTGGATTAAAAAAAAAAACGTGGTACACATACATGATGGAATACTATGCAGACATAAATAAGGACAAAATAATGGATGTTGCAGCAACTTGGATGAATTTGGGGTCTATACTACTGAGTGATCTATCCCAGAAACAAAGAACTGAGTACATGTTCTCACTCATAAAACTATAAGAAAGGGATTGGTAGCAGTGGGAAACTGTCAGGGGAGGGGGAGCATGGCACACTTCATCAGTAAGCGTATCTGATCTCAAACAAGGTGATGTGGGGACCAAAGGTAGGCTCAAAATTTACCTGTACAGTGAGCACTTGTATACCTAATCCAGAATTGTACCCTACATCTTAAAATAAAATAAAATCTCGAGTTATTCTTTAGGGCTCAATTCAAAATACCTTTTATAATGCTTCTCTTCCTTCAAATTATTTTAGCATTTTCTCTACTCTTCCACTAGTGCTCTTAAAAGGTGGTCACAATTGTATGTAGGAATTAAAAAAGGACATACATAATACATGAAACAAGTCTGCACAAATTGTGAATTGGTAGGGTACTTGAAGTTCTGTGCTTTATAAAGAAGTCAAATGAAATCATTCAAAACATCCGTTTCAGACTTTTTGTGCTGGTCAAATGGGAGTCATAACTATATCGCATACGGGTAAGTGAGTAAATGATTACAGCCCATATCTTCCACTGAATACAACTACCTGAAAACTCAAAAATAAACAGTAGCAGATAAGATAGAGATCACATTCAAGGGTTAAGTAAAAATGCTTAGCAACAATTCATTTATTGTTGTATCTTTCACTTTGCCTCCAACATGAAATAGATCACAGAAGTGAGCCACATAAATTCAATAAATAAAAAAAAACCAACGCAATTTCAAGCAAAGGATGTGGCAAAGGGGCGTATGTGTGACAGAGATTTTGAGAGTGTCCCATTTCTTTGTGTTTGTGTACTTAATTTTTTTTTCTATTCTGGCACTATCATGAGGGCAGTCCCACTCATAAAGTGTACTGTAGAGGAAGAATCAGCAGCATGAGAATATGAACTAGCAAGTGTGGATCTATATGCATGGTCAGAGGATCTAAGAATAGTCAACAGGAAAATACAAGTTAAAGCATGAATATGATAGCACTGAATACCTGTTAGGAAAAAAATACAATTTTAAGTTTCGGTGAGAATGGGACAGCCCCTCTGAAGCCAGTTTGGGAGCTTCTTAAAAGTTAACATACTAGAAATAATACAATTGAGAATCTAGAAGACATTAGGCATATTAATTGCTTCTTAGATGTAATACAAAAGGAACAATCCATAAAATAAATAATTGATAAGTTAGACTCAATTTAAATTAAAAATCTCTGCTTCCCAAAAGGTACTATCAAGAAAATGAAAAGGCAACACACAGACTGGCAGAAAAATATCTGCAAAAGACACACCAGAAAAGGACTTTAATTCAAAATACATAAATAACTCTTAAAACTCAGCAATAAGAAAATGAGCAGCCCTATTGAAAAATGGGCAAAAAGCCGGGCTCGGTGGCTCAACCTGTAATCCCGCGCCTTTGGAAGGCTGAGATGAGTGGATTGCCTAAGCCTATGGGTTCGAGACCTGTCTGGGCAAGCGAGACCTCATCTCTACAATAAATCAAAAAATTAGCCGGGCATGGTAGCATGCACCTGTAATTCCGGCTACTCGGAAGGCTGAGGCTGAAAGATTGCTGGAGTCCAGCAGGTCAAGGCTGAGGTGGCCGGGAACGGCCACTGCACTCCAGTCTGGGTGACAGAGTGAGTCTCCAACTCAAAAAAAAAAAGAAAGAAAGAAAACTGGGAAAAAAAAAAAGTTGAACGGAAACGTCATGAAAGATATACAAATAGAAAATAAGCAAACAAAAAAGTTTGGCATCATATGCCATTTGAGAATTACAAATTAAAATAACAATGAGATTTCACTTACACTCCTATTAGAATGACCAAAGTCCAAAACACTACCAAGACCAAATGCTGGCCATGATGTGGACCCAATACTAATTCTTATTCTTTTCTGGTGGGAATGTAAAACAGTAGAGGCACCTTGAAAGCTTGGGAGTTTGCTTATAAAACTAAACATACTCTTAACATATAAGCCAACAATCTACTCCTTGGTATTTGTGAAATGTCCACACACAATTTGCACATGGATATAGCAGCTTTACTGATAATTACCAAAACATAAAAGTTGCAAAAATGTTCTTCTGTAGGAAAATGGATAAATAAATTGTAGTGCATTTTTATTCTGCACTAAAAATGAGCTATCAGGCAATAAAAAGGCATGAGAAAACTCTTAAATGTTAAGTGAAAGATGTCAAGCTGAAGAGGCTACATAATGTATGATTCCAACTATATGGCATTCTAGCAAGGAAAAAAAAATGGTAATAAAAACAAGATCAGTGTTTCCCAGGAGTTAGGGAATAGAAAGAGATAAATGGGCAGAGTACTGAGAGTTTTTAAGGCAACACCATTATTCTGTTTGAGACTTTAATAGTAAATACATGTTATTATGCAATTGTCCAAAGCCATAGAATGTACAATACCTAAACTGAATTGTCATGTAAGCTATACTGGGTGATAATGTGTAATTGTCAGTTCATTGATGGTAACAAATGTACCAGTGCATGTTGATACTGGGCGAGGTTGTATGGGAAAGTTAGGGAATATGTGAGAACTCTCTGTGCTTTCTGATCAGTTGTGCTGTGAACCTAAAATTGCTCTAAAAAACTAAACTATTTTTTTTTACAAGGTGCCATGGTCTGAATGTTTGTGTCCCCCATCAAATTAATATACTTTAATCCTAACCACCAAGGTGAATATATTAGGAGGTGGAAACTTTGGGAGATTATTAGTTCATGAGTTAGAGCCCTCATGAATGGAATTACTTTTCTTATAAACGGTACCCTAAAAAGCACTCTTATTCTCCTTATCCAATGTAAGAACACAACAAGAAGAGGACACATATCTTGGCACCTTGATCTAGGACTTTCCAGTCCCCAGAACTGTGAAAAATAAGTCTCTGTTGTTTATAAGCCACCCAGTTTATAATATGCTGTGATAGCAGCCTAAGCAAACTAAGTCAAAAGGAAGACTACATTATCAAATGTCCCAACATCCTCACTTTTAATTTCCCGAAAGATATAAAAACTTAGACTCATAAAAGTCTACATTTAAATGTTTATAAAAACTGTGTTTACAATCTTAAACATCAAAGGCAACCCAAATGTTCTTCAGTTAGTAAAAAAAAAATAAAAATAAAACATGGTATATACACACAAATGGAATATTACTCAACAATAAAAAGAGACAAACTTTTGAGCAGGTAACAACACGAGTGAATCTCAAATGTGTGATGCTATGACAAATAAGTTTTCTGAGGCTAAGCACTGTATGACTTCATTTATATCTAATTCTGCAATAGACAGTCGTATTGGGGGGAAGATACATCACAGGTTGCCAGTGGACAAAAGTGAGGAAAGAGTTGGACTACAAAGAGAAAGCACAAGGGAGTTCTTTTGAGGAAGTGGTGGAACTTTATCTGGGTTGTGGTTATGTTTACTTGACGCAGTCAGTGCCTTGATCAAAATTCACAGAATTGCACACATGTGTATATAAAAAGTGTGAGTTTTATAACAACTATGTTAAGCACACAAAAAGAAAGTATGTCCATTGTATCCAGATTTTCTATTTTCAAGAAAAATAAAATTGCTTTTTTAACCTGCTGATAATTAAATCATGACTTATATTTTAAATATTTGCTAGTCTAAAAAAGCATATCTACTTGTCAAATGCAAAACTGAGAAGCCACTAAATGATAACTTTTTTTGAGAACACTATATTGCAATTGCTTTTCTAATGTACTCTTTTAAGTACAGCAACTGTGTGTTTTTCCCTTATATCCATAGTATCTAGCACAGCACTTCAGTAATTGTGAGTAAAGTGTACAGGGTTGAGTATTTGAAGTTGTCTTTTTTTACATACTCATGGATTTAGAAATGTATGCAAGAAAGATTTTTTGTTTGCATTATCACATGGTTGCCTCCATGGGGGATCTTGTGGTTAAATGAAGGTGATGAAGGGAGACTTTTACTTAATACTGTTTTGTGTAGTTGAATTTTGTAAGACTGCATTATGATTCAAAAATAAATAAGATCTTACTAAAAGACTGTAGTTGTGGCAGAACATCATATAAGTAGCAAATATGATGTCATTTTAAACATATAGATCTAGGTTTTGAGAAATAAGCAGACTATTTTGCCAGTAATCTTGAACTAAGAAAATTGTACATCTCAAGAAATGCTAAATTACATGGCATTTTAAGAAAATTTTTGCCATATAGGCATAATTAGTGGAACTAAATGCATTTGTCTGTAAAAGAATATGAAGGTAAAAGTTAGATCTTGAGATAATTTGTGTCTTGTCCTGCTTAGTTCACTTTCATTATGAGACTAGATACTTTATTTTTTAAAAAAAGATATTTGTTTCTCACATTTCTGAATCTGAGAAGTCCAAGATTAAGTCATTAGCAGGTTTGATGTCTGGCACAGGTATGGTCTTCCTAGATTTCACTGGCAAGGTGCTCTATCATGGTGGAAAAGCAGATGAGCAAAAATGGCCAGATGCTGTGTGAATCCTCCTTTATAAAGACCTTATTCCCATTCACAATGTTTCCTCCTCATGACTTAATCGCCGCTTAAAGGCTTCATCTCTTAATATTGTCAAATTGACAATTAGGTTTCAGTACATGAATTTGGGGAGATTTTCATACCAGAGTAGTATGTCATGCTAAGTTGTTCCTATTTCAACCTGAATGTAATGAGGAGTCAATAAAACAAGCAAAATGAAAATTTAATTTGACTTTAATAATGATCCATCCATAGTAAAAGGAATGACAATGAAGGAGCACCCCCCCCCAAAAAAAATCCAGAATTATTCTTTGTAGGACTGGCTTCTTGTTGTACAAGCTTCTTCTGCTAGGTGAGTGTTCTAGAAACCCATTAGCATCAGTGTACCAGCTACCATTGTTGTGAGAGACTGCATTCTACTTCAGTGAATTTTTTTGGAGATTCTTTCAATATTTTTGCACATTTCCTGATATACAGGTGACTTACAAGCACACCTGTCGACAGCATGCTGAGTGTTTAACCATTTTTTACCAAAAACAGCATGATCCCTATTCTCCACCCTCCCTATCCACCTGATCTCACATTGAACAACTTTTTTAGTTACGCTGGATGAAAAAAGTCCTGAAAGAGAAACATTTGCTGGTGTGGAGGAGGTGAAACAAAACATGGCACAAGCACTAAAAGGCATCTAAATTGACAAGTTCAAAAACAGTTCTGAGCAGTGGAAAAAGCTTTTTGATAGGTGTGTTGAATCAAATGGGGAGTATTTTGAAGTTGAGTGAACGATAAACATGAAAAAAATACACAATTCTTTACAAATAAATTCTGAGTTTTGGAGTGTCCCCTCATATATTAAAATAGCCTATATAAGGAACAGGTAGACTAATTTAAAGGATATTATAAAAGTTCAGTCAAAATAAGATGAATGCTTTACTTAACTTGGCAATGTTACATATAAGTATTTAATGTAATTATTTTAAGATTTTTAAACGTAATAATGAGATGTAAAACAAAGATATTTACATATTTTTAAACTAATGATAAAAAATGAAAACTACAGAAACACTTTAAATACAATGTTAAGTTTACTAAGCAGCAGTAGTTTTCTTATTTAAGACATTTTTTTCATTGCTTCCTGAAATTCTAATAAATGTGTTTAGAGGTATAATGCTAAATTATGCATATATGTATATATCTACATCTATATCTATAAATATGTATTTTAGCAATTTAGTGAGTCTTATATTACCTCACACTTTCTTTTTCTTTTAAATGTTCACTTTCTAAAGTTCTTAGGAGATTGTGTGAAATCAGGTTTTATCTAGAAATTCACCTATTGTTGTTCATGTTCTCATTACCCTACATCTTTTTTACCATTCTTCATTCTGTTATACCCACACAGGCTTCATTTACTGTGTAAGTATAAATACAAATGTTAAAATCATATGCAACCAATTCTTGAATAGTATCTCTATTAAGAATAGTCTAAGAACTCCAGCCTAGGCAACGGAGTAAGATTCCACCTCAAAAAAAAAAAAAAAAAAAAAAAAGAAGTATAGTCTAAGAAAATAAATTCTTCAATTTTTAGCATTAGTTTTGTTTCCTATCATATGCACCTTCACTTTTTACAGAGCTTACTAGACTAATAATATAAATTCAATTTTTCACATAAATACACTAAATTTTTGAGTAGTATGATGCTCCTATTGAGTATAAATTTTCCACCACCTTTAATCAAATAAATAGTTTACGACACCCCTAGGGAGAAAATCTTGATTTCCAGAAGAAGACTCATGCAGTGTTTTAGATTAAACCATCTTCTAAAGCTCTACACACAATGGGAATATTTTCACTATATGCATTAAGGCACCAGTAACTTTTCTACATAAGAGCACTTATCACTGTTGTACTTGGATATCCTTTCAGGGGGCCAGAAAATGCAGATAAGATTTTTTGTAAAATAAATCCTGGTAATGTCTAGTCTGTAGGAGATCAGAAATTGTCAGCAGAAAACAAGCTTTAGTTTAAAACCTAAACATAAATACTCATTGAATGAAATGTTTCTTAGTCCAAAAGTTTGAAATCCTTATTTTCAAGTATTTCCTTGTGAAATTATTGATAAAAGTCAAAAGTAGGGGATGGGTAGGGAAAGAGCATGAGAGTGTTAACAACAACAACAACAACAAAAATCATATGAACAACAGACTCAGTGGCTCAGCCTGTAATCCCGTGCTTTGGGAGGCCAAGGTGAGTGGATTGCCTGAGCCCGCGGGTTCGAGACCCGCCCGGGCAACTTGGTGAGCCCTCATCTCTACAGTAAATAAAAAAATTAGCCAAGCGTGGTAGCACGTGCCTGTAGTTCCAGCTACCTGGAAGGCTGAGGCGGAAGGATCACCAGAGCCCAGCAAGTCGAGTCTGCGGTGGCCAGGAGCAACCACTGCACTCCAGTCTGGGTGACAGAGTGAGACTCCAACTCAAAAAAAAAAAAAAAAAATCATATGAAAAAATCTTCAAATATGTTGAATTTATTTAAAAATTTTAAGAAAGAATTATAACCTGATGTGCTCAGCCATGGCAAACCACATATGCATCTGAAGAGGGTAGAGTAAAGAAAAACTTACATTGGTAGAAAGAGAAGTTCACATAAGCTGCTTGGAAACAAAGTTCATTGGTTTTGGAGACTCAAAGCCAGAATGGCATCAGTTCAGTGGTGGAGATGCCATTACTGGGCAGGTGTTCTTTTGAGCCTACCTTATCCAAATTGTTGCCAACTTTAGGAAAGGTTAAAAATAAGTCTTTCCTAGAAGAAATTATTTCCTGAACAAAATTTCCAAAAATAATTTCTTGTGTAATTATTTTAGGAAGTTCTTAAGACAGTCTTTCTCTCAGAAGTGCAAGCATGAATTCTCCTCTTTCATGCCTTCTGGCTCTAGTTTGTGTATGACAAGTGATTTTATCCTTATATCTGCAACTGTCATATTTCCCTATTTCCCTCAAGATCATTCTCCAAAATCATCACTGATCAATTAGCCTGTAGTCATGCTTTGAGTGTTCCTTGGTGCCAAGATAAACCAATCTCAGTTAGTTGGTCTTCGTGAACCACATGTGTGGAATGTGACCAATAATTGGAAGTTAGTGCCAAAATCCTTTTTGTCACATCTGAGCAAGAAGGAGTCTGAAAGGAAGAGTTCTTAGGCTTAGTCTTTTCTGGATTTTGTTATTAAGTGCCGGAGACCAGCTCCAGTCAGGTTCAGGGTACCCCAAAGGTGGAGATGGCATTGGCGATTGGGGGAAGAAGAAGAGAGAGAGAGAGAGAGAGAGAGAGCGAGAGAAAGACTGGACTCCAGTCTAGTGCAGAAGCGATGTGTGTGTATTGGGAATTACAACGGGTCTTTTATACACAAAGTCAGATGTGGGAGGGGTGTCCCCCACCTACCAGAAACCTTAATCCATGAAAACTTAATCAATGATTGCCTTTAAACCCTTTTCATGTGATAATCTTAAAATCCCATAACAAAGGATAACCTAATCTGTGACTGACATATTCTATAAACCTTTTTCATCCTAAACTGATTGATTAATGCCAAGTTAAAACAATTCTATAGAAGCTTAAGTATTTACTTTACAAATGAAAGTGGCCCATCCCAGAATGTTTGGAATGTGGCCCAGTCCAAAGTTCACAGTGGACTACCTGCAAGTAACCCAGCTGCATTCTTTCAACAAAATGGCTGTCTTCTAAAACTGTATTCTACAATTTACACCTTCAATAAATCCTAAGAT
This sequence comes from Cephalopachus bancanus, assembly GCA_027257055.1. Lineage (NCBI taxonomy): Eukaryota > Metazoa > Chordata > Mammalia > Primates > Tarsiidae > Cephalopachus > Cephalopachus bancanus. The sequence goes on along the minus strand of JAPVLO010000108.1, from coordinate 15,953,216 downwards.
CATGACCCAGAAGCCTGTGACCAATACTAAGGCTCTTAGATGTGACATGAGTTTGAATTATAAGTTGTGTGAAAGCCAAAACTGCAGTTTGTGGAAGAATGGGAGCAATGAGCTTCTAAAGTTAGCTTGTGTTTATCCTGATCTCAGAGTTTCTATGTTTTGAGCTCACAGGAGCTTAATCTGGTTAGTGCTGAGTAGAAACGGGGAGGAAATGGGGTCAATAGTTCCCGAACGCTTCCTAGTGGTCTCAGGGTCAACGGCCCTTCCTGATCCCTAACGCTAAATGGACTTCCGTGGCCGGCTCCCAACAATTAAGTTTGATTTTGTCCGTTCCATAGATATTGACTATCAATTTAAGATATTAGGAGCTGCATTTCTGCAGAAATTTGATAATAGACACATATTTCAGAAATAAAGAAAGAGAGAAGGCAAAAAGAACAGTAATATAACAACTTCAGCTTGCCTGATGGTTTTAAGCCATAAACTGAGATGTAAAGGTAACCAATTGAACAAATCAAATGACTGGGTGAGATCTGTCATCGCCACATGGCTTGTTGTCTTATTTTATGTAACTATGTCTCAACTACAGAGGAGTATATCCAAGTACAGCATGTAGTATTAGCAAAAGTACAGACACTACCTTGATTATCTAAGTAATCAGGAGTCATTCTGATGTCTAAAATTATTCTGGCAAGAGGAAATAAGTGCTGCCTTGCAGTGATAGTCTTTGCAGTGGAGTTTGCAAAGTTATGAAGGGTAATAAATAGACTTTGAATCATTATTTCATTGGCTCAAATTTTACCCTAGGGAAGGATTCTTCATATGAAAGCAACATAGGAAGGATTATCATCATTAAAGAGTCATGAGGGGCCGGGAGCAGTGACTCAATCCTGTAATCCCAGCACCTTGGAGGACTGTGGCGAAAGGTTGCCTGAGCCTGCGGGTTCTAGACCAGGCTGGACAACATGGTGAGATCTCATCTCTGCAATAAATTAAAAAAATTATCCAGGCATGGTAGCGCACACCTGTATTTCCTGCTACTTGGAAGGCTGAGGTAGAAGGATCACTGGAGTCCGCAGGTTGACGCTGGGGTGGCCGTGCACATGCTACTGCACTCCAGCCTGAGCGACAGAGTGAGACTCCAACTCAAAAAAAAAAGAGTCATGAGGAGGTGTTTTCCTGGTTCTGTGATGTAGCATGAGTAGGGCAACCCAATGATTGCCCAATAATCAGATTCAGACCTATTATGTATGGACAATAAAGCAGTAAAACATTCAGCCTTCACTGAGCTACTGTTATCTAGGTATCTAGGAGGCCCATGCTGAGGCACCTCACCGCAAAACAGATGCATATATATATACACATACATACACAATAAGAACACAGATAATTCTTTCATCTGTATTTTTTGTATAAGACAGAATTATCCCAGAGGTCAGCTGGGTTACTACATCTTGTTAATGACCCGTCCTCCTTAAATCAGTCCTGATAATTTTTTCTACATATGTTAGGAAAGCCCACTGAATGGTTCAAGAGGAATGATCCATTGTATATTTCTGAGGCTCAATTGAAGAAGGTGAAGCAGGAAACAGGAGTGGAGGGTAAATTAGAAAACTAAACCCTATAAGAAGTCCAATGGTATAATTTGTATAAGTGATTAGAGTTGAGATGTGAGTGAAATTCTTGACAGGTAAAAATTAGAATCATATACAGACAGGTTTTTGACAACAGATGAAAATATTAGTAATATTTCCCCTGTTCACCTCCCCCAAGTCAACAGACTGGGAAATGAAGACAAAGGCATTGTCTTTCTAGGAAAAAGGGGGAAAATAAGGCAAGAATTAGAAATAAGGAACGATTACACAAGCTTGGTCCGGATATTTTGGGAAAAGATGACTACTCTGATGTCATCTGCTTTAAATCCTAGAAATTTTTAATTTTAATTTGTCAACAGGTGTGCAAATCCACTCTAAAGGTGATGTCTCCTTCAGATGAGAGACATGTATTCACATCCAGGAATCAGTATCTTTAAGTATGATTAAACAATGTTTAGTTTATATGATCTGATTTGGGCCTTTCCTGAGAGGCTGGAAGAAGAACTTTCTGTGAATGCCTTTTGCTTTTCTTTTTTTGGGGGGTAGGGAGGGGGTTAGGATTCATTTTTATTATTATTTTGTAAAAAATAATCAGCATGTGAATCTGGGGGGCAGGGGAGGGACATTCAGACCAAAGCATAGAGAAATATCACTGACACTATCCCCCAAACAAAATAAGATATCTTGTAGTTCCCAGGTGTTTATGCTTCTTTTCTTTAAATGTTCTTATTTCCAATTTGCTTTTGACTAATAAATATCTTTTTCGATAGACAAAACTTTGCTGTTGTTACAGTGTTTTGCATCTTCATCTCCAAGAACAGTATTGTGAAAAGATTGCTCTACCAGAATATAATTAGTATTATAGCCTCGATTATACATTATAAAATTGAAGCATTTCACCTTTTATTAATTTTGGGTCAAAAGTAGCTGGGGTAAAATACATGGGACATCCAACAATTACCTCCAATAATAAGAACTTATACAATTCAAAGAGTGTGGCCCTTAAGTTCAGGCAGGAATTTTGGTCACAGTTGAGTTTACGATTTCCATGATGTCACATAAGTATTAGGAGTACCATTTATTGTTCAACCAGTCCAGAGGACTGGAAATAATAAGCACAATGAAAGTGCTGCAAGACTGACCAGATAGTGCACAATTGTTTTATCTCATGCCCAGTAAAATAAGTTCCTCAGTTGCTGTGCAGCTTAAGGGAGAGATTCCAGGTGGTAATTGTTTTCTCTAATAGGGCACTAACCACTGCTGAGGTGGTGGCCTGTCAACAGGGGAATGCTTCAACAAATGGAAAAGCATACGGACCATGACTGAAATATACTTGTACCCATGTGAGGGAGGTTCCTGAATAAAACCCATCAACCAAATCTTGAATGATCCAAGAGGAATGTTAAAATGGCCAGAGGCTGGGTACTGGTTTTTCAAAGTTTAAGACAGATGGGGCAAGCCAGATAAGCACTTTGGTAGCTTTATTAATGCTATCTCACCTGAACTATTTTATAAAAGTGATACTCTTTTATGCCTAATGACTTAAATCATGTACAGTAGTTAAGAGCAAAAATTTCACAGAGTCTGACTGGACGGGCTTTCTATTTGTCCCAGACCACAGTTGCTCTTTGTCATTAATCAGCAGCCATTATCCCCTCCCCCTTTTTTTTCAGCTTCTGTTGCCCAATTTTGTGCATCTTTAGTAGTTATTTTAAGGTTACCTTTGGGAAACTTTTGCAAATAGGCCATGGCATGGCTTTGATTAGTAAGGCCTTAAGGGGAGCATGATTTGCTGGACTATTAATAAGATGTAGTTCTCTAGATACCAAGGAGGCTAGTTTTGTTTTGTTTTGTTTTGTTTTGCTTTGTTTTGTTTTAATTTGAGTTGGAGTCTCACTCTGTCGCCCAGACTGGAGTGCAGTGGCCGCTCCGGGCCACCGCAGCCTCGACCTGCTGGGCTCCGGCGATCTTTCCGCCTCAGCCTTCCGAGTAGCCGGAATTACAGGCGCGCAACCACGCGCGGCTAATTTTTGATTTATTGTAGAGATGAGGTCTCGCCAAGTTGCCCAGGCAAGTCTGGAACCCGCCGGCCCAGGCAATCCACTCACCTCAGCCTCCCAAGGCGCGGGGTTACAGGCTGAACCACCGAGCCCGGCGGAGTCTAGTTTTAAATGGCCAAAAACTTTGGTAATGTCTAGAGCGGCAGGTAGCTGTATTGCATTTAGTAATTCTTTTACATCTAATCCATTCTTTGGTTTGTCTTTACTGAGAGTGAACAAGCCTCCATGCTACAACAGCGTTCCAAAATCATGATCAACTCCAAAAGGATACCTACTGACTGTATAAAAATAAAGTTTTTCCTTTGGCAAAGAGACAGGCTCCAGTGAGGGCAGCTGGCTCCGCCGACTGGCTGCAGGGTCTAAAGACCAAGGGGCGGCCTCCACAATTTCAAAGGAGGATAACTGTGTATTCTGCACAATAATTACTAGTGTCATTCTTTAAATATGAGCCATCGGTAATAGAGAGCAACTCAGCATTGTCCAGGGGAGTCTCTTGAAGATCCTCCAGAGGAGTTAAAAGATGGTCTGTCGGGGATTGGCAGTTATAAGGCATCCTTTTTTGAAGGAAGGGCCAAGGGAGTTAAGGTTACTGCAGCATGAGAGATGTGAGGAACAGCAAGTAGAAGTTAATGGACTGACAAGAAGATACTGAGTGTGATGTGAGTTAATTTAAGAGAGCTTCCACAGCAAGAGAAACAAATACACATAGAAGGGATCCCATGGCTACCTCCTACGTTGCCTTGACTAGCAGATGCAGCAAGGACAGCTCTAGAGCATGGTGTTACTCTCCATGCTTTTTGATTAAGGACCCTACAGTGTTTTCTTCTTTTTTCATATATGAAGACAAAAAATGGAGTTCATTCATAAAGAGATAGTTATTTGATTTAGCAGCGAGAGGATGGTATTATTTTTGATCTCTAAATAGGGAACAACATAGTGAATTAAATAATTTGAGGAGTTGGGGTACTTCAAGGTTGAGTCAGGACAATTTGGTCACAATCTAAAATCATTTTCCCCTTTTAAGAAAAAAAAAAAATTCCAGCATGATATTTCCCCAGAAAAAAAATATGCCCAAGGAATTGAACAGGGTTCAGAACTGACAACCAAAAGGGTGTGGGTGTTTTGCAGTGGGTCAAGAATAAAAGGAATGGGTTGTGAAGCTAAAGCACTTAAAGTCTTATTGGAAACCTCTACTTTTTGCAGTAATTTATTATTCCAAGGCAGGGACTGATTGAGACTGGTGGGTTCATAGGAATCATCACTGTGTTTTATTTTTAAAGGACAGGTTATAAAAGGATCTCATTCAAAATTAAGGGGAACCAAGGAATCCTGAAGGATAGATAATTTAGACAAAGAAAGACAAAGAGCAGAAGAGGAGGTAAGGGAAAGGGAAGTCTCCCCTGGAGAGGAAAGAATATGTGTTTCTGAGACCTTTTTGTTCTTCCATAATTGTTTTCTCCTCTCAGTCCATTTGAAGATAGTATTTTATAGGGAGGAAATTTTAGAATCCTGAATGTGCATAGAAGCTCTGAGGTGCCATTTGAAGTATACCTTCCACTCAAATTGTTTAATTTTAGGACTACAGTCTTTTAGTTTAGTCCTAAGAAATACAGTTTTGGAAAACTTAAAAAGACTCCTAGGATGGCCACTGAAAGTCTAAGTCAGTTTCAGTGCACTTTGTCCACTGATTGAAAAACATGATAGGACCATAATTTTTAAGCATAAAACTGTCGAGGGTCCCAGAAGAGGAACCATTTTAGCATGCTTTGGAATTTTGGGATCCAATTCTATTTTTTATTAATCACAAAAGGTGTTCATGAACATAGAAGAAAGGCCAATGGACAATCGAAAGTATAAACATATACATTCAACTCAGAATAAAACTGAAGCCAGAAAGGCAATTTGTAGAAATGGGTTACAAAGAATACAATCATAGATTAGCCATTTTCAAGGTTTGCCAAGCTCCTGTGAAGTTAATCTTGCTCAGGGCCATCGCTGACACCAGATTATGTTAACAAAAACAAAAAACAAAAAAAAAGTAAGGCAAAAAAATCTCCAAATAAGCTGAATTGAACATAAACTAGAAAAGAGGATTATGACCTGAGATACACAACTATGGCAAGCCACATATGCCTCTGACTTTTTTTTTTTAATTGAAAAAGAGGATGTTCACATAAGCTCCTTGGACAGAGCTTATTGGTTTTGGAGACTTAAAGCCAGAGTTGGTGCCTGTTCAGTAGTAGAGATGCCTTTACTGGGCCAATGTTCTTTCAAGAGCATTTTATTGCTCTAACTCTAAAGAAATATTTTTTTGTGTGTGTGGGGTTATTTTAGAAAGGACTTGAAATAGTTTTCCTCTCAGACATGCAAGTTCTAACCCTTCACTTTCTGCTTTCCTGGCTATAGTTTCGTTTTTTTTTTTTTGTCTGACTGAAAGTGATTTCATCTTGGTGCCTGTAATTTTCACGAGGGAGAAACAGAGGAGAAAATATACTTATTATTTTTGAAGGACTGCTATGCAACTTATATTTTAGTATAGAGAAAAAAGGTAATGACTATTTTAATGTTTTAATTAGGAATGTATACTTGTGAATTCAATAAAAAGTGAAAACATTTCTAACAAATAAGGAATTGTAAAAAAAGTGAAAATGCAGGTATATATATATAATAAACAATAATTTTAAAACTTGAGGCACCTTAGCTGTACATATGATACTGTTATTTAGTTTTGTCTGGCTTACTGCATAAGACAGTTGCCCCATTGCTCAAAATTAATAGATATATTGGTGTGGTTTCCCACCATTTGACAACAATTGATAACAGATATCATTTTATTTGGGAATTGAGAATTCCTTTGACATGTTTATATTATTCTTTAGTAAAAAATTACAAACATCTAACTTTCAGCTCTAGATGTGAGTACTATGTATTTCTGTATTTATTTTTGAGATGTAGACTCACTGTGTTGCCCAGATTAGTCTTAAAATCAAGTGACTTTCCCACTTTAGTTTCATGAGTAGATAGGATTATAGGTATGTGTCACCAAGTCTGACTAGTTTTGAGTACTTTTAAATACATGTAGTTTGCTAAATTCTACTCTGGCTGGACCATAAAAAAAGGAGAGAAAGACTATGCATTTTCATCATCAATTGTTTTTAGTTCATTTTATTGAAATCTTGATAGACTTCCAGGCAAGATGACACAGAACAGGTCTGACTGTGAGAGTCTGCAAAAGCAAGTGCCCATAAACTCTCTGCATGAGTGGGTGCGTACAGGTGAGTAAGTGAAAGTCCATCTGGGGGAACACTCGGGTTTATGCACTCTGGGGTCTCCTCTGGAGATGACCCACTGAATGGACAGATTGTAAGGCAGTGGGAAAGGGATTCCATGGGGCCCAGACACTTGTCAGCAGATACTGGGATCTGCAGATATCTTCTGGATCTCAACTCCCCCTTAATTAAATCTCAAAACTGCAAAAAGCACAGGTCCTCACCCCAGTCCAGACTCAGAATTGAATAAAACCAGATCTAAATAAGGAAGAATAAGAGATTGAGCAAGCAGAAATAAAAGCTATTCCCCCATCACTGAACAACAGAATTAAAGAAATGTAAAAACCAAAAGGTGGGGGAAGAAAATATACACAAATGAAGAAAGAAAAAGGATGAATATGAGTCTCACACAGACCCCTTGGGAGGTCAGCAACTGAAAATACAGACTCCAGAACTCAAACAATGAAGAGCCCCCAGAATGACTGGTCTCAAACCACCAACCCAGATATCAAAAATAGAAAGAATAAATAGAAATAAGAAGAGACGAGAAAACAGTGGAATCAATAACTAAAATCAAAGCAATAAAGAATACAGTGAATGAGTCGCGCTCGGTGGCTCAGCCTGTAATCCTGCGCCTTTGGGAGGCTGAGGTGAGTGAATTGCCTGAGCCCGCAGGTTCGAGACCCACCTGGGTAGAAAGACCTCATCTCTACAATAAATCAAAAAATCAGCCAGGCGTTTTAGCGCATACCTGTAATTCTGGCTACTTGGAAGGCTGAGGCGGAAGGATCGCCAGAGCCCAGCAGGTCGAGGCTGCAGTGGCCGGAAGTGGCCACTGCACTACAGTCTGGGCGACAGAGTGAGACTCCAACTCAAAAAAAAAAAAAGAATACAGTGAATGAAATAAATAACAAATTGATAAGCATGAGAAGCAGAATTAGTCAAGCAGAAGAAAGAATCTCAGAGCTTGAGGACCAAAATATGGAACTAACCCATCCTGTTAAAAACATAGAAAAGAAGTTTAAGAAGACAAAACAAAACCTCCAAGAGATGACCGATTATTTCAAGAGGCCAAACCTAAGATTAATTGTAATCCCTGAGGCAGGTAGAGAAACAGAGACCACCCTGAAATAAACATTCCATGAAATTATCCAAGAAAACTTCATCAGATTGACAAGCTTCTGCAAAGGCAAAGAAACCATCAAGAGAGCAGGGAGACAGCTTACAGTCTGGGAAAAAATATTTGCCAACTATATTTCTGACAAAGACCTAACATTTAGGATCGATAAAGAACTCAAAGTGCCAAAAAGAAAAAAAACAAAACCAAAAACAAAATAGCCCCATTACAAAGTGGGCAAAAGATATGAATTGGCACTTCTCAAAAAAAGACATGCAAGCAGTCAACAGATACATAAAAAATGCTCACCCTCCCTAGTCGTCAAAGAAATGCAAATTGAAACCATACTGAGATACCACATAATTCCAATCAGGATGGCCATCATCAATAACTCAAAAAACAACAGATGCTGGAGAGGATGTGGTGAAAAGGAAGCACTCCTACACTCTTGACGGGATTATAAACTAGTACAGCCTCTGTGGAAAACAGTGTGATTATTCCTAAAAGATGTATATAATTCTAACTTTCCTCATCTCATCAGTGATACTGCCATTTAAATACAAGAGATTCAGAGAACCCCAGCAAGACAACAAAGATCTAAAAATTGACTTCCAATATGACCCCACAGTCTCCCTACAAAGAACACACCTGGAGGAACTCAAATCACTCTATGAAAAAGATACTTGCACAAGCATGTTTATTGCAGCATTGTTCACAATTGCAAAAACATGGAACCAACAGGTCTGCCCATCAAAAGAGGACTGGATAAAAAAATGTGGAACATATACACGATGGAATATCACACAACCATAAAGAAGGACAAAATTATGAAGTTGGTAGTAACTTGGATGGACTTAGAGGCTATAATACTGATTTATCACAGAAACAAAGAACCTAGTATCATGTGTTCTCACTCTTGAGAGGGCCTTGAACAACTATTGTAATACTAAAAGAAGGGTATTGGCAATAGTTGGAAATTGCTAGGGGAGGCTGGGGGCAGGTTGGCAGTTGTGGGAAACTGCCAGGGGAGGCAGCTCATCAACAAGGGTATCTGCATAATGAGCATTTGTATTCCTAACCCTGAATTGTACCCCACATATATAAAATTTAAAAATTCAAACTAAATAAATACATACATATAAAGTTATAAAAAAAGAAATCTTATTTATTTTTTGCTTGATCCTTTAATATGGCTTATCTTTATTAGAGTCATAGAGCTGTATGGATTTTTAAAAATGAAAAGAAATAGACAAAGTTGATTTTTATTTAAAAAGGAAAATAGAGCCGGGCTCGGTGGCACAGCCTGTAATCCCGCGCCTTTGGGAGGCTGAGGTGAGTGGATTGCCTAAGCCCGCGGGTTCAAGACCCGCCTGGGCAGCGAGACCTCATCTCTGCAATAAATCAAAAAAATCAGCCGGGCGTGGTAGCCCATGCCTGTAATTCCAGCTACTTGGAAGGCTGAGGCGGAAGGATCGCTGAGCTCAGCAGGTCGAGGCTGCGGTGGCTGGGAGGGGCCACTGCACTCCAGTCTGGGTGACAGACTGAGACTCCAACTCAAAAAAAAAAAAAGGGAAAATAGAATATATTACAAAACTTACTATAGAAATCTGAGACAGGTAAATTATGGAGATTTTATAAAGCAGAGGACAGGTTAAGGAAGGACAATTAGACAGCAGACATAAATGAAAACTTTACAGAGGTTTTTTGGATAAAAAAGCAGAAAAATATTTTGAAGAACAGTTGTTGTAATATTTGAAATTGGGGAAGACTCATGACCATTAGAAAAATAGTCATTTCAGCCCTTTTTGAAAACATTAATAAAAAATATAAATTATTTGAATTGTTGGCATTACTGTTTAGAAAATTAAGTTAAAATATTTTCCTGGATGTCTGACAAGTGTCTAGATGATACCTAAATTTAACTTCATATTTACTTAAATAAATTTATTATATAATGCATCAAGCTCTTGATTTGACTTCTTTTTTAACTTTCGTGACGTCTAAATATTTTATACTACAAAAAACTTCTCTTTGCATTAGACATAATTTCACATTTCAAACTACGTACTCTTTAATTCTACAATTGCTATCAACAGCTACAAAAACAGCAGGCATTTTTATTGCTTTATTATCACTTGATTGCTATTTTGTAAGAAACTTTAGAAAGCTTCTCCTTCCCAAAGGCTAAGCAGAAATAATCTTCTAAAACACAAATAATTATGAATGTATTCATATATAAATATATATATATTCAAATTATTCCTTCTACCTTATTTTTTCTATTGTCCATTTAGTGCTAAGCATAAAATTTCATCAACTAAATATGACCATTATTTTTCTCTATTGTCCATTTAGTGTTAAGCATAAAATTTCATCAACTAAATATGACCATTTCTATGCATTTGTGTTTTATGGCAATACCTATGGTTGCTCATGTTAATATTATTTATTTGCAGGTGGAAATATTTGAAAAATATTCATTATAAACTCGGAAATTGTTAGGCTTATTTATTTTAATATTAATTATTTTAAGATGTAAATAACTAATTATCTAAAGTTTATTTATACATAAGAAGATATATTCAGGCATTATTAATTAAGTTTATCATTTTGCTTGATAAAGTCAAAATAAAAGTATCTGGTATAACTTTCATCTCCTTAAAATATATTTAATTAGCATGATTTCAATGTGTCAGAAACATTTGCATTACTGATAGCATAATATTTTGAAATAAAAAAACATCGGTTATAAAAAGTATATGACAAAGAGGCAAGTGCATGCTCTCAAAATAATTGTAAAAATTTAAAATATCAAGGGAGATCCAACTCATTTTAATGAATCCTTGAATGCCACTTGAATATGGTTCATATATATCATATGACAGCTTTAATCCTGTTAATTAATTCATAGGCTTGAAGTCTTGGGGACTTTATTTTACCCTTCTTAAGTGAAAAAGGCTAATTCACTTACCCTTTCTAAGTGAATTACTTCTACATGGAACTTTAACTCCCTGGTTTAAGTCAAGCACTGTATTATAAATTCTCTTAAAAACCACATTCATTTCCTGCAGAACTCTAATATCAGTTGCAGTTTTGCGTTTAGTTAATGTGTATCCTGCCAGTTAAGCTTCATAAGTTCAGAGGGAAGTATATTATCTACCATCTAGCAAGAACTTTATTTATGTAATATATATATATATATTTGCTACTTTGAAAACTAAAAAAAATTAAAATAATTTACAAAATGTAGTACTAGAACTGTCTTTGTGTTGTTTTGTAAATAATGTAAAGATTAAAGTAACTATAGAAAAATAAAGAGAAAGCCAAATAGATTTGATTAAGTGAAGTTTATCAACATTTTCTGTAAAAGTGACATAATATCCTATTATATGATAGAGAATTTAATACACTGTCACAAAGTTTTAAAACATGCAGATGTTTGTTGGCTACACTTTAAAAAGTATTATAAGAAAAAAATATTACAAGGAAAAGTGATACTTCAAAAGGAATTGGCCAGTCTGCAAGCATATATGAAAGTGGCTGGGGTAAAACATTCTTTCAGTGAGTTGTAGTAGTAGAAGAGACAAGACTCTCACCTCCAGAAATTAAAAGAAAACCTGACAAATGCTTTGAATGACAAAGACCAACTTATTCTAAGTCTCCTTGCAAAGAACAAAGCATTTGTATGGTTGGCGTATCTAGTTTTTAAAATCTCAGAGTTAATTTAAATCAGAGTAAAAGTTCAATTTAGAACAAGGGCCCCAGGAAATTATTTCAGTTGGATTAAATAGTTTAGAGGAAAAGACTAATGACATGACTCTCCCACCTAGGCTTGATAGATTCCAATTTCCTGAATTACTGTGAGTGAAAGAAAGAATTTTATGGGCCAGAAAAAGCGAGAAAATATAAATAAAACTGCATCAAGCAAAGAAAAATAGGTGTGGCACTTTCAAAAGAAGTGATGTGACTTTACAAGACTAAAATGATTTGGTTATTGTCTTAGTTCAGTTTGCCATAACAAAGTACCGTAGAATGGGTGGTTTAAACAACAGAAATTTATTCCTAACCTTTCTGGAGCCTGAGACTGAGGTGTCAGCATGAACAGGTTCTGGAAGAGGCTTTCTTCTGGGTTGCAGACTGCTTTCTTCTCATTGTACTCCCATACCTTGGAAGAGTTACATGGGAGAGAGGGCAGGTTATAAGAGCAATATTCCTATTTGTAAGGCATCACTCTTTTTTCTGACCTAGTTTTCTCCCAAAAGCCCTATCTCCTCATACCATTACACTGAAGATTAGGGTTTTAACAAGAATTTTGAGGGGAAAATAAACATTCCATCCTTAACACATGAATTTTGAGGGGGAAATAAACATTCCATCCTTAACAGTCAATAAAAGGCAGAAATCAGGCTGAGAAAAGTGTTCAATCATGAAAAGAGAAACACTGAATAATAAAGAAAGGAAGCAACATTTACCATAAAAGAGTCAAGAGAGGTGATTAAAAAAAAAAAGCACTGTGAAGGTCTAAGAGATTAGTGACAAGGGTCATGGAAAACAATAACAGGGGAGTTGAATCATTGCCTAATCAAGAAACTTCTTCCTTTCCCATAGAGAAAAATTCTCAAAATTCTCACAGAAACATTTAAAAATTTATATGGAAGATTCACTCCTGTGTTTCTAACATCCTCCTTTTGAAAAAGTTGTGCTTATTGTGGGCAAGCTTTATGTATTGCAACGGTGGGAAGTAGAACAGATTTCTAATTATTGAGTAGATTTCCTGACAAAGAGACACTATGTACAAATCTTATGAAGAGATGACTGTGTATCAGTTAAAGATCCTGAATTTTGATCTGGATACAGGGCAGAGGTGGGGTTCATGGGTGTCTCCTTTAAGATGACAATAATGTAGTCTTGCTCATATAGGATTATTTAAAATACTTGGTAATTAGAAGGCCAAATTAGAGCAGCCACTAGAACTAACCGTCACATATGTTCAATTATACTTCCCTCCCTTTTGAAGTTGAACATGGCTCAGTCATTTGTTTTGGTCAAAGAATTGCTAATGTCAGTGATAAGTGTTACTTATATGCACTTACATGCACTTAAAGAACCAGTATACGATTCACCATTTTGTCTTTTCTTCACTCACTGATGTCAACAGCACTCCAGATAGTGCCTGGTCTGGTATCTTGGGTTCTCCAGAGAGGACAAGGCAAAACAGATCTCTCACATATTTAACTCATAATAAACGTTAGAAACTAACTTCACTGTTTTAAGCCACTGAAATTTGGAGTTTTTATATTATCATAAAATAGCTTAGAAATAATACTTCTATTTCTAAAAATGTTATCACAATTGATTACAGATTAAAAATTCATTAAAAGTAAATTTTTGTAATATATGTATTTTTAGAAATTGTTCATTTCTTTCAGTTCTCAAAATTATTACAAGTACTTAAGAAACGAGTTTTTATTTTTTTAGTTCATAGTTTTTATCTGTATATTAATTTTGCTTGGTTTACTTTTCTTATTGTTCTCTAAAAAGAATAAAGTCTTGTATTTATTTATTATTAATTTCCAAAACTTTCTATTAGCTAACCCATTAGTTTCTATTTTTCTCCTTTATTTATTAGGTGTGAAAGAGGCAGATATCATGAAGAAATCACAGTTGTAAGACTCAGCAAAATAAGACTGAGGAGGACTTAAAAAGAGGCTTATGCTTATATGTATGAGATACGAGCTCTTTCCAAGGACTTTCTAAAAACGCTTTTCCTTTGCCATCATTAAGTCATCTTCTCTTTTCATAAAGTTTATCACTAGACATTCTTTAGGATTCCAGCAATTCAGATAAGATAATCTGGAGAAAACACTTACCCAGTAAGGGCATGTCCACCAATAGACTGGCAACTCTGTCTTTGAGCCTCTAGAACCAGTGCACTCTCTTTCTTTCTCTTCCTTCCTTCCTTCCTTCCTTCCTTCCTCCCTCCCTCCCTCCCTCCCTCCCTCCCTCCCTTCCTTCCTTCCTTCCTTTCCTTCCTTCCTTCGTTTCTTTCTTTCTTTCTCTGTCTTTTCTTCTTTCTTTCTTTCGCTAATAAAAGCTACCTTTACCCTTACCTCAGTGACTACAATGGCAGCTTTCCATTTTATTCATTCTGGATTATAATGTGTATTTCTATTTTCAAGTATATCCAACATATTTAGAGATAATTTTATTTTACTGTTTTTTTAGATTGACTGAGGGATTATTCTATTTTTCCTATTATTATATAATTTATTTTTATTATTACTTATTACAAAATTGTTTCTTAAATTAATTAAAGTAAATATTCACTTTAGTTTTATTCTTTCTGGTTTGTCAACAAAATGATATAATTACTTTGTACTTTGCCAATGATAACATTAAATATTGGAAGGATTAATAAATTGCCTAAATTTATTTGGTTATACATGCTAGCATGAAAATAAACACAGGCAGTTAAATATTGAGTTTTTGTCTTAACAACCATAAACTGTTACTTTTTAAATTGAAGACTGCATGCAAATTTGTTGATTTATGATTGTATCATAACATCATATATATTTAAAAATATATTTTTAGACCAAGAAATTGTTAATACCATGAATTAAAATATTTTAATATTGACACATGCACTCAATAGAAAGATTTGCAAGTCTATTGAAAGTATCAATGGAATACAACATTTTCTGGGACTCCAATACTTAACTAAATTTCTTCTTCTGATTTCAATTAGGTCAATTTTTTTTACCAATTATTTTAAATGGGTAAAAACAGATTTTAAAGGTCTGCCATATCTCTTGACTTCATAAATTAAGTTTAAATAGTACTGTATGCACCTTACTGTAAAATGATTTATATATATGTAGAAAATATACAGGTTTAGAAAACTTATGCAGAAAATATGTGACAATTGATGTTACTTATGCATTCAAATAAAATGGGATATATTTATTCAAGGATTTGACTATATTTCAAAAAATAAAACAAAATAAAAAAGATGTTCACTCTGCTACATTAAGAATAATGCCAGGTTGGCAGTAGGGACACAATATCAATAAGGGTACCTGATCTCAAATCAGGCAAGGAGGGACCAAAGGTAAGCTCAAACATTACCTGTACAATGTCCATTTGTATACCTAATCCTGAACTGCACATACATCTTTAAAATAAAATATAAATTAAGATAATAATAATAATAACAGGTGAGTTATTCTGAATACTGGAGAGAAAAGTATAGGTTACATTACAAACCAAAAAAAAAAAAGTATTTATCAGGCAATGTTGCTCAGAATCACACCATTTGCATACAAAATAATAACACCCTCACAATTTAAACATACTTTCTTTTAAAATGATTTTACATTGATCTATAGCTTGCAATAAAGTAAATTTATAATATGCTGATACTGATTAGAATATCTGACAGAAAATTCTGTGGATTTTAATGTGATATCTAAACTGACAGTTGTTATCGAAAGGATAAAGTAGGTTGGAACCTATTTTTATTTTCCTAGAAATATTTACCATTTTCCCTTCTTAATTAAAGAGAAAAATGTTACATTAACCATGCTATGTAAGATATGTCATATTTTTAAATATGCCATAGTTGGTGAAAACTGCATTCATCTTCAAGAATAGCTAGTAAAAATATGACATTTAGTGCTAATATGTGTTTCCTTAAAGAAAATAAAGTAATAGAAGCAATGCTGATAACCTCTCATGCTCTAGACCATATTAACAAGAGACTGGATTTTTCTCAAAGGATTATGTAGAAGATGATGGGATAGTGGCATAAAAGAGGAGGATGGGGTTGTGTGGAGGGTACCATAATAGGGGAAAGCCATATCAGTAGGGGCTTTTTGGATGGATGATATGTCTCCTAATTCCTTGCATCCTACTGGACTAACTTGTAAGCGGACACCTTGGATAACACAGAGGAAAGTCTTTTAATGATTAAATAAGGGTTACTAGCAACCAACCTGAAGAAAGATAGACAAAACATGAGGGGTTTCCCTGTAAGAATCACAGGTGTGTGAGAGATCAAAGATACAAACTGTTTTTTTCCATAATGATGCTTTTTTCTTTTCTGTATTTGCTATGCCAACACATGATTATTTTTTTTTTAATAATCAATATTTTTTTATTGTGATGTTGTGGGGTACAGTTAAGGGTTAGGTATACAAATACGTTTCATTCAGGCACCCTATTGATTAGAGGTGCTTCCCCATCCCCAGACAGATATTTGCCCATTAATCCCATCTCCCCCCCCCCATAGTTTCCCACTACTGTCAGTCATTTTCTTATAGTATTAGATTGGATGTTCAAGGTCCATTACTCGGACCTTTGTTTTTGTGAGCGGTCACTCAGTATTATAGACTCTAGTTCCATCCAGGTTGCTGCAAAATTCATGATTTTGTTCTTTTTTAGAGCTGCATAGTATTCCATTGTGTATATGTACCACATTTTTTTAATCTAATCCTCTTTTGATGGGCAGCATGGTTGCTTCCAGGTTCTTGCTATTGTGAACAATGCTGCAATAAACATACGTGTGCAGGTATCTTTTTTATAGAGTGATTTGTGTTCTTCTGGATATATTCCCATTAGGGGGATTGCGGGGTCGTATGGGAGGTAGATTTCTAGAGCTTTTAGGAATCACCACACTGCTTTCCACAGAGGTTGCACTAGTTTACACTCCCACCAACAGTGTAGAAGTGTTCCCTTTTCTCCACACCCTCTCCAGCAGATGTTATTTTTTGAGTTGTTGATAATTGCCATTCTGACTGGAGTTAGGTGGTATCTCAGTGTGATTTTGATTTGCATCTCCCTGATGATTAGTGAGGTTGAACATTTCTTCATATGTCTGTTGGCTGCTCGGATGTCCTCCTTTGTGAAGTGTCTGTTCATGTCTTTTGCCCATTTTATAATGGGGTTGTTTGTGTTTTTCTTTTTTTTTTTTTTGAGTCGGAGTCTCACTCTGTCGCCCAGACTGGAGTGCAGTGGCCACTTCCGGGCACCGCAGCCTCGACCTGCTTGGCTCCGGCGATCCTTCCACCTCAGCCTTCCGAGTGACTGGAAATACAGGTATGCGCTATCAAGTCCGGCTGATTTTTTGATTTATTGTAGAGATGAGGTCTCGCTGCCCAGGCAGGTCTCGAACCCGCAGGCTCAGGCAATCCACTCACCTCAGCCTCCCAAAGGCGCGGGATTACAGGCTGAGCCACCGAGCCTGGCTTGTTTTTTTCTTTTCAGCACGTTTGAGTTCCTTGTAGATCAAAGATGTTAAGCCTTTGTCTGACCTGGTGTTGGTAAATATTTTTTCCCAGTCTGTAGGCTGTCTCCCTGCTCTCTGATGGTTTCTTTGGCTTTGCAGAAACTTGTCAGTTTAATAAGGTCCCACCTGTCTATCCTCTCGCTTATGACCTGTGGGATTTGGGTTCTGTTCAGGAATTGGAGGCCAGTTCCGATTTCCATGAGGGTATGTCCTTTATTTTCTAAGGTTCTTATGGTTTGAGGTTTTACATTTAGGTCTCTGATCCATTTGGAGTTAACCTTTGTGCATGGGGATAGTTAGGGGTCCTGTTTCAATCTTCTGCATGTGGTCAGCCAGTTTTCCCAGCACCATTTACTGAATAGGTTCTCCTCTCCCTAGTGGTGGGTGGTGGAGGCTTTCTTGAAGATGAGTTGGTTGAGAATTGAGGTTTTGCTTCTGGAATCTCAGTTATTTCCATTGATCTATATGCCTATTCCTATACAATATCAAGCTGTTTTGATGATGGTAGCTTTATAGTAGAGTTTGAAGTCTGGTAATGTGATACCCCCTGCTTTGTTTTTTTGCTGAGAATTGTTCTGGCTATTCATGGATGTTTGTGTTTCCATATGAATTCCTGTGTTGTTTTTTCTAGGTCTGAGAAAAATGTTGCTGGTAATTTTATGAGTATTGCATTGAATTTGTAGATTGCCTTTGGTAAGATGGGCATCTTCACAATGTTGATTCTTCCAATCCATGAGCATGAGCATTTCCACTTGTTTGTGTCACCTTTGATTTCTTTGAGCAGTGTTTTGTAATTTTCATTGTAAAGGTCTTTCACATCTCTGGTTAGAAAGATGCCAAGGTATTTCATTTTTTTGTGGCTATTGTGAAAGGAATTGTGTTTTTTATTTGGGTTTCTGTTTGGTTATTATTGGTGTAAAGAAATGCCATTGTCTTTTGCACATTTATTTTGTATCCTGAAACTTTGCCAAAGGCCTTTATCAGTGTAAGGAGGTTTTTGACAGATTCTCTTGGGTTTTCAAGGTACACAATCATATCATCTGCAAAGAGAGATAGTTTGACATCCTCTTTTCCTATTTGGATACCCCTAATTGCCTTCTCTTCTCTTATTGCTCGAGCCAGGACTTCCAATACTATGTTGAACAGGAGGGGTGAAAGTGGGCATACTTGTCTTGTTCCAGTTTTCAGGGGAAATGGTTCCAAGTTTTGTCTGTTTAGGAGTATGCTGGCTGTAGGTTTCTTGTAGATGGCTTTTCTTATTTTGAGATATGTTCCCCGTATGCTTAGATGTTCAAGGGTTTTTATTAAGAAGGGGTGCTGGATTTTATCAAAAGCTTTTTCTGCATCTAATGATATAATCATGTGGTTTTTGTTTTGACATCTGTTAATGTATTTAATTACATTTATGGTTTTATGTATGTTGAACCAGGCTTGTATCCCAGGAATGAGGCCTACTTGGTCATGATGGATGATTTTTGAGATGTGTTGTTGAATTCAGTTCGCTAGGATCTTGTTGAGAATTTTAGCATCTATGTTCATCAAAGATATTGGCCTATAGTTCTCTTTCTTTGTTGAATCTTTACCTGGCTTGGGTATCAATGTGATGTTGGCTTCGTAGAATGATTTGAGGAGAGTTGCATCTTTTTCAATCGCCTGGAATACTTCAGTAGGATTGGTATCAACTCCTCCTTAAATGTCTTGTAGAATTCTGCTGGAAAGCCATCTGGACCAGAACTATTTTTTGTAGGTAGTTTTCTTATTATGTAGTCGATTTCCTTGATTGTTATTGGTCTATTTAGGGTCTCAATTTCTTCTGGTTCCAAACTAGGTAGGTTGTGTGATGTCAGAAAGTCCTCCATTTCTTAAGGTTTTCAAGTTTGTTTCCATACAAGTGTACATAGTAGTCTCTAATGATCTTTTGTATTTCTTCAGGGTTAGATGTAACTTCAACTTTTGTGTTTCTGATTGTGCTTATTTGATTTTTTCTCGTTTTTTCTTGGTTAGTCTAGCTAGGGGACCATCGATCTTGTTTATCCTTTTGAACAACCAGCTTTTTGTTTCATTGATTTTTTTGTATTATCTTTTAGTCTTCTATGTCCTGGATTTGTGCTTTTATTTTGGTGATCTGGATTCTTCTGCTGAAATTAGGGTTTTTGTGGTCTTGCTTTTCCAGCTTCCTTAGGTGGCTTGTTAGGCTGTTTATTTGTGTTCCTTCCATTTTCTTCATATGTGTTTGTAGGGATATAAATTCCCCTCTTACTACAGCTTTTAAGGTGTTCCAGATATTTGGGTAAGATGTTTCTTCATTTTCATTTGTTTCCAGGTATCTTTTGATCCCTGTTTTGATTTCTTCATTGACCCAGGAGTTGTTTAGCATCATACTGCTTAGTGTCCATGTCTTTGTGGGTTTTGGGGGGACTTTGTTGGTGTCAATATTTATTTTTTTCCACTGTGGTCCGAGAAAGTGCATGGTAGAATTTAGTCCTTTAAAATTTGCTTATGCTTGATTTATGTCCAATTATGTGGTCGATCTTAGAATACATTCCATGCAGTGATGAGTAGAATGTGTATTCCCTGGTCTTTGAATGGAATGTTCTGTAGATATCAATTAAGTCCATTTGGTCCAGAGTCACACTGAGGTTCTGGATCACCTTGCTGATTTTTTTTCCTGATGATCTGTCTAGGGTTGGGAGTGGGGTATTAAAGTCCCCAGTTATGATGGTGTTAGAGTCAATATCCTTCTTTAGTTTTCCTAGAAGTTGCTTTATGAAAGTTGGCGCACCTATGTTGGGTGCATATATGTTTAAGATAGATATTTCCTGTTGATGGAGTGAACCTTTTATCATTATGTAGTAGCCCTCTGTATCTTTTTTAATTATTGATAGCTTAAATGGTATTTTGTCTGAAATTAGGATCACGATTCCTCCTTTCTTTTGTGTTCCATTTGCCTGAAAGTTTGTTTCCCATTCTCTTACTTTGAGTCTGTGTTTGTCCTTTCTAGTGAAGTGAGTCTCTTGAAGGCAGTATATTGTTGCCTGGTGATATTTTATCCATTTTGCCATTCTATGTCTTTTCAGTGGTGCGTTTAGTCCATTCACATTCAGGCTAATTATTGAAATGTGAGAGTTCATCCGTTTCATAGAGTTCTTACAGTGTTGTTGTTCTTCCACTTGGTTCTTTTTTTGTCTTTCTTTTGGTTTGGGGGTTGGTTCATGTATATTTTATTCTTTCCCTGTACTCTTTTGAAGAATGTTGTTCTTTTTTCCTTTTCTTCTGTGTTTAGTTACTTTCTTAAGTGTTTCATGTAGAGATGGTTTGGGATTGGCTATCTGGGAAAGATTTTAATTCTCCCTCACTGATGAAGCTTAGCTTGGCCAGGTAAGTTATTCCTGGTTGAAATTGTTTATCTTTTAGGACTTTGAAGATAGGGCTCCAAGCTCTCCTAGCCTGTAGGGTTTCTGTAGATAAATCTGCTGCTATTCTAATTGGTCTTCCATGGTAGGTGATCTGGCCTTTTTCTCTTGCTGCCTTTAGGATTTTTTCTTTCATGCTTACTTTGTTTAGGTGAATTATTATGTGTCTAGGAGTTGGTCTTCTCATTTGTTGTCTTGCAGGAGTTCTCTGAATCTCTTTTGTTTGAATGTTTGCATCACTGATTAGATAAGGGAAGTTTTCTTGAATGATCTCATGGAAAGTTTGTTCTAGTGTGGTCTCTGTCTCTCTTTCTGCCTCAGGTATGCCAATTACTCTTAGGTTTGGTCTCTTGAAGTAACCGCTCATCTCTTGAAGGTTTTGTTCTGTCTTTTTGAGCTTGTTTTCTGTGTTTTTAAGAGTTTGGGTTAGTTCTATATTTTGGTCTTCAAGCTCTGAGATTCTTTCTTCTGCTTGGGTAATTCTGCTTTCCATGCTTATCAGTTTGTTATTTATTTCATTCACAGTATTCTTTATTAGTGTTATCTCAGATATCAGCTCCTTCCTAGTTTCTTCTTGTGTCTCTTCAATTCTTTTTAATCTCTCCATTATTATCTTGATGTCAATGTTTGTAGTTTGAGACCCTTCATTCTGGGGGTTCTTCATTGTTTGCATTCCAAAGTCAGTTTTCTCAGTGTCTGCCTTCATGGGGGTCTGGGAGAGACCCATACTCTTCTTTTGGTTTTTCTTCATTTTTGTAGATTTTTCTCTCTCTCCCCCTTTCCTCCCCTTCTTTAATTCTGTTCTTGGAGGAAGGTGGGGTTGCTTTTATTTCTCTTCTGCTATATCCTGTTCTTCCTTATGAGAGTCTTCTGGCTTTGTTCACTTTTTAGGTTGGAGTGTATGTTGCAATCTGTACTTTTTGCAGTTTTGAGGTTTAATTGAGAGGGAAGCTGTGGTTCAGAGTGTATGTGCTGATTCTGGCATCCACAGACTGGTGTATGAGCTCACTGGAACCTATTTCCCTCTGCCTTACAACCTGTCTGTTCAGCAGTATGTAGTCTTGGTTCCTAGATTAAAATGGGGGTATAAAAGAGGAAAATAATGGAGGAAGGGGGAGTCAATAGGAAGTTAGAGAGAGAGAAGAGCGAGAGGGAAAACAGACATACATACCAACTACAGGTGAGAAAGAGACACAAGGCCAGAGAGAAGTGGAGGAAGACATGTAAGAAAGATTCCCTGAAGAATACTGGTAGCTACACAGAAACAGACCAATATAAACATGAAACAGTGTAGGTCAGAAGGTAAACAATGATCGTGATCAAAATAAACAGTCAAAGTGATAAAAATCATAAGTCACAATAAGAGATCAGACTAAAATCACTTCAGCTCTGATCTCGGTCTCTCCCTTTTGTTTTTCCATTGCAGGCATCTAGATTTACTCACAGTTTGGGGTTGGCTGCCTGGGAGTTGCTTTTATCTGATTCAGCTTAGGGATGGGGCTTTGTCTCCTGTTTAGCAAGGTTACCTTAGGAACCAAGGTGAAGTCTGTTGATAGGTGGCCAGGGCAATGGAAATCTCTAAAGGTAGAGGCAAGTTCTCTTTTGTAGACCCCTTTCTCTCCTCTTGTCTGGGTCCCCAAGCTTGGGGTCACGGGCTGAGAGCCTCAGCCAGGGTAGGCCTGGAGCTCCAGAGCTCCAAAGCTCCTACGGGCAGATGGTGAGTGGCAAGAGTGGCTCTGGGCCCCCCACAGGGTACTTCAACCAGGAATGGGACTGGTGTCTCTGAGGGATGGGTGTCCAGAGACTCCCTGAGTGACCAGTGTCTTGGTGACAATGAGAGACGATGTAGCCAAGGAGCTTGCTGAGACCCGAGACTCCCACACATGCAGTGGAACAGCAGCAGCAGGGGGCCACAGTATCAGGCCCTGCATGGGACCAAGGGACCCCAGGCCTCGGACCCGCGCTTGCTGGTGGTGGGCTTGAATCGCCAGCAGGTGGTGTGATCCCTTGCTCCAGATTTTCTTTATCTCAACTGCTCACCTGCCCCTCAGGCACTGACGGTGTGATGTGGAATGCTTGCCTTGGTGGCAGCGGTGGCAGCAGCAGCAATGGTGGCAGCGGTGGCAGCTGGACCACTGGCACAAGCAGTGTGATGTGTAATGGCCACCTCTGTGTGGCTGCTGCCTCGGAGGAAGTGGCTGCTCGGCTGCCTCAGAGGAGGTGGAGGCTCAGCTGCCTTGGAGGAGGAGGCGGAGGCTCGCCGCCTCGGAGGAGGAGGTGGAGGCTCAGTGCCTCAGAGGAGGAGGCGGAGGCTCAGCCAGCTCAGAGGGGGAGGTGGAGGCTCCACCGCCTCGGAGGAGGAGGCAGAGGGCGGAGTCTCAGCTGCCTTGGAGGAGGAGGCGGAGGCTTGACCACCTCAGAGGAGTAGGCAGAGGCTAGGCCGCCTCGGAGGAGGGGGTGGAGGGCGGAGTCTCGGCCACCTCAGAGGAGGAGGCACGGCAGCTCCACCGCCTCGGAGGGGAGGAGGCGGAGGCTCCGCCGCCTCGGAGGAGGAGGAGGCGGAGGGCGGAGTCTTGGCCACCTCGAGGAGGAGGCTGCCACGGCAGTGCCTCTCGCCACCACGGAGGGGGTGCCGGTGGCATTTCTACCGCCTTGGGGGAGCGCAGCAGCGCCTCCGCCGCCTTGGAGGGGGTGCGCGGAGGTGCCTCCATCACCTCGGAGGAGGCCACACGGTTCCACTGCCTTGGAGAAGGCCACGGCTCGCCCCAGGCACTGGCGGTGTGATGTGGAATGGCTGCTGGTTGGAACGGCAGCAGCAGCAGCCACCACAGTAGCTGCCCAGACCTTGGCGATGCCTCAGCCAAGTCTACCTTCAAGCTCCGTGTGAAGAGCATGCTGCAGACAATGAGATCCGAAACTCCGGGGTGAGAATCAGAGTCTCTTTGCTTTCTCTTCAGTGGAGAGTTTCACAGGCAGTGCTGCCCCATTGCCATCTTGCCTCCTCCCCGCTCATGATTTTTTGATATATAATTTTAATGATTTCTCTAAATTCTTGCATAACAGGATATGCTTTTTCTTCTTTTCTTAAGGTACTGTGATATGTCCCTGCAAGTACATTTTAATAATCATTCTTAAGAATATTGAAAGTTTTTCACAATGTTTTCTTCTAATAAGAAAAAAATTTGCTAATAAGAGATTACTAGGAAGATTGGGGGAAGATGACAGTGGAGCCAGTCAGACTACGTGAGTCCCTGTGTCAGTGAGTGAGTGTATGGAAAATTTTGCATATGTGTCTGTGAGTAAGAGGGCCTGTGAGTGGCTGACTGGGGACTAGAGAGGAAGTTCTCAGGGTTCTCCTGGTGAAGGTACTGGTGCCCCAGCCCTCTGCTTGATCCCTAGTGTTTCACAGAGTGGAGAAGCCGGGTGTCATTTTTTAAAATTAGCAAAACTTTCCCTGGAAGAAGATGCTGCAAGTAACTATCAGCTATAGACCCTGTCTCACCACTGCAGTGCCCAGTTGGACACTGGCAGCAAGGACTATGGGGGGAGAGCCATGAGGGAGACAGAGACAGAGTCCCTCTGAGAAGACAAAATAGGAATCCTGCCATCATCTTGAAAACTAGGCAAGGGAGCGCTCTGGCTTGCTCATCACAGAGCAACAGATCCTATATCTGTGACCGGTGGGTTAACTACTCAGGGATTGATTGTAACCAAGAGGGAATATCCCAAAAGCACAAACTTTGGAGGGACAGGACAAGTGCTGAGTCTCAGGCACCCCACCTATGCTGATTCAACTGTGGGACAAATGATATAACCAGAAAAGGATGAGGAAGACACCCAAAGAGATCAGCAGTGAGTCCCGGGCTGTTCCCATCCACTCCTCCCCAGCAATACTCTGAGTCAGACCCACCCTGATGGGGCACAACTAAGAGGAATGAACCCAGGTGGGGCCAGTATGGCAGCCTCAATACGAAGACTTTACTCCAGAATAATCCTGACTGGGACACCCCATGCCAGTACTTGGAGAGGAGACAATCGCTCACCTCCTTACCTGAGGGGATTTCCCTGAGCATAAGAGAGTGAGAGGGGTGGACTGAATTCCCACCTGCCCACACAGCTCCCCTGGGTTGTTTGTGCTGGGGAAATTGTGAACATAGCTATAGCTCTATAAGAGACAGCAGAGGTGCTTACCTATAAACAGCTGAGAGGAACAATTACAGAACCTGCCACAAGAGGGTGCTTAGTTCCCAGAATTTTTTTTTTTTTTAAATTTTCTTTCATTTTTTTCTTTGTGCATGAATGTGTATGTGAGGATTCAGTTTGCATTCCCTTCCCTTTTTATTCTTTTGGGTTTTTCTTTTTTCTTTCATTTGCTTGTTTTCTGTACATAAATGATTGCATATTTATCAGTTTCTTTTTTTATGTTTTTCTCTTTTATGAGTTTAATGTGTGTGTGAATGTATGTGCGAGGGTTCAATTTTCAGTCCTCCCTTTTTTCTCTTTTACTTTTGTCTTCTCTTTTAATTTTGTGTGTGTGTGTGTGTGTGTGTGTGTGTGTGTGTGTGTGTGTGTGTGTTTGGCTTTCCTTTTGTTGTTGTTTGGGGTTTTTTTGCTTTGGTTTTTGCTTTGGTTTTTGTTTATGTTTGCTTATGTGTTTTATTGTCTTATGTGTTGCTGCTTTTGTTTTCTGTGCTTTTTTTCTTTTTAAAAATCTTATTATATTTGTCAGCTCTATTTCATTCTACTTTTCTCTGTTCTCCTCATTGCTGTTACATTATCTTGGACTTGGGTACACACACGTACCCATTGTATCATCTTATAGTGTGGTGTTAGGGAATGGGTCTCAGGAAGCCTACGTTCCAGTCAGTAAACATTGCTATGTGCAAGTAGTTTCTGAATCCTAGCTCCACATACTCCAACTTATTTTTCTCTCAAAACTACAGTGGATAGCAAAGCTTCCCGCCACCAGTTTTATTTCAAAAAAGAACAAATTCAGAGCCCTGAAGGGAAGAGTAGAAGACTGAGAAAACATCAGAAGTGAAAGCTCCTTCCACTGCCACAGAATAATAAAACAAAAGAGAAAATAATGAGATGTGTCACAAATGAGGAAAATAAATGGAAGAACACAGGTAATTCCCAGTGTACTAAAGAGACAACACTTGAAAATCAAACCTTTCAGAACCCAAACAATGAAAGCACCAATGATTGGCCCCAGAATACAACAGGGATTAGGGAATGAATGGAAAGAGTGAGTAAGAATAAGAAAGACAATATGTAACACTGAAATAATTTATTTTTTCTTTTTTTTTGAGTTGAAGTCTCACTCTGTCACCCAGATTGGAGTGCAGTGGCCACTCCCAGCCACTGCAGCCTTGACCTGCTGGGCTCTGGTGATCCTTCCCCTTCTTCCTTTCAAGTAGCTGAAACTACAGGCACGTGCTACCATGTCCAGCTTTTTTTTTTTTTTGATTTATTGTAGAGTTGAGGTCTCACCAAGTTGCCCAGGCAGGTCTTGAACCTGCGGGCTCAGGCAATCCACTCACCTCAGCCTCCCAAAGCTCTGGGATTACGGCTGAGCCACGGAGCCCGGCTGAAAGAATTTCTAATAGAGATTGTGCCAATAAAAAAACTTCACCCAAGATATAAAACAATGACAAGCATGGAAAGCAGAATTAATCAAGCAGAAGAAAAAATTTCACAGCTTGAAGACCAACACTTGGAATTGACCCTATCTGTAAAAAACATCAAATGAAAACTCAAAAAGAACAAAGCATCCAAAAAAGAACAAAGCCTCCACTGAACCTATGCCTGATTAGTATTGCTGAAGAAGAAAGAGAACACCTTAGAGCAAGTATTCCAGGAGGTTATCCAAGAAAACTTCCCCCATCTCACCAGAGATGTGACCATCCAAACATAAGAGATACAGAGATACAGAGTACATCTGCAAGGCATAAAATGGGAAATCCAACCCACAGAAACATAGTAATTTGCCTGCACAAAGTAGGTACAAAAGAAAAAATCCTAAAGACAGTTAAAGAGAAAAGCCAGACTACCTACCAGGAAAGACCAATCAGAACCACAGCAGACCTATTGTCAGAAAAAATACAAGCTAGAAGGAACTGCAGTCCAATTTAACCAAGAATTTACTACCCAGCCAAGCTCAGCTTCATCACAATGGGGAATTAAAATCTTTCCCAGACTTCTAATCATTTTTATGCAGCTTTCAGATCAGCTGTACAGGAGATTCTTAAAAAGAAATTAAGCACAGAAGAAAGAAAAGAAAAAAAAAAAGAATGATCACATAATTCCCAAGAAAACAGGAGAACACAGAATCAACAGAGAGTACATTATTACTGCAAACTTGAAAACACACACTTACATCAACTCAAAAGTTAAAAGAAAACAAAGTAAAAACTTTATAAGAACCTCATAATGGGCATAAACACTCACATTTCAATAATCAGCCTGAAAGCGAAAGGGCTAAATACACCACTGAAAGACATAGAATGACAAAGTGAATAAAAAAACATAACTCAATAACTTGCTGCATCCAGGAAACTCATCTCACCACAAGAGATGCACACAGACTTATAGTTAGTGGATGACAAATGAATTTCCAGGTGGACAGATCACAAAAGATGGCAAGAGCCATGATCTTAATATCAGAAAAAACAACCTTTAAGCTATCAAAAATGTTTAATGATGTGAAAGGACACTGGATAATGATCAAAGGTTCAATCTATCAGTAAGAAATATTCATCCTTAATATACATGAACCCAACACAGGAGCACCAGGGTTTATAAAGCAACTAAGAAATAAACTAAAATAAGATATTGACTGTGACACCATCATAGCAGGGGACTTAAATAGACCACTAACAATCCTAGATATTTCATCAAGGCAAAAAGTCAACAAAGACATCCAGAACCTCAACTTGATGCTTGACCAAATGTACTTAACCAGACAAACACTGAATATACGTTCCATTATCACCACATGTAACATACTCCAAGATTGATCACATGTTCCACCTTAAATCAAGCATAAACAAATTTCCTAAGATTGAAATACTTTCATGCACCTTCTCAGACCACAGTGGAACAAAAAATTTCAACACAAACAAAATTCCCCCAACATCCACAAAGACATGGACACTAAGCATCATGATGCTGAACAATTACTGGCTCAACAAAGAAATCAAAACAGAAATTAAAAGATTCCTGGAAACAAATGAAAATGAAGAAATATATATTTGTGTGTGTGTGTGTGTGAGTTGGAGTCTCACTCTGTTGCCCAGACTGGAGTGCAGTAGTCACTTCTGGCCACTGCAGCCTCGACCTGCTGGGCTCCAGCGATCCTTCCGCCTCAGCCTTCCAAATAACTGGAACTACAGGTGCACACTACTACACCCGGCTAATTTTTTGATTTATTGTAGAGATGAGGTCTCGCCAAGTTGCCCAGGCAGGTTCTTGAACCCACAGGCTCAGGCAATCCACTCACCTCAGCCTCCCAAGGCACAGGATTACAGGCTGAGCCACTGAGCCTAGCTAGAAATATCTTACCCAAACCTCTGGGATACCCTGAAAGCAGTATTAAAAGGGGAACTCATATCTCTATGAACATACATCAAGAAAATGGAACAAATAAGTTAACAACTTAACAAATTACCTAAAGGAGCTGGGAGGGCAAGACCACCAAAAGCTTAAGTTTAGCAGAAGAATCTAGATCACCAAAGTAAAAACCCAAATATGGGACATAGAAGATAAAAATATCAAATAAAAAATTCAATGAAACAAAAAACTGCTTTTTGAAAAGATAAATAAGATTGATGATGGACCCCCAAGCCAGAATGATCAAGAAAAAAGAGAGAAAGCCCAAATAAACACAATCTGAAACACAAAGAATGAAGTCACAACTGACCCCAAAGAAATACAAAATGTTATCAGAGATTACTATGCACACTTGTATGGAAATAAACTCGATAATCTAAATGAAATGGTAAGACTTTCTGACATCACACCAACTCCCAAGGTTGAAACAAGACACTAAATAGACCAGTAACAACCTAGGCAACTAACTCTGTTATAAGAAAATTACTTAAAAAAAAAAAAAAAAACCCTGGAACTGATGGCTTTCCAGTGGAATTATACAAAACATACAAAGAGGAACTGACATCAATCCTATTGAAAGGATCACAGACAATTGAGAAAGGCAAAACTCTCTCCAAATCATTTTACAAAGCTAACATCATACTGATGCAAAAATCAGGTAAATATCCAACAAAAAATGAGAACTACAGGCCAAAATCCCTGATGAACATAGCTACAAAAATTCTCAATAAGATTCTAGCAAATCAGCTAACAGCATATCTCAAAAATCATACACCATGAACAAATAGGCTTCATCACCAGGATGCAGGACTGGTTCAACATCCACTAGACTATAATTGTAATTAAATACATCAGCAGATGTAAAAGAGGGAACCACATGATTATATCTTTAGATGCAGAAAACTTTTGATAAAATCCAGAAATACTTTTGTGATAAAAACCCTTGAACACTTAGGCATAGAAGGAACATACCTCAAAATAGCTAGTGCCATCTATGATAAACCCACAGCCAGCATACTGCTAAATGGACAGAAATTGGAATCATTTCCCCTGAAAACTGGAAAAAGACAAGGCTGTCCTCTCACACCCCTCCTGTTCAACATAATGTAAGAAGTCCTTCCTAGAGCAATTAGACATCAGGGATATCAAAATAGGAAAAGAAGAAGTCATTTAATCTTTCTTTGTTGAAGCTATGATCATATACCTTGAAAATACAAGAAAATCTGTATTTTTTTCATGTTTTATTTTAAAGATGTTGGGTACAATTTAGGGTTAGGAATACAAATGTTCGTTATTCAGGTACTCTGTTGATGAGGTGTGCCTGTTACTTCCCCTAGAAGATTCTGACTATTGCCAATCCTTTCCCATACCCCTGGCTATTTTTCACTACTGCCAATCCTTTTCTTATAGTATTAAAATAATTTTCAAAGGTCCACTTATGATTGAGAACATGTGATATTCAGTTCTTTTTTTCTGTGATAGATCACTCAGTATTACAGACACTAATGCATCCAAGTTGCTACAAAGTAAATAATTTTGTCCTTCTTTATGGCTGCATAATATTCCATTGTGCATATGTACCACTTTTTTTAAACTATCCTTTTTTGATGGGCAGCAAGCTTAAGTCCATGTTTTTACTATCATGAACAATGCTGCAATAAACATGCACGTGCATGTATTATTTTCATAGAGTGATTTGAATACCTCTGGGTATATTCCTAGTAGGGGTACTATGGGGTCATACAGAAGGTCGATTTTTAGATCTTTTAGAAATTGTCCACTGTTTTCCACAGAGGTTGTACTAGTTTACACACCAGCCAACAGTGTAGAAGTGTTATCTTTTTGCCTCATCCTTCCTAGCATATGCTGTTTTTTTAAGTTATTGATGACAGCAATCCTGACTGGAGTTAGTTGGTATCTCATTGTGGTTTTAATTTGCATTTCTTTGATGACTAGTGAGGATAAACATTTTTTTATGTATCTGTAGACTGCCTGCATATCTTCTTTTGAGAAGTGCCTATTCAAATATTTTGCCCAATTTAAAATGAGGATTTTTTTAAAGCATGTTTGAGTTTTTTGTAGATCCCAGATGTTAGGCCTTTGTCACATATACAGTTGGAAAATAGTTTTCCCAATCTGTGGGCTGTCTCTTGATGGTTTCTTTGGCTTTGTAGAGGCTTGTCAGTTTGATGAAGTTCCACTAGTCTATATTTTCTTTTATGGCATGGGCACTTGGGATTTTGATCAGGAATTGGTTGCCAGTTCGAATTTTCATGTAGTGGGGGTATAGGCTTGGCCCCTGGAAAGGAAAATAAGGTAAGAAAAACAGAAAGAATGGAAAAAGGAAGGAGGAGGATGAGAAGAAGGTGGAGAGAGAGAGAGGAAGAAGAGGGAAAACCAACAGGTGTACTAACTCACAAATAAAAAGAGACACAAAGACAGAAAAGATTTTAAGAAAGCAAACAGACAATCATACAAACACAGAAACCACAAGAACTCACTTATTGATATGCTTTCCCTTGAAAATACCCATATGCAAACAGGAAGTTTAAAAAAGCATTCAAATAACAGAAACAAAGCAAGTACAAAAAAGTAATCAAAAACATAAAGAGAGAAGGAAAAAATCTATAACAAAAACCAAACAAATAAAAAAAAAGCAAAACAAAACAAAAAAAAAACTCACTCCTGCGACTCCAACTTCCTTTCAGCTCTGGTCTTCAGCACCTCCCTTCTGCTCTCAGTGCAGGCTGATTACTCTCAGCATTGGTCAGATGCATCATGGACTACTGTGGGTATAGAGTGGATCAAGTCTGGACTCATCTGACTTGCTGCCACTGCTGTCAAGTCTCCCACTCAGATCTGAAGTGTCTGTGCTTGTTCCAGCAGTGGGAAGGGGTGTCCGTGTCTCTGAGTTTGATGGGGAGATAACTTCTAGGTCCCAGGTTGGAGGCTGGGCAGAGCTGGGCAGGGCAATGCCGGTCTCTGCCTGGTCCTAGGACAGAGAAAATGGCTCTGGTTGGAGCTTTATCATGGGTGGCAAGACTTCTTTCCAGCTTTCCCCTACCCTCTCCATGGATCCCAGGGATAGTGCCACTCTACTGTCACAGGTGATGGTGTGGGCCTGGTACTAGGTGGTGAGGGTCAGCTACTTTTCCCTGCCTCTTTACAGGATAGCCCCAAGATCAGCAGATAATCCTGTGCACTGGGGACTCCAATCTCAAGGCAGTAGGGGGTTGCAGTTACCTTCAGAGTAGAGTTCAATGTGTATGAACCTATGAACCCATGAACCCAACTGTCCTCTCAGATGGACTTTCCCACTCACCCACTGGCACACATCCACGCACACAGAGAGTCTTTATGAACACTAATTTTTGCAAAGATTCTCACAGTTCAACCTGTCCCGTCATCATCTTGCCAGAAATCCAGGGCATATTCTATACAAAGAATCTGTTAAGAGCCTTCTTGCATTTATAAAGGACTTTGGCAAAGGGTAGAAAATAAATATGAAAAAACAGTCACTTTCTTGTGCACCACCAACAAACAGGCAGAGAACCAAATAAAAAGCACAATCCCATTCACAACAACCACAAAGAAAATAAAGGTCTCAGTATCTTCCTAACCAGAGAAGTGAAAAATCTGTACAATAAAAACAACAAAACACTGCTCAGTGAAATCCAAGATGACACAAATAAATGGAAAAATATTCCATGCTCATGGATAGGAAGAATCGACATTGTTAAGATGTCCATCCTACCAAAAGCCATCTGCATATTTAACACAATACTCATTAAATTACCAACATCACTCTTCTCAGACCTGGAAACAAAAATACAGAAATTCATATGGAAACATAAATGACCATGAATAGTCAAAACAATCCTCAGTAAAAGAAACAAAGCAGGAAGTATTATCTGTATCACACTTCCAGATTTTAAACTTTCCTATAAGACTACAGTAATTGAAACAGCCTCATGTTGGTACAAGAACAGGAATATAGACCAGTGGAACAGTACAGAGATTCTAGAAGTAAACCCTCAATTTCTCAACCAAATCATCATTGACAGATCCTACACCAACAACTGGGGAGAGGAGAACCTATTCAGTAAATGGTGCTGGGAAAACTGGCTAACCACATGCAGAAAAATAAAGCAAGACCTCTAACTGTCACCGACACAAAAATAAACTCTAAATGTATCAAAAACCTAAACATAAAACCTCAAACTATAAGAATCTTAGAAAACACAGGAGATAACCATGTGGAATTTGAAATAGGCAACCAATTAATGATCCAAATCCGAGATGTCCATGCCATAGTGATCAGATAGACTTGTGAGACCTCATTAAACTGAAGAGCTTCGGCGAAGCAAAATAAACCTTCAAAAGAGCAGGGAGACAGCCCATAGAATGGAAAAAAGTATTTGACAACAGTGTATCTGACAAAGGCCTAACATCCAGGATCTACAAGGAACTCAAATGTACTGAAAGAAAAACAAAAACAAAAAGCCCCATTAAAAAGTGTGCAAAAGACATACATAGATACTTCTCAAAAGGAGACATACAGGCAGTAAATAGATACATGAAAAAGTGCTCATCCTTTCTAATCATCAAAGAATTGCAAATCAAAACCATATTGATATATTATCTAACCCCAGTAAGAATGAACATTTGTATACCTAACCCTTAGTTTTACCCCACATCTCTAAAACAAAAAAATTAAAAGAAAAGACAATTCTTTAAAAGATGGCCATCATTAATAAAAAAACAAAACAAACAAAAAAACAACAGACACTGGCAAGAATGCAGAGAAAAGGGAATGCTTCTACACTGCTGGTAGAAATGCAAACTAGTTCAACCTCTATGGAAAACAGTGTGGCAATTTCTGAAAGAACTAGAAGTTGACCTTCCATATGATCCAGCTATCTCCCTACTGAGAATATACATGGAGGAACCCAGATCATTCTACAAAAAAGATACCTGCACATGCATGTTTATAACATCACTGTTCACAATAGCAAAGGCATGGAATCAACTCTACTGTCCATTGAAACTGGACTGGTTTGAAAAATGTGGTACATACACATGATGGAATATTGTTATGTAGCCATAAATAAGGACAAACGTATGGACTTCGCAGCAACTTGAATGGATTTAGAGTCTGTAATACCCAGTGATCTACCACAGAAAAAAAGAACTGAGTAATACATGTTTCACTCACAAGCCACCCCTGAACATTTACATTAGTACCATAAGAAAAGGACTAGAAGTAGACGGATACTGCCATGGGAGGGCTAAAGGTACCTGATCTAAAGCCAGGCAAAGTGGGGACCAATGGGAGACCCAAACTACTTGTAAGATGACCACTTGATACCAAATCCTGAATTGTACCCCACTCCTTTACAATAAAAAAGAGATTACTATTCAGCATGATTCTTTAAATTAATAACTACTCTTTTTTTGTCTCTGTTTTGCTTTTCCTTTTTCTCTGTTGATGATTTTCAAATTGTATTTTTTAAGTTCTGTCGTATAAAATGCTAACAAAAATATTACTAATTGTAGAAGAAATTTATTTATCTATTTTTAACTTTATTTAATCAGTTAAGCATCATCCTTGAATGAATTTATTAAGTATATTTTCATTTATTACTAGGCATCTGTTGTATTCCAGACACTGTTAAACTTTTTGGAAAGTACCGATAAAAGTAATTTTTAAAATGTTTTCATTTTGAAACTCACATTCTAGTGGCAGACAAGAGTAAATGACAAATTAATGCATTAAAAAATCTGAGGATATAATGGCAATAATTGCCAGGGAGAAAGTAGAGAAGATATAGAGTGTCAGGATTGATTTCAATTTAAATGTTATGACCCCAAAAGACTTCATCAAGAAAGTGGCATTTGAGCTAAATGCTAAACAGTATAAAGGAGTGATTCATTACATTTGAAAATATTTGCAAAACAAATAGCAACACAATGACCCTGGAGAAAGAATCTATCTCATTGAGGAAAATGAGCTGAGGGAAATGTATAAGAGATAAGGTCAGAGTTAGCATGAACAAGTATTTAAGAGCTTGTAAAACACTGAAAGCATTTGTTTTTACCCTTATTGATTTTTTTATTCCACTGGTGTTCTTGACAGGAGAGTGACAAGAGATCTAGATAATTGTATGTTTAACAGGATGACGAGTTACTGTGTTGGAACTAACTGAAGGAGGAAGAAACTGCAGTAGAGAAAGAACAATTAGAAATGTTTTTAATTTTTTTATTTTAAAGATGTGAGGTTTAATTCAGCATTAGGTATACAAATATTCATCATGCATGTACCCTTGTTAATGAGGTGTGTCCCCCTGGCAGTTTCCCACTATTGCCAATCCCACCTCCCAACTCCCCTGGCAGTTTCCCACTACTGCCAATCCTTTTCTTACAGTATTATGATAATTGCTCAAGGTTCACTTGTGAGTGAGAACATGTGATATGCAATTCTTTGTTTCTGTGATAGATCACTCAGTATTATAGACTCTAAGTCCATCCAAACTGCTGCAAAGTTTATAATTTTGTCCTTTTTTATGGCTGCATAATATTCCATCATGCATATGCACCACATTTTTTTTTTTTTTTTATTCAGTCCTCTTCCATGTTTTGGCTATTGTGAATAATGCTGCAATAAACATGCATGCACAGATACCTTTTTCACAGAGCAATTTGAGTTCCTCCAGGCATATTCCCAGTATGGGGCTTGCAGGGTCATATGGAAGGTCAATTTTTAGGTCTTTTAGGAATTGTCAAACAGTTTTCCTCAGAGGTTGTACGAGTTTACACTTCCACCAACCGTGTAGAAATGTTCCCTTTTCACCACATTTTTCCAGCATCTGTTGTTTTTTGTTATTGATGATAACCATCCTGACTGTCAGGTGATATCTCAGTGTAGTTTTAACTTGCATTTCTTTGATGACTAGCGAAGATGAACATTTTTCATGTATTTGTTGGCTGCTCGTATGTCTTCTTTTGAGAACTATCCATTCATATTTTTTGCTCACTTTGTAATGGGGCTGTTTGTTTTTTTTATTTTCGGCATGTTTGTGTTCCTTGTAGATCCTAGGTGTTAGACCTTTGTCAGATATACAGATGGGAAATATTTTTTCCTAGTTTGTGGGCTGTCTCCCTGCTCTCTTGATGGTTTCTTTGGCTTTACAGAAGCTTGTCAGTTTCATGAGATCCCATTTTTCTATTTTATCTCTTATGGCGTGGGCACTTGGGATTTTGATCAGGAATTGGTTGCCATTTCCAATTTCTATAAGGATGTCTCCTGCATTTTCTAAGGCTCTTATAGTTTGAGGTTTTACGTTTAGGTCTTTGATTCATTTAGAGCTGATTTTTGTTTATGGTGATAGGTAGGGATCTTGTGGGTGGACTTAAAAATAATCCAATTTATGAATGTATTTTAAAGCTAGTAATGGTAGAAATTGCAACCTCTGGATTATTTCATTTATTATTATACCTTTGGTCGAATTTTTCTCTTTCTAATTTGTTAACTCCTATTTGTGTTGTGTTAAATCTTCTGGTTTGGGTCTATATCTTTTAGTCTTTCTATCATGTATCTTATATATTTTATCCAGTTCTATTGCTTCTTTTCATAAATTTGATGATCCCTGTCATCCATTTATACTTTAGAAAGAACTTTTGAGCCATTTTTCTCTTTTATTCAATTGCATAAATAGTACAATTTTCTGTTAAGTCTAGTAGTTTGCTAATTCTCACAGGAATATCCATGTAGAACAGGGTATCACAGGAATTTTAAGGTAACAGGTCTACCAAAATCCTTCAAGCTGAAATGTGTAGGGAGGTAACTTTGCATACAGGAATTATATTTCACACAACAAATCAGTCATTTTTTCTGCTGAAAGAAATCAGAATGAGTCCATGGTTTCTTCATATTTTCTTCAGGTTCTTGCTCAAATTCCTCTACTGTTTCTTCTAGATAACACTAAATTTTTTCTGACTAAACAGTAAATACTTCTAGTTGGAGATATTTCAGATAAAATCAGTTTGCTTAATTTGCCCTTCATATCATGAAATCACTCCTCTACTATCAACTAAATCTCTTTGTGTTGAGGAAATTTAATTTGTTCAAGTATGGTAAGTCTGATACAAATTGAAGCCGGGCTCGGTGGCTCAGTCTGTAATCCTGCGCCTTTGGGAGGCTGAGGTAAGTGGATTGCCTGAGCCCGCGGGTTCGAGACCCGTCTGGGCAAATTGGCGAGCCCTCATCTCTACAATAAATCAAAATGAACTGGGCATGGTAGCGTGCGCCTGTAGTTCCAGCTACTTGGAAGGTTGAGGCAGAAGGATCGCCGGAGCCCAGCAGGTCGAGGCTGCGGTGGCTGGGAGCGGCCACTGCACTCCAGTCTGGGCGACAGAGTGAGGCTCCAACTCAAAACAAACAAACAAACAAAAAAAAAATTGAAATAAGTCATGTATAACTTAACTAAATTAGTTGAAGCATATTTTATGGACTGTAATTATTATATAGTAAATATGTATGTAATATATTTATATTTATATATAATCAGAGCAAATAAAAATATTTTTTATAATTTGGACAGATTAAATAATTGCATTTTTATGAATATTACAATATTTTGTAGAAATAATTATTTTAATAATTATTTCTTTGTTCTTATTTTGTATGTTAAGATGACCCTAATAATATAAATAAGGAAAACTGGAAATTTCTGGGTACATATCAATTACTAACATTTTCACAAGCCTGGATATGACTAATTAAATGACAAACTCTTCATTTCCAGCATATTAGTCAAGTAAACAAACAAGAAAACAAAAATCTTATTTTTCAGAGAGATATGATAAAATAAAAAACCCGATATATGGTTTTTTCAGTCTTAATTTTCAAAGACAGGCTACTTTTTTTTTTTTTTTTTTGAGTTGGAGTCTCACTCTGTCGCCCAGACTGGAGTGCAGTGGCCGCTCCCGGCCACCGCAGCCTCGACCTGCTGGGCTCCGGCGATTCTTCCGCCTCAGCCTACCAAGTAGCCGGAATTACAGGCATGCGCTACCACGCCCGGCTAATTTTTTGATTTATTGTAGAGATGAGGTCTCGCTACCCAGGCGGGTCTCGAACCCGGGCTCAGGCAATCCACTCACCTCAGCCTCCCAAAGGCGCGGGATTACAGGCTGAGCCACCTAGCCCGGCTGGGCTACTTCTTATGAACAGCACTTGACCATCACTGTGGATGTAAATGCAGATAGTGTGAATATTTGGGGGCATATTCTCTTATCCTTAATCCCAGGTCTTCATCTCCAAAGCATCTTCCCAGTTACTTTTCTTGGGAAATGTATAGTGGAATAAAGAGATAGCCCATCCTACAAAATTATCAGTTTAATACTATCATTTATATAATTGACATAAGTCTCTTACTAGTTTCCCCAAAGAAAAGTTTTTGAAATACATGTAATCCCATCTCAAAACATGGCATTCATAATTAGATTATGATTTCTTAATTGTTCTTTAATTATTTCCTAATATATGTTTTATTATATCTACATGAAGCTGTCAGGAAAAAAGACCCCAAAGAAATAAGAAATAAATGTAATTATCTGTCATATGAATGTCCTGACATACTCCAGGCAGATTGGTCAACATTCTTTCACATCAATTACCTACAGAGGAGGCCACAGGTTAAACTGGCAGCCAGACCATCAACCATCATCTGTGAACTCTTCATAGCAGGCTGGAAGAAGGCAAAATAAATGAAAGTATCAAAGTGTATGTATTAATTATTATTTTTTTTTTATTTTCCTTAAATTTCACAAGACTTTTCTGCTTATCTTGGCTGTCACTTAATCACACAATCATTCCTACCTGTTAAGGAGACTGGAAATATTGCCTTTGTACTATTAAGTTGTACTCTGTGCAAAATATTGCAGGTTTGTAATGTAATTTTGATGGCTGTTGTAGCCAGACTTAGCTGTAGAATTGTTCAGTAAGAAGGAAGCATGAGCTGCCAATTCAAAGATAGTAACAAGTAGCTTAATTTTATACTCTGCTGGATTATGGGTACTAAAACTAACCAATCATCAGTGTATATATATTCTATGTTGTACATATCACTTTATTTATTACTATTATTACTATTTATTACATTACATGAGAAAATATAATATCTATGCTAAAGGTTGTCAGAAGAATTTTTTTCATTTATTTAATAATTTTCTCTATAAACACTTCCTATATTTGAATTTGACTGCACTAGTATAGCTAAAGGTAATATCAGTTTAAGTTAACTAAAACTTTTTTCTATTATTCTTATTTGCCTTAGACACAAATACAAATTATAGTGTGAAGATGACTGCAAATGTATTCTTTAATTTTAATTTCTCTATATCATTTTCAAAGTACTACTGTATATTCACATATATAATTTCATATTTTTCCTTACAGATCTTCTTGTAAGTCAGCTGCTGTTATCACACCAGTAGTGTAGTGAATACAGGTCAGAAAGTAAATAATTTACAGGTTCATAATTAGTTAGTGATAAAATGTAAAAATTCTCCTAGCTCTTCTGTCTCCAGTTTTTTTAGTTATTTTCATGACCTCTTCTGCTATTGCCTTTGTATATGTATGGGCATATATATGTACTTAATATATAATAGTTTTGGAGAGAAACTTAATATATAAGTTTCATAGAGAAAAGAAAGTTGTAGTTCAATGTAATTAACACAATGTAAGCTACAAAATAAACACTTAATAAACACTATGATACACATAAGCACAGGAAGCTCTTGCCTGCACAACCAATTTAGTCACTGCCCAGTCAAACTGTTATGCACCTTATTTTTGCTCTCAAATCAGTGATTATTATTGATTGAATGATTGATTGATTTTGAATTTTTTGTTTATTGTTTTTTCATCCTTACTCTCACTCCAAATAGATAATGGGCTCCATATAACAGAGACTTTACCTCTCCTGGTGACAGCTTAATCTTTCAGCAAAAGAACATAGCTTGGTATACAGTGTTTGGTAAATGTTTGGCAATATTGTCATCAAACCCCAAACTTTCTGTTCTATATTTATGCCTTTGCATTTCTCATTATTTTTACATTGCCCACATCTTCTTTCCTGAAGCTTTCCCATATTCTTCTCAATCTGTCTAACTTTTTTTACTTACCTCAAATTTTATTTTTTTATGGATCCTTTGATGATCCTCATCACATCTGCTACTTTGCTGAACCACTCTGTATAATTAATCTCCTCTGTTCTTTCTTTTATAGATACTATTTGTAAGTCTACTAAGTACTCTTCATAAATTTAGTCATTTTTGTACAGGCTTGTCTCTATTTTGATTCTAGGTTCATAGAGAAGAAGGAATGTATACTCTCATATCTGAACTTCCATGTTGCCCATCACATTGTTTTGAAATAGTGTGTCCTAAACTAAATTCTGTTATAGTTTTGGATTAAATGTAAACTATAATACTTCCATTAGATGTGGTGGCTTATGCCTATAATCTCTTTTGGTAATTATTCAAAAGAAAGGAAGTCAGTATATAATATTCTCATATTTATGGAACCACTATTTATAATGGCCAAAACAAAAAAAAAGGAATAACTAAGTATCTATCAACAGATAGATGAATAGAGAAAATGTAGTATATATACACAATGATATACTTACTATTTGGTCATCAAAAATAAAATCCTATCATGTGCAGTAATGTGGATTAAAATTGAGATTATTTTGTTAAGTTAAATAAGCCAGTCACAAAAAGACAAGCATCACATATTCTCACTCATATGTGACATGTGAGAGTTTAAAAATTTGATCTCATAGAGGTAGAGAGTGCAATAATAGTTTCTAGCTGCAAAAAATGTGTGTGTGTGTGTGTGTGTCGTGTGCGTG
The DNA here is from genome assembly GCA_027257055.1 of Cephalopachus bancanus. Taxonomy (NCBI): domain Eukaryota; kingdom Metazoa; phylum Chordata; class Mammalia; order Primates; family Tarsiidae; genus Cephalopachus; species Cephalopachus bancanus. The sequence goes on along the minus strand of JAPVLO010000108.1, from coordinate 15,912,950 downwards.
TGTGTGTGTGTGTGTGTGTGTGTGTGTGTGTGTGTATCATGGTTGGAGTAGGGGATGAAGAAGTTCAAAACTTCAATTATATCAACAGTTACCATTAGGTGGATGAGGAAGAAATTATATAATAAGTACACAAGAATTTGTCAGACCAACAAAAAGAAACCAAGGCAATAAAATGTCATGCCAGACAAACAAATAATATTTATTGAGAAGGAAGCAGTCTGTTATACCAGAATTTTCTTAAATGTCAAGGGGAATAAAATTGACAAACTTCGTTTGGATTTAGCAATATGGAGATGTTTGATTATCTTGTTTCTTGTAGTATTAGTTAATTATAAGATAACTTTCCCTGAAAGAAAAGGAGGTTCATGGAAGAAATGTTTGAGCTAATGTGATTTTTTTTAATGATTTAAGAAAAAAATAATTATAATGCTGAATCGACTGGATAAGTAAAATGTGTTGTATGTATGTGCACCATGGAATACTACACAGGCATAAAAAATAATGAAATCATTTCTAAAACATAAATGAAAAAAATGTAGGAAAGTGTTAGAGACAGCTCTTATTTGTCAATAACAGACTGCACTCAGTCTGGTTTGCATAGACCATTATGTGCCTCCATGGATTGCTCTGGTGTACAATCCTGCTGCCACAACTTGTAGCCCACAACTGATCAGGATCAGAATCAAATGGAGCCTCGACCTGCTGGGCTCCGGGGATCCTTCCGCCTCAGCCTTCCGAGTAGCCAGAATTACAGGCATGCGCTACCACTCCCGGCTAATTTTTTTGATTTATTGTAGAGATGAGGTCTTGCTACCCAGGCGGGTCTCAAACCCGCGGGATCAGGCGACCACTCACTTCAGCCTCCCAAAGGCGCGGGATTACAGGCTGAGCCACTGAGCCCGGCTGCTATACCATTTTAATTACTGTAGCATTGAATAATGTTTTGCAATCAAAAGGTGTAATACCTCTAGCTTTGTTTTTCTTAAGAGTGCTTTGGCTACTGAGATTATTTTGTGATTCCATATAAATTTTAGGATAACTTTCTCTATTTCTGTAAAAAAATTATTAGAGTTTTGATGGAGACAGAATTGAATCTGCAGATCACTTTGGATAGTATACACATTTTAACAATATTAAGCTTTTCAATTTATAAACACAAAATATTTTTCCATTTACTTGGATTTTCCATCTACTTTTATGTATTGCAATTTATTTCATCATTGTTTTGAAGTTTTCAGTGTACAAGTCTTCCATCTTCCTGATAAAGTTTGGGTTTTTAAATCTTTTTTGAGGCTTTTGTTTATGTGATTCATTTCTTAATTTTTTTTCAAATAGTTTACTGTTAGTGCATAAAACACAATTTTGGTATCTTGATATCCTATAAATTTATCAAATTCACTTATAGAATTTGCATAAGATTCAGCAATTTCGCTTCTGGGATCCATCCAAGATCATTTAAATCAGGATCTTGAAGAGATAATTTGCACTCCCATGTTCATTGCAGCATTATTTGCAGTAGCAAAGATGAGGAAACAACCTAAATGTCCATTGACAGATGAATGGATAAAGAAAAAATGTTTTGTTGGTGGTAGAAATGTAAGCTACCTTTAATACTCTGTGGAATGCAGTGTGGCATTTTTCTTAAGGAACCAAACACTGAGCTGCCATATGATCCAGCAATCCCACTTCTGGGAATTTCCCCAGAGGAACATAAATTGCTCTACCAAAAATATACCTTCACACATATGTTTATTGCCACAGTATTCACAATAACAAAAACATCAAACAAACCCAGATGTCCATTGAAAATGGACTGGATTTTTTTTAAAGTACATATACATGACAGGATACTATGCAGCCATTAAAAAAAAAAATCATGGCCTTCGCAGCAACATGGATGCAGCTGGAGATCATCATTCTAAGTCTACGATCACAGAAACAAAAACACAAGTACTGCATGTACTCACTCATATGTGAGTCTTAAACATGGGGCACAGGAGCTCAAAGGAAGTACAATAGGTTGCTGGCACAGCTAAAGGAAGAAGAGAAGCAGGGGAAATCAGAGGCACACAACCACCCACTGGGTACCATGTCCAATACCAGAGGGAGAGAGGGTTAACTAAAAGTCCAAACTTACCTGTACACAATTTACCTATTTAGCAAATCCTTACTATGCACCACAACTTTAAAATTAAAAAAAGATAAGAAAGTGTAGTGTCTACATACATTGGTATTTTATTCAGTTAAAAAAAAAAGAAAAAGAAAATTCTACAACTTGCAAAATACAGATGAACCTGGAGGACATTAAGCTGAGTAAAATAAACCATTGAAAAAGTGCAGTCACTACATGATTCCAGCAATATAATTTACTAAATAGTCAAACGTGTGAAAGCAGAAAATAGAACGAAGTTTGTCAGAGATTAGGAAAAAAAGATGAAAAGATTTTGCCCTATAAATATAAAGTTTTAGGTATGCAAATAAATAAGTTCTAGAGATCTGCAGTATATAGTGTTTGTAGTTAACAATTCAATAGTGTGTACTAAAAAATTGTTAAAAAGTAGATCTCAGGTTATGTGTACTTACCACACACACAAAAATAACAACAATAACAGCAGAATCAGCAAATTCAACAAGAACACATGCACAAACACTCCTTTACAAAGAGATACAAAGAGATACAAGGTTTGAGGTTTTATGTTTAGCTCTTTGATCAATTCAGAGTTAAGTTTTGTGTATGGTATTAGGTAGGGGTCCTGTTTCAATATTCTGCATGTGAACAGGGAGTTTTCCCAGCACCATTTACTACATAGGTTCTCCTCTCCTCAGTGGTTGTTGTTAGAGCCTTTGTCAAAGATGAGTTGGTTGAGAAATTGAGACTTTGCTTCCAGAATCTCTATCCTAGTCCATTGGTCTATATGTCTGTTCTTGTACCAATACCAGACTGTTTTGATTACTGTCGCCTGATAGCAAAATTTGAAGATTAGAAGTGTGATACCTCCTGCTTTGTTTCTTAAGAATTGTTTTGGCTGTTCGCGGTCACTTATGTTTCCATATGAATTTCTGTATTTTAATTTCCAGGTCTGAGAAGAATCATGTTGGTAACTTAATGGACATTTCATAGAATCTTTATTTTGCCTTTGGTAGGATGGACATTTTAACAATGTTGATTCTTCCTATCCTTGAGCATGGAATATTATTCCATTTGTTTGTGTCTTCTTGGATTTCTTTGAACAGTGTTTTGTTGTTCTAATTGTAAAACTCTTTCACTTCTCTGGTTAGGAAGGAAAGTCTGGTTGCACTGGTAATTCATTTGTGTGTGTGTGTGTGTGTGTGTGTGTGTGTGTGTGTGTGTGTGTGTGTGTGTTAATTGTGAATGGGATTGTGCTTTTAATTTGAGTCTCTGCCTGCTTGTTGCTGGTGTATATGAATGTAACTGCCTTTTGCACATTTATTTTGTACCCTGAGACTTTGCCAAAGTCCTTTATCGGTGCAAGTTGGTTTTTGAGAGATTCTTTTGGATTTTCAAGGTATAGGATTATATCATCAGCTAAGAGTGATAACTTGGCTTCCTCTTTTCCTATTTGGATACACCTGATTGTTGAACGAGAGGGGTGAGAGTGAGCACCCTTGTTCTGTTCAGAGGAAATGTTTCCAGTTTCTGTCCAATTAGCAATATGTTAGCTGTGGGTTTATCAGAGATGGCACTTACTATTTTGAAATATGTTCCTTCTATGCCTAGGTGTTTGAGGGTTTTAACAAGAAGGGATGCTGAATTTTATCAAAAGCTTTTTCTGTATCTAGTGATAAAATCATGTGGTTCTTGTTTTTACATCTGTTGATGTATTTAATTACATTTATGGTCTTCTGAATGATGAAACAGCCCTTCGTCCTGGGGATGAATCCTATTTGGTCATGGTGAATGATTTTTGAGATAAGCTTTTGAATCTCATCTGCAGGAGTCTTGTTGCGGATTTTTTTAATCTATGTTCATAAGGGATATTGGCCTATAGTTCTCTCTTTTTTTTATTTGATCTTTACCTGGTTTGGTTATCAGGGTGATGTTTACTTCATAAAATGATTTGGGGAGAATTTTATTTTTCTCAATTGCCTGGACTACTTTCAATAGGATTGGTATCAGCTCTGCCATGTATGTATTTTTCCAGCTCTGCTGGAAAACCATCTAGTCCAGGGAATTTTTTTAAAGTTAGTTTTTGTAGGACAGAGTCAATTTCCTTGGTTGTTATTGGTCTATTTATATCTCAATGTCTTCTTGTTTCAATCTGGGGAGGTAGTGTTATGTCAGAAAGTCCTCCATTTTATTCAGGTTATCGAGTTTGTTTCCATATAGGTGTACATAGTAATCTCTGATAATCTTTTGTATTTCTTTGCAGTCAGTTGTGATTTGATCTTTTGTATGGCTGATTGTGTTTATTTGGACTTTTTTCCTCTTTTTCTTGATCATTCTGCCTAGGGAGTCCATCAGTCTTGTTAATTGTTCAAATAACCAGCTTTTTGGTTTTTTTTGGTGTTTTATATGATATTTTTGTTTTTTTGATGTTTTATATGATATTTTTGCTTTTTTTGATGTTTTATATGATTTTTTTGCTTTTTTTGATGTTTTATATGATTTTTTTGTTTTTTTATGTTTTTTGTTTTTTTGATGTTTTATATGATATTTTTGCCTTCTATGCTTTGTATCTGGGCTTTTGCCTTCTATGCTTTGTATTTGGTGATGTGGATTCTTTTGATAAAGTTGAGGTTTTAGTGGTCTTCTCTTTCCAGCTCCCTTTGGTGATTTGTTAGGCTCTCAACTTGTGATCATTCCATTTTCTTGTGTGCTCATAGAGATATAAATTCCCCTCTTAGAACTGATTTTATGGCATCCCAGAGGTTTTGGTAAGAAGTGTCTTTATATTCATTTGTTCCAAGGAATCTTTTAATTTATACTTTGATTTCAATGTTGACCCAATAGTTGCTCAGCATTATGCTGTTATAGTGTTCATGTCTTTGTGGGCTTTGGGAAAATTTTGTTGGTGTTGATATTTGTTTTGATTCTGCTATGGCCTAAGATGGGCATGACAAGATTTCAACCTTATGGAATTTGTTTATGCTTGATTTATGGTCAAAGATGTGATAGATCTTGGAGTATGTTCCATGTGGTGATGAGTAGAATTTATATTCTGTGATTGCTGGGTGTAATAATTTGTAGGTATCAATTAAATCCATTTGGTAGAGTGTCAAGTTTAGGTTCTGGATCTCATTGTTAATTTTTTGCCTCAATGATCTACCTAGGGCTATTTCAGTGTATTCAGTTCCCCTGGTATAATAATGTTAGAGTCGATATCTTTTTTTAAGTTTACTTAGCTTTAGCTTTATAAATGCTGGTGCTCCTGTGTTGGGTGCATACATGTTTAGGATGTATATTTTTTGTTGATGGATTGAAAAATTTATAATTATGTAGTGTCTTTTTGCATCTTTTGTAATTTTTGATAGCTTAAGGGTTGTTTTGTCTGATATTGAGATTGCAACTCCTGCCCTCTTTTGTGATCCATTTGCCTGGAAACTCATTTTACATCCTTTAACTTTCAGTTTGTATGCATCCCTTGTGTTGCCAGTCTATGTCTTTTCAGTGGTACATTTAGTCCATTCATATTTAGGCTAATTATTGAAATGTGATTGTTTATTCCTCTCATGAGGTTCTTATAAAGTTTTTTCTTTGTTTGCTTGTTATCTTTTGGCTTTGGGGTTGGTGTATATGTGTGTTTTCAAGCTCCTTGTTGTACTTTATTCTCTGTTGGCTCTGCGCTCTGCTGTTCTCATGGGAAGTGTGTGATAATTCTTTTTTTTATTTCTTTCTTCTGTGTTTAATACCCTTTTAAGTGTCTCCTGTAGAACTGGTCTGGAAGCTGCATAATCTCTTAAGGATTTGATGTCTGGGAAGGATTTTAATTCCCCATCACTGATAAAGATGAGCTTGGCTGGATAGGAAATTCTTGGTTTAAATTTTTTATTTTTTATGACTTTGGATATTGGAATCCAGTCCCCCCTTCCTTGTAGTGTTTCTGCCAATAGGTCTGCTGCTATTCTGATCGATTTTCCCCCGTAGGTAGTCTGACCTTTCTCTCTTGCTGCCTTTAGGATTTTTTTTTCTTTTGTGCCTATTTTGAGTAGGTGAATTACTATGTGTCTAGGGGTTGGTCTTCTCATTTGATGTCTTGTGGAAGTTCCCTGTATCTCTTGTGCTTGATTGGTCACATCTCTGGTGAGATGGGGAAAGTTTCCTTGGATTACCTCCTGGAATACTTGCTCTAAGTTGTTCTCTATTTCCTTTTCTTCTCCTGGGATGCCAGTCAGTCATAGGTTTGGCCTCTTGATATAATCCCACATCTCTTGTAGGATTGTTCTTTCTTTCTATGTCTATATTTTATATTTTTTACAGATTGAGTTAATTCCATTCTCTGGTCTTCAAGTTCTGAGATTCTTTTTTCCCTAATCTCTATCTTATTCTGGGGTTAGTTGTTAGTGACTTCCATTGTTTGGATTCCAATATCTGATTTTTCATGAGTTTTCTATTTGTTACACTTGAAATTACCTGTGGTTTTCCTTTGGTTTTTCCTCATTTGTGACAGATCTCTTGCTTTTCTCTTTAGTTCTGTTTTTTAGTGTCAGTGAGAGAGGCTTTCCCTTCTGATGTCTGCTCAGCCATCTATTCTTCCCTGTTCCAGGCTCTGAATTTGTTCTGTTTTGAAATAGGACTGTGTGGGGGAAGCTTTGCTGTATCCTGTAGTTTTTGAAAGTTGAATAAGTTGGGTATGGGGTCCTAGGATTCAGAAACTACTTACAAATTGTAATGTTCACTGATTGTGGTTTGTGTTCCCTAAAACCCACTTCTCACCACCACTCTTTATGATGATACAAAGGCGAAGCCAATTTCAGGAACAATTGAACACACACACAATCATAGACACACATCCCGAAACAAACTGGAATAACAACAAAGTAAAACAAAGCAAACAACAATAGCAACAATGAAAACTCAAGAGAACTGAGCACATGCCTGGCACAAAGTGAATGGGGAAGAAAAACAGAAAGACTGGGGGGAAAAAGAAATTCAGATTGAACCCTAACACATATATTGACACACACCTTAAACTATAAAAAATAAAAATAAAAACAGAAGAAAAAAGAAAGAAAACAAACCAACAACAACAACAAAATTGAAAGATGAACACTCAATCATTCACATACACATATAAACAGAAAACAACAAGGAAAAGAAGAAACAGAAAAAGAAAAGAAAAAAAGAAAAAAATTGTTGGAATGCAGATCAAACCCTCACATACACATCCATGCACAAAGAAAAAATAGTTTAAAAATAGATGAACAAACAAACAAAGAGGGAATACATTTAAAAAAAATTAAAGATAAAAAATAAAAAATATGTCCTCTTATGGCAGGCTCTGTAATTATTCCTCTATTCTGGTCTCTCCTGCATAGCTTCCACCTCTTTCACTTTCTTCCCAGTGTCCAGAGCTTGGAAGAAAGAAGGGCAGTGGAGGTGGTTGGGACTGCAGTTCTCCCCTCCCACTCTCTTATGGTCAGGGAGATCTCCTCTGGTGAGGAGATGTGGGATTATCTCTTCCCTAGATATATACTTGCAGAGGGTGCCCCTGCCAGTCCTGTCCTGGAATGGAGTTCTCCTATTGTGACTGATGCTCAGGCTCCACCTGGATTTGTCCCTGTCAGTCATGGCCCATCTGTATGGGTTTGATGTTCAGAGAATTGCTGGGGATGGGGGGTTTGGGTCAGTCCCAGATTCACCACTGATCTATTTGTAGTTCTTTCTCATCCTTTTCTGGCCACTCCTTTTGTCCTGCAGCTGGATCAGGGTACAGGGTGGGATGTCTGGGACTCAGCTCTCATCAGGTCCCTCCAAAGTTTGTGCTTTCAGGATATTCTCTCTGGGTCACAATTAACCTTGAGTAGTTGATCCACTCATCACAGAGATTGGGTCTGTTGTTCCATGGTGAGCAAGTCAGAGCAGTTTCCTGTCCCACCTTCAAGATGTTGGAGGGCTCCTCTCTTGACCTCTCTGGTGGGACTCTGCCTCTGAGCTTCCTCTGCAGCTCCTGCTGCCAGTGTCTGGTCAGGAGCTGAAGTAGTGAGAAAAAGCCTGGAGCCAGCAGTCTCTCCTACTGTAGTGGTGAGGCAGAGACTGAGGTGGTAATCTCTCCCTGCCACTTCTTCACAGGAAAACTTTTGTCTGTTTAAAAAAAAAAGAAAGAAAGAAAAATGCCTCACTTCTGTGACCTGGGAAGAATCACAGACTAAAAAGAGAAGGTGCAGCACCAGCTGTTGCATCAGGGCTCTGACCACTTGCTCATGAGCCCCAATTTAATCAGTCTCTCCCAGTATTTCTTCCCAGGAAGGGCTTTGTTGATTTTAAATAATGGCAATTGGCTCTGCATCCCAGAAATTGCTAGGGTCCAAGCCTGGCAGCTGCAGCACCAGCTGCTGCTCCAGGAGAGTTTTGGCCACTGGCTACCTTGCCCCACTCAGTTGGCCACTCACATGTTCACTCACTCACCAACACATACACACAATTTTTCACATACTCACTCACACAGGGACTCACATAATCTGATTGGCTCAGCTGCCATCTTGACATCCTTCCTCCATGAAGTTTTTTAATTGATATTTTTGTCTTCTCTTTCCTGTATTTGGGTTGTCACTTTGGTGACAGTGATTCTTCTGCTGAAGTTAGGATTTTGGTAGTTTTGTCTTTCCATCTCCCTTAGGTAATCTGTTAGGCTGTTAACTTATAATCTTTCCATTTTCTTGATGTGTGTTCATAAAAAAAAAATAAACTCCCCTTGCAGTACTGCTTTCATGGTATCCCTGAGGTTTTGTTAAGATGTGCCTTTATTTTCATTTGCTTCCAGAAATCTTTTAGTTTCTGCATTGACCTAGGGGTTGTTCAGCGTCATGCTGTTTAATGCTCATGTCCTTGTGGGTTTTGGGGTAGCTTTGTTGGTGTTGATATTTGTTTTCATTCCACTGTGGTCTGAGAAGGTGCAGTATTTTGATCTTATGAAATTTTTTATACTTGATTTATGCTTGAGAATGTGGTCACCCTTGTCCCATGTGGTGATGAGTAGAATATACATTCTCTGGTTGTTGGATGGGGTGTTCTGCAGGTATCAATTAAGTCCATTAGGTCAAAAATCAAGCTGAGATTCTGGATCTCCTTGTTAATTTTTTGCCTCAATGATGTATCTAAGGTGTTTAAGTGGGGTGTTTAAGTTCTCAGCTATGATACTCTTTGAGTCCATATCTCTTTTTTTGGTTTATTTAGAAGCTGCTTTATAAAAGTTGGTGTGCCTATGTGGGCTCCATGAATGTTTAGGATAGATATTTATTGTTGAAGGATTGAACCTAGTATCATTATGTAGTGACCTTCAATATATTTTTAAATTTTTGATAACTTAAAGGATTTTTTGTCTGATATTAAGCTCACAACTCTTGCTTATTTTTGTGTTCCATTCATCTGAAATATTGTTTTCCAGTCTCTTACTTTGAGTCTGGTTCCTAAAGAAATACAAAAAATCATCAGAGATTACATGTCACATCTTTATGGAAACAAATTTGAAAACCTAAATGAAATGGAGAACTTTCTGACTGACAGAACCTCTCAAGGTTGAAACAAGAAGAAATTGAGACACTAAATAGACCAATAACAACCAAGGAAATTGACTCCATTATAAGAAAACTACCCACACAAAGAAAGTTCTGGACAAGACAGCTTTACAGCAGAGTTCTACAAAACATGCAAAGATGAGCTGATATGAATACTACTGAAAGTATTCCAAGCAATTGAGCAAGACAGAAGTCTCCCCAAATCATTTTATGATGCTAACATCACGCTGATACCCAAATTAGGTAAAGATTCAACAAAAGAAAGAGCGCTACAGGCCAATATCCCTGATAAACACAAAAGCAAAAATACTCAACAAGATTCTAGCTAATCAGATCAAGCAACGCATCTCAAAAATCATCCACCATGGCCAAGAAAGCTTTATTCTTGGGATTCAGGGCTGGCTTAACATCCAAAAGACCATAAATGTAACTAAATACATCAGCAGATGTAAAAATAAGAATCACATGATTATATCATTAGTTGCAGAAAAAGTTTTAGATAAAACCTAGCATCTCTTCTTGATAAAAACTCTGAGCACCTAGGCATAGGGGGAACATACCCCAAAATAGCAGGAATCATCTATGATAAACCCATAGCTGACATATTGCTAAATGTACAGAATTTGGAAGCATTTCCCCTGAAAACTGAAGCAAGACAAGGTTTCCCACTTTTATCCATGTTTTTCAACATATTTTTGAAAGTCCTAGCTAGAGAAATAAGACAGGGAAGGAAATCAGGGATATCCATGTAGGGACAGAGGACGTCAAATTATTCCTCTTTGCTGATGATATGATTCTATACCTTGAAAATCCAAGAGAATGTGTCAAAAACCTTCTTGCACTGATAAAGGACTTTGGCAAAGTCTCACGGTACAAAATCAAAATGCAAAAGACAGTAGCATTCTTATACACCAACAGCAGATAGACAGAGAATGAAACAAATAGAACAATCCCATTCACAATAGCCACACAAAAAATGAAATACCTTGACATCTTCCTAACCAGAGAAGTGAAAGACCTTTACAAAAAAAAAACCACAAAACATTGCTCAAACAAATCAAAGATGGCACAAACAAATGGAAATATATTCAAATATATCATGGATTGGAAGAATTAATATTGTTAAGATAGCCATCCTACCCAAGGCAATCACAGATTTACTGTAATACCCATTAAATTACCAATATCTTTTTACTCAGACCTGGAAATAGCAATACAGAAATTCATATGGTATCATAAGTGACCATGAGTAGCCAAAACAAAAGAAACAAAGTGGGAAGTATCACACTTCCAGACTTTAAACTTGATTGTAAGGCTACAATAATCAAAACAGCCTGGTATTGGAATAAGAACAGGCATATAGACGATATAGACAGAATTTGGAAGAACCACAGATTTACTGTAATACCCATTAAATTACAAACATCTTTTTTCTCAGACCTGTAGAGATTCCAGACACAAAATATCAATTTCTCAACCAACTCTTCTTTGACAAAGTCTCTGGGGAGAGGAGAGCTCAAACAACCACTGGGGAGAGGAGAGCTCATTCAGTAAATGGTGCTGGAAAAACAGACTGACCACATGTAGAAGATTAAAACAGGAATTCTACTCATCACCATACAGAAAATTCGACTCTAAATGGACCAAAGAACTAAATGTAAAACCTCAAACTATAAGAACCTTAAAAAATGCAGGAGACACCCTTATGATAATTGGAACTGACAACCAATTCTTGGTCAAAACCCCAAGTGCCCATGCCAAAAGAAATAAGATAGACATATGGGATTTCATCACACTGAAAAGTTTCTGCAACACCAAAGAAACCATCAAGAGAGTGAGGAGACAGTCCACAGACTGGGGCAAAATATTTGTCAATTATATATCTGGCAAAGGTCTAACATATAGGAACTACAAGAAACAGAAACATGCCAAAAAGAAGTAAAATAAGCAGCCCTATTAAAAAGTGGGCAAAAGATATGAATAGACACTTATCATAGAAGACAAAGGAGCAGCCAACAGATACACACAAAAAATGCTCAGATTCTCTAATCATCAAAGAAATGCAAATTAAAACTACACTGAGATACTACCTAACTTGTCAGGATGACCATGATCAATAACTCAAAAAACAATGGATGCCAGAGAGTATGTGGGGAAAAGGGAGCACTTTTACACTGTGTACTTCTTCCTTTGTTTTTGTTTTTGTTTTTTTTAATTTTGTTTTTGTTACTGTTTTGGTTTGGTTTTCTCTCCCTCTTTCTTTTTTCTCTTTCTTTGCTTATCTCCCATTTGTCAGTTTGTATGTTTTTCTTCTATCCTTTGTTCTCACCATTGTCATGCCCTCCACATTCTCTATTTATTAACTTCTTTCCCTTCCTTCATGTTATTTTGCACCCAGGGGAGATACACATGCTCCCATTGTATGGATATACTGTAAAGTGGTGGGAAGTAGACTTCTGCAGACCCACACACCAATCAGCAAACATTGTCTTCATCAGACAGTTTTTGAATCTTTGCAGTCCCTAACCCACCTCAATCAAATCTCAGATCTGCAAGGGAGTAACACAGCTCACCTGCTCCAACCCAGCTCCAAAAATCAAACTAGCCCAGATTCTTTATTCAAGGGAGAAAAGGAGTTTGAGCAAAAAGAAGTGAAAACTAATCCTTTTCAGGCTTAACAATGGAAGTAAAGAAAAAAGAAAAGCCACCACAAATGAAGCAAAACCAAAAAAGAACCACAGGCACCACACAAAGTTCAAAGAGGATAGTTAGTCCAAGGGTATACAGACTTCAAAACTCAAACAATGAAAAGCACCCAGATTGACTGGCCTCAGACTACAAATGCAGAGATGATGGAATGGTGGAAAAGATGAATAGGAACCAAGAAAATCAAGATGAAAACCTAAAATAACAAATGGCTGAGATGCAAACTATAAAGCATAAAGTAAATGAAATAAATCATAAACTGACAAGCATGGAGAGGCAGAAGAAAGAATCTCAGAACATGAAGACCAAAATCTGGAATGAACCCAAACTGTTCAAAACACAGAAAGTAAGCTTAAGTAGATGAGGTAAAGCCTTCAGGGGATGTCCAACTATATAAGAAATCGAACCTAAAACTGATAGGTATCCCTGAAGCAGATAAGAAGAATGAGAGTAGCCTGGAACAAACATTCCAAGAGGTCATCCAAGAAAACTTACCACATCTCATCAGAGACATGACAATCCTAATGTAAGAGACACAGAGAATCCCTGAAAGACATCAAATAAGAAGACCAACATCTAGACACATATTAATTTGCTTACACAAAGTAGGTATAAAAGAAAAAAATCCTAAAGTCAGCAAGACAGAAAGGTCAGATTAACTACTGAGGAAGTCCAATTAGAATAGCAGCAGATTTACCTAAAGAAACACTGCTGGCTAGAAGAGAGTGGAGCCCAATCTTCAGAACACTCAAAGGTATACAATTCCAATCAAGAATTTCCTACCCAGCTAAGATGAGCTTCATCAGTGATGGAGAATTAAAATCCTTCCCAGATATTCTAGGATACCCTAAGAGTGTATGCTGCCTCCAGACCAGCTCTGCAAGAGACACCTAAGAAAGTGTAAGCCTAGAAGAAAGACAAACAAACAAGCAACCATGTTGCTTCCAAGAATGTAAGAAAACAAAGAACCAATAAAGTATGCATCACGACTGCAAAAATGAAAACATACAGATAAATCAACCCCAAAACATAAGAAAACCAGTAAACACATAAGTAAGAAAACAACAAAGTCTATGAGAGCCTCATGACTAGAATAAATTCTCACATCTCAATAATCAGCCTGAATGTAAATGAACTAAATGCACCACTGAAAAGGCATAGAATGGAAAACTGGATAAAGAAACATTATGCAGCAATATACTGTCTTCAGGAGCTGCATCTCCTCAGAAGAGACATTCACAGACTCAAAGTTAGAGAATGGAAAAAAAGCTTTCAGGCTAACAGAAAGCAAAAGAAAGTAGGAGTTGCAATCTTAATATCAGACAAAATAAGCTTTAAGCTATCAAAAATTTAAAAAGTTACAGAAGAACACTACATAATGATAAAAGGTTCAATTCATCGATAAGAAATATCCATCCTAAAAATATATGCACCACACACAGGAGCACCAGCTTTTATAAAGCAGCTACTTAGTAAACTTAAAAAAATATATTGACTTGAATACTATAATAGCTGGGGGCTTTAATATCCCACTATATACCCTAGATAGATCATCAAGATAAGAAATATCCATCCTAAAAATATATGCACCACACACAGGAGCACCAGCTTTTATAAAGCAGCTACTTAGTAAACTTAAAAAGATATATTGACTTGAATACTATAATAGCTGGGGGCTTTAATATCCCACTATCTACCCTAGATAGATCATCAAGTCAAAAAACCAACAAGGAGTTCCAGAATCTGATCCTGATTCTTGACCAAACGACCCTAATAGAAACCTACAGAACACTCCACCCAACAACCATGGATTATACATTCTACCCATCACCTCATGAAACGTGCTCCAAGATCAACCACATACTTGGCCAGAAATCAAGTATAAACAAATTTCATAAGATTGAAATACTGTCATGCACCTTCTCAGACCATAGTGGAATAAAAATAAATATCAACACCAGCAATTTTCCTCCCAAACCCACAAAGACATGGATACTAAACAAAGTGAGACTAAACAACTCCTGGATCAACATGGAAATTAAAAGAGAAATTAAAAGATTCCTGGAAACACATGAAAAGGAAGAGACATCTTACCAAAACCTCTGGGATGTCATAAAAATAGTACTAAGAGAAGAATTCATATCTCCACGAACACTTATGAAGAAAATGGTAAGATTACACATTAACAGTCTAACAAGTCACCTAAGGGAGCTGGAAAAACAAGACCACCAAAGCCCTAACTTTAGCAGAAGAATCCAGATTATCAAAATGAAAGCCCAGGTACAGGATATAGAAGACAAAAATATCATTAAAAAAATTAACAAAACAAAAAACTGGTTCTTTGAAAGGATAAACATGATTGATAGGCCCTTAGCAAGACTGACCAGGAAAAAGGGAGAAAAAACCCAAATAAACACAATCAGAAATGCAAAAGATGAAATCACAACTGACTCTGAAGAAATACAAAAGATTATCAGAGATTACTGTGTATACTTATATGGGAAAAAACTCAAAAACTTAAGTGAAATGGAAGACTTTCTGATAGCACACAACCTCCCAACATTGAAACAACAAGAAATTGAGATCCTATATGATTGATAACAACCTGGGAAATCGACTTTGTCATAAGAAAACTACCCACAAAAAAAGTCGTGGACCAGATGGTACAAAACATACAAGTAGAAGCTCTTACCAATCCTGTTGAAAGTTTTCCAGGCAATTGAGGAAGGTGGAACTCTTCCCAAATCATTTTATGAAGCTAACATTACATTGATACCCAAACCATACAAAGATCCAACAAAGAAAGAAAACTACAGGTCAATATTCTTGATGAACATAGATGCAAAATGTCTCAACAAGATTCTAGCAAACCGGATCCAACAACACATCTCAAAAATCATCCACCATGGCCAAGTAGGCTTCCTCCACAGATACAGGACTGGTTCAATATCTGCAAGGCCATAAACATAATTAAATACATCAACAGATGTAAAAACAAGAATCATATAATTATAGCATTAGATGCAGAAAGAGCTTTTGATAAAATCCAGCATCACTTCTTGATAAAAACCCTTGACCATCTAGGGATAGATGGAACAAAATTCAAAATAGTAAGAGCCATCTTAGATAAACCCACAGCTGACATACTGCTAAATGAACATAAATTGGAAACATTTTCCCTTAAAATTAGAGCAAGGCAAGACGGCCCACTTTCACCTCTCTTGTTCAACACTGTATTGGAAGTCCTTCCTAGAACAATTGGACAAGAGAAGGAAATCGAGGGTATCCAAATAGGAAAAGAGGAAGTTAAGCTATCCCAATTCACGAATGACATGATCATTTACCTTGAAAACCAAAGAGATTCTGTCAAAAGCTTCCTTGCACTGATAAAGGACTTTGACAAAGTTACAGGGTATAAACTAAAATTGCACATTCACTTACTCAGAAGTAGACCTTGAACATTTATCATAATACTATAAGAAAAGAATTGACAGTATTGGGATACTGCCATGGGAAGGGGAGCCACATAATATCAATAAGGGTAACCCCACTTTACCTGTATGATGACCACATATCTACCTAACCCTCATTTCTACCCCACATTTTAAAATTAAAATAATTGTTTTTAAAAAAAGAAAATTTTTCCTTGTTTATAACTATAAAAAAGACTGCTATTAGTGGTACAACAATAATCATGCCACTGGTATTTCTGTAGGCCGAAATTTACCGCTTCATAGCATACTTATCTCAATAAGTATATGCTTCTCTTTTTTTTACACTCGTCATAAATTCCACTAGGTTATGCTACATTTTTCTCTTAATTGGCTACTAGCTTTTACAATAAGACTCATATATGAGATTCTTCTGTAATTTGGAAAGCTTTGACATGTGTATGTGGGTGTGTGTGTTTAATCCTGTAGCCGTATCCTTGTTTTACTGCCTATAAAAGTTATCAGTGCAAAGTTCATACTCTCCCAGCACTTATTATTCTATAAAAGGCCAATGCCTTCTGCTACTAGCACTGGCTACACTCTTTTTAAGAATATTCCTTGGCCAAAAGAAGGTTCAGAACAGTAGAAAACATTCAGTTTGTCATATGGTTCTCTCAATTTACCGATTTTTCAGAAAGCAGATTCTGAATGTAAATATATAATTTCAATTATCCTTTGTTTTAAAATTAATGTATTTCTGCATTCACATCAATTACTTTTTATGCTTATAAATTAAAATTTAATTATATTTATGAAATATTATTTAACTAATCAACTATTTCAATTTGTTTGATAGCAATATTTCTGATTACAGTATTTTTACCATATACACATTTTAATCAAATTCCTGTTGTTAAAATACATATTGCTTTAAATTTCTAAATGTCATACATTTTGTATTCAAATTTTTCCTTTAGTTCCTGTGTTATTATGATATTTGTATTTACTTTATAAATGTTAAAATGATTGTTTGCTTTTTAATTGCAGTTATCAATTACCAGTTACCTGCTATTGTGATTTGGGAATGTTATATTGTCATGATTAAAATACTTACTTTTCATTTTATAACTATGCATTTCATAATTGTTTAGTCTTAGTTCCACTTATAAATGGAGTGTTTTTTCTATTCCTTATTTAAGTCTTACACTGTCTCATGTTGCTTGCTACCTATCATATCATTTTGTTTTCCCTTTGCAATTTTCTAAGGAAATCAACAATCCCCAATCTCACTGGCAATGGTTTGTTTCTTTTCTTCCATTTATTTTAATTCTATTTTCGCTATCTTCTATTTTATTCTTCTACTCCTCTTATGTTTTTGCTTCTTTTTGCTACTTTTCTTTCATTTCTGGTGTATTACTATTCTTTTACTATTGATTAATGAATTTATTTTTTTAATTTATTGTTTTTAATGAAAAGCTTTGTATAATTCATTATTCTACTTCTTAAATTTCTCTTGTCATCTGCTTACTTTTCTTCTAGTAATTCTTATTTTACATTGTTTAGTCCCTTTAGCTACTTAATCTCAACCCATTTTCTTGTTATTTATATATATAATATAGATATGTAATACATATATTTCCTCATTCCTTACTATACTCTTATAGCACAGTGCTCTTTTTCATGTGAAGGTTTGCTATTTTCTATAAATATATTAATATCAACATAATGGCTTCTGAGAATGGGTCATATTTTTCCTATTGAAAATTAATTAATTATTTATTTTTTTGTCAAAGATGTAGGGTAAAATGCAGGGTTAGGCATACAACTGGTCATTGTACAGGTAAAGTTTTGGCCTTACTTTGGATCCCACTTCACCTGATTTGAGAACAGGTGTCCTTACTGATGACTTGTGCCCCCGCCATACCCTGGCAGTTTCACTTCTGCCAATGACTCTCTTATAGTATTATAACAATTGTTCACGGTCTGCTTATGAGTGAGAACATGTGGTACTCAGTTCTTTGCTTCTGTGATAGAATATTGAATATTATAGACTCTAAGTCCATCCATGTTGCTGCAGATTTTATAATTTTGTCCTTTTTGGCCACATAATATTCCATTGTACATATGTACCACATTTTTCTATTCAGTCCTGTTTCACTGGGCACCACAGTTGGTCCATGTTTTTACTATTATGAATAATACTGCAATAAACATACATGTGCATGTATCCTTTTCGTAGAGTGATTTCAGTTCTTCCAGGTATATTCTCAGATTGGGGATTGCTGGGTTGTATGGAAGGTCAATTTTTATGTCTTTTAGGAATCTCCACACTGTTTTCCACAGAGGCTGTACTAGTTTGCATTCACATCAACAGTGTAAAAGTGCTCCCTTCTCTCCACATCCTCTCCAGCATCTGTTGTGTTTTGAGTTATTAGTGATGGCCATCCTGACTGGAGTTAGGTGGCAGCTCAGGATGATTTTAATTTGCATTCCTCTGATAACTACTGAGACTGAACATTTTTTCATGTATCTGTTGGCTGTTCCTATGTTTTCTTTTGAGAAATGTCTATTCATGGCTTTTCCCCACTTTTTAATAGGGCTGCTTATTTTATTTATTTTCAGCATGTTTGAGATCCTTGTAGATCCTAATTGTTACGCCTCTGTCAGATATACATTTGGCAAATATTCTTCCCATTCTGTCACCTGTCTCCCCACTCACTTGAAATGATTTCTTTTGCTTTTGCTTTGCAGAAACTTTTCAGTTTGATGAGGCCACACTTGTCTATCTTATTGCTTATGACTTGGGCACTTGGGGTTTTGATCATGAATTAGTTGCTACTTCCAATTTCCATAAGGGTGTCTCCTGCATTTTCTAAGATTGTTATAGTTTGAGGTTTTATGTTTAGGTTTCTGATCCATTTAGAGCTGATTTTTGTTGATAGGTAGGGTTCTTGTTTTAATATTCTGCATGTGGTCAGTCATTTTTCCCAGCACCTTTTACTGAATGAGTCCTCTTCCCTCCAGTGTTTGTTAGTGGAGGCTTTGTCAAAGATGTGTTGGTTGAGAAATTGAGGCTTTGCTTTCAGAATCTCTACCCTGTTCCATTGGTCTATATGCCTGTTCTTGTACCAATAGCATGCTGTTTTGATTATTGGAGGCTTTAAAAAGATTAAAGTCTGGAAGTGTGACTCCTTCCACTTTGTTTCTTTTGCTGAAGATTGTTTTGGTTATTCATGCTTGTTTATGTTTTCATATTAATTTCTGTATTGTTGTTTCTAGGTCTGAGAAGAATGATGCTGGTAATTTAAGGGGTATTGCATTAAATTCATAGATTGCCTTGGGTAGGATGAACATCTTAACAATTTGATTCTTCCAATCCATGAGCATGGAATAGTTTTCTGTTTGTTTGTGTTTTCTTGGTTTTCTTTGAGCAGGGTTTTGTAGTTTTCTGTGCAAATGTCTTTCACTTCTCTGGTTAGGAAGATGCCCAGTAATTACATTTTTTGTTGTTGCTATTGTTATTGTGAATGGGATTGTGGCTCTTTATTTGGTTCTCTGTCTGTTTGTTGTTGATGTATAAGAATATGACTGTCGTGCAACCCCTTTGGGTCCCCTCCCACTATGGGAGCTTTTCTGTCCTCTCAATAAATCCTGCCTTCTCAAAAAAAAAAAAAAAAAAAAAAGAATGTGACTGTCTTTTTCACATTTATTTATATCTTCAGCCATTCCCAAAATCCTTTATCAGGACAAGAAGATTTTTGACAGATTCTCTAGAATTTTTAAGATATTGAATTAGATCATCAGAAAGGAGGGACAATTTGACTTCCTCTTTTTTTTATTTGAATACCCCTGATTTCCTTCTCCTGTCTGATTGTTCTAGATAGTACTCCCAACACTATGTTGAACAGGAGGGATGAGAGTGGGAAGCCTTGTCTTGTTCCTGTTTCCACTGGGGTGTGAGAACATCATGGTATGCTTCCAAATTTTTCTCTGTTTAGCAATATATTGACTGTGGATTTATGGTAGATGGTTCTTATTATTTTGTGGTATGTTCCCTCTATGCCTAGGTGTTCAAGGGTATTTATCAGGTGAGATGCTGGATTTTATCAAAAGTTTTTTCAGTGTCTAATAATAAAATCATGTAATTCCTATTTTTGCATGTGTTGATGCATTTAATTACATTTATGGTGTTGCAGATGGTGAATCAGCACTGCATCCTGGGATGAAAGCTACCTACTTTGTAGGTGAATAATTTTTGAGATGTGTTGTTGGATCCAATTTGCTAGAATCTTGTCGAGTATTTTTGCTTCTATGTTCATCAGGGATATTGGCCTGTAGTTATCTTTCTTTGTTGGATCTTTACCCATTTGGGGTATCAGCTAACAAGTTTCATAAAATGATTTGGGAAGAGTTCCATTTTTCTCAATTGCTTGGAATACTTTCAATAGGATTGGTGTCAGCTTCTCTTTGTATGTTTGTAGAAATCTGCTGGAAAGCCATCTGGGTTAGGACTTTTTTTGTGGATAGTTTTCAATTGTGAAGTCGATTTCCTCAGTTGTGATTGGTCTATTTAATGTTTCAATTTCTTTTTGTTTCAATCTTGGTTGGTTGTGTGAGGTCAGAAAGTCCTTCATTTCATTTAGGTTTTCAATTTTGCTTTCATACAGGTGTGCCTAGTAATCTCTTTCTTTTTTATTTCTTAATGGTCTGTTGTGATGTGATCTTTTGCACTTCTATTTGTGTTTATTTGGGCATTTTCTCTCTTTTTCTTTGTCAATCTGGCTCGGGATCTGTAAATCTTATTCATCTTTTCAAATAACTGGGTTTTTTTTTTCTATGATTTTTGGTTTTTTTGTCTTCTTTATCCTGTATTTGTGTGTTTTTGCTTTTACTTTAGTGATCTTCTGCTGAAGGTAGACTTTTAGTAGTTTTGTCTTTCTACATCCCTTAGGTGATTTGTTAGGCTGATAACAAGTGATCTTTCCATTTTCTTGATGTGTGTTTGTAAATAAATGAATACCCCTCCCAGTACTGATTACATGGTCCTGAGTTTGGGTAAGGAATGTCTTTATTTTCATTTGTTTCCAGAAATCTTTTAATTTGGGCTTTGATTTCTGTGTTGACCCAGGAATTATTCAGCATCATACTGTTTAATGTTCATATCTTTGTGGATTTTGGGATAGTTTTATTGATGTTGATATTTATTTTTATTCCACTGTGGTCTAAGAAGGTGCATGGTGGTATTTTGAACATATGAAATTTGTTTATGCTTGATTTATGGCCAAGAATATGGTCGATCTTGGAGTATGTTCCATGTGGTGATGAGTAGAATGTATATTCCATGGTTGTTGGGTGGAGTGTTCTATAGGTATCTATTAAGACCATTTGTTCAAGCATCAAGTTGAAATTCTATATCTCCTTGTTGATTATTTGTCTCGATGATCTATCCAGGGTTGTTAGTAGGTTATTTAAGTCCCCAGTTATGATAAAGTCAATATCTTTATTTAGTTGTTTTTTAAAGGTTAGTGCTTCTATGTTGGGTTCATATATATTTAAGCTGAGTATTTCTTGTTGGTGGATAGTACCTTGTATCATTAAGCAGTGACCTTCCATATCTTTTTTTAAATTTTTGGTAGTGTAAAGGATTTTTTTCTTATATTAAGATCACAATTCTGGCTTTCTTTTGTGTTCCATTTGCCTGAAAATTTGTTTACTATCCTCTTATTTTGATTCTATGAGTGTCCATTTTTTTGAAATGAGTCTCCTGGAGACAGCATATTGTTGGGTCATTATTTTTGTGTTTTGCTTTTGTTTTTTTAAAATCTAATTTGCCATTCTTTGTCTTTTCAATGGTGTGTTTAGTCCATTCACATTCAGGATAATTATTGAGATGTGAATATTTATCCCTGTCATGAGTTTCTTATAGGGCTTGTTATTGTTTTGTTTTGTTTTTATTATTTCTTTGTGGTTTTCTTTTGACTTTTTGTTGATATATGTGTGTATTCAATCTTGTTTTCTGCATTCTTGAGAAGAATGTGGTTATTTTTTTTTTCCTTTCTTCTGTGTTCAATACTTTCTTAAGCATTTCTTGTAGAGCTGGTCTGGAGATGATGTAAACTCTTAGAGACTGAATGTCTGGGAAGAATTTGAATTCTCCATGGTAGATGAAGCTTAGCTTAGCTGGGTAGTAAATTCTTCGTTTGTATTTTTTCTCTGAGAACTTTGAAGTTTGCTCTCCAGTTTCTTGTAGCCTGTAGTGATTCCATAGATAAGTCTGCTTCTATCCTAATTAGCCTTCCCTGGTAAGTAGTTTGACCTTTCACTCTTGCTGCCGTTAGGATTTCTTTTTTTATATACCTATTTTTTGTAAGCAAATTGCTATGTGTCTAGGAGTTTTTGATGTCTTGCAGGGGTTTTCTGAATTTCTTTTGTTTGAATGGTCAAGTCACTGAAGAGATGAGGTAAGTTTTCTTGGATAATTTCATGGAATATTTGTTCCTAGGTGGTCTTTGTTTCTCTATCTTTCTCAGAAATGCCAATTAACCATAGATTTGGACTCGATATAATTGCATTATATCCAAAGATTTGTTCTGCCTTTTTAAGCTTATTTTCTATGTTTTTAATAGTTTGAGTTAGCTCCATATTTTGGTCCTCTGAGATTCTTTCTTCTGCTTGATTGATTCTGTTTTCCATGCTTGTCAGTTTGTTATTTATTTTGTTAC
Organism: Cephalopachus bancanus; assembly: GCA_027257055.1. Lineage (NCBI taxonomy): Eukaryota > Metazoa > Chordata > Mammalia > Primates > Tarsiidae > Cephalopachus > Cephalopachus bancanus. The sequence continues at coordinate 15,890,395 of JAPVLO010000108.1, read as the reverse complement.
TGTATTCTTTATTGTCATCTTCTCAGTTATCAACTGCTTCATTCTTTCCTCTTTTCTCTCCTCAATTATATTCATTCTCTCTATTAATATCTTGATCTCTGGGTTTGTTGTTTGAGAAAAATCATTATAGGAACTTTTCATTGTTTGAGTTCCAAAATCTGTATTCTCAGATGCTGTCTTCCCAGGGATCTATATGGGACCTGTGTTTTTCCTTTGATTTTTCTTCCTTTGTGATGGTCCCCCCACTTCTTAAATTCCTTTGCTCAGTGATGGGGAGATAGCTTTCACTTCTCTTTGCTCAAACCCTTATTCTTCCTTAAGTTGATCCTCTGGATTTGTCCAGTTTTGAAGCTGGACAGGAAATGGGTGGCTGTGCTTTTTGTAGATTTGATTAAGGTGTGATGGGAGACCTGTGGCTCAGAAGCTATCTGCAGATCACAGTATCTGCTGTCAGATGTGGGAGTCCCCTGGAACACACTTCCCATCATCTTACAATCTGTCCATGCAGTGGGGGTTATATATGCCTACCATTCATCTGCTGCTGCTGCCAAAAAATCACTCTCTCAGATCAGATGTTTCCATGCCTGGTTCAGCTTGGTAGTAGGGGTCTGTCTCTCTGTGCCTGATCTTGATGTTTCCTCTCTGGATCAGTGATGTTTGATCCCAGAGGGGTACAGAGGATGCCTCTGAGTCTCAGATTAGAGGGTAAACAGAACAAGGACACCAACAAAGATCTTTGCCTATCCACATCTCTTTGCTGCAGCAGAGTTTAGCTTCAAAATTCCTCTCAGTGTATTCTCCAAGGTTCCCTCTGCCAGCACCTGGCCCACTGAAACAGCTGGTGGTATGGGTCAGGTGCCAGGTACAGAGGAGCAGCTAACCTCTGCTGCCTCCTCCCAGAAACCAAGAATGGCTGGCAATTCTGCATGTTGGGGGCTTCAATCTCAGGGCAGTGGTGATTTGCAGCCACTTCTGGAGGGGCACCCTGGATGCTTGATCCTGAGTCTTCCCTCATTTGGACTTTCACTCACCCCACTGCACTCATTCACTCATGCAAACTGTCTTTATGGGCATTCACCCTTGCAGAGATGTTCACACTCCCACTGATTCCATCATAATCTTGCCTTCCTCAAAAGTTATTAACTATTATTATTATTATTATTATTATTATTATTATTATTATTTTGAGTTGGAGTCTCACTCTGTAGCCCAGGTTGGAGTGCAGTTACACACTCATGGCCACTACAGCCTCAACCTGCTGGGCTCGGGTGATCCTTCTACCTCAGCCTTCCAAGTACCTGGAACTACAGGCATGTGCCACCATGCCTGGCTTATTTTTTTGATTTATTGTAGAGATGAGGTCTCACCAAGCTGCCAGGTGGTCTCAAACTCATGAGCTCAGACAGTCCTCTCACTTCAGTCTCCCAAAGTGCTGGGATTATAGAAGTGAGTCATTGCACCTGGCCAAGTTATTACCAATTGTATACAGGTTCTTCCTCTGAATCTTTAGTGTAGCATTTTCCTCAGATATTGTGTACTTTTCATATTGTCTCTTTTTGGCTTTTCTGTTTTGTTATTAAAAAGAGAATGGTCTATCTAAGCTTGTTAGGGTATGTAAAGAAATCTAATGGCATTCTTATTTTCCAATTATTAATATATGTTTATTTCCCTCATTTTGAAATTTTGCTTAATAGAGGAAACCATAATCTTTGATATTTGATATGGATTGTATGAAACAATGCATGCAATATGACATTCATAAGTCTGCAAAATAGCTGTTTATTCTAGGTATTGTTATTTTTTGATCAATCTATGAAACTTAAAAAAAAATGATTCAGGGGATACATGTGCAAGTTTGTTATATGGATATATTACATAATAGTGAAGTTTTGGTTTCTAGTGTGCTCATTATGCAAGTAGTAATTATTGCACTATCAATAGGTAAATTTTCAACCCTGAACCTCCTCCCAACCTTTCCCCCTTTTTGGAGTTCTCATGTCCGTTATTTCCCTTGGTACATCCATGTGTACCCATTGTGTGTCTTCTATTTATAAGTGAGAATATGTGGTAATTAATTTTCTGTTTCTGAGTTATTTCACTTAAGATGTGACCTTCAGCTCCATTCATGCTGCTGCAAAGGACATAATTTAATTCTTTTTAGAACTGTGTGGTATTCCATGATTGGAAGCTTTTGTGATTTGAATTTGCAAAATTATGCTGCAGTAACTCACATCTCCCAAATATCAGTGAACTTATAACCACATGTATTTTTCAGTCAGGTTACATTTTTTTCTATAATGGCTATGGCATACAAGTGGTGATGTTCCATGTGTCTTTTTTATGTTCTAATCCATGTTGGAAAAGAAGTTTATATTCAAAATATGCCTTTTTCTTTGGCATAATCAAGGAACAACAACAGAAACACATACAGACAAACCTCAGAGATATTGAAGGTTCAGTTCCACAGTACCGCATCAATGCAAATACTGCAATTAACCTAGCCATAAAAATTTTTTTTGGTTTTCCAGTGCATATAAAAGTTATTTTTACATTATAATATAGCCTATTAATCATGCAATGGCATTATGTATAAAAGTGTACATAACAAATTAAAAATACATTATTGCTAAAAATTGCTAACACAGATACAAAGTGAGCACATGCTGTAGGGAAAATGTCTCTGATAGACTTGCTTGATGCAGGATTGTCACAAACTTTCAATTTGTAAAAATAAATAGATGCAATATCTATGAAGTGCAATAAATGAAGCACAGTAAAATAAGGTATGTCTGTATTTACTTTTAAAACTACTGCTAAGGCATAGCATAAGTAAATTTTGCTCACATCCCATTGACCAAGCAAGCTCTTAATCTTGACTGGTTACCTTTGCCAGTGAATTTTCCCCCCAAAAATTAATTATTTTAAAAATTAATTTTATTTCAGTTAACTCCATCCACTAATGATTATACTCAGACATGTTCAGCACATACCCTTAATTTCTAGATTGCATTCATTTTTCATAGCTTAAAGTTAAAAACCATCAATCAATTATTAAGATTTTTCTTGAGCTAATTTTTTCAATTAAAATAGCCTAAATCTATATGTAAACTTTAAGCCTTGATAAGTATGTCTTTTTGTTTTTCCATTCCCAAATTTATATTTATTTGGATGTAGATTCAGAAGTGTTTCTTTTTTTTTCCAATTTGAAAGTTCTGGAAACTAGAGAGTATATCTTTACTTTGTTAATTTGATTGCATGGCAGTTAAATTTCTTTGGAATTCAACTTTTATTTAGTCTTTTAGTAAATCTAGCCTATAGTCACTAGGGCATGCTTAAAACAGTGTATCCTTAAATCTCTTTGAAAAATTGTAGTTACAGTAGATGTAGTTTGTGATTCTCAAGTTATCATAACAAATTTTACTAGATACATAAATTTGGGGATAATATGATTCTCTATGGCTATTACTTTTCTTGCTATCTGCTGCCTTGTTCTGAAGCCAATGTCATTTAAATTAGTTGGTACCCTAGACCTCATATGATGTTTTTTCTTTTAAATTCTTAGTAAATTATGCTGTAGTAACAAACTCAAAATCTCATTGATTTATCATGAATGATTTATTTCTCTCCCATGCTATGTTTCAACTGAAGCTGGCTTTGCATCTGCTCTGCTCTGCTCATTCTGCTCCATGTATTCTCTTTATTCAATTCAAAGTGAAAAAAGAGCTCAGACTATGCCATTCTATTATTTGTGAAAGAGTGGACAAGGCAATGGAAGAGCTATAGAAAGGATCTTAAAGTTTCTTTCACATTAACACCTATCTAGTGTTCTGGCTTTTTGATGGCCAAAGCAATTAACAAGGTTGAATTTGATGTCAAAGAGAAAGGAAAAATTAATGCCATCAGGAGTCTATGCAGGACATTTTGGATTTAGTGGAAAGACATAATTGTCTTATATAAAGATCAGTCAATAACGGGGAACGTTATCAAGTAAAGCAGAACACCATTGAATGTGTTTGTCCTAGACATATTTTGAATCTTATATGACCTCTCAGTGAAACAATAAGTAGTGACTATTTTCATCTTAGCATTCATATAGGAAGTCAATTTTTTCTACCAAAGAGCACTGCATTTTTAAAATCCTTTCTTCTGTCATTTCTTCCTACACCTCTTCTCCTTGCCCTTTTTCTTTATTATCTGTCCTTTCCTTTCTTGTTATTTGGCCAACATTTGAGTCAATTTTATAGAAAAATGATTCAAACATAGGAAAAGTCATAATTTAGAGAGAAATAAGTTCACTTGGCCGTAGACGTAGACTTTCTAGAGAAGTAAATCATTCAAAAAAACTGCAGAAAATATTGTGAATAAGACTTCTCCCCAGGTGCACTATAAGTATTTAATTGGTAAACTTGAGAAATGAAATCTCAAATTTGAGAAAATGTTCAAAAATTTTCAAAAGACGTTATCAAAGACAAACGCATCCCAGTAAGGAATCTCATATAATCACTAAAAGAAAGAAGAAAAATATAGAATAGACACCAAAAAATCAATTCAGAACAGATCAGAAAAGATCTTGCATTTACCTAAGGATTTTCACCAATTTAATAATGTGAAGAAAATTAAAAATTAACATCAGTAACTCACTGAATAATAGAACTTGTCTTTTTATTTAGCAATGGTTTGATTAAGGGTTAGCAAACTATAGCCCATGGACCAAGTCAAGCCATCTACCTGTTAAAGTTTTATTAAAAACAATCATGCTTATTTACCTCATGTCTGTGGACTTCTTTATGCTAAAATTACAGAATTGAGTAGATGCATGGAGACTATATGCCAAAAACTTAAAAATATTTACTCTCTGGCTCTTTTACAGAAAAAAGTTTGTAAGCCCCAGATTTAGATAATTACATATTCACAAGTTCTTCTTTAAAAATAAATGTTCAATATAAACTCTTTTTCACACTATCAAAAAAGCTGTATTTATATCATGAAATTTGAGTCTAAAAAATAAGCAAAATTTAATCACTCTTATAAATGTGAAATTCTTCATGAATTCAAATATTGTTTTCAAGATCTTAATTGTCAAAGTAGACAAAGAACCCAAAGATGCATACATAATTCCAGTTTATGGTGGATTATCTCTGTCTAAACATGTTATAAATTAGCCATTTAATAATTAATGAATGTACATGTAGTTCAATACCACAAGTGAAGTTTTAAAAGTAATGACTGAATACATAGTAGTGTGGGAAATCTGAATATGATAAAGATTTGAGTATCACACAAATGATAGTCTAGTAAAGGGTAGTAAGACACAAATACGTATATATTTGTACATTTTTAAAATTTATAGAGAAAGAAAATTTAAAAATTGGTGGGATTTGTGACACATTTTGTATTAATTTCACAACAATTCAACTATCATTTGAAATAAGTTCAGAGGTCTGGTTGAGGTTTATAAAATATTTTGTTTGGAAGAGTAAAATGGTAAAATAAGAAAATTATAGCATTTTTCTTATTTTTTTGTCAGTAAAATTCAAACCAATGTTATAAGTTTTCATGCTGGTCTCATGTTGATTGCTCAATGTCGCATTATCTAAATTATACTGTATTTCCACTCTTTTCTCAGTAGGAACTCTCACAAGAAATTAGCAGGTGATTAATTATTTGATAAATCAAGATTGTTTTCAATCACGGACATATGTCAATATGATACTAAAATAATGTTAGTATGACGTTTTAAAATTACCTTTGACAATGTCTGTCTACCAAATTTTAAATATATACGTACATACACACACACACACACACACACACACACACACACCAAAAAAAAAATATATATATATATATATAATTTCAGAAGTCTGACATTCTCCTTTTACTAAAAATACATCTTAACTAGGAATGTGCTGCCTTGAAGGGATCCCGTGTTTTGCAAGATATCTAAGCTTACTAATGGGTCACAAACAAATCTACCCTGTGTGTGGTTTTTTTTCAACTGTGAAAGATCCTTTACACTGTGAAGAATTGATGGCATTTTAAAATGCCAACCTTAACAAATGTAGTTAGTTAGGCATATTCAGACTTGAAAATTAGGTTAAAAAGAAAAAAAAAACTTTCTGCTTACATATGAGCACATTAAAACTTTAGTGACATGACCCAAGATTACAGAGTGTGACACCAAAATATGCATTTCTTACTTTAGATTCAGGTTAGCATACTTCAAAACAGACAATATTAATATTGTAGCAATTTCTTATATGACATATGCATGCACTCCAGTCTCTGGTTGGCAGAATTTGTGAGAATTGAGGTGATAACCCAGCAGAAAAATGGAATAAACAAAAAAAAAGGCCCTAAAACAGTTTATTCAGAGTTTTTCTTTTTACTCTCAAGTTTATTTTCTATTTAAAAAATCAATTTTGCTTTCTGATTGATAGTGTAGTATGCAATTACTATAAATTTTTTAGAAAAGAAAAAGCATATTTTATAAATATAAAATTGTTCCATATTTCTACAATGTCATAATTAACATGATTACTTTAATTTCAGTAATTTGCTGTCATCTATTAAACATAATAATAATTGAATACAGAAAAAAACATTTTTCACTTTATTAATATATATATATATATATATTTTTTAGATAGAATTAGATTTCAGTTTCTAAAGTGAATTGGGAGAGAAGCCAAAATGCAAATTTCCAAGGAAACAGTTAAATATTTGTTTCTAAAACTTTTGAGAACTCTCACTTGCATCGAGGCTGTAAAAAAAGATCAGGAAATGTCTTTAAACTGTAGACTTCTAAAGATATATCCTTGCAGAAAATTATTTCCATGCTCTGAAATTTCCTCTAAATTCCAAATCTACTGTCACCCATAATAAATAAGGGTAGCTTCTAATTTAAAGCTTAATGTGAGGGCCTTTCAGGAGATCACTCAGAGAACTGGAACTAGGTGTCTAGCAGTTATGGGTTTACCCATAAAAAAATTTTGTATATAAAGATACCAATATATAGCTAATATCTTTGGCAGGATAATAAATAGCAAAGAGAGAAGCAAAAGCATAGTTGAAGATGAAAGAAGTTGTTGCTGACTTGATAAATAACTGTACTTCCTTCTAACAACTGCAAATATTAACTGAAACATAAAAACCAGGGATTAGTTATAAAACTCAATCTAGCTATTTATGACAAGGGTCATTTTAAAAGGAATCCTGCATCTATGTTCATCAGGTAACTTGGCCTGTAGTTCTCTTTCCTTGTTGAGACCTTGCCGTTTTGGTGTTTCAGGATGCTATTGGCTCCATAGAATGAACTAGGGGAATTCCTGAAACACTTTCAATGGAAGAATTGGTATTAACTCTTCCTTGTATGTCTTGCAGAAGTCTGAGAATCCACCTGGCCCAGTGTTTTCTGTGGGGTTTTTTGGCAGGGAAGTTTCATATAACTGAATCAATTTCTTGATTTGTTATTGTCCTGCTGAAGGTTTCAATTTCTTCCTGTTTCAATCTTGGGAGTGTATGTGATACCAAGAATTCCTCCATTTCCTCTAGATTTTCAAGTTTACTTGCATACTGATGTTCATGGTAATCTCTGAAAATCTTTTGAATTTCTTCAGGGTCGGTTGTGACACCATCGTTTCTGTTTCTAATTGTATTTATTGGGACTTTCTCCTTTCTCTCTCTCTTTCCTTCCTTCCTTCCTTCCTTCCTTCCTTCCTTCCTTCTTTCTCCCTGGTCAGAGATCTGTCAATCTTATTTATCCTTTCAAAGAACCATATTTTTGTGTTGTTGATACTTTCTACGATTTTTTTTTTCTTTTGACAATTCAGTCCTATTGATCTTGACGTTCTACCTCTCTACACATGCAATGTTATATACTTCTCTCTCAGCACCAATTTTGTCTTATTAGCACAAAGATGGGAACAACAGATGCTGGGCATTGCTAAAGGATAAAAAGAGGGAGAAAGGATAAGGGGCACTCAATAACACACTGGGTACCAGGTCTATTCTCAGGGGGGAGAGAGGGCCCACTAGAAGCCCAGACATCACCTACATGGAATTTACTTATGTAGTGAATCTTCACATGTACCCAACAACTCTAAAATAAAATAAAATATTTAAAAATAAAAGGAATCTTGCTTCAGACTATCTGCTAGGTTAGGATTTCAGGACCATAAAGTCAAGTCTATATGAGGTAGACTTTAAGAAACTCATCCCTGACGGGGAGCAGAAGATGCCAGATGAAGAACAGTTACTACTTCTGAGGAGTCTCTAAAGTACCACTAGAGAGAGAAGAGAAATGAGAATTTGACTGTACAATTTTATTCTCCTCCCCCCAACGCCCGACCATTTTTAAACTCTGGTAGGGTACAAAATTGTTTTAGTAAGAGAAGAGGTAAGCAGGAAAGAAGACCATTTTTTCTGTATATAATGCAAATGAAAGCCTCAAGTTTTTGGTGATAGAGTTAGAAATCTCACTTTTGTTCGAGGACTGAAGTACAATTAGCATACTGGATAAATATTCTCATGTTTTAAGACTGTGTTTTGAAAATGAAGTTGACTAAGTACATTCTATCATCTAAGATTGATGAAAAAAAAAAAGATGGTTGACTGGAGTTTTTCTTTAGTGGCATTAAAGGGGCAAGAAGCAAATTGATTTTAATGAAATGCTTTGGACAACTTATATAGTGTGTGTGTTTGTGTGTGTGTGTTTGTGTGTGTGTGTTTACATATGTGTGTGTGTGTGTATAAACATATATATATACACACAATTTGAATAATACAGCTCTTCTTTTAAAAATATTGTATTTAATAAAATAGGGAGAAACTCCACACATACTGAAAACCAGTTTTGAAGAGCAGAAAATTGTCCTTATAGGTTAACTGTTTGTTTGGGTTCGTAAATTGTTTCCCTGATTAGGAAACATGCCCAAATGAGAAAACCATTTACCCCAAAATATGGTTCTAAGGGTTTTTTAAAGCAATGGGAGATTATTTATTCTTTTGCCATCTTGGTTTCATCAACAGAACTATTCTAGTGCAAATAGTTAAGTTATGCATACATAGGTGGTCTCTTCTCTCAGTCTTCTCTTTGGGTAATAAATATAATCATCTGGGTTGGCAAATTAAATTTTTCAGGCTGCATATTAATGTTCCATTGTGGTGTTCAAGTCTCAGCATCCTGTTTTCTCATTCTTTTTGTTGTATTATTATTTGTTGTATCCCTTGAAAGGACAGAGATTGCAAAACAGCATTTAAGACTCTGGAAATCACATATTTGAACACTTTGACACCTACGAATATTTACAGAATGATTGTCATCAGAATTTTTAGTCCATTCTCATATCTAGAGTACCCAAATTAAGAGAATACCCATCCTTAATTCAAAAAACCCCACAAAATCCAACATGCTGATATTGGTCAAATTATCTAATATTTCTGATGTTTTTATTTGTTTCTTGAATAATTTTATCATAGTAAAAGTCCCAGAAATACCTATAATAATGTAATGTATATTGTGAATAGAAGAGGCTTCAGAACAATAACAACAAAAATCAGTTTAAAATTTTTCTTCAGTTGTTAAGCCTTTTTTTTTTGAGTCAAAGTTTCACTCTGTTGCCCAGGTTGGCGTGTAGTGGCATACTCATGGCCACTCCTACGTCGACATGCTGGAGTCAGATGATTCTTCTGTCTCTCCTTCCAAAGAGACAGAACTACAGGTGTTCGCTACGATGCCCTGCTAATCTTTTGATTTATTGTACAGAGGAGGTCTCACCATGTTGCCCAGGCTGGTCTTGAGCATTTTTTTTTTTAATCAAGACCCCATCCTGGACAAGGAGTGAGACTCCAACTAAAAAATAAATTATAAACCAGGCTTGGTGGCTCAGCCTGTAATCCCGTGGTTTGGGAGGCTGAGGTGAGTGGATTGCCTGAGCCCGCGGGTTCGAGACCCGCCTGGACAACTTGGCAAGACCTCATCTTTACAATAAATCAAAAAATTAGCCGGGTGTGGTAGCACGTGCCTGTAGTTTCAGCTACTTGGAAGGCTGAGACAGAAGGATCGCCAGAGTCCAGCAAGTCGAGGTTGCAGTGGCCAGGAGTGGCCACTGCACTCCGGTGTGGGTGACAGAGTGAGACTCCAACTCAAAATAAAATAAAACAAAATAAAATAAATTATATATACATATACACACACATATGTATTTTTTTTAATTAAAAAAATCAAGGCCAAGTTGTTTTGGTTTACATTATTTATTTATTTAGGACTAATTTATCTAGTGATTCTTTTTTTAAAAGTGAGAATTGATGAAACAAATTTAACCCTCTGTAATATAAAAAGTTGTGCTGAACTTAGGCATTGGTTTACCAAAGCAATAAATCTCTGTTTAGTTTTTTTTTTTTTTGTAGAAGCTAATTGCTTGTTTATTTGTTTTAATCTTTATTGAGGAATGATTGAGTTACAATAAACTGCACATATCTGAAGAACTTACAAGTTTTGATATTGGTACCTATGCTTGAAACCATTTCTACAATCAAAGTAACAAACATTTCCCTCACCACCAAAACTTTCCTTCTGTCCCTTTTAATCCAAGCTTCCATTCATGTCCATTCTCAGGCAACAATCACTGAACAGTTTCCTTCTAAGTATTTAGAATTTTAAAAAACGTATAAACAGGATGCACTGTGTTTGCACTTTTGCCTGGACTTTTGACTCAAAGTAGTAACTTTGACATTTACTTTTGTTGAGTCATGTATCTAAAATTCCTTCTGTTTTATTGCTGAGTAATTATACATTTTATGAATACACCACAATTCACCTGTTTGCCTATTGTGTTTCAGTTTATTCCACTCGGGGACCGTTACAAAAATTTGCTTCAAGTCTTTGTGTAGATATACATTTTTGAAGGGAGGTGTGGTAGGAAAGAAGTGTTCATATAGGTGAATGATTATCATTCAAGAAACTGCCAAACATTTTATAAGATGTAGATGTACATTTCATAATCCTATGAGGAGTACAAGAGAATTTAATTTGCTCCACAAAGTTGTTAACGCTTAGGATGATCTTGTTTTTTTTTTTCTTTTTTTTTAATATTAATTATTCTAATGGATTACATTGTAATTTTTTATTTGTATTTTTCTAAAGAGTAATGATGTAAAGTATATTTCCATATGGTTATTTGTTACTCGTATGTCTACTTTGATAAATTGCCTACAAATATTTTACTGTCTACATTTATTGTTTTGTCTGGTTGTTGTTATTCATATATTAAGTTGTGTTCGGAAAGTATTCAAGATACAAAACTTGCAATATATAATACGCAAATATCTGGTGCTTTTTCTCAGTTCAAGTCTTGACATTTCCTTTCAAAGAGCAAACATTTTAATTTTGATGAATTATTTTATCATTTTGTTTTGTTTTATGAATTGTGCATTTTGTAAAAATCTTAAACTTTCCCAAGGTAGAAATTATTTTCTCCTACTGTATTCTAAACATTTTATAAATTTAGATTTTTCATTTAAGTCAATAATCTATTTTGAATCAATTATTGTACACAGTGTAAGGCAAAATTTGATGTTTGCATTTTTCTCCATGGATACCCAGATGTTTGTCCAGTATCCTTTATTAGCTTTTTTTTTTTCCTATTAGATTGTTTTGGAATATTTGTTTTAAATCAGTTGACCATATACAGAGGGAACACACACGCACAAATGGAACTTATTTATAAAAATTATGTATTCATTCTTATATATTTAAATTTAAGTCACCTACCAAAAAAACTCTCCATTTGATGCAGTGTATCTATCAAGACACTTTTTCACAACTCAGAAGAGTTTTTGAGCTCATAAATTTTGATACCTTTTAGTTTTTCTGCCATTTTTTGTTTCACATCTCCCACTTCAGCAAAACATTTCCTTTTGAGGACTTTTTTCATCCAGAAAAACAAAAAAAGTCACTCAGAGTGAAATTGGGTGAATAGGGAGGGTGAGGTGCCGTGGGCATGCCATTTTTGTCAAAAACTGCTGAACACTCAGCACAGTGTAAGTAGGCGCACTTGAAAATCATTCATTATGAAATGGGCAAGCACCTTAAAAGACTCTTCCAAAAAGAAAAAAAAAAAAAAAAAGAAATCACTGAAGCTTCTCACGGCCTCTCACAACAATGCTAGTTGGTAAACTGATTCTGACGAGTTTGTAGAACATTTACTTAGCAAGGAAAGCCTGTACTACTTAGAGGAAGATTTGCCATTTAATAAAAATTAAACTTTCTAACTCATAAGCATTGTGCATCTCCCTGATTATTAAGGTAGCATTTGATTTTTAATATTTTATAGTATTGACGTAATAGGTTTGGAAATCTTGGCCTGGCTTGGTGGCTCAGTCTTTAATTCCAGCATTTTGGGAGGCTGAGGCGAGTGGATTGCCTGAGCCCATGGGTTCGAGACCAGCCAGGGAAACTTGGCTAGAACTCATCTCTACAATAAATCAAAAATTAGCCTGGCTTGGTGGCGCATGCCTGTAGTTCTGGTCACTTAGAAGGCTGAGGTGGAGGGATTGCCTGAGCCCAGCAAGTCGAGACTGCAGAGGCCGTTATGATGCCACCGCACTCCAGCCTAGGCAATAGAGTGAAGCTCCAACTCAAAAAAAGAAAAAAAAATTATATGCCATTGGTTTGACTATGCATGATATGATTTATCAAATTAAAGAGATGTGGTAAAAGTGAACATCCATGTTTTTATCTGTGACTACAATGCGAGAAAAAGATAATTCAAGTTTTTGGCATTAAGTATAAAGTTAGGTGTATTCTTTTTAGATATCCATTAACAAGTTGAGAATGTTCCTTTATTATCCTGGTTCATTAATCAATTTTATCATAAATGACTATTGCATTTTTCAAGTTTTTTTGTATATATTGAAAGAGTGATAAACTCTTTTTTTTTTTGTAATATATTAAATTACATTACTTATTTCCCCAATGTTAGACACACTTTTCAAGCTTGGGGTACACCTACTTGATTTTGAGTCATTATTCATTTGCTAGAATGAATAATGACTCAAATTAAACCTATATTGCTAGATATAATTTGTTAACATTTCTTAATAATATTCCATCACTGAGATATACTGATTTGTAATCCTTTTCTCTCTTTTCACTTCTTCTCTACCTTCTTCCCCTTCCTCCTTCTTCTTTTTCATATAATATTTTTGTGAGTTTTTGATATTAGAATGTTAGCCAATAAAAAAAAAGGGTCACAATTCTTCATTTTCTTCTGTCTAAAAAGAAAAGTTTTTGTAAGATTGATATTTATTTTTCTTGTAAGATTCAATAGAATGTGTTGCTAGAATAATCTGGGCATTTAAGTTTTTTGAGTATTTTCAAAAAAAATTGCTATAATTCATTCTCTATTATTAAGATATAATGTCTATTATGGTCAATTGTATATTTTAAGACATTTTTATTGTCATATAATTTGTTTGTTGAACTTGTTGCCATACATTTGCTCATGCTTTTGTGCTAATCTTTTAATGTCTATAGAATCTGTGATAATCTCTTTTGCGTTCCTGAAATCTTAACTTATGCTGTTTATTTTGTGATTCATTTAGCTAGAGGTTTGGCAAACTTCAGTGTAATAGTTTGATTTTGTTAAGTTTCTCTTTTGTCTCTCTGCATTTAATTTTGCATATTCTCTTTATGTTTTCCTGTCTTCTACTTACTTTGGGTTTACTTTGCTTCTTTAATTTCTAATTTGTTAATGTGGTAAGTTCATTGAATTTTGCTTTTTTTTCTTATATAAGTTCACTTTGTGCTTTTTTTTTTTTTTTTTGAGTTAAAGTCTCACTCTGTCATCCAGACTGGAGTGCAGTGATCGCTCCCGGCCACCGCAGCCTCGACCAGCTGGGCTCCGGCAATCCTTCCACCTCAGCCTTCCGAGTAGCCAGAATTACAGGCGCGCATTACCACACCCAGCTAATATTGTTGATTTATTGTAGAGATGAGGTCTCGCCTGCCCAGGCGGGTCTCGAACCCGCGGGCTCAGGCAATCCACTCACCTCAGCCTCCCAAAGGCGCGGGATTACAGGCTGAGCCGCTGAGTCCAGCTTGTGTTTTATTTTCAATGAACAATTACTATGATATTGATCCATTACATTTATTACATTTTTTATAACTTGGCATATGGTCTTCTTACAGAACACATGCCTTTGATAAAAATGTATTCTGCTCTTTTGGAATAATTAAAAAAAAAACATGGTTGATAATGTTGTTTGCTTTTTTTGTGTTACTGGTTGTGTTTAGTCTGGTTCCTTAACCAGTTGCTGAGAGAGGGACAGTAAAATTTTGTCTGTATAGTGTGGAATTGTCTTTTTTTTCTTTTTCATTACTTTGATCTTTGCTTTCCGTATTTTGGGGCTAGGTACATCCACGTTTATAATGGTTAAGCTTTTCTAAGAAATTGTTCCTTATATTTTTATAAAATACATCTCTACATTTAAGTTAACAATCTTTATCTTGAAAATTATTTTATCTGATAACTTTTATATTGAGCTCATTTACTCAGATAGTATACTTACTGTACCAAATGTGAGTATATATTTGATTTACATTTTCCTAACATCAAATCTACTGTTTTGTTGTTTTATATTTTGTCCTTTGTTATTTCTTCCTGCATTTTTTATCACAGTATTGACAGGCATACTTCATTTTATTGCACTTCACTGATGCAGTGTTTTTTATTTATTTGTTTGTTTTTTTCATATTGGAGGGTGTGGCAATCTTATATTAAGCAAACCTGTCCGTTCCAGTTTTTCATTAATGTGCTTATTTAGTGATGCTATGTCCCATTTTCAACATTTTTATTGTTACTGTATTTGCTATGGTGATCTATGATCAGTTTTTTTTAAATGTTACAATTGTAATTTGGGAGGTCACACTATGATAACAACACACTATTATAAGACAACAACCTTGATCTATAAATGTGTTGTTTCGACTGTTCCACTGACCTAATATTTCCCATCTCTCTTCCTCTACTTGACTTCCTTATTCCCTGAGAAACAATAATATTGAAATTAGACTAGTTAATAACCCAGTAATGGCTGCTAATTTTTCAAGTGAAAGGAAGCATCACATGTCTCTCACTTTACATCAAAAGCTAGAAATGATTAAATTTAATTAAAAGGGCTTGTTGAAAGTTGAGATAGACTGAAAGCTAGGCCTCTTGCAGTGGTTAGTCAAATTGTGTATGCAAAGGAAAAGCTCTTGAAGAAAATTAAAATGTTTACTAATGTGAACACATGAATGACAAAACAACAAAGTGTCCTTATTCCTAATATGAAAAAAGTCTTAGTTGTCTGAATAGAAAATCAAAGCAGTCATGACATTCCCTTTAACCAAAGACTAATTTAGAGCAAGGTCTCAATTCTCTTTAATTTCTGTGAAGGCTGAGATAGGTGAGAAAGCTGCAGAATAAAAGTTTGAAGCTAGCAAAGCCTGGTTCATAAAGTTTAAAGAAAGAAGCAATCCCTGTAACATAAACATGTTAGGTAAAGCTGCAAGTGCTGGTATAAAAGCCCGCAAGCTTTCCAGAAAATAAGAATGGCTTTTATCAATGAATCAAAATAGAACATGTAATCACATGACTGCAGAGAAAAGGGAATGCTTCTACACTGTTGGTGGAAATATATGCTAGTTCAATCTCTATGGAAAGCGGTGTGGCAATTCCTAATAGAAAATAAAAATTGATCTTCCATACAATCCAGCAATACCTCTCCTGGGAATATACCTAGAAGAACATGAATCACTCTACCAAAAAGATACCTGCACACACATTTATTGCCACACTATTCACAGTAGCAAAAACATGGAACCAACTCTGTTGCCCATAGAACATGGACTAGATGAAGAAAACATGGTTCATATACACAATGGAGTATTATGCAGCCAAGAAGAAGATCAAAATCAAGGACTTTGCAGTAACTTGGATGGCGATTGAGACCACCATACTAGGTGAACTATCACAGAAATGAAGGACTGAATACCACATGCTCTCACTTATGAGCAGCGCTTGAACCTTTGGTCACACTAGTACAAGGGTGGGGCTGGCAGATGATGAACACTACTATGGGAGAGAGTGAAGGAGGAGGGAATGTTGCAACACCCTGGGAACTGGGTTCACTACTGGGGGAGAGAGGGCCAGCTAGAAGCCCAAACTACGTCGGGATGTAGCCTACTTATGTAGTGAATCCCTACATGTACACCACAACTCTAAGATAATTTTTTTAATAAAAAAAGAAAATTTAGCTATGATTAAGAATGAATGAGCCGGGCTCGGTGGCTCAGCCTGTAATCCCGCGCCTTTGGGAGGCTGAGGTGAGTGGATTGCCTGAGCCCGCGGGTTCGAGACCCGCCTGGGCGGCGAGACCTCATCTCTACAATAAATCAAAAAATCAGCCGGACGTGGTAGCGCATGCCTGTAATTCCGGCTACTCGGAAGGCTGAGGCGGAAGAATCGCCGGAGCCCAGCAGGTCGAGGCTGCGGTGGCCGGAAGCAGTCACTGCACTCCAGTCTGGGCGACAGAGTGAGACTCCAACTCAAAAAAAAAAAAAAAAAAAAAAAAAAGAATGAATGTAACTACATGAACCAACAGATTTTCAAAGTAGTTGAAACAGCCATCTATTGAAAGAAGATGGCGTCTGGGATTATCATAGCCAAAGAGAAGTAAATGCCTGGCTTCAAATGATAGGCAAACTCTCTTGTTAGAGGCTAATGTAACTGATGACTTTATTTTGAAGCCAATGTTCATTTACCATTTTTTTAAAATGTAGGGAGCTTAAGAAGAATGCTAACTCTATTCTGTCTGTGTTCTGTAAGTGGAATTGTTACTAGGAGCAGGGATGCTGCTTCCAGCATGAGATGGTCAACAACAGGTCTTTGTGTTCACTGTTTGGAATGAATTGTAAACACACACAGAGGAGTGGATGGACAAGTATGTTTATTAAGCCAAAAAGTTGAGCTAGTGTTAACTTTTATTCTTATGGATGTTGAGTGGGTTTGGGGGTGGGCTTTTCCTAAAAGTAGGTGATCTTAAGGCTGGGTCTCTGCTACTTCTCTCTCACATCAAGTGGGGGAGGAAGTTTCAGTCCTTATAGGGTCATACCAAGACTATTATGGTACCTTGGTGGATGGGACTTTTAAAACCACAATACTAACAATAGTATAATGAGCATATAATGAAGGTAAACGTAGGTTGTGATTATCTTAGGTCAACCTTGGCTATCGATGCTCATGTTCCAGGGGGCCTCTATACTAGTTCCTGGAATTGTTTGAATTTATACATTTTGTGGTTCACTAGGCAACTTGAATCTGTAAATTTGCATCTTTCAAGAAATTTGGAAAATTTTGAACTACTGTTCTTTCCAATAGGCTTTCTTCTCTCTTTCTCAAACTTCTATAATATGTTCAGTCAACCTTTTTTATATTTCCTCACATTTTCCTGACCTTTGCTATTTTTCTTCTTTTTTAACATTTTACAATTTCTATTGATATGTCTTCAAGTTCGCTGATTCTTTATATTGTCACAACTGCTCTTCTTTTGAGTTCATATGATGAAATTTTTAATTCAGATATTGCAATACTTTCAAAGTTTGTATTTGTTGATCTTTATGTTTAAATTTCTCTGAAACTCACTCTTTATATTTACAAGTATGTTTGGTTTTACCTCAGAGTTATCAAAGATTCATAGCTAAAGGACCTTGTTTAAAGTATTTTCTTGATAACTGTAGTGTCTTCATTATATCAGATTTAGCATCTGATTGTATTTTTTTCCTTGAGACTTGGTTACATTTTTTTTTTTTTTTTTTTTTTTTGCTTTGTTTGCTCAATATGGAAAATTTTATCCTGGATGACATAAATGTTATGTGGTATAGCTACTGAATCTCATTAGAATCCTCTAGAGAATGTTGAAGTTTTTAGTTTAGCAGGCAATTTTCCCAACTAAGTTCAAATTACAAGTTTTGCCTTTGCTTTGATGACCGGTCGTTCAAGTCACAGGTTAATTATGCCTTTGCTATGACAATTTGGATTTATCTTATGTATAAGTAACTTAGAGGTGTAATGAACTTCATCTGTCTTCCCAGAGCCAGATCTTGTAAAAAAGACAGTTTTGTCTCTATTCAGATTAGTGGTCACTCAATGAATTTAAGTAAAATGCTCCTCTGAGTTGTATTTTATTCTGTGGTTTTTGCCCCAAATTGCAATAATGGCCAGTGGGAGGCAATAATGTTTGTGAATAGATTAATAGTAAGTCTGAATCAGAAAATTCATGCTGAGCCTCCATTGTAAATTCTATAAAAGTGAAACAGCTTCCAAATATGTGTCACCTCTACTGTAGTCATGTTTCAAGCTTAATTTTACAAAAGACAAATTTTAAAAATTTACTCCTATTAAAGGTCACCTGGGGTTGTTTTCATAGAAACAATAGCTTCCATTTCTATGTGTGAGGTAAAGGGACATTTCCAAAACATTTGACTGACTGGACTATCATGTTGTTTGTCACATAAAAAGTAACAAAGTATTAATAATTCATTGTCTTTATTCGTAAAACCAACGTTTGTTTGTTTTTTTTAATAAGAAAATGATAATAAAGGGAGCTGTGTGACATGAAGAAGGAAAAAGTTACAAACTTAAGGGTTGTCTTGATCAGACATTTTAACCAAATTAAAGAAAATTTTATTTAGATATTTGGTATGACTATAGAAGTAAATAGCAGTACTTAGACTATGAGCATAATGGGTATTATAGTAAAGAAGTAACAATGATATGAAAGAAATACAGATACTTTAGCAATCAGACAAAAAACAAAATCCCTAAAGGGGGAAAAAAAAAAGGAAAACCAGAAAAATAATGGCAGGCAAATTACGGCATAATCATCTGCAGTTCCACTCATAAGCAAATTGGTTTTGGGAGCTTGAACAGAAATTCTAAACTTTATGAAGTCATCTACATGTTTCTGGGAGATTCTTAGGAATTCTCCATTGAAGTTCAGTGGCTCAAAGAGTCCCCAAACATCCAACTATAATCTCTTTAATTAATAAACATAGATGTAAAGATTAACATCTTGAGCATTTGCTGCAGGGATTGGTATTAATATTAATTGGTAAAGTCCCATCAATGAGATTTGAAGACAGTCATTCTCATATGACTTTTTCAGAAGAGGTTTGAAGTTATCTGACACTTTTTCTTATTTTAGTTTAAATTCTATTTTTGCTTGTTTTGTTTTATCTATCTATCTTTTCTGTAGACCAAGGAAGGTATGAATAGCAAAACTTCTGAATAAAACTCAGGTCCTAGTGAAGCAATTCAATATATGGCTTTGACAATTGATAGGCTGAAATTTCCCACATAAAAATCAGGATTTAAAAAAATTTTTTATTTGAAGTTTTTTCTTTAACTATAATTAGACCAAATAAGTACTAACCTCATCATAATTAAAATTATTGCAGACTGCAGTTTTATAAAATCTATTTGGAAGTGTTCAAAAGACAGAGACCTGCGTGGGCTCTTGTCCAAATGTTGCCTTGATAGTTGTACCAGGATTAGGGTGGTGAGATATAAGGCATGCTCCAGAGACACTCTCACCAACTTTGTAAGAATCTTCTTCAAAATGTTGATTGAGGACAGTGGTCATTGCTTTAACCTTGCTGTGATGGACAAGTTCTATTTGAAATTTTCTGTTGCTGCTATAATCATCACCCTGAAATTACTACAGGTTATTATCCTGCAATTTACATGCAGATACTATCCCATTGATTTGTGTATTCTGGAACTGTTGCTTATATTACATGGCCTCTGATATCCTGAAAATGTATAATTTTGAACTATCACTGGATTTTAATGAAAGTTTCCCATTTAACATGATAATCAACTAGGGTATTTTCATTATTCTGTATGTTAATTCCTTGTCCATTTTTTTTCCCCTCTTGAAAACCATTTTCTTTGAAAATATTAGTAACTTTACAGTTTTTTATTTTGTTGGATATTCTTAGTTGTGATTACTGTTGAAGCAGTTTTGAAAACATTCAAAAATCTTTATATCCCACACAATGTATATTTAATTCTGATTTTTAGCAAACTATTATGAATGAACTAAATTGCAAGTCTGATAATAGGTCTTATTATAAGGATAAGTTGAGACAAATTATTGTGTACTCACCCTAATAATGTTTTATTTGGATCAGAAGATAGGACCCATCAATGGAAAAGATAAAATCAAATTTTCTAATAGCATGTCCATCCAGTAAATATGTCTGGTGCGTAGATAGTTCTCAGGACTAAATAGTTACACATTTATGACAGTACATAAAGCACTGTAATATTAGACAGAAAAGCATGAGGAAGACTGTAATTGAACTTCACTCAAAATGCTTACTAATGAGACTGCTGTGTCAGTAAGCAGTATAGATTGCAAGTAAATGGGACTTCAAAGAGACACCTTAAAACTAAGTTGGCAGGATTGTCCAAGTTTAGCTGTTATCTGCTGGTCTTGAGACTATGCAACAAATTTAACAGAACGGGTGTATAGAGTATTGGTTTCTGATGATTTTCCTAAAGTTAGTTTACCAGCACTAACAACAAAATTAAAACTCATGATAGTTATACAAATCTAAGGCGGACTCGGTGGCTCAGCCTGTAATCCCGCGCCTTTGGGAGGCTGAGGTGAGTGGATTGCCTGAGCCCGCGGGTTCGAGACCCGCCTGGGCAGCGAGACCTCATCTCTACAATAAATCAAAAAATCAGCTAGGCATGGTAGCATATGCCTGTAATTCCTGCTACTCGGAAGGCTGAGGCGGAAGGATCGCCGGAGCTCAGCAGGTCGAGGCTGCAGTGGCCGGAAGCAGCCACTGCACTCCAGTCTGGGCGACCGAGTGAGACTCCAACTCAAAAAAAACAAACAAACAAATCTAGGGTGGCACATCATTCAGTCTAATTTTACACTATATGTTTTCTGATGTTCAGACAGCGAACAGTTATATCGATCTGTTTTCTAAAAATCAGATATTTTATACCCTAATGCTTAAATTCCAGGTTTTCTTGAGTTTGAATAAAAACTCAATAGCAGATTTAAGAATAAATTTCTTATTCCTTTTACATCTATCCACGTTGTGTAGCCATAGCACATTTGGAAAAATTAAAATTAGCTTGACATAGCAATTGATTTGTCTACCCTTGTTAGGATTCACTTAGGAAAGGAGGCTATTTTTGGCTTGCATTTTATTCACTAAATTTACATGTCATTAAGTGTAATTATTAATTTTTGCATTTCACTAAATGCAAGAAAGTTTTGCTTACATATTTTGTGCACTTTCTCTTCTTGAAAATATTTTAATTGAAAGATTAAGAAGATGAGGTACTGCATATGTTAAATAGTTTGATTTAGCCTTCACAATGTATACACATACCAAAACATTATTTTGTACACTATAAATATACACAATTAAAAATAAATACAAAAAATTAAGAAAAGTAAATCAATTATTGCTATTCAGAGATCAAGATAATCTAGCATTTATTTCTATCTATCCAAATACGACTACAAAATCACATCCAACACAAGAGGTTTTTGTGTTTATTCTAATCTCTGACAATAGAAATCAATACAATTTTAAGAATACCAGAGTTAAATTTCTAGCTAAAGGAAGACTTCTTTTGTCAGTTGAAATTTAAACATTCTAGGAGGAAATACAAATGTATATTCAGAACCAAAGCTTTTGCAATTCTACTTGTCACTTTAATTCTAATACCTGCTTGTGTTTCTTTAGTTTTTATAGTGCAGAAAAGTGAAGACATTATTTCCAGATGATGATTAGCATTAGTAAAATTCACTCTTTTACCCAAAGAAGAGGACAGAAAAAATACTTTACCTTCCTATTAAAGTTGCAAGACCTTTTCTGATTTCAAGATGTTAATACTTGAATTTGCCTTTTATAACCTTCTTTATAAAGTCACTTAATGTATCTCTCTGTGCAAATATAAAGCAAATGTTCTCTTGAAATAAGGTTATTGTATAAGCTGAGGCCTTGTAGGAATAAAAACTGTATTTACGAAATTGAAAATAATTTTTATACTGAAAGGCAAGTTACTTCTCATGGAATTATAATTTATTGGGGGAATATGCAAGAGGATCCCCCTAAAAAACCAGAATGTTTTGGAGGTCTAGCCCCTTGTAGTACAGGCTTCTCCCATTAGATAAGTGTTTTGGGAACCTATCAGCATGAGTGAACCAACTAGCATTGTTGTGAGAGGTGGCATTTAGTTTGAGTTTCCCCATTTCATCATTAGTGACTTACAAACACATCTGCCCACACCACACTGAGTGTCCAACAGTTTTTGGCAAAAATGGCATAAACACTGATGTCCCATCCTCTCTATTCATTCATTTCACTCCAGGCGATCTTTTTGTTGTGCTTTTTTCCTCAGATTAAAAAAGGTCTCAATGGAAAACATCTTGCCAATTTGCAAGAGGTGAAACAAAAAAACTGTAGAGACACTAAAAGGCATCAGAACTGATAAGTTCAATAACTATTCTGAACAGTGGAAAACGCATCTAATAGGTGTGTTACACCAAATAGAGAGTACATTGAAGGTGACTGAAGTTTAAACATGTAAGAATAACTACACAACTTTTTATTAATAAATTCTGGTTTGTTTTTTTTTTTTTTTTTGGTCTCCCCTCATATATGTGCATATGTGTGTATGCATTTATAAATAAATACATTTGATAATGTCATGTGGTAATCTATTTTTCTGTCTTCCATTTTGTCTTCCAATGATTGTGTGTATTAGGTATTCCTTACAAATATGGAAGAGATGTTATGAAGTTATGAGTGAAGCAATACAGTTGAGGTAAACAGATTTAGCATATTCTGAACAATATAGAGAAACGTGTTAATGTGCAAAGAATAGGACCATCAGGAGAAGACACTTCTAATGTGGATATTGGCAGATGATTTATCAGGCACTGAAACTTTAAGAAACATAAACAGAAAGGAAATACACGGTGACATAACTGAGCTGAGAGATAACATACAAAAACAAGAGTACCTCTCTAGTATTTTCTAGAAATAATATACTTTGTAGACAAAAGAGCTTCTAATAGAGAAGTAGAAAAAGAAAAACTTGGAAGTATTAATGTAAAAATAGCATGATTTATATCCAAGAAGTGAAAAAGTCTTGTAATATTTGAGACAAATGGAAGCACACACTAATTTGTATAAGGAAATAATTTGAAAATCTGAACCTATTTCTTAGAGTTATCACAACCTGTCTTTATGATGTTGTCCTTACATTCACAACAAGGTAATAATGAGGCAAATTATATGCTCTCCTACATTATGCTTTCTCAAATCCCATGATTTCTATGTCTACCATTCACTAAGATGCAATCATACTGAAATTAACCAAGTATTACCAGTCTCACTATTTCAGCCTATGAGATGGAGCTAATGAACCTACCTAATAAATTTGTCATAAAGCAAAATATAGCAGTATGTGCAAAGAACTTAACAAAGTGCTTTTTTGTTCATTTTGTTATTGTCATAATATTTTTAAATGATTAATCTATTCTCATGAAACTAGCTAAAAGATTAAAACAAACAATTATATATAGGTTCTAAGATATAGCACAAAGGTAAAATATTAGTGTGTTCTCTTGGCTTTAAATTATTATAAAATATGAACATTAGGACTATAATGAGACAGAATTGGGCAAGAGTAAGACAGAGAGATTTTTGGAATAGTGCTTTCCAATGTGTTAAAGAATTTAAACAACGACAAACCTCATTTTAAGTCTATTCTGGGAACTCTGCCTAACATTCACATAAACTTACACAGACAAACTTTCTCAAAACTCTCTTTCTACTTAACAAAAAGCTGCCAGGGACAAAGCCCAACAAGGAAAGAGAACTACAGGCCAATTTTCCTGATTAACATTGATGCAAAAATGTCAACAAGATTCTAGCAAATCATATCCAGCAATACATTTCAACCATTTACCTATCATGACTAGGGGAGTTCATTCCTGGGATTGCAGGGCTGTTTCAACATATGCAACTCTATACATGTAATTCATCTCACAAACAGGTGTAAAACCAAGAAACTCATGATTATCTTATTAGATGCAGAAAAAGCTTTTGATAAAATCCAACATCCCTTCTTTTAAAAAAACTCATGAACACCTAGGCATTGAAGGAACGTTCTTCAAAACAATAAGAGCCGTCTATGACAAACCTGCAGCCAACATCATGCTTAATGGACAGGAACTGCAAACATTTTCCCTAAGAACTGGAACAAGACAAGGATGCCCATTCTCACCCCTCCCATTCAACATAGTACTGCAAATCTTAGCCAGAGCAATCCGGGGTGTCCAAATTAAAAAAAAAAAAACGTTAAGTTATTCTTCTTTGCAGATGATATGATCCTGTACCTAGAAAACCACTCGTGTACTGTTAAACAACTTTTGTAAGGTCTGGAGATACAAAATCAACATGCAAGAGGCAGTTGCATTTATATACACCACTAATAAGCAGAGAACCAAACTGAAAAAAAAAGACACAATTCCATTCACAATAGCCACAAACATTAAAATAAAATAAAATACTTTGACATCCACTTAACAAAATAAGAAAAATAACTTTCCAATTAGAACTACAAAATGCTGTTCAAATAAATCAAGGATGATACAAACAAATGGAAAGATGTCCCATGCTCATGGATTTGAAGAATCAATATCATCAAGAATCTCATCCTATCCAAGGCAATCTACAGATTCAACGCAGTCCCTATCAAATTGCCATCATTTTTCACAGACATAGAAATGACAGTACAGAAATTGATAGGACAGTACAGAAATTGATAGGCATGTGTATATATATATATATATGTACATATGTATGTATATATATGTATATATGTATGTATATATATATATGTATATATGTATGTGTATATACACACACACACACATATATATATATGGCTGAAGCAATCCTCAGCAAGAAAAGCAAAGCTGGAGGCATCACACTTCCAGATTTCAAACTTCATTGCACGGTTATAGCATAGTATTTGTATAGGAATAGACACATAGACCAATGGAACAGGGCAGAGAATCTAAAAATAAAAACATGGTTCCTGCTGGGCTCGGTGGCTCAGCCTGTAATCCCGCGCCTTGGGAGGCTGAGGTGAGTGAATTGCCTGAGCCCGCGGGCTCGAGACCTGCCTGGGCAACTTGGCGGGACCTCAACTCTACAATAAA
The DNA here is from genome assembly GCA_027257055.1 of Cephalopachus bancanus. Lineage (NCBI taxonomy): Eukaryota > Metazoa > Chordata > Mammalia > Primates > Tarsiidae > Cephalopachus > Cephalopachus bancanus. The sequence continues at coordinate 15,865,087 of JAPVLO010000108.1, read as the reverse complement.
TTAAAAAAAAAAAAAATAGCCGGGCGTGGTAGTGCGCGCCTGTGGTTCCAGCTACTTGGAAGACTGAGGCAGAAGGATCGCCAGAGCCCAGCAGGTCGAGGCTGCGGTGGCCGGGAGCAGCCATTGCACTCCAGTCTGGGTGATAGAGTGAGACTCCAACTCAAAAAAATAAAACAAACAAACAACAACAACAAAAAAACAAAAAACAAAACAAAAACAACAACAACAAAAAACGTGGTTCCTTAACCTACTCATCTTTGACAAAATCTTCAAAAGCAAACATTGAGAAAAAAAATCATACTTAGCAAATGATTCTGCTAACACTGGCTAGCCACATGCAGAAAAATGAAACTGTTTACTCTTACCTATCAGCATATACAAAAATCAGCTCAAAATGGATTAAGAACTTAAGTGTAAAACCTCAGACTATAAGAATATTAAAAGAAATGTAGGGAACAACCTACTGGACATCAGAGTAGCCAATGAGTTTGTTGCCAAGTCCTCAAAAGCAAATGCAACAGCAAATGATTGACAAGTGGAAGCTCATCAAACTGAAATGTTTTTGCACAGCAAAATAAATTACCAAGAGAGTAAAGAGAAACACATGGAATTAGAAATAATATTTTCAAGTTATGCATTTGACAAAGTCTAAATATTCAGGATCGCAAGGAACTCGAATTCAATGAAATAAAACTAAACAAAACCCATTAAACAGTGGACAAAGAACACGAACAGACACTTCTCCAAGGGAAATACTCAAGCAGCTAACAAACATATAAAAAAATGCTCAACCTCATTAAGCATCAGAGAAGTGCAAATCAAACTACAATGAGATTCCACCTAACACAAGAATGGCTATCATTAAAATACCCCAAAAAAATCAACAGGTGCTGGCATAGCTCCAGAGAAAAGAAAACACTTCTACATTGTTGATGGGAATGTTAACTTTTTTTGTGGAAAGCAGCATGGTGAGTTCTCAAACAACTAGAATTGTGCTTCCATAAGATGCAGAAATCCCTCTTTTGGGAATATACCCATAGGAACATGAATCTTTCTACCAAAAAGACACCGGCATACGTATGTTTATTGTAGGACTATGCACAATAGTGAAAACATGGTACCAATCCAGATGCCTGTCAAAAGTGGACTGAATAAAGAAATGTATACGAGACGAGATTCCCCCCAAAAGCAGAACCTGTTCATAAAAAATTGCATATTTATTCTTGCATGTTTAAACTTCAGTCACCCTTCAAAGAACTCTGTTTGATTCACTCCATTTATTGAGATGTTTTCCCACTATTCAAAACAGTTTTGAACTTGTCAATTTCAAAATTTCGATGCCTTCCAGTGCTGGATTTTTTTTTTTTTTTTTACCTCTTCCGCATTGGGAAAGCATTTCCCTTGGAGTACTTTTTTTAATCCGAGGAAACAACAACAAAAAAAGTCGCTCAGGGTGAGACCAGGTATATATAGAATACTGGAGTCATGTTGATTTTGGTCAAAAACTGTGAGCACAACCCTGGGTGGGCACATTGTTTATGTAAACCACTTGTCATGAAATGGGCAAACACATTGAAAGAATCTCTGAGAAAAAAATTCACTGAGGCTAAACACAGCCTCTCACAACAACACTAGCTGGCGCACTGATGCAGATGGAGTCCTAGAACTTACCGACCAGGGGAAGCCTGTACTACAAAGGGCAGGCCCTCCAAAAACTAATTCCATTTTTTGTGTGTCCCCCTAATATATACATGATGGAATACTATGCAGCAATAAAGACAAACAAAATTACGACCTTTGCAGCAACATGGATGCAACTGGAGAGCATCATGCTAAGCGAACTATAATAGAAACAAATAATGATCTACCGCGTGTTCTCACTTATAAGCGGTCCCTGATCACTAGTCACATGAGCACAAGGGTGGGATAGGCAGCCATGGCACACTACTAGAGGAGGGATGGTGGAGAGAAAGAGCATGTGGCAGCACACTGGGTACCAGCTCCACTATCGGGGGAGAAAGGGCCAGCCAGGAGCCCAGACTTCACCTGCATGAAACTTACTTAGGTAGTAAATCCTCACTTGTACCCTGCAACTCAAATAAAAATAAAATAAAATAAAAACTTGCCAGGAAATTTTCCACTACAGACTTCTATTTAGTCTACCTTTAACAGCACATTATGTCAATCTCTGCAGAACCATTGAAGAGTTCTGGGAAGCTCTTTCTGAACTATGTATTCTAATTCTGTAGCATTTGCTGAGTGACAAAGAGGTTTAAAATTGAGAATCAATAATGTGAATAAACAGTTATTCTATGGTTGACAGTGATATTCACACTTTAAACAATCTTTTTCTTCTTCTTTCTATTTATGGTTTTAAGATAGGCCAAATAACACATTTGACGATAGACTAGGAAATACTAAATCACGGACTGAGAACCCCTGAGATTGTTAAAGACCTTTTTGGTTATAGTTGCTATATTATGTCTGTCTGTGTAACCTCATATATAGCATGAAGAAAACAAAAATGAGTTGATTAAGAAGTAGCGTAGTCAAAATATGACAAACTGTTAGATTCACAGCATCTTGTGACAGATAAGTAAAAGCATGTTTTCCTAACCATTTTAAAGCAGTAAGTTTTATCTCATGAAATTCTAGTCCTGTTGTGGGCCACATGAACACTTTTTCAAAATGATAATTTAATAACACAAACCAAGCTTTATACAAACAAAGGAATATCTAATGAATTAGCATATTGTATGTGTATTTAAAGAGTTTCTAATACTATCCAACAAATAGATCATTATTTTGTAATCATTTTCTGCATACTTCCACTTACACTTGCCAAAGAAGCTTGCCACCAAATAAATATGTTATTGACACATAGGATATGATGGACAAGTTTTACAAACGATAGATGCAATATTTACTTTTTGAAAAAATTATACAGTTTTACACATTTTTAAGTAAAAATGATGCTACTGATAAAATACATCAACATTAAATTGCTGTATATTTAATTTGAGAATTTTTTTTGATTGAGGTCTCATTCTTTAGTCCAGGCTGGAGGACACACTGGCACAATCATGGCTCACTGCAGCCTTGACCTGGGCTCAGGTGATCTTCTGCTTCAGCCTTTCAAGTAGCAGGGACTACAAGTATGCACCACCACACATGACCAATATTTAAATTTTTCTGTAGAGATGGTGTCTTGCAAGGCTGATCTAGAACTCTTGGGTTCAAGTAATCCACCAGCCTCAGCCTCTCATAATGCTGGGATTACAGGCATGAGCCAATGCACCCAGCCTGATATATGAATTTTCTAAAAGCATTCTGTTTTTAAGAAGTCAAATGTTCATAAAATTCTAGACCATCAGACAAAGACTCTGTTCATGCCTTAGCTTGTGAAATGTAAATTAACCTGAATCTGGCATTTCCTAATATGGAACCCAAGTCAAGTTACTTAAATAAATTTGAAAATTTTTTTCCAGATAAGTAGGTGCAATGATATTAAAGACTTCCTCATGGGAATGCTTTGATGTTTAAATGTTATAATTTGTGTGTAAGTGTCTATTAATGTGCCTTATACATTGTTAATGCACTATATATGCTTTTTACTTTTGCATCTACCTAGTTGTTTCATTCAGGTAAACCCCTTCAGTTTTCTGGCATGCCATTTATGTCAGTTGTGAAATGAGAAAGTTGGTCTAAGGTATTTCTCATTTCAACTAAACAGTTCCAATTTATATTACTAAACAACCATAAAATATTTTATTGAGTCCTTTTTATGTACTGGTAAACGCGCATATGTGTGTATCCCCACGTATTTTAACATAGTAATTCCAAGTAAAGCTTGAATTCATTGCTGATATAAAGAGTTTCTTCTCTCTCATATAATAAGCCCTCAAAACAAGTTTGTGCAAAAAATTAATCCAATTTTGTGATGTCATATAAGTAAATTTTTCAGAAGAATATTTCCTTATCATTGCGATTGCATCAGTGTTTTTTATCTTCTTCAGAAACAAAAATACAATCCTGCCCAATTAGTCTATGTTCTCTGAGAAGCAAATGCCAGAAAGAAATTAAATGTTCTAGAAATTTGTAAGAAGAAACACTTGTGTGAGAAGAAATAAGGAGGGGCTTTCAGGTTTCACGGTACAATTTTGAGCCCAAGTAAGCGAGAAAAATAAACAAACAGACAAAATATCTTAGACTGTCTTTCATTTTAAGAAATCTTCTTCAAATTTACATCAGTGAGTTAAATTTGGCTTACAAAGTAGTGTAGTCTCCTAGGAAATTGTGTCTCTGCTGCACTCATTCACAAGAGTCTGGTCCTAGCACAAGCACCAGGGGTGGTGACTCAAACCTGTAATCCCAGCACTTCTGTGAGGCTGAGGTGAAAGGATTGCCTGATCACACGGGTTCCAGACAAACCTGGGCAACACGGTGAGACTGCGTCTCTACAACAAATCAAAAAATTAGCTGGGCGTGGTGGCGCATGCCTGTAGTTCCAGCTCCTTGGAAGGCTGAAGAGGGAGGACAGCCTGAGCCTAGCAGGTTGAAGCTGTGGAGGCTGTGAAAGTGTCACTGTACTCCAGCCTGGGTGACAGAGTGAGACACTGACTCAAAAAAAAAAATGGCTGTGGATTTCCAAGTGATAAAATAGGTCCCTCTGTCAAGTGTTATTAATGTAGGAAGAGGTGTGCTAGAGGACTAACATGGCCACCACACCTGCTACTCTCCAAGACTCTCTTGTTGGCGGCAAAAAAGCCTAATGTTTTAGAGTAGTGAGGAAGTCAGCGACTGGACTGTGTCACTCAGGATAATAAAAACTCATTAGACTTTTGAGAAAATTCCTATTATCTATCAGCATGATAGGAGCATGACACACACTACTTCAAACTTAATACAGACAGTAGACACTTTCAGAGAAAGTTATTTTCCCACAACACCTCCTTAATAACTTATCCTGTCCTCTCATAGATACCCACATTTTTAAAAACATCAGAACTAGCTTCTCCGCTTTTACTTTTTGAATAGTTCCTAAATGGCTCTGAGTATTTTGCCTATGCTACTTCAATGTTCTGCCACTTTACTTACATATGTGATCTCAAACCAATGTTTAACTGCCAGAAAACCTTACATTGAAACATTATCATTTGTCAGACACTATAGTGCCTGAACAGTTAATTACTAAAAGGATACACAAGGTGCTGTGTTAGTACAGATGTTTTCCTTTGTGATGCCTACTCAGGTTTACTAAACTCTTTTAAATTTATTGTTGCAGTTTTCTTCCCACATCTTAATATTTGCTAAAATAATGTATTTTGACATTAATTTTCCCTTTCTTTACTGTTGGTCATATCGAAAGATGACAAATAGTTAATATAATTGAACTAAAAATGCTCAGAACATTTAGAGCCATGAATAACCAGAGACAGTCATGATTTATAATTTTAATAATGTGATACAGCATAATTATAAGAAGAGAATCATAATTTTTTTCAAATGAATTTTGTCCATTGTGAGTTTACCTTAATAATAGCATTTATTGCAAACAATATTTACAAGAGTTATTATCAACTATAAATTGCTCAGAGTACTGCAAAGAAGTGACATAGATAGTAATACATAATGGAATATGCCAATGTATCTTCTTTAAATGCCAACAAATTTCCTTTACTCTGATCCTTAATTTCTTCTTGATCTAGTCCTTATACTTTAGTAATTTTTTTTACTGTTAAGTAAATAAATATGAAATCTTGGAAAATGTCATGGAAATTTAAGAGCTTGCTTATTAACTAGCTGTAAAATAAGGCATATACAGTGAATTGGAAAAATTACTATATTAAAACATAGCTATGAGAGAACAAAGTCAGCTAATTCACTAAATAGTCTTAAAGAGTGATAATCCTTCAAGTCATAATTTCCTAGTTGCCAGACATCAGAGAAAAAAAAATCCCCAAAGTAATAATTATTTATCATTCATTTAAAAGCCAGTAGCTTTTGCCTAGTATAAAATATATAATACAAATTCTAGAAAAACACAATATAAATTAATGCTATTCTTGAAACCAAGTCAAAAATAGAACGCACAAAAAATGAACTCCTTAAATATAGACTTCCATAGAAAATTAAATATAAACTTTTTAGAAAACACAGGCTCAGTTGGTTCAATTTATTTCAGCCTTGCATTTGATTTGTATTAGCTTACTATTTTCTTCTGCCTCGTCCTTGGTACTAGTTTTCATGGGTGGTTTATAATTCATATTTACATTCAGTGAAGCATATGGCTTCTTCAACATGCACAAAATGAAATGCATGTTTTGGGACTTCATAACTAAATATGGGTCTTTCCTTACTATCAGGGTATCATTTTCAGAAATCTCTGTGAGATTGTAGTTACAGCAACATCTCTTACAGATCATCAACACTGTCAAATGCACTTAGAAAAACAGTCAAATAGGCATAGCAAATTGTAGTGGCATAGAAGGAGTTTGGCCTATATTTTTAACTGCCAGAAAAACAAGCAAACAAAAACCTCTAGAAGATAGTAGTGAAATAAGGATACATGTGGTATATTCATCATCTCCCCTGTCCCTGGGTTCAATATGCCATAAAGAAGAAATATAATTCTAAATTATTCATCTTGTACCAATCAGCATAGAAAAGATATTAAACTTGTATTTGAAAAGAACAAAATTGCATTTTGGATAAGTAAATATTTCCAACTCCATGATGAATACAGGGACATATATACAAGGAAGACATTCTATAACGTTTCATGTAAATGTATGAACATTGCGATGATATGAGACAAATTCAAGCAAAATGAAAATATAAATTGCAATTGTATTATCAGATAAAGTAAAAAAAATGAGACAAATCATTAAATATGAAAAGGGTAGCACTTTCCAACACTCACAGATACAACTTAAAATAAAATGCAACAATTTAAACTATCTGAGTCAAAAACATATCAGCAGTCTTAATTTCAGAAAGTGCAAGGGAAAAATAGAAACATTCAAGTAATTGAATTTAATGTATTTTTTAAAACTAAGGTATAGTATGCATGCTGTGAACTTGACTCTTTATGTCTACAGTTCTAAGTATTCTCAAATACAGGGCAATCAAGGTATAGAAGAGTTATAGTACACTCCCCCCATACCTTCTGGCTCCTTTGTAGTCGACCCCTTTTCACAATTCCAGTCCCTAGCAAACACTAATCTGTTTTTTGTCTCTGTAATTTTACCCTTTCCTGAATCTCACCTAAATTGAATCATACATGTGACATTTTGAGTTTGGCTTCTTTTACTGAGGATAATGCCTTGCAATTTACTCGTGTTATTGCCTGCATGCGGTTGCTACAGTGAACACCAATTTTATATAAATTGGTTCCATAAGTTTTCTTAAAGATTAATATTCTATAGATTGGGGGGTGAAGCATCAGAGGTTATTTTTTATATAAATTATCTCAGAGAATTTGATGCATGGGCTCTTTGCTGTATACTGTAAAAGGTTCTGAACTAAGCAAAGGTAAACAAATTTCTTTTAACTAATTCAGAAGACTGTTTGCAAGAAAGGTTAAGGAGTAGAGATTCAAGGCTTCTGGCTCTCTATTCATCCTCAAATCTAACAGAAACTTGAGGGAGCAATTAATTCTAGTCTTATTGAGTCAAGGTGTTAGGTACTTACAAGACCTTCCCACTCTAAAGCAGAATTTAAAAAGTTAAAACATTAAATCAAAGATACTACATTTAGCAAAATGTGATTGTGTCTGGAAGAAGGCAGTATGCAATAGGAATACCTAAAACTAGAGAAGTAAACAGATATATTAGGATTATTCTATTTGTCATAAACAAGCTAAAGAAAAAAATGTAATTTATTATTTTTTTATGCCTGGGATATTCGTAGTTATGATTGACAAAAGGCACAACTAGATTTAGAGATTTAAATACTTTCCTATTTATCACTATCTTATCCTTTCCTCACCCTTATTATGGGTTGAACTGTGACTCCTCTCCTCAAAGAAAACAAATATATTGAAGCTCTCACCTTTCATTTTTCCAAATGTGATCCTGTTTGAAAATAAGTTTATTTCAGATGTAATTAAGATGAGGTCATGTTGTAATTGGATGAGTTTCTATTCCAATGTGATTGATGTCCTCATGAGAATATGGCCATGGGAAACATGCATAAGGAGAACACCATGTGACTACACAAGCAGAGATCAGAGGTACTCAGCTGCAAGCTACGAAAAGTCAAAAAACAACGAGCAAACTGCTAGCAGCTAAGAAGAAGAAAGAAAGAATATTCCTGTAGGTTTCAAACGAAGTATAGCTTTGAGGACACCTTGATTTCAGACTTCTAGGCTCTAATCCTCCAAAACTGTTAAAACAAACAAACAAAAAAGAAACTTTAATACTAAAATAAATTACACCCGAGTTGTAGTGTTTGGTTTTAGTAGACAAAAACAAAAAACAAACAAAAAAAAACCAATATCTCTCAAAACAAATAATGTGATTTTTTTTCTATGCTAACTTTATTCTCCGAACTTCAAATTGGTTTCTTTATGAAACAGAAAGAAAGAGAAGTTTGTGACATAATCATAAAACGTTCCGGGTTTATTTCTCCTTATATTTAGTTTAGTTTTTTTTTTTTTTTTCCTCATGCCCAAGCAGAACAGAATATTTCCTGCATCTAAACTCTGCATTTCAAATTCAAGAGAAGAACTATAATAGGTCAGTAGATGTGATTGTGAGGAAGGAATATGATGATTGGCATGGCCGGGAAGCTTACTCTCCCCTGTGATAAGAGTGATCTATGATACCTTTAAAATCATATGGAGTAGAGATATGTAATGGAGATAAATTTTTAGCGAAATGTATTAAAAATTGTATTCTTGTTTTAGGAAATTCATTGACATTTAAAGTAGTGATAGCTAGGTAGATGTATAGGTACAGTCATTTCTCCCTGCCTGTGGGTTCTGCCTTTGTAAGTTCAAAACACTCGACAGAAAAACAGTGTCTGTGCAGAAGATGCACAAACTTTTTCATAATTACTCCTTATACTGTATTAAATAGTATATATAATCTAGAAGTGACTTCAAATAGCAGGAGAATGTGTGTAGGTTATTTATGCCATTTTATATAAGGACTTGAGCATCTGCTGATTTGGTTATCTGAGGAAATTCTGGAGCCAATCATTCATGGATACTGATGAACAATTATATATGAATATTTATATAGGTAAATAGATATGTGCGCACAGACACACACACAGACACACACACACACACACACACACACAAGTAACACAAACACATTTAGCCAATGTTCTTAATTTCTTTATGACTCAATTTTTTGAGAATCAAGTGAATTAATATATGTCCACTTGGAAGAGTGTCTTAAGATACTCTTATTTGGCCGGGCTTGCTGGCTCAGCCTGTAATCCCATGCCTTTGAGAGGCTGAGGTGAGTGAATTGCCTGAGCCCGCGGGTTCGAGACCCGCCTGGGCAGGCGAGACCTCATCTCTACAGTAAAATAAAATAAAAAATTAGCCGGGCGTGGTAGCGCGCGCCTGTAGTTTCAGCTACTTGGAAGGCTGAGGCGGAAGGATCGCCGGAGCCCAGCAGGTCGAGGCTGCGGTGACCGGGAGCGGCCACTGCACTCCAGTCTGGGCGACAGAGTGAGACTCCAACTCAAAAAAAAAAAAAAAAAAAATATTCTTATTTAACAGGAATGAAAATTGCTTGTCATCAAGGAATATGAGAAGACGGGGATTAAATTTATAAAATTTTTATACTTGGAATGAAATATTAGTTCATACACAGTAATATCTTGCAAACATCATCAAGATAGCATCAATTCATTGGTAACAAATAACATTTGCTTATAAAATATGTTGCATCAATATATAAAGACATTTTCATTAATGTTACTAATATAAGTGACAGTCAATGAGATACCCTTCAATCGCCCATTAAAATGACTATAATAACCATTGGCAATATCAAGTATCAGTAGTTTGTGATGACAGCAGAAGTCTCAAAAATTATTGGTGGCTTTATAAAAATGATACAACCACTTTTGCAAACTGCTTGTCAGTTTCTATAAAGTTAAATCTACCCTTAATATATGACATTGCAATTCTACTCTTAACTGTTTATCCAAGAAAAATGAATCTATATGTTCACAAAATGATCTGTACATGGAAGTCTGTAACAACTTTATTCAAAATAATTTAAAACTGAAAACAATGCAAATACACATCAGCAAGTTAATAGGCAAATTGTGATGAATCTATATATGGAAACATTCTCAATAATATAACATAAACTACTGATATGCTCAACAATAAGGATGAGTATCAAAAACATGTTGTTGAGTGAAAGAAAGTAAACCAAAAACTCATATTGTTTGATTTCAGTTATATTAAATTATATATTTTTAAAAATCTATCATGACAGAAAGAAGCTCACTGGTTCCCTGGGACCAGAAGTGAGGCAGTATTAACTGGTAATAGTAGTGATGATATATTTGGTATAATGGAAAAGTTCTATATTCTTGTTGCGTTCATGGCTACATGGGTGTATGCACTTGGAAAAATTAGTCTGTGTAAGAAAGGGATCAGCAGTAGTGGACAACTGCAGGGGTGGAAGGGACACCTCATCAACAAGGGTATCTGCGTAATGAACATTTGTATACTTAACCCTGAATTGTACCCCACATATTTAAAATTAAAAATTTTTAAAAAGAAAAAAAGTAGTCTGTTTACTTATAGTGGGTGAATTGGATTGTATTTATTTCCAACCTCAATATGACAAAATTACAAGAAGTAAGATTATACACAATATTAAAGATTCATATGGCAAATACATATAACTGTTAAAATTCATATGATCCATAATAGAATAGAAAAACTAGGCTTGATAGTAGTGACTATGAGTAGATAGAGAAATTATCCTGTGAGGTAAATTATAATACATAAGCCTTCATTTGCTTTACTAATAAAAATTACCTAGCCTCCTAGCTTTTTTCAGGTATTTCTGAACATTTTTTCAAAACATTTCTTAAATATTTTAAAAATTGGCTGATAGTATGTTCTATGCCTTGCTCTTCTCAATTCAGCACACTATTCTTTCTACTGATGATGGTTATGAAACTGTGATATAGTAATTTTCTCAGGATTTACATCATAGTGACCGTGACACCGTAGGGAAGAGTGCTGACTTTCATGTCTATATCACTAACCCCATCTCACTTGTATGGCAACACGTATTTTATAATTCCTAGCAGAGTAGAGAACAGGTTATATCTCTACTGAGATTGCTAAATAATCATGGCAATGTAGTGCCACAAGAATAGTTTCCAAGTATTGAGAATTTCTGAGTCCCCTTCAATATAGATCATCTCTCTTACCTTTTCAGATGCTGAACAAACTGCAATAAAATAAAATAAGAAATCAATATAAAGGTCAAAAGATTGGATATTGGTAGAACCAGATAGGAAGACTTATATTAGCATACAGATGGACCTTCTAGTGTTGAATTAGTTAGACTTAGTCAAGCTGTCAGAATTGATAGCAAATGGAGCACATATTTTCTGTGGTCAAACTGGATCCACAGAGAAAAAAAGCAGCACTAGTTATTTAACCCAAATTTTCGAATCATGCATTTATTTTCACCACATAAGAAAAAGAGTAGAAAAAAAGAAAGAAAAATAGAAGACAACATTGGGATAAAATAATATTTCCCCCATGTAAAATGCTTTTGCTTTCTCCACCAGATATAGTCTCTAAAATTTTCCCTCCTATTATATTACAGGAAGCTGAATTTATGGAATAAATCAACAAGGTGTCTTGGCTTTTATCCCACTAAGTTTGAATAATGAGAATTTAGGGGAGGCAAAGTTTTACCTCTACCCTCTTAGAGTCTCTGGTTAGAGCCCAAGAATTGGCATAGACATATTAATGACCAAAAAAAAAAAAATACAAGGTTTTTTTTTTCAATTTTGTGCATTTATTTATTGCTATAGAATATTTGTACTTATTTTGGAGTACATATAATATTTCAGTACCTACATATGTAATGATCAAATCAAGGTAATCAACGTATCTATAATCTTGAACATTTATCATTTCTTTTTTTCTTCTCTTCTTCTTCTTCTTCTTATTTTTTGTTATAAAGATGTGGGGTACAATTCAGGGTTAGGTACACAAACATTGATTATGCAGGCACCCTTGATGACTCATCCCTCCCCTAGCAGTTTCCCTTAACTGCCAATCCCACCGCCCTTCCCTGACAGTTTCCCATTACTGTCAAATGTTTTCTTATAGTATATAATTGTTTAAGGTCCTTATATGTACATGAGAACCCCCATACGAAAATTAATACTCGAAAAAGCATTTAGCACCAAATGTTTATATACTAAGTTAGAGTAATAAATTGTGAAAACATGACAAGAAAGAGGTGCTTAGATTAGACCAGTTAGTTATGGACAAGTGACTCCAAGGTTAAAGTTAGTTTAACAGGACTTATTTGTACAGATTTTCCTGGCCTCAACTTTTTGTCATTGGTGATAAGAATGTGTCTTTCTTCTTGATACAAAAAGGATATCTTTCACATGATTTCATTTCAAAAAGCATATCAAAGTGCTCTTAGGGCATTTGTCATTTTACTTTTCTTTCTTTTTTTTTTTTTTTAGTTCAGCTGATTAATTAGTCATAGGACTATATCACTCTGATCACAATTCTTACACCTTCTCTACACTCTGGTATAGGTAGCAGCAACTGTATTAATTCTTTCAAGGTACTTTTAAAATATTTTTATTTTACAGATGTGAGGTACAATTCATGGTTACGTATACAAGTGATCACTGTACAGTTGAAGTTTGGGCCTCTCTTTGGTTCCCACATTGCCTGGTATAAGATCACATACCTTAAATGATATTATACCCTGCCCACCCCCGCCGACAGCATCCAACTACTGCCAGTTCCTTTCTTATAATATTATTATAAATATTCAAGGTCCACCTATGAATGAGAACATGTGGTAATCAGTTCTTTTTTTCTGTGATAGATCATTGAATATTATAGACTCTAAACCCATTCAAGTTGCTATGAAGTACATAATTTAGTCCTTCTTTATGACTGTGTAATATTCCATCATGTATATGTACCACATTTTCTTTATCCAGTTCATTTTTGATGGGCAGCAAGACTGGTTCCATGTTTTTGCTATTGTGAATAATGCTGCAATAAACACATGTGTGCAGGTTTCTTTTTTTATAGAATTATTTGAGTTTCTTGTGATATATTCCCAGAGGAAGATTGCTGGGTCATATGGAAGGTTGATTTTTATATATTTTTTTAGGAATTCCTACACTGTTTTCCACAGAGGGTTGTTATACTTTACATTCCCAGTAGCTGTGTCTATAAAAGTGCTCCTTTTCCCTCACATCCTCTCCAGCATCTGTTGTGTTATTGATGATGGCCATCCTAAGAGGAGTTAGGTAGTATCTCAGTGTGGGACAGGATAGAGATTCTAGAAACAAAACCTCAATTTTTCAAACAACTCATCTTCGACAAATCCTCCACTAATAAGTACTAGGAAGAGGAGAACCTATTCAGTAAATGGTGCTGGGAAAACTGGCTGACCACAGGCAGCAGAATGAAACTGGACTACTACCTATCATCATATATAAAAATCAGCTCTAAATGGATCAAAGACCTAAACGTAAAACCTCAAACTGTAAGAACCTTAAAAAACACAGGAGACACCTTTATGGAAATTGGAACTGGCAACCAATTCCTGATTAATATTCCAAATGCCCATGCCATAAGAGATAAGATAGACAAGTGGGACTTCATCCAACTGTAAAGCTTCTGCAAAACAAAAGAAACCATTGAAAGAGTGGGAAGACAGCCCACTGAATGGGGAAAAAAAAATTGCCAGCTGTATAACATCCTGAATCTAGAAGGAACTCAAACATGCCAAAAGGAGAAAAAATCCCTATTAAAAAGTGAGCAAAATATATGAATAGACACTTGTCAAAAAAAGACATGACAGCAGCCAACAGATACATGAAAAAATGCTCAGTCTTTACTAATCATCAAATAAATGTGATTTTTCATGCGTCTAACTAAAACCAGTTCTTATGGCAAAATGGCATATTTTGGGGTAGCATATTCTGTCAGCCTTTTGGGAGACTTTGACAAGAGATGGGAGATCAGAAATAGGATGTTAACAGTGGCCAGTGACTTCAGTTCTCTAACAAAATCTCAATTTATTGTTGGTTGAATTTTCTAAAGCTCTAGCTCTTGTTCTTTCTCTGGATTAAACCCTAGTTTACCCTTTGACCCTTCTGTCTTATGGATGATAACATCTCTCTATTCATCTTTATACTCAGGTAAATAATTACATTTTTAAACCCTTCATTATTGCTTTTTATAAAGCCCTGTCTATATTTTTGCCAGCTGATAAATTAATGCCGATTTGTTTCTGATTCTCTTCACTGTAACACAATCTAATGCTTACATTCAGGTCCTCTCAGGATCCGCTTGTTATCCTCATAATAGAGAAAAAAATAATTGACACAGCTACAGCTAGGAAACACAAGAGAAACTTGAATAATTGACAGAATATAAAAATATGCTAATGGGACCTAGTTATAAATATGAGTGTTTTATGAAGTATTTGGTGTCAAATAAAGAAAATGTAAAATTTTTAATAAAAATCAATTTATTCTTCTTGCAGTTAGACTGTAGACATGATATGCTAATTTTTGATAACAGCTGCAGGTTATACTAGTGTTTCCTGGACATTATAATCTCTCCTGTTTTATAAAAATAAAGCAATGCAACTCTGGAGGACATTTTATTATACATTATTTTTTGACCCCCCAAAATGTAATCATCAACCATCTAAGACCAAAAATTCATTAAGACACATTTTTTTGAAAGAGTTTTTAAAGAATTTCAAAGAAAAGAAAAGGTCATTCCATGTGATAATTCCTGGGTCCTCTGTTATGATATCTTATCATTTTCAAACATGTATGCTTCTTATCAGACAATTTACCATAAAAAATCATTTGATATACACAGAAGGCCAATAAAACGAACTCTTTTCTTTGCCATACCAATTACAATATGGTTAGAATGATAAAAACTTCACTTCAAATACAGACAAAAGTAAAGAACATTTTTATTGACAAAAAGACATTTTAAGTACTTTGTAAATTTTAAACAACTTTAGATATGTGTCAATTTCCATACCCTTAAGGCAGCTTCAACTTGAACATTATCAAATCATGCAGGTTGTGTCTCCCTTCTAGACTATAGTTAAATAAAATTGTTTCATTACCATATTCACTGCTAAATTGCATGAAACATTAGCATCTGTTCAGAAGTGAAGCTCTCCCCGGGGCCATGTGTTGGAGAACTCTGTGTGTCCCAATGAATCTGAGAGAAGGCGTCAGATGCCCAAAATGTCTCCAAAGTAATTTAGTTTTTAACAGTGGGAAGCCCGGATCTGAGGAACAGAACTCTTTGAAAAGATTTCAGTTTAATTACAAAGATTAGTTATTTTCTTCCTAGTCACCATTTAGAGCAGCATTTTTTTCTGTTCTGTAATTTCACCCCCAAATGATTTACTTATTAAGTGAAATAGACTGAATGTTACACTTATTGGTAGTCATCAGAAGAGATCAAAGCAGTGTAGTGGAGACTATGACAAGGTAAACTTTTTTGGTTTAACAGTTAATAATTTTAAAAAATCCATTAAAGGAGCTCTACTTTGTGTGGTAGAAGAGATAAATATGTGTTTTAAAAAAAAGTGAGAGGTTTGATGCAGCATGTAAACAACTTGCTGAACTTTCTTAGCACCAAAATTGATATCAGAAAAACATAATTTTTGACAAGTCCAATTTTTTTTTTTTTTTTTTGAGTTGGAGTCTCACTCAGTCACCCAGACTGGAGTGCAGTGGCCGAGAGGGCTCTGGCGATCCTTCCGCCTCAGTCTTCCAAGGGGCTGGAACTACAGGCACGCGCTACCACGCCCGGCTAATTTTTTTATTTTTATTGTAGAGATGAGGTCTCGCCAAGTTGCCCAGGTGAGTCTCGAACCCGCGGGCTCAGGCAATTCACTCACCTCGGCCTCCCAAAACACGGGATTACAGGCTGAGCCACCGAGCCCAGCACAAGTCCAATATTAATAGCATCATTTTTGACTAGCAATTTTTATATTATTTAAGTTTACTTTCTTGCCTGCATAAACAAAGAATATTCAAGATTGTTTTTCAGGTTGTGTTTAGTTTTCCTATTCTGTAATTCTACTGGTAATTAAGCTATTGGAATTCAAGATGCTTTAATATGAGAAAGAATATGACATTTTAATCTGAGAAATGTGATCCTTCTTGAAGTGATCAGATTCAAACAGGTACTGAAATGAGACAGCAAAGTTTCATGCCCCATTTGAGCTAAGCAATCATCTACTGAAACTGCTTGTTATGTGGATTCTTGACTGACCAATGCCAAAAGTAGGTATAAATTAACCTAACCATGCCCCATGCTGGACACCATAACTCATACCCTATAGTTCAACAATGTACAGCCAAGTACTAATTGATGTTCTTTCTGTAAACCAATGAGAAGCCATAACAAAAAAATTTTGTCTCAGCCTACAAAAAATTCTACATCAGCCTACTTCTTGTCCCCCTATTTGCCTTTAAAAATCTGCTTGTAACAAAGACCAAATGAAGTGCTTCCTAATGTTCCCACGGTAACCTGAAGTGCTTCCCAGGCAGCTGTTCTCATTTGAGCTCAAGTAAATTCTTAAAAATTATATTTTTGCCTCAGTGTCTTCCTTTAGTTCAGCAGTTCTGGCAGAGCAAGCAAGGTTCAGAGCAACCACCCCCATCACCATCCAACACTCCTCCCAGACTCGGAGCCTGGAAGTTAGAACCCCTTGTGTTTTTCCATTTCCAAGACCATTGTCAAGTGTAAGAGATCCTCCTGAATTCGAACCTCCCTACTCTTTGCTGAGGTCTAGACTTTGCTTGTGTTATCCTTTCCAAAATTCCCTTTCTAGAATCGTTTCTATCTCTATATAATGGCAGGATAGTCAGGTTACAAGAAAAAAAAAATAGAAAAAAATAAAAGAAAGAAAAAAAAAACTACCTTTTCCACTCCTGCCTTTGGCTAGAGGTTTGGGTTCTTGGTTAGGCAGCGAATGCTGGTGCATTTTCTCTGTCTGAACAATTGTTTTGAAGCCATGTTTAACCATGTTTTGATCTGTTTTAATTTCTACTGTTAGCAACTCCTCTTATTCCTACCCCTGTATCTTATGAGGGTGATTTTCCACCCCAAAAGGAAGAGGCAATTGCTGATCTGACCCAATTTGGTGCTCAAGATAACTGGAGACTTTGCAGAAGAACCCTGGTGTTTATCCATGTCATGTAGCAGTCTCATAACTCTTCTCCCAAAAAAGAATTATTGCAAGGACTTTCAGTTATACCAGAAAGTGCACATCACACAGAAAGTGCACATTACACAGACATGGCACACTCTGCCACCACAAGGCAATCAGACATTCTAAGACAAATAAGAGAGCAACTCATGACGCTTGGGTGACATTTTGAGAAATAATGTTCATAGGCAGCACATGTTGGGAGCCAGCCATGGAGGCCCACAGAGCGTTAGGTTTCAGGAAGGGCCATTGACCCTGAGACCACTAGGATGCGTTCGGGAGCTATTTGACCCCATTTCCTCCCCCTTTTTTATTTTTTTTTTTTACTTTGGCCAAAAGCATGAAGATGATAATAGGCCTGTTAGGTATTATAGACAGGAAGTTGATGTAGTTACTAGAGGAATTCCACCTTGCTTTGCTTTTTTAAAGCTTTGAGGAATTAGTTATGGGATCTCTTCTTACCATCTATTTTCCACATGTGGTAGAAACTCTTCTGAATTTACATCTGAACCAACATTGCTCTATTAACAGATCTGCTTCCTATGAAATTTTTCTGCTGTCCCTACCTACAGTTACTATTTCTTGCTATAATAATCTTACCCCAATCACTCTTTTGCTTTTACCTGTTGATGAGATGCTTAATGACTGCATTACCTTGACTGTCATCTAGTCGGCATCTGCAAGAGACACCCATAGATAATGCCAATTTTATTTGGTTAACTGATGATTCATATTTGAAGGAGCAATCAGGAAACGATTGTTCTAGTTATGCCATAGTGTTTCTAGTTGAGGTTATAGAGGATAATCTTTTTCCAGATGTAAATTTTGCTCAGCAGGCCAAATTGATTGCTCTAATTTGAGCTTATCAATTGGCTAAGAATAAAATCTCTAACATTTATACTGACAGCATATATGCATTTATAGTAGCTTATGATTTAGGGAAGCAACACATGTTTCTGGCCTCATCAAAAATCATCAACAAGTCTCTGATCTCTGGGAAGCAATCCTCAAACCTGAAGTAAGTAAGGGCAAACATTTTGAAAATGTGGCAGCTAAGAATGTGGCCCTGCAGATTACATCCAACAATAATTGTTGTGAAATGTCCTTACAGACTTATTACCCATTTAAAATTATATTAAAAGAAAAGCAAACAAGAGCTTCTAAGAGGAAAATAGACTACTGGAAAGATAAAGATAGCAGATTTTCCCTAGATACAGACTTAGGGTATAGATCGGATAATAGACCAATCCTTCCTTTAGGGATTCAATTACCCTTTTTTTTTTTTGAGTTGGAGTCTCATTCTGTTGCCCAGACTGGAGTGCAGTGGACGCTCCCGGTCACCGCAGCCTCGACCTACTGGGCTCCAGAGATCCTTCCGCCTCAGCCTTCCAAGTAGCTGGAACTACAGGCGTGCGCTACCATGCCTGGCTAATTTTTTGATTTATTGTAGAGATGAGGTCTCACCAAGTTTCCCAGGTGGGTCTCGAACCCACGGGCTCAGGAAATCCACTCACCGCAGCCTCCCAAAGGCGTGGGATTACAAGCTGAGCTACCGAGCCGGCTCACACCAATGTTATAATCAAAACTCAGATGGCAAAATTAACAGTTTTTAAACTTCCCTGGCTGACAGCTCTCCAACTGGTTCTATCTGTGATGTTTTCCATTTGGAAAACACTGGCTCTTTCCTTTTAATAATAAGAATGCTCGTGCAACTAGATGGAAGAGCTCATGAGCCTACACTTCCTAAAGCTGAAAGCCTTCATTATTACAAAACTACTTAATATGGATTCCAAATTAGTAAGGAATTCCTTTCACAGTGAACTTCCAGAAAATGAAGACTTAAAAATTATGACCTGCAACCTACAGATTTTGTTTAGTGGAAACAACATCAAATAAAAATTTTCTCCAACACCATTGAAAGGGACATATCAGGTATTGTTGACCAATCCTTCTGCCACTAAACTTAAGGGCATTGACTTATGGATACATGTCTTTCATTTCAAAAAGGCAACACTGCCAGAGTTGAAATCTTCCCTCACTGTATATTTGCAATTGAAACTGACCATAGTCTTTCTGACCAGGACAGCAGTTAGTCTGTGGTAGTCTGCTTTTGCCCAAAATATGAAATCATACCTGTATACCCAGTTCTTCACCATTTTAATGCTCACCACAACTGAATATTGGTCTACTTTTTCTGTTGACTAGAATACTTATGCTTTTAGGCCTCCTCCTCCTTCATACTGTGAGAATCCTCTCTTGATGGTTTTGATAAAATTGTCTCACATATAATCTCTTAAAATACACATACTAGTCCATGGGCATGTAACTATTGAAGAGCATAGAATAGTAAAGGGCAATATCTTGGGTTATTTGGTCACTCCTCCATCCATATATATTTAACTCTGGAAAAATATTGACACTAGATTAGTTTCCTCAACCTTTTCTTTAAATATAGGAACTGATCTGTTTTGGATGGAATTCTAACTGGGAGAAATGCTGCTAATTATCTACCTAGACATCAAGAAGATAGCTCCATGCATTTCATTGGGAGAATAGTTTTACCTTGGTAGAGTGTCACTTCTTATGGTGAGAAATCTTTTTATAATCTTAGAAAATATTGCTGGTAATACTGCGTCTTACATTGCAGCTCAACAAAAGGTATTGACTTACTGGTTAATGTTGTACTAGATAATCACATTTTTTAGAATATAAAATAGCTGAGCAAGGAGGTGAAAGTATGGTGACAGATCTTTTTGATTATACATAAATACTTCCCACAAAGTATAAACTTATCTAGAAAAAAAATTAGAGAGGAAGTCACTTGACTATAGGTAGTCTCTAAAGAAAAACTTAAATTTAGTGTTTTTTCATGATATTTTAATTGGCTCCTCAATGAAGTAGATTCCTTTTGTTGTTATGACATACAATTTCTCTTTTTTATTATAATCTTTATGTGTATTTATTTCTCCAGTTCAAATTATTAATGCTATGTATCTCTTATCTTCGTACTTCTATGATAGCTAAGAAAACTAACTTCATGGTACTTTAAAGACAAGAGATGATTCAACAAGGGATAACAGTGATTTAAATCAATGACTTGACCAGCGTCACATTTTTGCCACTCTGTGATGCCATTCCAGTTTGGCTCTGGGCACTTTTAATACTCTTCACTGTGATGTTTTCTAATTTCCCTCAACGTGGGAAAGAACTATCCAAGAATGAGCCCTTTCAGTGATGAGGGACACCTTGACACTCAGACTTTGATCATCAATGCTTTCAAGAAGAAAGGTTTTAATCAAAAGGGGGAAATGAGAAAGTAAAGAAACTTTTTATCTGAGGAATGTGAGCCCCTTGAAGTGATCATATCCAGAGAGACATTAAAATGAGATGCCAGTCTTTTCCTATTCTCTCTTCATTGCACTTTGTGCTAAGCAATCACTGAAGCTGCTTGCTATGTGGACTCTAGACTGACTTATATCACAAAAAGCTATAAATTAACCTAACAATGACACATGCTGGGCATCATAACTCATATTCTACAGTTTGAAAAGGAGTTAGCCAACCACTAATAAATGTAATTTCTGTAAACTAACTCCTGACAACTTTGTGTCTGCTCACACTTCTTGTCCTCATTATTGCATTTCAAAACTGCTTGTAATAAAGGTCACATAGAAAACTTTCCAAGATTACTTGGAAGTGTTTCCTGGGTAGGTGTCCTCATTTTGACTTAAGTAAACGCTAACATTATATTTTGTGCTTCAATTTCTTCCTTTAGGTGTACTAACACAATATCGTTCCTCCATTACTGGTGTCCTTTTTTAACTTGGATTTTAGTAGAAATTGATAATGGTGGAAGTGCAAAAAGGAAATCATTATAGCAGGTACATAGAATTTTAGGATTTTAGAACATATGGTTATTATTTACTGTATTATTCTTTGGTTATAATCTGTTGGTTCAGCCACACTGCTGCTTTTTAGTTCTGGGAAAGTGTTACATTTATCTACTTACCTTAAGACATTCAAACTTTCTGAAGTACACTCTCTACAACTCATCATTTATTTAACATTTAAATTATGAATTTATGTCACTTGTTCAGGAAAGAATGCAGTGGCACCTCTAATCCTTCCCACTCATTCATACAGCTATCATATATTTATAAAAAATAATAATGTATATATTAGTTTGTTATTGATACCATAGCAAATTATCATAAACTTGTTTGCTTAAAACACCACAAAGTTATTTTCTTACAGTTCTACAAATTGTTGCGAGTCTCACAGGACTAAAATCAAGGCGTCTGCAGGACTGTGTTCCTTTCTGAAGTCTCTGAGGCAGGGAATTGTTCTCTTGGTCATTAAGGTCATTAGCAGAATTCTGTTCTTTATAGTTGTGGAACTCCCTTTCTCCTTGATGGATATCAGCTGAGAACTGTAGTCAGCTTTTAAAGGCCACCCACATTTTCTGGTTCACCTTTTATCCTCTATCCTCCATCTTGAAAGCCATCAAATGCATGACAGTTTCAAACTTCACATCTTTCCTTCTTATTCTATCTCATATTTCTACCTCACCCAGCAAAGATGATCACCTTTAAGGAGTCAAGAGTTTAGATTATGCTGATTTAGATAATCCAGGATAGCCTCGGGTCACTATTCTTAACCTTAATCATATTTTCAAAGTCTGTTTTGCATAAAAAATAACATTTTCGCATGTTAACACCTTTGGAGATACATCAATCTTGTTACTAGACTTTGAAATAACAGAGATGAATTGATATCCTTCCAATATAACGTTGCACCCTTTGAGAGCTTTCTAAACCCACAGGAGTATTTAATTTCCAATCACATCATAAATTATAACAATTCAAGTTGGAATAATATAATGTAAATTTAATAAAATTCAAACATTAGCTCCTAGACAGCTATGTTCCACCACTTCTTTATGTTCTTTTTTTAAATTACAAATGATCTCTTTACACTTTAAGGGTAGACAGCTTTACATTGCTTGCTTATCAGTTCAGAGAAAGTAGCACCAGAAGATCTAAGAGAAGACTTTACTTTTCCCAAAAATTTACCCTTAACATTTTTTCACCTTTTTGAAGCCCAGAGATGCTCTTTTCTTTGTCTTGTCACTACATAGGATTCATGACTGTTATAGTGCTTAAGAAAGACCCTTAAGCCATGTCTTGAAACATAAATACTTTTGAACTGAGGACTCTCCCACATGATGAGTTTAGCACCTATTAAATATTTCTGCTGGCTTTTCTCTTGGTAATCTGACCTTTGTTTTCAGGACAGATCTCAACTAAGAGCCTAACAGGGGAGAAATATATATATTTATATATGAAAATATAAAACTAAATAAATGGATAGAAGAAAATAACATAGAATCTTAAAATAAGAAAGTGTTAGCATGACCCTATTTAAATGAAATTTATGTATTTATTTATTTATTATTTTAAAGATGTGGGGTACAATTCAGGATTAGGCATACAGTTTGTTACCATACAAGTAAAGTTTAGGCCTCCCTTTGGTCTCCACTTCACCTGGTTTGAAATCAGGTACCCTTACCGATAACCATGTCCTCCCTCTTCCCTGGCAGTTTCCCATTACTGCCAATCTCTTTCTTATGGTAAATGTTCAGGGTAAGCTTATGAGTGAGAACATGTAGCACTCTATTCTTTGTTTCTGTGATAGATCATAGAGTATTAATTCTTCCAAGTTGCTTTCAGGTCTATATGTTTGTCCTCCTTTATGGCTGCATAATATTCCATCATGTATATGCATCAAATTTTTTTTATCCAGTCCAGTTTCAATGAGCAGCACGGTTGGTTCCATGTTTTTGCTGTTGTGAATATTACTGAAATAAACATGCATGTGCAGGTACCTTTTGCGTTGAATAATTTGAGTTCGTCTGGGTATATTCCAAGTAGGGGGATTACTGGTTTATATGGAAGGTCAATTTCTTGTTCTTTTAAAAATCGTCACACTGCTTTCCATAGAGGTTGAACTAGTTTGCATTCCCACCAACAGTGTAGAAGTGTTTCCTTTTCTCCACATCCTCACCAGCATCTTTTGTTTTGTGTTTTATTAATGATGGCCATTTTTCCTGGAGTTAGGTTGAGTCTCAATGTGGTTTTGATTTGCATTTCTCTGATGATTAATGAGGCTGAGCATTTTTTCATGTGTCTGTTCATTGCCTGTATATCTTCTTTCGAGATATGTCTATTCATGTATTTTACCCACTTTTTATGGGGTTGTTTGGTTTTTTCTCTTTTCAGCATGTTTGAGTTCCTTGCAGATCCTGGATATTAAGCAATTGTCAGATATACAATTGGCAAATATTTTACTCCCCATTCTGCGGGCTGTCTCCCTGCTCTCTTGATTTTTTTTTGTACTTTGCTGAAGTTTTTCAGTTTGATGAGGTTACACTTGTCTATCTTATCTCTAATGGCATTAACACCTTGGGTTTTGTTCAGGAACTGGTTGCCTACTCTGATTTCCATAAGGGTGTCTCCTACGTTTTCTAAGATTCTTATAGTTTGACATTTTACGTTTAGGTCTTTGATCCATTTAGAGTCGATTTTTATGTATGGTGGTGGGTAGGGGTCCTGTTTCAGTCTTCTGCACGTGGTCAGTTTTCCCAACACCATATTACTGAATAGACTCTACTCTCCCCAGTGGTTGTGGTGGCTTCATCCCTGGAAAGCAGAGCTAGTTCAACATCTGAAAGATCATAAATGTAATTAAAATATATCAATAGATGTAAAAACAAGAGCCACATGATTATATCATTAGATACAGAAAAGCTTTTGATAAAATTCAGCATCACTTCTTGATAAAAACCTATGAACACTTAGGCATAGAGGTAGTATACCTTCAAAATAGTAGGCACCATCTAAGATAAACCCACAGCCAGCATATTGTCAAATGGACAGAAACTGGAAGCATTTCCCCTGAAAACCGGAACAAAACAAGGCCACCCACTTTCACTCCGCTGTTTAACAGTGTGTTGGAAGTCCTAGCTAGAACAATTAGACAAGAGAAGGAAATTAGGGGTATCCAAATAGGAAAAGAAGAAGTTCAATTATCACTTGAAAATCCAAGAGAATATGTCAAAAACCTCATTGTACTGATAAAGGACTATGGCAAAGTATCGGGGTACAAAATAAATGTGCAAAAGATAAATTCTTATACACCAACATCAAACAGGAGAGAATCAATAAAAAGCAAACTCATATTCACAATAGCCACAGAAAAATGAATTCGTTAAATATTTAATTTCAGAGTAAGTACATTGATGCTTTAAAACAAAATATTAGTTAAGTAAATTCTTCTTAAGTTTAAGTGAAATGTTGGAATGATAGTTATCCCAATTTAAGTATAGAATTACAGAAAGCTTAGTTCTATTATCAATTCTGAGTATTGAATGACAACTTTTTAATTGCATGTACCTAATTTGAAATTTTTAAAGCAAAATATTGATGAATAAATAATCGCTATGTTAACACAGATGAAGAAACTGAATGATCTTCTTAGACTTATTAAACTATAATTCAATGCAAACTTACAAAAACATAAATATGGTATCATTTTGAGTAATAAGTATTATAAATTTCAGTAAAATATGCAAACTCATTTTCCTTTTATTTTAGAAAAGCTAAATATTGGAAGGTTTATAATCAAAAGAGTTTGCTGCAATGACAATGTGCTTGTTTAGCTGTCCAAAATTGTATTTGTGCATTTAACTCACTGTGCTTATCCTAGCAGAAAAGATTCTTCTAAAAAGGTTTGGTTAACTAACTCATAGAATTTTAAAACGTGTCAATAATTTAGTGACTACTTAAAATATTTTTCTCTTCCAAAATTGTATTTTTGTGTAAATAGAGTTACATCTCTACTTGAGTTTTAATAAACATACTTATTAAAAAAGATTCTGAGCCAACCACTGTGACTCAGGCCTGTAATCTCAGCACTTTGGGAGTCCGAGGCGATAGAATTGCCTGAGCCCAGGGGTTCGAGATCAGCCTGGGCAACTTGACGAGACCTCATCTCTACAAAAAAAAAATAGCCAAGTGTGGTAGCACACACCTGTAGTTCCAGCTACTTGGAAGGCTGAGGTGAAGGATGGCCTCAACCAAGCAGGTTGAAGCTGTGGTGGCTGTGAGTGTGCCAGTGCACTCCAGCCTGGGCAACAGGGTGAGACTCCGACTCAATAAAATAAAATAAGATTCTGAAAACTGAAATAACTATATACTTTTTATTATGTAACAAATGTTGAAACCATGATACTGGGCTAATTAGACAAAAATTTTGTGTTCTTCTTGCATTGCAGTTCAACTTCTTTTTGACCAATTTAGTTTCTATGTACTTTTGTTCATAGATCTTGATACCTGATAAACATTTTGATCCTCAAAATCTGTTTGTGGAAATTCTGATCTGTGAAACAATCTTATCAAAAATAGTATCTTCTGGCACTTTTTATCACTACAAGTATTTATGTCCATTATTAATGTATATCACAAGTGTCATCTGCTGAAATAGTGAAATATTTAGTTGCTTTCTGTAATTCTATTTTCCTGTATTTTAATGTCAAAAATGAATATTTGACCAAAAAAGGATATTTTAGTTCTATGTACCTTTTAATAGATTCATATACATTTAAAATATGTACTCTGATATAATATAAGCTATGGCACATTATTCTTTTTTATAGGATTTTGATGTGTCAAAACATGTTCAAAAAAAGTTTTTGAGGACACCTTTGAATGTTTTGGTTAACAGCAAATTTATCATGAAACCATAAATAAAATTAACTGCAGATATTCACTAATTTTGGAATGTTTTGTAAAATTGAGCTATTCACAACTAAATAATACATTGTGCTTTTAACTCCACAAAATGACTACCGTGTGTGTGTAAGTGTGCGTGTGTGTGTGTGTGTGTGTGTGTGTGTGTGTGCGTGTGTGTGTGTGTGTGGTGTGTGTGTGTGTGCGTGTGTGTGTGTGTGTGCGTGTGTGTGTGTGTGTTTGTGTGTGTGTGTGTGTGTGTGTGTGCATGTGCACTGTTCTGGGATTGTTAAATTCTACTATCTGTATGCAATAATTTTTAAATTACAGTGAATTTTCTGAATGTTTTCCAATTTAATTAGTTTACCAATGCCAAAACAAACCTGTCCATCTCTAAAATAAAGAACATGTTTCCCACCTGATATAATTCTTAATTTTGACAATCAGGTTACTCTCTAGCATCATCTAAAACTTTCCTCTCTAGAAAAAATATTTTTATGATTTTTCTGGATGAGAGGTCTGTGCATGTTTTCTTAAATGGCCAAGCAGTAAATATATTAGGCTTGCTAACCAGATTAAAAAATGAGAGATAATATGTACGTACTTATGTAACAACCACTTATAATGTAACCGTTTAAAATTATTTTTTTTAATATTTTATTTTTGCAGACTGCACAAAACAGGTGGCAAGTGAACCATTTGTAGACATGCATTATATTCAAAATTCACTTTGGAGACCAGTAAAATATGGATTTTGATCAGAAATTGTAAATGATTGTGCCTCAGAATAAACTTTCTCTTCTTTTTCTTTATTATCTCAATACAGTAACTTTCTATTCAGCTATTAAACCTCTTGTGCTGAGTCTTAACTTTTTCCCCTATAGCCTACAATATATTAAAATTTTTATTTTGAAATAATTACTGATTCACCAGAAGTTTCAAAATATAAATTTGCAAAGCGGTTTCATACAGCATAAACTTGACTCATCTTAGTGGTAATATCTTCATAACTATAGTACATGATCAACATCAGTAAATAGTCTTATAATAATCCACAAATTTATTCAAATTTCAGTAGTTTCATAAGCACTGTGTGTTTGTGTGTGTGGTTCTATGCATCTTTATTACATGTGTAGGTTTATTCGACCACTGTCTAATCAAGATAACAAGCTCTTCATCATCAGAATTATTTTATGCTAACCCTTTATAATCCCACCCAGCTCTTCCCCTCCCATCCCTAATTCCTAACAGTCATTAGTTTTTCTTCATCCCTATGTTATTTCAAGAATGTCATATAAACTGAGTAATATAATATACAACATTCTGTATGCTTTTTATAGTCAACATAATTCTTTAGAGATTATCCATGTTGTTGTATGTATCAGTAGATTGTTTCTTTTTTATTTCTGAGTTGTATTCCAAGTTAACAATGTGCCACTGTTAGTTTCACAATTTACTCATTAAAGAAATTTGGTCATTTACAGTCTTGGCTATTACAAATAGAAGTGTTATAAACATTTTCGCAAGAAAATAAGTTTGCATTTGTCTGTGATTAATGCCCAAGAGTGATGGGCTACCATATTTATAATATCCCAAAACTATTTATATTCTTTTAATTTATCCATGTTCCAGTATTCTGTTGTTTTTATTTATTTTTCCATTGATTATTTCTGCTTCTTTGATATGAATAATACAATTGTGAATGTCTTTTTCTCCTAATAGAATCATTTTCTTCAAGTTGCTTTTAAATATTTCCTTGTTTTGTCTTTGTTTTTTATACTAGGAGTTTTCAAAGATTTGTGCTGATGTTTATATTTGATTTATATTTAAGGGTGGGTTTCTAACTTGCTGACAGAAGGCTCTGGACTCATGATTTTAGCTTGCTAGTAATACTATTCATGGTAATTGGGCAGTGGCATTTCATTGAGAAATTCCTATTTTCTTTAGTTATTTCCTGTTGAATTCGATAAATTCCTAAGATAATTTTTTCCCAAGACTTTGCCTACCGAATATATAGAACTGACCATTAGCAGCTACAAAAACTAAGTATGGGAAAAGGGCTGGATAGCTCAGCATTTGGTATGCAAGTAGGCATTAAATTCAAACTTTACAATAATTTTTCCAAAAAATACACAGGAATTCCTTGGTGTGTCTTAATATATTTTTTTGGCTTGGAGTTGCCAAATATGCTTCCATTTTATGGGTTTTAATAAAGTTTCATTCTTAACTTTGCTGTTTTAATATTTATTTTTTACTTTTTTATTTCCCATTTTAAATTTGAGGTAAATACTATGTCATATTCACTGCCCTGTGATGAAGTCATGTTGTCTCTGTTTTCATCTCACTACAAAAAACAGTAGCAGAAAACTGCAGATATATTTTTCATATTTTGGCAATTACCACCAGAGTAAAAGCAGTGTACTCTACAAGAATTTATATTCAGGTTTGTGTGTAAACTGTGATTGTGCTAGTGATTTGGCCCAGGAATTAATTTGGCCAAATTAATGTAAAATAATTTTACATTATTCCTTTAAATAGTATAAACACAAATAGGGACAAGCAATTTGAGTAACTATTGCATGAAAATTATTGACTGGATGTACACCATGTACTATAAAAAATTATATTATGTAGGGGTAACTCATAATTAAGTAATTAATTTTATTAGTACTAATAATTGTATGACTTGTATATTGTTCTATAAATCACAGCTTCTAGCAATAAATAATTTCTTGTCAAGCTTACAAATGTGCACTTAAGTATATCTTAGGAATAAATATTTACTATTGTACACTCCTTAAAAGTAAAAAGTAAAATATCATTTTTATAGTTATATCCATCAGTGGTTTTAAATTTTGCTTAGCACATTTTTGTAATCCTGTTGAATGTAAATAGAAATTCAGAGTTAATGAGTGGAATCCATAGAAATCCAGTCAAATATAATTGTTGCTACTAAGAAAATAAATTACTTAACTGGCATGACATTAACTGGCATGACATATTTTTGTGTTAAATCTGTATGAGTAAATAAAACTTGTGATTTTTTATTCACTACCCAAAACATCAAATATAAAATATTCAACTTTTGCAATCTGTTAAAACTATTAAAAAAATATAGAAGAATACAGCCATATATCAAGTCACTATTCTGAACCTAAAAAAAATCAAAGTATATTAATAACTGAAAAATTGGATAACTAAAAGAACAATAGCTACTTTGACTTTGCAGATTTTGTTTTAAAAAAATAACTCCCTATTGTTTTGTGTAATTTAATAATATTTTCTTTTTTCAAATCTAGAATTCATTCAGTTTGTTCAGAATTAGTATTGTCTTTGTCTAAAAACTATCAATTATTTTCTTTCAGTATTTTATTGCAGCTGGCTATGTATAATCAAATTGTCTAGAGACTAAATAATAAGAATTTAATTGAAATTATTAATTTTACTAATTAGATCATTTTTAGTATGTGTTTTTGATGCAATATTTTTCATATAGCATATTTTTAGCTTTGATATTAGAATATGCTTTTTGAAAATCAGTAGATTCAAATGTTAAATGATGAAAATGCACATATAAATTATTTATAAGACAAAAATATATCATACAAATAATCACATTGCCAGATTTTATTAAAGGTAATTACACCTTAAAAAGTTTATTTAGAAAGTAATTAACTTATTTTCTAGTTTCATAATCATTTTTAAAAAGCTAGTATAGTTTGTATTAATACATAAATTATGTAAACATGATAGATTCCAAAATCCTGCTAGAATTTGTTACTATAGGAGGTAGAAACTATTTCTAGTGCAATACTTGCACCTCAACTGCTTTTATTCTCACCTACCCTTAAGAACCAAGATGAAAGAAATCTTGTATTTTACCATTTTCTAAAAAGGTGGGAGCTTGAACAGCACCTAAAAATGGTGAGCATGAAACTAAACATTTGCTAAATGAGCAAGTAATACCAAATACACAAATGTTCTCTCTTTTTCAAAAGAAAGTCAAATATTCTAGTGTGTAGAGTAAAAGCTTCTTCTAAGCAATATGATCTTCTCACAAAAATTTTATACAGAAATAGAGGATGAGTCTACTTTCATGATTTTGTGTAGATATAACAGCTTTATTTTATATTTAATTACTTGCTTGATTATATAGTTTACTTTTCAATAAAAGCATAAAAAATCATGTTAGTTCCTGGCTTCCTAAGCAAATCACAATGTTTAATACCTGTAGCTATATATTTCTTAAATGTAGATTTGATGCACATCTTTGACATATTTTTACTAGCAGTTGCACTCCGGGTTGATTAGATTAAAAATGCCAAGGAATGAACTTTTAAAGCATTGCACTAGTGAGAAAGATAGAGAAACTGTGTCAATAGAAGTGTCAGACATGCTTCCATCACTTTATGTGATCTGTTGGTTTAATCTCCACTAACTTGTCAATTTTCCTCTCGATCTGTACTACATTAACTAAAATACGTTAAAGAAAGCTTACTTATAATAACCCAATAAAAATTATATACAAGATAATAATCCTCTTATTGCAGATAGTAAGATGTAATGAGGGATGGATGTTCAATAGCATTTATTGAACAATTTTTATTTGCTTAAAACTCTAACAGAAATCATATACAAAAAATAAAAAGCAAAAAGCATATGGATATTTAAAGCATATAATTGTTTATTTTATTTTATTTTTGCTGAGTTCAATAATACAGTCAAGATCAAATTTCTTTGGAATATTAGAGGAGCTCTGTAGCAACCTAGGTCTAAATTCTAGTTTCAAAATCATAATATGGTCTTGGAATGAAAGAGGGAGCATTTACAGTAAGAACAAGTATAATAATAACAGCATGATATGGTTGACACATTTATATTAGTGTAACTTGAATATTAGCAATGCCCTGTTGAATTCTAGAAACTAATAAAGGTCAAAAATACCCTCATAATTTTTGTCAGTTATTAAAAAGAAGCATGACCTTTTCATGCTTCTTTTTGCCTGCCTGGTTCTGTATCAGGATGTATTGTTTCTGTTCTTTTTCATTAAATTAAATTTCACATTCAACATTTTTATTGACTTCCATAAGAAATCTCCTTTCATAAGGCATAGTGTAATGTTTGCAAATTTTCTTTCAAAAGTAAGGATAACTTCTCTTTCCATTCCTTTTATAGACTCTGACAAAGCCCATATTACTTTTGTGATAAGGCTTAACAGCATGACATTTATTCTAATATAAAAATTTATATAAAACTACAACATATTACAATATATTTAAATATATCACAGTAAAAATACTAAATGAGTCATTAGTTAAACTATAATATTAAGATTTTTATTTTTATTTTTTTTTTGGAGTTGGAGTCCCACTCTGTTGTCCAGAGTGGAGTGCAATGGCCACTCCCATCCACTGCAGCCTCGACTTGCTGGGCTCTGGTGATCCTTCTGCCTCAGCCTTCTGAGTAGCCAGAATTACAGGCATACACTACCATGCCCGGCTGATTTTTCGATTTATTGTAGAGATGAGGTCTCACCAAGTTGCCCAGGCGGGTCTCGAACCTGCGGGCTCAGACAATCCACTCACCTCAGCCTCCCAAAGCGCAGAATATTAATATTTTAAATAACAATTCTGAATATCAAAGTCAAGATATGTCAGTTACACTGCATAAAAATAATTAGTAACATTTTTTAAAATGTTGTTGCTAAACTAGTAATGTCATCAAAAGCAAAATCTTGACATATGACATAGACATAAAGAACAAACACCACAAAATTGGCAAGAGACACTAAAAGAAGAAAATGACTGACAAAGTAGCTTCAAGAAAAAGAAGCAACTGCCTCTAACAAAAAGCAACAATTTACTACCTGCTTCTTGCAACCACTTAAATATGCATCAGGAGTCTCAGACAATAAGTTAAAGCAGCCGCAGTTGGGCCGTGTGCGTTTGCAGAAGATCTTCTGAAACAGTGAACTCAGCCAAACTCTGAATCAATTGAATAAGCTAACTAGTCTTATCAGTAAAAAAAAAAAAAAAAAATCAAAATAATGGGACTAACCAGATATAAAAATATAGATGGCAAGTGCATGAAAATATGATGATGATTATTGACTGTAATTATATTTTGTGCTTTTTAATTGGACAGTGTATTTTTCTCATGCATGCACCTACTTATCAATTTGCAAACATATTTCCCTCTTGGGCTTTTGTACTGCTTTTGTTAGAAATTAGAAGGTCTCCAGTGGTCCACTTTGCAGTACAGACATGAGATATTCTGTAAATTATTTTTTTCTGTGAATAATAAAATACTTATTATTTATTTATTTATTGCAGTCAAGGATCTCATTAGTGTAAGAAATCAATAAGGCATAATTATTTTTTACTAATTTCTTTCTCTTTTTTAATCCCTTCTTTTCAACACATAACTCCTTTCATAACATTTACATGACTCCTTTTACAGGCTATTTATTCCAACAGTTGTTATCTATTAACTAAATAAATAGCACAGTGTGGTTTATAAAGATGCTCCCACTATTAAAATTAACTGTAGATACTGCTATGTTTCTCATGTATTTTAAGTTCTCTTGGAAATTTGATGAGTTGACATCGCTCCCAGTTGATATGATATTGCAGTAACATGCCCCCAATTTGTTAATATTGCCCTGTATCTGCATTCTTGGTTGGTCACATTCATGCTTACAAGGCTGGCAATGTACTGATTTGGTCTAATGGTACAATAGTAGACATGACACAACCGAAGAATGGAGAAAAGGGCTAAAGCTCTTTAGGATTAGACCTCCCTCTTGCTCTTCTTAGAATCTCTGACACTGCTTCTACGAGCAGAATCCTGTAAAATCATTACAAAAATGTAGCTCAGTTGCTTCTAGTGGACAGCTAACAACCACCAGAAGCATACCCACCTGGCTAACGCAACTGAACACAGAACAGAGACACATAAATTAATCTACCCAAGGAAGACACTACCAGTTGTGTACAGCCCATTTTGCCACACTGAAATAATTCATGATGAAAACAAAGGTTGTTGTTTCAAGCCACTTAATCTTGGGACAGTTTGTTATGTCACGTTAGATAACTTATAGTCTTTCACTCAGTACCTGCAGTGAACCAGTTCCAAGACCCTTCCAAAAATACCAAAATTCACAAATGCTCAAATGCCTCCTGTATTGAAACTGGTACTTTGAAGTCAGTTTTTAATTTCTAACAAAACTTAAAATGAGTGATGTTGGCTTTGCTACAGAATGGGAGGCAAAGACTGGCAAAGTATGAAGGACATTGCAGGTAAACTGGTAACATGTCAACTCCTGATACATAGTAGCCTTACAATTGGGAAACAATTTACTTTTGGTACTTGGAAAATTAAAATATACCACCCAACATGCTGAATTTAGGCAAGGACATCTTCAGGCAAAATGCTCAAGAGATGAGTGCTTTTCTGTATACATAGTAAAGCACAAAAAATAAATAAATAAATACCCGTACATAAACTAAAGTAGGAAACAGCCAGTTTGCAAGAGAGATTCTTTTTTTTTTTTTTTTTTGAGTCGGAGTCTCACTCTGTCACCCAGACTGGAGTGCAGTGGCCGCTCCCGGCAACCGCAGCCTCGACCTGCTGGGCTCTGGCCATCCTTCCGCCTCAGCCTTCCAAGTAGCTGGAACTACAGGCGTGCACTACCACGCCCCGTTAATTTTTTGATTTATTGTAGAGACGAAATCTCACCAAGTTGCCCAGGTGGGTCTCGAACCCGTGGGCTCAGGCAATTCACTCACCTCAGCCTTCCAAAGGTGCGGGATTACAGGCTGAGCCACCGAGCCCAGCTGCAAGAGAGATTCTAAGAGGATATAGAACTGATCATATTTGATGGGTTGAGAAATATTTTATATCCTTCTTTTCAGTTTATCTAGTATAAAAATTGTTATAGATTGAAGTGTATCGTCCCAAGATTTGTGTGGTGAAGTCTTAAACTCCAGTACTTGAGAATGTGACTTTATTTGAAAATAAAAGTATTTGAAGAGGTAATTATGGTGAACCTTTTTCCAGTCTAACTGGCATCTTTATAAAAAGAGGAAATTTAGATACAGATAATTATAGAGTGAAAACATGTGAAGACATATGGAGGAGATAGCCATCTACAAGCCAAGGAGAGAGGTCTCAGAAGAAACCAACTCTGACACTTTGATCTGACTTCTAACCTTCACTACAAGAAAATTAATTTATGTTGTTTAAACTACCTAGTCTGCGGTATTTTATTATGGCAGCCTACACAAACTAATACAAACACATAAATGATTCTTAAGTCAAAATGCTACCTAGCAAAGTACATCAAACCCACATTGAATGTGAGTTTTTTTGTTAAGATTTCTGAAGAATAACACCAGTACTTTTTAGTTACTGTCAAACAATAATTCACTAGACATCTTAAGATATTTGCTTACATGTGGCCTAAGTTTTTGATGCATCAGTTAATAAATCTGAAGAAAATTCTCCGAAAGGATTTTTCACGTCTTTTGAGTTACAGGTTTTTAGAAATCAGTTGTATAGATAACTTACAAAGTGTTTAAAGAAATTATGCCAGTAAACATATTGGCAGTCTTTGCTGAGAGACATTGAGAGTTTTTAAGGTCCAGAAATCTCTGATGTCTCATCTTTATGAAAATGAAGTTGGTTAAGAAAATAGCTCTAAGGAAATATTTTCCAATGACCTCTTCAAAAATAGCAAAGAAATATGTAAAACAGAAAAGAAAAGAAATCTCAGGGGGTAGAGTCCATAAATATGGAGAAAATACTGGAAGTCACTCACCGGAAAAAGAATAGGCTAGGCCAAGATTATTCTTTTCCCTGAAATAGGAAAATATAGCATATTTACCCTATCTGACTATAGAATTACTATGGATCAGGGAATACAGACGATTCCTTTTTTTCTTCTTCTTCTTTTCAAATGATAGCATATTTCCTGTGGCTATCAATTCCATATCACCATCATAAGCTGGGATTGCAATGAGCAGATAAGTGTTTCTATGTGGTCTGTCTATATCCAGTATTATAGTCTATCATGAGATCAGAACTTTAAACCTGATGTATTGATTACGTGGGAATGTTGATGTTTTGTAAGAGAGTGAATATACATTAGTTGTGGGAGACAGGTGGATTCTTGGTGTCAGAGGGAGACTATACTAGACTGTTGCTATAATGACCCCCAATCTATCCATGCTTTCCCATCTCTGCTATGGGGGCTATGTCTCACATGTTGAATATGGCGTTGTCCATCTCATGTGATTTGAACAATGTGACAATAGCAAACATGGCCTAAGCCAATAGTTGAAATGAAAAATGCTTGTGTATTGGAGCATGTCATGCCTCTGAATATTCTTAAAATCTGCCCAATCATCAACATATGATAAAAAAAAAATCCAGGATTAATTTGCTAGCTTAGAAGAGATCACTGTTTAAGTAATCATTCTCACTTTATTCAAGATTCAGAAGTAGAATCCTTTGGATGACCAGTAGCTAGCTGCAAATATAAATGAGCTTGCCTGACACCAGCAGCCAAAATTGTTGAACCACAAAACTGTGAGTTTGATCAATGTTGTTTCAAGGCACTAAATTTTGGTGTGCTACACCATGGGTGGGAAAGAGGAAGTGATAAAGTTTGAAGGTGAAAACATATAAAGCTTTTATTTATCAAATACACTGTATAAAATAGATTATTATAATTGCAGAAAATAAATATATGTGGGAAAAATAATTTTTAATTTGAGAAAAAATTGGAGAAGGTAAATTTTTTCTTCATAATATCTCCTAAATATTGAATATCAAATATCGATAAACATTATAATAAAATTATACATATATATACTAAAATATAGTTAATATGAAAACATTTCATTGTACAATAGCCACTTAAAAATGATGACATACATTTTCTTAAGGAAATTTGATATATTATATGCTATATTAAAACTACTTTCTGGTTGGGTGCGGTGGCTCAAGCCTGTAATCCCAGCACTTTGGGAGGCTGAGGTGAGGGAATTGCCTGAGACTATGTGTTCGAGAATCACTTGAGCAACTTAGCAAGTCCTTATCTTTACAATAATTTTTTTAAAAATGAGCGGGGGCATGATAGCACATGCCTGTAGTTCCAGGTACTCAGAAGGCTGAGGCAGAAGGATCTTCAGAGCCCAGTAGATTGACGCTAGGGTGGTCGTGAGCATGTCACTGCACTCTAGCCTGAGCAACAGAGTGAGATTCTAACTCAAATAAAATAAAAAATAAAATAAAATATTTCTTAGAATAACTGGAAAAGACCACATAAGAAAATATTCTATTTCCAGATCTGCCTTTCAACTTTGCTCGGCTGGGCTTGGTAGCTCAGCCTGTAATTCCAGCACTTTGGGAGGCCAAAGTGAGTAGATTGCCTGAGCCCGCGGGTTCGAGACCCACCCGGGCAACTTGGTGAGACCTTGTCACTATAATAAATCAAAAATTAGCCGGGTGTGGTAGCACACGTCTGTAGTTCCAGCTACTTGGAAGGCTGAGGTGGAAGGATCGCTGGAGCCCAGCAGGTCGAGGCTGCGGTGACCGAGAGCATGCTACTGCACTCCAGTCTAAGTGACAGAATGAGACTCCAACTCAAAAAAATATATATAAATAAACTTTGTTTGCTCATCTGTTAAATGAGGTGACTGGAGTACATACTAATGTGTGTTCTGGAATCTAATATTTTAGGATTTTAAATACCCTTAAGTTACTTGCTTCAGATACACCTTAAAATGTGCTATGGAAAACTGGGAAATTGATACAGAGTTTCACAGCAAAATCAACCAAAAGAGCATAATTGTTCCTTAAAATTCTTATAAGTTATTTCTCCTTTAAATAGAAAACAATGATTCATTGTTGACAATGTATTTACTTGTTTCATATCGACGTCATTCTCCTATTACAGACAATGCCTATTCTTCGGTGTCAACACAAGATGCTATTTTCTTAGTATCATAGTTGTATTTTTTATAATACAACAACTAAAAACTATTTGTATCTCAAGCATATTAGAATATTATAAAAACACTATAAATAAATATCCAACATTAGCTTGTGGAAGACCAGCATATTCAAACAATCACCAAGTATTTCATTCATGGTTGGTAAATAAGTTTGTAAAACAAATTAACAGAAAAAATAGGATGGAGGGAGAGATTTTCATCTCTACCTGTCTCGGTTTTTTATTAACCACAATAATGGTAATAGAGTGATTTACCCTTTGTATTGTATTCATCTGCCCACATGCTCTCATACATGCAGACACAAATACACACACAAAAAAAGTCGAATTGAGCAACAGAATAATTAACATAGTTTAAGACTAAGCTTCATTAATGTGTCCCTGTCTCAGCATCACCTCTACAAGTTAATCAGTAGATCCACAGTGTGACTTGTTACTTGTGACTTGTTTCTTTTTAAATGACGAAACTAAAATACTCATTAAACTTTACTTATCTTTTGTTCCACTATGTTACTCATTAATTTGGTCGCATAATAGGTACATCCTCACATTCCATACAGATATATACTTTTAGAGCATGTGTGTTTAGTTTACCTGTATAAATATTTAATGTTTCTGAACACTTAGAGATAGGTCAAGTTGAAGTAAATCCTAAACATTATAGTCATGTCCTTAAAAAAAAAAATCATATCAGTATGTGAGGTTCAAACAGTATACATTGTTTTATATGGCATACCCATCTTTATTATCACCTTTACTATCTATGCTCTCCTTTAATATATTTCCATCCTACAGATAAGATCCTAGAAGAGTGTGTCCTTCTTTAGATAAGATTCAAGGTGACTCAGCTCATAATTAGCAAGTTTGGTATCTGCTCATGGTTTTTTTGAGTCAGTTTGTATATGATGGAAAAAAATATACACATCAAAAGCTCACCTGAGACCAGTAGCCAAAATTTCTAAATAAATATATATATACATACACACATGTAATTATATATATAAATATGATAATTATATATGTGTATATATAATTATGCTTGTTTAATTTGGTAAGTAAAATTAATCAAGCAGAAATTTTAAGCTGGAAAGATACATATGCTAACAGTGCATAAATTTACATTTCTTGCTTTTTTCATTGCATTCCTTAGTGCATCTTTAAAATCACTGTATTTCACACTGAAATGTGTTTCATTTGTAGGAATTTTAAGTTGTAAAAATTTTTATCCAACTTATGAGGTGATTAACAGACAGTGCTAATTGCATTCAGGTAAGTGACAGATTTTCCTTTTTTATATAAGAGTTTTGTGCATTTTATTTAACACATTTAAGTTATAAAATATTTGCAACTGAAATGTCCTCTATATACTATATATTCATGTATCCCAGTTAGCCTGAAGTAAATATTTGCTACAAAATCTTTTTCCGTGACTTCTTTTTGAAATCTTCAGTTATTTTCTCTTTTTTAACATAAAGATCATATCTAAAGAGATCACCAGCAAGACACTCTTCTTTTGCATAT
The DNA here is from genome assembly GCA_027257055.1 of Cephalopachus bancanus. NCBI lineage: Eukaryota > Metazoa > Chordata > Mammalia > Primates > Tarsiidae > Cephalopachus > Cephalopachus bancanus. Next base: position 15,826,301 of record JAPVLO010000108.1, on the reverse strand, counting down.
CGATTTTGTTCCTCCATTTCCTAACTTAGCCACTCTTCTAATTTTGCATTGTTTCAAGCATGATGATTTATTAAATCTGATCCTCTGATAACATGTGGAAGCTTTTCTGCTCCAGAATATGTTACCTTTTTGAGTTTCTTGAAATTCTTTAGTTGACTACAATCATTACATATACCTGAAAGGATATATATAATGATTTCTGAAAGTAGAGTTTTTAACCACCAGTGTTCTAAATTCAATCAATAACACTCTTCTTGGAAGCATATCACTATCGTTCTGAAGTTCCATTGTTAGACACTTCTTTAGTTGACCATAGTGATTCTTTCTTTTTTTTTTTTTAAGCTGGAGTCTCACTCTGTGGCCCAGACTAGAGTGCAGGGGCCACTTCCGGTCACCGCAGCCTCGACCTGCTGGGCTCCGGCAATCCTTCCGCCTCAGCCTTCCAAGTAGCTGGAACTACAGGCGCACGCTACCACGCCTGGCTAATTTTTTGATTTATTGTAGAGATGAGATCTTGCCAAGTTGCCCAGGTGGGTCTTGAACCCGCGGACTCAGGCAATCCACTCACCTCAGCCTCCCAAAGCGCCGGATTACAGGCTGAGCCCAGCTAGTGATTCTTTCTTGAGCTGACATTTCTTTTGAATTTTATTTTCTTGATATTTTGTTTCTTTCTGGTATTGCTTCATGATTAAGTGTTATTTGTTTCTGTACCCATCCTTGGCCTTTTTCTAATATTGATGTCTTCCTCTTGTTTTTGAACTTTCACATCAATTTTTAACTCTGGATTTATGTCCTTGACGAACTATTCCAATACTTCATCCTCTATTTTTTTTTTTTGAGTTGGAGTCTCACTCTGTCACCCAGTCTGGAGTGCAGTGGTCCACTCATGGCCACCACAGCCTCCATCCGCTTGGCTCAGGCCATCCTTCCACCTCAGTCTTCCAAGTAGCTGGGACCACAGGCATGTGCCACTATGTTCGGTTAATTTTTTTTAATGTTTTAAATTTATTGCAGAGATGAGATTTCACCAAGTTGACCAGGCTGGTCTCAAACCCCTGGGCTTAGGCAACCCTGTTGCCTCTGCCTCCCAAAGTGATTGCATGCATGAGCCACTGCACCCAGTCGATATTTCATCTTCTATGGCCAAATCATCAATTTATTTTCTTTTATTTTATCTTAGCATTTCTGTATAAAAAGATTTATTGGCAGAATTTTTCACATTGGATTTTAAATTTATATCTGTAAACAAGTTATCTAATTTGTTTGTCCACAGGCATATTCTGAGATAGACATTATTCCTTAGTTTTCCATACTGAGGGTGTAGCAAGATATGTCTATTCTAAAAGAGAATTCTTGCTTATTTGCATGACAACATTTCTTGATTTTTATTATCCCTTTCCCCCTTTTTTTGGTATATGACTGAAAATAGCTTTTGATGAAGTTGGTTGGCTGTTGATGAGAAGCCCAATCTCTACTTTCATTTGCACTTGTAATTTAGTTGGTGAAAGCTGACAGTTTGGGATGTTTGCCTCCACCAGATTATTTGATACTATTCTATTACTAAAGCATGTTTTGGGAGGTTCCTTTATAGTGGATATTTCTTGTGAAAGCATTCTGAATTTTTGTTCTATTATAGAAATTTTTATTTATTTTGGTCTTTCACTCAAATCCACATATGCGTCTATTTGCTCTGATTCTGTGCCAGCTGCATTTGTTGTAGTGTCGCTGGGATTGTTGGCATTAGATTTTCATTGACTGATAAGCCTTGTGAAAGGATTTTTCCTGGAGTTGTCTTTAATCCTGGGCTGGTCTGACCTTGAGGATCACAGTAGTTCTCTGTAGCCATGAAAATAACTGCCAACACAATTTCTGCTTCTGAAAGATCCTGTTTTTGCAGAAAATTCATTATTGAATGAATCATCTTTTTTGTGTGTGAGTGTCAGGAACTAAGTGTGTGACTTTGTTATTCCCAAATCAACACACAAACTCCAGGTGCTGAAAAGAAACTATCTTTCTCTTCATTTTCTTCTGTCATCATCCTAGCTTCTCCACCTCCAATAACAACTGCTAACCTTAATCTCTTGTGCTGTCTAGCATTCAAAATACAAATGTTTTCACTTTGAAGATTTGTTTTTCTTTACGGTCATCCTGGTAGATCAATATTTTTACTTCCAATGACTGGTTCTTCAAGAGGTGAGTAAAAACTTTCTATTTCTATAGTTATTTCTTGGATTGAACTCATTTGAGAAATTCAGTAATACATTCTGGCTGTACTATTGGACATCCACAAATGAGTGTACATATTGTTTTAATGGTAACTTTAACTGACATGACCAGGTAAGTATATTCTTCTGTCCAATTATGTACAGTAAGTCCTCCAAGTTGCAATATGACTTATTTGAAAGCAGTTTTCCCAGAGACATCTAAACAAGAGGAACATACAACCAAAGGCTCACACTCTATTCTGAATTTACTTTCAAATACTACAAAGGTAAAACTCCTCTATCTTCAAAGTTTGGGATAAGCTCTTCTGCATTTTTTCCTCATTAACAAAAGTCCCATACTTAGATTTATTCTTTACATCAATATAAGGATTTTATCTATTTGACTCAAGTGGGTTACAAAATAGGTAGCAGTTAACACAGTATAATTTCAACTGATTGATCATTTTCAATTAGAATGGCACAATTTGACTTTTTAACAATGTACTCAGCACCAGTCAAAAGTCTGCGTGGTTTTTCTCTGGCTGGGCCTTGGGCAGGGAGCAGCTTCCCCATGAGTCTGTCTCCTCAGGTCCAGGGGTCCACACGCCAGTCCTGGCCATCAGATTTTTCTAACTGTGGATCTTATAGACTCCTTGAATTATATCAAAATCCTATATATTTATCCTGTAAGATGCATTTTGACTCATTCCCCGTGAAAATTTCTTGTAAACAATCTCAAGGAGGACAGATGTAAAAATTCTCAGGGACTTCTGTGAAACTTCTTGTGAGCATTGATTTTAGATATTAGACAAGTTCTCTTTTTAAAAGTGATGCAATCATCAGGGTTCTATCCAGATAGTAACAACAAGCATTTATTTAGGCTGGCTTCGTGCCTAGTATGTACCATTATGACAAGTCATTGTGAATCACTTTCCTCTTATCCATTTTCTCCTTCTGCTTTTCTTAATTTGGTTTCAGAATGACAACGAACTCATTTCATCTAAAACTCCTCACCAATTTGACCCCATCACAGATAATGACTAGTCGGCTCTGTGCACAGTTTTGATCAGAGTGGTATAAATGGTTTCTGAGAAAGTATCTGCATTCTTGATAAAACCCCTCATCATTTCATATTCTTCTTTTCTTTCTTCCTAAAACATGTATAGGCCATAGCCATCTTGAAATTATGAAACAACCATTATGAATACGAAAGTTAGCATATAAAGATAAACAGAGCTGAAGTTCAATTTTATAAGCCTGTGTTTGTAATGTTTCTTGTTATTTATAGCTAATTAATAGTGTACACACTTTACTATCACCTTAATAATATCACTGTGAGTTATATATCATATTACCAGTAATTTGTTATTAACAAAGAAATAAGTCAAAGAAATATTAATTAATAGACTAAGTTTTCTTGGAACAGCAAAACAGTAGTGAAATGGAAATTTAATTTATGTATGTATATATATATATATATATATATATATATATAGATGCAACACACACAGACACATTATATATATTTTATATATATTTTATGTGTATATAATCACTCACTGTGATTCCAGACACAAGTGACTTGACTTATGTAGCCTTTCCACTGGGAATAAAATGTTTTATGACCTTTAGTAATGAGACTGTCTGAAAGCAGAATGTTAAGATTATTGTAGAATTGTACAACTATATACCTAGATAAAACAAACTTTAGGCAGGGCCAAACAATAGAAACAAACAAACAGACACCCAAAATAACTGACAAGACAAGTTTTATGCTCAGATATAAGTGTATCACTTACTTCTAACCAACTGACCAGTGGAAAAGTCTGTAGAGTAGTTAGCTTCATGTGCTCTGAAATGATATTATCTTTTTTAAAATTCCATTTAGTAGTGTATCCTCCTGGAATTAACTTCCAAAAGACTACATGCTACTTAATCACTTTTGGTAATACGTAAATAGTTATAATCAAAATAACATCCAGTTTAGGCTGTAGGAGAAAGTAAAATGAGTTCATAGATGTAAAAAGGGCTTATTAAAACCTGTAAAATTACAAAAAAATGACAATGTATATTTATCTACATATTCACAGCATATTAGATAGAACGCTCATATTGAAAATACCTACAGATGCTTTAACGAAAACATTCCTGGGCAAAGTAATTTTGAGAAATGTAAGGTAAAGCAAAGTTACATATGTGCAGTTCATAGTTTTGCCCAAATGATTTAATTGCATGTTTGTTTTTCCCTATAAGAACCACCCAGGAACACTAGTACTTCTTTAATAAGTGAAAGTTGAATGAGAGAATATGATAAAAAGCACAACGAAAAATGTTTCCAAATATGCAACAGAATATAATGCTTGTAAAACTTATCTCTCAGGTCCCCTTTCAAAAAAAGATATAGTATTTTTCTACAACACTTCAAAAAAATTTAAGAATAAATCTTCCTGCCATGCAGAAAATGGAATTTGTGGTAATTATGTAGGAAATGTTTGATTGTGCATTAAATGTTTGATTAATTTGCTGTCAAAGCATATATTAATCGGTTGTATATTGATTTCAAAATGAATGTATAAGTTAGCAAAATGAACAGTTCATATATTTTGTATGAATTAAAAGAGATTTAATAACAGGAAAGTTCTGGAAAATATAACTGCTTTAATCATTTCATTGAGTCATAGTCTTAGATAAGGAGCCCATTAAAAGTTATGTATATGCCGGGCTCGGTGGCTCAGCCTGTAATCCCACGCTTTGGGAGGCTGAGGTGAGTGGATTGCCTGAGCCTGAGGGTTCGAGACCCGCCTGGGCAACTTGGTGAGACCTCATCTCTACAATAAATAAAATTTAAAAAAATTAGCCGGGCGTGGTAGCACGCACCTGTAGTTCCAGCTACTTGGAAGGCTGAGATGGAAGGATCGCCAGAGCCCAGCAGGTCGAGGCTGCAGTGGCTGGGAGTGGCCACTGCACTCCAGTCTGGGCGACGGAGTGAGACGCCAACTCAATAAAAAAAAAAAAAAAAAAAGTTATGTATAATGATCCATTTGGTATGCAGAAAATTAAGTTTATGAATGTATTTTGCAAAATATGTACTTTTTATTATAACAAAATATGACATTTTATATAAAATAAGTTGAGGTATCACTTATACTTTTAAATACCAATCCACTTAAATATTACTAGAGAAAAAATCTTTTAAAATGTAAAACAACTACAGAATTTTAAAAAAATTAGTCTATTTTTATTTCTATGTGGCATAAATTTTCCTATCATACCAATTTAAATAATGTTAAATATTAAAAATAAGTATTTCCTTTCAAATAATGTGCTACAAACTATGATTAACTTGTTATTACAGCTTTGATCTCTTTTGTACTAAAATCATTTGCACTAAATTACTTTATAATGACAAACATTCTCATTTATCTTAGCATCACTTGCAAACCTTCAAATGAGTACATAGTGACATTACACCCATCTACTAGATGTATGAGAGGGGTCGCCATCATTATTAAGATAAGCAAAATATTATTATAAGATTTTCATAATTTAATAAAAGGGAGAGTTTCTTTAACCTCCATTCCAAGAAGGGGTTTCCAGAATCCTAAAGATATATAATATGGAAATTGTTTAGACTACCTTACACATATTCCTATTAAAACAAACCAATGACTATATTTACCAATGAAGGCTTTGATCAGTTTGTGACAACTGGAAAAATTACACTAAGATTTAAAAATTTAGCCAAAAGCAAATAGAAAAGCAAACTTGCAGCTTCAGGGCACACATATGTACTATATATCCCAATTCCAGGGAAAAACGAAGTTGATCTATTCTTAAATTCCGAAATAAAATTTTTACTATTTGGTATCTGAAGAAAGAATAGATATGTGTTAACGTTTATCACCATCTTGTAGTTTTATGAACATGATAAATAATATTTTAAGAATTGCTAACTTTTCAAGAAAATTTTAATTTTATTATTTCCTTAAATGACAGGTTATGTATCAGCAATTTCTGAAAGCTTAAACTGTAAAATTATTTTTAAAAATTATCTGTAACATTTTCTCTGAGTCAGGAATTTTCAGAGTAAAATAATTATCTGTCAGAGCAATGGCAATGAAGATGATTTGCCCTAGGGGAAAGAGCAAAGAAAAGTTTATCTTTTTGAAAAGCCTTAGGACTAATGTCAAAGATATCCTTGTTACCTCAAAGCATGTCATTGTGTGAAATCCAAACAAAAAGTGAAAGTCAAATTTAACCTATGTGGCTTTCTTTTCAATGAAAATGTAACAATTAAATATTGGCTTAATATATCAATACTATTCCTCAGATTTCTGAGTTAGATTTTCAAATTTAATTAACATATTAAGCCAAAGCCATCAGAAAAATGCTTGTATTATTAGATTATATTTGGATTACTTGCAATTGTATTACTGAACTTGTTAATGCCAGGGAAGGAACTCTGGGCAACCCTCAAAGGTTATTGATGGATGAGAGTTGAAATCTGTACCATCAGATTATCTGTGATTTTATTTGGAATATATTTTCCTATTGTAATTGTCAAATACTAGATCTTTTTTCTATATAATTGTGTCCTTGTACCAATTAAGCAGCATAATATTGTTTTATTTTATATTCTAAGACAATGAAGACACTTTTTACTTTAAGAAAAAAATTTATTTACTTATTCATATAAACTTAAGTGGTGCAAGCACAGTTTTGTTGCATAGATATATTGTGCAGTGGTGAAGTCTCAGCTTTTGGGATAACTATTACCCAAATGACATACATTGTACTCATATAAACAAATAAAAATGTTTAAAAATCCATTATTCTGTTACCAAAATGTCCATTTAATATATCCCTTTAAATGACATATCCAAAGGGGGGGCACCAAAAAAACAGAATTTATTTATTTATTTATTTATTTATTCTTATATTTTTAAACTTCAGTCACCTTCATGTACTCTCTGTTTCATGCAGTACACCTATTGAAATGCTTTTTCCATGGCTCAAAATAATTTTTGCACTCATCAACTTTGATGACTTTTAGTGCTTCTGTCATTTTTTTGTTTTACATCTTCCACATTGGTAAAACGTTTCCCTTTGAAGAAGATTTTCATCCAGGGAATTAAAAAAAGTCTGTCGTGGTGAGATACATAGATATGGTGAAGACATATAGATAGGGAGGGACATGGAGGTCATGCCATTTTGGTCAAAAACTGCTGAACACTCAGTGTGGTGTGTGTGGGTAGGTATGGTAGTAAGTCACCCATCATGAAACAGGCAAATAAGCTGAAAGAATCTTCCCAGAAAAAAGTTCACTGAAGCTGAACACAGCCTGTTAAAACAAAACTATCAGGTAAATTGATTCGGATGAGTTTTGGGGGGTTTCCCTCACACATGAATATAACTCTAAATTATTTATGCAAGCATTTAATATGCTATAATGTATTAAATAAGACTGCAGGTATGTTAAAATTGTGTTGTCACAGCAAAAACAGAACCAACACAGGTGCCTGTCAATGGTAGACTAGATAAAGAATATGTGATACATTTATGGCATAGAATATTATGCAGTCATAAAAAAGAACAAAAATGTCTTTTGCAGCACCATTGATGCAGCTGGAGGCCATCATTCTATGCAAATTATCACAGAAACAGAAAACTGAATACCACATGTTCTTACTCATAAGCACGAACTAAACACTGGGCACACATAGGCACAAGAATGGGAACAATATACACTGAGGACTCCTAAAAAAGGGATGGAAGAAGGAGAAATAAAGATTGAAAAACTACCCATCAGGTACCATGCTCACCACGGGGTTGAGTGTGGGTGAAAAGGAGCAAGCTCAAAGGAAGCCTAAACCTCACAACATACCTATGTAACAAAGCTTCACTTATACTCTTTGAATCTAAATTAAATAAAACAAAATTTTAAAACTGTGCTGTCTAGGTATTAAAAAATAAATTATCAATTAATTCAATACAATAATACATTAAGCTTTTAAAATTAGTTGCCTTGAAATTATAAGTAGCGTATGTGGGGAAATATAACATCTTAACAAATTTGGATCTTTCAATTTTATAATATGGCATATTTCTGTCAATACCTATTTACTCTCCTATAATATCCTTCTATAGATCCCTTTTAATCCTTTTTTTTTTTTTTTTTTGAGTTGGAGTCTCACTCTGTCGCCCAGACTGGAGTGCCTCGACCTGCTGGGCTCCGGCGATCCTTCCGCCTCAGCCTTCCAAATAGCCAGAATTACAGGCATGCGCTACCACGCCTGGCTGATTTTTTTTGGTTTATTGTAGAGATGAGGTCTTGCTGCCAGGCGGGTCTCGAACCCGCGGGCTCAGGCAATCCACTCACCTCAGCCTCCCAAAGGTGTGGGATTACAGGCTGAGCCACCGAGCCTGGCTTCCTTTTAATCCTTATATGCTGATACTTTTACAGAAACCAACTATTCTTTTATTTTTTTCTTAATCGGTTTAGACAGAGCTTTGTAACTTTTTATTGTTTCTCTAATGAAACCTGTAATATAAGTATTTGAATCTATACATTTGCATTTATACAGGCTTTATCTCATTTAGACAAATGTTTACATGTGTTTAAAATAAAACTATATTGCTTTCTACTTTTTATTGTAATTACTTCATTTGCATTTCAGTTGTTTGGAATAGAATATAATTAATTTTAAATATTCAGGACTTTTTTTGATATTTTTCACTTCTTAATTTTATTCTTTTTTATAATTAATCAGTATTTTTTATTATCGTTTTGTGGGGTACAATTAAGGGTTAGGTGTACAATTACGTTTCATTCAGGCACCCTGTTGATAAGAGGTGTTTTCCCAGTCCCAGATAGATATTAGCTACTGTTAATCCCATCCCCCTCCCCCCCCATAATTTCCCAGTACCGTCAGTCATTTTCTTATAGTATTACATTGGATGTTCAAGGTCCATTATATGAGTGAGAACATGTGATATTCTGATCTTTGTTTCTGTGAGAGGTCACTCAGTATTATAGACTCTAGTTCCATCCAGGTTGCTGCGAAATTCATGATTTTGTTCTTTTTTATGGCTGCGTAGTATTCCATCATGTATATGTACCACATTTTTTAAATCCAGTCCTCTTTTGATGGGCAGCATGATTGTTTCCAGGTTCTTGCTATTGTGAACAATGCTGCGATAAACATACGTGTGCAGGTATCCTTTTTATAGAGTGATCTGTGTTCTTCAGGGTATATTCCCAGTAGGGGGATTGCAGGGCTTAATAAAAAGCATAACCTCAAATGATTTCTTGTTACATCTATTGAAACTTGTTTTATGGTTTAAGAAATAAACTTTGGTAGCAATCATTTTATTTATATTTTTGAAATTGTGCAATCTTCTATAAGTTTGTTAGATATATAGGATTATTAAAGTTTTCTAAAAACTTTCTGGAGTTTTGTCCAGTTATTTTATCAATAACTGGGATAATGTGTTAAAATCTCCATCTAAGTTTGTAGATTTTCTTTTTTTTTTCCAATTCTATTATTTTTTCTTCATATATTCTAAAATACTTTTACTAGGTTCATGCACATTTATAATTTTTTGTATTCCTGAGGTATTGACGCTTTTATTGTGATTAAGATATCTTCTATATCTGTTAATACTCCTACTTTAATGCCAATTCTTGACATTAATGAAAACATTCCAGCTTTCACCTGATTATTGGTATAATATATATTTTTATTTTCTTTAATTTTATCCTATTTGTGACATTTATTTACTGTGTGCATTTTGCAGACAACATATAATGAGTCTTGTTCTTTTTGTGTTCTGATCATCTCTGCCTTTCATAGAATATTTATTCTGTTTATGTTTAATAAAATGAAACATGATGAGGTAAATTTAACTCTGTCATTTGGTTATTGCTTTCTACCTATTTTATGCTTTTTTGGTTCATTTTAATGTTTATTTCATTTTTCTTCATTCTTACTTAGCATCATTTGGATATTTCATTTGTATTCTATTTGTATTTCTTCCTTGGTTTGCTTTAGTGTACCATTACTCTTTAGTTGTTATTCTAAAATTTACAGATTTAACTTTAATATAAGGCAATGTTACTATATTTAACATATTGCTACTTCATTTTTGAAAAGGGAAACAATGATTTATAAACCATAATTTATAAACCACCTATACTCTATGTTTATGACTTTTATGAATTTAAGAGAAGTAAAGAAAAATCTACATGCATGAATAATTGTATATTTATGCACATATTTACTACTTCTTTTGCTCTTTATTCATTCATTCCAGGAGACTTAAGATGCCAGTGTCAGCCGGGCTCGGTGGCTCAGCCTGTAATCCCACACCTTTGGGAGGCTGAGGTGAGGGGATTACCTGAGCCCGCGGGTTCGAGACCCGCCTGGGCAGCGAGACCTCATCTCTACAATAAATCAAAAAATCAGCTGGGCTATGGTAGCGCCTGCCTGTAATTCCGGCTATTTGGAACCCTGAGGCGGAAGGATCCCCGGTCGAGGCTGCGGTGGCCAGGAGCGGCCACTGCACTCCAGTCTGGGCGACAGAGTGAGACTCCAACTCAAAAAAAAAAAAAAAAATCAGCCGGGCGTGGTAGCGCATGCCTGTAATTCCAGCTACTTGGAAGGTTGGGGCAGAAGGATCGCCGGAGCCCAACAGGTCGAGGCTGCGGTGGCCAGGAGCGGCCACTGCACTCCAGTCTGGGCGACAGAGTGAGACTCCAACTCAAAAAAAAAAAAAAAAAAAAAAGATGCCAGTGTCACTTTCCATTAGCCTAAATAAATTTTATCATTTCTTGCAAGCCAGATGTGCCTGGTACAAATGCTCAGCTTATGTAAATATTTCCATATTTTCTTTATTTTTAAGCAGTTCCATTGGCTATAGAATTTTTGGTTATGGCTAAGTAACAAAGCACTTTGACTATGTATTTTCTTTTCTTTCTTTTTTTTTTTTTTTTTGAGTTGGAGTCTCACTCCATGGCCCAGACTGGAGTGCAGTGGCATGCTCCCGGCCACTGCAACCTCGATCTGCTGAGCTTCAGTGATCCTTCCGCCTCAGCCTTCCAAGTAGCCAGAATTATAGGTGTGCTCTACCATGCCTGGCTAGTTTTTTGATTTATTGTAGAGATGAGGTCTCGCCAAGTTGCCCAGGCAGGTCTTGAACCCACAGGCTCAGGCAATTCACTCACCTCAGCCTCCCAAGGCACGGGATTACAGGCTGAGCCACCGAGCCCGTCGACTATGTATTTTCTAATCACTACTGATCTTTATTGTTACTGTTGGGAAGTCATTAAGTAATCTTTCTTTTTCTTCAGGGTTATTTTTTTTCTTTTGGTATACTAAATATATTATTTTTCTGTAAGACTAGTATTCTCTTTTTGTGTTTTTTCTGCTTAAAAATATTCAAGTTTCTTTGGGGAGCCAGCCCCCAAAAAGAGATTTAGGGGCTCCGTTGTAAGGTGTGATGGCGTCGGCGTTTCTATAAGGATAGATATTAAAAGAAAGAAAGAAGGAGGGATAGATATAAAGAGAAAGCAAGAAAGTGGACATCTGTTCAATGGATTGACCAGAAGCCGTTTATTTGGGGTTTACAGCTTGTATTTATCCCAAATTTTACACAGGCAGTCTTACAAGTGAACACAAGCCAGGTGCAGGAGGGGCGCCCCCCACCCACCAGGTGTTTCCTCGGGCATGAGGCAGAACAATCTCAATTAAATCACAAAACCTTTACATGGACACAAAGCCAGGTGAATGAGGGGCATCCCTCACCCACCAGTGTTTCCTGGAGTAAGAGGAAGGGCAATCCCAATTAAATCACAAGACATTTACATGAACATAGAACCAGGTGGATGAGGGGCGTTCCCCCACCAACCAGTTGTTTCCCCAAGCATGAGGAATGAGGATCCCAAAACTATTTTACTGTTTCTCTTGCTTGGTTAATATTTCTCAAAAGCAGTACAACAATTCTAATATCATAATATTCTAATAATCAATAACTTTTAAAACCTATGCATACGCAACACCTAATAACCAACCTAAATCCCAATTCCTCTCTAATTTATGCTAATTCTACCTACACTATAGAAACTCTTAATTATAGCCCAAACCAATACCTAAGGAATGTGGCCCAGCCCAAAGCTTGTGCTGGGCCGTTTCTAGTAACTCTAGGTATTTATCTGTATTATTAAGGTTGAAACAGCACTTTGTATGCATATACTAATTCTACAAATATACTAGTAAATCTTTAAAGAAGCTTGTACCATATTAAAGGCTCCCAAATGTGACCTGAGTTTGAATTATGTTAAGTTTAAAGCCGAAACCGCAGTCTGTGAGAAACGGGAGCAATGGACTCCTAAAGTAAGCAATGCCTGTTGTACTCTCAGAACTTCATGCTTAGATCATCCAAGTCCCTGCTAGTGGAACGTGCGAAAACAGCAAAGAAGGGAAGAGGCAGTGGGCCTTCAGCTCCTGAACTCGCCCTAGCGGTCTCAGGGTCCGCAGCCTGCCTGGATCCCTAACGCTCAGGCAAGCCTCCACGGCGGGCTCCCAACAAGTTTCCAAAATCTAGAAGATAGTGTTTTTCCCAATAGGGGGATTGCTAAGTCATATATAAGGTCAATTTCTAGTTCTTTCAAAAATCACCACACTGTCTTCCAAAGAGGTTGCACTAGTTCGCATTCCCACCAGCAGTGCAGAAGCATTCCTTTTTCTCTGTCCCTGCCAACATCTGTTGTTGTTTGCTTTATTAATGATGGCCATTCTTACCGAGCTTAGGTGATATCTCAATATGGTTTGGATTTGTATTTCTCTAATTAGTAAGGCTGAGCACTTTTTTAGGTATCTGTTTGCTGCCCATATATTTTCTTTTGAAAAGTGTCTACTTATGTCATTTGCCCACTTTTTAATGGGGCTGTTTTTTGTTTTTCTTTTGGCATGTTTGAGTTTCTTGTAGATCCTAGATGGTAGGCCTTTGTCAGATATATAGTTTTTCTCATTCTGTGGGCTGTCTCCCCACTCTCTTGATGGTTTCTTTTGCTTTGCAGAAGCTTGTCAGTTTGATGAGGTCTCACTTTTCTATCTTATCTCTTATGGTATGGGCACTTGGGGTTTTGATCAGGAATTGGTTGCCAGTTCTGGAGGAACTCAAGTCATGCTACCAAAAAGATGCTTGTTGCAGCTCTATTTACAATAGTGAAAACATGGAACCAACCATACTACTCACTGAAGCTGGACTGATTTTAAAAATGTGGTACATATACACACTGGAATATTATACAGCCATAAAAAAGACAAATATATGGACTTCACAGCAACTTGGATGGATTTAGAGTCTATCATGCTCAGTGATCAATCACAGAAACAAAGAGAGTACCATATGTTCTTATTCATAAGTGAATCTCGAACAATTATAATACTATAAGAAAGGGATTGGCAGTATTGGGAAACTGTCAGGGGATGGGGGGTTGGGATTGACAGTTGAGGGAAACTGCCAGCGGAGGAAGCGGCACACCTCATCAACAAAGTTACCTGCACAATGAACATTTGTATAAAACCCTGAATTGTACTCCACATCTTTAAAATAAAGAAAAAAAGAATATTTTTCAACAAATTTGAAAAATTTTAAGATAATTTTAAATTTTTTTGTTTATCCTTTATACTTCTTTCTGTTTAGAAATTTAATTAATTTTGTTGTTATTCAATTTTCTGATATACTGTTCCGTTAAGACTGTTTGTATCAGTTTTTTTAATTTACTTTATGAATTGGGGCATATCTATTATTCTGGAAAATTTTTCACATTCTATTATTTGCTGTAGACCATCTAGTGATTTTTTTTTCATTTTTGTAGTGTACATTTCAACTAGAGTGTTTCCATTCGTTACATTCTTCCTTTCTCTATTTTCCTTACTTATTGGCATGTCATGCATACTGGTTTGTCTTTAATTCTCTGAACATATTTTTCTTTTATTTTTTGAATATAGTTATAATAATTACTTTGCAGTTTTGTTTTGTTTTGTTTTCTGTGAAATACATCTGGTCCTCCTTAGATGTAATTTCCACTGACTATTTTTTTTTTGTTTTACTGATTATGGATTATATTGTTCTGTTTCTTTTCCTGTCCAATACATTTTGGTGAAACACTTGCCATTGTAAATATGCATCACTGCAAGTCTGACTTCCATTCTGTTCTTCTGAACACTTTTTGTTGTTGTTTTTATAGCTTTTAAAGTCAAATATACTTTTTCTTTTTCAGCCTAAATGCCTGGCAGCACCCTCTGTGATTGTGTAATTTGACTGTGAGTTAGGGGTTTGAACAGAGTTCCTTCATGCTCTGATAGTGAAAGCACTGTCTCAGGAATTTCCTTGCATCTGAAGAGTTCAACCTAAATTTCCCAGCCACTCTTTTTGTATCAAGTTCTGTCCTCTGACATATCAACTGAGGAGACCTCAGCTTTCAGTCTTACGAGCTGAACATTTACTGGGGAATGCATTCAGTTTTAGACAGCAATAGAGTCACAAATATTATCTGATGTCGCTCTGTCAGTGGAAAATACTTTTAGTCCCTCTGTTTTTTTGTGTGTTTGTTTATGTTTATATTTGCCCTCCCTACCCCACCCTTGACCTCTGGAAGCTCTTCTGTGCTTTTGTACTTGATTGGCCAGTAATGAATCCCTGCAGAAAGTATATTTAGATTTTGTATATCATGTCAACGTTGCCTCTTATTTTCATAAATTTTCCCTTAAATTTTTAGCTGCTTTTTTATCCTTGATCTATGTTCTCTGCCAACTGTTATAGTAAGGTTGTGGAGTTTTTGCTGCTTTGGTCATTGTTGTCAGAAAGTATTTTAAGGGAAGAAAATCACAAAAAGGCTATTTCACTGGAGTTATTCTAGTGATAATCTTCCATGTCTTCTGTCTGCTTTGTGAATATTTACTAATACTTTTAAATATTTTTATCTTATTCAGATTTTATAATAATTATGTGCAGAAGGGTTCAGGCAACCACATAACTTCATTTTGTTATATTTCACTACCACTGACAACTCCAACTAACATCTAAAAGCTAAATTAGCTCATAACTTTTCTCTAGTATGAACTCTTCATATGCTCATAGGTTAAACAAAACCAATGAATTCTATATCAATTTATGTTATATGTAAACACATAAAGTCTTTATAAAATATGAGTCCCTTAATTTTCCTCTTCATCTCAGAACATCTAATTTCAAAAGAATATAATTTTCAGTATCAGACAGGGTTTTATATTTTTCAATCACCTGATTCAAATATTATTCTACATTTTTCGTCCTGATTTTCTTCATTTTATTTTCATGTGATGCATTTTTGTTAATTCATTCATTCATATTTTTAAATTAATTTTTATTATAAAGATGTGTGGTACAATTCGGGGTTAGGTGTACAAACATTGACCATGCACGTACCCTTGTTGATGAGGTATGCCCCTCCCTCCCTTAGCAGTTTCCCTCAACTGCCAATCCCAGCCCCCGTATCCTGACAGTTTCCCAATACTGCCAATCGCTTTCTTATAGCATTATAATTGTTCAAGGTCCGTTTATGAGTGAGAACATATGGAACTATGTTCTTTGATTCTGTGATAAATCACTGAGTATTAATCGACTCCAAATCCATCCAGGTTGCTGCAAAGTGTGTATATTTGTCCTTCTTTATGGCTACATAATATTCCATTGTATATATGTACCACATTTCTTTCCTTTTTTTTTTTGAGTTGGAGTCTCACTCTGTTGCCCAGACTGGAGTGCAGTGGCCGCTCCCGGCCACTGCAGCCTCGACCTGCTGGGCTCCGGCAATCCTTCCGCCTCAGCCTTACAAGTAGCTGGAACTACAGGCGTGTGCTATCATGCCCAGCTAATTTTTGAATAATTGTGGAGATGAGGTCCCTCCAAGTTACCCAGGCAGGTCTCGAACCCAAGGGCTCAGGCAATTCACTCACCTCAGCCTCCCAAAGCGTGGGATTACAGACTGAGTCACCGAGCCCGGTGATACCACATTTCTTTTATCCAGTCCAACTTTGAAAGGGCTAGCAAAATTATTCATATTTTTTATGATTCCTCATTATTTTATAAGTAGGTAATCACTTCTTATTCTTACACAATATAATCATAGATAGTAATAACTGGTAGTCTCTATCTTCGGACTCTAGTCAGGTAACACAGTTATCTGCAAGAAAGTAGATAAAATTTAATCTATGAATATTTAAAGGGGACAACATTTTCACTTATCTTGATTTTACCATACGTATTCCTATTTTGTTTTATAGCATAACAGTTTTTATCCTTCACATGTTCTCTTTCCTTGATGGCATATCTTAAGTCTTAGAGAAAGAAGAAAGGAAAGATTATTCTAATAATTTCCTATAGCCTTATCATTTTTTCTTCTTTCTCATCTTGTCAATTTCCAGAAAATCATTATTCAAATTGTCTTTCTGAATACAAGTCACAAATGTAGATTTCAGATTCAATGAGAACCCAGGAAATTTAGTACAACAACAACAAATCCATATAAATGCATTTGTATTCAGTGCTCTAGTGTTTGAAGAGCAGAAACTACGATAAAATTACTTGTTTTGGATCCCAAGATTATAGGATTTATTTAGTAAAAAGTCAAAACAACATGCAGATATTTTTATATACTACATCCAGTTGTTGAATTAAGTTTTCTTAATTCTACATTATATCTCATTCTAGATTACTGCTTAATAATTTTATATATTACTTTTTAAACAACATCAAAAACAACAGCACAGTGAATACTTTTTAACTAGCAAAACATTATAGGTACAAAATTAAGTTTTAAAATGTTTATTCCAAATATTTTAGCTTTATGTACATGACTAGTCTCCCCCCCCAATAAAAATCGTATAAGTAACCGGATTAAAAAAAAAAACAAAACCGAAACAAGATATAACAATTGATGACATAATATAGATTAAATTAAAGTAGTGGTTATGAGCTGGGCTCGTTGGCTCAGCCTGTAATCCCGAGACTTTGGGAGGCTGAGGTGAGTGGATTGCCTGAGCCCGTGGGTTCGAGACCCGCCTGGGCAGGCGAGACCTCATCTCTACAATAGATCAAAAAATCAGCCGGGCGCGGTAGCGCGCGCCTGTAATTCCGGTTACTCGGAAGGGTGAGGCGGAAGGATGGCCGGATCCCAGCAGGTCGAGGCTGCGGTGGCCGGGAGCGGCCACTGAACTCCAGTCTGGGCGACAGAGTGAGACTCCAACTCAAAAAAAAAAAAAAAAAAAAAAAAAAGTAGTGGTTATGTATACAACCAAATTATACAAAAAAATGTTTAAAATAAATTTTTTACTAATAGAAATAGAATCCTTTAGTCTGTGATAAACTGAAAAAATAACAATACTGATTTAAAAGATAAAGAATAATGACAAACCACCAAATAAACAATATTGATTTGAAAGCTAAATAATAATGAATACATTTGATCTATATTTGACCTTTGTTTATCTGCATAACTAGCTGATAATAATAACAAAACATCATAGATGCAGTGAACTTTATTATTTTATGTATTTTTTATAAATTTTCTTATTTAATAAAATGCATATTTACAAAAAATTAATACTAAATTAAGGGTTTATATTTATTTTAAAGATTTAGCTTTAAAATTAAAACTTTATTTTGCCTTAAATTACCTTATAAAATCTGTATTGGCAAGTTATAAGGAACACCATATTTAATGGAAATGAGCGAGTGACTATTTTTCATGCTATTCATTTTCTAGGGTGATTTACTTCTAATGTATAACTAAAGGTATTATCTTTTATAGAATTACTGAGGAACTCTCAAGGTGCATTAACCTAAAGTGAACTAATCAGGCTTTACCATCTCTAATTTATATGAAGCAATTCATCTTCTTGGATATTTTACAGCTGCTACTGTTCAGTACACATTATCTAATTGTGCATACCAGATACAGAAAAGATAAAATGCGTGCTGAAGATGGAAACCAGGTATTAAACTAATGAAACTCTAAGTCTTTTAACCATAACATAACCAGATATCTCCACATGGGAATATCTGATATAAATTTGCTAATCATGTTATAAGTTTAAAAATAATATATATAACTGATGGGTAATATAATTTCAAGGTCATTACTAAAGGAAACGATATCCTTTAGAATAATTTTGAGCCTAAAAAAAAAATTTGTGGGAAAAAAAGAGAAATATATCAGATTTAAATTACTCTGAAATTGCAAAGCTGTAATATGTGTGCTCACATCTTTTATTCTTCTCTAGCTCTGACAGACTAATCTCCTGACAATATTTTAATAGATAGATTTCTAAGCCAGTTGTGAACAGAAAGTCAAAATCCATTTTGTAATTCAGATGCATTATAGTTTAAACCCCTGGAGCCTTTAATTATCATTCTCTTTTTGCTAAAAATCTGCATTTTTTCCTTTTTGTTTCCATTTTATCATGTTATTGAAAGGGCAACTCTGGATAAGTCACTATTTTTATGAATACTGACTTAACTGGAAAGTATTTTCACATTTAAATGAAATTCATGAAGCACTTTGAAACAATAGTAAAATTTGTTTTATCATGCGTGCATTAAAGCAAGTTCTGCTTCATAATTTTAGATGTTTTTTATAATTTTGATTCTGGAAAACAATCAAGCTCACTAATTAATAACATTAAGTTTATATAGCAAAATATTTTGAAATTTAGTCCTGTTATCAGTGTTTATAATGTCAATGTATATAATGTCATTTAATTGAAATTTTGTACATGATATTTTCATTTTTTTAACCCTCAACCAGCATACTCTACAACACAGTGGCATTTGAAGCATGGTGAAAAAGGTAGATCCTTATTTTTCATGATTTAAGAGGTTCGTTTTTTCTTTTCTTTTTCTTGTTTTCTTTATAATGTAAAGGACTCTGAGGAATATCTTTAGCACTTTATTCTCATTTATTCTTAACTTCGAACAGGTCACTAAATCTTGCTGTTCACAACTCTTTAATAACAAAAAAAAAAAAGGTTCTTTTTTTCTTTAATTTCTACCTTTATTGCCTCTGTACCAGCCCTATCACTTTGACCCTGGATGGCTGCAAGAGATACTTATCCCATCAGGTAATTGGTCTGTTGCCAGTTTTTAAGTCCTTCAATTACTGACAAAAGTCATTCTAAGATGTTCCTAATTATTTTAATTCATTGATATCATCTGTAACTAGCACCTTATTAGAGTCAAGCCAAAAGTCCAAAATCCTTTGTCTATTACCAAGGCCCTCTGGCCTTGTACTTGATTTGTGTAGCCTTAACATCTGCAAAATTTTCAGGTTTACTCAAGACTCTAGGAATATTAATACTTTTTTTAAAATCATGATTTTTTATTTGGTAGAAAAAAATGTGATTCCTCTGATGTATTCACATAGAGAAGTGTAGAAAATAATTTTAACTAAAATTATGCTCTTATCAAAATATTTATTTATCATTAAACTCTGAAATAAATGTCTTTAGTATTTTTTCTGTGATTACAAACTTCTATTTTACATTTGCTTCATTTTTCTGTAGCAAAGAGTTATCGGTTAGAACTTCACAGGTCTTGTACTATAACTGTGAAGTATTGACCAACTTCATAGTAGATATTTCAGGAACTATGAATCCTAATGGATACTGTATTAGTGGGATTCTCCCAACCGATATAACATATACATATACAGAGAGAAAGAGAGAGATTTTATGAGAATTGGTTTATATGATTATAAGGAAAATGAGGTTCCATTATCTCTTGTTTGCAAGATGAAGAATCAAGAAAGTTGATGACATAATTTATTCTGAGTTCAAAGACTTGAGAACCAGGGGGGCTATAATGATTTAAGTCCTTCTTCTCCTTTGATTCCTGGGACCCAAGAACCAAAATTAACTGTTGTCCAAGAGCAGAAGAAGATGGATGATCCAGCTAAAACAGTAAGCAACTTTGCCATTCTTTCATCTTTTTGGTATATTCATGCCCTCAAAAACTTAGATGATGCCTGCCCACATTGGTGAGGGTAGCCTTAACTCAGTCTACTAATTTAAATGCTAACCTCTTGTGGGAGCACCCTCACATACACAACCAGAAATAATGTTTTACTAGTTATCTGGAAATTCCTTAATTCACCTGAGTTGACACATGAATGTAATCATCATAAGATCAATCCTTGTCAACTTGGCATCCATATATATCCTGTTATACCATACTTAGTCTCAAAATAAAGATAATAACAATGTTATAATTTCACCTAAATAATCAACTATGCAATTTATAACTCAAAATGCATTAATCTTTTCTAAAGAAGAATAAGTAAAATCCATGAATAGTGATGATATTCCACAACTTATATGCTTTGATGTAAAATAATATTTAAAAACTGATATAAAGTCAATATATTTTATGCTACATGATAAGAAAATAACTGAATAAAGAATCAATATTTTTGCTCAATATTTATGTGTACAAAAACATTCATAGCAAATTAAGAAAGAAATACTAATGACATTTATAGTTTTCCTTTCTGTAACTCGTCAAGTGTTCTAACTTGTATTTATTGCTACCTTCTACTACAAATTCTGGATTCTTTTTGTCTTCAATAAATACCTCAGCTGGTCATTGTTCTGTATCTGGCTGAGTGATGCAAACTTTCATTTCTGAAGTGCCTGGGCCATTTGAAGTCCTATCTGGATTGGGTTGCTACAGTTTTCATTGACCTTAAAAGAGGCATAGTAATACTAAGGGGCACTCTAAGACATCCCCTGTATTTCAAACATACTCTTCCTTTCCTCCACTGTGAAGTGGTAGTCTATTTCCCTTTGGTAGTTTGAATCAATCACCCCAGCCAACACGGAAACTCTCCTTGCAGCCTGTTGAATTAGACATGAATAGCCCGAAGTGACCTGGTTGCAGTCTTAACTTTCAGGTCAGTGGATTCATGTTGTGTCTCTTTGTGAAAGCATTTTTTCTTCTGAAGTAATGACATCTAGACCGGCAGAGCATAAAGTCACAGAAACAGAAGGCAAGTATTTTGCTAGTGGGTTACTAGAAGCAACAGCGAGTCATGTCACTCTTATTTCCACTCCTTCATTCTTGAACCCGTGAATTCTGGCTATTAGAAACAGCACCAAATTCTGGATGCTGATTTAGAGCATATAAACCCTTTTAAAGAATTTGACCTCATTCCTGCAAGTACCTCAGTTACCACCTAGTATAACTGAGTCTTCAAAAAATTGTTTCATTATCCTATTAATTCAACTACTTCAGGATGATAAGTAACATGGTAAAACCAGTAAATTTCATGAGCATGAGTCCATTGCCCCAATTCTGTGGCTGTGAAGTGAGTTTCTTGATAAGAAGCAATGCTGTGTGGAATATCGTGATGATGATTAAGGCATACAGTAAATCCATGGATGATAATTTTGGCAGAAGCATTGTATGCCGGCAAGAAAAATCCATATTCAGAGTGTCTATTCCAGTAAGAACAAAATGCTATCCCTTTCATGATGAATGTTAAGTGTATTCGGTCTGCCATCAAATAGCTGATTGAATAACCCAGGAAATGGTGCCATACTGGGGGTTGAGTGTTGATCTTACTGCTGACATATTGGAAACAGAGGCATATTGGAAGTCACAACCTCTATTCCTGCTACCAAGGCCATTTTGTTCATAAGCCCATGGAAAGAAGTTGAATGGTATCCACAGAACACATCATCCTGAATACTTTTTTTTTTTTTTCTGTTGAGGTCCCTGTTTGGTAACCATTCACATGGGACACAAATAAATATTATTTTTATTTTTCTCTTCAGAGAGGTCTATTCACATATCTCTCTCCCAAATTTCTTTGTGACCAATTTTCCAGTCATATTTCTTCCAAGTCTCAGGCTGTCCAGGCAAACCATTGACTACAGACCATGAATCAGTATATAATTGCATATATGGCTGTTTCTTCTTCCAAGCAAACTGCACAACAACTAGCCGACTATCTGAAGTTCTACCGAGAGGATTTCCCTTTACCAACGCCCTTCAAGGAAGTCCCAGAAAGGGGCTGTTGTGCTATAGTTGTTCACTTTCAAGTAATGCCTGCATATCATGTTCAACCATCTATAAATCAGACCTGAGCCTTCTCTTCTGTTAATTAATTGCAGGGAACTCACCATGAGGCCATAGGTACAGCTTGGGAAAGGAAAGGAAGTTTAGCAGGAGTGGGGACCATAAACACTTGGGCCACTTATTATGTAGCTTACTTGCACTTACAGAGTCATTTTTGGAAGCAGATTCAGTGTTTACTGGTCACAATTTTTCCATGGATGGCGGGAGGGATGGTTTCAGGATAATTCAAGTGCATTACATTTGTTGTGCATATCAGCCACAGCATTAGATTCTCATAAGGAGTGTGCAACTTAGATCACCTGCATGCACAGTTCACAATAGAGTTTGCACTCTCATTAAAACTAATGGCACCCCTCATCTGACAGCAGACAGGGCTCAGGTGGTAATGGAAATGGAAGCTCTGTAAATACAGATGATACTTTACTTGTTGGCCTTATTCTGTGCAACCCAGTTCCTAACAGACCATGAACCAGTACCGAGGTATGGTATGGTTTGGGGGAGCCATGTCTTTTTTTAATTTTTATTTTAAAGATGTGGGATACAATTCAGGATTAGGTATATAAGTGGATATCATGCAAGTCTGTCTTTTAAAAAATTAATGTATTTCTCATAGTTCTGGAGGCTCAAAGTCCAAGATCAATGTGATGACAGATTTGGTTTCACCTGTGGCCTCTCTCTTTGACTTGCAGAAGGCTATGTTTTTATTGCATCTTCACATAATATTTTCTCTGTGCTGAAAAATCCCTGGTGTCTCTTTCTCTTCTTATAAAGACACCAGACTTGTTAGATTAGAGCCCCCTAGCTATGACCTTATTTAAGTTAAATTTATCTCTTTAAATACTCTATCTACAAATAAAGTCATTTTGGGGGTTAGGATTTCAACAGAAGAATTTAGGAGAAATGCAATTTAGTCCACATCAATAGGTTATAGTGGACAGTACATTATTAGAAGTCAGTAGAACATTTTCTACCATTTGCCTGAATGATCTTAGACAACATTTTCATACTTGATATCAATTTTCTCAATTGCTAAATGAGAGGCTTGAACCAGATGATTTGTCAACTCTCTCCACTTTCCAGGCTTTTTAGTCTGATTGTGCTGCTATACCAGAATATCAAATTTTAAGTAATTTATAAAGAACAGAAATTTATTCTCTTATAGTTCTAGAGGCTAGCATGATCAAGGCATCAGCATCTGGCATGGGCCTTTTAAACTCTGTCCTCATGTGGCAGAAGGCAAAGGGCAAAAAAGGATAAATACTGGGTCACTACATGACAAAAGAGGACTCACTCATGCAAATTCTCTTTATAGCAACATTGATCCATTAATGAAAGCATCACTTTCATGACCTAAGTACCACTGGACACTACCTTCCAACAGTATTGTCTTGGAAATTAAGGACACATTCAGACCTGAGCAGTAAGATTAATTGAAGTCAGTATAAGATGAAGAATTTGAGTTTAAGCTTTACTTATATCTTTCTTCCTTTATTTTTTGGAGGTGCAATCTAAGTTCCCGCATTATGTTCTCACTCTGTAAATGCACAAAGTTAATATATCATCTGGTATATGTGACATTCTTCTCACATAAATATTTTTGTGCATTGCATTTTAAAAATTAACCTGAAATATTTTCTCTGACTTGTCTTAACTTTTGTGGTTATAGATGGAAAGCATCCAATTTATTTCAAAAACTACAAATACAATAGCACAGATGGGATGTTTTACTTCCATACGTTTTATAATTAATCAACACTTTTCCAATTACATTGTTGAGAGATTAGCATAAATATTGTGAAATTATTTTCTAAATCTTAATCACTATTCATCTGGCAATACACATATGGCATGCTGAAAAATTCGCATCACAAATTTCGGGAATAGCTAAAGAATAGTTGTAAAAGTTGGTCACTGTAAATCTCAAGGTGATTTAGTTTTTAATTTATTTTTAGTTTTTTGTAATTTTGTTTTTCTGTTTATTGTTATAATCTAATGCAAGTATACCGAAGTACTGTAATGCCTCTTATTTTAAAAATTGTGGTATAAATATTGTATATGCTTATGATACAGACCTATTTTATGCAATTATTTTAATTCCTGTTATGGCTAAACATAACAGTTAATAGTTAGGCTTTGCAAGAACATCAACAACAAACTGAGCTTGAATCTCAGCTCCCCACTGTTAACTTATTCTGTATCTTTGAAAAAGATGTACACCATCTGTTTTCCTTTGATTCCTCATCTGCAGTATTTTTCAGCTAGTAGTATTACTACATAGACCTGAAATCACACACTCCTATGACATAGCTATCATTATTTGAGATTTTTCCTTCTGACTTCTTTTTTAAGAAGAGGTAGCACACATAGATAATTGGTCCTGCTGTCATATATAGCAACAAACATACACATAGAGAATTTTTTAAAGTATCATAATATGCACACCATTTTGTAATCAGTTTTATATCTATATAAAAGTATATTAATGAAAAATTTCCCTGTTAATGGATGAATTATCATATACAGTGGTTAAATAAATTTTCTAGTATGATCACACAGGTTTATAATTACTACTTTATTTTTGAGCATTTTAGAATATTTAACATTTGACATCTTTTAAATAGTGTTTTTTTGTTTTTGTCTAACTTAATTAGATATTTAATTTCTTTCTTATGCATTGTTTGGTTAATTAACTTGCTGAGGCATAAGTTTTCCAGTATTTTCTGGAACTATATTTTCCTTCAATCAATAATGTATTTTTTGAAATATTCATAGTTTATTAAATTATTCAGTTGTTTATATTTTAGCTAAATCTATCCACATTTCTTACAATCTGCTTCATATTAGCTTATTAACTAAAATATGTTTATTCCAGGATAATATATAAAATAACACTTAATTTTTTCTCCTTTACATTATTTGCTATTTTATCTTTTTTGTTATAAAAATTAAGAAGAGACTTGTGATTTTAAGTATGCCAGAATAACATAAAATCTTTTATGTGTACTGTAAAATTTACAGAAATTGAGATTTTAAAATAGGATACAAAATAAGATGAGCTACAGCCTCTGTATTATTACAAATAAAAGATAACATTTTGTTTCAAAGTCTTTTTAATTAAAATTAAAAATAGATTTAGCCATAAATAATTCAACAACAATAATATATGTGATAAATTTAGATACTTTTTGATGTCCTATTATCTTCCTCTTATTGTTTTCCTTTCCCCAATCTCTAGTAATATAAGAATAAATAGATGTTTAAATCGGCCTTTTTTGGAATACCTCAAAATCAGTCCTGTCAGTGGCTATATATTCATTCAGAATCATACTGTGTTTCTCACATAATAAACTAAGATAATTAAATTACAAAATTAAATGTTTTCTAATGCAAAAAAAATAGTCAGGAAGGATGTGCTAGACTAGTAGAAACAGGATAGTTTTTGCAATTCTCTACTCTGAGATTTTACTGCTTTACTGAATTCAAAGTTTAACTGGGAGAGTAATTACCATGACTGAAGGTATATTTACTAAGGGTAAAATTTTTAAACTCCTCAGGGACAAAGTTACTCATTGGTAAATTGGAAAATAACCGTAAGTAACTCCCTGAGTTAGGGGAAAGTCAAAAGATTACATGAAGGAAAATCCCCCCCAAATCCAGAATTTAGTTATAAATAATTGTGTACTTACTCTTATATGTTTTAGCCAGATGCAGTGGCTCATGACTGTAATCCCAGCACTTTGAAAGGCAGAGGCAAGAGAATTGCCTGACCCTAGGGGTTGGAGACCACCTGGGCAACTTGGCGAGGCAACATCTCTACAATAAATCAAAAAAATTAGTCTGGTGTGATGGCACGCACCTGTAGCTCTAGTCATTTGAAAAGCTGAGGCGGAAGGATCACATGAACCCAGCAGGTTGAGGCTGCGGTGGCCGTGAGCATGCCACTGCACTCTAGCCCGGGCAACAGAGTGAGACACCAAATTAAAAAAAAATTAAAATAAAAATTTCTTACATGTTTAAACTTCAATCACCTTCAAAGTACTCTGTTTGATGCATTGCACCTATCAAGATGCTTTCTCCACTGCTCAAATGGTTTTTGAACGTGTCAATTTTGATGCCTTTTAGTGTTTCTGCTAATTTTTTCTTTCATCTCTTCCACTTTGGCAAAACACTTTCCCTCTGAAAACTTTTCTCATCCGGGGAAACGAAACAAAAACGAATACTTGGGGTGCAATTGGGTGAATAGGAGAGTGGGGCACAAGGATCATGAGGCTTTTGGGCAAAAAACTGTTGAAAACAGCATAGTGTGGGCAGGTATGTTGTCATGGTAGAAGAACCAGTTATCTGTGTGCCACAACTTTCTCAAAACTTCCAGATAAAAACTTTGGTTGAAGATAATTTTGAGTCTTTTTGTGGTCCCCCACATACTTATTGATAGAGATAGATAGCTGATAGTTGATTGATAGATATATAGATAATAGATAAATGATTGATATATCAATATTCATAAACAATTTACAATATCTTTTTTTTTTTTTTGAGTTGGAGTCTTACTCCGTCGCCTAGACTGGAGTGCAGTGGCTGCTCCTGGCCACCGCAGCCTCGACCTGCTGGGCTTCGGCGATCCTGCCGCCTCAGCCTTCCAAGTAGCCGGAATTACAGGCACGTGCTACCGCACCCAGCTGATTTTTTGATTTATTGTAGAGATGAGGTCTCGCCAAGTTGTCAAGGCGGGTCTCGAACCCGCAGGTTCAGGCAATCCACTCACCTCAGGTTCCCAAAGGCACGGGATTACAGGCTGAGCCACCGAGCCCGGCTCTATAATATCATTTTTATACCATTTTAATCTTATTTTTGGTTGTACGTTATCTCTTCTCTCTGATTCTTTATAAGAACTTGTTTTCTTTAATTTTCAAAAATGTGATTTAAGTATGTCTAGAAGCAGATTTTGCTTAGATTATATTATTATTGTTACTATTATTATTACTATTAATAGAGAGTGTCTCAATGTCACCTAGGCTGGTGTGCAGTGGCATAATCACAACTCATCACAGTCACAGCCTCCTAGGCTCAGCTAATACTTCGGCCTGTCTCAGCTCTCAAGTAGCTGGGACTACAGGCACATGATACCACTCCTGGTTGATTAAAAATATATATATTATAAAGGAGTTTCACTAGGTTGCCTAAGCTGGTCTGAAACTCTTGGGTTTAAGCAATCCTCCTGCTTCAGCATCCCAAACTGATGTGAGACCTAGCTCAGCACATTGGTTTATTATTTTAACTTCACTGAGAATCCTTAAAATAAAAAAATTTAAAAAAGCATTTTCTTCATCTCTTTGCCTCTTTATTTCTTTTTTTTAATTCATTTGATTGTATTTTTTTATTTATTTAAATTTTAAAGATGTGGGGTACAATTCAGGATTAGGTATAAAAGTGGCCATCATATAGGTAAAGTTTGGGACCCACTTCACCTGGTTTGAGATCGGGTACCCTTATTGATGCTATATGCACCCCCTCCCCTGGAAGTATCCCACTACTGCCAATTTCGTTCTTGTAGTATTATGGTAAATGTTCAGAGTCCACTTATGAGTGAGAACATGTGGTACTCACATCTTTGTTTCCTTGATAGATCACTGAGTACTATAGACACCAAATATATCCAAGTTGCTGTGAAGTCCACATGTTTGTCCTTCTTTACAGCTGCATGGTATTCCATCTTGCATATGTACTACATTTCTTAACCAGTCCAGTTTCAAGGGACAGCACAGTTGGTTCCATGCTTTTACTGATAGTGCTGCAATAAGCATGCATGTGCAGGCTGTTTTTGTTTTTTGTTTTTGTAAAATGATCTGAGTTTCTCCAGGCATATTCTCAATAGGGAGATTTCTGTGTAATATGGAAGGTCAGTTTCTAGTTCTTTTGGAAATCACAACTTGGTTTTCCATAGAGGTTGAACAAGTTTACATTCCAACCAAGAGTGTAGAAGTACTCCCTTTTCTCCTCATCCTCACCAGCAGCTGTTGTTTTTTGGTTTATTAATGATGGCCATTCTTACTGGGGCTAGGTGGTATCTCAACACGGGTTTGATTTGCATTTCTCTGATGATTAGTGAGTCTGAATATCTTTTCATGTATCTTGGCTACCCATATGCTTTCTTTTGAGAAGTGTCTATTTATGTATTTTGTCCATTTTTTAATGGGTCTTTCTTTTGTGTTTTGTTTTTCCCCTTCCACCACTTTTGAGTTTCTTGTAGATCCTGAATGTTAGGCCTTTGTCAGATAGTTGGCAATTTTTTTTCCCTATTCTGTGGGCTGTCTCCCTGCTCTCTTGGTGGTTCATTTGCTTTGCAGCAGCTATTCAGGTTAAGAAGATCCCACTTGTCTATCTTTCATGGCATGAATATCTGGCATTTTGATCAGCAATTGTTTGCCTATTCCAATTCCCATAAGGGTGTCCCCTGTGTTTTCTAAGATTCCTATAGGTTGAGGTTTTTTGTTTAGGTCTTTGATCCATTTAGAGTTGATTTTTTTGTATGCTGATAGGTAGGGGGTCCTGTTTCAATCTTCTGCATGTGATCAGCCAGTTTTCCCAGCACCTTTTACTGAATAGTTTCTGCTCTCACCAGTGATTGTTGGTGGAGGCTTTGTCAAAGATGAGTTGGTTGAGAAACTGAGGTTTTGCTTCTGGAATTTCTATTCTGGTCCATTGGTCTATATGTCTATTCTTGTACCAATATCAGACTGTTTTGATTATTGTGGCCTTATAGTAAAGTTTAAAGCCTGGAAATGTGATTACTTCTGCTTTTTATCTTTTGCTAAGGATTGTTTTGGATATTTGTGGTCATTTATGTTCTCATATGAATTTCTGTATTGTCATTTGAGGTATAAGAAGAATGATTTCAATAATTTAGTGGTTATTGCATTAAATTTGGAGATTGCCTTTGGTAGAATGGACATCTTAACAATTTCGATTCTTCCTATCCATGAGCATGGAATTTTTTTCCATTCGTTTCTATTTTCTCAGGATTTTTTTGAGCAGTGTTTTATACTTTTCATTGTAAAAGTCTTTCACTTTGCTAGTTTGGAAGATACCGAGGTACTTAATTTTTTGTGTGTGGCAATTATGAATGGGATTGTGCTTTTTATTTGTTTCTCTGCCTTTTGTTGGTGGTGTATAAGAATGAGACTGTCTTTTGTACATTTATATTGTATCCTGATACTTTCCCAATGTCCTTTATCAGTGCAAGGAGGTTTTTGACAGATTCTCTTGTATTTTCATGGTATAGGATAATATCAGCAGTAAAGAGGGATAACTTGACTTCCTCTTTTCCTATTTGGATACCCCTAATTTTCTTCTCTTTTCTAACTGATCTAACTAGGACTTTCAACACAATGTTGAACAGGAAGAGTGAGAGTAGTGGGTAGCCTTGTCTTATTCCAATATTGAAGGGAAATGCTTCCAATATCTGTTTGTTTAGCAATATGCTATTTGTGGGTTTTTCGTAGATGGTGCTTACTATTTTGAGGTATGTACCTCTAGACCCTAGTGTTCAAGGGTTTTTATCAATAAAAGATGCTGGGTTGTTGGGAGCCAACATCTGTAGCTACATGGCTGAGACCTGTAAAGGCCCATCTGGAAGATCGCCTCTGATATAGGATATCAGTTATACCTATAATATTGGCGTGTGATTAGTGACCAGTGTGCATACATGGCAGTAAAACTTATAAGTAAAATCTCTGTACACCTGATGAAAGGTTATATAGCATAATGACCTTGTCCTTTCTAAATCTTACTTCTTTCTAGATATTTTTTAACTTCTTTTCCTGGTAGACTGGTGAGTCAGCTCTTGTTCCCAAAGGCAGTTTCTCCTAGCATTAAGATTAGAAACTAAATTATCATAATAGTTTTATTGCCCCGCCTTTTAGCCGGGCAGGGTGTTTTTCTTCAGGACGTTTATCTAGTTTCGTTACATGCCGAAACTGTTTGCTTCAGCCCGTGGCCATTTCCATAGTAACTGCGCAGTCCATTATCCAAGAGTGTGGCAGACACTATTTGATTTTTAGAATAGACTTGTTTGGATAAAACATTCATTTAAGACGATATAACTTCCATCGGAAAGATTTAAACAGTAATAAGCATTCGTAGAAAACTTTTAGGTTTTGTTTAAGCTTTTTAAGTTTCCTTTTCTCAGATTATGACTTTAGTTCCTGTTCCTGTAAGCCAATTTTAAGATCCTTTGATTAGTATACCGAAACTTTCCCAATGCTATAGTTTTTGCTTCTAATATGACAATAGGAAATTTTACACGTAGCCATGTATTAATATACTAGGAAAAAAGATTTAAGTTTTGGGTTAAAGTCGTAGTTTTATTAGAATAGAATGAGAATTATAGTGTTATGATTCTAAAATCATACATCAATGATAATTATAAGATTTGATGATAAGGTATTAGCTTAATGAGATATAGCATAGTATTAAAGCCCAAACACTAGATCATGAAACTCATATAAGTCATGGTAAGAAATAAGTTTTGAATTAATTGTTATAGAATTACAGGCCACTATGTTGAATCGTAATAGATTAATGGAATAAATAAAAATTAAGTCATTTAAGTAAACTTATAAATTATAGTATAGTGTTAAGTTGATAATATCAATCGTTAAAAAATATTAAGAGTCAGTGAACTTGGATTGAACCTAGAGCTAACTAAGAAAGTTTTTGTATTAATCAGGGTTTAGAACAAAGAGTATAATATGAATGATTTGTTGAACACTATGGAAGACACTTTTAAACGAACTGTATTTGTGCACCTGTGACCTTAATGTGAGATTTGTAAGGCACGCCTGCTTGGAGCTTGCAAGTCTCGTGATGGTCTTGTGATACATAGTTTGTAAATCGCAATATACATCATGGAGTTTGTACGCCCCCAGCAAGTGATTATCACATTGCTGGAGGGTATGAAAAATGGTATATAAGTTGGAAGGAGTCCGAATAAAATTTGGCTTCAGTCCTGATCAGACTGTTCCCAGAAGAAACTGCCTCAGAGTGGTCTCTTCTCGCCGTCCGGATTCTCTGGAGCGGGTCCTAACCCTACCCTTGGTCGGGGCTGGCACCCCGACACTGGGTTTCATCACAGGCTCTTTCTGCATCCAATGTTATAATCATATGGTTCTTGTTTTTACATCTATTGATATATTTAATTACATTTATGGTTTTGTGGATTTTGAACCAGTGCTGCATCCTGGTGATTAGCTGACTTGATCATGGTCGATGATTTTGAGATGTGTTGCTGGATCTGATTTGCTAGAATCTTGCTGAGAATTTTTGCATATATGTTCATCAAAAATGTTGGCCTATAGTTCTGTTTTTTGTTGGATCTTTACCCGGTTTGGGTATCAGTGTGATATTAGCTTCATAAAATGATGTAGGGAGAATTCCATCTTTCTCAGTAACTTGGAATACTTTCAATAGGATTGGCATTTGTTCCTCCTTGTATGTTTTGTAGAATTTGCTGGAATACCTCTTACAATATTAGCTCTTCACTGTTTTTTCTCCATTTTCTATTTGCCAACTGCCAATTTGATATATGTTTGGCAGATCATTTGATTTTTTTCTCCATGCCTCTTAATTTGGCATATTCTTTTCAATCTCTTCTTTGTGCTATATTTTAGGTAATATGGTAAAATCTACCAATAATAAAACAATTATGCTTTAAATTTAGTAGTTTGCTGATTTTTCCTTTTATATTAATACTTTCCTAATTACTCTATAGTTTGAACTATTATTTAACATTTTAATTTACTTCTCTTTCTCATCTACCTAGCTAATCTATTAATATCATTCTATCTATTTCTCTATCATCTATCTATCATCTGTCTTTTATATCTACCCTACTATTTGGTGTACTTATTTTTATTCCTAGTAATATGTTACAGCATAATATTTAGTGTCCTTATTTTCAATTCTGTATTTTTATTTTAATAGCCATTTAATAGTAGTTATTGTGTATTATTTGATAAACGCAGTATCTGATTAGATAAATTAGATACAGTATCTAATTTTCTTTATGAAATTATTCATTTCTTTTATTTACCATTTTTAGCCATTTGTTTAATAGTAAACTTGTATTTGGTTTATCTTAATTTATAATTTATTTCTTTCATGTGTTTTCTACTGAAAATCACTGTAAGAACTTGGTTTGAGATTGTCTAGAATCAATAGGTAGCGTGAATTTAAATCCTCAAATGTGCATAAGAGTATAGTTAGTATTAAAAATTATTGGAGACAGTTTTCAAGACTGAATTAAGACCAAGAAAGGCATATTTTCTTGATCACTATCTTTAATGAGTAGCTTTAGACTGTTTTAGTCTATTGTTATACCATCAGTATACCCTTTTAAGTCCTTTGCTCTTTCCTTGTCATATTGTGTCTTAGCTTCATTTAGCTTATGGAAACACAATTTTGTTTCTTATATTTTTGGCTGCCATGAACTCCAATATAATACTGATTATAATCAGTATTAGTTCATGCGTATGATCTTCTTTTTGTTATCTTCTTAGTTTTGACTGATAATTTAGTTTTGTAAGCTTAGCTTTGCAATGTATTTAATAAGATCTGTGTTGCATTTTTTTTCAGCATGGTAAATGTTTTGAAGAGGAAGGTTCTTTTAAAATATATAAATTTTCATAATTCCAATGCAGAACTCTTTTTGTTTTGTTTTAAGATCTTTTTTCTCTAAATTCCCAATAAATGCCTAAAAGATAATAAGTTTGAAATGAATCTGGCATGAATTATATATTGCTCATCAAATATATTCCTCTGACTAAAATAATTTTATTTTATATCCATGTTAATTTCATATGCATAATGTTAGTTAATATGACATTCATTATATATTATACATTTATTATATATTATATATGTATTTATATATTGTATATGTTTATTTACTTTAAGACAACAGATTTTAGAGCTATTAATTGATAACCACAATCTTGGTGCCAAAATAATGTTGCAGGAGGGTATTGAGGTATATAAATTTATTGATACTGCTGTGTTAATATATGGTTTCATATATTATTGTAGGAAAAAATAAATTTAAAATAAAATTATCAATTTTACAAAAATTGTATTTTTGTCGTTTGGGTTTTATTGTGAAACCTGTAATTCTAGATGCCAACAACAGTTTACATATTTTAAAATATTTTTGTACTGGGAATCAATGGACTTCAAAAATTACAATGTGTTGATTTTTATTGGCATAATCATTACACAAGTAATTGAAAAAATACTATCCCTAAATTTAGAGGAAGAAACAGAAAGTCAGAAATTAAGTATTTTTTTTTTTTTTTTTGAGTCAGAGTCTCACTCTGCCAGTGGAACACTCATGACCACCACAGCCTCAACCTGCTGGACTCAGGTGATCCTTCCACCTCAGTCTTCCAAGTAGTTGGAACTACAGGCATGCACCACCATGGCCAGATATTTTTTTTAGGTATTATAGAGATGAAGTCTTGCCACGTTGCCCAGACTGGTCTTGAACCCCTGGGCTCAGGCAATTCTCTTGCCTCTGCCTCCCAAAGAGCTGGGATTACAAGCATGAGTCACTTCGCCCAGCATAAATTTTGATTACCAAGCAGACGAATTAGGACTCATCCTGTATCATCTCCCTTAATTCTGAAATTATTTCAATACTAATTTTATATGAAATGAGACTGAAGCATATATAACTCTATTTTTAATAGAGCCATTTTAATGCTTTTGCATTATATATCACAGTCAAACAGTCATTGGTTCAGAAAATGTGGACTTTATGAAGAGAAGGTAATTCCTTTATCATTAACTATACTATACACCATGGAATCGTATCTAGCCACAAAGAAGAACAAAATCATGAATTTCACAGCATCTTAGATGGACTTAGAGTCTAATACTGAGTGATCTTTCACAGAAACAAAGAACTGAGTATCACATGTTCTCACTCATAAGCTGACCTTGAACAATTATCCTAACACTGTAAGAAAAGGATTGGCAGTAGTGGGAAACCGCTGGGAAGGGAGTGGGGGAGTGGAATTGACAGAGGTGGGAATCTGCCTGTGGAAGAAGGAATAAACCTCATCAACAAGGGTAGCTGCAAACCAGGCTCGGTGGCTCAGCCTGTAATCTCGCGCCTTTGGGAGGCTGAGGTGAGTGGATTGCCTGAGCCCGCGGGTTCGAGACCCACTTGGGCAGGCGAGACCTCATCTCTACAGTAAATCCAAAAATCAGCCGGGCGTGGTAGCGCATGCCTGTAATTCCGGCTACTCGGAAGGCTGAGGCGGAAGGATCGCCAGAGCCCCCAGGTCAAGGCTGACCACTGCACTCCAGTCTGGGCAACAGAGTGAGACTCCAACTCAAAAACAAACAAACAAACAAAAAAACAAGGGTAGCTGCATAATGAACATTTGTATACCTAACCCTGAATTGTACCCCACATCTTTAAAAGAAAAAAAAAGAAACAGAAAAAGAAAACACAATACAGTCTTATTAACAGAACTGTGACTCTTTTCTGATAAGAAATGTTTTATCAAAACAATAATACACTCTGTTTTAGTGTACTTTGCTTGTGAAGGTCTTGGCTCCAGTTTGTCTGTTCTGTAGACATGTAGCCCTTACAAAAATAAATTATTTCGACATTAAGCTTTCTGAGTGCTTAATATTTCTTTTGACCTCTTTAACCGTGTCAGGTGTTTCAGTAACTAAATGTAGAAGACTTATTGGAAATTTGGCTTCAATTTTCTTTATTTCAAGTTTTCTAAAAATTCTTATAAAGAAATTGCAGGCAGCTGGTCATAGTGTAACAATCTTTGACAGAGATATAGCAGCAAAATCTGCTAGGAAATATCTTTGCAAAAAGAACATCTATCCTATTTTAGACAGAAACCAATAGAAATTAGTCAAATTGTATTTTTTAACCCTTCAGTGGCCACAGTACTCATCCTGGCTATCCCCATGGTACATGCTGGTGTTTTAAAAAGAAATCTGGTAAAGACATGTGTACTATTGACCTACAATACTGCGACCTGATTACTAACATTGGATAATTTATTTTAAGAAGGAAAATTTATGTCCATGTTAACAGTTTGTTGTTTTTGTTTTTTTTTTGCTTTCCTTGTCCATCATTATAATTTATTTCATTTACTCACTGTCTTTCTCTGACTAGGTCATCTGGTATCAGACTAAATAAAAGTAGAGAAAAAGGATGGCATTTTAAACAAAAACCAGATGAAGGTTTTTATGTTGCATCATCTATGCATATACCTTCAGAGCTGAGTGGCAATAATGGATAACTGACACAGACATTCATCATGAAGGTTAATCATGTATGGAGAGCTGCCTATTTCACATTAGTGGATTTTTTTTTCACTTATTTAACAAAGATGCATTGTCTGCCTGCATTATGTTATATGTTTATTCTTGACTTCTTGTGGATGTTCTTTACCCAAGAAATCAAAGCCTCTGACTTACCAAAGTTTTTTTTTTTTAATCTCGACATTTCTTTTCAAAATTGCAAGTAGTTTAAAATATTTTAGTCCATTTCCACATATGCTAATTTTTTTTAATTCCATAAAACATTTTTGTTTTACACAATGAATATTTATTTCAACAGTATTTAATATATATTAAACTAAACATTTACTTGATTTTTAAACCTACTAACATATTTACTTAATTTTGTATAATTTGCTGCACTTAAAGCTCTCGTTTTTTTTATTAGTGTAATAAGCTTTAAATTGATTACACTATCTTTTGGTAGTGATTGTAATTTGGTTTGTTCATCTTAAAATGTCTTTATAGACCAGGCATAGTGGCTCATGCCTATAATCCTAGCACTTTGAGAGGCAAAGGTGAGAGGATTGCCTAAGCCCAGGGGTTTGAGACCAGCCTGGGCAGCATGGCAAGACCTCTTCTCCACAATAAATTAAAAAATTAGCTGAGTGTGGTGGCACACACCTGTAGTTCCAGCTGCTTGGAAGGCTGAGGTGGAAGGATCACCTGAGCATAGCAGGCCAAGGCTGCAGTGGTCGTGAGCATTCCACTGCACTCCAGCCTTAGTGACAGAGTGAGATCCCAGGTCAAAAAAAAAAAAAAGTCTTTATATGTTCTAATTCTTGACATTTCTAGTACATAAAACTAACTGACATAGCTCCATTGATTTCTTTCACTGCTTCTGCTGAAAATTCAATCATAAGAATAATTTTCCTCATTGAAGTTGATCTATCTTTTATTCTGCTATACCTCTAACTTAAAAAAAAATCTTCTGCTTTTCATTTTTTGCAGTATTGTTCTGAAATATATAGGTGTCATTTTTATTTATGAAATATAGGCTGTAGCGGACTTTATAAATTAGTTGATAACCCCAATGTTTAGTAGAAGAAAATAAAATTATCTCTAAAAAAATGGAGAAAAAATCAAACTCAAGTTTTCCAAGCAATGACTGAAAAACTATAATAATGAGTTTTGTAGACCGTGTCAAATAATTTAACTACAGTTCCTTAAGGTATATTTTTGTTTTCAACTTGTTTTGCTCATTATGATGTATGCTATTTTATCTTGCTCAGAATGTCATTCTCAGAAGGACTGTGCTCAGAATGTTGTTCTAGAATAATCACTTCCATAAAATTTTTTATATTTAAGACATCAAGCTTTTACTCCTGATATTTCATTTTCTTTTGATAGACACTGTGGAATTTAGCAATCTGGAATCAAGATTTATTGTTTCTAGTTGCTCTATAGGGCCTGCTGAGAAAAAAGTCAACACTATTATTTCTAGTATTCTTCACCCAGAGCTGCTTGTGTTTCCTTAAGGCTGGCAATTGCTGGAATCCAGCCTCAGTACTCTGGAACCCTACCTCCATTCCCTCAGCTGTTCATGTTCACTTAATGCAAAGTTCTGTACTTAACGTTTACAAGAACAAAAGTATTTAAATTGGTTTAGCTCCTGTGGCTCCAACACAGAGAATAGATGTTTGCCTAGGATTTCCTAGTGTGACTGGTATTGAATTTCAACTCTTATTTTACCACTCCTGAATTTGCTCCTTAAATCTTAGTTTAACCACTCAGATATCTACCTCAGATCACCAAATACATTATGGGTGAAAACAATCCAGAATCACCTGCATTCTGTTTTTTCTCTTTTTCTTGATTATTCCTCACTTTGTTTTTTTAAAATATGATTTTAATTCTTCTGCTTTATTTGTCTTCAGCAGAATGATTGATCCAATTCAATGACTTACTGTAAACTAAATATAAAACTCTTATATAGTATTGTAATATCCACTGAGATGGTCAAATAATTTTTTGAAGAAAAAAGTAGTAAGCAATATTTCTAATATCAGATTAACTTCACATTTTTGCAATAAGCCTGTTTTGCTTGTATTTTTGTACACACAGGTACACACACACACACAAACACATACATACACAAACACACACACACACATACACACACACACACACACACACACACACACACACACACACTGCTTAATTCACTAATATTTTATTTAAAATATTTCCATTTATGGTCATCTGTGAAACTGGTCTCAATTTTAAATCATCATAAAGTCTTTGTCAGATTTTATTATGCTAACCTCATTTTAATTTGTATTTTCTCCTTTTCTTAATTTCTGTAAGTGTTTGGTTAAAGTAGACTTAGTGTTGTTCTTGTATAAATGTTTGGCATAGGTACCATTACCAAGTTAGTGTTTTAGCTCTGCTTGATATTTTAAGCTACAAGATATTGTACATTATTTCCAGAAACAAGTTTGATTAGCTTTAATAAAAACATAGTGACTCTTTTGTGACTAAGATAGTGAGGACTAAGCCCTGATCTATTTTTTTTTTCCTTGCCAAATTCCTAAGGGCTGTAGGGAGTCACACCCAACAAATTCTCTTTAGATTGTTTTTTATTAACCTTAGACAATGTGATTTATTTTCCAATCAGATCCTGGCATAACATCACATAACAGATAAAGAAAGAAATCAAATATATATTATGACCCTGCAAAGCTGTCTCCTGGAGAAATTTGCATCTGTATAGAATTCCCTTCCAGGGAATTCCTGAATACATTTTAAGACATTTTTCACCTATTCTCTCTGAAGCTTGCTATTTAGAGTCTTCATCCACATATCAAAAACCTTGACTTCCCCAACCTCTAAACTAAAATCAGCATTTCTTTTACCAATTTCAAAATTAGTTAGAGGGAGCCTAACTCATTCTAACAATGGCCAGTCAGGAAATCTTTGAATCCATGTAACCTGCATATACTCTCTTCCCAGCTTGGAGATAGCCCATCTTCCCTGGCTGGACCAATATGAATCTCACATGTATTGATTTATGTTTTACCCGTAACTTCAGTCTCCCTAAAAATGTAAAATCCAAACTGTAATTCACCATTTTAGGGACATGTTCTCAGGACCTCTTGGGGCTGTGCCGTGGGCCTAGGTCACTCATACTTGGCTCAGAATACATCTTTTAAAGTATTTTCCAGGGTTTGGTTTCTTTCATCAATAATAATGATATATTTAATCACACTGCATAAGAATTTTCTTTCATAATAATCAACGCTGTGTGGGAACCACATCAACTAGAAAAAAACACCTTTATTTCTGCGTCCTTTCTGCTTTCACACATTGCTAGGCAAGTAGCACCTTTTGAAGTGTTAGATTAGCTTCATTTATTTTGCTGCATTTCAGAAATTATAGTAATGTAAAATAAAACAATTCAACAGTACAGACAAGATACTTGACAGATCCAGTCTTCAAATAGCATTCAATAAATAATCTCCTCAGGACCATATAGTTTATATGTGGTACAATCTTATGTATTCTGCATAGAGATAGAATGAGAGATTACATTTTAGTTGTTAACACTTTGCTTCCTTGAAGAAGCCAACTGGGATGTGGATTTTTTTTTTTTAGTTTTTATTTTGAGAAAGTTTTTGTCAATGAATTCAATACCTCTGTGGTTGGTTATAGTTAGGTTTTCTATTTCTCTCTGAACTAATTATATTTATTTTATTATTACACAATTGTAATAGTTTTAATAGAAGACAATGTAAAAAAAAAGCAACTATTCTACCATTTCTGGGGACTAAAAGTCTGTTCTTCATGTTCTCATATGCATTATTCAATTATTCTGTTTATCATTTATCACTGCCTAGAATAATATTCATTCATTCATTTTGTATTTATCTGTGGTACTTGAATATTAATTTCATTATGGAGATATTACCAAAAGTCAGAACAAGCAGATTTCAGGTATATTTCCTGCTTCTTCACCCTAACAGATAATCCACCGGTATTTCTCACAAATTCTTGTGTGGAGATCTACATTATCAGTAACATATGTTACGTCAGATGAGTATAGACCTAAAAACTAGATAATTATAATTTTCAGAAAATAAAATATTTTAATATTTTTATTACACAAAATAAAAATATATTTTAAACATAACTATTTAATAATATTTTAACATTCTACCAGAAAAAATAAAATTCAATATTTCTTACACTGTAATTTGGACACAGATGGAAAAATGATAACTAAATGTTCTGGTTGATAACTTGGTTGGTACTCAAACTTTAAAAAAAGCTTTCTTCAGGAGTTATCAGAAACTTCTAATTACTCTCACCTCTGGTCTCTTTAATTGTTACTGTTCCTGATACTATATTTAGTAAAATACTATTAAATGTACGGATCAAACAAAGGTAAACAAAAAAATATAAAATTGAGAGTATGTCTGATTTTTAAATGTCTAATATCAGTTATCCCCTTGATATAATTTTTAAAACGTAATGACTTCCAGTAACAAACAAGTGGAAATTGAAATTCAAAATACGATGCTATTTGCCTTAGCATGCCCCCAAATAAAATATTAGACATACATCTAACAAACTATATACTACGTGTATGTGGAAAAACACTATAAGACTCTGATAAAGAGAAATCAAAGAAAAACCGATTAAATGGACCAATAATCTAAGTTTATGGCTAAGAAGATAATATTATCAAGATGTCAGTTATTACCAAATTGATCTGTAGATTCAAGGCAATCCCAATCAAAATCTCAGCAAGTTTTTCTTTTAATTTTATACATAATTTTAAATAATTGTGTACATGAAATTAAGTTTATGTAATTGAACATCAGAAAGCAAAGTTGTCACTATCTCCGCCACCCATGTGAATAATCGGTGGCTGTTTGGTATCACCGTTATTCCTGATTAAACTTATTTGCTACAGAGAAGCAATCATTTTCTTACACTTATTCATGCATAAGTACCTAACAGTAAAAATATGGCATGCCATTAGTACAGTGAAAAGAAACAATGTATTCAGGGTAACTGAGCAGCACAGTACCATCACCAGAATACCTCTATCAGCTGTTAAACAACAGCAACAAATGACAATGACAGGCTTTCAGTCTCCACCTGTGATGCTATGTTTTTATTAAACAGTTACTATACACTATGTTTTTTTTTTTTTTAGGCAAAGGGAAACATCAGAAGCAGTTGAGGGACCAGGAATTGGGTCCTCTAGCGATGAGGAGGCATTCTGCTGGATGGATTTTTTCAATGTTTCTTGCAGAGTCATCTGCCTCATTGACAATGATTTTTGTCTTAGAAGTCTCTCTTTGATTTTATAAACTGACTTGATTTCTTATTCTGTTATTAATGCAAGTTGCTCTAGTCCTTCAATAAAGCCCATCACACATTTATACCACATCATCTGTAGGCCCTTTTTCTGAAGCGTTGTCATCATCTTCATCATCACTATTGTAATAACCTTGATTCATAACCATTTTTGCTATTTTACCATTGGTCAGTGAATTAACAATTGGAGGCTCCTTATTGGTGTTAAAAACATCTTTAACATCCTCTTCTTCCAGCTTACTGAAACACTCTGAATGTATAGTCTTCATATAGACAAGGAGGTCAGGCATGTGTTTTTTCTCACTTGACATATGGAATCCTTCAATGTCACCACCTTGTTCATAATCCTCACTGAACTCATCAAAGCATTTGTCTGCTGCTTTGGGATCAGCAGACAATTTATCACCACAAATATTTTAAAATGTAATCCCATGCCTTTTCTTAAATTTCTGCAACCAGCCTGCTGAATATTCTCAGTTCCTATTCATTTTTAATTAATGGTGTTCAAGCTTTGCTTGTTTCAGGATCAGCATATCAGACAAGTGTTCCCTGTGATGCTAGTGGATCCACTCTTTCGATACATGATCGAGATCTTTGTTTTTAGCTTTATGCAGTGTTTTTTCTATTTTTCTTTAACTTTTGTTCATCTCTTTCAGCATATAACTTCAACAAGTTCTGTTTCTTCAGGTCACATATGGTGGTCATTCAAACACCCATACTTTTCTGTAAGATGTTTCACACTTGGATCACTATCTAGTTTCTCCAACAGCTTGACTTTCTGTGCTATAGATAAACATAAATGCCTCTCTTTTTTAATCACTATTATTCATAGAAGTCTCTGTAGATCTTTTTGACATTTTCAACAATATATTTACATCACATAGCAGAGAATAAGCAAAAAACCACAGTGAGTAATGCACGTGGTCTTGGCCCCATGTAGGGCATTGTGGGCAACCTTCTGTTGGTATGTCTGCCCTGTCCACATAACATTTCATTGCCCTTTATGGGTGTGCTTGCATGGGGGAGTCTGGGTGTGTGCAAGAAAAAAACACATCACAGCTGAAGAGAGTTTGAGGGTGTCTTTTTTACGTTTTCCCTTGGGGATCTGAAGAGTGTGTCCTGCTTCTGAGTTTTGACTACAACCCATCACATGAGGTCAGGTGTAGAACCTTTCACCTGCAGCATTACATTGGCACTCAGAGAGGTAAGGATTGTGGAGCATTTCGAATTGCAGATTTGCAGATAAATGACTTTCATTCAGGACAGATCTTTCGTCTCATGTGCTGTACATCCGCTGAATCAAGCACCTAAGGCAGGGCCTGCAAAACACAGTAGACACTAAATATTGATCCGGGAAATGAATGCATTGATGAGGCCGACCCTCCACTGGGTGGTGAGATCACACAGCCTCCCATTTAACACACACAGCTGTGGGGGCTGCAGGTGGAGCCAGGTCCCCAGACCCCAGGGGAGACCGAGTCAGGCAAGCTCCTGCTCTGCAAGTCCGCGGCGGTGTACCGAGCTGGCCACCTTCCACCACCCAAGCCAGATACTCTTCAGCAAGTTATTTTATGGATATTGACAAACTGATTCTAAAGATTTTATGGAAAGGGAAAGATGCAAAGTACAGTACAATGGAGAAGTAGAAGAATGAAGTTAGCAGACTGACACAATTCAATATAGTAGACTGACACTATCTAGATATAGTTCACTAATCTTTGACAAAAGAGCAAAGGTAATGCAATGAAACAAAGATAATCTTTTTAACAAGTAAAGCTGGACCAACTGAGTATTTCCCTCCAAAATATGTGAATCTCAGCTGTG
Organism: Cephalopachus bancanus; assembly: GCA_027257055.1. Lineage (NCBI taxonomy): Eukaryota > Metazoa > Chordata > Mammalia > Primates > Tarsiidae > Cephalopachus > Cephalopachus bancanus. The sequence goes on along the minus strand of JAPVLO010000108.1, from coordinate 15,783,405 downwards.
TGTGGTTGCACATTCCTGTAATCCCAGCATATTGAGAGGCCAAGATAGAAGGATTACTTGAGGTCAAAAGTTCAAGACCAATCTGGTTAACATAGGGAGACCCCATTTCTAAAAAAAAAAAAAACCAAAATAAATAAAAATAAAAAGGAATACTGACTTTATAACCCTCACAAAAATTAATTTAAAATGGATCATGCACCTAACAGTAAAACGCCAAGCTGCAAACTTCATAGAAGATTACATACAGGAAAACTTAAATGCCCTTGGTTGTGGTGATGACTTTTTAGAAATAACAAAGACATGATCCATAATAGAAATTGATAAAATGGACTTTATTTAAACGAAAATGTAAGAATTGCAAATAAAATTTTGAACAATAAAGACAATTTTTATTAAATAATGTATTTTATGCAATTTATGTAATGTAAATTTTTATATCAGTTGGGGCCTATTAACTTATGTAAAATTTAATATTAGATATACCCTTGCTCTTACACTTGCAGTTTGTTCTCTCTATTAGGTTACATGAATTCTTTTGGCTACAAATGAAAGTAATTAACATGTATGTTCAGGTGTCTTTTTTATAGAGTGATTTGAGTACTTTCTGGTATATTCCCAGAAGGAAGACTGCTGGGTCGTATGGAAGGTGGATATTTGGATCTTTCAGAAATAGCCACACTATTTTCCATAGAGCTTGTACTAGTTTACACACCCACCATCAGTGTAGAAGTGTTCCCTTTTCCCCACATCCTCTCCAGCCTCCGTTGTTTTTCAAGTTATTGATGATGCCTGTCCTAACTGGAGTTAGGTGGTATCTCAGTGTGGTTTTAATTTGTTTCTTTGACAATTAGTGAGACTGAGCATTTTTTCATGCATCTGTTGACTGCTTGCATGTCTTCTTTTGAGAAATGTCTGTTCATATCTTTTGTACATCCCCATTAGGGTTGTTTGTTTTCTTCTTTTCAGCATGTTTGAGTTCTTGGCAGATCTTGGATGTTAGGCCTTTGTCAGATTTATAGTTAACAAATATTTTTTGCCATTCTGTGGACTGTCTCCCCATTCTCTTGATGATTTCTTTTTCATTGTGGAAGCTTTTTGGTTTGATGAGGTCCAATTGTCTATCTTATGTTTTATGGCATTCCCTTCTGGAGAGTTGATCAGGAATTGATTGCCTATTCCAATTTCTGTAAGGGTGTTTTCTATGTTTTCTTCTAAGATTCTAATAGTTTGAGGTTTTACATTTAGGTCTTTGTTTCATTTAGAGTTCATTTTTTACAACATGAAATCAACTGTGATACCCCTCAAAAGTGGATTGGATAAAGAAAATGTAGTACAATTACATGATGAAAAATTATGTAGCCATAAAGAGAAACAAAATTATGAACTTCGCAGAAACTTGAATAGAATTAGAGTCTATAATACTCAGTGATTTATCACAGAAACAAAGATTTGAGTACTATATGTACTCACTCATAATACTATAATAACATTTACCATAATACTATAAGAAAGGGATTGGCAGTAGTGGGACACTGCCAGGGGAGACAGAGGGAGCACATAACATCAATAAGGGTAGCAAACTTTGCCTGTATGATGACCATTTATGTATCTAATCCTAAATTGTACCTCACATCTTTAAAATAAAAAAAATAAAGTAATTGCTTACATAAAAATATCTGCCATTTTTTTGTTTACTCCCTTTATTAACAGCATAAATCAGAGCTGCTTTTATTAAGAACACTTGTCCATGTGAAAATAATGTGTCTCTATAACGAAGTGATTTCATCTATGATTTAATTCAAATCATAAGGTGACGGACAAAAGAATGGACATGTTATATTTTTTAAAAAATTTATTTTACATATAGGGGATACACATGCCTGTATTTTATATGCACATTTCATGCAATGGGCCGGGGCGGGGGGAGAGATTGGGTTTTAGATGACCCTTTCCTAAAATAGTTAACATTTTACCTCATAGGCAATTACTCATTCCCATCCCAGACCTCCTCCCTTATAGGCATCCTCAGTCTATATTATTTTTATCTTTGTGACCATTTAGTCCTTGCATATAAAAAAAGAAAATGAGGTGTCTTGTCTTCTTTTTTTGAGTCAGTTCACTTAGGATGATAATCTCCAGTTCTATACATGCATCTGCAAAGGATCTGATTTCACTCTTTTTTATGACTACAAAATATTCCATGGTAAATATATACCGCATTTTCTTTATACAGTCAATCACTAGTGGCCATTTAGGTTGATTCCATAATTTTGTTTTTGTGAATATTGCTACAGTGAGTGTATGAGTATAGGTGTCTTTTTTATGTACATATTTCTTTTCCTTTGGGCAGATTCCTAGCAGTGGGATTCCTAGGTAGAATGATAATTCAATTTTTAGTTCTTTGACAAATCTGCATACTCCATAGGTGTAGATTGTTTATAATTTTTGTGATTGTTTACAATCTAAACAACACTGAAGAAATATTCCCTTTTTACTGCAACCATATCAGCATGTGTTGTTCTTTGACTTTCTGATAATGGCCATTCTGAATGGTGTGAGGTAATATCTCATTGTGGTCTTAATTTGCATTTCTCTGATAATTAGTGATGTCAAGCATTTTTTCTTGTTTGTTGATCTCTTGTGTGAGAAGTTGCTATTCATATCCTATGTCCACTTTTGGATTGGATAATTTGTATTTTTCATGTTGAGTTGTTTGAGTTCTTTGTAAATTATATTATTAGCCCTTTCTCTGAAATTTGATTTGCATATATTGTCTCCCATTCAGTAGGTTTTCAGTTAGTTCAGTTGATTATTTCTTTTGCTGTGCAGATGCTTTTTATTTTTATTTTTATTTTATTTTTTATGCTTGTTTTCTTTTTTTAATCAATATTTTTTATTTTGATATTGTGGGGTACAATTAAGGGTTAGGTATACAAATATGCTTCGTTCAGGCACCCTTGTTGATAAGGGGTGTCACCCCATCCCCAGACAGATATTGACTACCATTAATCCCACCTCCCATCCCCTCCTTCCCCCCTCCATTTCCCCCACTGTCAATCCTTTTCTTATAGTATTATCTTAGATGTTCAAGGTCCACTATATGAGTGAGAACATGTGACACTGAGATCTATGTTTCTGTGAGAGGTCTCTCAATATTATAGACTCAAGTTCCATCCAGGTTGCTGTGAAATTCATGATTTTGTTCTTTTTTATGGCTGCATAGTATTCCATTGTGAATATGTACCACTTTTTATTTTTATTAAGTCGAATTTGTCTATTTTTGTTTCTGTTGCAATTGCTTTTGGAATATTGTTGGGAGCCAGCCACGGAGGCCCACTGAACATTAGGGATCAGGAAGGGCCGTTGACCCCGAGACCACTAGGATGCATTTGGGAGCTATTGTCCCCATTTCCTCCCCCTTTCTACTCAGCACTAACCAGAATAAGCTCCTGTGAGCTCAAAACATAAAAACCCTGAGACCGGGACGAACACAAGCTAACTTTAGAAGCTCATTGCTCCCATTCTTCCACAAACTGCAGTTTTGGCTTTCACACAACTTATAATTCAAACTTGGGTCACATCTAAGAGCCTTAGTATTGGTCACAGGCTTCTGGGTCATGATCTTAGGATTTATTGAAGTTGAATAAATGGATTAAGGTTTCATCAATTAGGTTATGGGATTATACCTGAAAGAGCATCTGGTGGGTGTGGAACGCCCCTCACACACCTGACTGTGTATTTGTAATTCCCATTAAATGGCTTCTGCACTAGACTGAAGTCCAGTCTCTTTCTTTCTCTCTCTCTCTCTTTCTCTCTTTCTTCTTCCCCCCAATTTCCGATGCCTTCTCCACCTTTGGGGTACCCTGAACCTGGCTGGAGCTGGTCTCCCGCAGAATATTTGTTACAAATTCTTTGCCTAGACCAATATCCAGAAGAGTATTTCCTAGGTTTTCTTTTCTTTTTTCTTTTTTTTTTTTTTGAGTTGGAGTCTTACTCTGTCACCCAGACTGGAATGCCGTGGCTGCTCCCGGCCACTGCAGCCTCAACCTGCTGGGCTCCAGCAATCCTTCCACCTCAGCCTTCCAAGTAGCTGGAACTACAGGCATGCACTACCATGCCAGCTAATTTTTTTTTTAATTTATTGTAGAGATGAATTCTCACCAAGTTGCCCAGGCGGGTCTCGAATCCACGGGATCAGGCAATCCACTCACCTCAGCCTCCCAAGGCACGGGATTACAGGTTGAGCCTAGGTTTTCATATAGGATTTTTATAATTTTAGGTGTAATATTTGTCTTTTATCCATCTTGAGTAAATTTATGTATATAGTGAGACATAGGGGTTCAGTTTCATTCTTCTGCATATGGCTAACCAATTTTCCCAGCACAATTTATTGAATAAGGTGTTTTTGCTCCATTGTTTATTTTTGTTAGCTTTGTCCAAGATCAGTCGGTTACTGGAGTATAGTTTTATTTCTGGATTCTCTATCTGTTCCATTGATCTGTCTATTTTTGTACTAGTACCATGATGTTTCAGTTACTATAGCTTTATAATGTGAAATTTTCCTCCAAAATGGTGGATTAGAGACTTTCAAGTGTGCCTCACTCATCAGAACATTGTGAAAGACTGTGGAAAGATCAACATGGTGCATCCCAAATCAATAAGGAAAAATGGATATTCATCAGAATGACAAAGGACACCCCAGATCTCCAAGAGGAGACGACAGGCAAACAGTTTTTTGCAGGAAAAAAATGTGACCCCGGAACATGGGACTGAACTGAAACTCCCTTCTGAGACATACCTTCCAATCAGGGATCTGCTTATTCAGGGCACAGAAGAATACTTTGTGTCTCCAGGGCCCAGGAGCTGTCTCAGGGGAAGGCCAAGAGTTGGTGAGAGAGAAAGACACCCAGAATAGCCATAAGATTTCTCCCAAATCCGGATTGGTGATGAAGACATTTTAAAGCAGCGTGCATTTTCTCAGCAACAATGGCCCCTGTAGGCACCTTGGTTTATGTCTAGAGTTAAGACTGCTCACTTTGGAATCCTCATCCCAAAGGGATGGGGTCCTCCCATACCCGGAGCAGGGTGGCAACTTGAAGATCACACCTGGGTTTGGAACTGAACCTGGGATTGGTTCATCCCAGCTTGCATATGGGAGCAGTGGGGAACAGCCTAAAGCCACATTTCCTTTAGGAGAGACAGACTGCCAGGGTCAGATCTTCAACCCAGAATCAGTTTCTGAATGTGACTGCAAAAGCACCACACTTTGACTCACCCATGTGGACAGTTTCAGCAAGGGGCCCCAGCAATACCCAGGAACACCCAGAATAACAGCCTAAACAACAGGAACCTAGCTTGGGGCTCCCACTCCCATACTCTGGAACCTGCATCCCGAGCAGAAGAATTGCTGTGGTCACAATTTCTCATGAACAACAGGTCCTGCAGCCAACAACAGTTTTACAACCTGGGACTCTTCAGTGAGCACCATTGTTCAAAACTCCAGGCTCCTTCCCAGATGAACTGGTATATCATACTCTAGAAGTACTGAAGAAAAGGAGGACCCCTGGGAAAGCCGTGTAAGTAGCAGGAGGGACCTCGAGGGACCTCACTCCTCGGCACTTGAATCAGCAGACGAGCAGCAGGAGAGTTCCTGATCTCATGGTTTCTTTCAGATAGTGAGGCCTGAAGCCATGGTCACTCCCATGACCTGAGAGCTTCAGGTGTCTTTGAAGGTCACCATAGCTATCCCCTCAAATGTGTGGGAAAGCGCACCCTCAGTACCAAAGATTACGTGGTTCCCATTTTTACACACACAGATTAGTAACCTAAGCTGTCCCACCCTTCTTGTGCAGTGATCCATGTGCACTAAGACTCCAGTGCTCCACGCCCTAACTTACTCAATCACCTGGAGTAGGAGATAGTCACTTCTTTCCCCTGGGAGTAGAGTCCTTGGTGCTGTGCTGCTTTCTCTGCTCAATGCCCAGTCATATGCCCAGGTTCCTGGAGCTCCCACTCCTCATTCTGTGCAAATAACTTGAGGCAATTTTATGACTTTGCTGAGCATCTTTCTTTCTCACCAATTCTTGGCCTTCCCCTGAGACAGCTCCTGGGGCATGGAGAAACGGTGTTCTTCTGTGGCCTGAATAATCAGATCTCTGAATGGAAGGTATGTCTTAGAGGATTGTTTTTCAGTCCTGCCCCATGTTCTGGGGACACATCACCAAAACACATTTTAGGTACTCACAGGCTGCACACCAGACACCCCTTCAGAGTGGTGCCTGTGCCTGACTTGGTGAACCTACCTGGTTTTGCCCCACCCGTCTTGGTTCTCCCTTCCCAAGGCTGAACTGGCAGCACAGACCACAGTGCACCTTGCAGAGGAACTCACTGTTAAAACAACAGATCACTTCTTCCAATAAATAAGGATTGAGTAAATACCCATTCACATTAACAGTAACCTGCTCTTACACAAAGGTGCCACCTGCTGGCCTGGACATTGAATGACACATCACGATAGGTAATTTGTTGACATCAACATGCACCCACTGAGGAGCAAGTTAAGCCTTCCAAGACCCTTGCCACCCTAGCCTCACGGGAGGCAGTGGGCCAGCCCACACAATCACTACACTGCTATTACAATCAACAACTGGAAAAGCCTGCGTTTACAGGTTATCTATATCAAAAGAATTCATATTGATGAGCTGCGGAAGTCCATCTAGATAAGAAAGTATCAGCCAGGTGCGGTGGCTTACACCTGTAATCCCAGCACTTTGGAAGGTGGAGGTGAGAGGATTGCCTGATTCCAGATGTTCGAGACTAGCCTGGGCAACTTGGAGAGATCTCGTCTCTACAATAATTTGAAAAATTAGCTGGATGTGGTGGTGCACACCTGTAAGGCTTAGGCAGAAAGATTGCCTGAATCCAGTTGGTTGAGGCTGTGGTGGCCATGAGTGTGCTACCGCACTCCAGCCTGGGTGACAGAGACTCCAACTTAAAAAAAAAGACAGAAACAGATAAAAAAAATCTGAAAGCATGATAAAACAGAATATTGCTGTTCACCAATTCTTCAACAACAGAACCTAACCACAATGAAATCTCCAAAATGTCAGATAAGGATTCAGAATATTTATTATAATGAATCTCAGTGAGCTGTCATATAAAGCTAACAAACAACACAAAGAAATCTGCAAAATAATTCAAGAGGTGATATGAGAGGTTTCAACATTTTAAAAAATACCAAATTAAGTGCAATACTCAATGGAGGAGATAAAGAAAAACACAATACAAAACTACAGAAGTAGGTTAGAATAATAAGAAGAAAGAATTTCAGAGATGGAAGGCAAGTTCTTTGAAATAACCTATTTAGGCAGAAATACAGAAAAATGAATCATAAAGAATGAGCGAAGTTTACAAGAAATACAGGACTATGTTTTTGACCAAACCTATGATCCATAGACATTGAGAGGGGAAAGAAGTAAAAGCAAAAAGTATGGAAAATATATTAAATAAAATAATGCAAGAAAACTTCTTTGGTCTTGAGAGAAATCTAGACATCCAGATACAAGAAAGCCAAAGGACTCTTGCAATATACATCATAAGTGGAACTTCACCAAGCCCTCCTTGCTAGAACTTCCAGTACAATGTTGAATATGAGTGGTCGGAGTAGACATCCTTGTTTAGTTTCTGTTCAGAGGGGGATTTTTTTCAGCTTTTCTTGGTTCATTATGATGCTGGCTGTGGGTTTTTCATATATGGCTTTTATTACTTTAATATATGTTCCTGTGATGCCTAGTTTTTTGAGGGTTTTTATCATGAAGGAATGCTGGATTTTGTCATATGTTGTCTGCATCTATTAAGATATATGATTTTTATTTTTGCTTCTCTTTGTATGGTGGATCACAATGATTGATTTGTGGATATTAAACCATGCTTGCATTCCTGGAATAAAACCCCCTTGTCAGGATGTATAAGCTTCTTGATATGCTGTTGAATTCAGTTTGTTAGTATTTTATTAAGAATCTTAGCCTCAATATTTATCAGGGACATAAGCTTGTGGTTTTCTTTTGTTGATGTGTCCTTGCCTGATTTTGGTCTCAGTGTGATACTGATTTTATAGAACGAGTTAGAGAGGAGTAACTTCTCAATTTTCTGGAAGTTTCAGAAGAATTGGTACCAGCTCTTCTTTTTACAAGTAATAAAATTCAGTTGTGAATCTGTCTGGCTCTGGGATTTATTTTGTTGTGGATTTTTTTAATACTTTTTCCATTTTATTGCTTTTTATTGGTCTTTTAAGCTTATTTATTCCTGGTTCAGTCTTGGGAGATTGTATGTTTCCAGGAATTTTTCCATTTCCTCTAGGTTCTCATGTTTGTTGCCATAGAGGTGCTCATATTAGTCCCTCATTAACTTTTGTATTTCTGTGGTATGGATTATTATGTCACATCTGTCATTTTTTATTGAATTTGGGATTTCTCCTTTTATCTTGGTTAGTCTAGCTAGCAGTCTATCAATTTTGTCTGTTCTTTCAAAGAACTGACTTTTTGATTCATTGATCCCTTGTATTAATTTTTGACCTCAATCTCATTTAGTTCTGCTCTGATCTTCTGATCTTCTTTATTTCTTTTCTTTTGCTATCTTTAGGTTTAGATTGCTCTTGAATTTCTTGTTACTTGAAGTGCAAAGTTAAACTGCTAATGTCTATATTTTTTATGTAGTCACTTAGTGCTATAAATTTTCCTTTCAGAATTGCTTTTGCTGTGTCCCAGAGATTTTGAATATGTTGTATCATTATTTTCATGTGTTTCAACACTTTTTAAAAATGTCTGCCTTAATTTCATTGCTCATTCAAGGATCATTCAAGAATAAGTTGTTCAGTGTACCTATAGTGGTGTAAATTTGGGAGCTCCTCTTAGTTTTAATCTCTAATTTTATTCCACGGTGGTTTGAGAAGATGTTTAGTGAAATTTTGAAGTTTTGAAATTTATTGAGACTTGCTTTATGGGCAAGCATATGTTCTATTTTGGAGAAGATTATGTGCAGATATGATAATAATTAATAATCTACCATTGTTGTGTGAAAAATTTTGTAGATATCTGTTAGGCACATTTGGTCTATAGTTCAGTTTAATTACAGTGTTTCTTTGTTAATTTTCTGCTTCAATGATCAGTCTAGTGATGTAAGTGGAGTGTTGAAGTCACCCACAATTATAGTATTTCTATTGATTTTTTTCCTAAGGTCAAGTAGTTTTTTCTTCATGAATTTGGGTATGGTGCAGATATGTTTAAGATAGCGAAACTTTCTTGTTGGATTGTATCATCGATCATTATCAATGCCTTTCTTTGTCTTATTTTACTGTATTTAGTTGAAAGTTTGAGCTATCTGAGAATGACCACTTCTGCTCATTTTTGTTGTCCGTTCACCTGTTATATCTTTTTCTACCAATTTGCTTTGAATCTGTGTCTGTCTTTGAGCAGTGAGGTGGGTCTCTTGCAGGAAGCAGATAATTGGGTCTTGTTTTTTATTATTTTTATTAAAAAAATTTTTAAATCTAGTTTGTCATTCTGATTCCTTTTTTTTTTTTTTTGAGTTGCAGTGGCAAACTCACGACCACCCCAGCATCGACCCTTCTGGGTTCAGGTGATCCTTCTGCCTCAGTCTTCCAAGTAGCCAGAACTACAGGCATGCGCTACTATGCTCGGCTAAATTCTTGATTTATTGTAGAGGTAAGGTCGCACCAAGTTGACCAAGCTGTTCTTGAACCCGTCAGTTCAGGCAACCCCCTCACCTTGGCCTCTGAAAGTGCTGGCATTCTGATTCTTTTAAATGGAACTTTTAGACTATTTACCTTCAGGGTTAATATTGATATATGGGGTTAAAAAAAATTCCGGCTATATATAGTACTGTAAGCTAGCTGTCTTGGGAATTCATATGCGTATTTGTTTTATAGGCTCTGTGAGGTTTGAACTTAAGCAAACTTCTATAATAGTGAGTGTCGCTTTGTTTCCAAGAGTTGAATTCTTTTGAGCATCTCTTATAGAGCCAATTTAGTACTGACAAAATTTTTTTAGTGCTTGTTTATTAGGAAAGATCTTTATTTCTCTTTTGTGTCTGAAGCTCAGTTTGAATGGATATACCATTGTTGGTTGACTTTTAAAAAAAATTTTTTAGGAGGTTAAAAATAAGATACAAAAATTGAAACCACAAATAGTGCCACACTTTTAGCTACAAAAATAAATTTGGTTAAAACATCATAATGACACTGATAATTTTTGGGCATCATTACAATTCTTATGATTTGTACTAAAAAAAGTAAAAAAGTTGCCAAGGCAAAAACATGTTTGTGCTGACTACACAATTTGATGTCAAATTGTGACTATTACAATGGTGAAATAATGGGTGATAATTTTTTAAAAATTATCTTATTGTTGATTTTTGGGTGGTAAACGTTATTTAGAAGAAAAACAAGTGTATGTCTTATAAGCACCCATTCTCTTCTGGCTATAGGATTTCTGTCAAGAAATCTGTTAGTCTAATGTTCATTCCTTTGTAAGTAATTTGGTGATTCTTTCTACCTACCTTTAGCATATCTTCTTTTATGTTGACTTTGGAGAATTTAACAACAATATGCCTCAGTGAGGTTCTTCGTGTGCTAGATCTTGCAGGAATCTTTTGGACTTCTTTTATGTGAATGTCTACATCTCTCTCAAGACTAGGGAAGTTTTCTTGTTTTATTTTCTCAAATATATTTCCATACTTTTTACTTTAAATTATTATCCCTGGGGATGTCTACGATTTATAGGTTTGGTTACTTTACATAATCTTGTATTTCTCAGAGGCTTCACTCATTCTTCCAAATTCTATTTATTTATTTATTTATAAAATTTGACTGGATTAATTTGAAGGACCTGTCCTTCATCTCTGAGATTCTTTCTTCCACTTAGTTGGGCCTACAGCTAAAGTTTTTTTTGTTTTTTTTTTTTTGAGTTGGAGTCTCACTCTGTCGCCCAGACTGGAGTGCAGCGGCCGGTAGCCGGAATTACAGGCATGCGCTACCACGCCCGGCTGATTTTTTGATTTATTGTAGAGATGAGGTATTGCTGCCCAGGCGGGTCTCAAACCCGCGGGCTCAGGCAATCCACTCACCTCAGCCTCCCAAAGGCGCAGGATTACAGGCTGAGCCACCGAGCCCGGCCAGCTAAAGTTTTGTACTGTGTTTTGTATCTCCATCATTTACTTTTTAGCTTAGCTTAGCTTTTTTTTTTTTCCTATTGACAATGTCTCCTTTTACCTCCTGAAATTTTCTGTTAATTTCTTGGTATCAGTTGTTAGCTTTATCTTACATCTTGTTGAGCTTCTTTCTAGTCAATATTCTGAATTCCTTATCTGATATTTCATGAATTTTATTTTGTTTTGGGTCTATTGTTGAAGAGTTGTTGTGGCATTTGGAGGGTAAAACTCTGATTTTTTTGTACTTTGAGAACTTATTTCCTTATTTTTTGTTTTTTTGTTTGTTTGTTTTTCCTCATCTAGATGAACTAACACAGTTAATCCGTATGAGTTTCCTCTGATATACATAGCCTGCATTTATAGGTTAGACTTAGTGTGGTTGTGGGATGGCTTGTTGCCTCCTCTGGGGCTGGAATTTTAGAGGTATGAGGAGGCTTATCTTGCTTCTTGGTAGTATGTGCTGGTGTCAGCAAATTACCTGTTGTGTTGTTTCATTCATGCTCCTGACCAGCATTTGGTGCCTCTAGGTAAGAACTATCTGCTGTTGATGTGGATGAGAATTTTCTTGATCCTTATTTTCTGGAAGAAACACTTTGTTGTCTCAGCAGTGAGTCCATCTGTGGAGTGCACTGTGGTCTCAGCTTCCATTTCAGCTCTGGGGAGGGGAGAATCAAAATGGGCAGAACCAAACCAGGCAGGCTCGCACATAGATCCCCCCTGTCAGGTTCAGTCACCCACTCTGAGGTGGGGTCTGGTGTGCTGCCTCCAAGAGCCTAGAAGTGTGCCTCTGTGAGATGTCAGGGGAGTCCTACTGTTGCAAGTTTTTTGTGCAGAAAGAAGGCAGCTTAAACTCCTAGGCTAGAAGAGTGGGCGCTCTAGGTATATGAGGCTGTATCTGGGAATTGATAAGAGAGAATACCAAAGCACCAAAGACTCTACCTCCGGGTGGAGCAGGGGTTCAGCCTCCTAATTCAGGTCATTGAATGTGTTTGGGATTGGAGCACAGAGGACTTTGCTGCACAAGAATTGCTGCACAGGAAGGATGGGGTAGCTTTGGCTACTAATCTGTGTGTGTAGAAATGGGGCCACCTGATAACTTGGTATTGGAAGAACAGACTTCCAGACAGTCTATATGGGCAGGTTGTGTCCCTCCACTCCTGTAATAATACATGCAGCCTAATTTGGGGTCACAGAGTGACTCTGGCTCAGTCTTTACTATCTAAAGAGAAACCACAGGCTCAAAAACTCTCCTACCTCTCAAGCTGATGATTCAAGTTTAAAGAAGTGCGGTCTCTCCTGCTGGACATCTGGCACATAGACAGCTTTCCCCAGATGTGCATACTACCCTAACTGGTCTGTCTGGAAGGGAGACTACGGCTCTTAGGATTCATGCCCGTTGAACAATTCCAGGTTGCAAAATTTATTTTGGTCATAAGATCCGCTGTTTACAGCTACGTAAATTCTCCTTTGCTCAGGCTCCAGGCCCAAAGCATGGGAATGGGGGCTTTCTGCTAGGTTTCTGTCATTTAGGCTGCTGCTATTCTGGATGTTCCTCAGTGTTGCTGATGCCCCTTGCCACAACTCCTCTGAAGGAAGGAACTGAGTGGGGTACCCAGTCAGTGACTGATTCTGGGTTACAGATCTGACCCTGGCTGCAAAATTGTCTTCCCAACAAGGGAACATGGCTTTGGCAGATCCCCTGCTGTTCTCAACCTGCTACTGAGATGAGTCCAAACCCCGGGGCAATCTCCCTCTTCCCTTTCTTGCTATCACTGTAGGGGGACCCTCCCCTGCTCCAAAGCAAGCTGTCTTGTCTGTGGGTGGCTAAATACCTGCAGCAGTCACTATTGCCAAGATTTTGCCCCAGATCAAAAATGATGTTGTCCTCACTGATCAAGATTTGAGAGAATACTTATGGTGCTGCTGGGTGTCTTTCCTTCTCACTAACTCTCAGCCTTCCCCTGAAACAGCCCAGGATTCTGGAGAAACAGAGTATTCTTCTGTGGCTTAAGTTCAGCAGATTCCCTATTGGAAGATATATCTCAAAGGGGAGTACTCGGTTCCATTCTGTGTTCTAAGGTCACACTCACTTTTTTTGCTGCAGAGTGTCTTTGTGGAGGTTACCACCCACCTTCTCTTCCATGAGACCTGGAGTTCCTTTGCTGTTCTCATGAATATCCATTTTTCTTTGATTTTGGGTTCACTATGTTGATCTTTCCATACTATTTCATGATGTTCAGACAGGTGAGGCATGCTGAAAACTTCTAATCTGATATTTTAGAGGAAAAAATACTTTCATTATATTTTTATAATTTTTAAGTGCATTGCCTGTTTGAGATTGGTTCTGAATAGTAAACAAAAACTATGATTGTTCATTTGCAAAGTTTTCAAACTCACAAGGGATATAAACCAATAACAGGAACTTTAATATGATCAAAGTATATTATAATAGAGTATAAACATAGAAACATAAGACTTCAGAAGAGTTTATTTTGATTTGAGAAAATTACACAATATTGCCTGAATAACATTGAAAGATAGGACATCATTTCAGCTGAAAGGTATGGAGTTGATTAATGTTCCAGTCTAAATAACAAAAGTGAGAAAGGATGAATGCAATAGTTTAAGTGATGTACAAGAAATGACATGTCATTTGAGGAGTGTAGCCGGGGCAGAATATCATGTAGAAAAACACTGGATGGTAGAAATTAAGATATTTAGATTTGATTCAACAGACAATATAATCACTTCTTGTGATCAAGTGAGTAAAACATTTATACATTTAGTCTAAAAAGCTTTATCTGGATAAGAAAAATGGAAAGAGAAACAAGACAATGAGAGACAACTAAACTAGTTAAGAGGCTATTCAATAGCTTAAGGATGAGCTAACATAGATTTCAACCACACTTATATTAACTTGAAATATCTTGCTTGCAGTACTGACAAATGTCTTGAAAGCTACTAGACTAAATTTAGAATGAAGTTGCTCTGAGTTGTTTCCTATTTTAAAGTAGAGGTCAAACACAATAGCACATAAACAGAACACTGCCTGCAGTTATTTTGCATGGTTTGCATACAGTCCAAAAAATTGAGTACTTCACAATAATGATGATCTTTCTATTTCATGAAGCCATCAGTGTTCTATTGTTCTGTTTGTGCCCAGATTTTGATATTTATTTATTCAGTGAAATTTGTTTTGACTAATTTAAAATGGAACCATTTTCAACTATGTCCTCATACCTTGCTGCATATTTTAAATTATAATCTTTTAAATGTTTTAACTAATTATTGTCTCGGAAGAAAACACAAAATATATTATAGGGTATATCTTGCTCAATTTTTATTTTTTCTTTGCACTTATCTTATATTGAGTATTATAATGTATTTATTAAAAATTTCACTGTTTGTATTCTCTTTCCCCAATACATACTACTAGATAAACTCCACAGTGGGAAGAATCTTTATTTTGTTCCCTGGTTTATAGTGCTCAAAATTTTGCCTGCCACAGAAAAACTTCAATATACATTCATTAAATGCAGCTAATATATTAATAACAACAAATGCTAATATGGTATTTGTTATTCTTATAAATAGCTTTTAGTACATAAAAGTATTTATACCATAAGAGTCAAAACCTTGTGAGATGAGTATTGACACTACCTTAAGTTACCGTATGTAGGGTTGGACTCAAAGTCAACTAAATTACTTATCTCTGACTATAATGTTCTTGTTTCTGTTTCAAATTTAGTACAAAATATTTGAAAAGTGAATGACGTTTTTCACACCACAAAAGATATTTCAGATTTTGATCCACTTATCATCTATAAACCTTATAATCTATAAAATATAATGTCAAATGTGATGAGTGGATAGACATTGCACATTGTATTTTCTTTCATCTAATTTTGGTGAGAGATAATATTTTCACCATTAGTTCACATTAACTATTTTTTGAATATGCTAAATACCGATACGTTGTATCAGGAATTAAATAACCAAGAAATAGATTATATACTTTACAAGTAAGAAAAAAGCAACTTAATACTGAGCAGAATTAAAAACAATCAATAAAAAGCCACAGCAATGTGCTTCAAGAATTAAGAGGACTGAATGAACACACGCTTATAAACATACATTCTCAGTTTTCACTTTTCATGAAGTTATTTTATTGTCATTATAATTTAATTTAAAGAGTGTATTGAGATAGATACAGGTGGGATTATTTTGCATTCATGAGGCAACCATGTCAACTCACATGCCCTAGGCTATCAATTGGCTGCTTGTTCATTAGGGTAGCAAAGGTGAAAATATTATTCATAGCTTTATAATTGGCAGAGGTCCTGTTGAAACTGTCTGAGATCTTTGAAGTATACTATTACTGCCAAAGACTCCTAGAGAATTCTAAGGCCATACTGATTTTTTTTTTTTTGACTTGGATAAACATTGGGTTTATTATTAAGATCAGAACTTGTGGAAGTTTTAAAATAGCAATATTTATATTTACTTTAGACATTTAGAAATAAAAACTGTCCCATGCAATTTTGGAAAATTATTATCCCACTTATAAATTACTTTAATTATTTGAAATGTAAGAGAGGACATATATACATATGTATATATATTTTAACTCCCACAAAAAGTAGAATAATTTGTTTTTCTTTTTTCAATTATGTATCAATTTTTTTTTCTTTTTTGAGTCAGAGTCTCACTCTGTTGCACGGGGGGGGGTGTAGTAGCATGCTTGTGGCCACCACAGCCTCGACCCGCTGGGCTCAGGTGATCCCTCTGCCTCAGCCTTCCAAGTAGCTGGAACTACAGACACAAGCCACCATGCCCAGCTATTTTTTTATTTATTGCCGAGATGAGGTTTCTCCCAGTTGCCCATGCTGGTCTCGAACCTGTGGGCTCAGGCAATACACTCACCTCAGCCTTCCAAAGTGCTGGGATTACAATGCCTGGCCCTCAATTATTCTTAATATAAGATGTTCTCTTTCAATGCATAAACTTTTATTTTCACCTTTCTTGTGTCATCTCTGTTCTTGCATGTCTGATTTATGATCTTCTTTCATTATAGTGATATCTTCATCCTTTAAAATGCATTTTATAATATTTAATTATAATTTTCCTTTGCCTTAAAACAGTATTTTTCTGGAGAATGTTTAATTTTCTTTTCTACTAATAAGTTGTCATCATTGTAACCCCTTTTCTTGTTAGAGTGCAAATGTTCTCAGGTGGGATAACTCTTTTTAAAAATTATTTATTATTTTATAATGGTTCCTTAGCTCAGAAAAACAGAATTATTATATAGTCCAGCGATTCCACTTCTGGATATATACTCTAAAGATTTGAAAGCAGGGAATCAAGGAGATATTTCATAGAAATATCCATAGCACCATTTTTCACAGCATCCAATAGGTAGAAACAAATAATCACTACTGAAGGATAAATGAATAAACACAATGCCTTATATATGTACAATAGGATATTTCTCTGTCATTAAAAGGAAAAAAAATCTAGTATATCCTACAACATAGATGAACCTTGAAGAAATTATGATTAGTAAAATAAACCAGACACAAAATGAGAAGTATTATGCGATTTTATTTATATGAGCAAACCAGAGTAGTTAAATTCATAGATTCAGAAATTGCAGGATCTGGGGGGAGTAATTGGACATTTTTGTCTGATGCGTATAGGGTTTCAGTTTGAAAAGATGAAAAATTTCTGAAGATGAGTGATGGTGATAGTTGTACAACAGTGTAAATGTACTTAATGCCACAGAGCTGTACTCTTAAATATGATTAAAATGTTAAACTTATATTGTGTATATTTATTATGATAAAGTAATCATTTATCATTAAATTATTTTCATTTTTTATACAAAATATTTATTCGGTAGAAAAAGTGATGAGAGAAAGGGCTAAGTAGTTTTCTAGGGTAATTGATTTATTTTAATTATTTTTTGTTAAGAATTGTTTTAGATTTAGAGAACAGTTGCCTGAGTAGTTCAGTGAGTTCTCATATACTCCATCCCAGATTCCCCTATTATTAATGTTTTATATTAGCATGGTACATTCATTATGATAAATAAACTCTTGTTGATACATTGTGACAAACCAAAGTTCATGCTTTATTTAACTTTTCTTACTTTTTATCCTTTTCCATGTAAAATTATTGAAAATTTTCTACATAAAAGATTTGTCTGTTCTTCCTCATTTATTTATTTAAGTTGTTTGCTTTAGCATGGACTCCTGCATATTTATTTTATAATTTGGTTATTAAAGTACTCCATTATTTAATTTTTTGCTCAAAAATTCCAGTTTTCCCTGACAGTTCTTTGACTTGTTTCCAATGTCACTTTGATATACCCTAATCATTGTGACATTGTGGTTTCTTTCTTTCTTTCTTTTGACATTATTGTGTTGTCAAAATGTGCAGGACAAGTCAGGATTAGGTACAAGATTAGTTTACAAGCTGGTGAAGTTAGTCTTCCTTCTGAACCTCACTTCACCTGGTTTAGGATCCAGTAGGTACTCTTAGTAAGGTTATGTATCCCCCACCTTCCCTCCCCTGGCAGTGTCCCGGTTCTGCTCTCCCCATCCTTCTAGTATTGTGATAAATATTCAGGACTCACTTATAAGTGAGAACAAGCGGAATTCAGTTCTTTGTTTTTGTGATAGATAACTGAATAAAATAGACTCTAAATCCATCCCAAGTTGCTGAGAAGTCCATAATTTTGTCCTTTTTGGCTGTGTATTACTTCATTGTGTATATGTCTTGCATTTTCTTTTAAGAACTTTCTTACTTTCTGACACTATGCTCCAGGCTTGCCTTGTATTTTCTTTGCATAAGCCCTGGTAACAGCAATTTATCAAAGAGCTTTGGTTATTTTTTATAGAAAAAGGCTAAAAGAAATAAATATCTGGGTACTGAGATTGCTCGTTGCTACTAGGATTTGTTGCACCTAGGCCCTCACAACTAACAGAGTTAGATAATATATTTGTGCTTACTAAATTGTGTATAGATATATAACCATTGTCTTTATAGGTATACATCTGTATCTTTATTAAGTAAAACATGAAGTTTTATGCTGTAGTATCCAACTCTCATCCAGCACTACATTATTCTAGCCAATATTCTTCCTTGTCAATAATCTCACACTCCAACAATGAGAAACTTGGCAATCAACACACATCACCATGCATTGAATTGTACATTTGCAGTATATTCATATAGTTATTTCAGAATTCCTAACCCACATTCTTGTGAGAAATAATTTTACACACTATAATTCTTATATGCACTTTCTGTTGCCTTGAATCTTATACCAGCACCTCTTTATCTACCCACTTCAGTTAGGTTTCTTTTTTTCAGTTTTATTTATTTATTTATTTATTTTTGAGTTGGAGTCTCACTCTGTCACCCAGACTGGAGTGCAGTGGCCGCTCCCGGCCACCACAGCCTCGACCTGCTGGGCTCCGGCGATCCTTCCGCCTCAGCCTTCCAAGTAACCGGAATTACAGGCATGCGCTACCACGCCCGGCTGATTTTTTTATTTATTGTAGAGATGAGGTCTCGCTGCCCAGGCGGGTCTCGAACCCGCGGGCTCAGGCAATCCACTCACCTCAGCCTCCCAAAGGCGCGGGACTACAGGCTGAGCCACTGAGCCCAGCTTTTTCTTCAGTTTTATTAAAGCATGATGACAAGTAAAAGCTTTATATAAATAAGATGCAAAGCTTGATAATTTGGCATACCCATGTATTGAAAAATAATAACCAAAATGAAGTATTCATCACCTCACCTAGGTACCAGTTTATTTTCTTTCTTGTTGAGAACACTTGCCACTTGTTACATCTTAGAAACTTTTGAATATAAAATACAGCATTGTTAACTACATTCACATTATAGTACATTAGCTATCCTGAACTTATTCATCTTGCATAACTGAGATTTTATACCTTTTGCAAATGTCTTCTCATTTACCCTTTTCCCCAAACCTCAGTAGCAGTTTTTGACACTGTTAGGTTTTTTCCCTACTGTCTATATTTCATCCTGAAATCTTTCAAACTTCTAAATGATTTTAATTACATTGCACATGTTAAGATTTGCTCCTTGTGCTGTAAAGTTCATATGAACTTTAATAAAGTCATAGTGTTATGTAATCACCTTTAAGTATAATACAAACTAGTCCCACTTCTGTAAGCAATCCCCCATGCCTAGGTATTCAAACCCACTGTTCCCTTTTCCAAACCCATGGCAACCACTGATAGGCTTACTGTCTCTACAATTTGGTTTTTTCCAGAATATCATATAAATGTAATCATGCAGTAGCTTTTTTATATATTTTTTTCACTAACCAATATGTATGTAGAATTACACATTTTTACCTGGCATGATACCTCATACCTCATTTTCATTGCTGACTAGTACTCTGTTGTATTGATGTACCATGGTGTGTGTTTCCATTCACCTACTGAAGGACATCTTGGTTGCTTTCAGTTTTTTTGGCAACTATGAATAAAGCAACTATAAATACCTATGTGCAGGTTTTCCTGTGAATACAACTTTTCAAATCAGTTGGGTAAAAACATAGAAGTGTAATTGCTGGATTTTATTGTAAGACTATGTTTACCTTTGCAAGAAACAAGCAAATTGCCAAACTGACTAAACAATTTTGAAATCTCACTGGCAATGAATAATAGTTCATGTTTCTCTGCATCTTTTCTCACTGTGGTATTTGTCAGTTTTCTTTTCCTTTTTTTTCTTTTAATCATTCTAAAAGATTGTGTTGGTATCTCACTGTTGTTTTAATTTGTATTCTAATGAAAACTTATGTTAAGCATAATTGCATATATTTGCCTGATGTCTGTATGGTTAGGTGTCTCTTCTGATCTTTTGCTTATTTTTAAAGTGGGATGTTTGTTGCTTATTGCTGAATTGTAATCGTTATTTGTATATTTTGCTTTTTTTTTTTTTTTTACTTTTAAATGTTTTATTTTAAAGATGTGGAGTGCAATTCAGGGATAGCTATACTAATATTCATTATACAAGTACCATTGTTAGTGAGGTATGCCCCCAATCCCCAGGCAGATTTCAACTACAGCCAATCCCACCTACCTCCCCACTCCCCGCAGTTTCCTGCTACTGTCAATCCTTTTCTTATTGTATTGTGATAATTATTCAAGGTCCGCTTATGAGTGAGAACATGTGATACTCAGTTCTTTGT
The DNA here is from genome assembly GCA_027257055.1 of Cephalopachus bancanus. NCBI lineage: Eukaryota > Metazoa > Chordata > Mammalia > Primates > Tarsiidae > Cephalopachus > Cephalopachus bancanus. The sequence continues at coordinate 15,762,953 of JAPVLO010000108.1, read as the reverse complement.
TTCTGTGAAAGATCACTCAGTATTATAGACTCTAAGACCATCCAGGTTGCTGTGAAGTTCATGGTTTGGTTCTTTATAGTTGCGTAATATTCCATTGTGTATATGTACCATATTTCTTTAATTCGGTCCTCCTTCGATGGACGCATGATTGGTTCCAATGTTCTTGCTATTGTGAAAAATGCTACAATAAACATTCACTTGCAGGTATCTTTTTTATAGAATGATTCGAGTTCTTCTGGGTATGTTCGCAGTAGAGGGATTGCAGGGTCATGTGGAAGGTCGATTTTTAGAACTTTTAGGAACCACCACACTGTTTTCCACAGAGGCTGCACTAGGTTACACTCCCACCAACAGTGTAGAAGTGTTCCGTTTTCATCACATCGTCTCCAGCATCTGTTATTTTTTGAGTTATTGACGATAACCATCCTGACTAGAGTTACGTGGTATCTCAGTGTAGTTTTAATTTGCATTTCTTTGTTGATTAGTGAGGCCGAACAGTTTTTCATGTATCTGTTGGGTACTTATACATCTTCTTCTGAGAACTGTCTATTCATATCTTATGCCCACTTTGTAATGGGGCTGTTTTTGTTGTTGTTTTTGCTTTTATCTTTTCAGCATGTTTGAGTTTCTTGTAGATGCTAGATGTTAGGCATTTGTCAGATATAGAGTTGGCAAATATTTTTTTCCAGTGTGTGGGCTGTCTCCCTGCTCTCTTCATGGTTTCTTTGGCTTTGCACAAGCTTGCAAGTTTGATGAGGTCCCACTTGTCTATCTTATCTTTTATGGCATGGACACTTGGTTGCCAGTTCCAATTTCCATAAGGATGTCTCCTGCATTTTCTATTGTTCTTATACTTTGAGTTTTTATGTTAGGTCCATTTAGAATTTATTTTTTTGTGTATGGAGATAGGTAGGGATCTTGTTTTAACCTTCTTCATGTAGTCAGCCAGTTTTCCCAGCACTATTTACTGAATAGGTTCTTTACTCCCCAGTGGCTGGTGGTGGAGGTTTTGTCGAAGATGAGTTGGTTGAGAAATTAAGGCTTTGCTTTTGGACTCCTTATTCTATTCCATTGATCTATATGCCTGTTCTTGTACCAATATCAGGCTGTTTTTATTATTGTAGCTTTATAATAGAGTTTAAAGTGTGGGAGTGTAATTCCTCCTGCATTGTTTTTTTGCTGAGGATTGTTTTGGCTATTCATGGTCATTTATGTTTCCATATGAATTCCTATATTGTTTCTAGGTCTAAGAAGAATGCTGCTGGTAATTTGGTGGGTATTGCCTTAAATCTGTACATTACCTTAAGTAAAATGGACATCTTAACAATGTTGATTCTTCCAATCCATGTGCATGAAATATTTTTCCAATTGTTTGTGTCATCTTTGATTTCTCTGAGCAGTGTTTTGTAGTTTTTATTGTAAAGGTCTTTTACATCTCTGGTTAGAAAGATGCCAAGGTACTTCGGTTTTATGGTGGCTATTGTGAATGAGAGTGTGCTTTTAATCTGGGTTTCTCTTTATTGGTATGTAGAAATGCAATGTCTTTTGCACATTTATTTTGTACCCTGAGATTTTTTCAAAGTCCTTTATCAGTGCAAGGAGGTATTTGACAGATTCTCTTGGGTTTTTGAGGTATAGAATCATGTCATTTGCAAATAGGGATAACTTGATTTCCGCTTTTCCTATTTGGATACCCCTGATCACCCTCTCTTGTCTGACTGTTCTAGCTAGAACTTCCAAAACTATGTTGAACAGGAGGGGTGGGTGTGGGCATCCTTGTCTTGTTCCAGTTTTCAGGGAAAATTGTTCCAATTTCTGTCTGTTTAGCAGTATGCTGGCTGTGGGTTTCTCATAGATGATTCTTACTATTTTGAGGTACATTCCATCTATACCTAGATTTTCGAGGGTTTTTATCAAGAAGGGGTGCTGGATTTTATCAAAAGTTTTTCTGCATCTAATGATATAATAATGTGGTTTTTGTTTTTATGTCTGTTGATGTATTTAATTATGTTTAAGGTCTTATGAATGTTGAACCAAACTTGCATCCCAGGTATGAAGCCTACTTGGTGATGGTGGATGATTTTTGAGATGTGTTGTTGAATCTGGTTTGCTAGGAACTTGTTGAGAATTTTAGCATCTATGTTCATCAGGGATATTTGTCTGTAGTTCTCTTTCTTTGTTGGATCTTTACCTGTCTTGGGTAACAATGTGGTGTCAGCTTCATAAAATGACTTGGGGGGAATTCTGTCTTTCTCAATTGCCTGGGATACTTTCAGGAGGATTGGTATCAATTCCTCCTTGTATCTTTTATAGAATTCTGGGAAGTCATCTGGTCCAGGACTTTTTTTGTAGGTAGTTTTCTTATGACATAGTCAGTTTCCTGGATTGTTATTGGTCTACTTAGGATCTTGATTTCTTCATGTTTCAACCTGGGGAGGTTGTTTGATGTCAGAAAGTCCTCCATTTCCTTTAGGTTTTCAAGTTTGTTTCCATACAAGTGTACTTAGTAGCCTCTGACAATCTTTTGTATTTCTTCAGGGTCAATTGTGACTTCATCTTTTGTGCTTCTGACTGTGCTTATTTGGGCTTTTTCTCTCTCTTTCTTGGTCAGTATAGCTAGGGGACCATTAATCTTGTTTATCCTTTCAAATAACCAGCTTTTTGTTTCATTGATTTTTTGTATTATATTTTTGCCTTCTATGTCCCGGATTTGGACTTCTATTTTGGTGATCTAGATTCTTCTGCTGAAGTTAGGATTTTGGTGGCCTTGCTTTTCCAACTTCCTTAGGTGACTTGTTAAACTGTTAACTTGTGATCTTTCCATTTTTAAATGTGGCTTTGTAGTGATATGAATTCCCATCTTACTACTGATTTCATGGCATCCCAGAGGTTTTGGTAAGATGTTTCTTCATTTTCATTTGTTTCCAGGTATCTTTTAATCTCTGTTTTGATTTCCATGTTGACTCAGGAGTTGCTTAGCATCATGCTCTTTCGTGTTCATGACTTGTGTGTTTTGGGGGACCTTTGTCGATATTGATATTTATTTTTATTCCACTGTGATCTGAGAAGGTGCAAGGCAGAATTTCAATTTTAGAAATTTGTTTATGCTTGATTTATGGCCAAGGATGTGGTCTTAGAGTAAGTTCCATGTGATGATGAGTAGAATGTATATTCTGTAGTTGTTAGCTGGAGTGTTCTGTAGGTATCAAATAAGTCGATTTGGTCGAGAGTCAGATTGAGGGTCCGAATCTCCTGGCTGATTTTTTATCTTGATGATCTGTGTAGGGTTGTGAGTGGGGTATAAAAGTCCCCAAATATGATAGTGTTAGATTCATTATCTTTAAGTTTGCCTAGCAGCTCTTTTATGAAAGTTGGCATTCCTATATTGGGTGCATATATGTTTAGGGTAGATATTTTTTGTTGATGGATTGAACCCTTTATCATTATGTAGTGACCTTCTGTATCTTTTTAAATTTTTGATAGCTTAAAGAATATTTGTCTGATATTATGATCACAACTCATACTTTCTCTTGTGTTCCGTGCACCTGAAATTTTGCTTCCCATCCTCTTACTTTTAGTCTGTAAGTGCTCTTTCTGGTAAGATGAGTCTCTTGGAGACAATATATTGTTGCCTCATGATATTTTATCCACTTTGCCATTCTGTGTCTTTTCAGTGGTGCATTTAGTCCATTCACATTCAGGCTAATTATTGAAATGTGAGCATTTATCCCTGTCATGAGGTTCTTATAGTTGTTGTTGTTCCTGTTTGTTTGTTGTCTTTCTTCACAAGAAACAAACAAATTGTCTGCTAAACTGACTAAACAAATTTGACTAAACAAATTGTCTGCCGAACTGACTAAACAATTCACTGGTAGTGAATAATAGTTCGTTTCTCTGCATCTTTGCTCACTATGGTATTTGTCAGTTTTCTTTTCTTTTTTTATTTTAGTCATTCTAAAAGATGTGTGTTGGTATCGCATTGCTGTTTTTAATTTGTATTCTAATGAAAACTTATGTTAAGCATAATTGAATATACTTATTTGATATCTGTATGGTTAAGTGTCTCTTCTGATCTTTTGCTCATTTTTAAAGTAAGTTGTTTGTTGCTTATTGTTGCATTTTATAGTTATTTGCATATTTTGAACATGAGTCCTTTATTGGCAGGTAACTTGCAAATATTTTTTCCCAGTCTCTTTTTTGTCTTTCTATTCTTTTGATATCTTTCAGAGTAGAAATATTTTTATTTTAACAAAGTTCCACTTATTAAATTGTAATATGTAAATTATAACTTAAAGTATATGTCTTAAAATTGAAGTTTAAAAAACTCAAAGTACTCCTAGTTCTCAAAAATAAAAATATTTTGATATTTGGAGTAAAATATTTTTAACCATTTTTCCACTTTTTTCCTTTATTTTATCAGTTATCAGTCCAATCATCTGTTGCTTTATTCATCCTTTCAGCAGTATTGGCAAACTGCCATTATTTTCTATTTGTTAAAATCCCTCTTGAATTTCCTGAAGTTAGATTAATTATTAGTCAAAATTATTTTTCTTTCTCTTTCATTTCTACTATTTAGTTACCTCCAAGAACTATACTGTTGATTCCTTTAACAACTTACTTTTTACTTAATGACATTCATTTTTGCATAATTTAATCTGGTATGTAGCTTTAAGACTAGGGAAATAAGGATATGTAAATGCAATTAGAGTGACGCCATTCTAACAATGTACGATATTTTAACTGTTTTTGTTTTATGCTTTGCATGATCAACTTTTATATTCTGCCTTTTTATAAGGTTAGAAATAATGTAGTAGGCCAAATAATGCTTCCCTGATGTTGGTCCTAAACCCTACAACATTTGAATCTATTACCTTACTTGGTAAAAGGAATTCTGTAGATGTGATTATACTAAGAATCTTAAATAGGGAGATTATCCTATTGCATCCAATATGATCACAGTCCTTATAAAAAGTAGATCAAAATAGTAGAATGAGAAAGTGGATAGTAGATATAAAGAGTAGAAATGGTGTGATGTGCTTTGAAGATGAAGAAAAAGGTCACAAAAGAAGGAATCCAGATGGACTTATGAAGCTGAAAAATGTGAGGAAGTAGAATTTCTTCTAAAACATCCAGAGGAAACACAGTTCTGAAAACACCTTAATTTGACCCAATAAAACTCAGTTTGAATTTCTGACTTCTAGAACTGCATGATATAAGTTTGTGCTGTTTTAATCCATTAAGTTTATAGTAATTTGTTACAGAAGAAAAAGGAATGCAGTACAAAAGTCATTACTTTGCTTTGCCTGTTTTTCATGTAGTATAATAAAAATTGTATCTAATATTTTCTTTTTTGAAAAAATATTAAGTTATGGTAAATGAGACATTGCATATTAATTTAAGTGCTATTTCTGATGTTGAAGTGTAAAAAAATAAGTAAACTTTTCTGGTAACTCACTAAGATCTAATTTCTTGCTGCCTTTTACCAAAAATGTGCCAAAAAATTAATAAGTGTGTATATGAGTTCTTGGAAGAGGTGATTCAAAATGTCTATATTTTCATAATGATATCAGCTCTTAAAACAATTAGATGGGTGCTAAACATAGAATAATTCAGAAAATGTGATATTAAAAGATGTGCCTTTTAAATTTGAAAAATAATATATTTTGATCAGGCATTAAAGAGTACAATGGTGAGAAGCTTTCATACTATGATTTCCTACTTGCAGTTATCCAAAATTTTGATGTCTTACTGTATAAATTAATGCCTTAATAAAAATCATGTTATTGGTAAGTTTGTTGAAGATGAGTAGAGAAACCCTGTTTTTGCTTCCAGAATCTATCCTGTTCCATTGGTCTATATGCCTATTCTTGTATCAAAACAGGCTGTTTTAGTTACTATAACCCTGTAATAAAGTTTAAAGCCTTGAAGTGTGATACCTACTTTGTTCCTTTTGTTAAGGATTGTTTTGGCTATTCATGCCCTTCTTTGTTTCCTTATGAATTTCTGTTTTGTCATTTCCATGTCTGAGAAAAATGATGTTGGTAATATGATGGGTATTGCATTGAATCTTTAAGTTGTCTTGGATAGGATGAACATCTTAACAATATTGATTCTTCCAATCCATGAAAAGGAATTTTTTATTTGTTTGTGTCATTCTTGATTTCTTTGAGCAGTGTTCTGTAATTATCATTGTTAAGGTCTTTCACATCTCTGGTTAAGTGGAAGCCAATGTATTTTTTCTTTTTCTGTGTGTGTGCTACTGTGAATGGAATTGTGTTTTTTTTTAATTTGTTTCTCTGACTGCTTGTTGTTGGTCTATAGAAATACCACTGTCTTTTGCACATTGATTTTGTTCCCTGAGACTTTACCAACAACATTTATCAGTGCAAGGAAGCTTTTGGTGGACTCCCTTGAGTTTTCAATGTATAGGATTGATTATACCATCTGCAAAGAGAGATAGCTGGAGATGTTTAGCAAATGGTGCTTGAAAAACAGATGGACCATATACAGAATGTGTGAAACAGTCTTATGTACATTGGAGTAGGCAGTGAATTCTTGGCCAAGTCCCCAAAAGTGATTGGCATAAAAGCTAAGACAGGCAAGTGGGATCTTGTTAAATTGAAAATCTCTTTCCAAATTGAAAATCTCTTCCTTTCCATAGCAAAGGAAAGCATCATGAAAGTAGAGACAACTTACAGAATGGAAAAAAAAAATATTGCAAATTGTGCATCAGACAAAGGTCTAAAATTCAGAATCTACAAGGAATTCAAACAAAGTGAAAGAAATCAAACAACCCCATTTAAATGTGGCAAAGGACATGAACAGATACTTCTCAAAAGTTGGCATACACACAGCCAAAAAGCACATGAAAAACTGCTCATCTTCACTAATCATCAGAGAAATGCAAATCACAACTCCAATGAGATACCACCTAACTATAGTAAGGATGGCTGTCATTAAGAAGTCAAAAAATAACAGATGCAAGCATGGGTGCAGAGAAAAGGGAATGTTTCTACATTGTCGATGAGAGTGCAAACTAGTGCAACCTTTATGAAAAGCAGTATGGTACTACCTAAAAGAACTAAGAATTGACCTTCCATGCAATTCATCAGTCCTTCTCCTGGGAATATACCCGGAGGAACATAAATCATTCTATAAAAAAGACACCTGGACATTTATTTTCATTGCTGCACTAGTCACTAAAGCAAAATCATGAAACCAACTCTATTGCCCATCAAAAGTGGACTGGATAAAGAAAATGTGGTACATATACATAATGGAGTATAACACAGCCATAAAAAAGAGCAAAATTATAGACTCTGCAGCAAACTTGATGGAGTTGGAGACCATCATACTAAGTGATGTGTCACAGCAACAAAGAACTGAATGCTGCATGCTCTCACTCATAAATGGGTATTGAACAATACTCACATGAGCACAGGAGAGGAGTCAACAGTTGCTGGGCACTGCTAGGGGAGGAGAGACAGGGGTAACATGTCAACACAACACAAAGCATTCCTGGTTCACTAGCACGAGGAGTGAGGGCCAGCTGGAAGCCCACACTTAACCTGCATTCAGACTTTTTTTTTTTTTTTGAGTTGGAGTCTCACTCGGTCGCCCAGACTGGAGTGCAGTGGCCGCTCCCGGCCACCGCAGCCTTGCCTGCTGGGCTCCGGCGATCCTTCTGCCTCAGCCTTCCGAGTAGCCAGAATTACAGGCATGCACTACCACGTCTGGCTGATTTTTTAGATTTATTGCAGAGATGAGGTCTCGCTGCCCAGGCCGGTCTTGAACCCGTGGGCTCAGGCAATCCACTCACCTCAGCCTCCCAAAGGCGCGGGATTACAGGCTGAGCCACCGAGACCCGCTTGCATTCAGACTGTTAATGTAGCTACCCATCACTTGTACCTTACATCTTTATAACAAAATTTGTTTAGTGTGAAAAAAATATTAAAAGGTATTTGTTAAAGGGAACTATAAATCTTATTAATTTGAATGTATTTAGGGGAGATATGGTACCTTGAGAGAGTTATCTAAGATAAACAAGATAGCAGTATTACAAGACTTTATAAGCCTGTGCCATTTTCTCTAGTTGTTCAGATTCCAGCAAATGCCACCACCATCAAAGTCCTTTCCAATTCCCATCTTACTACATGGATATATTGTCATTCTTATGGGAAAAAAGATGTTTATGTTCTTGAATATCTATCTATCTATCTATCTATCTATACACACACATATTTACCAATCATTTGCATGCATTTAACTGTTATCTTATATTTGATCTTAAACTATAGTTTTGGTATCTACATGGTAATATATTGCCCACAGTACACTATTTACAAGAAATACATGAGAGATATAACACTCTTAAATTTTTCTTTCTTCATTTATGGCAAGATTTATATCATATCCTCTATTAGATAAGGTTATTTGACTTTTAAAAACAGAATTAGCTTCTGGAAAATAATAGCAAAGAAAAGGAGTAAGCATTTATTAGGAGATCAATTATATTTTCTCAGGTCCCAATAAAGAGAATAATAACTTTTGGAAATTTTATATATTATATACGTGTATATATAATATACATACATGGAGTCATGCATCACTTAGCAATGAGATATTCTGAGAAATGTGTCCATAGATGATTTCATCATGGTACAAACATCACACACAAACCTGTATGGTATAGGTTACACAATGATATTTGTGTATTTAAACATATATGAACACAGAAAAAGTAAAGTAAAAATAGTGTATTACAATTTTAGGGAACTGCCACCCTATATATGGTTCATCATTGACAAAAGTATTCTTATGTGGCACATAACTGTATATATATTACAAATATACAGCTAATAACAAATACATTGTAAGAGCTCATTAAAACCTTTTTAGAAACACTTTAAGTCAATTATAAATAGTCATCTAAGATCCATGTATCTTTACTAATAAGTCCCATACTAAGGTGAAAAATCCCATTGGCTCATCTTGGACATGATGGAAAATGTGACAAATGTGCCTCTTCTGTTTATCTATCTGTATATGTATTGGGGTGGTGAGTTAAGTGCAACTATCTCAAACAAATCACATGGGATTGGAAAGAAAAAGATTCCATAAAAGAATTGTGCTGAAAGAAAAAAGAACAGCATAATAATGTGTCCACTAGGGGTATATTCAAGATTTATTCCTACAATTCTGAGCTCTTGGGTCAGTCACATACATAGGTATTGAATTTCATTCAAACTTGATAGTATTCTTTTTCTTTATTTCCCACTCTTCATTCTTTAATGATCTTGTTTTTTCTTTTTCTTTACTTTTTCATATCTTGAGCTGCCTCATGGAAAAAATCAATAAATGATAGTGAATTGTTTCTCTCAAATCTCATTTTCTATCATCTCAACACTTCTGCTTGACAGAAAATAAATTTCACTGTTGGCATTTCTTCATTTACAGTCAAGAGACTGATGTTATTTTTTCCCCAAGTAACTTTGCTGCTAAATTTACTTTACATATAAGTAAAACTATCTTATAAGGATTAGATGATATGTTACTGTAACTATAATCCCATTCTTTAGCATCTCTTCATACTGGCCTTTATTTAGGCATTTCATCATATTAGCTTCCTCTGAAACAGGAAAGATAGAGAAAAATTAGTATAGAAAGTGATTGTTGAGACTCTGCTAAATTAAAATTTAGATGTTTACGCTCTTAATTATCATAGTTTTATGGTACCCTATTTTCATCTGAGGAAATTAGCCCTCCTTCATTTTACCTGACAGCTAACTCTGAGAATGTACTTTTTTTCTGATTCATGCGTACTCAAGACAAGTCCTGTGGGTCCTTTTATTTAATACCCCCATTTTTCTTCCCACTGTTGCCTGTCTCTGGTCCCTGTGAAACTGACAGTTTGCAGAGCTCAGAGTGCTACAGTGAATATTGTACACTTCTATACATTTATACTTCACCTCAAATATAGGCAAAAATAATACCTATGATTAGCACATTTAATCCAAAATCAATGACTGACTAATAGCAGAAAGACATTATAATGAAAAATAGCAAAGAAGTAAAACTCATCACAGATCTCTTTCAGGCCACCTCCTGGCTGGCTTTTAATATCTCTCCACTTAGCAAAGTGAGCTTACCTGCCCTCTTGTCACCATCATGGAAGTGTCTCAGATCTTTCTGTCCATCTCTTAGGAAGTAGGCAAAACTTACTTGCACACCAGGAAGAGGAAGATGATTGTTTTCTCTCTCTCTTCAGTCTGTGGTCTCTTTCCCAAAGCAGGATTTTAGGTAATAAATTTTAACATTTTATGAATAATTATATTTTGAAGGATCTATATCTTTAGGAAACGAACTCACATCTACCCAAAGGAATTCAGTCTGTCATCATTACTCAAAAAAATAAAATTATCAGTGAGGCATTTCCCAAAATCTGGGCAATTTGGTGTTTAAAACACCTCAGGTGAGTTTTAACAGATAATTATCTTTAATATAATTAAATAAATATTTTTATGTAATCTTTTCTTCACATATAACTAAAAATCTTTTTGCTTTGTTTTTACTGCTTTCCACTCAAACTCACATATGCAAGCTCTACATATTTGTATAAACAAATAACAGCATTTACAACAGAAAACACAAGATAGTTTATAAGAAAAAGACAATACGACTCAACATTGAAGCATATAAATGATTTCTAAAAGAACATCACATGCAGAAGCAGAGTTATTTTAAAAGTTTACCAAACAGAAAAAATAACATTTTGTTTAAGCTTAGTTTGCATTTTCAATATTTTGTTTTACTTGAATTTTTCACAAGAACAATGTATAGTGAATTCTTCACACTTGTATCTAAAATTCTAAGCATGGAGCTAAGTTTTTAAAAATATGTAATAACATATTATATATGGAATATTTGTTACCGAGAATTAGACAATTTGTTTGACTATAGACCAAAAAAAATAAAAATGAAGAAAATCAGGCAATTAGTCAAAATTTTCCAATAAGTAGTAACTCACACATAAACTAGTATAAATACTACATTTAATGTCTTAATACAAAATATTTACTATACTCTAGTAATGTTGTACAACCTCCTTGAACATACTTCTAGTTTACTTCAGGATTCTGACATTTCTGGGCAGTATTGTTCATCAGTTGTTTTCAAGGAGGATATAGGAGTTTTCTAGGAAAAAAAGAAACTAAAGAAAATTTTGAAGAGAGCATGGTGGCTGTTTCTCACATTTGTTGTTAGCTTAGACTGTTTAGTTATGCCTAGCTTTTAAGGACAAACCCTACAAAGAAGTCAAACCAAAAAATAAGTTTTGTTAATGACATATGTTAAAGGTTATTGGATTAGGAAGGTGTTAAAATTCTAATCTACTTATATTTACATGATTGGGGCAGACTGTCCCACGTAAGAAAGCACAGCTGAAGCACAGTGTCAGCAGAGGCAATAGTAGCTCCATCAATTTTCAAGACGTAAACACACAGTGGTGGGGAGAACTGGTGAATAGAAAGCCTGTGAAAGTCACACGGTGCACAGGCTCTGGCCACATATCAATTGGACTCATATCCTGGATCCACCACTTGTTATCAGTATGATCTTGGATAAGCCTCAATGTTTTCATCTATATGTTGATGATAAATTAATTGGTAGAACCCTTATCTGAGAGCTGCTGTTAGGAGATTCTGGCAAAGTGTTGAACATGGTGACTGATACACTGGAAGTACAGTAAGTTATCTGCAAATGTTATGCCATTATTGTTTTTCTCCATTCACAGCAGTGCCCTTGGACAAGACCTTGTCATTGTGACAGTGGTTAGTGTTGTCAACATCAGTGCTGCATCAAATGAGAAACGCCTGTTCAAACATGATGACTTTCTGCTTCCAACGACATATCTTCCCATAGTTTGGCATTGCAAGTATTAATTGCAGCAACTAAAATCACAAGAAGACCAGAGGAAAAAAACAAGTAAAAGTAAACGGGGCAGTAAATAGCCAAGCTAAGTTGTTGTTTTTGTTGCTTTTTTCCCCTTTCAATTCAACCATACTACCTCTTTTAAAGTTTAATTTAATGTTTGTTATTTGGATTGTTTTCAAAACTTGTTTTCTGTGCAAATATAAGTGTTCAACACTTATAAGTGTTCAACACTTGTATATATTGCCTGTTTCTTTAGTTTATTATATTACTCTATTTGGCATTAAGTTTTTTTTTTTTGTTGTTGTTTTTTGAGTTGGAGCCTCACTCGGTTGCCCAGACTGGAGTGCAGTGGCCGCTCCCGGCCACTGCAGCCTCACCTGCTGGGCTCCAGCAATCCTTCCACCTCAGCCTTCCAAGTAGCCGGAATTACAGGTGCGGGCTACTACACCCGGCTGATTTTTTGATTTATTGTAGAGATGAGGTCTCGCTGCCCAGACAGGTCTCGAACCCGTGGGCTCAGGCAATCCACTCACCTCAGCCTCCCAAAGGCGCGGGATTATAGGCTGAGTCACCGAATCCGGCTGACATTAAGTTTTTAAAAAATTTAATGGATACAAAATAATTGTGCATGTATGTTTGAGGTAAATGCAATATTTTGATACAAGCATTCCACATGTAGTAATCAAGTCAGGGTAACTGAGATATCCGTCACCTCAAACATTGATCATTTATTTGTGTTAAGAACATTCTAATCTTCTTTTTTGTTATTATGAAATATACAATAAAATATTGTTATCTATGGTTGCCCTTTTGTGTTAACATAGGCGGTCACCCTAACGTTCATGTTAAATTAGGATATGTGATAAAGTTGCTATTAAGTCTTCTTACTTGAGAACTAGCAATAGTTTACATTGAGAACATATATAGCAATAAGTTTTATTTTCTGGCAACTTAAAAGGGTGAGAGTTCTCTGACTTTGCAGTCTCTTGGTGGATTACCAGTATTGCTTATTGTATTCTGGTTTGTTGCTTATTTAATTACAAACTGTTTTGTTTTTGTTTTTGTATTTTCCTGCTACATTGGTGGAGAGTTTTCTGAATTGGAAAAAGATTTTTATTTTATTCTATTTTTTTTTATTTTTGGAGTTAGGGTCTCACTCTGTTACTCAAGCTGGAGCTCAGTAGCAAGAGTACAGCTCACTGTCGCCTTGAACACTTGGGCTTGAGCGATCCTTCCGCCTCACCTTCCCAAATAGCTAGGACTGCAGACATTTGATACTACGATCAGATAATTTTTTTTTAATTTTTAGAGACGGGCTCACTTTATGTTGCCCAGGATGGTCTGGAACTCCTGATCTCAAGTGATCCTCTTACTTTGGCCTTCTGAGTCCTTGTGGGATTACAAGTGTAAACTACTATGCTGGGCTAAGATTTTGTTTTTTTATATTTCTGCAACAGGAGGCAGTCTATGTTTTATGGAATAAACATAGTAAGATAAAAATAATGATGGTTTGAAGAAGTGAGAGCCTGAGAAAAGGAAAGACAGTTGTAAAACCATTTAAACATAACAATTAAAAGTTAGTGCACAAATAAAATTTTCTCAACCAAATACCATTCTTCTTTTACTCTTGAATTCATGAAGTAAATAAACATCAATCCATATATGTAACTAAATGAATGGTGACTTATTTCATGACTCTGCTATTGATCATAACTACTTTATCAATTTTAAAAGCACAAGAAATTTGATACCTTGAATGTCAGAGATTAAGATTTTTTAAAAATATAATATAAAATTAGAATGTATTAATTTTTTAAATAATGAGTTATTCTATAAAAGTAAACAGTATGCATTGCTGTCACATCTAATAACTGTCTCCACATATTTTTTAGCCAATTAAATCACATCCATGTGACAGAGTAAAGCATAAAGACAAAGTTAGTCATAATATCTTTAAATTGTCTACTTCAAAAAGTCTACTTCAAATGTCTTCACATGATCACCTGTACTCAGAAGTTGTTTGCTATTCTTCATCTATCACTCTACACATAGAAAAAAATTAACCCTGTTTTTAAGATAGTGAAGTAACAACAGAAGCAATTTCCCAGAGCTTTATATTATGTTTTTCTGAATGTGTAACTAATATGTTAATTTTATTTTTTAAATAGCTAGCGGCAGTTCTTTCCACAATGATGATAAGGTGGGCAGCTGAGAAAGCTGCTATATGATTTACGGCTCCAGTGCTTCTAGGGTGCTTAGGAAGTTCATTAACAGCCAGGTCACAAGGCATTTTCAAATACGGCTCAAATAAATAAAAATAAATACATGAAAAAAGTGAAAATTTTAAAGTTTTCAGACATTACTTTTGACTCATCTTCAAATAAAACTATATTTTTATAAAAACCACTTTAGATCACAAAAACATCTGATAAAAGACTATTATGCAAAATATACCAAAAAAACCCACTTAAAGCACAACAGTAAGAAAATGAACAACCACATTTTTCAAAATTGGCAAAAGACCTAAATAGACGCCTCTCCAAAGAAGATATACAGACAGTAAGTAAACATACAGAAAATACTCAATATAATATGTCATTTGGGAACTGCAAATTAAAACAAGAAAATACCACTACACACCTATAAGAATGACCAACATTCAAAGTATTGACAACAAAAGCTGATAAGGATGTAGTGCAGCAAGGACTCTCATTTGTTGCTGTTGAGAATGCTAACTGTTACAGATATTCTGAGATATAGTTGAAATTTTTCTTAAAACACTAATATGCTTACCGTGGTATACAGCAATCACATGACTTGGTATTTGTCCAAATAAATTGAAAAATTAATGTCCTCACAAAGACTTGTGCATGGGTATGTATAGCAGCTTTATTAATAATTGCTAAAATGTGGAAGCAACCAATAGGTCCTTCACTAGGCATGTAGATAAATCATTGTACATCCAGACAATGGAATATTATTCAGTACTAAAAGAATGAGCTATCAGGCTATGAAATGATAGACAAAAAATTTAAATGCATATAACTAAGTGAAAGAAGCCAGTCTGAAAAGGCTGCATACTGTATAACTCCAACTTTATGACACCTATGAAACAGCAAAAGTATAGAGACAGTAAAAAGGTTATTGGCTGCCCAGGATTGAGAAGGAGGATTGATGAATAGGCAGAGCACAGAGGATGTTTAAGGTGGTGCAACCATTCTGTTCAGTACAGTAATGGTGGATTCATGTCGTTTTACATTTGTCTAATGTTGGGAGCCAGCCTTGGAGGTCTACCTGATTGACAGGGTCCAGGTGGGCCGAAGACCCGGGCTGCAGGGCGAGCCCGGGAAGCTGAGGCCCTTCTGTCTTTCACCTTTGCTATTTGGTACCGCTGAAGAATTCTGTGCAGTTGTGGAAGAAGAAAATGGCATGTTTATGTGAAGTACTCACAGCTAACCTGAGAATGTCAGGGTTCGTTTTTCCATTTCCCACTATGCCGCTTGGCCTTTTCTAACATATGCAAGGGTTAAACTCTGAAGCACTCAAGAATGCTTTCTTTCACTTGGTTATAAGTTACTAGGTATTGCTTGAGTAAAAAAATGATATAAGTATATTCATTCCTTATTTGAATTAGGATTATGCAGTTTAGTGTTTAGACATAAGGTTTTTTAGAAGCACAAGTTTATAGTAAGTTCATTATGAATTCATTATAAGTTTTAACACTTATCTAGGAGTTATGTAGGTGATTTATAACACTGTTTTCACTAACAGGATAAAGATTAATAGTTAAGGTTTTTACTTAATTCAATAGTTAAAACTCTAAGTTAACACTTATAGAGTGGGTTTTCACTGAACTCATAATATACTAACCAGACACTTTTATGATAACTAAATACAGAGAACAACCTTGGGGGCCTGGGAAACACCACTAAAAGCTTCTTTTGAGTTCTCTTCAGAAATGAACACTGCAGGATAAGAGAAAAGTAACGAAGACACCTGGACAAGAAAGGCGATTACAAAGCTCTGAAGGTCATAGAAGCCCCAGAAGGAGAACTACTGCTACATGAAGAACTTTGTACTTGGAAACTTTCTGGAGACAGTTCAAGGACTGTAATTTGGGACTTTGAACTAAAACTATTTGGCTTTATGAATAAGACTCGTTGTCTGAATGTTTATAGGGTTCTTGGCTTGTTTGTCACTTCTAGACCGCTAGATAGTGGTAACTTGTTTTTTTGAGTTGGAGTCTCACTCTGTCACCCAGACTGGAGTGCAGTGGCCGCTCCTGGCCACCGCAGCCTCAACTTGCTGGGCTCTGGCGATCCTTCCGCCTCAGCCTTCCAAGTGGCCAGAATTACAGGCAAGCGCTACCACGCCCGGCTGATTTTTTGATTTAGTGTAGAGATGAGGTCTTGCTGCCCAGGCAGGTCTCGAACCCGCGGGCTCAGGCAATCCACTCACCTCAGCCTCCCAAAGGCACGGGATTACAGGCTGAGCCACTGAGCCCGGCTGGTGGTAACTTTTAAAGCATATGTACGTGAAGGAATTTTCTTTGTCTTGCCCCTTTACAAATGGTATAAAAGTCTTCCCTTAGCTAACATTAAACGTCATCTGTTCAGGAAGCAGGTGTCCGAGTATAATGTTTTCATCTTTCGCCTATCCGTCTCTCCTTCAGGAAAACCCACGACCCTTGTGGGGCTGGACCCCCACAGTCTAAATCCTAATATAAACTTTGGACTATAATGGTAATAACATGTCAATATAGCCGGGCGTGGTATCGCGTGTCTGTAGTTCCAGCTATTGGAAGACTGAGGCTGGAGGATTGCTTGAGCCCAGGAGGTCAAGGCTGAGGTAGCCATGAGTGTGCCACTGCACTTCAGCCTGGGCAACAGAGTGAGACTCGAACTCAAAAAAAAAAAAAAAAAAAAGAAAGAAAAGAAAAGAAAACCAACACAAATAATATGTCAATGTAGGTTCATCAATTGCAACAAATATACCACTCTGGTTTGGAATGTTGACAATAGTGAAAGCTAAATTGTATGAAAGGCAGAAGGAGCTGGATTAGGGGATATATGAGAACTCCCCGTACTTTCTAATTTGGCTGTGAATTTAAAACTTCTCTAAAAAATAAAATCTTTAAGAATTATATGCACACATTTATAATTTATGTAAATATAGTAATATATTGCAAATACATTTATTTTAAAATGCAAACTTATCCTCAACTTTGCTTTCTTTTTCATCTTCTGACTAAAACATAGTGCTCATTATTCCAAATAAATTAGAAAAACTCACAGTATTTGAATTGTATATATTACTTATTGAAGATGATTGCCACTTTCCTTTCACTGACACCTCTATTATTTGTCAGTTGCTTTGTTTCCAATTTTTTTCTTTTTTCCTACTACAAATTGGGTAGCAATATGTGTTCTTGCAATGAATCCTTTATTTCTAGTCCAAGAGCGAATTTATTAGGCTAAAGGCCACACTCAATTTTAATATTCAAAGTTGTTTCTAAGTGCTTTCCATAAATGCTACAATATCAGCATTGAATAATAATAGCTTTTCTGGTTCTTGTTTATTCATTGGAGATACATGTTTGTTGCTGATCTGCAGTTCTCTTATCTTTCACTAGTTTATAGCTTTTCATGTTTTTTTTTTTAAATCTTGATTGAGGACCTCAACCATTTCTGAAGTTTCAAGTATGTGAATTTCATCTTCATTTTCTTTGTCTATTTCCCAATAGGTCACTTATTACATTCTTGCTAACTTGTGAGATTTACATTTATATAGATATAAACCTCTGTTGTCTGTGTATAGTTGTGCTTTTTTTTCTTTTTCAAATTAGTCATTTATCAATTGACTGGTTTATGATAATCTTTTTCTTTTAAAAATGTGTCATTTTAATTAAAAATACATTCCTCACAGTTATTTTACAGAATTAGTCTTTCAGTGTTTGTAAAAAGGTTTTTTAAACCTTGTTTATAAATCTTCTACATCTTCTTTGAAAATATGTACGTTTGTATATTAAATGTTAAATCACTTGAAATAAATTTCCACATGAGGCTTACATTCCATTTCTTTTCCTGTTGGATAGCCAGTTATGCCACGCAATTCAAACATTTATTAATAGCATTTACTTCACTCATTGAACTAAAATAAGGTGTTTTATATAATAGTACATGTATACATACACATGCACACACATACACACAGCATATGGGATTATATCTGAGGACTTTTTCTTCTGTTTTGATAAATTCCTGTTTGATCTCAATATAAAATCGATTGCAGTACTGTTTATTTTCATTTTATTTAATTATTTTTTATATCTGATAGGCCACCTGAGCATTTATTTTTCAAATTTAAAAACATGTTTTCGATGATATTAATTCTTCAGTCACATATTAATATAGTTTTATGTGATTCCAAAATTTAACTCTAGCAATTGCATTATATAGATAAGATATTCATTAAATACATGTAATAATTTTAAGTTTCACCACTACTGTGACTATTTCTTTTTTTAAATTGTATTTCTTTATACTGCTAATAGCAAATACTATCCTTTTTCTGTATTTCCTATGTGTCTGGCACCTTAACGCATTCACTTAGCAAAAAGGATATATATATATTATTTTTTACTTTAGCATCCTAGAAAATTCTCTTGAATTTTCAATAAATATAATTACAGTATACCAATGAGACAAATTAGTCATATAATTGTTCCAAATGTCTACATTGCTTTGTTTAATTGTTAATCATATTTGCCAGGACGTACATAAAAAATTTCAGTATTTTTGGCCTCAAGTACCCCTCTCTCTTTTATGCTTTTAAGTGAAATATTTTTAATGTTTGTCATTTAAGATACTTTTTATCTAGTAAGGGACTTTGTGAATTAAATAAAAGTTTTGCTTCTATGTTATGCATTTTTAGTTAAGGAAATGTGTATTTTATTAAACATACCTTTATTATCTTTTGATATAATCATATTTTTCTATATACTAATTGGTAATAAAATATGGTATTATATTTATTGATATTAATTCATATTTGCATGTATATATTAAACTTTAATTCGTGAGTTTATTTTTCTTTTGGATAGTCTTGTTTTTTTAATGCTAATATTGGCATTTTATTTAGAGTTCTGAAATAATATTTTTTCAGAGTTCCTTTATTTTCTGTTTTTAATAGTGAACTTCTGCTAGTTATATATCACAAGTTGAAGACTTCCATTTTTTTCTGTGGTCTGCAGACATTAAGGGCTTAAGGATTGGTTATTCTTTAAAAGTTAGTTACATCTGAAACTGAAGAATATATATTTATTCTCAATAACTTTCTCCAAAAATGTTGACAAAAATATATCTGTGCTTTCTACAAACATACATATTTTAAAAGTAAATATTGCTAAAAACAAAGCAACTGAAAAACTAGGTATATTAGCAGACTCGTTTAAAAACTTGGAAAAAAAGTACAATATAAATACACATACATATTAAAGAAAGTATTAGGATTTTTTTTCAAAGAAATGGGAAAAGAGTAAAAAAATCATCAAACTTTGATCTAGTGAGTCAAAGAAGGATTTTTTTCTTGCTCCAAAGGTTATGTAAATAAATATGTTCTTGGCAAAAATGTTGGGCTTCATTTGCTAATTGGTATTTATATGAATGGATTTGATATCAAAAGCATACAATTTTAACTTTAAAAATATTTACATTCTTTGCTTAGAGAGATAAAAGCTTTAGTATTAATTAGAATTCTTTATAACTTTTTCTGGTATCAATTTAAATAAGATGTCAAAGTCCATGAAATTGAATGTAAGAAAATATTTATTTCTAGTTTTATGTTAAAAATTCATAATATCCTCAAAGTTAATTTTTGTTTGTTTTCCTTTTGTTTGAACACGAGTTTGTGAATATGCACAGGTGCTTGCACATATACTGCATACACACACATATGTATATATGTGTATATTTATAAAATGTCAGAAAGATACATTTAAAGTATTCAAAAATATATAGTTATCTAATTAAAATGTTTATGTTTTATAAAATAACAGAGTTACTAAGTTGAAACTAAACTTTAAAATTAAATATTGAAATTGAAAAAGAGATAACTTTTCTAGAAGTCAACAGGATGAATAAATTGTTGCAGGTGATTTGCATACAATAAATTAGTTGTATTCATTACATTAAATGTGCTCAGGTTCATACATCATTTATTAAAGTAATAAGGAGAAAATGAAAAAATGGATAAAATAAATGGCAATAATAATAGCTTTTTATATTTTAAAAGTAGGGATTTAAAAATTTAGATAATTTATCTGGAGAAAGAAAAAGTCCGTTATAGTATAAATTAAGCAAGTTTCAGATGCTTATTATTTTTAGTATTTTTTATATTTTGTTAAATGGAACTCCCCTCAACACACACACACACACACACACACACACACACACACAATTTTAATGGATAAAGTAAGCTGACATTATTTTTCTTGATTTTCTTATTAACCAACTAGTCCTGATCTCTAAAGTTTGCTTTTACTTCTAGTACATATGTAAATTAAAATTATGGAAGGTGAAATGAAGTGTAATAAATGATAGCCCTCATGTCATGTATTATATTGCATACATGTCTACATAGTATTGTTTGCGTATATATAGATTTGTTATATGTGGACCAAGAAAAAAAATCACTAGCCGTAATGTCTGCCCTCAACCCTGAACCTTCAATCTAGTTGTTGAATTAAAATATCCACTAGAAAGTCTCCAAGGTTTCTCATGCTTCACGTTTTCAAAATGAAACTTTTGATGTGTCCCTTTCCCAAGCCTATCTCCTGCACAATTGTACCTGTTTCACTTAATAACTATGACATTACTTTATTGCCGGGTGCAAAACCTTGGCGTTGTTCTTGTATTTGATCTTTCATTCTCAAAGAACATTCAATTAATCAGTCAATCTTGCCAGTTTACTCTGAAGCAAATCCAGAATTCAAATTATTTCCAAAATCTTCACCCTTACATCCTTAGTCCATCACCACTGCCATTTACCTCTTAAGAATAACAGCGTCTCCTAACTGGTTGCGGGAAACTGCTAGGGGAGGAAGGGGCATACCTCATCAACACGGGTACCTACATGATCAATGTTTGTATACCTAATCCTAAAATGTAACACACATCTTTAGAATAAAAATTTAAAAACTTATAATATTCATGAAAAAAAATCCAACACCAATTGGCCTGAGTCTACTTCTACTTTACAAGTTGTATATATGTTGTGGAGAAAAAATTAATGTATATGTTAGATTAAAGTATTATGTCAGAATACAATCAGATAGGGGATGAAATGAATGTCATAAGGTTTTGGAGCTAGCTTAACAATAAAACAAGAAAATCATGGCAAGCATTTCTTGAAAATGTTCTTTGTGCTGGCCTGTTAATAAAAAAAATTCATATTTTAATCCATATAATTCTAACAGCACATTTATATGATAGCTACTGTGATTATTTTTTATTTATGAAAAACTAGAGATCTAGGGATGTTGATAATGTGCCAAATATCAAATAAGCAATGCATGACAGATCTGGGCTGCTAACCAAGGTATTCTGTATACAAGGCCTATGGAAAATGGTTTCTCTTGATACCAGGATGAAAAAAAAAATGGTAAGAAAAAAAATGAGTAATACTAGTATTAGTGCCACAAAACTCTCACACACACACACAAAAGAAAAGGAGTGGGAAGACCTGGAATAATATAATTTGTCTAGAAGAGTGTGGATATGTGTTGTTGAAGGAGTTTTTGAATTCGCTGGTCAGCTTAGACCAGCAACCTCAGGTTCTTGTCCCACAAGGAAGAAGATTAAGGAACGCGCACACTAAAAGGATGAGTGAAAGGAGTTTATTAAGCAACAAAGTTCTGAAATGGGTTACCTGCAGTGGGAGGATGTTCTGGGTTTTTCTCTTTCCCATCTAAGTGCATTCTTCTTATTTGCATCTTACCAACCTCTCACCCTCCTAGTTGTTTCCTGGTCCTAGCCTTTACTGCGCATGTGTGCTCTTGCCCACTTGATTACTCATAAGTACCACAGAAAAGCCCACTCAGGGAAGGTAAAAACCTCAATGCTAATGTCATGCTAGTGATATTATAATAAGCTTAGGTTAAGTTAGGACACTTAGTGAAGTTATGGCACCTGCGTTCAAATGGCAAAAATCCCTTTGAACAAAACATGCTGACTTAAGAGGATGTGCTTAACCACATTAACCAAATTTCCAATTGCTAGTTATATAATGGGGGCAGTTGCAGGGGTGTCCCCACAGGTGTTACTTCTCCTGGAGACCCTCCCTGCCTCTCTGCCTAGCTAGCATCTGACTACCACCTCTCTCATTGTCTTGTGGGAACATAGTTGAAACAAACAAACAAAAAAGCTTTCAAGAAATTAATACCCATAATTAGATTTCCTTTAAGGGATTTCGAATGACCTATTGCACCATTCTTAATTACACAGCTGGGCAAACTAAATGGGAAAAAGATTGTAAAATTATAAACTTTCACACAAAGGTAAGTGTAAAATCTGTACATTTACACAAAGTTAGATGTAAAGTCCTTTATCTGGAGCTTAGTTGCTACTCAAGTATGACCACTTGACAGTTAAATGAAAGAGGATAAGAAAACATTAAAAACTTTAATGCAAGCTGGGCTTGGTGGCTCAGCCTGTAATCCTGCGCTTTGAGAGGCTGAGGGGAGTGGATTGCCTGAGCCCGCGGGTTCGAGACCCGCCTGGGCAACTTGGCGAGACCTCATCTCTACAATAAAAATCAAAAAACTAGCGGGGCGTGGTAGTGAGTGCCTGCAGTTCCAGCTACATGGAAGGCTGAGGTGGAAGGATTGCCAGAGCCCAGCAGGTCGAGGCTGCGGTGGCCGGGAGCAGCCACTGCACGCCAGTCTGGGCGACAGAGTGAGACTCCAACTCAAAAAAAAAAAAAAAAAAAAAAACCCAAAAAACCACTTTAATCAGGAGTCTTTATTTTGCATCTCTAAGAAAAAAAAATGAGATATAAGAGAACCAGGGCAATAAAACATCACTAATTATCAGATATTTCTGCCAGATGCTCCCTTTATTCCAGGAAATGTTTTACGCTGTTTGAGGGATGGAAACAAGTAATACTCAAAGCTTAAAATAGAAAATAACAGTAAGAGAGTCAAAGCACATCTAAGGTGGTCAACACTACTGCCATAATGGATTTTCAGGAATAGGAGGACACAACTAATTAACAATCTAGATTCTATTTATTTTGTTGTTTTTTGTTTGTGTGAGTAGGAATCTCACTCTCTCACCTAGGCTGCAGTGCAATGGCACGCTCATGGCCACCACAGCCTAGATCTGCTGGGCTCAGGCAATCCTTCTGCCTCAGTCGTCCAAGTAGCTGGGATGACAGGCCTGCACCACCACATCTGGCTAATTTTTAAATTTTCTGTAGAGTTGAGGTCTCACTATGTTGCCCAAGCTAGTCTCGAGCTCCTGGGCTCATATCCTCTTGCCTCAGCTTCCAAAATTGTTGGAATTAAAAATTTGAGCCACCATGTCCAGTGTAATTTTAAATAACTATAATAAATATGTTAACAAAAATAACTTATTATAAAGATTACTCTTCCCAAAACACAAATGTTTAAGAAGAAACAGTGGCTTTATAATATATTGTTATATATTTCTTTAATGTCTGACTTACTAGAAGACAGCTGGATTCTCATATCTGTTTTTACATACAATCCCGAAAGACTTTCCTATATACTTTTGAGATACTGAAAATGAAAAGGCAAATATCATCATAACATTATTATGAAAATTTTTTTCACCTATGGGACCCCTATGTTGTAGCATGATTCTCACTTTGATAATTGCTGGTCTGGAACAATGCCCCAGCTGAGAGTAGATGTTAAAGTAATACTTTTGAATGCCATAAAAGTTTGTCCTGAAATTGTATTAAGTGTCATCAAGGGAAATAATCAGTTAGACAAGTCCCTGTGTTCACACTGCCACATTCATCAAAAGTCTTCAGACTGCAAAGTCTTGAGAGAATTGACTAACCTCTGCAATAATGAACTAGATCTTAGGATAGGAGAACATGGCTGAGGAAAATAGTAAGGGACATAAATCTTCAACACAAATTTGCAGGAAAGACTGCTGTTCAGCTAAAAATTTTTTTGAACTTTTAATAAAACTAGTTAGGGTTCTAGCATATAGGATGTAACCCCAAAGATATTAAAAACCTTATTTCCATTTAAATAACATTTTAGTGAACATATATTATATGTATGTTACAGTTCATATGGATAGATACTATATTAAAGTTTGAGGTAAATATATATGTAAATTACATATAATACGTGCATATTCATACATTCAACCTGTGCTTAAGTTAAATCTTACTTAAAATTATGATAAAAATGTTATTCAAGATTTGAGACTAAAAGAAAGATTAACTTTCTATTATAGAATCCTCACAAAATAGCTGTTTGAAAATAATGACTTTTTTTGTGGCATTTACCATTCCCAATGTAATCGCTGCACTAATATAAAATATCAAAACCGTAATGTCTCATATATCCTGGGAAAAGTGCTTTACTACTTCAACCTTTTCAATATTTTGTATTTTGATTGCTCTGCTCTTCTACTTCACTTATAGTTTACGGCCTTAGTGAACTGAGGGGAAGACATTAGATTTTCAGAAGAAAAAAAAAATCAATGACTTCAACTCTAAGTATTCAGTTGTTTTATTTTACTCACCCTTTTTAAGGACTGCTAATAATTTTGGTTGGCTGAGAGCAGTGGCTCACACCTGTAATCCCAGCACTTTGGGAAGCAGAGGTGAGGGGATTGCCTGAGGCCAGGGGTTCAAGACCAGCTTGGGCAATTTGGCGAGACCTCATCTCTACAATAAAAGAATAGAAAAAAAATAGGTAGCATGTTGGCAGTGTCTGCGGTTCTAGCTATTTAGAAGGCTGAGATGGAAGGGTAACCTGACCCCAACAGTTTGAGGCTGAGGTGGCCCTGAGCATGCCACTGCACTCCAGTCTGGGCGTCAGAGTGAGACTCTTACTCAGTAAGAGACTCCTACTCAAACAATGATGATAATAATAATAATTATCATTATTGTTATTTTGGTGATCATACTCTCACAGTGTTTTTGATCTAAACAAAGATAACGCTAATGTGATATAAGGTGATGTAATACATGCATATATAAATGTATGTGGGTGAATGTGTGTAACGAAATATCACTCTATAGAATAGAGACTATTTTCTATTTGGTTGTCAGTCTTTTGCAATCATCTCAAACCAAGGATTCAAATTTAAATATACAGAGAAGCGGGCAAAGTTGCTAGATATTGAAGAAACTGAATGTAAACCTATCTATTCATGGTTGGGGAATGTAGAAAGTCTGTAAAGATTAAGCAACAGCTATATGTGGTGAAGTGAAAAAGAGAGTGAATATGGGTGGCAAATGCTGCTTTAATACACAAGACAATTTCACAGAATGCAACATTGTTGTTGAGTACTAAGAAAAGACTATGGTAATTAGATCAGATAGTCAGAAAAAGAGGGGCTTGATTTAAAAGCATAACACTACGTTGAAAAGAAGAGAAGAGAGGAAACTGGAAGGTAGGAAAAGCTGCTTCACAAAACTAGTGCTTCACTTATATTCAAATGTAAGCTTAACAATCATATCAAACAAAGAGACTGCAGGTCCTGCTTGTTCATAAATGCATATACTTGAACTCTGTGTTCTGCTCTCTCCTCTTCTCCCTCTCTATGCATTTGCAGATGTATATATCCATCTTCATTAAAACTCAATCAAGGAGAACATTTGTATTTCTAGCTGAGAAGCAGTTTTCATGGCTTGGTAAGCAAACTGTTATTGTGTGTGCACATTATTGTAATGTAACTCAGAGAATTACATTATATAATGCATTCTTTCCATGTTCTGTTTAACCCAAGAGATTTTAAGGAATAGGTGAAATAAAATGGATATGTACAAGGACTTAAAGATGGAAGAATCACTACATTTATAGAAACTTCTGTAAGTAAAGCAGCAGAAGATAGTGTTTTCTAGTAACAATGTGCATTCCAGAGCATACATACATTTTTAAGTTCCTAACATATATATATATATATATATATATATATATATATAAATGTGGTGTGTGTGTGTATATATATAACACACACACCACATTTATTTAAACAATCATGTTTATCTGTATCTATTTATCAGGTAAAGGAAATTCACATTTTGATTTCTTTGTTAAACCTCAAAACACTCTAATAACAATAGCAAAAACTGTGTATCTTTGCATTTGTTTACAGATGCATGCATGGGAAGAATATTTATTAAGACAATAAATCATTTATTGAGATTTCATGTCAGGGTTGTGCCTGAGATTGCAAAGTAAAAGCAAAGTAAAAAGGTGTTAGTGTCATATATATTTTGTGTGTGTGTGTGTGTGTGTGTGTGTGTGATTTATATAATTTTTTTTTTTTTTTTTTTTTGTGGATCCTATGTCCTATGCCCATTTCTTAATTATGGAACTCTACCAAAAATACCAAGACCCTTGCAATACAGGCTTACCCTGCTAGGTAAATGTTCTAGGAACCCATCACTGCATTCGACTTCAGTGAATTTATTTGAAGTTTCTTTCAATGCTTTTGCCCACACCATGGTGAATGTTCCACAGTTTTTAACCTACAAATGGCATGACTCCCACTGTTCTCCACCTTCCCTATTCACCCAATTTCACCCCAAGCAACTTTTTTGATTTCCCCAATTAAAAAAGTCCTCAAAGGGAAATGTTTTGCTGACTTGAAAGGGGTGAAACAAAAATGGCAGATGCACTAAAAAGCATCGAGTTTTTGATAAGTTCAAAAACCGTTTTGAGCAGTGGAAAAAGTGCTTCAATAGGTATATTGAATCAAACAGAGAGTACTTAGAAGGTGACTGAAGTTTAAACATGTAAGAATAAATACACAAATTTTTATAAATAAATTCTGTTTTGGGAGGGCCCACTCTCATACATATAAATAATTATATTTTCTCTAAATTATTTTTTAATTCTAATTCTTCTAAAACTTTAAAAATTAAAGACAGGATTCATAAGTATTACTTCACAAATACTATCAACAATTTATTTAGGAACTTATTATAAACCATTTAAAATAAATAAATTATAATCTCTTTAATTCATCTTAAAATATAACTACAAACTTTCCTTTTATAAATTTTATGTGAATATTCGGTTATATATTTTTATTAAAAATATTCATATTAAATATATATTTTAGCATACATGGATATAGAACAATAAATCTATCTGTACATAAACCACCATTAAAATAATTATTGTTTTATTGGTAGAACCTTAACAATACTATGGGCCAGATCCCGAAGCACAGATATCTATATTTTAAAATAAATGAACTAGGAAGCTTTTGTGGGAATAATAATAAAGAAAGAAAGCAAAATATCCATTATCAAAATTGTTGCATTAAGAATACTTCATCTCAATTCTGTTATCACTATTCTCTCTTTCTGCCACATTCGCTTTCTTTTTATTCCTTAGATTTATGCTGAATCTGAAATAACCATTCACTATCCTTAGTTTCCTCAGTTAATATTTGAAGATATCATGGAGTAGGGTAATATATTAATATAATAATCACAGATTTTTTTTTTTGAGTTGGAGTCTCACTCTGTCGCCCAGACTGGAGTGCAGTGGCCGCTCCCAGCCACCGCAGCCTCGCCTGCTGGGCTCCGGCGATCCTTCTGCCTCAGACTTCCAAGTAGTTGGAACTGCTGGCGCGCGCTACCACACCCGGCTAATTTTTGATTTTATTGTAGAGATGAGGTCTCGCCAATTTGCCCAGGCGGGTCTCGAACCCAGGCAATCCACTCACCTCAGCCTCCCAAAGCACTGGGATTACAGGCTGAGACACCGAACCCAGCTACTGTTATCATTTCAATTATTTTCTTCATTTTTTTCTCTTTTTATTAAAAAATATAAATTAGATTATAAAATGCATAGTTCATAAATTAAAATATGTCAAAATTTAGCACAATTTTGTGAAGGATGAATAGACCTTAAAAATAAGTTTTCAGAAGGCGGTCAGCAAGAATGTAAAGCTCTCCTTTCCAGTTGGACTTGTCAATTCAACAATGCATGA
This sequence comes from Cephalopachus bancanus, assembly GCA_027257055.1. Taxonomy (NCBI): domain Eukaryota; kingdom Metazoa; phylum Chordata; class Mammalia; order Primates; family Tarsiidae; genus Cephalopachus; species Cephalopachus bancanus. The sequence goes on along the minus strand of JAPVLO010000108.1, from coordinate 15,734,808 downwards.
AAAAATTCTTTTTGTGAGAAATCTAGGAACCAATGAGAGTCTCCGGCACCAAGGGTGCACACAAAACTTGCTGCATCAAAGCCAACAGGAAAATTCATGGGGCACCCTTTCACCACAATTACCATATGGAGGAAATTTCTATATCAAAGTTTCTCCCTGAGAAAAGAAGGAAAAGTTTCGACCATATGTCAAAGATTCTGATTTTCTGGAGGCTGCCCAAGTGATAAGATTCTTTCTTGCTTGGATCTGTGCATTGGCAGCAAAGGGCTCCAAGTTGGGGTCTGCTGAATACAAAGATGGCGATTTTAGTAGGCACATATTCACTTACCAGAGCCCCTTTCACTGCCTTGGCACAAAGCTAAATGGAGGAAACCTCCATTCCCCAGTTTCTCCCTGAAGAGGAAAAGAGTTGGGACCATATTGAGAGATGAGGTAGTCAGACACTGGCTAGGCAGAAAGACAGGGAAGATTCAGGGAAGATCCCCAGGAGAAATAACACCTGAAAAACCCAGAACCCTCCCCCACTGCAGGTAACCCATGTGGGACCCCCTTTCTTTTCTGGAGAGCTTTGTTGCTTAATAAACTTCTTTCATTCACCCTTTTGAAGTCCATGTTTTCTAATCTTCTTGGTCATGGGACAAGAATCCGAGGTTGCTGGTCTAAGCTGACAGTGGAGTTAAAAACTCTTGCAACATTTTGGTGTCCTGACTCAGATTGGCGGATTCAGAAGGGTGAGTGAAAGCGGACCTGTTTCTTTACTTTCATTTCTAAGGCTTCTCCTCCTCAAAGTAGTTTTCTCTCTCTCAAAACCAAGGTGAGCCTCTGTCTCAGACGTGCTGAAAGTGGATAATATGTCTGCCGTTCTACAAGTTCTGCAAGTCACAGGGGACAGGCTTGTAGGAAAGGGCTTAGTCAATCCCCCGTCACCATCAGGTGTTGGGCATGTTGGCTCTGTTCTGATCCAGTTTCCTTTAACAGATGTCTGTCCATTGTGTGGAGCTGGATTAAGTTTGGGAGTAACTGAAGATTTCTGGCCAAGGCTACACCTTAGTGTTATCTGAAGGCTCTCAGACTGATTCCAATTCCCGACCACCAATTAGAATTTTTGGCAAAAGGCTTCCAATCTTTCCTATTGCATTTTCTTCCTTTCAAAGCTGCCATGGCTCCTATCTCTTCTTTGTATTCCATGTTAAAGACTTTTTTTTTTTTTTTTTGACTTGGAGTCTCACTCTGTCACCCAGGCTGGAGTGCAGTGGCATGCTCATAGCCACTGCAGCCTCAACCTGCTCGGCTCAGGTAATCCGTTCACCTCAGCCTTCCAAGTAGCTGGAACTACAGGTGCATACCACCATGCCTGATTAATTTTTTTGATTTATTGTAGAGATGAGGTCTCACCAAGTTGCCCAGGCTGGTCCTGAAAGGGTGGACTCAGGCAATCCTCTCACTTCAACCTCCCAAAGTTCTGGGATTATAGGCATGAACCACCATGCCAACCTCATGTCCAAGACTTTTATGCAGTGTGATGAAATGCTGGTATTTGATAGGATGAGCTTTAGATGTAAGGAATGTGAAAGGAGCAATGAAGTTTTTAGCATTATTTGAAAATAGGGGAACATGAGAAAAAAGTTAAGGGAGTTTTGGTTTTGTTTTGTTTTCCTCCATTGCATCTGGGCTGCTTCATTTATGTCAGGGATCAACATAGTTTTGCTACTGTGAAATGGCTAGGCCAGCATAACCCGTAATTTTCTCCTTTTGGGCAGAATTTTGTAAGGCCAAACTACCCCATCCGAGAAATGCAAAGGTGTATTTTTTTTTGTTGTTTAAAGCAAATTTGGATTCAAAGCTACACATTAGCCTTTCGGGCTTTATTCACCTTCTTAAGAGACTTTTCAGGATATAAGTTATTAAGGCAAATCAGAATTTTCCTTCTTGGAATACTATCAACCTTATGCCCTAAAACTCAGTAGCCCACTTACTCACTTCATTAAGACCTAAATTCCAGTTGGACTGTCCCATCTGCAATTATGAAAATTATATGTACAACAGGGATACGGTCCATACGAATGTCTCACTGAATAATAGCTACAATATGTTAAAGACCATTGGAAGGCAATTCAATAGATACATATATCTTCCTCAGATGTTTTTTTATGCCCTCAATTTAAATTGTCACATAGAAAAAGAAGGTCCTACCTACAAATTAACCCTTCTATTTGTTGTGTGTGCTGGCAACTGACCACCGGTATACTGATACTTTTCAAGGAAATGAAAGGAGGAAAATGCCTATGTAAAGATGGGTGTTTATGTTACTCATATGGCTGTTCCAACTCATGCCCACTCCTAAGGTGTGCATACATGAACAGAGGCATATGCCTTCCTCAAGCACCCACACCACTGACTCTGAGTACCCTAGCTCAAATTCAACTACTCCAATGCATCTTTCAAATTTTATGGGAAGACCTAAAAAGACAATAAGGCTAAGAATCTCGGAGGTTCAGAGGTAGTCCCGGTCTGGGGCAAGGAGCTGACACTTGCACAGGTAAGCATGACTAAGTTCTTTCAACACAGACCCTCCCACTCACATGGATGGAGGTCATGCTTCCATCCATGGGGACATCATGAGTATCTGAGGACAGGGAGCGTGGGGGTATGCTATCCTTCCTTTGATCCCACTTATGCATGTCGGTCAGAGAGGGGACAAGGGATGTTTTTCTTTTGTCTCCTCCTCATTTCAGATGGGCCACAGGCCATCTGCATGTACAGTTTGCATGCCTACAGAGTTCATCCTGTCACCTGTGACGCCTTTGATATTCAAACTCTGAAGAAAAAAACACCTTAAATTATTTTGCACACAAGCATATTCAGGTTAATAATTACAGGATGAAGAAACCTGACCTCCAGAGGGAAATATTAATTGCAATACCATCTCACAATTAAACCCCTTTTGTAGACATAAGGGCGAATGGTCTGAAGTTCCCTATGTACAGGCTTCTTCCATGGCTCAACCAACCTCCCCTCAGAGATGTGGATAGAAAAAAAAATAAAGTTCATGTTCCTTTTCTATGATAAATCTCTCAAATCAAATCAAGAACAGGACTATCAGTCCCCCTTCCAAACAGAATTAAAGAAATCACATGTTAATTAATCCTGAAAAACAGTCGAATGCCATTTTAATTTGCTTTTTCCAAACCAAATCTGCAAATCCTCTAACAATACCTTCCAACTTTACTAAATGCTAAAAAGTCAATGCTAGATAACACTGGTGTATGTTATGACAGGCTCGCTAAAGTTTGTTATAAAAAGAAAATTAGCCGGGCTCGGTGGCTCAGCCTGTAATCCTGCGCCTTTGGGAGGCTGAGGTGAGTGAATTGCCTGAACCCGCGGGTTCGAGACCCTCCTGGGCAGCGAGACCTCATCTCTACAATAAATCAAAACATTAGTCGGGCGTGGTAGCGCATGCCTGTAATTCCAGCTACTCGGAAGGCTGAGGCGGAAGGATCGCTGGAGCCCAGCAGGTCGAGGTTGCGGTGGCCGGAAGCGGCCACTGCACTCCAGTCTGGGCGACAGAGTGAGACTCCAACTCAAAAAATAAAAATAAAAAAAATAAAAAAGAAAATTATGTCACCTTACTGTGTCTAGTCATTTCCCTCCCCCCTTTAGAACATGTAAAACTTTGAATGCTAGTTATTCTCTGAGTGTACTTTACTAAGCCTAGTATACCTGCAGAAGAGAGGAAATACTAGGTGCTCTATCACTGTGGCATGATTGCATAGGACCTGATCACTCTCACTTAATTGTCCACACCTCACAACTGAAACTTTAATTTAGCTATTTATAAAGAGTATAAATGAATTTGCCTCTTCATTATTGGAGCAAAGTAGAGACAGATTATTTCACAATCACATGGTCTGTTCACGCTAAAGGGTTTTATGCCAAACCATTTCAAACAGAGAAATGGTAAAAAATTTCACAGTCAGCTAAAAGAGAACTTTCAAGATTTTTTTCTAAACTGGGGCTTTAAAGAAACAGGGTGCCAACATGGAGGGCGCAGAAACAGAGGGCCAAAAGAGGCATCTCAACTGATAGTTGCCATTAGTGACAAAACTCCAATGGCCCTTGAGAGACCTGGTAAGAATGAACCTGATAAAGGGACAGTGTCTGTTGCCATGGGTAAAATCTGCAGGAGCACCAAAAGCCTAGTTTCCCAAAGAGGCCTAAATCTCCCACACCTTGACTACCACAGAGGTCAAAGAGCCATTGGAAAGCAGGTATGCTCTCTTCTGAAGAGGTGATAAAGCCTAGATCAGAAATGATAACCACGGAGGAGGCCTGGGAATCGAACAACTTGCCTGGCATAGCTTACCATCATCCCAGCAACTCCAGGTGAATATTAGGGCACTGGGACACAAATTATTTTCTTAATTAACACAGGTGCCAGCTGTTTGGTTCCGGCCATCTCTGTTGGGATATAAATAGCCTTAATTAAAGTTGCAAAGGACAATTCAAAATATAAATGTGAGTGATATGGAAAGATGGAAAGGAAAAAGTCATAAAAGAAAATAAAATATGTAAAGACAGGCATTGGTATAAAAGCATGTTTTTGTTAAAGGATACAGAAAATAATTGTGTATAGGAAAGCCTACAATAAAATGGTTGGTTATTTAAAGGAAGGACAAAAATTAGAGGGTTCACGCATGTCAAAAAATAGTTGTAAAAAATATTTTGTAAAATAGTATATAAAACCCAGGAATTTTGGTACTTGTGAGAGCTCTTCCTTCTCTACCCTTCTTTAGGCCCAAATTGGGAGAGATCCTGAAATGTTCTCTCCATCACATCAGCAGTGAAGTTTCCTGGAATAAACTCTTGGATTCATCACCAAGAAGTGAAACTCTGGAATCCTGAAGGAGTCTCCTCCACCAACCCAGGGGTCTCTTTCAACTACCAGTGCGAGGAAATTGGGGTTCTCCAACTAAAGATCACAAAAGATAAGTATCCATAATTAATCTTCCATGATATCTCCCTATTTTTCCAACCCATCTAAATCCCTTCCCCTCCAGATTCTACCAAACAATACATATTACAACTCCTTTTTGTCACAGATCTGCAAGGAGACTTTAGCTACTCATGGAGTTCAACTTCTAATAGACCCTCAAAAAGAGGTCAAACATTACTCAAGATTGAACTTCCCATCATCTAATTCAGAGAAAAATATTTTCTCATTATATTGTTACCTTTGCTTTCTGTTTTAATATTTATCTTAATCTGCATTGCTAAGCATTTTCATGAAGGAACTGTTAATTTTGAACACACATAAGGTTGTTTTCATCCTTAAACAGTTATCTGTTTTATAAGCATACATTATAAATTTATTTTATTTTACGGGAATACCTATGCCAGGAAAATCCATATTAAATCTCACCCACACAGTACAACAAGGATAGAAAGCCACAGTAGATGCTGTTGAAAATCAACAAATACTCATTAATTCATTAGCTACTGTGGTCTTGCAAAACTGTCAAGTATTGGATATGCTTATGGCAGAACATGGAGGAACATGTACATTATTAAATGAAACTTGTTGCTTCTAGAGTAACACTTCCTCCCAGGTAGAAAAATACCCTGCAGGTCATTAAAAATATATTAAAATCATTGATACTTTAAGGGAACAGGAAGGTTCAGGACCCAGTTGGCTGCTCTTTTCTATCCTCTCTAGGGCTCTCTCATATGTGAATATGGATTTTCCCCCTAATAGCTCCTTTTCTTACATTGCTCAAATTTGCTCCATGTACAATAAACCTTCTTGTAAAATGTGTCCATCAAACTTGAAATGGCAATACAGATGGAGCCCTGCATGACAGAATATTTCTTCTGAGGCCTGTTAGACCATCCTCTGGAGGGCCCTAAATGACACATAAACAACATCTTCTCACAGTTTGAAGAAGTCAGAGTGGCCATTACTCCTTCCCCATAATAGCAGTTAGGGATACTACTCCGGGGGGGGGGATGAGAGAGGAGGTAGTCAGATGCTGGTTAGGCAGAGAGAAGGGGAAGGTCTTGAGAAGAAGTAAGTCCTGCAGGAACACCCCAGCACTGACCTCATTATATAACTAGCAATTGAAAATGTGGCTCATGTGGTTAAGAATATCCTCTTAAGCCAAGATGCTTTATTCAAAGGGACTTTTTGCCATTTGAATACACACACTTGCAGTAGCTTAATTAAATGTCCTAACTTAACCTAAGCTTATTATAATATCACTAGCATGATATTAGCATTGAGGTTTTATACCCCTGAGTGGGCTTTTCTATGGTATTTATGGGTAATCATCAAGATGAAGTAATTTTGGACAAGGGCACACATGTGCAGTAAAAACTGTGACCAGGAAACAGCTAGGAGAGTGAGGCGGGTAAGATTCAAATTAGAACACCCTTAGACAGGAGAGAGAAAAACCTAGAACACTACTTCACCAAGAGTAACTAATTTTGGGTCCCCTCTCTTTCTCTGGAGAGCTTTGTTGCTTAATAAACTTCTTTCGCTCATTCTTTTGGTGTCCATGTTACTTAATCTTCTTGGTCAGGGGACAAGAACCCAAGGTTGCTAGTCTAAGCTGACAGTGGACTTAAAAACTCCTGCAACAGAGAATGGGGGGATATGAACACTTCTACACTGTTGGTGGGAATACAAACTAATACAATCTCTGTGGAAAACAGTTTGGCGATTTCTAAAAGATCTAAAAATCGACCTTCCAGAGGACTCTGCAATTCCCCTACTGGGAATATACCCAGAGGAACTCAAATCACTCTATGAAAAAAATACCTGCATATGTATGTTTATTGGAGCATTGTTCACAGTAGCAAAAATATGGAACCAACTGTGCTGCCCATTGAAAGAGGACCTGGATTTTTTAAAAATGTGGTACATATACACAATGGAATATTACGCAGTCATATAGAAGGACAAAATTATGACCTTCACAGCAACTTGGATAGACTTAGAATCTATAATACTGAGTGAGCTGTTGCAGAACAAAGAACTGAGTATCACATGTTCTCACTCATAAGTGAACCTTGAACAATTATTGTAATACTATAAGAAAAGGATCGGCAGTAGTGGGAAACTGTGGGGCCAGGGGGGCGGTGACAGGGAAGGTGGGATTGGCAGTAATGGGAATCTGCGGGGGAGCACACCTCATCAACAAGGGTCCCTGAATAATTAACATTTATATAGCTAGTCCTGAATTGTACCCCACAGCTTTAAAAGAAAAAATTTAAAAAAACAAAAACAAAACAAACCAAAATTCCTGCAACAATATGTTCAATGTTCCAGACTTTCAGAAGTTGGCCAGAGGACTGGCTTCTGTTTTGCCTGTCTTGGATGCTAGTGGAATTGGGCAAACTTTACATGCCTTGAGAACACTGAAAAAAGCAACAATTTGGGCTAGTAATGCACTCACCTGCTGTAGCCTATCCTAGCACAATATCACATGATTGGGAAAACACTTCCACTTCACAGTTTATTCATGGAAATGGTGTTTGGTTTTGTGTGAATCATTCCAACTTTTTACGGGCTTGCTTAAAGGACTAATTTCTGTCTTATCTCTCTCCGAACACTGGTGAGACCTAGCATACTATGAATTCCCGGGGGCAGCTGAGAGCAAAGACAAAAGTTTGGGCCAGTATACACTTAGTTATTAGAGTCTTACTCCCATATCAGCATAATGTAATCAAGAAAATTTCTTTTCAACAAATGGTGTGTGAAAAACTAGATGCCAATATGGAAAATAATGAAAGTTGGCCTTTATCATTTATTACACACAAAAAAGTCAAAATAGATCAAAGACTTATACTTAAGATCTAAACAGTAAAATCCCTAAAAAACAAAACAAAACCTAAGGGAAAACTTCTAGACATAGGTCTTGGCGATAATTTTGGCTATGACAGCAAAAACAAACAAACAAACAAACAAACAAAAAGAAAAGCAAAAATAGACCAGTGGTACAATATAAACTAAAATTCTTCTGCACAGCAAGAAAAGCAACAAAGCAAAAAAACCTATAAAATAGGAAAAGTGTTTGCAGAACATTTATCTGATAAGGTGCTAATATCCAAAATATATAAATACTTCCCACAATTCAACAGCAAATCAAACAGAATCAAAACAAAATAACAACATAAAAACACCAAATCCCCTCAAATACCTGATTTTAAAAATGCACCAGTTCATGACCCGCCTGGGCAGTGAGACCTCATCTCTACAATAAATCAAAAAATCAGCCGGGCGTGGTAGCGCATGCCTGTAATTCCAGCTACTCGGAAGGCTGAGGTGGAAGGGTCGCCAGAGCCCAGCAGGTGGGGGCCGCGGTGGCCGGGAGTGGCCACTGCACTCCAGTCTGGGTGACAGAGTGAGACTCCAACTCAAAAAAAAAAAAAGAAAGGAAAAAAAGCACCAAAAGCTTAAATAAGCATTTCTCCAAAGAAGTCATATAAATGTCCACTGGTTATATGAAAAAGACCCTCAACACTATTAATCATCAGGCAAATGCAAATACAATTCACAATGGGAAGTCATCTCAAATTACTGGAATATTCTTGTCAAAATAAATAAATTAAATAATTAATAAAATAACATATTATTGAGGTTGTGGAACTACTGGAATCTTTATGTACAGTTGGTAGTAATGAAAAATGGTATAGTCACTACAGAAAGCAATATGGAAATCCCTAAAAAAATTAAAAATAGAACAGTTATATGACCCAGCAAATCTGCATCTGAGTATATATCCAAACAAATTTAAATCAAAAGATATCTGTGCCAGGCACAGTGCTTCAAGCCTGTAATCCCAGCATTTTGGGAGGCTGAGGTGAGAGGATTACCTGAGCTCACGGGTTTGAGACCAGCCTGAGCAATATGGTGAAACCTCATCTCTACAATAAATAAATAAAAAATTAGCCAGGCGTGGTAGCATATGACTGTAGTTCTGGCTACTTGGAAGGCTGAGGCAGAAAGATCACTGCAGCCTAGCAGGTCAATGCTGGGATGGCCATGAGCATGCTACTGCACTCCAGCCTGAGCACCAGAGTGAGACTCCAACTCTAAAAAAAAAAAAAGAAAGAAAAGAAAAGATACTTGTATTTCTATGTTCATTGCAGTATTATTTACAATAACCAAATTAGGGGAAACATTAAATACATATGGACTGATGAATACGATTTTATAGAAAATGTAATATCTACATATAAAAGAATACTATTCAGCCTTAGAATTAATAAAGAAATCCTGTTATATATGACAGTATGGATGCATCTAGGAGACTTTATGATAAGTGAAATAAACTAGTCACAGAAGGACAAATTCTGCATACCTTTTATGAGATAGTTGAAATAGTCAAATTCATAGGACCAGAAAATAGAATAGTTGTTTACAGAAGATGGGAGAAGAAGGAATGGATTGTTTCTTTTCAAGAGGTATAAAGTTCAATTAAGGAAGGTGAAAAAGTTCTAGGAATCTGCTCTATAAAACATAGTGCCTATAGTGAACACTACTGTAACTATATACTTAAAAACTTTGTTGTAAGGATAGAGCTCATGTTATATGTACTTATCACAACAAAAGTAAATAATAAATGAAAACAAAAATGGCATTATGTTTATATTCTATATACGTAAAGATAGTAAAAATAATAAATAAAAATAACTTTACCAATATTCTTAGGGTTTTAAATTCTATTTTGAAAAATTGTTTCTCATTCTACAAGGAAATTGAAATTATGGTTTCTTGCCAGAGACCAGCTCCAGCTGGGTTCAGGGTACCCCAAAGGTGGAGATGGCGTCGACGATTGGGGGGAAGAAGAGAGAAAGAGAGAAAGAAAGAGACTGGACTCTGGTCTAGTGCAGAAGCGATGTGATGTTATTGGGAATTACAATGGGTCTTTTATACAAAAAGTCAAATGTGGGAGGGGTGTCCCCCACCCACCAGAAACCTTAATCCATGAAAACTTAATCAATGATTGCCTTTAAACCCTTTTCATATGATAATCTTAAAATCCCATAACAAAGAATAACCTAATGTGTGACTGACATATTCTATAAACCTTTTTCATCCTAAGCTGATTGATTTATGCCAAGTTAAACAATTCTATAGAAGCTTAAGTATTTACTTTACAAACAAAAGGGGCCCATCCCAGAATGTTTGGAATGTGGCCCAGTCCAAAGTTCCCAGTGGGCTACCTGCAAGTGACCCAGCCGCATTCTTTCAACAAAATGGCTGTCTTCTAAAACTGTATTCTACAATTTACACCTTCAATAAATCCTAAGATTGTGACCCAGAAGCCTGTGACCAATACTAAGGCTCTTAGATGTGACACAAGTTTGAATTATAAGTTGTGTGAAATCCAAAACTGCAGTTTGTGGAAGAATGGGAGCAATGAGCTTCTAAAGTTAGCTTGTGTTCATTCTGATCTCAGAGTTTCTATGTTTTGAGATTACAGGAGCTTAATCTGGTTAGTGCTGAATAGAAAGGGGGTGGAAATGGGGTCAAATAGCTCCCAAACGCATCCTAGTGGTCTCGGGGTCAACGGCCCTTCCTGATCCCTAACGCTCAGCGGGCCTCCATGGCTGGCTCCCAACAGTTTCTCTGTCTCTTTTGTGTGCGGAATCAGAGTGCAAGGGAATCATGAATTGTTCCAAAGTACTCCTCACAGGAGTCTAAGCCCTTCTTTGCTGGAGCTGAGACTGAAGAGAAGTATTCACTTCCCTTCCACATTTTTTGCTTCCTTGGTTTTTTCAGCCTCAAAGGACTAATATTTCAGAAACCTCTACAGTCTCAGAGGGATAGGGTCCTTCCCAGTCTGAGATTGAGAAAAGAGAATTATAGTTGTAAAAGATAACTTCCTAAAAGGTGCTGTGGCTTCTGTAGAGCAATCCAGACACTCTACTTTGGGCTCATCTTGAATGTGCCTGAATACCCAGCATCCATTGCTTCTTTTGTCAGTGCCCCTAATGCTCACTCCCAGGTCTGTAGCACATCAGAAGCCAGAGGGCCAGAAGCCTATACAGTATATAAAGTCAGGGTTCAGACTATAGAGCAGAGTGGAGAAGAGTACAGAGTGAAATAGGGATGGAACATGAAAACTGGAGGCAAAAGTGGTATAGAAACATTCTGGCATAATGTCTATTGTTTCCTATTAATTAATGCAACCTCCCTTTTACAAAGATGTTTTACTCCCATTTTTGTAGGTAAAGGAAGCTACTAAAAGGAAGTCACAATCTTATAAATTCTGGAACAGGGATAGAGGAAAAGACTAGACTCAGAATCCTTTGAGTGATGTTACTTAGCTATCCTTTGACCTTGAATGACAGAAGCACAATGTTACAGCAGACTTCATTTTCTATTTAAGATGATTGATGGAAAAGCATGCCTTTTCCCCTCTGACAATCCCACTTTATATTTCAGTGAAAAGTCTCTGCAAACTTGCAGAAAACTGAATGAGTCTTTGCCGTCCGGAAAAGAGCAATTTGTGAAGTGATGATAGCTGCAACAATTTTGAAGACACAAAGTAGAATTTGGTCAACTAGTCATGCATAGAGTGAAGAGATGGGAACCGTGATTGTTTCTTCCAATTGGCCCAGGGTTAAGGCTCCACTTACTAAGTGGTTTCTTTGTGCCTTAGCAATTGTATCCTACCAGTGGGTGCAATTAAGTGGATAATTAAGCCAGAGAGATCTCATCAACAGCAGTACCTTCTCTGTCCACAAAGCAGGGCTTTGAATTATGTTAGCTACTCATGTGCCCTTAAAACTTTAATACCAAATCCTGTTGTGTTAAATAAGGGGTTTAATAGGGCTTACTAGTTAAAAATGGATGTAAAATGTTAGACATATCAAAGGGTCACTAAAGAGCAGAGTGGAAAGCAATAGTATTTCAACTCAGTAACATCCACGCTACTTTCACAATTAAAAACTTTAGATTCATTAATTAAATGTATCTCTCATTTTACAAATATGAATTCAAAGTTTGGATAGTAATATTTCTAGAAAGGCAAAGTTAATTCACTTACCTTTTTACAACTCTAGAGGCATGCAAATGTACCATGCTTTAAGTATTATGAGGGCAGAATGCCCTTTAAGTATTATGAGGGCAGTATTATGAGGCAGATTCAGGTACAGTCCTACTGTTTCTTTACCTTTGGATTTTTAATAATAAATAATTTTTTCAACAATTTGTTAAATTTCTTTCCTTTCTTTCTTTCTTTCTTTCTTTCTTTCTTTCTTTCTTTCTTTCTTTCTTTCTTTCTTTCTTTCTTTCCATCCATTGTTGTTTCCCAGAAGTTTAAGCCAATATTTGGCACATAGATGATTAATAGTAAACATGTTTCAAATAAACAAATTCTGAATTATTTCTATTTTTAGCATACTTGACTCAATCCATTTTCTAGGTTACTGTACAAATAGTTTATATATTTGTTGATCTGAAATTGCTACACATATATCTGTATCTTCTACTTTTATATGTTTTTTTATGCTCTGTTTTTAACGAATCTAGTTATTGGACTTATTCAATTCAGCCTCAATCTTTATATTCTCCATAGTGGGAAAAAAATAAAAGGCCTGAAACCCTTATTGTTTAATGGTCTGTAATGTTTTTGTGGGGTTTCTCTGCTGGCAATATCAGTTCACAGTTACATAAATGAGAGTTTAGAAGAGCAGAAGAACAGTTGATTGAAGCTCCCATGAGACAGCTTCAGCTCTGCCTTAGATTTTTCTTATTTAAAATGTGAAAGATTGGTGGCTCTGCCATGTCCAACATACAGGTATTACTAGGAATGACACTTTGTAGTTTGAGAAATCAAAACTTCATTTTAATAGATTGAATAAATTTTAATTTTTTGTAAAGATTTATGTCACATTACTTCTCATATAATTATCACTTTGACATTTCAGAGAGACATAGAAAATAAGAAACAAGTGTTCAGAATTTTATTGAATTAAATATTAGTTTTGTTTATTCATTAAAACAAACAAAAATAGGTAAATACGTGTAGTTGTACCAAGGTATATGTTCTATTATAGGGAATGTTTTATTCTCTAAATTTGTTTTGCTTTTTGAGGTTTATTTCCAATCCAAATATCTACATAGACATATTAATGTAAAAGATGTTTATGTCATCATGGTGATAGATATTAAAGAGACAGCATGTCATATATTTTTAGCATTGTTTTCAGTTTCACAGCATTAAGTCATATATGTAGAAATATACTTTTTTCATAACAATTCAATTTTCTTATGATTTCCTATTTCTATTCAGTATCCCAAAATAAGTATTGTACTTAGTCAGGCCCATTTAAATTAACAATCTCTTCCAATTTAATTCTGTATCTCATGAATTTACTCAGTCTCTCTTGTGGGTAAATACTTAATCTTCTAGGATTTCAAAATTTTTTTTTAATCAAAGTGTATACTCTACTTCATGGGTATTTTATTTTGTGCTATGTCTCGATTTTTACTGCATCTACTGTGAAGTGCCCAATGTATCTTCTTCTGCTGGTATAGTGTCTCCTTTTAAAAATTATACCCTGTTCTTCGCCCCTAGTGAATTTATACATAGACCTTCAGGTAACTCACTATATCAGTACTACAAAATATCTCTTATGTTCTTTATTGGAGTTCACAAGACCTCCAGAGTCCCCTCCAAACCATATAAGAGCAAAACAGAAGGAAGTGATGATGGTAGAGGTAGGGAGAAGAGAAGAATAAGTGTAGGATGATGGGTTGTTAACAAGTTCAGAATCTTTCTGCCTTGGTATTTCCTGACCCCTTTGCATCACTTAGATCTCTCCTAATTTTTGAGACTGACTCTCTATAGGGTTCCAAAGGAGAACTAGAAAAGTAATCCTTGAAAAATGATAACAGGGTCTGTCAGAGTGTGAGTTTCTGTATAAATGAGTGTGTATAGGGACAAATATGCATGCAAGTGTGTCGGCAAATGGATGTGCAAGTGTCTGACTGAGCAGGGGCACAGGAACAAGCACCCTGAGCTCTCCTGTTGAGGCAGATGTCCCTGAGTAGGGATCACCTACTCAGATCCCAAAGTGAACCATGGTTCAGAAGCAGGCACTATCTCTGTGACCCTTCCTGGAAGAAAGCAGTCTGGAAGAAAAACAGCTGCCGCTGGTGCCAACTGCCACCACAGCCTCCAGCACCAGATCAGAGATTGGCAGTGGGTATCACAGAGAAAAGACAATAGATGAACTAGTCACTGAGTTCCAGTGGAGGACAAGAGGCAGAGACACCCCTACCACCTTTATCCTGGTACCTGGGCAAACACAAATTCTGGTCTACCCATGTGACCAGTGGAACCACTCCCTGAGACTGAGAGGAAAATTCAGCACCTTTTTGAAGTTGATCACTGTCAACCCAGAGAGGATACACGGGATGCATTAACCCCAGAGGATCAGACTAGATGAGGAGACATATTCACCCCATTTCCCTAACTGGAACATTTCCAGGTCTGTGGCTATAACCAGAAATGAAGGATCCGGTCCACAGTGCATGACTGGGAGTGAGTTTTACATTGATCCAGCTCCCCATCCCCAATGATTTGCAAGTGTGTGACCAAGGAAGGGAGTGACCTGTTCAGCACACAAAGAGAGGGCTGAACACAGACAGATTTGTTGGGGGCATTTTTTAAACTATCCCTGACTGCATGATGAGTAAGGGGACATAACTACAGGTCAAAATCCCATTCCTTCTGCCACAAGTCAAAAGCAGCAGTAATTGTGTAATGCTGACAAGAAACCCAAAGTTTCAGAAACTACCAAAAGAGGATGTTCAATAATTACAAAAGTTTGTTGTTGTGGCTTATTTGTTTTGTTTGTTTGTTTTGGGGGTGTCTGTTGGCAGTTTTGTGCTTTTATATTATTTTATGTTTAATTTTTTTCTTTTTAACATTTTTCCCTGCTCTCTATATTTTTCTGGGTGTGTGTATATTTCATTTTGTTTTATTCTTTCTCGTTCTTCGTATTCATATAAGGATATATATGAGTGTGAAAATATCCTCATATTGTTAGTTTCAGTTTTTTCTTTTTTTTCTCTTTATCACTGGTTTGATGGTCTGTCTGTTTGTTGGATTGTTTGCTTTTCTTTCTCTACTTTATTCTCTTTATTGTCCTTTCTTCTCCCTTCTCTCTCAGTTGTTTTCCTTTCCCTTATGTTATTTACTTCCAAGGAAAGATACATACATTCCCATTACATGGACATATTGTGAGGTGGTAGGAATGGGCCAGTGGGGGCACACACTGTAGTCAGTGAATATTGGGATCTGCAGGCAACTTTTGAATCTTAGCATCCTCAACACAATTTATTCAAATCTCAAAACTGCAAAAGGACAGCACTGCTCCCCACCCTCAACATGGCTTCAAATTCAACAGATCTGGAGGCCTTTTCAAAATAATAATAGAGAGTTGAGCAAACTGAAATGAAAGTTACTACCTCTTTCACTAAGCAATGGAAGTAAGAAGAAAATCAAAACCCATCACAAATAAAGAGAAATCCATGAAGAAACACAAGTAACACAGAAAGACCTAGAACAACAGTGCTGGAGAATACAGATTTTGGAACTCAAACAATGAAGAGTTCCCAGATGCCTGGTCACAGAACAAAAATGCAGAGATCAAGAAATAGTAGGAAAAAATGAATAAAAACCAGGAAAGGCAAGAAAACAAATGAAAGAATTAATTACAGAAATGCAAGTCATAGAGAATAATCTATTAAATAAATAATAAGCTGAGAATCATTGAAAGCAGATTCAACCAAGCAAAATAAATAATCTCAGAGTTTAAAGACCAAAATATGGTACTAACCCAAATTGTTACATGGAAAGGAAACTTAGCATTAAGAAGCAAGGCTTTCAAATGATGTGTGATTATAGTAAGAGGCCAAAATTATTGCCTGATTTGTATACCTGAAGCAGAAAAGGAGACAGAGAACACCCTGGGACATACATTCCATGAGGTCATCCACAAAACTTTCCTCATCTCATCAGAAATATGACCATCCAAACACAAGAGATTCAGCAAATCCCTGCAAGGCATCAAATGAGAAGACCAACTCCTAGACACATAGCAATGAATCATCCTTCCTCCAAACATATATATAACCGTCTCTCCTTTTATTTAGGTGCCCAACTAAATATGAATTATTCAAAAAAGACCTCCCCTAAATCATTAAATAAAAATAGGCCTTCATTATTCTCTGCCCCACTTCCTTCTTTAGTTTTACTTAGAGTACTTTTAGAGTACTTATTACTGTATAACATTCTTTTTTTCTATTTTGAGTGAGAGTATCACTCTGTCACCCAGGCTGAAGTGTAGTGGCAGGCTTAGAGCCACCTCAGTGTCGACCTGCTGAGCACAGATGATCCTCCTGCCTCAGCTTTCCAAGTAGCCAGTACTACAGGCACACACTACGGTGCCTGGCTAATTTTGTGATATATTGTAGAGATGAGGTCTCACCAAGTTGTTCAGGCTGGTCTTGAACCCCTGGACTCAGGCAATCCTTTCACCTTGGCCTCCCAAAGTGCTGAAATTATAGACTTGAGCCACCATGACAGGCCTGCATTCATTTTATATTTCCTTTTTTTTTTTTTTTAGTCGGAGTCTCACTCTGTTGCCCAGACTGGAGTGCAGTAGCCTCTCCTGGCCACCGCAGCCTCGATCTGCTGGGCTCTGGCGATCCTTCCGTCTCAGCCTTCCGAGTAGCTGGAATTGCAGGCGTGCGCTACCATGCCCGGTGATTTTTTGATTTATTGTAGAGATGAGGTCTCGCCAAGTTGCCCAGGAGGGTCTCGAACCTGCAGGCTCAGGCAATCCGCTCACCTTGGCCTCCCAAAGAGCTGGGATTACAGGCTGGGCCACCAAGCCCGGCCTATAGTCTATTTCTTATCTATATTCTGCTCCATTCAGTAATCTCTGCTAGAACAGATTATTTTTCTTGTTTACCACTATGATTTTTCCAGTGCCTAGTGCAGTGTTCAGTGTATTTATATGTGCTTAAAAATTATGTATTAAATGAATTAATAAAACACAAAGAGCAATTCAACTTTTATTTTATATGTAAAATGTTTTCTTTCTATAAGTTTATTTATGCTTTGATAGTAAGTTTGAATGTTTTGGGAAATATACACAGAGATCAGCGAAAACAAAATAGCAGCATTATGTATTTAGTCTATGATATTTACAATGATTCTATTAGGTAGTTATTTTTTTCTGCATTTAGAAGAAGAAACTGTAGTGTAGTGAGGTTTAATGACATGACCAAATTACTTAAACACAACTTTTACTTGTGAGATAAAAAAACAGTTTGTGTAATTTGTTATTTCTATTTGAGCTAGAAATATTCCTAGCTGTATTACTAAGAACTGTTTATTAACCTTATATATACTTATAATACAGGGTTATGAAAGGTTATGAAAGATAGATCATAGACAAACAGATAATAGATAAATGAAAATTCTACCAAAAATAATTTGGGGCAATTTTCAATATTACTTAAAATAGTTGTAATGAATTTTCAGCTGTTTAGATTGGACAATACAGATTCACTACTCATATTCTATTCATGCCATAATCATCATCGAATTATTTTTAAAAGTGAAATATATATAAAACTTAAGATGATGTTAATTTAAGTATGTCGTGTTTCAATGATATGAACGAATCACATTATTGTCTTCCATTTTGTTTATTTACTAATCAATATCATATATATTTAGGACATCACTAGGAAAAAAACTATATATAAATGTTTAAATATTTACATTCAGATAAAACGTTCAAAAGACAGCTGATAATAAGTAAAGATATAGAAAGTTCCAATAATTATTTAGAAGAATGGAGAAAATAAATAAATTTAAATTATTTGGGATGGCTTTTGCAACATTTATTTTAATATCAAAGAAATTCATTTCAATAGAATTGTTTTATATATTTGATTCAAAATTATGACTTAGAAACACAGTTTCCTAGCTTTTTAACTCTTAAGTCAAATAACTATTCCCCACATATTTATATCTTGCTTGTGGTAGAAACAAAATTGTAACCTACAGTTTTGTGTAAAGCAGAACTTTTAATCAATAAACATATATTTAGTGGAAGAAATTTGTAAGCAAATGTTGAAAATGCAGCCCATTTTTTTTTCTTCCTGCCTATAGTAAAAAGTGAGAGAGGAAAAAGGTAAATTGAGGAAGAAATCTTAAGCACACGAGAACCAGGAGATGAATGTCTGTACATTTATTATATCATTCTATATCTGTATAACAACATAAAGACATATACAGACAAGTATGCACACCCATAAACACACATATCTACATATATGTGTGTATATGCATACATGTACACATAGAAGTAATTATACATATATGATTATTTTTGGTATGACATCTACTTACCTAAAGGTAAGCTATAGATAGTGCTTTTATAGGTATTAGAATTCTAACAGAATCAAAAGAGAGGGTCACTTGCCTTCTGAGTGCATATGTTTCCATGCAACCCCAGTTAAGTAATAATAACTCATGAGCATATAGCACTGCTTGCATCTTCTGGGTCATTCTACTTTGGAAGTGCTGGTGTAGGACACTTTGGGAAGAGTAAGCATTCTCTAACAAAAGGGTGAACATGGAGACAAGATATAAAGGCATAATGAATATACAGATTTATGGACCTGTGTGAAGCATGTTGAAGGGTGTGTACATGGGCAATTACGGGCAACTCCAGAGATACTAGGAAATAAAACAAAAGACTGTTAAGGGATTACAAAAAATGACGTTTCCACATGAAGATGAGGTCAGTATCAAGCAAACAACAGTGGATATGAAAAATGTCATAGACTCATTTATATTTATAGGCCTATGAAGCATCCAGAAAGTGAGTTCGTGAACACATGGAGATATAAAGTGTCTTATTTCCTTCTTGTGAGTGTCAGATGCAGGGGCTTAGGATTTTGCTATGATAAATATTTGTTGATATCAGATGTAAATTAATACTTCTAAAATAAGTGAGTTGTACTAAAATGCTATACATCATTATAAAAATGTTTTATTTTTTAAAAAATTGACTTAAAAATTCAACTAGTTGATGGAAAAGATGCTTTCAGAGAAGAATCAAAGTGTCTATTTCTGAACCTTTGCAATCCCCTCACATCCTTCAAACATAACAACACAAGAGAGACTTTACACAGCTTTTCCTTTACGAGCCTATGTTTTTCAGTAATTACCATCATTCTGGTTTGTAACAATTTAGATTTGAATGTGGCAATTAAGCATTTTGATTTATTGGATCTACCTTCTTGAATATATAAAAATATCCCTTACTATACTGAAAAATTTTAAATATTTAAATTTTAAAACATTCAAATATGATGGCTGGCTATAATTTATAATGTATAAATGCAGTCAGAAACTAGTTTGACTTCTTTTTTTTTTTTTTTTGAGTTGGAGTCTCACTCTGTTGCCCAGACTGGAGTGCGGTGGGCCACTCCCGGCCACTGCAGCCGCGACCTGCTGGGTTCCGGTGACCCTTCCACCTCAGCCTTCCAAGTAGACGGAATTACAGGCATGCACTACCACGCCCAGCTGATTTTTTGATTTATTGTAGAGATGAGGTCTCGCTACCCAGGTGGGTCTCGAACCCGTGGGCTCAGGCAATCCACTCATCTCAGCCTCCCAAAGGCGCGGGATTACAGACTGAGCCACCAAGCCCGGCTACTAGTTTGACTTTTAAAACAGATTTTACTAGCTGGAGAAATAGCCTGACTGTCAGGAAATATCTTAATTGCAAGTGGAGAAGATAGTAATGTCAATAAATTCTAAAAAGCAAGGTTTGTTACAGGTAATCTATAATGTAGTAATCCTAAAAGATAATCAAGAGCTGATTATAAGTTGAAAATACATTGGGTACTTAGCAAAGCATTCGAAGAAAAATCTTTCAGGTGGAAGAAAACAAGTAGGCAATTAAATGGGAGGCTAAGCAAACACCTGGTCTTAAATACACTCAATTATATTGAATAACAATATATTTAGGTTCAATTGTGATTTAAAAAACAGTATGCTTGTCTAGCAATTTTTTTTTTTCAAAATATTCCCCTTAGTACCATATTATAAACACTCAGCATTAGTCAAGGCTACAAAGTTACTTACTCATGAAAATACATTCTATGTGTTTTTAGAACCTAGAAAAAAGTAGTTACTAAAATGAAAAAAGAATAAAGAAAATAATAATAGTACTTTTTTCATATAGTATAACATTGCTTATCTACTATTAAATTATTAATAAAATATATCTTCAATGGGGACAGTTACTTTGCCACATGTATCAAATCTATAGCCTTGTAGTACATAGGAAAGAATCTAGTATATAGATACTAGACACTAAAAAAGGTAATTTCCATGTGAAGGGACAAATGATTGTGAGATAAAACACATAGGAGAGGTCACATTCATTAGTTACAAATTCCATTAGTGCACTAATAATACAACTTCTATCAGAAGTAAAAAAAATTAAATTTTTTCTTCAGAAGAAAAGTCAGCTCATTTGTCAGTCCATTTGTGCACAAAGGGAGCAAAAACAAGCAAACAAAAAGTTTGTCAAAAGAAGATCTTAAAACATGCTAACTAATTTTGGTCTGTTCTATTTATATAGCTAATAAACATAGTTCAAGATTTAAATAGATTTTTTTTCATTGTCCTTGCTGTCTTGGGAACTATCTATATAAGTTTTTATTTTATCTTGACTTTTAAGTTTTAGCTTTTGTTCTTGTTCATCTGCTTAAACTTTACAGGAAAGAAAAAAAAAAAAACAATTGCACCTAATAGTGACACCTTCTAGACAGTCTTTATTGGGACTTTGATTTATCTCTGTTTATGATTATTCCAGTTTTAAGATGGAAAATAAGTATGACTTACAACAATTGTATTCATTCATAGATGGAAAGCTACATACTTTTTTTTTTTAATAAATATAAAATCCTGTGGTAATTTTTGCCAAAGAAGATTTCTTTCTTCTGGAAATAAGATGAGTTTCATGTAAAACTTTTCTATGTTTAATTGACATATCACGTACTGTTTAGATAAGCACTGCTAAATACTGTTGGAACTCTGACAGAAAGTATTTCTGCCTTAAAGTGGTCGATGTGTGTTCATTACAATATTGTTAAAACATCATTAAGCACAAATTATTTGTTCCTTCTCATAGAAGACTTTTGTTTAAGTTTTTTTTTATGAAATTTCTTCTAATTTTCTTTGTAACATTTACCCCACTATTCCTCAGGTACAAAGGAAGTTTATCTTTTCTGGCTGGCTTGCTCGAAATAGAGTCTCTATCTCTCAATCTCTGTCTCTCATAAGCTTATTTAAACCTAATTTTTAACTTTCTTATACATAATACATTGTAAATAATGTGTTTCTTAAATATATATACACACATATAAACAGATATACTAAAATATTTAAAATAAAATTTGCTATTCTAAGCTCTTTTCTATTTTATAGAAGAAACCTATAAATATGAGGTCTGACAGTTAAGTTTTTGAACTTGTAATCATGCACTAAGACTGGCAGCACTGTGCAAACAACTCAGTAAGGTTTAATAACCTCAGTATATCAGTGTCTGACAGCTGTTTTCATGTTGAAGTGTGGTGGTGTCTTGCTGAGTGGTGTTCATTATTGTTGCATGTTTTTATGTGCCATTGTGAAAATGTCAGAGCTTGAATTAGAGCAATGAGCAAACATTAAATTTATTGGTAAACTTGGCAAGGGTGAAAGTGAAATCAGGGATATTTTAGTCCAAGTTTATGGGGATGGTGCAATGAAGAAGACGGCAGTGTACAAATGGATTAAACATTTATCTGAGGGGACAGAAAGCATCACTGATGAAGAGAGATCAGAATGGCCAGCAATGAGCAGAACTTGTGAAAACATTGCAAAAATTTGTCAAATTGTCTGTTAAAATTGTTAACTGTGAGAAGCAGAGTGGACCAAATAAACATCAATGGAAAACCAGGAAAATCTTAACTGAAAATCTTGGCATGAGAAAGGTATGTGCAAAAATGGTCCTAAAGGAGTTCTTGCATTACAACAATGCACCAGCTCACACCACACTGTCTGTGACAGAGTTTTTAGCCAATAAACAAATAATGGTATTAGAACATCCTCTTTACTCACCTGATCTGGCTTCCAATGACTTTTTTTTACCCAAAGATAAAGGAAATACTAAAAGGAAGACATTTTGATGATATTCAGAACATCAAGGGTACTATGATGACAGCTTTGATGGTCATTCTAGAAAAAAGAGTTCCAAAATTGCTTTGGGAGATGGACTAGGTACTAGCAATAGTGCATATGCTCCCAAGGGAAGTACTTTGAAGGTGGCCATAGTGATATTATGCAATTAGGTATGTAGCACTTTTTCTAGCCTGAGTTCTTGAACTTAGACTTCATATACATTCTGAGGCAAAAATGTTCTCCCTTTTTTCACTGACATTTGGGAGAAAAAATAAGCAGCATTCATGTAGTGTAGTTGTATTTTATATAAAATAATACTATTGTTACAGCATTTTAATTGTCAGATAATCTTTAAAATATCTTACTGAGTTGGAACTTTAATTCACAATTATAAAGGTTGCCAGTAATAGACATTAAACTTAAACCAACTTCTAAAAATTATTAAATAAAGCAAATGAAAAAAAGTTGTCTTAGGAAGGGAAGTCAAAACAACTTTACCCATTGCACAGAAAAGGAAATGATCAGCAGAATGAAGGAACACATATACAATGGTAGAAAATATTTGCAAACCATATTTCTTTTTTAAAAAATTAATTTATTTTAAAGATGTGGGGTACAATTCAGAATTAGATATACAAATGATCATTGTACAGGCAAAATTTGGACCTTACTTTGGGTCTCACTTTGCCTCGTTTGAGATCAAGTACACTTACTAATGTTATGTGTTATGTGCCTCCCCTCCCCTGGTAGTTTCTGGCTCTGCAAAACCCTTTCTTATTGTATCATGGTAAAGGATTAGGGTCTGCTTATGAGTAAGAACATGTGGTACTCAGTTCTTTATTTCTGTGATAAATCACTGAGTATTATAGACTCTAAATCCATCCAGTTGCTGCAAAGTCCATAATTTTGTTCGTCTTTATGACTGTGTAATATTCCATCATACAAACCATATTTCTAATAAGGAGTTAATCTCCAAAATATATAAGTAACTATTGAATAAACATTTCTCCAAAGAAGAAATACAAATGACCAATACGTATATGAGAAAATGTTCAGCTGGGCTCGGTGGCTCAGCCTGTAATCCCATGCCTTTGGGAGGCTGAGGTGAGTGGATTGCCTGAGCCCATGGGTTCGAGACCCACCTGGGCAACTTGGTGAGACCTCATCTCTACAATAAATCAAAAATTAGCTGGGTATGGTAGCACACGCCTGTAGTTCCAGCTACTTGGAAGGCTGAGGCGGAAGGATCGCCGGAGCCCAGCAGGTCGAGGCTGTGGTGGCCAGGAGTGGCCACTGCACGCCAGTCTGGGTGACAGAGTGAGACTCCAACTCAAAAAAAAAAAAAAAAAAAAGATCGAGAAAATGTTCAATGTCAATAATCATCAGAGATATGCAAATTAAAACCACAATGAGACATCTTAAACATGTCAGATATTATACATATAGACATATAGACAAAAAGTATTAGCAATACACTGTTGATGGAAATGCAAAGTAATGCAGAAGCTATATAAAATGTCATGAAGGGTCCTTAAAAAATTAAAAATAGAATTAACATATAATCCGACAATACCATTTCTGCATATTTGTCCACAAGAATTGAAATTGGGATCTCAGGGAGAAGCCACACTCTCTTTCTTACTTTAGTATTGTTCACAATAGCCAAGACATAAAAACAACCTAAATTTCCACTGTCAAATGAGTGATAAAGAAAATGTGACTTATGCATATACAAGAATACTGGTTAGTCTTAAAAATTAGAAAAAATATTCTGCATATGTGACAGCATGAATAAACCTGGAGGACATTATGATAGATAAAATAAGGTAGTCACAAAAAGATAAATACTACATGATTTAACTTAAATGAGATGTCTATATTGGTCAAATTTATAGGATCA
Organism: Cephalopachus bancanus; assembly: GCA_027257055.1. NCBI lineage: Eukaryota > Metazoa > Chordata > Mammalia > Primates > Tarsiidae > Cephalopachus > Cephalopachus bancanus. Next base: position 15,710,637 of record JAPVLO010000108.1, on the reverse strand, counting down.
TAGAGTATAATTATGTTTGACAGGGTCAAGGGGATGAGAACATGAAGAAGTACTAATCAACAGCCATCAAGATTCAGTAAAACAAGATAAGTGAGCCCTAGACATTTGCTGAACATCGTAACTGTACTCAACAGTAATGTACACTTAACAAGATCACATGTTAAATGTTCTTACTTCAGTAAAATAAAAGGATGGGTGGGAGCTTAATCCAAACCAGAATTAAAAACAAATAGTATTCATATGGTCTAGATGCTTGTATTTTGTATTTCCCCAAAATCCATATGTTGAAACCTACTTTCCAATGTGATAGTACTGAGATGGAGCTTTGGGGAGCTGATTATATTATAAGGGCAGCACCCTTATGAATGGGATTAGTGTCCTTATAAAAGAGCCTCAGGTAGCTTGACTGTCTTTTTGTCAAGTAAGAGAGCAGCCAAAATGTCTCCATCAATGAGAAATGTGTACTCACCAGACCCTAAATCTGTCAACAACTTGATCTTGGACTTCTCAAGTTTCAGAACTATGAGAAATAAATTTCTGACATTTATTAGCAACCCAATTTATGGTGTTTTGCTAAAGTAGCATGAACAGAACTTTTTTAAGGTATCATCACATTTGTACCCTCCAGCCAAACTCTTATACATGTCTATATCACATGAGCACACATAACTGCACACATATTCTCACATCCTCATATTTCTCCATATCTCTGCTTTGTTCTAGCCTCTTTCTTGAGCAATTTCTTCTACATTGTAAAAATGCCCTTTTTCACTTCAAGGATATGACATCTTTAGCACTCTCAATCAATATAAACAATAATCATAATCATAAATTTAAAATAACAAATCCGGTCTTGATTGAGTTACCTGTTCTCCAATAAGATCCAAAAGATGGGATGGACACAGATAGGCCAGTTTGGGTCTCATATGCATCTTTACAACACGAAAAGCAAGATTATAGGGCTGATAGCTTCACCTTAATTACATGGGAGAAAAGAGAGGCCACTTTTCAAAAGATACAGAGAAGTTAATACAATTGGCCCTCCATGTACATGGGTTCTTCATTTGTGGATTCAACCAAAAAATGGATAGAAAATATTTGGGGAAAAAATGTGTAGTTGCATCTGTATTGAACAAGTATAGACACTTTTTTTCTTGTCATTATTTCCTAAACAATACAGCATAACAATAACTTTTTTTTTTTTTTTTTGAGTTGGAGTCTCACTCTGTCACTCAGACTGGAGTACAGTCAGTGCTCCCGGCCACCGCAACCTCGACCTGCTGGGCTCTGGCAATCCTTCCGCCTCAGCCTTCCATGTAGCTGGAACTGCAGGCGTGTGCTATCACACCCAGCTAATTTTTTGATTTATTGTAGAGATGAGGTCTCACCAAGTTGCCCAGGCGGGTCTCGAACCCGCGGGCTCAGGCAATCCACTCACCTCAGCATCCCAAGGCATGGGATTACAGGCTGAGTCACCGAGTTCGGCTATAACAATAATTTAAATAGCATTCATATTTTACTAGGTATTATAAATAGTCTAGAGATTATTTAAAGTATATGGGAGAATCTACGTAGGTTATATGCAAATGCTACATCATTTTATATAAGGGACTTGAGCACCTGTGGATTTTGGTATCCATGGGAGGTACTGAAACCAATTCCCCACAGATACCAAGAGATAACTGCATATAAACAATACATGCCTTATGTATTTGTTTCTCAGTTTCATGCTTTGGGTAAACTCATAATTCATAAATGTATTTTAGTGTACTTAGTCACTATAAAACAACTTATTCCAAACTAGGTTTGATAAGGCCATCATTGTTCTTATAACAATAAAGCATTTTGCACTCTCTAAAAGATTTAGACTTCTAACACAAAAAGAACAATCCAATATTTCTTATATTCCAGAATTCCGATGGATTACAATATATGTGGATAATATTATGTCAGTCACCTAGTTGAGCTTACACAGAAACTGGAGAGGGATTAACGTTTACAAAAATCATATAGACTTGTTTTTTTGCATAGCTTGTCAAAGCCATTGTTATCAGTCAAATTACATTTAGTTTTCCATTAAGCATTTGTAAAAGGCAATGTGACATTTGACTTATGAGTACAATCATTGTTAATGTATAACACCTTCAAAAACCCTGCAAAATATCAGAAACCCAAAAATGATCACAGATTCCAAAAATAAAGGTATCATGAAATGCACTTTTGTTAAATACTTTTAAGACTAAGATCTAACAATATAAGTGATATTGGAGCTAAAAAAAAAAAAAAAGAGCAACACTGTGTTAGTTAAAGATAAAAGGATCATTTGATATGGATTACATCTGAGAAACAAAAAACAGGTGATCTAATTAAGAATCTGAACTTCTTGAGCTTGACATTTATCTCCTTAGTGTATAATTTTTTAAAGCAGTAACCCATTTAATATAAAACAAGGATGCTAAATTGCATAAACTTACATACACACAAGATACCAACTGAGTCAAATTCAATTATGAACAAATTATCAAAAGAATTTTGCCATAGAGAAAACCTGTTATGTTTACATAAAATATGCAAATAATATAGTATACTCATTGAAAAGGGAAAGAATCAAGGCTCCTAGACAAAATATCTGTCACAAGCCGGGCTCGGTGGCTCAGCCTGTAATCCCGCGCCTTTGGGAGGCTGAGGTGAGTGAATTGCCTGAGCCCGCGGGTTCGAGACCCTCCTGGGCAGCGAGACCTCATCTCTCTACAATAAATCAAAAAATCAGCTGGGCGTGGTGGCGCATGCCTGTAATTCCGGCTACTTGGAAGGCTGAGGCGGAAGGATCGCCGGAGTCCAGCAGGCCGAGGCTGCGGTGGCCAGGAGCGGCTACTGCACTCCAGTCTGGGCGACAGAGTGAGACTCCAAAAAAAAAAAAAAAAAAAAAAATTTCTGTCACAAAAGTCACACATTTTCATACTCCTATCAAATTGCCCTGACTCTATTATTAAAAATAATAAAATTATTCATTTTTATACCTATACATCACCATGACACAGAAAAATAAAGTAAAATAAAAGGCTGAAGTTGGACATTTAGTTTTGGTTATTTCTACCCAACATTCTTAACCCACACATTTTCTCAGAAATGGCATTGAAAATTCAAAATATTTCTGAAAACATATAGAGTATAGTGTAAGAAGAGTATTGTGTGACAAAACATTTTTATAGTGGAATATGTGGTTTTTCAAATAAATAATTATGCTTTCTCTTAAACTATATATAACATCCATATAATCTAGCCAAAAATTACAATAAAATATCTAAATATTAAATAACATACCTCCTTTGTTGTTTCATAATTTCATATGTACTTTATTTTACCTTATTTTATTTTAAAATTGTGGAATACAATTCAGGGTTAGGTACACAAATATTTATTGTGCAGATATCCTTGTTGATGAGGTGTGCCCGTCGGTCCCCAGGCAGTTTCCCATGCTGCCGATTCCACCTCCCGGCTACCCCCCCACGTTTCCCGCTACTGTCAATCCTTTTTTATAGTATTACAATTGTTGTTCAAGGTCCACTTATGAGTGAGAACATGTGATACTTCAGTTCTTTGTTTCTGTGAAAGATCACTCAGTATCATAGATTCTAAGTTCATTCAGGTTGCTGCTAGGTTCATTATTTTTTTCTTCTTTAGGGTTGCATAATATTCCATTGTGCATATGTACCACATTTTTTTATACAGTCCTCTTTTGATGGGTAGCATGGTTGGTTCCATGTTCTTGCTATTGAGAACAATCCTGTGATAAACATATGTATGCAGATATCTTTTTAATAGAGTTATTTGAGTTCTTCTGGGTATATTTCCAGTAGGAAGATTGTGGGATCATATGGAAGGTCAGTTTTTAGAAGTTTTAGGAATCTCCACACTGTTTTCCACAGAGGTTGTACTAGTTTATACTCCCACTAAGAGTGTAGAAGTGTTCCCTTTCCACCACATCCTCTCCAGCATCTGTTATTTTTTTGAGTTATTGATGATGGCCATTCTGACTGAAGTTAGGTGGCATCTCAGTATAGTTTTAATTTGCATTTCTTTGATGACTAGTGAGGCAGAACATTTTTCATGTATCTGTTGACTGCCCATATATCTTCTTTTGAGAACTGTCTATTCATATCTTTTGCCCACTTTGCAATGGGGCTGTTTTTTTGTTTTGTTTTTTTCCTTTTTAGCACATTTGAGTTCCTTGTAGATCCAAGATGTTAGACCTTTGTCAGATTTATACTTGGCAAATATTTTGCCAGTCTGTGGACTGTCTCCCTGCTCTCTGGATGGTTTCTTTGGTTTTGCAGAAGCTTGTCAGTTTGATGAAGACCCACTTATCTACCTTATCTTTTATGGCATGGACACTTGGGGTTTTGATCAGGAATTGGTTGCCAGTTCCAATTTCCATAAGGATGTCTCCTGCATTTTCTACTGTTCTTATACTTTGAGGCTTTATGTTAGGGCCATTTAGAATTGATTTTTTTGTGTACGGAGATAGGTAGGGATCTTGTTTTAACCATCTGCATGTAGTCAGCCAGTTTTCCCAGCACTGTTTACTGAATAGGTTCTTCACTCCCCAGTGGCTGGTGGTGGAGGTTTTGTCCAAGATGAGTTGATTGAGAAATTAAGGCTTTGCTTTTTGACTTCCTATTCCAGATTCTTCATGCTTGTAGTTTTTCTGCCAATAGGTCTGCTGCTATTCTGATGGGTTTTCTCCAGTGGATAGTCTGACCTTTCTCTCGTGCTGCCATTAGGATTTTTCTTTTGTGCCTACTTTGGATAGGCAAATTACTATGTGACTAGGAGTTGGTCTTTTCCTTTGAGGTCTTGTGGGGTTTCTCTGTATTTCTTGTGCTTAGTGGTCACATCTCTGGTAAGATGGGGAAAGTTTTCTTGGATTGCCTCCTGGAATACTTGCTCTAAGTTGTTCTCAATTTCCCTTTCTTCCTCTCAGATACCAATCAGTCATAGGTTTAGCCTCGTGATATAATCACACCATGTTTTGTAGGCTTTGTTCTTTCTTTCTGAGTCTTCTTTCTATGTTTTTTAAAGATCAGTTTAATACCTTGTTCTGGCCTTCCGGTCCTGAGATTCTTTCTTCAACTAGATTAATTCTGTTTTTCATGCTTATCATCTTGGTATTTATTTCTTGGATGAATGTTTTTATTGCCAAAATCTCTGTTACAAGTTCTTTCAGTGTTGCATCTTGTCTTTCTTGAGTCTTATTCACTCTTTCCATCCATTCCCTAATTCCTGTGGTATTCTGGAGCCAGTCCTTGGTGACTTCCATTGTTTGGGCACCAAGATCTGATTTTTCAGGAGTTTTCTCTTTGGTACACTTGAAAGTGCCTGTGGTCTTCCTTGTGTTTGTTTGCTCAGTCCTCTATCTTCCTTGATCCTTGCTCTGGATATGTTCTCTTTTGAAATAGCACAGTGGTTGGGAAGTTTGCTGTCTCTTGTAGCTTTTGAAAGCCAAATAAAGTAGGGGATGGGACGCTAGGGTTCAGAAACTACTTGCAAGTTACAATCTTCACTTATTTTGATATGCGTTTCCTGAGGCCCACTTCCCACCACCATTCCATATGATGATGCAAAGCAGAAACCAACACACACAAAAAATTGAACACACACACAGAGACATGCACACACACCCCAGTACAAACTGGAATAACAACAATGTGAAACAAAACAAACAACAATAAAAAACAGAGAAAACAACACACACACAAGCGTGGCACAAAGTGAATGGAGGAAAGACTGGGGGGACAAAGAATTCAGATTGAATCCTCACTCATATATTGAAACACCTTAAACTATAAAAAAAAAACCAGAACAACATAAGAATAGAAACAAACCAACAACAACAAAATTGAAAGTTGAACACTCAATCATTCACGTACACATGTAAACAGAAAACAACAAATACAAGAAGAAAGAAACAGAAAATGGAAAAGAAAAAGAAAAAAATTGGGAGGGGGATGCAGATCAAATGTGTATACATTCATTCACAATGGAAAAGTATTAAAAAAATGAATTAGCAAACCAACAGGCAACATTTTTTAAAAAAATTAAAAACAAATTAAAAATGGAAAGAAAAACAAAACAAAAAACCTGTCCTCTTGTTGCTGGCTCAGTAATTGTTTCTCTAATCAGGTCTTTCCAGCAGAGTCACCTCTTTCACTCTCCCCTCAATATCCAGAGTATGGAAGGAGGAGGGGCAGTGGAGGTGGGTAGGTCTGCAGTCCTCCCCTTCCACTCTCATATGGTTAGGGAGATCTCCTCTGGTGGGAAGTGTGGGATTGTCTCTTCTCCAGGTAAGTACTCACAGGGAGTGCCCCAGTCAGGCCTATCCTGGGATGGAATTCTACTATTCTGACTGACGTCCAGGCTCTGCCTGTGTTTGTTTCTCTCAGTCATAGCCCAGCTGTGTGGGTTCAGAGGATTGCTGGGGAAGAGGGAATTTGGGTCAGCCCTGGATTCACCATTGATCTCTTTCCCGCCCTTCCTTATCCTTTTCTGGCCACACCCTTTGTCCCACAGAGGGATTAGGATAGAGGGTGGGGCACCTGGGACTCAGCACGCATTGGGCCCTTCCAAAGTTGGTACTTTCAAGATATTCTATCTGGGTCACAATCAATCCTTGAGTAGTTGATCTGCCTGTCACAGAGATCCAGTCTGTTGCTCCATGATGACCAAGTTGGAGCACTTTCCTGCCCCACCTGCAAAATGGTGGTGGGGTGCCTCTCTTGTCCTCTTCCATGGGACTTTGCCTCTGGACTCCCTCTGCAGCCCCTGCTGCAAATGCCCTGCCAGGCACTGAAGTAATGAGGAAAAGCCTGGAGCTTGCAGTCTCTCCTGCTACAGTGGTGAGGCAGAGCCTGGGGCATAGTTTCTCCCACTGCTTCTTCACAGGAAAACTTTTGTTCATTTAAAGAAAAGTGGTGCTTGGTTTTTGTGACCTAGAGAAAGTCAGGAACCAAACAGAGAAGCTGCAGCACCAACTGTTGCACCAGGGCCCTGGCCACTTGCTCACAAGGCCCCACTTAGCCACTTAGTCTCTTCCAGCATTTTCTTCCCAGGAAGAGTTTTGTTGATCAAAAAAAAAATGGCACTCCACTTCTGCATCCTGGGAATTACTAAGGTCCAAGACCAACAGCTACAGCACCACTCACTGCACCAGGAGAGCCCTGGCTGCTAGCTCCCTAACCCTCACTTAGTCATCTGCACACACACGCCTACTCACTAACCAGCATGTACAAAATTTTTTCATATACTCACTCATTCACATCGGGACTTGCATAGTCCAACTAGATTGGCTACCATCTTCCCAATCTACCGTATTTCTCATTTTCAGACAATGTTTCTGTTTTCCTGAAGTCATTTAGGTATAATTTTTCTAGAAAGAAATATAAGATCATCAGATATCTATTGCTGCTTGTTTTCTAGAAATAGTTATTTAATTTAGATAACTAAATGGCTATTTCTTTCTTATAATGTTAGAATATATAAATACTAAACTTAGACATATCAGACTGTAAAAAGTGTTAAGATGACAAAAATGTATGTGCTATTGATGATGACGTGCACTTGATATTTCTAGAGATATTAAAAGTACAGGCTTAAAAAAAGTTAACCAATAAAATTATGACAAGGCAAACAGAAATGATAGTAAAACTTTTTCCAAAAAGCAATAATAAAACAAAATACCCTTTAATCCTGCGCCTTTGGGAGGTTGAGGTGAGTGGATTGCCTGAGCCCGCGGGTTCGAGACCCTCCTGGGCAGCGAGACCTCATCTCTACAATAAAGCAAAAAATCAGCTGGGCGTGGTAGCTCACGCCTGTAATTCCGGCTACTCGGAAGGCTGAGGCAGAAGGATCGCCGGAGCCCAGCAGGTCGAGGCTGCGGTGGCCCGGAGCGACCACTGCACTCCAGTCTGGGCGATAGAGTGAGACTCCAACTCAAAAAAAAAAAAAAAAAAACAACTAAATATATCTTTTTATATTTCTGAAAACTAAACAAAATCATTTACCAAATTGAAAAGTTTTTAATTCAAGATTATCTAGTATACCTCTGGGAAACTGCAGTGTTTTCACTTTAAACTGTTCATATGCCAACCCCACTTCCCACATTGTGGTTTATAATTATATGGGACAGATTAGAAAAAGAGGGATGGCACCCTCGCAGCTAAAGTAGGCTGATTCAGTGTGAGATAGAGCATGGCAATACCATGCTCAGAATGAGTATAAAAAAATTTTATCTCAGTGGAAGCAATCATGGAAGGTCAACATTGCAGATAGACTGGATTCTCAATACTTTTGGGAATAGCAAAATATCAGGAGACTTGCAAGAATTTTTTTTTTTTTAGTTGGAGTTTCACTCTTTTAAAAAAATGTATTTATTTTTATTTTAAAGATATGGGGTACAATTCAGGGTTAGGTGTACAAATGTTGATTATGCAGGTACCCTTGCTGATGAGGTGTGCCCCTCCCTCCCCTAGCAATTTCCCTCAACTGCCAATCCTTTACTTATAGCATTATCTTACTGTTTCAAGGTCCCTTTATGAGTGAGAACATATGGTATTCTGTTCTTTGTTTCTGTGATAGATCACTGAGTATGATAGACTAAATCCATCCAAGTTGATGTGAAGTCCATATAATAGGCAGACAAGCTATGATATAATTCTACTTATCCTTTGTGGACACCTGTGTATTTGAAAAAGGAAAACAAAAACAGAAACAAAACACAAACGAAAAACTGTACACAAGCTCAGGAGAGATTTGATACAAATCTAGTGAGTGATTCTATTTTTTTTTTACACAAAAATCTACTAGATGTCAAAAAAAATGGAGTATTTTTGCAAATTTTCTAAATCTTGAATGAATTTACCAAGCCATACATTCATACACTGCAAGAGATTGTGGCCTACCTAGCTCACAGGATCCGGTTATAATCACTGATTATTGGCTGAACCCTAAGCTATACTAAGCTAGTGGCAACACTGAGAAATCCAGGATATAAATAAAAATAATAATATATTTTTTAAAAACTGAATCGAAACTTTATTAGCTGCATGGTGTGAGAAAACTGACACTGACTTAACCAAAAAAAGTATCTAAATAAACAAACTGACAAGTAAGCCAATAAACAAAATGACAGCAATAGTCATATCTTTACAGGTAAATCAGGTCCAGAATTTTTAAAATATAATATCTAAACTACATTATTCAACATTTACTAGTTTTCAACACAAAAAAATACAAATCATGGAAATAAGCCAGAAACTGTTTATTATACTCAATGGAAAAGAAAATAGAAATTGTCACTGAGGTGGCTCAAGTGTTGGAATTATAAGATGCAGTCTACAAAGGAACTAAAATGAATATTTTCAAAGATTTAAATAAATACATGTTTAAAGAATAAAAGTAAGTTAGAGGACAGTGACTCACCAAATAGAGAATATAGATAAAAAGATGTAATTATTGAGTTAAGTATATCTTAAATGATGTAATCTGTTAGTTGGTTTCAAAAGCAGATTGAAGCTGAATTAAAAGTCAACAAAGAGGTAAATTAATACTATGCTATATAAACAGCAAAAACAAAAATCAAAAAAGGTGTCACTTCAGAGATTTTATGTTACTACAAAACAATACTTAACAGTATAATAGACGTGTATCAACATACATGTGATAAAAGTCTCAGAAAAACAGAGAATAAAGAATAAGAAAAAATATGTATTTGAGGAAATAATGACTGAAACTGTGCAAATGTAGTTAAACTAATTTATACATCTATGAAACTCAACAAATTCTAGGTAGGGTATACTCAAAGAGATCCATATCTAGATATGTTACAGTAAAGTTATTGAAAGAGCATTTTGAAAGAAGCAAGTGGGAAATAACACAAATATGTGAGAACTACAGAAAAATGAACAGTTGTCTTCCCATCTGAAATGATTGGTATCAGAAGACAGGCGGTAATTTTTTTAAATTTCTTGATAGAACAAAGAAAAATCAATCAATTCCAAATTCTCAGATAAATAAAGACTGTGATAACTCACTGCCAGCAAGCCTACTACCTACAAAGCTAAAGTTCCTTACGTTTAGTAGCAGATAGTAACTTGAGGACATAAAGAGCAATGGTGGGAATAATTACATAGATTATCATTTATCATAAAATAAAAATTAAATATAGAATTTATCTCTCTTTACAAATTTAAATAATAATTATGAAAAACAATGATTTTAAATAGAATTTTGGAGCTTATATAAATCGCAATATATTTCACAAAAAGGGGAGAGAACTTGTTATTTTACAGAAGCAATATGGCTCCTAATTTAAACTTAAGTGTACAAGAGGAAAAACAGAATACTGCAGCCATGCTAGTAATAAGAGCCAAAGTAATTCTATGCATCCATGCTTTAGAACTAACCACATAGCCTTTAGATTTTTAATATAATTCTAGGGAGAGATTGGTGGGAATAATACAAATCCCTGTGTAGATTGAGAAATATGTACTGAATAAGATTAAGATTTCAAAAAAAGACTTGCCACAGGGATGGTGAAACCACAGACACCCTCTTTTCAGGCAATGATGAGTGTACATGTAGGATCAGAGTCACCACAAAGCACCCCCACCAGGACAACACTTAATAGAGCTGTGGAGGTGTGGTCATTTACAAGACAACAGAGCCATAGGGGTACCAACATGCAGTTCCCAGCCAGAAGAAGTTAAGTGTGAGTTGATTCCAACAAAGCCATAGAAACAGGGCTGACAAAGGCCTTGGGGACTTGATTCCTATCCCACTCTACCTAGAATGCAAGACATAGAGCCAAAGATGTTTATTTTCCAGCTTTAAAACTTAACAGTGTTTTCCCTGTTGGACTTGGTTGGGACAGCTCTTTAATCTTGCCTATTTCTCCCTTTTGGAATAGTACTATCTATCATATGCCTGTCTTTCCACTGTATTTAGAAAGTAGAAAACTGTTGTATGGATTTAGAGACTCACAACTGGGAAATCTGCCTTAGAACAAACTGTGCCTTGCATCTCACTCATGTCTAGTTTAGATGAGACTTTGAACTTTCAAGTTGGTGCTGCACCATTGTGGTGGTGTTAAGAGGTGGGACCACTGGAAGTCAGTTGGGTAATGGGGGAAAGGAAGGTAGTATATATTAATTTTCTTTTTGCTGTGTAACAAATTATCACAAATTTTGTGCCTTAAACAACTTTTGTTTTAGTACCATATATTTTTGTGGTTCAGAAATCTATATTTGATTTAGTTCTGTTCTCAGCTAAAACTCCTCACCAGGCAGAAATCAAGGTGTTGATTGTATCTCAAATCACATCTGAGGCTTATTGATAGCATCCAAGTTCACTGGTTGTTGGGAAAATTCATTTGCTTCCTGTTTTGGGATTGATTTCTCTGTTTCCTTGCAGGTCATTTACTCTTGGGATTCTAAAAAGTGTCTCACATCTTCTTGCCACATGTCCTTAGCATAAGCAAATCACAGCATGGTTATTTGCTTCCTTCCAGCTCAGTCATGTAGTGCCTATTGCTGTTTGCTCTCTTTTAGGAATCACCTGGGATTCACCTCAGTCAACTAATTATGAACCTTATTTAAATTTGCAAAATCCTTTGGAAGGCTGAGGCGGAAGGATCGCCCAAGCCCTGCAGATTGAGGCTGCAGTGGCCATGAGCATGGCAGTGCACTCCAGCCTGGGCAACAAAGTGAAACTCTGACTCCAAAAAACAAAACAAACAAACAAAAATTTGCAAAATCCTTGCTGCCATAATGTCTGATAACCGATTGTATTTGTAGATCTCAATCACACTCAAGAGGATGACTTATATAGATATGTATTCCATAATGCAGGAATCTCAGAGCTATATGAGAAATCTGCCTGAGAGAATTTGAACTACAAATTAATGCTCATAAAGGATTAAAATGCATCAAATATGCACATAAAGAAAATCAAGATATTTTAATTATACTTGAAAAACTAATTTGCTACTTTAGCGTATTCTAAAGAGTCAGAGCATTATTATGGATATTAGTACAGAGAAAGAAGCATTCAAGAATTGATTCTACCTTCCTTGTACATTTTGATTTCAAAATAACAAATTAGCAGATGAGAGAAAGTTCTTTAGTGATGAATTCCAAGTAATAAATTTTAAAAAATGATAAAATTAAAGTTACCCTTTTACAAATGCTAATTAAATAACAGATCTAACAACTATCATCAATCATGTTTCAACTTGTAGGTGAAAGATTAATGGGGAAATTGTCAACAAGTAAAGCTGACAACACCTAAACTCACCGATCCATATTAATAGAAATAAAAATCAAGATGACCAGAAAGCATGTGCCTACTGGGTGATACAAAAGAACACTTACAAAATAGTCTACGCATTTATTTTTCCCAGTGTATTGGACCTGTAACCTTTATTTTCAAATGCTACTTTGAAGAAGCATGAGGACAGAGATATGAGGAGAACCACAAGGACTCACACTGCCAAATCAAAAATATAAGATAATTATCATGAGCAGATGATTTACATCTGCAGTTTCTTCCACAAAAAGTGACTTGAAGATAAAGAAATTCGAGCTCATATTAACTGGAAGAGAGTAAATGACATAGTATCCATAATGAATGGTGTGCATCTGTCTCTATCCAGAAATAAAACCAAATATAAAGAATACACTTTTGAGGTAATTTGAAAACTTGTGAACATAAACCAGATATTTAAAGAGTATTTTTAATTTTGTTATAATCCTATTTTATATTTACTCACTAAATTGAAGAAATATTATTATAGAGTGGGCTTCAAAATAGGAATGGATAGATGAAATCAGGTGAGTAATATTTTGACAAATAGGCCAGATGATGACTAGCTGGGAGTCATTATTCTACTTCCACTAGGCTCATTTATGTTGGAAAAATAAATCCACAGCCTGTGATTTGTTGCATTTGGCTCACTGACCATAATTTTCTGAACTCTGCATTAAACTAACATCAATTAGTAAAAACTAAAACCAGTAACGGTAGAAATTCTCGAATTGAAAACTTTATTTGTACCACCTTCGGGCAAACTTTTTTAGATGTTGCAATTATAAAGGTGATATTATCCCAGACCTGTAGAATATTGTAGACAAAAAAAAAAAGGCATCAAATGCACATACATACACAAATGAAAATTAAGTTTTTTATATAAAACAACTTCACAATATTCATACTTATTTGCAAAACTATCTTATTTTTATAGATTTCAGGTCTTATAACAAGAAAAACAAATATTTTCTTCCTAAATATTTCCAGTCATTGAATCCAGTTGAATTATACTGCCTATTAATCATAATCCAGGCACTATAATCAAAGTTTTTCAGGTGTAGCAACCCAAAAGAATGAGATGTTTTTATTCTGTGTTAGCTTGGGTTTTAAAAACAAGTGACTATTAGGCAGTTTCAAAGACAATTAACCTAATGTAATGAAAGTTCAAGATGAAACACTAGTCTTATGCCATTACGCTGATTACAGAACTCAGGGATACATGAATGCATGGGAGATGAAAAGAGATTCCTTGGCAAGAGGAAACCCAAGCAACTGCCATAATGTCATCACACCAGGTGTGAGGAATTTGGAGGTCAGAACAGAGTTTGAGAAATTGGTCCATTAAAAACCCAACATGAATTTCTGTGTCTCAGATAGAAACCTTTTATCAAAACAGACAGAAAAATGGTCCCACAGAGATACTTATAATTTCAAGCCATTGCTCCTTTTACTAAACATAACAAATTCACCCTACACATACATATATACCTTGAGTGAGGGGAGAATAGAGGAAATAGATTATTCACATCTTAGCAGTACAGTGTTTTTCACAAAGTGTAGCTGGCAACATGTTATCTGGCGAGTCCTCAAGAAGACCCAAGAAGCAGCGGTATTTAGGAGGGCAAAACTGAAGTCACTATATATGTCTTTCCTGGCAATATCAACAAAGCTATTCTTAGAAAAAGTGGAGGAAAAAATGACATGATATATATTTTCGGTGACTTTACAGTTTGGATTTTTAGAAATAAGTGGTAAAACCAGAATGGAATTTGAGAGGGAGGACAGAAAAACATGCATGGGCCATATTATATTTAAACCATTCAACTTCATTCTTCAAAGGGGCACTAAAGCTTTTAAATACCAATTGACAAGGTGGCTATTTAATGTATATTATCTGTTGAGCCCATTCATTGGTTGTCTCAGGTTCTTCTGTATCTATCTGTAAACTATTTTACAGGCATCTGATTCATGCATTCATGCTTTTTTTTCCCCTCCTTTGAGGACATACAGTTAAGCTCTGTTCAGTTGATCTTTATCTTATTTTATTACTTATCTGATTGTTTTTGTTTTTGCCTCTCCTCAACATTAAAAAAATTATCTTATAGCTTTAAATCTTTATTAATAAAGACAGCATGCTAACATGTGCTTTTACAATACTAGTTTAAGTTCTAATATCACTCCAAACTTTAATCCAAAAGCAAAACTGAAAATTCGCTCTTTCAATAAAAGTGGAAAGTTTTAATATAGTTGAAATATTTAGAGATGTTAATGTACCTAGACATGAAATATTGCTGATTTTTATGCCCCATCAAATAAAAGAGTCTTTTAAAAAAGCCATAATTCTGCTAAAATAGAAGCAGTAGTCAATTTCTGGAACTCTGCCCAGAAGAGTCCATACTTTGAAGTTTGTTTGTTTTTGTTTTTTTATTTTTTTTCCTAGAAGTTTGAAAAATATCAAGCATGTTTATGTCATAAATTTCTGGTTTTCCTGTCCTTGGATTCTAGTGCCAATAGTTCCCCAAATAATTGAAACACTTGTATTTATTAAGGCTCATATTCACATAAACCTCACTATTTTAGTTCTGGTTGATTTTAAAAAGAAAAATAAATGTTGCAACAGCTGTCAACCCCTACTGGTAATCTATTTTCAGAAAAGTCTCATCATACTGTCCAAGAAGAAATTATCTTCTAAATTCAATGTCACAGAAAAGTTTTCAAAGTACTTTTAATATTTTACCAATATGTTCACTCAGTTCCTAATTATTTTTGGATCCTGCTGAGTAATTTTCTCAGCTTTTTAGTATGGTGATTTGCATTGCCTCTCACATCTGGGTTCTTTATCTGCCTTTTATTTTGTATTGTTTGGATTGACATAGGAGCTTTAATTTTTGCTTCTTAAAAAGACAAGATAAAATTTTTCTTAAAAATGATAATTTCCTGCAAACTTGTAAATAGTCTCTAGATGCCTTATTTTGCACGCTTGAAAAATGCAGCAGTAAGTACTGCTTTCTTGTTTTTGTAACAGACAGAGTTATCTCTTGGAGTTTATTTTCCACCCCAAAACTTTACTCTGATAGATTCTGTGCCATAGCCGTATATTTTAACTCGGCCCTGCAATAATGACTGCTATGGTTTGAATGACAGTGCCCCTTTCATGTTCATGTGGAACTTAATTATCATGATGGTGACATTGAAATTTGGACCTTCCAGGAAATAAAATTAGGTGCCCTTATCAAAAGATTTGAGGAAGTGAATTTGGCCCCCTTTTAGCCCTTCTGGCATTTGTCATTTGAGAATGCAGCAAGGAGGACCTCATCAGATAATAAATACCTGTGATCTTAGACAACTCAGCCCCGAGAAATAAGATGAATAAGCTTCTACTATTTATTAACTACCCAACCTCTTATATTTTGTTGTTGCAGTCCAAATATAGACATTAGTATCAAGAAATGGGGTGTATCTTCTCCTTCTCCTCCTCCTCCCCCCCTCCTCCTTCTTCTTCTTCTTCTTTTTTCTTATCTTCCTCCTCCTTTTTTCTTTTGAGTCGATATCTCACTCTGTTGCCCAGGTTGGAGTGTAGTAGCACACTCATGGCCACCACAGCCTCAACCTGCTGGGCTCAGGCAATCCTTCAGCCTCAGTCTTCCAACTAGCTGCCACTACAGTTGTGTGCCCCCATACCCAGTTAAATTTTATTTTTATTGTAGAGACAAGTTCTCACCTGTTACCCAGGCTGGTCTTGAACCCATGACTAAGGCAATCCTCTCATTTCAGCATCCCAAAGTGCTGGAATTACAGGCTTGAGCCACAGCACCTGGCAAGGGTGTATTTTCTTTTTTTTTTTTTTTTGAGCTGGAGTCTCACTCTGTCGCCCAGACTGGAGTGCAGTGGCCGCTCCTGGCCACCACAGCCTCGCCTGCCGGGCTCCAGTGATCCTTCCACCTCAGCCTTCTGAGTAGCCGGAATTACAGCACGCGCTACCACACCCGGCTGATTTTTTGATTTATTGTAGAGATGAAGTCTCACTGCCCAGTGGGTCTCGAACCGCAGGCTCAGGCAATCCACTCACCTCAGCCTCCCAAAGGCGCGGGATTACAGGCTGAGCCACCAAGCCTGGCTAAGGGTGTATTTTCAAGGGAGTGCTGCCAAAGGCCTGTATTGCTGTGTATGGAGTATTGAGAGTGATTTTTGGTGAAAGCTTGGAGAAAGAGAGTTACAGAGTGAGGCTTCATCTTCTCAGAGATTATCTAAGTGGTCATGAAAAAAATGTTGGAAGAAATATGGAATATAAAGGTCTTTCTGATAAAGTTTCAGACAGAAGTGAAGAAAACATATTGGAAACTGAAGGAAAGGTCATTCTTGCTACAAAGTAGTAGTTTGTAACAAAGTAGCAAAGTAGCAAATTACTTGGTAAAATTGTGCTCATTTTCTAATGTAATAATAATAGAAATAATACAATTTACAATGAGTAGTAAATTGTGCTCATGTTCTAATACTTTGTGGAGTGAGAGCTTGCAAGTGATAAAATGGGATATCAACAGAAGATATCTAAACAGAGTGTTTAGGGTGCTGCATGGCTTCTCTCGATTAATTATAGTAAAATATGAGATAAATAAGCAATATAAAGATGAAACTTATAATTAAAAAGAAGGAGGAATGTAAAGATTTGAAAAATTATCAGTCTGGCCATGTAAATAATAATTTTAAAAAGTGTTTAGGAAAGAACCAAGGATGTGTCCAAGCCACAACTTCACAAGGAGATTAGTATGAATAGAAGGAAGCCAGATGCTACTCATTGTAATAATGGGAGAATGACCTTTAAGGCTGCCTTGGCCATCACAGGTCCATAGTGGCAAGGGCTTGAAGACAGTTTTAAGGGAGGGACCTCAGAACTAACTTTGGGTCTTGCTGTCCAGCTACACCTCAAGTCTCCACTCCCTGCATTCTAGTATATTTTGATGCAGAACAAATGGACTACAGCAATGAAGCAGTGCTTCTTTCCAGCTATAGGTTGAACCTTGACTGCCACTTGCACACTGTAGTAACAAGATGATGTACCTGCCATGGCAATACTATGGACATTACCCTGTCATCTATTCTACCCTACAGCAGCTGTCCCCAATATCTTTGGCTTGGTGGAAGGCAATTTTTCCATGGTCCAGGGGAGAGGCATGGTTTCAGGATGATTCTCATGCATTTTTATTGCATACTTTATTTCTATTATTGTTACATTGTAATATATAACGGAATAATTATACAACTCACCATAATGCAGAATTGGTGGGAGCCTTCAGCATGTTTTCCTGCAACTAGATGGTCCTATCTGGGGGTGATGAGAGACAGTTTCACCTGATGGGTGTAACTTATGTCCAGTCTACTCCATAATCTCATTTTTGTTGCTGTTGCTGCAGAAAACCCTGCTTCATAAAGATAGAATGTTGAAAATGGAAGCAGGCTTTTCACTGTTTTTGTGGTGATTTCAAGATATTCTGCCTTGATTTTAATCCAGAATGTATGGATATTTGAAGTTGTCTCAAGCATACTTTTAAGGCCACCATCATTTGTGATCTCAAGCAGTTGATCCTCTTCTAGGATGGAAAAAGTTGATTCACTTGGCTTATTCACAGATGAGATGGATCCATTCTTTCCTAGTTTTGGAGTCTTTTATGATTGGGAAGTAATGCTCAAACTCTTTTGAAATCTGAGATAAGGGATGACACACCATCTGGGAGAAAGATGGCCCTGGCTCAGTGTCTTTCAAAATCTCTGCTAATGTTTGAAACATGTCAGAAATTCCAATGTTCATTCACCACCCCATAATTCCAGTTTGGCTTTGAATGTAGCCACTTCATATGCTGACTTCTACACATTGTCACTTTCTCCGAAGTGATAGATTGAGTTCATTGAACAGGTTGAATATGTCACACAAGTAAGCAAGTTTTTGCAACCCATTCTATGTCACTGGAATGAGCTGCCAGTGGTAACTGTTTTTCTAAAATCTCTGGAATGGCTTTCATAACTCAAAACCTCTAGCCAGTGTCTACCAGGTACATTCTACCTTTAGAAAGCCATCTCACTTCTGTGTATGAGAGAAGATATGTGTGCTCTGTGTCCATCTCTTCATAGAGCTGTGTGAACAGATGTGAATTAAGTTCATATACTTTAATGTAATTGATAATTTTTAATTATATCCTGTGATATAAGTTCAGATAACATTTTTCAGCTAGCCACTCTATGAATGACATAGCATGTAGACTCACATTCAGAAGTGACCTCTTTGACTTGAATAGTGAGACCAGAAAGCTGTCCAGTCATGGCAACCGCTCCACCAGTGCATATACTAACAACAAAAAAAAGACCAATTCATTTTTCCTGATATGCAAACATTCAAAGACTTGATTCGTTCTATAGTTGTGGTGTTTATTGGCAACAAAAGTGCACATGACATATTCTCAAGCATATCCTCCTGAAAAATATATCTCACAAAAACAAGATTGTTGCCTTGTTGTCAATATTAGAAGACTCGTCAACCTGAATTGTGTATCATGGTGACTCATTAATCCTCTTTAAACACTGTACCTAAATACCCTCTGCTATTTCTTCAGTTTGTCTATTTATGGTGCTGGCTGAAAGAGGAACAGTGCCACCTTTTGAACTGTAGCTTTTCCAAAAAATTCATGACAAATGTCCTTAGCAGCAGGCAGGCTTAACTTTTTACCAGTAGTAGAGGGCCTCTTACCTTAACAATGTGGTTAGCCACTAAGAATGATGCTGTTAGTATAGACACATTTGATAAAGACATGACCTTTAATAATTGTTTCTGCTTTTTGTGTCCACGTTTTGTTTTTCTTTTGAAAACTCCAAAGTCTTTTTTTTAATGCAGATGTTTCGTCTTCATGTGGTAAAGTAGTTTCAAAGGTTTCATGGGTTCGTTGGATAGCCGGTAGCCACATATTAAACAAAGCGGGCTTGGAAAATGTGAATCACCTGTTGTAATGAACCAGTAATTGAAGTCAAACTCTTGGCATTTGCCTTTAAATGCAGCTTTCTTTTGCTGGCAGTCATAGAGTCTTCTGCTGACTCATCACTGGGTCTTTCTCTCTTTTCAAAGAAGCTCTCCAGTGCCATTTGGCTTCTGGACTTACCAAAACTGTGACTGAGACAAGTGCACAGTGTTGCAAAGGGGTGCAGATGAAAGTAGTAAGTAAAATAATGGACAGCCCATGTGCAGACTAAAATAAGTATTGGATTCTGACTTAAAGTCTGCCAACAGATGCAGCTGTACAATTGAAGTACGTCAATTCACTTGACTCTCACTGATAGGGTCTGATGAGTCTGCAGACAATTGATTTATTATGGTCTCTGTGCAGTCAAACCTCACTGATAATGTTAATCTGTATTTGCAGCTGCTCTTCAGCAGTAGCATCACCACCTCAGCTCTATCTCAGATCATCAGGCATTAGATCCCCATAAGGAGTCCACAACCTATTTCCCTTACATGCACAGTTCAAAATAGGGTTGTAGCGGGCTCGGTGGCTCAGCCTGTAATCCCAGTGCTTTGGGAGGTTGAGGTGATTGGATTGCCTGAGCCTGCAGGTTCAAGACCCGTCTGGGCAACTTGAGAAGACCTCATCTCTACAGTAAAATCAAAAATTAACTGGGCGTGGTAGCACAGGCCTATAGTTCCTACTTGGAAGGCTGAGGCAGAAGGATCGCCAGAGACCAGAGGGTTGAGGCTGGGTGACAGAGTAAGACTCCAGCTTAAAAAAAAAAAAAAGCAAGTCTTTCAAAATAGGGTTGCACTCCTCCTATAAGAGTCTAATGCCTGTGCTGATGACAGGAGATGGAGCTCAGGCAGTAATGCAAGCAGTGGGGTGTGGCTGAAAATGTACATTAAAGTTTCCTAGCTTGCCCAGTGCTCACCTCCTGCTGTGTGGCCTGGTTTCTTAAAGGCCGCAGACCTATACTTGTCTGTGGCCCAGAGGTTGCGGACCCCTGCTCTACAGTCATGGAAAGGTAACTCTCCCAGAGTCTGTAAATAAAACACTCATTTTCTCCACCATTCTGCAGCAACAAGCTTGTGTCTGTCTTCCTCCTCAACGGGCTCTGTGATGATTAAGGGTTGGAGTTTTGTCGTCTGTCTAATATATGTGTGGCAGAGCACACTAAACACTTTAAAGGGTTTTAAACCAAATTTTTAATTAAACCACCACAAAAATAGTATGTCAGGACATGCATTCTAAACTGAAACACAATAACTACTTGCTATATTAGAAAACTTAAGTAGAAACCATATTTTTATAAACATGATATGTAAAATGTCTAGGATAGAGTCAATAATACTGACATCAAGAACCAAAGATATATAAACTTGAATGAGAAAAGATAATCCATACATATCAATGCCAAGAAAGCACAGATGCTAGAATTGTTGGACCAATATTGTAAATCAGCTATACTAAATAAATTATCAAAGAAGCAATCATGACAACTTTTGGATAAATTATAAAAATAGAATATTTCAAGGAAGACACAGAAAATACTGGAAAATAAGTCAAATAAAGATTTTAGAACTGAAAATAAAATAACCCAAATATGTGTCTCACAAAATGGTCAAACAGAAGAATAAAATAAGAAGCACAAAAAAGTGTCTGAATTTGAATTTATATTAATAGAAATTATTCAGTCTGAACAAAAAAGAGAAAGAAAAATGTTTAAACTGAATCTTAGGATATGTGAGACAGTAATAAATAAAAGACATATGGCTGAAAACTTCGCAAATTTGGTAAAAGATACTCATAGATTCAGTAAGATTATAAACCCAAGCAATGTAAATACAAAAAAGTCCATTTTTAAAATTCAGTGTCTATTCTTATATCGATCAGTTAGCGGTAGAGTTTTATTATTCTTATTTAAATAAGTGCAGGCTCAGTTCATGGATTTTCTAGATTGTCCACTCTGTGGACACTCATTTTTCTTTCTTATTACTTCATATTTAATTTACTCTTCATTTGTCTAGATTCGAAAGACAGTAACTAAGATCATTATTTGTAGATTTTCATCTTGTATTATATAAACCTATACGGTTCCAGATTTTTCTCTAAGTACTATAGATTTGTATTGTATATGATTACAATTTAAAAACAATGATTTCAGCACATATAGTGATTGTCAAAATTTAACAAATTGACATGGCATACAATTAAACTGATAATCATGTCTGGTTAAATTTAACCAATTTTTACATGTCCCAATATGGCAAGTTTGAAAGATGGAGTCTAGTGGGAGGTGTCTGGGGTCATGGGGGCAGATCCCTAATACATAGATAAATTCTCTTCCAAAAGGTTGATTTCTCACTTTCACAGGAATGGGTTAGTTCTCGAGAGAGCTGATTAATAAAAAGTCTGGCTTCCACAGTTTCTCTCTTGCTTACTCTTTGGCCACGTGATATCTTTGGTCATGCCTACTTTCCTTCCACTTTCCTCAGTGAACGGAAGCAGCCTGAGGCTCTCACCAGATGTACCTGTTCAATAACGAAATTTTGACAAACAGAATTTTGAGCCAAATAAACCTCTTTTCTTATAAATTACCCAAGTTCAGGTATTCAGGCATACACACACACACAGACATACACACACATATATCACCCAGAAACAGACTCCTAGTATTAAACAGTTTTATAGGTAGTAGGCACTGAAAAAAAATAGATAGAATAAATAATGCTAGGTACTAGGACAACTGCCAAATTTATTTGACAAATTTGTGACACAAGTCACACTGAACATCAATTGCATACAGTTTGAAGACTTAAATGTGAAAGCAAAAACTTTGAGAAAACTATAATACAGATTGAATATCAGGATATTGACATATTTCTAATGCAAGATGATTATATAATAAGAAAAAAGCTTGCTATATTAAAATGACATTAAAATGCAATCATGAAATAAGGGATACATTATAGACTGCAAAAGTAATTTTCAGCACAAACATTCCAATAGCTACCAAAATAATCAACATCTTAAAAAATCCCACAAATATAGATTAAAATAACTTAAAAAGGAAAACCAAATTACCAAAATACATTATGAACTAGAAAATCCCAAGATAAAACTTAACTCCTAATAACATATCAAAATTTGAACACCATTACAAATTAAGAAAATGTAAATGAAACAAAAAAATTTCAATGTTATATGGAAATCTGATCTTACCTCCTTGTAACATACATGTTGCAAATGTATGTTCTTACAGTCTATGTAAGTATAAATTGTTATAGCAACTTAGGAAAGCAAGTTGGCATGTCTGAAAATATGCCAATTCCCCTTTTCTACCACAGGCCCAAAGGGAAGTATATAGTAAGACTATTATATAAGCTTGAAAATAACAAAAAATGAGAACAATATAAAGGTATATTGAGAAATAAATTGATAAATAGATTGTAGTATATTCATAGAATGCTGTATTATATAGAATTTTTAAAAAAGGAGAACTAAAATAGATAAATCTTGAAAAATGTCTATGAGTGAAAAAAGAAAGTTGAAAAATGATGTTTACCACAAAATAGTTCTTATAAGTTACATTATTTGTTGTTTAGGAAAAATATTTATATACGTGTTTAAAATACATGTATATATGAGTATGTAAGATATACAAGATAGTAGCTATATCTTAATAGAGAAGATAAAATGTGATCTAATATTAATATTTCCTGAAATCTGCATAATTACATGATTGGAAGGTAAGTTATCCTTAGAATTTTCTGTTTCATTTTGTATTTTCCTAATTTGTAGTGATGTACAAATTTTGATATGTTATTAGTAAATCTCCTTGATTTTGAATTATACTTCAATATTTAATTTATTTTCTGTTTATTCCTTTTGTTTTTCACTATTTTGCTTTTTTTAAATAGCATATCCTGTAACATTTATGTCTATTTTTATTTATATTTGAAAAGATACGTTGATTCATGGAAGTACACTTGACTTTTTGTATTCACACCTTCCACATCTGCAGATTCAACCAACCTTAACATATTTGAAACAAGAAAAAGAAAAAATAGTATAGTATTTATTTGCATATTATTTACATTTTATTTGTTATGATTAGTAGTACAGAGAAAATTTAAAATATATATGGGAGGATGAGCCTACATTATATGCAAATACTACCTCATTTTACATAAAAGAATTGAACATCCATGGATTTTATTATCTATGGGGTTCCTGGAATTAATTTCCTATGGATACTGAAGTATGACTGGACTGACTCAGTTCCATTAAATCAGGTTTCATTGCCGTTCATTTAAGGGTATACATTGGGTCACAAACAAACAGATGTATAAAAACGAAGAGAATACAGCATGGATATCAACACTGCAGCAGAAATATACCAATTCAAGTTAGATATCTTAATAGATTTAATAAAGAAATTTCCAGTATCAACCTAGGTGAATACACATTTTATAACAGTTTCTAAGTCAATTACCTTGATTTCTACAACTCTTATTTCCCAATTGTGGCACAGATCTTTCTGCTTCACATGATCTGAAATGAAGTCCTCACAGTGTTAGTTTATTGATCATGGGATCGCATATTTCTCTTTTTTTCAGAAAATTGATCAAACTCTGATCAATTGATGTACTTCTATTCCAGTTATTTAAAATATGTTTCTCTTTATATATAATTATCTTTATATATATAAAATATATTCCTTTTATATATACTAATATTTTGAAACAACAAGGAGGTAAATCCACTTGATGAGTCTATGACCTTAAAATGTAAAACTATCCTCTGCATTTTGAAATGAGTATATTGAAAACAGTCAACAGTATGCTCCCGTTAGTTATTATGTAGAAATATTTCCAAATTCTGTATATATGGTCAACTTTTATCACTGTGTGATAACAAGCTTTTGATAGTGAACTTTTTTCACTATTTTTAACCCAAATTTATACACACACAGTTAAGCATATATGTTTTGTCTGTGTGTATAAGTATTTTCACTGGAGTTTGGGAATGGGGAGGTTTTGATTTTTATTATGTTAATCTATCTCTTATTAGTAATGTTTGAAGTTTTCCTTATTTACCACATATAGTGGTCACCAGATCATTCATTTCTAATACAAGAAGAAAATTACAAGTAGTTAAACTTTTAAAATTCAATAAGCAAATATTCCATGTCTTTTTGAAAATGATTGCCATGACAAAAGGATAAAATCATTATGTAAATGATTTGTGATTTTTAACTTTAGCAACCTTTAGTTTAAGATAAATGTAAATGGTTATATAATTGGAAAACTCATGATATTATAGTTTTTTTTTAAGAATATATATATATATTTTTGAGTTGGAGTCTCACTCTGTCGCCCAGACTGGAGTGCAGTAACATGCTCCCGGCCACCGCAGCCTCGACTTGCTGGTCTCCAGCCATCTTCCGCCTCAGCCTTCCTAGTAGCTGGAACTACAGGCATGCGCTACCATTCCCGGCTAGTTCCTGATTTATTGTAGAGACGAGGTCTCTCCAAGTTGCCCTGACAGGTCTCGAACCCGCAGGCTCAGGCAATCCACTCGCCTCAGCATCCCCAAATGCTGGGACTACAGGCTGAGCCACCGAGCCTGGCAAAGAATTTTTTTTTAAAACACAAGGGCTCCCTATGTTCAGGCTGTGGTGCAGAGGCTACTTCACAAGTGCAGTCATAGTACACCATAGTCCCAAACTCCTGGGCCCAAGCCATCTTTCTGCTTCAGCCTCCTGAGTAGCCGGAATTGCAGGCATGCATCAATGTGTCCGACCTGTAGAATGATACTGTAATTTTTGACATAAATTTCAACTGTGGAAAAGAATGCATGCAAATACAATGAAAAAAGTGGGATTTATGTTTCTTGTTATCAGAGGTAAGTGGTTTGCACTTCAAAACACTTATTCTTTGGTAAAAGCAATACTAATCAGTATGAAAATTGGCTAAAATAAAAGAACTAAATAAATATTCTGTATATATTGTGTTTAGTTAAACAATCAATAAGAAGAAAAATATTTTTGTACATTCTATGATATATGAAACTCTGCGGTTGATTTAATAACCATAAATTTGACTATAAATTAAATTCAAGCTGGTTAGCAGTGAAATTTCAATCTGTTTTGTAATGGTTGGTATGTATTAATTTGATATAAATTAAAAATGAGTTATTTGAATTAAATTCACTTTTCTGTAAAAATATATCTACAGTGCCAAATTGCAAATAGAGAATGGTAGCATTTCAGCATGTTCAGCTATTATATGAACCAAATGTCTAACAAGTTACTTCTTTGGTATAGCACTATTGAAGCCAGCCATGGATTCAGTTACATGTTAAAAGATATGTGTTTTGCTTGTTAATAAGGTTTTACAAACGGAATTTTCTTTAAAAAATATATTAAGTCCATCTATATAGAGAGTTTTGCTTGACAATTTTAAACATAAGCTTAATATTTTCCTTTGCCTTACTTTAATTGATAAAATATGTTTAATTGATTTTATTTCTACTTATAATATACAAAGTTATTGACATTGTTTACCTTCTAGTTTGCATTTTGTTATTTCCGTAGCTCAAAGATTAACAACCTAGATCCCTCTCTTTCACAATTATGTATATTTATGTAGTTATGTATTTTAATACTTCAGCAACTTTTCTAAACTAAAGGCAACAATGTCTTAGGCATATGTTTGTAAACATTTTCTTTAACACCAATATCCCCCCCTTTTGTTCTATATTTCCATAATATATTCAAGCTGACTTATAACAGTGCTCCTTAAATCAAATTTTGGTCAACTGAAAGAAATACAATGACCTCTATCCTACCAAAAGACTATTGTGCCAAAATAAATCATGACTTTAGCCCTTTCAATTTCTGCTAGGAATAATGTCATTCATTCTTGATGAAAATAAAAAAAAAATAGAAGGAATTTACAGCTATAGTCTACCATTACCATAACAATTTTAATTTAACACTTATGTACTATCAAAAAGCTATCTACAGTCTTCCGGTCCCTAAAGTGATACTGATATGTTGAGATGGAGAGGTACCTGAATCAGTTAATGCTGTGTTTTATGCATAAGATCTGCAATTAGGGTGTCAGAAGAATTGATAATACTTATTTTACAGGAAAGAGAGAACAGTGATATGGAAAAAAGAACGATCCAAAGCGGGGGGTGGCTTGAATTCTTGGATCCAAGCTCAACTCACAGAAGCAACAAAGAAACTGAGTCTCTGTCTAACCCATTACACAATGCTCTGCATGGAATGATATTAACTAATAGAAATAGATTAAAATGGGAATCTTTGCCACTATATGGTTTCCTATGCTTGTGGGCATAACCAGAAAACTTGGAAGAAACATTATACTCTCTCAGATATTATCAGACACAAAAATGTCACTTTGTAACATTATTCAAATAAATAAAAGCAATGATAATAAATGACTATATGTTTTGTTCTTATTCTAGAATACATTGGATTCTTGCTAGTACTCCTCTCAGGGGAACTTTCCGGGATTATATCTGTTCCTTTTCTAATCATTTTATTTTAATAAGGAAGTTCTGTTATTTTATTTACTTATTGAAAGTAATTATTTTTCTTTATTTTTATTTTTTATTTTAAAGATATGGTGTACAATTCAGGGTTAGGTATACATCTGTTAGACAGCTGTATATACTGCCTACTCGGATCTTTTTTTGGTTCTGTTACCAATTGATTTTCTTCTCCATGTATGTAAAGTATATTATACTAATGATCAAAACTACATAATTTTAAATTTAATTCCCATACATTCTTTTTTTTTTTTTTTGAGTTGGAGTTTCACTCTGTCACCCAGACTGGAGTCCGGCGATCCTTCCGCCTCAGCCTTCCAAGTAGCCGGAATTACAGGCATGCGCTACCACACCCGGCTGATTTTTTGATTTATTGTAGAGATGAGGTCTCGCTGCCTAGGCGGGTCTCGAACCCACGGGCTCAGGCAATCCACTCACCTCAGCCTCCCAAAGGCACGGGATTACAGGCTGAGCCACCGAGCCCGGCCCATACATTCTTATACATACCACATGGATTAAAGCAAACTATCTGTTGTGTTTTTGTCTATTAATCTAGTATTTTTTTTTTAATTTTAAATATGTGGGGTAAAATTCAAGGTTAGGTATCCAAATGTTCATTATGCAGGTACCCTTGTAATCTAGTACTTTTTATTGAAAGTTCCTTTTTGCTAAGATGATTAAATCTTCTCACTTCTTAAATACTATTTATGACTTATTATGGTTCAATGCAAACAATGAAGCACACACTAAGAGATACAGATGCATTCCTTATTGTATTAGTATTTCCTTATTATGTTGCATCATTTCTAGTTATTCCCTCATCTTATCTTCCCACAGTGGAAATTTTAATGTAGCCTTTGGAAATGCTGCTTCATATTCAGTAAATGCAGTAATACCTTAAGTTGCTATTATAAACTGATACTACTTTACCTTATCATAAGTGGTGCTCTCTTATTCCCTTTCTTGTGCACCTAAAGATTATAAGGTAGGTTTGCTATCTTCCTTATTGCTAATTCAGGATCATCGTTCCTTTATAAAATTAAAAAAAACCTTTTTAATCCATGTCATCTTTGGTATCGCCACAAAGTTTTCTGACCCTCGCTCTAATTTATTAAACACTTATAGACATTTGTGTGTGTGTGTTTCTTTACTCCAGCCTTCACCATCATCTATCTTTGGTAAAAGTTCCTTTTTAAGAGATTTACCATCTTAACAAATGTTTAATTGCATAGTATAGCCGTCTTGCTAATATAGAAACAATGTTGTACAACAGATCTTTAGAATGTATTCATTTCCTGTAACTGAAACTTTATACCTGTAGAATAACTTCTCATTTTTGCCTCCCAAAAACCCTTGAAAATGACCCTTCTTTTCCATTTTTATGAATTTGTCTATTTTAGATTTTCTTATATATATATGTAATCACATGGTATTTGTTCTTCTGTGACTGGCTTATTTCACTTTACATAATGTCCTTCAGGTTCACTCATGTCATCACACATGACATGATTTATTTCTTTGTTAAGGCAGAATAATATTCCAATTTATGTATATACCACATTTTCTTTATCTGTTCCTCCATTGATGGACATTTAGACTTTTTTCCATATCCTGATTACTGTGAATAAATGTTCAGGAAATATGGAAATGTATGTATCTTTATGTGATCCTGGCTTCAATTAATTTGTATGTATACTTAGAAGTGGGATTGCTAGGTTACATGGGAGTTATATTTTTACTTTTCTTGAAAGTCACAAGCCTGTTTTATCATAGGGACTGCATCATTTTATATCTCCATGAACAGTGTATATGTTTTCCAATTTATCTACATTCTATCTTGCACTTATCTGTTTCTTTATTATTATTTTTTAAATAATAGCCATACTATCCGATGTGAGGTGATATGTCATTATGTTATTATGATTTTGAGTTTCATTTTTCAGAAGATTAATGATGTTGAGCTTTTCTCTTATACCTATTGGAATTTGTATGTCTTCTTTGGAGAATTATTGGTTCAAATGTTTGACCTATTTTTTAAATTGGGTCATTTGTTTGTTTTTGCTATTGAATTGTAGCAACTTATACTATATACACATATACTTTGAATAATAACTCCTCACAAAACATATGGTTTGCAAATATTCTTCTCCCATTTCAGTGATTGCCTTTTCACTTTGTTAATTGTTTTCATTGCTGTATAGATGTTTGTTTTAGTTTGATAAAATCCCATTGTCTATAATTTTGTATCTATATAAGTGGCCAATGTAACACTTTTAAAAACAAAATCTTGAATTCTGGTCCACTCCAACTCATCCACCTCTTCTAGGTTACATTTTGGAAAATGTAACACCTAAACTCAGATAAGCCACATCATTTATCATCAAAACTGTGCCTCTTCTGAGAGGAGAAAAAAATGACTTTAATAATAATTATGTCAGAAAATTAGTAATAAATGACTATGGTCCTGAATATCCTGGGATATATGGCCACATTCTTATGCAGTTAGCCATCTAGAAATACGATAAATGTAACATCCTTTCTATTTATATATGAGTTCTTCTCATCTTTAACCATATAGCACACAAATAAAATTTCAAATGAATATGCCTTTTGAAATTTAAAAGGAAAATGAATATACCATTTGAATTGTTATGCGTATATAAAGCTTATTTGAAATGAGTGTGTGCATGTGAGAGAGGGAGAGGGAGAGAGATTAAACACTGCCAATATAAATACTTTTTTTTGGTATGACTTTATCTTTTTATTTTTTAGTAATTTATTTTTCTTATGTTTTACAAAAGTATTGGGTCAAACAGAATGAAAATAAGACACTAAGTCACACACAAAAGAAGAGTTTAGCCATAGATAGTTTGAGATGTATTGGTGTAGATAACATGCTTGTGTATATTTTTGGATATATTTACTTTTTTGAATTTTTATTAACATATAATAGCTGTACATATTTTGAGGGGTGCATATGATATTTTGATACATCTACACAATGTATAATAATTAAATCATGGCAAAGGCCTCTTTGTGAACCTGGAGCTTCTTTCTGTCTTCCTAGGAGAACAATAGAGATTTCTTTGTTGTCTAGTTGTTATTTTTTTTTACAACTTTAGAGTGATCATCATAAAATAAACTGCAATTTTCTTATGATAAACTATGATGGTCAACAACTAATACATAAGGTTTTTTATTCCAAGCACTCTTGGTCAATGAAGGCAAGCTAACTATTGTTGTGAACCTATTGGTTCTGTCTGATTATATCTTTATGCCTGAAGTGTATACCTAAAGCCATTTGCTATTGCTCCCAAATTCTTGCTAAGCAACCAAGTTCTGTTCCTGAAAAACTAGGCTCACATTTGGGGAAAGTCTATCCTGACTTGGCTTTTTGTTTTCATCTTGCTAGAGACCTTCTGTTTTCATATAGATGAATAAGGAGGGGGCAAAGATGCTTCCAGAATCAAGAATAAATTGAAACTGCCCAAATGTATGCATTCTGTGTTTCATTTTTCAAACATGGAGATTTTTATGTAAAAAAATGTTTATGGAACTTCTAACCTGATAACAGTTCCATAGGATTGAACATACAATAGAAGGCAAGTTCTTTTGTGATGAAAGGAGGAGCTAAATTTCTTCTGTAACTCTTTGGGAAAACAGAGCAATTTTTCCCAGCCATCATAAAAAATGTGGTACATATACACGATAGAATTTTATGCAACCACAAAGAAGGACAAACATATGGACTTCGCAGCAACTTGGATGAATTTAAAGTCGATTGTTGAACTATCACAGAAACAAAGAACAGAATACTAAATGTTCTCACTCATAAACAGTCCTTGTACAATTATCATAATACTATAAGAAAGGAATTGGCAGTGGTGGGAAACTGCCAGGGGAGGAGGGTGGGATTGGCAGTTGAATGAAACTGCTAGGGGAGGGAGGGCCATACATCATCAACAAGGGTACCTGCATAATCAACCTCTATATACATAACACTGAATTGTATCCCACATCTTTATTTTTATTTTTTTAAATTTTTTAAACTTTTAAATTTTTTCAATTTAAAAATTGTGGGGTAAAATTCAAGGTTAGGTATACAAATACTCATTATGCACGTACCCTTGTTGATGAGGTGTGTTCCCCCTTCCCCAGGCAGATTTCAACTATTGCCAATCCCACCTCCCCATCCCCCCAAACCCCTGCAGTTTCCTGCTACTGTCAATTCTTTTCTTATAGTATTAAGATAGTTGTTCAAGTTTCACTTATGAATGAGAACAAGTGATACTCAGTTCTTTGTTCTGTGTAAGATCATTTAGTATTATAGACTCTAAATCCATCCAGGTTGCTGTGAAGTTCATGACTTTGTTCTTATTTATGGCTGTGTAATATTCCATTGTGTATATGTACCACTTTTTTTTTATCCAGTCCTCTTTTGATAGGCCGCATGGTTGGTTCTATGTTCTTGCTATTGTGAACAATGCTGCAATAAACATACATGTGCAGGTATATTTTTATAGAGTGATTTGAGTTCTCCCAGGTATATTCTCAGTAGGGGGACTGCGGGGTCATATGGAAGGTCAATTTTTAGAACTTTTAGGAATCACCACACTGTTTTCCACAGAGACTTTACTAGTTTACAGTCCCACCAATGGTGTAGAAGTGTTCCCTTTTTGCCGCATCCACTCCAGAGTGACCAAGAAAAAGAGAGAAAAAAACCAAATAAACACAATCAGAAACACAAAAGATGAAGTCACATCTTAAAAAAAATAAAGTATAGCTAAATCTAAATAGAAGTCAGCTGATGATTAATATGTTGATGAAGTTAATGGCATGACTACTGGGGATAGAATGGGCATACTTTCCTTAAGATGTTCAACAAAATAGAGATTTGAATATCCATGTCTAGATGCAGAGGGAACTAAAGTCCAGAAATAGGAAGATGATAAAAACGATAGAAAATATTCTGACTTTGTCACTGCTTACAAGGTTGAGAAGACTATCAAAACTACCAAACTCTTGTGGTCTCTGGCATAATAGCTGGTTAGCTGGGCTTAGTCAGGAGTCCTGAAAGCAACAAGACATATTCTGACACTGTTCTTCGAAAAGTATAGTTTGTGGAATGGGCCTGTAAGGATATTTGAATTAGAATCCATTGGCAGGAAACGAGAATACTCATGGATAAGATGGGGTGAAAGCCCCTTCTGAGCAGTGCATCTCTGTCACAGGTGCAGGAAACACCATTTGTTGTGCTAAATGAAACAGAATGAAATTAATCATGTGTTTCCCAAGAGTGGCACTAGTCCAGAGATCCTGGAAGGTAAGTACTGTAAGGTAAATTTCTGTAAGGAAAATATCTTCCTCCTGGTTCCTGACCATCAACTCAAACTGGAATCAACGTTTCCTACATATCGACTCAACTTTAGTGAATATCTTCCTTACATTAACACTCAGACATCAGACATGAGATGTATGTAGCACAAGGAATTGTTTAATGGCCTACAGCAATCTCAACTGCATGGTTTTGATGCACTTTGGATTTGTATTTGCCTAAACATTTCAAGATCCCATTAGAATTCCTTTGTGTGAATAAAATACTGTGTTTTCTAGAGTGCATATGTTTATATTTTCTAACTTAAAAGTAAGTGAGTCATATAGCTGCAATTCTGGTTTTGAATCGGCTTTATTAGTATTTAATGACGTGGCATAAAAACAAGATGAATCTAGCTGTGGGTGGAGAGGACAATAAAGTCGACAGTCGGTTAAATACTAAAAGTAATGCACATTCAATAAATTTTTTAAAATATTTATTTACTTATTTAGAGTCTGTATCTGACTCTGTTGCCTAGGCTAGAGTGCAGTGGCAGGAACATTATGCATCATAGCATCGACCTCCTAGGCTCAGGTGATCCTTCTGACTCAGCTGACCAAATGGCTGGGACTACAGACATGTTCCACCAATTCTGTCTAATTAACATTGTTTTAAAAGAGTATATCTGTACTTCTAATGTGTGTTCCATTTGCAAATGGTAAGAAAATAGTTGACACTCAAAAATCTCTGAACCAGAAACAGCATATTTAATTGAAGATGTCTTTCTTCATTTTCTGCATGATCCTAGTTAGTGATGACTAGGATCCTACCAGGTAAATATGTGTCAAAAAGCTTTCATTTTTCTTTCTTAGTAATCAATTTTATTATTTCTGTCATACTGCTTTTCAGGATTTAATGTGCAGTCATAATACTGTCATTATTACTGGTAACTTCCTTTTATTCACTAATAAAAGAAACCTGTTTTTTCAAATTAGAATACCAGTGGGGACATTATTTGCATAGACACAGTAAAGGAGTGATTAGATTAATCAAAACTCTCTGATTAAGAGTATACTTCCCTTGTGTCAGTCTCTGATAATTACTTGAAAACTATCATATTGCATGATATTTTAATTGAAAAGATTGTCACCCATGCTTTTTCAGATGTTTTACTTCCTATGAATATATGACCATTCTTGCTGCTTTAGAGTTTATTAAAATATTCTAGATTATTCATGTCTACAACCAGTCCTTGTTTAATTGTCCACTATTAGTCTCCATTATCTTTATTTATATTCAAGGGAATATTCAAATTCATCAGTAGAAGGACTAAAAAAAGTACTATATATTTGTTTTTATTTCTAAAGAAAAACAAGAAACACATAAAAGCCCCCAAAATCTCTTATTCATATTAATGAGAACAAGGAACTCTGTTGTGAGAGAGACATAATTATCTCTGTTTCAGAGCTTAGAGGAAATGATTTCACAGAGCAACAATTAGTACTACTTTGTTAAATATTTTCCTATTGCTAAAGCTCTGTTCACGAGTACAACTGAAACACTATATATACATATATTTTTTAATGTTTTTAATATGCCAACACTCCTACAGGTACATTTAACCCAAGGTCTCTCACTTCAGTGAGAAAGTAGAAGCTATCAAACAGGGTCATCATCAAACTTCAAGTTATAAACTTATGTTTTTGTAGTGATAATCTATCTTTTCTATTTTTACATATAATGTAAACATTTGTATTTTTACCCATTTATTAAATTATTCGTATTCTTACCCATTCATTAAATTGCTTTCTGTTCCCCATGTAATTTACTCCCCATATAATTTTACTCTAGCATCTATATCCTTGACTATCACCAATGTCTAATTTTCACTGGAAATTCCCATTTGCATGTGAACATGTTCCAGTTGTTCCCCAATAAATCAGCAAAGGCACAAATTATCTCACACTGGGTGCCCCTCTATTTTTGTCTTTATAGTTACAGGGGAAGAAAATATTGTTTCCAATTCATCACTTTTTTCAGATCATCTTATGAGGTCTTTTACCACCATAAATATGTAAAAACCATTTTTGCATGATCTCTAGATTGCCAAATTCAGTGAGTCCTTAGTTGAGTTGATATTACATAACATTTCACTGGCATTTGAACTCTTGATTTTAAAAACTCTTTCTATTATTGACCTCTTTGATAAATCCTGATTAAAATAGCACATTTAATTAGTTAATTATTTAACATTCTTAGAATCCCCTAATATAGTATATTATTTCCACAAAGATTATACTTTGAAATTTGAGTATGAATAAATCTTAGATTCTCGGCAATGTGATTAATTACAATATAATCATCAGATACAGCCCTCTTTTCTTACTATAAAATTACCAGTGTTTACATTTCTCATCATAGCCATTTATCATAGAGGTAGAGAGTAGATCAGATTGAGACTATAAATTCTACTGGTCACAGAAAGGTATATTTACATTTTATTCTGAGGGCTGATCACATAGGTGCTATATTAACAGAGATATGTAAATTAACCCTAGGATCCATTGATATTCTCAGAGTTCTACAAATCACTCATAAAAATAAACTAAAATAACTATTAACTCTGTAGTACATAATATGTGATAAAAATAAATTTGATGCATGCTTATTAGAATTAAATGCATTTATCAAAAATTCATGTCCCACCAAAAATACATTCAAATGTATGACTTTATTCGAATTATGAAAATTGTAACAGCTTTAAAGAGAGGCAGTAGAAAAATGTACTTAATTTATTTATCAGGCTCAGAAAGATTAATGGCAGAAAGATAAATTTGTTCTAAATAATTTGCTTATCAGAACAATTTTTAAAATAAATTATAATTAAAATGATAGAGAAAAATACTGAATATATAAGTGTCCCAGCTTTCTTACCTTTCAGTAGGAAATCTCTAAGACAAGTGTTCCACAATTTCCCAGAGACCTCCAGTTATACAGTCATAATCAACTCCTTAATGCAATCTGCATTGCCTTCCTTCCACTTGTGGCTCACTTTCCTATATATTCAAGAGTGTTTCCAGGAATTGCTTCCTGAATGAATTACTTGCAACCAAGTTCTATTTCCATTTAGAATGTAGAAAGCCACAAGAGGGCATTGCTTTATCCCTAAAACAAACAAACAAAAAACAAAACTATGAAAGACAGTGGAATTCTAACTTTTCTCAGGTGCATCAGAGAGCTTGGGTCCCAAAGTTCCCAGGTGAACCTAGTTGCCAAGTCTCTCTAACAAGAGACAAAATAAAGCATGGTAGAAAAGACAACCACTCTAAAAGTGTTTTTTAAAAAGGGTTAAAATTTAACACATTCTTAAGCGTCAAATGCTGTGAAGTATGACCGTTTAGAATGCCTGTGAGCCCCAGAAACATTGGAGTTTATACTTGTGACGCCCTCAGTTGGACAAAGGCGCAAAATTCTGACTAACTTGAACCGTGGCTTAAAGTCCTGACTATTTTCTCAACCTTTCTTTCATAAAGAAGCAAACACCGGGAGCAGTTTGATTAAGTGCAGGAAACTGTTCTGTTCTCACGACTGTGGAATAGATTCACTGCCTCCACATAGAAGCAAAAGCCATTTTCCTCTGGTGATAGGGGTAAAAAACTACCTCTGCTGTCCCAATAAGCTTTGCACCAACTAACAAGCAATGCCACTGGGGAAGAAGCAGGAAACCATTATCTTGCCCTCTTCCCCAATGGCATTGCTTGTTAGTTGGTCCCAGGCAATGGTACCGTACTTCTAAAGAAAGAATATCTGTAAAAGGTGGTAGTATCTCGTTGGAATCAAGAAAAGTATTTGGCTTGAGAATCCCTCAGTAATTCAAAGAGAATTACCATTTACTATGGTAAAATGTGAAAGGTATTTCCCACCCCAAACTCTCTCAGACAAAAGGCAGACTTCTGCTGACATGTGTAATACCGAGAAGGCTTCAAGCTCAAGTGCCAAGGCAATGAGACTGGAGAAACTGATAAAAGAACCATCCTTACTTCAGCCTTGACCCCTGCACCAAGTAACAGCAGTGGCAGTCCACTGCTCGTTATGAAAGGGGCAAAAGTATAAAGACTTTCTGTGACACAGACTTGTTTAGGGATTATGGAAAGATGAGAGTAGAATAGGAAGACTGAAAAGTTCATTTGACAACTAAGGCGCCACATAATGATGGCAGGTGCCCAAGACTGAAGGAATTCAAAGTCTCAGTACAAAGGTGATAAATACAGCCACAACAAAACCCAAACCCAAATCAACTCTTAACAAGATTGACTAAACATCTCAAAATCAGAACTTGACAAAGGAAAAAGCATGCCAAATTGTAAATAATATTTATCTCATTCTCATTTGCACACAATTTTCATCATAAAATCTAAGGAGATAGGTTATCTGAAAAAGTTACAAAAAATTACTCATAGTCAAGAGACAAAATAATCAACCCATCCACATCTTGAAATGATCCAGGGGCTAAAACAGTAAGACAGAAACATGGATTATA
Source organism: Cephalopachus bancanus (assembly GCA_027257055.1). Taxonomy (NCBI): domain Eukaryota; kingdom Metazoa; phylum Chordata; class Mammalia; order Primates; family Tarsiidae; genus Cephalopachus; species Cephalopachus bancanus. The sequence goes on along the minus strand of JAPVLO010000108.1, from coordinate 15,673,850 downwards.
TATGTAGTGCTACTTTTTTTTTTTTTTTGAGTTGGAGTCTCACTCTGTCGCCCAGACTGGAGTGCAGTGGCCGCTCCCGGCCACCACAGCCTCGACCTGCTGGGCTCCGGCGATCCTTCAGCCTCAGCCTCCCGAGTAGTCGGAATTACAGGCGCGCGCTACCACGCCCGGCTGATTTTTTATTTATTGTAGAGATGAGGTCTCGCCTGCCCAGGCGGGTCTCGAACCCGCGGGCTGAGGCAATCCGCTCACCTCAGCCTCCCAAAGGGGCGGGATTACAGGCTGAGCCACCCAGCCCGGCTAGTGCTACTTTTGACACTAACAAACATGTGTATAGTTGTTGTGATTGAAGAAATAATTATTTCTAGTTTGAGAATGTTAAAGTTAGCATGTGAATATATCTACTGGATTATGAAGATATGAAGAAAAATATAAAAGGTTTAGAGTTCATAAGTTTTTGTATAGAGAATTCTTAGAGTATGACATTATTGGGAGATAGTTGAGAAATACATTTTTTAAGTGATACAATTTTGAAAACCTTTATATTTAAGATGTACTTGCATCACTAAAGAGACTGAAACCCATTTGTTAGCAATTTAGAATAAAAATCAAGCAGAGAATTCTGTCACCAACTACAAAGGAGGAATGGGTTTCAAATAGAAAAGATAAATAGAACATGCATCATCATAATAATAAAATGCAATTGACTATGCCTGTCATTGGGTTCCTGTATTCTCCTAAGCAGCAGATTTACTAAAATGGTGGAAGAGCAGGTAAATATTAAAACATAATTTACAGTAAAAATTTGGAAAAAAATATTTTTAAGAAGGTCTTTTTTATGGAATAAATTAATAGAGTATAAATACACATAAACATTGAGAATATTTGTATATACATTTTATAATAGAATTCACTTAAACTTAATAAGAGAAAAAACTTATGTCAATAAAAATAAATACCAAAGGGCAAGAAATTGTGAATAAAATTATTTCTGCCATTTAGAATAAAGTATGACACAATGGGATCTTAACAGTCTAGCAAGATCTTTTTATTTAAAAAATTAATGTCTGCCTAATTATTCAATAAGATATACGGATAAGCATTAACAAAACCAAATAGAATGTTAGACAAACTTGAGCTGCATTATTATATACTCAATAAATTACATAATAACATTTTACTAATAATATTTAACAGTTCATATTTTAGTTCACAATTTAAAAAGGCATTTGAATTTAGCCACTGAACTTCCTTTTAAATTAACATCTATGTGAAGATTCTCATCTTCAAAGATATTAATTTACATTTTAGTAAAAAAATTTGTAAATCAATAGAAAAAAATATATATTGATCTATATAACGGTGCACAAGTGTGTATGTTTGGTCATTCCACTTTTAAAATTACAAGAAAAATGCAAAGCAGGAATTTTCTTTATCTTATCTCTATAATTTAAATTATTACTATTTCAGATATATTTTCAGATGTAAAATTAAGATGTTAATATACTGTCTTTCTTTTTTTGAACATCAATGTGTATATTCCCAGAATAATTTAAGGTTAGGTTTATTGTTAATCTGTCAACCAGTAACTGTTTATTGATAATATTTCTAAAATAAAGGCCATATTTCTTCTTTTTTATAAAACCCATTGGATTGGATACATAATACAGTGGTTATAATTAATGTTCATTGATTAATTTACAAATCTCTCATTTACCTTGCCAGACATGCTGCAAGCAAACATACTCTAGAGCATTTTTATCTACTTTTATCCCTCCACTTCGATATAGAATATTTTCTGCTAAAAGTTTTTATCCTATATTTGAAACATTCCACAAAACTGTATTAAAAGTCCAAGTGTAAGACCTTTGTCCATATTGTTTTGAAATATGCACCATTAATTAAAAAAAAAATTAGTTGGGAAAGAGAGGTTAGCCCACAGAGGCCTGTTTCTATCTTGAAATTCAGAAATTTTTCTGCTACTAGTAAAACGCAGTTGGACTAAGAAAATCCATGTTATTTGAATATGTCATGAAACACCAGAGACGTATGAACAAAGTGGAAAGTATTCAGTTAATTGAAAACTTCAACTGTGATTTATGGCAGTAATAGGAGTCGCATTTTCACAGCATATAGAATTCACTTGTCATCTATTCACCAGTCTCCTCAACTTTTCTTCAGATTGTTGGTACTGATTATTTTTCTGAGATTTTGCGCCTATCAAGAAATAATAATTTCATAAATGTTATATTTAAAGAGAAAAAATGGATATTACTTGATGAATTTAAAATTAAACATGGCAATATATAATAATGACAATAATACTCATTTTTCCTTTGCTTCATTTTGCTATGCCTTTTTTTAACCAACAGGATGATGCTTAATAGGTTCATTTCTGAGGCAAAACTATAGTACATGTAGCAAAATTTAATTGATATTTAGATAAGAAAATATATGAAAACAATATCTGGGCAAAGCTTCATTATTTTAAAATCAGAACAGATTTCTGAAAAATTTTCTTTTGAAAATAAGACATAAAAAATTTTATACAAGACTTACGTGGTTTTAGGCACACTGAGAATGAAGTCATCTACTTTTGGCAAATCTCTTAGAAAATGAATTTGTGAAATAACATTATGTCCTTCTAACAGCCCTGTAATCTCTTGACTGATACATTATTTGTATATCTATCATTCAGGTTCTCCTACACAATCTAAAGTATATAAGCTCTGCTTTTTAAAAAAATGTCAATACCTACTAATTGCTTCCTGAGTAGGTTTTGGTGTTATTTCAATGAAAGGTATAATTTAGCAAACAGATTTAGCAAGCTGCAGATAAAACAATTAGTACAAAGATCTTTTGTGAAAGAAGTGGTTGGCAGTACACCCGCAGTGAAGGCTGAATTTGTAATTTAGAAAACAGATTTAGCAAGTGGCAGATACAACAATTACTTTAAAAATCTTTTCGTGAGAGAAATAGTTCAGAGAATAGAAAGAGGGAAGAAACATTTGCATAAAAATGATAGTCAATTTCACTGAAAAGCAAATTTTTTTTATTTCCACCTTTTAACCTTTTCTTTTCCTTATGATTTTCCTTTTCCTCATATATTGTATGTGGTCAAAGCATGAGGCTATTTCAAAAGTCATGACATGAGCAATGTTGTCCCATCTCACAGGACCACTAAATTTTTAAAGAATAATTACCACCTCTCCCTAGGCCACAATATCTGCTGAATTATAAAAGGGAACGGACCCTTTTCTCTTTTCTGTGCTGAGTCCATGTTTTGTTAATCATAGCTCTGACTTCACAAATAACATTGAGAGTTAATTTTTTAAAATGTAGAAACCAAAACCAACATGTGTTTCCAATAAGATTAACCCTATATCATTCATCGCTAAGGCTCTAATATAAAAGTAAGGAAATATTAAAATAGTGCAAATAGATCACAGAATGTACTCACGATAGATTTCATTGGAATGTACTAGCTTCAAATTTCTTCATCTTACTTAGGAAAGGATGTCAATATAGTGGATGTTGGACCCTCAGGTCCAGGCCTTGTGCAATTCCTAAACCAAACTGTTCTTAAGGGATCTCAGATTAAAAAAAAAAAAAAAAAAAAACTAATGGAATTTATTAAAGCAAGAGAAGTTGTTGCTTTTGCTCAGCAACTGAAGACCAATGCTGAGCTTGAGCTACCCTATATGAAAAATAATGAAAAGCTCTCCAGAACACACAACCATTGCCAGAGACCTCTCTTGGCATTTGTAGTTATAAAGTCTCTGGAGATTATAGTGCATTAAATTATTTACTGATGTTAGATATCCTATGTCAGATTTTCAGGTTCAAAACTCAATTGTTTAACTTTTATGTGTCCATTGTCAATAACCAGCCACTTTTGCGTTGGCCACAATATTTAACAATCAATCCTCATAGGGGATGATGCAACTCTCTGAGTCTGAGCTTGTTCTAGCTCATGGCCAATAGGAAAGATCTTACTAATCCAGACTGTTTTTAAAATTGATGTTACACACATACATTTAAAAATGACATTTATTTATATAACTCTAAAACTGAAATCTACTTAATGTACTCAATTCAGAAAACTCCCTTTTACAAAACATTCATTCTTATTTATATTTCAAGTTTCATTTGTAACTCAGGCTCACTGTAGTATTTTTTATTGTTATTTAATGTTTCTGTTGTGTTTGTTTACTTTCAACTATTCTCAAAGTAGGAATTGACGATATTTTCTATACTGGGCTTTGCAGGCAAGGTCGTCTCTGTTGCAGTTACTTAGCGCTGCCATTGTCTTGTGAAAGGCATCTTAGCCAATAGGTATACAAGCAGGCATGGTTGTATTCCAATAAAACTTTATTTAAAAACAAGTAGCAGGCACTATCTGACCCACACTAGCCAAACCCTGCTTTAGGGAATCATTAACCAGTATTAAGCTGTGTACTTTTCACTCATGCTAGGTTCATGCATGGCGGAAATTTAATTGGGCGTGAACTTGGAGAATGATTCCTCATTCTAGGACAACATTCTGAAATGTGAATTTAGTTTTGAATAACAACACTTTTATAAAAATAGTACCTTTCAATTTAGTGAAAAACTTTTCAAGTCTTTCTGTATTATGTGGTGTAAAATAATATAATTTTACTTGTAAAACAATTTATGTATTTTGATATGCAAATTTGATGTCATATACTATTGTTTGTCATTTATTAAATTATTTATATATATAAAACACAATTTCATATTGTTTACTTTAATTTTTAATAATTACTATAAAAACATAACCATTAAAAATTTGGAATAGCCGGGCTTGGTGGCTCAGCCTGTAATCCCGCGCCTTTGGGAGGCTGAGGTGAGTGAATTGCCTGAGCCCGCAGGTTCGAGACCTGCCTGGGCAAATTGGCGAGACCTCATCTCTACAATAAATCAAAAAATTAGCCGGGCGTGGTAGCACGTGCCTGTAGTTCCAGCTACTTGGAAGGCTGAGGCGGAAGGATCGCCAGAGCCCAGCCGGTCGAGGCTGCGGTGTCCGGGAGCGGCCACTGCACTCCACTCTGGGCGACAGAGTGAGACTCCAACTCAAAAAAATAAATTAATTAAAATAAAAAACCAAAGGAATTTAGGATATGATTTCTTTAATTCTTTATTACTAATTTTTAAAATGTTTGCAAAAGTTGTCATTTCTTATTCCAATTAACTGACTGCTAAGTTTCTGATGTAGCAAAAATTCTATTGGTGTTTATATAATCAAATATGCTACTTATTCAATTGACCTAGTAGTATAGTTCTTTCTTTCTTAAATATTAAAAATCATTACTTATATATTCACATCAGCATCTTTAGAGAATTAATGATCATAAAATAGTGATAACCATATACTGCATTCCTATAACTTAAATTCTAGAACTATGTTATTTTCCTTTAGCAAGATATTATAAACTGAAATGACTTATAACATAGGAAAATTTTCAGCTATAGTTTGGTTATTGTTAGATAATTTTGTGGACTTATTTTATTTTTGTGGGAGTCTGCCAGGGGAATGGGGGACACATAATCTCACTAAGGTTACCTGGTCCCATATCAGGAGAAGTGAGGACCAGTTGGAGACCCAAATTTCATCTGCACATAGACTACTGATGTACTTAATCCTGACTTGTACCACACATCTTTATAATAAAATAAATTTTTAAAAAATCTATCTATTCTTGATGATTGTTTTGTCCTCAAAAAAAGGGAGACAATCAGCAGAAGATTTTGACACTGATATTGCAGACTACTACTAATATTAAGAATAATCAACCCATTCATCATTTTTATAATCAACATATTAAAATAAGCATGATAATTATTTCTTCACTTGAGATCATAAAATTAAAGGTTAAACAGTAGACAATGTTAATTCTAATAAATACACACTCTCAAATCCTGTCTTTCTATTTAGTTAATTAAATGGCTGAACTGTTTGCTTTAAAACATCCATAGTATCAAAGGATGTTTGGAAAGAGATGTGTAATCTAACCAGTTTGAAATGTACTTAGAATGTATCATTTACATCAACAGAAATATATTTTCAAAATGACTAGAAGTATATTACTTTGATAATTTTAGCAATAGTGAAGAGTTAATATATTTAAATATTCTTTTATCTGATTTAGTAATTATCCTATTTCTGAAGATTTAAAGTCTACACGTTCTTCAGTTGAAACCTGAAGTTATGATAGCATCATTTTTGCATCACTGAAAATACTCTCTCCATTCTAAGGACTCGTAGTACTTTATTTTTACTATCCTTAAATGACAGCATTTGCGTTTTGTTATAAACATTTAAATGTATATTTTATTTTCTTTGCTGAACTCAAAAACCTTAGTGACCAGGATCCATATATTACTAGATTTATATCTGTATATAATCTGGTATGTTTATTAACTTATTTTAATAGGTACTAACGACAGTAGGCTAACTAATGCCCCTTCAAAAGTTCATATCTTAATCCCCAAACCAATGAATGTGTTACTTTATATGATAAAAGGAACTTTGAAGATGTAATTGAGTTAGAGTTAGTAGGATAAGAATATTATCTTGTGTTATTTATGTAATCACAAGAGTCCCTATAAGAGAGAGGTGAAGGCCAGAGTCAGAGAGAAGGTTGAAGGAGCAGGAGCTAGGGAATGCAGGTTCCCTCTAAAAGCTAGAAAAGGCAAACAAATCGATTCTTCTCCAGAGCCTCTAGAAGGAACAGAGCCTCAAAAGCACCTTGATTTTAGGACTTTTGATGTCCACAGTCATAAGATAATACATTGTGTTGTTTTAAGCCACTGCCCATTACCGTCACAGTAATGTGTTACAAATAACATGAAAATAATACATTAACTTTATTTAATTTGTATATATCTATATGTATCAATTTGCATATACATGTGTATTTATATTGTCTATATCTCTTTATGTACCTATATGACTTAATAAGTGGCTTGGGTCAAAACTGATTTTTACTTGGAGTATATCATATGCCAGGCCTACCCTGAGTAATTACCTATGACAGAAGATATGGGTAAATGTAAATGCCTGTTCACATTCAAATAAATTTAAGTTGATTGATTTCCTTGGAATAAGTGGTACATGGAGAGTGAATAGTAGAATTTAAACTAGAGAGCTAGGAAGGTATCACATCACTATTCACCATATCCATTAATTTAGAAGTTTCAACTTTACCCTAAAAGCTATTGAGTGTTATCACAAATTTTATGATCAAATAGTATAAAATGATAAAAGTAGATACAAGCAGAAAGCTTAAGAGGAAAAACTGAGCCTTCTTAATTGAAATGTTGGTATTACTATTTACTGAAATCATTAGGGCAAAACATTTGTGAGGTGTCGTAAAAAATCTAGTTTATGTAGAAATATGAGACAGCATTTTGTAAAATATAAAAATTTAAATATGATAGCTCTGTATAGTTTATATGGGAGATTAGAAATCTATTTTCCCTTAAAGGAAATCTTGGAAACTCCAAAAGTAGCTGTTTGTTATAATACTGCCTATCTGTTTTACTTGCCAATCTACCAGATGACGCTTCAAGTAACAGACTCCTGTAATGATCAAGTATTATTGTCCAAAAGAATGGAAGACACTGCATGCATATTTATCATGAAATATTATAAGCTTTTGTTGGGAGCTGGCCACGGAGGCCCACTGAGCGTTAGGGATCAGGAAGGGCCGTTGGCCCCAAGACCACTAGGATGCGTTCGGGAGGTATTGACCCCATTTCTTCCCCCTTTCTACTCAGCACTAACCAGATTAAGCTCCTGTGAGCTCAAAACATAAAAACTCTGAGATCAGGACGAATACAAGCTAACTTTAGAAGCTCATTGCTCCCATTCTTCCACAAACTGCAGTTTTGGCTTTCACACAACTTATAATTCAAACTTGTGTCACATCTAAGAGACTTAGTATTGGTCACAGGCTTCTGGGTCATGATCTTAGGATTTATTGAAGGTGTAAATTGTAGAATAGTTTTAGAAGACAGCCATTTTGTTGAAAGAATGCAGTTGGGTTACTTGCAGGTAGTCCACTGTGAACTTTGAACTGGGCCACATTTCAAACATTCTGGGATGGGCCCCTTTGGTTTGCAAAGTAAATATTTAAGCTTCTATAGAATTGTTTAACTTGGCATAAATCAATCAGCTTAGGAGGAAAAAAGGTTTATCGAATATGTCAGTCACAGATTAGGTTATCCTTTGTTATGGGATTTTAAGATTATCATATGAAAAGGGTTTAAAGGCAATCATTGATTAAGTTTTCATGGATTAAGGTTTCTGGTGGGTGGGGGACGCCCCTCCCACATCTGACTTTGTATATAAAAGACCCACTGTAATTCCCAATAAGACACATCACTTCTGCACTAGACCAGAGTCCAGTCTCTTTCTTTCTCTCTTCTTCCCCCCAATCACCAACGCCATCACTACCTTTGGGGTACCCTGAACCCGTCTGGAGCTGGTCCCTGGCAAGCTTTCTCTATAATATCTAACCCAACTTTTCTTGGCATCATTTACTTCCTTACTCATAATTTATATTGCATGATGTGATTAAGTGTCTATTAATTACACATAACTCTTTCCACTAGCAGCTTCTTCCATTTATAAACAGAAATGCTATGTGAAGAAAAAAAAACAAGTGAGATTTGGTAGCTTCCATTTTCATGTGAGTTGATATGAACTCACGTGATAATGTATAAAACGAACTGTACATTTACTTAATGAAGACTGTGACCTCATTATATTATATATTTGTGCTTCCTGATCTGCCATGCAAAAGGTGAGGTCCTAGGTGTAAAATGAGTAATATTTTATGGTAATTCTATATTTAATATATTTCTTAGGAGTTTCAGGATATACCTTTATATGAACATACTGAATAACAATATAAGTCTGTCATTTGATTTACGCAATCAATTAGTGAAAAGACTAGAAACAAGTTTGGGCATGGTAGCTCATGCTTGTAATTCTAGCATGTTGGGAAGCCAAGGCAGGAGGATCACTTGAAGCTAGGAGCTCAAGAGGGACCTGGTCAACAGTGACCTTAGTGAGATCCTGTCTCTACAAAAAATACAAAAATTAACTAGTCATGGTGATGCACACCTGTAATCCTAGCTACTTGGGAAGCAGAGGTGGAAGAATTGCTTGAGCTGAACCACTGAGCCCGGCCTGAAAATCCTCTATTTTCTACACAGTTAACTGATTCTGTACATTTAATTAATAAATAAAGGACAGTCAATGGAATTTTTTTAATTAATAAAAGACAGTCAATGGAATTTTCAAATATATATAGATATTTTTGGACCAGAAATGATTAAGAATATAATCTGGATTGGCTAAATTGTTGCATTTTTTGCTCTTTTTTTCCTATTTTTTCCATTACAAATGAAGTCTGCTTTGTATATGATCTAAGTTTTTCATGAATTCTTAGTACATACCAAAGGCTTGCAACATTGATTGTATTTAATACCTACTATTTAAATAAGTTGAACAGGTTGCATGAAATTTAGTCAATACGGAAAATATTTCTGAATACTTGTAATGAAATAACTATATATTTAAATCTGGCAAGCATAGCTGTTTTGGTTTTGTATCACATATCAAAATATGTCATAGAAAAAATTAGCGAGTGATTTGAAAAATTAATTAGACTATATTTTTTCTGGTGATTTAAAAAAACTACTGTATTTATAACCCTTGTATTACAGTTTTGTATAATCCTCATTTCTTAACTTTAACATCTGTACTCTGACTGCATTGAAATGCATTAACTCAGCCGGGCTCGGTGGCTCAGCCTGTAACCCTACACCTTTGAGAGGCTGAGGTGAGTGGATTGCCTAAGCCCACGGGTTTGAAACCCACCTGGGCAAGTGAGACTTCATCTCTACAATAAATAAAAAAATCAACCTGGTGTGGTAGCACATGCCTGCAATTCCGGCTACTCGGAAGGCTGAGGCAGAAGGATCGCCGGAGCCCAGCAGGTCGAGGCTGCGGTGGCTGGGAGCGGCCACTGCACTCCAGTCTGGGCGACAGAGTGAGACTCCGACTCAAAAAAAAAAAAAAAAAAGAAAAGAAATGCACTAACTTCTTCCTCATTTAGCATCACCCATAAACTGCAGCTGTAAGTAAAACCGCATATAATGAAACCAATTTTACCATAAATTAATTGATATAAACAAGAGCTAAGCTCCTACAATATATTTCTGGTCACAAAAACATTGTCACACATGTAAATAAATGCTCCAAATACTCCTACTAGTAAACACTGATATACATGTCAGCTACACATACATATTTTTTTTTAAGATTTCTTTTAAGTAAGATAAATGTTTACCCAGTTTTTGGTGAATCGATGAGTGACTGCAGTCATAGTGATGATGGAGTCAAACAAGGAATAAATGTTTGGAAAATGAAAGTTGTCAGAGCATCTCCTCTACCACCATGTGGCACAGAATTAATCACAAACATGCAGGGCTCATTGAATGCTTTGGTAACGCATACTGCACTGACATGTGCTTGTATGATTACCGTCTACTTCACAAATTTTTATTTTACAATCATTTATATTCTTCCCCCTCCAAGTTTATTAAAAATCTGTTTCCTGTATCGAGGGTGGCCAGAATCTAACACAGCAGCTCAGGGTATCAGGTGGGGTCCAGTCCTGGACAGGAGTCATCTCATCATTCATGCTCACTCCTACTGGGGGTTATATAGACCTGACAACTCACCTAAAGTGCACAGCTTTGGCATGTGGGAGAAAAACAGTTCTCAAAGAAAACCCTCACAGACATGGGAAGAATACGAAAACTCCACATAAGCAGAGGCTCCAGCCAGGAATGTATTTATTTTTCTCACTAATGTTTTAATGAAATGATGTTATTAAAAGATTCGCTGTATAGAAATTTCTTGTGCCAATAAAAATAGGATATTTCTCAAAATTGACTATAACTAGATATTAATTTAGTCATTTCTAAGGTGTTAGTGGAGAGCAGAAGATAGTGCTGTCACCTGGGAAACTTTTAAAATTGTGATTATACTTCTTATTTTCCCACTATCACCAATGTAAGTGATATGGATTTCTTCTACGTTTTTTCTTTCTTGCTTGTTTCTGTAGTTTTTATTTTAATAACTTATTTTCTCCTCAAGCTTCCCACAGTAGTTAACAAAAATTCCTTTACCGTAAAAGAGAGGAAAAAGGAGAACGCAGTGTGATGTCTACCATTTAACTAAATATTAGAAGTTGGAGACAGTTTCAGCTTCTGAAACAGCTGCAAGCTTAAAGATTTCAAATGGAAACAAATAAAAATAGATTGGCACTTAGATATCATAACGTGTAACTGACTCATTTTATACATGAAAAAGCAAAACCCAGAGCACAAATTATCACATGTCATCTATGTATTTAGGGGAAAAGTAAATACAAGCAGTGCTTTTAATTCATATTTTTACATGTATGTTTTCACAGCATAACTTGTTTGCTTTTCAAGATATTATTTAGCATTCCCTTTAAGTGGTAAGTACAATTTCTTCTTTCTAGAATATATATTACCATACAAATAGTAATAAAAATGCTAATAATTTTAGTCATTTTAAATTTTGGGAATTTTATATTATTTCAGCTATATTAGAAAATTACATTCTCCTTCCACTCATATTTCTGCTTAAAGCCATACTAAATTAGATATCCATCCTCTTTCTACATGCAGGAAGGGATTATTGCTCTTAGATTCATTCTCTACCAACTTCTTCAGTGGCTTGAGAGTTTCTGAATGAATGGCCTAACCCTCACCAGTGCTCATTCACTGCAGAGTGAGAGAAACCTTGAATTAAGAAGAGGGACCAAGCTTCAGTGTTCTCATTCTTCTCTTTTTGCATTTTCCGACATCATGCAACAAGCACAAATAGGGAACTTTTTCTTTGTGTATACAGTCTTTATGGGCCCCATTCGTTCAGCTGTTTAGATAACTGGAATTGCAGTGGACAAAGGAGTTCTCATATAGCCCACTTTCTACCCACAAAAAGTATCCTGGAAACATTTAGGGGCTATGGGAGATAGTGCCATGTAAATAAAGCTTTACTACTTTGCTAGTTGGTTAGAAATGTTTAGATCCATATTGTCAGTGATATCACCAAAGGGGTGGAGATGCACACGGGATCTCAAACTCATAGCAATACATTCCTGGTTGCAATATTGCAGCATAGTTGTGCCAGTCATTATTATGATTTATCTTTTGCTGATGAGAAAATGGAAATGACTCAACTAATCAAAACAGATCCAAGACTCAGACCCAAGCCTTCTGATTTAAAATCTTCCTCTTTACCTGTTTGGCATCCACTTGTATACCTAATTCTGAATGGTACCACACATCTTTAAAATAAAATATAAATTAAAAAAAATGTCTCTGATGTCACATGGAATAACTTAGTTATTAATTTTCCTATTAAGTTTAGGAAATTCTAAAATTATTAGTTGATCTTAAATTTGCTAAGACACCTTTCAAGTCTAAATGTTCGATCTTTTCATGGGTATAAACTCCCACTATGTGTGTATGTGTGTGTGTGTGTATGTATTAGCACACTATATAATTACATGTATACACACATACTAGTATATAGTATATACATATGTGCACTTTTTTCTATTCATGTACAGTTTCCTAGACCTAGAATGCTCTACTTTATCTAATATGGTATTTTCATTCAATATTAATTTTAAAGTTTGATATGCCTTATTATAAACATGATAACGTATGTTAAGAACTAAATAACAAATCCTCTCTTATCCCACATACTATAATGAAGACATCGTGTATAAATTTAAAGTAAAACAAGTTTAATGTTATGTTTTTATTATTCATGATCAATATTTATAATAAATCATTATAAATCACAACCATAAATATTTGATGTCTGACATCTTGCAAAGTAACTTTAGATTATAAACAAAAAAGAAAAAATCCAACACTTAGGAACTGACCGAGACACAGATTGGATTTCACAGAACAGTAATAATTTCAGGTATTCAAAATTAAACATATGGAGTCACAAGAAAATTTATCTTTAGATCATCCTCTTTTTTAGAGGCAAAAAAACGATATTGCTTATCTAGATTGCCAAAATATTGTACAAATAAACTCTAAAAGATATTTTTGAAATAGGAAATAAGTGTTTGTAAAATCCAGATTGTAAAGGGATAAGGGCTTGGCCAGAAGTCAAATTTGAACAAATTTGGGCCCAAAAATAAAAATGTTAGTAAGAGAGGAGTCAAGTGAAGCTTTTGCTGTTGTTATTGATAATGATTTTTTTAGCATAAGAGATCAGAATTTGTTAGACTATGGAAAAGGTCACATAAGTGGGCAAAGTTGGATGATGTTTGACAGACAAAATATCATTTTGGTTGCACTGAGTGTGCTCTTAAAACTCTCAGTTTTACCTCTGATGTTACAGACAAGATAAAAGAATAAGATAAAATAAAACTCTCAGTTTATATCAAAAAAATTTAAGCCGATACCTCTAGTACATTGCTATCTAATATTGTCTTTACTAGCTTCATGTGTCTATTTAAATTTATAATAAATTAATCAAATCCCAAAACCCAGTTGTTCAGTTACATTAGCTACACTTCATTATGTAGTCATAATGGCCTGGTGGATATTATAATGCAGTGCAGGTATAAAATATATCTGACATCATAAAAGTTTCCATTATCTCAAAATACTCACAGATGAGTGAACATATGCAGTTCGAAATAATGTTTAACTAGATAAAGATTGTAACAAGCAAAAATATAAACAAGTATTCCTCTGGTATTCCATTGTGTACATGTGACATAGCCATGCGTAGTTGTTTAAAAAGCCCAGCTTTAAGGAGAATTCTAATTTATCCCTAGAATATAACCCTGTACTATAGATGCATTATGTAAAGAGCATAAAATAACTTGCAACTTTATGATATTCTTTCCTTGAATTCATTCCTGTGAGGATCATGTTCTTTGAAGTATTTTTACGATAAGAAAAATGAATAAGCTAAAACAAACCTCGTGTGTATTTTTGGGACCAGACTTTCTGCACTAAAAAAGCATAAGTTTAGATGTATTAGAACAATTATTCTCCTCCAAAAGGTATTTTTTTATCTGATAGCATTTATGTTTTGATATCAATGAGATTTAGGAAATGAAAGCAATATATGAATGGTCTAAACATTGAGAAAGTCAGAAAGACCTATTTTACTTGTAAATAATTTTGAAAACAAATTTAACCTTAGTGTGTGGGAGAGTTGGAATAAAAGATATAACAAAGTATTAATGTAGAAAAAGAACTTAAATTATTTGTCATGTAATAACTAAGATAATGATGACCTAAAAAGAAATCAAAATTTTATAGTATTAAGGAGAAATCTTAAAATAAAAAACTCAGAAGAGTCCTCAATATAGAAGTTATACATCATAAAAATGATTGCCAGGGCCCATGCAAAGAAAAAGATTTTCTATCTTTATGTATATATCTTGACAGAATCCTACAAGACAATAGGGAACTAATATGATTGAGAGACACAAAGAAGATGAGTGGGAGACACAAAGTGCAAATGCTTTAGGAAAGGAATCATTGATCTGAAAGGAACACTAAGGAATAAGAATGCAGTCAATATTATAACCACTTCCACTGAAAGTCAAGAATGATAGAGGAGACATCTCCCAAGGGAAGTATCAAGGTAGAATACCTGAAAGAGAAACACATGCACATAACATTTGCAAAATCAGAACTGTATCACCATGGGTTATAGTACAATTATCAGCAGGAGAAAAAGGGGTGAGAGCATTTTTTAAAAGTAAAAGAAGTGGGAAAAAATCTGTATAAGGAATTTATGCAAGTAAAGAGATGAGTTCATTTGCATAGTGGTAGATGTGATGAGTGGGAATGATTAAAACACTTGATTAGGAGCAAAATGTTTTCTGACATTTTAATTCTGATTTACTCAATTGAGAAGACAAGGTTTATTTTCACCTAGGTATCTAAACTAGGATATGATCATCTGACTTAAATGATTATCTAATATTCTGCCAGAAGGATTTTTATGTGCAATCCAAGCTGTTCTCATGAGAAACAACAAAGTCATTTATATATCAAGATATTTACATGTTGAAATTTTATTCAACCTCTATATCAGCACAAATGGTTCCTCCCTAATTAAACTTTATTTGATTTCTGTTCAAGACTGGATTAGTTTTGATATAAGGGACATAGAACACAAACTTATCTAACAAAAAGGGAGAAGTCAAAAAAGCAGAGATGTGATAGCATAAGCAAATAGGTGAAAAGTCAGAGAGAAAGAGCAGGAATCAGGATACTTCTGGAAACAGCAGTAAAAGATCACACAACATATTTCCAGCATCTGTGATTAACATACATAAATGGTTCTCCATTTTTCTCCATCATTCTTGTTTTCTTGTTAGTTCAGTCAACTAAGATAAATCTCAATTCCCTTACATGCAAGACCAAAATAACACTGTCTAGTCAATGACTGACTTGTCTACATATAAGAATTAACTGGTTTGGTGCAGTGGCCCATACCTGTAATCCCAGTATTTTGGGAGGTAAAGACCAGAGGATTGCCTGTGTCCAGGGCTTCAAAACCAATCTGGGCAACTAAGTAAGACCTCATCTCTAAAATAAATACAAAAATTAGCAGGGTGTGGTGACACAGCAACTATGGTTCCAGTTACCTGGAAGGCAGAAGCGGAAGGATCGCCTGAGCCCAGCAGCTCCAGGCTGTGGTGGCCATGACCATGCCACTGCACTCCAGCTTGTGTGACAGGGAGACTGTCATTCATACTACTACTACTGCTACTACTGCTACTACTACTACTACTACTGCTGCTGCTACTACTACTACTACTACTACTACTATTAATAATAATAATAATAATAACTACATTGCATCAACCAATGCTGAATGGAGGAAGGAGAATGTTGGGAGAGAATGGTGCACTCATTGACACATTGTTCATTCATTCGAGACTTTATTATTTATTTATTTATTTATTTAATTAATTTATTTATTTATTTTGAGTTGGAGTCTCTTTTGCCCAGACTGGAGTGCAGTGGCTGCTTCCGGCCACCGCAGCCTCAACCTGCTGGGCTCCGGCGATCCTTCTGCCTCAGCCTTCCAAGTAGCTGGAATTACAGGCATGCGCTACCACGCCTGGCTGATTTTTTGATTTATTATAGAGATGAGGTCTCGCTGCCCAGGTGGGTGTCGAACCCTCAGGCTCAGGCAATCCACTCACCTCAGCCTCCCAAAGGCGCAGAATTACAGGCTGAGCCACCGAGCCCGGCTCATTTGAGACTTTAATAAAATGATTTATTTGAACAAAGTAAACAGAAAGAGCAGAAACTTCAAGTAAACTCTAAATTATCCTTTGCCAGAAGTTATCTTTTTCTCATCTGAAATGCCATAGAACTTTATCTATATGTGCAACAAGTGGTACATTTATCGTTATTTCCCCTTGTTCTAATGATATAAGCACATATTTGTCCTTATAATTATATGTTCCCCAAGGGAAGATCAGTGAATTATTTTTTTAAGATTTCTTCCCCAATCTTCTTTGATGCTTCTTCATCTTTAAACCAATTTGTGAGTGTGATATAGCTACAAGCCTCAGTTCTTTGCTCTTCTCTAAATACATTCACTCCCAATATGACCTCATCTCTCCCCATGTCTTTAAATGTCATTTAAAGTTGGTGATGCCCGTAATACTTTTTTTTAGATCGTATCTCCTCTGTGAACTCAACTTAAGTATTTAAAACAGTCTTTAGTATTTAAGTTGAGATGTCAAGAAACATCTCAAAATCACCATTCCAAAAACACTTTGCTTGGAATCTTCTTTCCCAAGTCCTCCATCCGTTTTCAACGTCAACAATTGATGCTATCAGTTAATTCTGGTGCACAAACCAAAAACTTATAAGTCAGTCTTGGCACCTTTTTTAAAAAAAATCATACTATTACTTAGATCCTAGAAATAAATTCATCGGAAATTTCTGTTTTCAAAGTCATATAACCAATCAGTTTTTCTCTACCCTTCAATACAAGTTTAAGTAAGATTGCCTCTTGCCTACTTACAGTGGTGGTCTATATGTTCTTCTAAATTCTACTCTTACTCTCTTCCCATCGTTACTCATAGAGTTGACAGATTAAACTTCCAAAAATTAGATATCAGATAAGATCATTCCCATATTTTTCAAATATCTCTGAGACTCTCTCTGGTTTAATTATCACTATTTGATATAATCTCTCTTTTCAATGTTCATATTTCTATTTATCAAACATATTTTTACAATACTTAACAATATAATCAGATTTCTTTCAAAATTTAAACTCTTACCTCTATTTAAAAATACTATTGGTTCAAATATTTAACATTCCCATGAATGCACATGCTTGTTGTCATGTTATTTTAATGAGATGTGTTTTCCTTTTGGCTACTCTATGTGGAATTTATTCTTTATTGCTTAAAAATTCTCATCTTTTAAAGATGATTTTTTTTTTGTAAGAGAGGACAGCTCTGCTATATAGCAGTCAATAAACCTTGTCTTTCCTTTTAAAACTACATTTTTTGTTGTAGTCATATCTCAGTAACATATTTCTTCTTGTTTCAGTTATTCATTTATTGTTACTTTAAGTGACTGGGTGATATAACAGAGATCCTTAAGATTCTAAATTTAGGTCCTGATATACTTCTGATAAACTCGGACTGCTATCCACATTTATAAAGTATCTTTGACATATGACTTTGCTAAAGTTAACATTCACAATGGTAATGATCACACGTGACCAATCTGGTAACCTGTAAGTCATAGTGTACAAACTAATGATGGAATGAATAATATTTTAAACAAATGTCATATTTTTATGAGAAGAATTTGGCATAAGACAATAAATACAACAGCTGCATTTTAATGATATGTAGAAATTATGATTCTAATCTGCTACATTTAATAGCACAAAACATTTGAAAGAATGCACTACTAAGTATTCACGTTACTAAGCATTTTTGCACAATAAGCGTCACTAAAATAACTCACACTCTCTGTTTTTGAAAACAAATTGGTATCTTTTCACTAAACTCATTTTTCCTATAACATGTGGCACTATAAAATAACTTTGAATTTAGCTAGAGAAAAAGTTTTCACCTTTGTTTTATTAACTTTTCAAGTTAGTCATCCATGTCTCTATTCTATGGGGAAAGGTCCTACATCTGGAGAAATAGCACATCTCATGTAGAAACTAGGGATTAATGCCATCTTTGTTTAAACACTTCACTGAGAAAATACAATCAACTTTCCTAGAATAAACAGCAAATATTAATACATCAATGAGTGCCTGAACTCATGTTGTAAATGGTAGCCCTATTGACAATAACACTATCCAAATACCACTTTGTGGCTATGTCATTAACATATTTTATTTCACAACTTTAATTAACCCTCAAAATTCCAAGCTAAATAGTCATCACTACTTACCGTCTGGGTTCAATAAACAGTTTTTTTTTTCTTTATGTTGTCATTTTAGGAATATATCTAAGAGAAAAAAGAAAATTATTTTGAAAGAAAAAATTATTACAAATTTTACAGACAATTTAGACAAAGTACGCCAAAGTTCTTATTCCACAATCTCATGGTTTTCAGGACATATTGCAATGTAAGAAAGTGAGTCTTGGTAATTCCTGTGAAATGAGCAATTATAAGACTGCATATATACAAAACAATTATTTCAGAGCTATGAAAATCAACCAAGGTATTCAGCAAATTGAGGTGTAATTTTTCATAAAAAACTGCAGAACATGGTGTAAGAGCAGTGCCAGTCTAACATGTTATTGCCTGGAATCACTCCTATTTTCTACAGCACTCTACAACACGGTAATTTTACAGGCTGAGTGTCAAAATCAACAGGGTTGTAGATGGAGGGATGTCACTTGATTAGAACAACTGATGAGTTAATTTCCAAAATATACAAGGAACTCAGCACCCAGAAAACAAATGACCCGATTAAAAATGAAAAAAATACCTGAGTAGAAATTTCTCAAAAGGAAACATACAAATGGCCACCTAGTATATGAGAAAAATGTTCAATATCACTAATCACTAAAGAAATACAAATCAAAAGTACAATAAGATATCTCCTTTCTCCCATAAAAATTGTTATTATCAAAAAAACAAAAAGATAACAAGTATTGGTAAGGATGTGGAAAAAATGAACCCGTGTATACAGTTGGTGAGACAATAAATTGGTATAGCCATTATGAAAAACTGTATGGGAATCCCTCAGATATTAAGAATAGAACTACAATATGATCCAGCAATTTCATTTCCGGATATATACCCAAAAGTATTAAAATCAGGACCTCAAAAAGATAGATGCACTTGTGTTTATTGCAGCATAATTTGCAATAACCAAGACATGAAATGAAACTAAGGGCCTATCAAGGAAAAAATAATAAAGAGCATGACACACACACACACACACACACACACACTATTTTACATTAAAAATAAATAACTTCTATTATTTCCCCAACATAGATGAATTTGGATATATGCTAAGGGAATTAAGCCAGTTGGAGAAAGACAAAAATGTCATGATCTCACTTATATGGATTCTAGAAAAAGTTGAACTTACAGATTTAGAGAGTAGAACAGTGGTAGCCAGAGGCGAGGGTAGAAGGTTTGAGGAGATTTTGATCAAAGGTTACAAAGTTTCAGTTAGGCAAGATGAGTAAGTTCTGGAGATCTAATGTATACCATGGAGACTATAGTTAATACCGTAGTGTATTTCTGAAACTTGGTAAGAGATTATATCTCAAATATTCCCACCACTAAAACAAACAAACAAACAAACAAACAGAAACCACAAAATGATGTATGTAAATTGATATACATGCTTATTAGCTTTATTGTAGTAATAATTTCACAGTGCATATGTATATCAAAACATTATATTGTATAGGTGCACCTTGCTTTATTATGCTTTTCTTTATTGCACCTCAAATTTGTGCTTTACAAATTGACACTTTTGGGCAACCTAGCATGGAAAAATTCAATTAGCTTCATTTTTCTAACAGCATATGCTTACTTCATGTCTTTGTGCCACATTTCAGTAATTCTTACAATATTTCATGCTTTTCATTGTTATTGTTATATCTGTTATAGTAATTTGTGACCAGTGATCTTTATTTTTACTATTGTAATTATCTGGAAGCACAAGGAACCATACCCATGTAAAGTGGTGAACTTAAGCAATAAATGTTGGATATATACTAAATGCTCCACTAACTGGTTGTTCCTTTATCCCTATGCCCTTAAGTCTCTCTATTCCCTAAGACATAACAAAATTAAAATTAGTCCAATTAATAATTCTACATGGTCCCTAATGTTTAAGTAAAAGGAGGATTCACATGTCTAGGTCAAATAGGTAAAAAAAAACAAGGTATCATGTGCCAAAAAGCCAATTTGTGAATGCAAAAAAAAAAAAAAAAAGGAAAAGAAAAACAATTATGAAGGAAATTAAAGGTAGTACTTCAGTTAACACATAAATAATAAGAAAATGAAGCTATCTTATTGCTGAATAAAAAAAGCTTTTGTGGTCTGAATAAAAATCAAACCAGTGACAACATTCCAGAAAACCAAAGCCTAATCCAGAGCAAGACCATAACTCTCTTCAATTCTATGAAGGCTGAGAGATGTGAAACAGTTACAGAATAAAATTTTGAAGCTACAAAATTTTATTTATGGGTTCATAAGGTTTAATGAGAGAAGTTGTCTCCATAACATAAAAGTGCAAGGTGAAGGAACAAGTTATGATATAGTAACCACAGCAAATTATACAAAAGATAGGCAATATAATTGATAAAGAAAAATAAGCTGCAAGCTAGATTAACAAAGAAGTAAAGAGAGAACACCCCAAATAAACAAAATTAGAAATAAAAAGAAGGCAGTACAGCTAATACCACAGAAATTCAAAGACTCATCAGAGACTATGGTGACAAACTGAAAAACCTATAAGACACGGGTGAATTCCTGAAAACATACAACCTATGAAGACTGAAAACTGAACAGATCAATAAAGTAGCAAGACTGAATCAGAAACAAACATATGTTATATAGAGAAAAACCCAGAATCAAAAGGATACACAGCTGAATTCTACCAAATGTCCAATTAACTGCTAATACCAATTGTCATAAACCTGCTCCAGAAAAATCAGAGAGAATTCTCCCTAACTCATCCTGAGGCCAGCATCACCCTGATACCAAAACTAGAATAGAACACAACTATAACAAAAAGAAAAACACAGGCCGATAACCCTAGTAAACATAGATGAAAAATACTCAAGAAAATACTAGCAAACTGAATCCATGGAGGGAGGGAGTGCATAACATCAATGAGGGTACCTGATTTCAAACTAGGCAAAGTGAGGACCAAAAGGAGGTCCAAACGTCACCTATACAATGACCCTCTGCGTACCTAATCCTGAGTTGTACTCCACACCTTTAAAATAAAAAAGCAAACTGAATCCAATAGCACATCAAAAAATAATAAACCACAATGAAAAGAGATTTATAACAGGACACAAGGATGGCTTAACCCATACCAACAAATAAACATGATACATCAAGTTATCAGAATGAGGGTCAAAATCTATAAGATCGTTTCAATTGTCTCAGTAAAAGCATTTGATGGAGGGTCTGGTAAAATGGCAACGACATAGGTGAACTTGTGAGATTCTCTGAGCATGAGTTCCCAAAAAGACTCTTACTTTTCTTCCCCCATCCCCTAGCCCACCACCAGCCACACTGGTCCGAGGCCCGGGGACCTTCGGTCCCACACAGGGCCAAATATTGCAGCCCCTGGCTGCTGCTGTTCCACCATACGCAACTCCTGCCTGTGTGGGAGTCTCGGGTCTTGGCTCCCTCCCTGGCTACATTGTTTTTTGCCCAGCATCCAGCACCAAGCTGCCGGTCACTCAGGGAGGTTCTGGGTGCCCACCCCTCAGAGACACCGGTTCCATTCCTGGCTGAAGTACCCTGTGGGGGGTCCAGGACCACTCTCGCCACTCACCACCTGCCCTTTGGAGCTTTGGAGCTCGGGATCTCTGGGCCCACCCTGGCTGAGGCACTCAGTATGTGACCCCAAGCATGGGGACCCAGACAAGCGGAGAAAAATGGATCTGTGAAAGTGAAACTGCCTCGGCCATTCTCCAAGCAGAGATTTCCATTGCCCTGCCCACCTATCAACAACCCCCACCTTGGTTCCTAAGGTAATGTCCCTAAACAGGAGACAAAGCCCCACCCCTATGCTGAATCAGACAAAAGCAACTCCCAGGCAGCAGGCTAAAAAAAACCAAACCCAAACTACAAAGTAAATCTAGCTGCCTGCAACGAAAAACAAAGGGGAGAGGCTGGAGATCAGAGCTGAAGTGACTTTAGGCTGATCTCTTATTTTGACTTTTGATTTATCATTTTGACCGTTTGTTTTAATCACTTTTGTTGTTTGCTTTCTGACTTATACTGTTTCATGATTTTATTGGTCTGTCTCTGTGTAGCTATCAGTATTCTTTAGGGAATCTTTCTTATGTGTCTTTTTTCTCTTCTTTCCGGCTTTGTGTCTCTTTCTAACTTGATAGTTGGTATGTATTTCTGTTTTCCCTCTCGCTATTCTCTCTTTCTAACTTCCTATTGACCCCCCTTTCCTCCATTATTTTCCTCCTTTATACCCGCTTTTTAATCTAGGGACCAAGCCTGCATACTGCTGCACAGACAGATTGTAAGGCAGAGGGAAATAGCTTCCAGTGTGCTCATACACCTGTTGGTGGATGCTAGAATCAGCATATACATTCTGAACCAGCACTTCCCTTTCAATTAAACCTCAAAACTGCAAAAGGAACAGCCCGCAGCCCACACTCCAACCTCAAAAGTGAACAAAGCCAGAATACCCTCATAAGGAAGAACAGGATATTGCAGAAATGAAACAACAGCAACCCCACCTTCCCTCAAAAACTGAATTAAAGAAGGGGAGGGAAAGCGGAGAGAGAGAAAAATCTACACAAATAAAGAAAAACCAAAAGAAGAGTATGGGTCTCTCCCAGACCCCTGGGAGGGCAGACACTGAGAAAACTGACTTCGGAATGCAAACAATGAAGAGCCCCCAGAATGAAGGGTCTCAAACTACAAACCTAGATATCAAGACATTAATGGAGAGATTAAAAAGAACTGAGGAGACACAAGAAGAAAACTAGGAAGAAGCTGATATCTGAGATAACACTAATAAAGAATACTGTGAATGAAATAAATAACAAACTGATAAGCATGGAAAACAGAATTACCCAAGCAGAAGAAAGGATCTCAGAGCTTGAGGACCAAAATATAGAACTAACCCAAACTCTTAAAATCACAGAAAATAAGCTCATAAAGACAGAACAAAACCTTCAAGAGATGAGCGATTACTTCAAGAGACTGAACCTAAGAAGAGTTGGCCTTCCTGAGGCAGAAGGAAGACAGAGACTACACTGGAACAAACTTTCCATGAGATCATTCAAGAAAACTTCCCTTGTCTAATCAGTAATGCAAAAATTCAAACATAAGAGATTCAGAGAACCCCTGCAAGACAACAAATGAGAAGACCAACTCCTAGACGCATAATAATTTGCCTAAACAAAGTAGGCATAAAAAAAAATCCTAAAGGCAGCAAGAGAAAAAGGCCAGATCACCTACCATGGGAGACCAATCAGAATAGCAGCAGATTTATCTACAGAAACCCTGCAGGCTAGGAGAGCTTGGAGCCCTATCTTCAAAGTCCTAAAAGATAAACAATTTCAACCAAGAATAACCTACCCGGCCAAGCTAAGCTTCATCAGCAAGGGAGAATTAAAATCTTTCCCAGATATCCAATCCCTAAGAACTTATGCTGCCACCAAACCACCTCTACATGAAACACTTAAGAAAGTACTAAACACAGAAGAAAAGGAAAAAAGAACAACATTGTTCACAAGAGTTCAGGAAAAAGAATAAAATACACATGAGCCAACCCCCAAAACAAAAGAAAGACAAAAAAACCAAGTGGAAGAAAAACAACTCTATAAGAACTCTATGATAGGGATGAATTCTCACATTTCAATAATTAGCCTGAATGTGAATGGACTAAACGCACCACTGAAAAGACATAGAATGGCAAAATGGATAAAATATCACCAGGCAACAATATACTGCCTTCAAGAGACCCATTTCACTATAAAGGACATACACAAACTCAAAGTAAGAGGATGGGAAACAAACTTTCAGGTGAATGGAACACAAAAGGAGGAGTCGGGATACTAATTTCAGACAAAATACCATTTAAGCTATCAAAAATTAAAAAAGATACAGAGGGCCACTACATAATGATAAAAGGTTCACTCCACCAACAAGAAATATCTATCTTAAACATATATGCACCCGACATAGGTGTGCCAACTTTCGTAAAGCAACTTCTAGGAAAATTAAAGAAAGATATTGACTCTAACACCATCATAACTGGGGACTTTAATACCCCACTCACAACCCTAGACAGATAATCAGGACAAAAAGTCAGCAAGGAGATCCAGAACCTCAATGTGACTCTTGACCAAATGGACTTAATTGGTACCTACAGAACACTCCATCCAGACCAGAGAATACACATTTTACTAATCACCACATGGAACGTATTCTAAGATCGACCACATACTTGGCCATAAAACAAGCATAAGCATATTTGAAAAGATCAATATTTTACCATGCACCTTCTCGGACCACAGTGGAATAAAAATAAACATTAACACCAACAAGGTCCCCCCAAAACCCACAAAGACATGGACACCAAACAGCATGATGCCAAACAACTGCTGGGTCAATGATGAAATCAAAACAGAGATCAAAAGATACCTGGAAACAAATGAAAATGAAGACATATCTTACCAAAATCTCTGGAACGCCTTTAAAGCTATAGTAAGAGGGGAATTTATATCTCTACAAATGCACATGAAGAAAATGGAAGGATCACAAATTAACAACCTAACAAGCCACCTAAGGAAGCTGGAAAAGCAAGACCACAAAAACCCTAATTTCAGCAAAAGAATCCAGATCACCAAAATAAAAGCCCAAATGTAGGACATAGAAGACAAAATTATAATACAAAAAAATCAATGAAACAAAAAACTGGTTCTTCGAAAGGATAAACAAGATTGATGGTCTTCTAGCTAGACTGACCAAGAAAAAACGAGAAAAACCCAACTAAGGTCAATCAGAAACACAAAAGATGAAGTCACATCTGACCCTGAAGAAATACAAAAGATCATTAGAGACTACTACGTACACTTGTATGGAAAAAAACTTGAAAACCTTAAGGAAATGGAGGACTTTCTGACATCAGACAACCTTCCTAGGTTGAAACAAGAAGAAATTGAGACCCTGAATAGACCAATAACAATCAAGAAATTCGACTATGTAATAAGAACACTACATTTAAAAAAAGCCCTGGTCCAGATGGCTTTACAGCAGAATTCTAGAAGACATTTAAGGAGGAGCTGATACCAATCCTACTGAAGGTATTCCAGGCGATTGAAAAAGATGAAACTCTCCCCAAAACATTTTACGAAGCCAACATCACATTGATCCCCAAACCAAGTAAAGATCCAACAAAGAAAGAGAACTACAGGCCAATATCTTTGATGAAAATAGATGCTAAAATTCTCAACAAGATCCTAGCAAACCAGATTCAACAATACATCTCAAAAATCAGCCATCATGACCAAATAAGCTTCATACCTGGGATGCAAGGCTGGTTCAACATTCGTAAAACCATAAATGTAACTAAATACATCAACAGATGTCGAAACAAAAACCACATGATTATATCATTAGATGCAGAAAAAGCTTTTGATAAAATCCAGCACCCTTTCTTGATAAAAACCCTCGAACATCTAGGCATACGGGAAACATACCTCAAAATAGTAAAAGCCGTCTACTAGAAACCCACAGCCAGCATTTTCCTAAATGGACAAAAATTGGAGCAATTTCCCCTGAAAACTGGAACAAGACAAGGATGCCCACTCTCACCTCTCCTGTTCAACATAGTATTGGAAGTCCTGCCTCAAGCAATCAGAGAAGAGAAGGCATTCAGGGGTATCAAAATAGCAAAAGTGGAAAAGAGGAAGTCAAGTTATCTCTCTTTGCAGACGATATGATTGTTTACCTTGAAAACCCAAGAGAATGTGTCAAAAACCTCCTTAGACTGATAAAGGCCTTTGGGAAAGTCTCAGGATACAAAATAAATGTGCAAAAGACAATCGCTGCTGGGTTCAGTGGCTTAGCCTGTAATCCCGTGCCTTTGGGAGGCTGAGGTGAGTGGATTGCCTGAGCCCGCAGGTTCGAGACCCGCCTGGGCAGGCGATACCTCATTTCTACAATAAATCAAAAAATTAGCTGGGCATGGTAGCGTGTGCCTGTAATTCCAGCTACTCGGAAGGCTGAGGTGGAAGGATAGCCGGAGCCCAGGAGGTGGAGGCTGCGGTGGCCGGGAGTGGCCACTGCACTCCAGTCTGGGTGACAGAGTGAGACTCCAACTCAAAAAAAAAAAAAAAAAGACAATCGCATTTCTTTATACCAATAATAAACAAACAGAAACCCAAATAAAAACCACAATTCTATTCACAATAGCCACACACAAAAAAATGAAATACCTTGGCATCTTCCTAACCAGAGGCATGAAAGACCTTTACAATGAAAACTACAAAACACTGCTCAAAGAAATCAAAGTTGACACAAATAAGTGGAACAATATACCATGCTCATGGATTAGAAGAATCAACATTGTGAAGATTTCCATCTTACCTAAGGCAATCTACAAATTCAATGCAATATCCATCAAATTACGAGCAACATTCTTCTCAGACCTAGAAAAAATAACACAGGAATTCATATGGAAACACAAATGTCTAAGAATAGCCAGAACAATCCTCAGCAAAAAACAAAACAAAGCAGGTGGTATCACATTACCAGACTTCAAACTTTACTATAAAGCTACAATCATCAAAACAGGTTGGTATTGGTATAGGAACAGACATATAGATCAATGGGATAGAATTGAGATTCCAGAAGCAAAACCTCAATTTCTCAACCAACTCATCTTTGACAAAGCCTCCACCACCTACTACTGGGGAGAGGAGAACCTATTCAGTAAATGGTGCTGGGAAAACTGGCTGACCACATGCAGAAGATTGAAACTGGACCCCTATCTATCCCCATACACAAAAATTAACTCCAAATGGATCAGAGACCTAAATGTAAAACCTCAAATCATAAGAACCTTAGAAAATGAAGGACATACCCTCATGGAAATCAGAGCTGGCATCCAATTCCTGAACAAAACCCGAAACCCACAGGTCATAAGAGAGAAGATAGACAAGTGGGACCTTATTAAACTGACAAGCTTCTGCAAAGCCAAAGAAACCATCAAGAGAGCAGGGAGATAGCCTACAGACTGGGAAAAAGTATTTGTCAACACCAGGTCTGACAAAGGCTTAACATCTTGGATCCTCAAGGAACTCAAACATGCTGAAAAGAAAAAAACAAACAACCCTATTATAAAATGGACAAAAGATATGAACAGACACTTCACAAAGGAAGACATCTGAGCAGCCAACAGACACATGAAGAAATGTTCAACCTCCCTAATCATTAGGGAGATGCAAATCAAAACCACACTGAGATACCACCTAACTCCAGTCAGAATGGCAATTAACAACTCAAAAAAATAAAAGCTGCTGGAGAGGGTGTGGCGAAAAGGGAACACTTTTCACTGTTGTGGGAGTGTAAACTAGTGCAACCTCTGTGGAAAGCAGTGTGGCGATTCCTAAAACCTCTAAATATCGACCTCCCATCTGACCCCACAATCCCCCTACTGGGAATATATGGTGAAGAACTCAAATCACTCTATGAAAAAGATACCTGCACACATATGTTTATTGCAGCATTGTTCACAATTGCAAGAACCTATAAGCAACCATGCTCCCCTTCAAAAGAGGACTGGATTAAAAAATGTCATACATATACACGATGAAATACAATGCAGCCATAAAAAAGAACAAAATCATGAATTTCACAGCAACCTGGATGGAACTAGAGTCTATAATACTGAGTGACCTCTCTCAGGAACAAAGATCCGAGTATCACATGTTCTCACTCATATAGTGAACCTTGAACATCCAATGTAATACTATAAGAAAATGACTGATGGTACTGGGAAACTATGGGGGAGGGGAGGGAGATGGGATTAACAGTAGTAAATATCTGTCTGGGGATGGGGAGACACCTCTTATCAACAAGGGTGCCTGAACGAAACGTATTTGTATACCTAACCCTTAACTGTACCCCACAATATCAAAATAAAAAATATTGATTATAAAAAAAAGAAAACATAAAACAATATTGAAAACTATTTTGAAATAAAAACCACTTGTAACCAAAAAAAGCATTTGATAAAATTTAACATCTCTTTATGATAAAAATATCAACAAACTAGTCACATAAGTAACATACCTTAAAAATAAAGGCCATATACAAAAATTCCACAGTAACATTCCACTGAATGAATAAACATTGATATCCTTTCCCCTAAGAACTGGAAAAAGACAAGGATGCTCAGTATTCAATTTAATATTGGAAGTTCTAGCTGGAGCAATTAGACACAAGAAAAAATAAAGCCATCTAAATTGAAAAGGAGGAAGTCAAATTGTTCCGCTTTACTGATAATATGATATTATATCTTTAAAAAGTCTATAGATTTCAACAAACAAAACAATTAAATTTGATGAATGCATTTAGTAAAGCTGCAAGACACACAATTTATATACAAAAAAATCAATAGCATTTCTACACACCAATAATGATATACCTGAGAAAGAAATTAAGAGGGCAATCCCACTTACATTCCCCCCCTCCACAAAAAAAAAAAAAAAGCTCTAGGAATGAATCTAACCAAGGAAGTGGAAAATCTCTGCAAAGAAGATTGCAAAACACTGATGAAGAAAATTTAAGATGACACAAAAAATGGGGAAAAAGTTTATGCTTATGCATCAGAATAATTGATATCACTAAAATGACCATACTGCCCCCCAAAATCTACAGATTCAACACAATCTCTATCAAAATTCCAATATTGTTCTTCAGATAATTATGAAAAAAATCCTGGAATTAATATAGAACCATTAAAAAAAGCCACCAGAGGCAAAGCAATTGCAAACAAGGTAAAAGCTGGAGGCATAACATAACCTGACTTTAAAATGTGTTGCAAGGTTATAGTAGGCAAACCAGCAAGGTGTTTGAATAAAATAAACATATAGAAATAAAGCCACTTGCTTATAGCCACATACTCTTCAACAAATCTGGAAAAAACTTAGATTAGGAAGAGGAACCCCTCCAATAAATGGTGTTGGGAAAATTGGAGAGCCACATACAGACGAATGAAGCTGGAACCCTGTCTCTCACTATAAACACAATAAATTTTAAAAGGATTAAAAACTTAAATAAATATCGAACTTATAAAAATTACTAGAAGAGCTTTTGTGGTCATTGGTTTAGACAAAGAATTTATTACTAAGACTGTAAAAGCACAGGTAACAAAAATAAATTAGACAAACTAAACTACATGAAACTATAAAGCTTCTTTAGAACAAAGGTAACAGCAGAATGTAGACAACCTATTAAATATGAGCAAATCTCTGCAAACTATTCATCAGATGGAACTAATATCCAGAATATACAAGAAACTAAAACATTAACTAAATTTTAATAGAAAGAAATTGAATATCCTCATTAAAAAATGGACAAAGGATTTTAATAGAACTTTCTTAAAGAAGAGATAGATATAGCCAACAGATATATGAAAAAAAAATGCCCCAAATTACCAACCACCAGAGAAATCCAAGTCAAAAAAACTATATTATCCCACTAGAAAGAATGGCTATTATTAAAAAGACAAAAATAATAGATGTTAGTGAGTTTGTGGCAAAGAGAGAACACTTAAATGCTGTTACTGGGAATGTGAACTAGTACAGTCAGTATGAAGAATAGTATGGAGATTTCTTGAAAAATCTCAAAATAAAATTACTATTAAACCCAGCAATCCAATTACTACCCAAAAGAAATCAGTGTATCAAAAGCAATACCTCCATTATTGCAACACCATTCACAGCTGCAAAGAAATAGAATCAACCTATGTATTAATCAACAAACTATCAAAGTAAATGTGATACAGATACGTAATGGAATACTATTCAATCATAAAAAATGAAGTCATGTTATTTGCAGCAACATGAATGGAACTGGAGATAGTTATCTCTATAAAATAAGCCAGGTCAAAAAAAAATACAAATACAAATATTGCATATTCTCACTTCTCTGTGGGAGCTAACAAGTAGTTGATCCCAACAGACTGAAAAGAGTGATTGGTGGTAGAAAGGGAAAGATGAAGAGAACTGGGTTAAAGGATGCAAAATACAAACCTACAGTAAGGAAGAATAAATAAATTCAATATTTGATAGCAAAGTAGTTGACTATACTTAACACAATTGTATTTTACTCAGGTGATAGGACACCCTAAATAAACTAACTTGAACATATGTGTTATATATATGTAACAAATTTTTTCAAGTAACCCATAAATTGGTACAAATAAAAATAAAAGAAAAAAGTCAGGCTTGGTGCAGTGGCACATGCCTGTAATCCCAGTACACTGGAGGGCCAAGGTAGGAGGAATGTTTGAGCCCAGGAGTTTGTGACCAGACTGAGTAACATAGTGAAATGCAATTTTTTTGTTTTATTTTTATAAAAGAAAAAAGGCAGTAACACACACAAAGAAGGTTATGCTGAACAATAGATGTTCAGCATAGACAAAACAGTCTTCTATTGGAAGAAGATGCTACCTTGGACTTTCATAGCGAGAGAGGAGAAATCAAAGTCTGACTTCAAAGAACAGGCTGAATCTCTAGTTAGGGACTAATACAGTTACTGACCTACTGAATTTAAGTTGAAGACAATGCTCATTAATCATTCCAAAAATACTAGAACCTTTAAGAATTTTGCTAAATCTTTTCTGTCTGTGCTACAAATGGAAAAATGAAGCCTTAATGACAGCATGTATGTTTACAGCATGATTTACCGAATATACTAAGTCCACTGTTGAGACCTATTGCTCAGGGGAAAAAAAAGATTTCTTTCTAAATATTTCTGCTCATTTACAATGCATGTGAGCACTCAAAACCTTGATGAAGATGTACAGAGATTAAAGTTCTTACCACACAACATCCATTCTGCAGCCCATGAATTAAGGAATGATTCCAACTTTTAAGTTTTATTATTTAAGACACTTCTGGAAAGTGTTGGTCATTCTAGGTGTCATTGAGAACATTTGTGATTTGTGAGACATAAAGTTATCAACATTACCAGGAATTTGGGCCAGGTTGATGGCAACCCTTATGAACTGGTATCCATACAAAGCAGGAAGACATTCTAGATGTGGTGGTAATAGCAAGAGAACTAGAATGAGAAATGGAGCCTGAAGATTTGCTGCAGTCTCATGATAAACTTGAAGATATAAGGATTTTCTTCCAATAAGTAAGCAAAGAAAGTGGTTTGTTGAAATGAAATCAACTATTAGTGAATATACGATGAGCATTGATAAAATGACGGCAAAGATTTAGAGTATGTGTATAACAATGAATATAAGTTTTATTTGTCAATAAGGTTAGAGAAGAAAAAAGATACAATAAGAGTCCAGAGACATTGGATAAAGACACTTACAGAGAAGGAATAATTAAATAATTTGTTGCTGGCATAGTTGCTTATCTGAAATTAAAAAAAAAATTTTTTTTTTGAGTTGGAGTCTCACTCTGCCGCCCAGACTGGAGTGCAGTGGCCGCTCCCGGCCACCGCAGCCTTCACCTGCTGGGCTCCGGCGATCCTTCCACCTCAGCCTTCCGAGTAGCCGGAATTACAGGCATGTGCCACAACGCCCGGCTAATTTTTTTGATTTATTGTAGAGATGAGGTCTCGCTGCCCAGGCGGGTCTCGAACCCGCGGGCTCAGGCAATCCACCCACCTCAGCCTCCCAAAGGTGAGGGATTACAGGCTGAGCCACCGAGCCCTGCTGAAATTTTAAAACAAGCGCTTTAGGCTGAAAAAATATTACCAAATGATAACACAAGTATGCACATAGACTTGAACACCAACAAGGTAAATATTCAGGTAAATATGGAAGTCCATATACTTTTATCATTTTCTTTTTATTCGTTCAGTTTTTTTAAGTAATAAGATTTCATAAGCATAATTATAAGATTATATTGGTTGGTTTATATAATATAGAGACATGATATATAAATGTACCTCATTTATTGTGTTTTGCTCCATTGTGCTTCATAGATACCCTGTTTCCAACAAATTGAAGGTTTGTGACAACCCTATGTAGAGCAAGTATATCAGCACCATTTTCCAAAAGCATGTGCTCACCTTGTGTTCTGTGTTAGAATTTTTTAGCAATAAAATATTTTTCAATTAATTTTTAAGACAATGCTATTGCATACTTAGTACAATACAGTATAATATAAACATAATTTTATATGCACTGGGAACCAAAAAAAATTGTATGACTGACTTTATTGCTGTATTCATTGTATTGCAGTGGTATGCAACTGAAACCTCCATATCTCAGAGGTATGCCTGTATGTGACAATGGTAGCCAAAAGGTGGAAAGCTGAAGTCGGGCTCTATCAAAGCAAATACTTTGCAGTTTAAAGTAAAGGCTTTACTCATCTTAAGTTTAATGTGATTATTTAAGTAAGGTTCCCAGAACAACTACTAAGAAAATAACTAAAAAGCATGATGAATTTGGATAGACGTTTTCAAAGAAGACAAGTAAGCATGACCTTTAAGCATAAAAAATGCTCAGCATCACTATCACTATCCATTAAGAACATCACTATCCATTATGAAAATGTGTATGAGAGGCTGGGCACAGAAGCTTATATCTATAATCCTAGCACTTTGCAAGGCCAAGGCTGGAGAACAGATTGAGGTCAAGAGTTGGCCAACACTGCAAGACTCCATCTCTACAGAAAAATAAATAAATAAAAATTCTTAAATAGAAAAAGAGAAAATGAACATGAAAACAAGAAAATGCTACTTTGCAAACACGAGAATGGCTATAGTAAAATAACAGGCAAAAGATAATTTATGCTTAGACATTCTTTTTTCAAAAATAAATCTAATATTTGATTCTGTTAGTCTTTTCTTCTAATAAGCACTTCTATATAAAACTAGCTCTCTAACATAAAAATGAAAGGCCAAATCCAAATTGAATACATTCTCTGCAATTGCCAGTTTCATCCTTTTGGGAAGTTCTATAGTATAAGGAATTACTTGTGAATTCATCGGGTTGAAATTTTAGTTTTTACAACCACTTACTCATATTCAAGGAGCTTCCAATTTAGATCACCATTATCATTAATAATAGTACTATAGGGATCTGAAGATAATTACCATCATTCTACCCTATATTACAAGTTATTACTAGTATTTGAGATGGAATTTATAAATTCTTCTCTCAATTTGTGCCATTTTCAGAAGCAGGAAGGAATCATCAGACAAAATGCTTTATAGAATACAGAAGTATTGTAGATCTTGGTTTGTTTAAAAACTCAGTTACAAAAACTCAGTTCTAATAAAATAGTGACATTATTTATCTTCATGCCTGACTTTATTATCTAAAAAATGAAATCTTATTCTGTTTAAATATTAATTAACTAGAATTTTAAAATTATTATGTAAAACTGGAGACTATGAATAATATCTTAGGAGTAGTAGATACTTTATTAGTAGAAAAATAGAGACATTTCTACCTGATTATTTCCAAATCTTTTTCAAATTTGTACACATGGCAGTTTTACTGAATTCAGGTTTCTGTTGGCAAGAAACATTATTAATTATATTATTGTCCTTTTGAAATTCTAGAATGTTTATCGATACTCTCATAAGCTAGGTTTGCATGAAGATGTATCTCAGAATTTGAAAAATGAATAAATATGTTCTGGGAGAACTAGTATAAAGGAGCATATCAGATTTTTTTCAATATTGTTCTATTACAGAAATGTGTAACTGTGTCCATACCAAACAAAAAACTCGGAAAATCTGTTGAGCCACACAGACTCTTTCTAACTCTATACTTTTTACTGAAATAAAACATATAATAAAAACTTCAATTAGTGGCACTAAGTATTATGCTTTCTATAGCTATGAATTTTACTACTTTAGTAATGTCTGCCACTGAAATCCTATAGTATTTGTCCTTTTGTGATTGACATTTCAGTTAGCATTGTCATCAAAGTTCATTCATATTGTAGCTTGTGAAATAATTTTTAAGTATGCATAATATTCCATTAAATGTATAAACTATATATTGTTTATTCATTCATTCACCAAGGATTTTTGGGGTTTTTTTTTTAAACCTCCTGGCTATTGTAAATAGTGTTGCTATTATCATGTGTGTACAAATACATTTTGAGAACTTCAGTTTCTTTTGGATAAATACTCCAAAATTTGATTACTAATTATTATATAGTATTTTTATTTTTAATTTTTTGAGGAATCTCATATTGTTTTGTTTTTAAAAATAGTTGTACCACTTTGCAGAAAAGTTTCAATTTTTCCATACCTGCTGACATTTATTGCTTTCTACTTATGTTTGTTTGGTTGTGATAGTATTTATGCCAAAGTATGCAATATGCATTTATCCGATGTTTAGTAATACTGAGCATCTTTTCATGTTTGTTGGGTATTTGTATATCATCTTTGGAGAAATTTCTGTTCAAGACCTTTGCTCATTTTTAATTGTGCCATTTGATCCTTTGTTATTAAATTATAGACATTATTTATATATTCTGGATATTAGCCTCTTCTCAGATATATGATTTGCAAATATTTCTCCCATTCCATAGGTTCTCTTTGCATTCTGTTGATTGTGTCTTTTGATGAACAAAAGCTTTAAAGTTTGTTGTAATCTCATTGTCCTATTTTTGCTTCTGTTACCTGTGT
The DNA here is from genome assembly GCA_027257055.1 of Cephalopachus bancanus. Taxonomy (NCBI): domain Eukaryota; kingdom Metazoa; phylum Chordata; class Mammalia; order Primates; family Tarsiidae; genus Cephalopachus; species Cephalopachus bancanus. Next base: position 15,638,651 of record JAPVLO010000108.1, on the reverse strand, counting down.
GCTCACTATAATTTTTATAAACTCATAAAATAAAATAGCATTACAAAGAAATTAAATTATTTTGAAACACATTAGCCAAGCTATTACAACTCTTAAAATACAGTTACATATATGTTTGTATTGAAACATCAAATGATGAATTCCTGTGGCAAAACAAGTAGCAAAATATAGTGTTAGCGATTATTGTAAATGCAAAGCAGGTTCACTGTGCACTGGTGTCTAATTTATCTGAGTCTGGTGAATATAATATCTACACACAATAAGTTGTATGAAGTAAGCTTGTTACTTACAGATAGGCAGAAAGAGACAGCAAAAACCTAATATTTATTCTGAAGTGGTCTGCCAAAGCTCAGGAAAGCTGCCCGGGCTGAATAGACTCTATCAGTGCATGCCCTATTTGCACCATAGCTGACTCTGGAAAGCAGCATACCCTGAGTTTTATACCCAAAGACACTTGAATCACTATGTTAAAGCACTGAAGGACATCCTGCTACTAGAAAGAAGTGGAACAGAGCCCAGGCAATATTTCAGGACATTCTAAAGTTCTTCTTAAGACCTGATAAGTTAGAAAAAGGGAAACATGGGTTGCTTCAAGGCCACCCATAGAGGTCATCTCCTGTCAAGGTATTTCAATATATCTGCTGCAAGGTAACATGATATGAAAATAAAAAAAATTTTAATTGGTAACAAGGTAGGCCAGGTACTCTAACACTAATTTTTATTGTTTATATGTGTTGAAGACATACTAACATTCAGTTAGATATTAGTGAACATAGAGATGTAATATTTTGGCTCTACTTTGAAGTTCATAGGTTGAATCCTATTGTGGGCTGCAGGAATGAACCTCTTCTAGAGTGGCTTGAATGTATGGTTTAACAACTGCTATTAAGAAACCTGGACTACTAGTTATCCCCCACCACACACCCTGTTACACTCCTCAAGAGCCTGCTATCTAAAATTGTCCAAAGGAGAGTTGCATACCTAAGGGCTTTGGAATCAACATGGTGCCGAAGGCAGACTACGTTAGCAAAATAACTCCATCAGAGTGCTTATTAAAGTTCTTTAGATGTCAAGATTATTCTACTCACAACCGTTAATCAAATTAAATTAACCTTATAAGTATACATATTTTAATTTTTTAAATAAAACTATCTCCATATTCTTTTTCTTATGGATTTTTATAGCAAGAAGCATAAAGATTTAAGACAATTAAGTAAAGTACATTTGCACAATAGGCATATATAAGTACTTAGCTTAGCCAATCCCCATATTGGCAATTGAAACATAAGTCCATTCAAAAAAGAATATTCATAGAGCGGATATAACTCACCCATATGTCTCATTTATTGGAAACAGATTCAGTCAGAGAGCCAAGAAAAATAGTGAATAAAATAAAAGTTTTCATGCTTTATGAACCAGGAAGAATGGAGTGTGTTAAACACAAAACTCCAGGAGCTACTTCTATTGAACAAAGCAGCAGGGATTCTTCAGTTGGTCAGTTGCCCTAATGAATAGAGTCTATAATTAAATCAAGACCCTAACAAAATTACTTTTATAATGAAAGAAAATGGTTGACAGGCAATAAGACGTGTGAATGTGTCTTTAAGAGCTTATAAACACAAAAAAGCAATATTTTCAAAGAAATTTGTAAAAATACAACTTATAGAAATAATTGAATTATGAGTAGACACATTACAAAGGCTATTTAATTTATCTTGACCTGCTTTAGCAATGGAGTCTTTCTTATTATCCCTTCTAATTTTTTTTAGATTTCTTTCCATTTTCTAGATTTTTAAAAATTAAATTGTAAAGTTACTTCAGTTATGCCTTATGGTTTGTATTTGAAATTTAATTATAAAGTGTTCATATAGCTAGTTAGCACTATCACCCATATATAATCAATCAATCTTTATACACAAACATATAGTATACATAGATATAGGTATATAGCATATATCTATATATAAATTTTATTTCCCTTAATTGAATTATGTATTTATTTGGTAATGTTATGGTCTCAGAAATTAACACAGCAATTTCACAGTAAAACAAAACAAACGTGTGTGTGTGTGTGTGTGTGTGTGTGTGTGTGTGTGTGTGTACTGCTCACTAAAAACAGTGGTTCACACTTACAATCCCACCACATTGGTTGGCCAAGGATGGAGAATTGCTTCAGCCCATGGGTTCAAGACCAGCTTGGGCAACATAGCAAGACCTTATCTCTACAAAAATTAAAAAATTAGCCAGGTGTGATGGCATGTACCTGTAGTCCTAAATACACCTGGGAAGCTGAGGTGGAAGAAGTGCCTGAGAACAAGAACTCAAGACTGAGGTGTGTTGTGATCATGATACTGCAGTCCATCCTGGGTATCAGAAAGAGATTCTGACTCAAAGAAAAAAAAAAAAAGGTATTATTGAAGAGCATTTGTAATGTCCTTAAATAAGCAACCTTCAATTTCTAAAAAATCAGTGGGTTATACACATTTATTTTGAGGTTCTATAGTCAAACAAAAACAAAGAAAACATTTAGCCAGGGAAATCTAAACAAACCAACTCTTTTGATGTTATTGTTGAATGATATTTACTGCGCTTATTCTTATTTGTAGTCTCTTTCTTCCTATGAGTGCTAATTTATCTTACATAATAGTGCTGCATTGCATAATGCACTTAGTAGATTATATTTCAGATGTGCTGGTAAAGCTTCTCCTTGGAAAGAAACATTTAGTGTACAGGTAATCTTTATATGCTTAGCTATCAAACATTTGCATTGGTGAAAGTTTGTCTCTGAGTGTGTATGTACAAAATGTTTCTTAAAACAGAATCACACATTCAAGAAAATGTGTTTTTTCTAAACACAGACAACTCTTCTGGATTTTCTATATGACCTTTTATATACCTTTGCAGCATTGTTTCGATTCAATAATTGTGCATGGCAATACGTTATTTCACTTCCATTTTTCAACTACTCCATCAATTTTATTCATTGTATATGAAACAAGATAAAAAACACGTATATAGAACACAGATTTATCAGTTGATTTGATAGATAGAATAATAGATATACAGATAAGCAGATAAATGGGAAAGTAGAGGATAAAATTATGAATGGGGGAGACAAGGAGAGAGTGAGGAAGAAAGAGAAATGGCAACACGACATTTTAAAACATAGCTTTTAAAAATCAGATCTTCGAGCTTGATTGCCTCAGTCAGTGCTGGCTTTGCACTTGTCGACGCTGTTGTCATGGAAAAGCCATTAAATATTTTCTGTCTTATTTTCCTCTCCAGTTAAAAAGCATAATAATTAAACCTAGAAATGTTTATAAATATATTTGAAAACTAGTTATCAATAAAGGTTTAAAATGTTTACTAAAATTTTTGTAATTTCTTTGATATTCTTTAAAAGTTGCATTAACACTACTAAACTAGAAAAAAATGTTTTCAGAAAAATTTATGGTCATGCGTTTTGAGGCTTTTCTAATGTTATTATCACTTTTTTTATATTAATACAAAAGCCATATTATCTTGCAAATACAGTGCAAGGATGCATTTTATTGTGAGGAATGATAGTGGAAATATGCAGTCTTGGCCAATCAAACTGAGTTGAAGAAGAAAGGAATATTTCCAGGAAGAATAATAATCCTATGGATGATACACATGGGAAGCTGTTAATCCACTTATGTTTTCAGGTTAATAGATCAGAGAAATAAACTCAGATCGGAACAAAATAATATATATCTGTAAATGATGAGTCTTTTAAAATTAACTTCTCTCAAAAATAAATGTATAAAATTATTCAAACATAGGTCTTCAGTCTGGCTCGGTGGCTCAGCCTGTAGTCCCGCGCTTTGGGAGGCTGAGGTGAGTGGATTGCCTGAACCCGCGGGTTTGAGACCCGCCTGGGCAACTTTGCAAGACCTCATCTCTACAATAAGTCAAAAATCAGCTGGACGTAGTAGCGCGCCTGTAGTTCCGGCTACTCAGAAGGGTGAGGCGGAAGGATCACCGGAGCCCAACGCCGAGAGCGGCTACTGCACTCCAGTCTGGGCAACAGAGACTCCAACTCAAAACAAAACAAAACAAAACAAAACAAAAACAAAAACAAAGATCTTCTCTGTGAAAAATGTCTGTAATAAGATAAACAAAATTTAAAATTATTAACTCTAGAAATGATATGCAGACTATTATAGAGATAATTTTAGAAATTTATTAGCAATATTAATGAAGAAATGAATATTGCTGCAAGGGATTTATATAAGCTTCACTTTTTATGTGGAGGGCCTTCATATTGAAGAATATTTCTTTATATGTGTATATATATATATTTTTAAGGCATGGAGGTACTCTTCAGGATTAAGTATACAAGTAGACATCATACAGGTAGTTTGGGTCTCCCTTCGGTCCACACTTTGCTTGGTTAAATCAGGTACCCTTATTGATGAAGTGTGCCCCTCCCTCCCCTGGCAATTTCCTATTACTGCCAAATATTTTCTTATAGTATTATGATAATTGCTCAGGGTCCACTTACGAGTTAGAACATGTAGTACTCAGTTATTTGTTTCTGTGATAGATCACTGAGTATGACAGACTCTAAATCCATCTAAGTTGTGCACAGTCCAAATGTTTTTCCTTCTTTATAGTTGCATAATATTCCATTATGTATATGTACCGCATTTTTTTAATCCAGCCCAGTTTTGATGTGCAGCATGGTTGGGTCCATGTTTTTGCTATTGTGAGTAGTGCTGCAATAAACTTGTGTGTGCAGGTAACTTTTTGTAGAATGATCTGAGTTCCTCTGGGCATATTCCCTGTAGGGGATTGCTAGGTCATATGGAAGGTCAATGTCTAGTTCTTTTAAAAATTTCCACACTGTTTTCCACAGAGGTTGAACTAGTTTGCATTCCCACCAGCAGTATAAGAGCGTTCCCTTTTCTGTGGTTCCTCAGCAGTATCTGCTGTTGTTATTAATGATGGCCATTCTGCTTTGCTTTTATTTCTTTTAAAAAATTATGTTTCAGCCAGGCTCGGTGGCTCAGCCTGTAATCCCACGCCTTTGGGAGGCTGAGGTGAGTGGATTGCCTGAGCCCGCGGGTTCGAGACCCGCCTGGGTAGCGAGACCTCATCTCTACAATGAATCAAAAAATCAGCCGGGCGTGGTAGCACGCCTGTAATTCTGGCTACTCGGAAGACTGAGGCGGAAGGATCCTCGGAGCCCAGCAGGTCGAGGCTGCGGTGTCCGGGAGCAGCCACTGCACTCCAGTCTGGGTGACAGAGTGAGACTCCAACTCAAAAAAAAAAAAAAAAATTATGTTTCTACCTTTCTATGTGCATTCCTTGGTTTTTTTCTTAATTAAAATAATTTTTTGTTTTGATTAATGAATAGTTATTCATTGTATTCTAAATAATATTATTAATCCATATTATTTATTAATCTTACAGTAGGATAGCGGTCCATTATGTCATTGCTTAATTATTTTATTTTTGTTTACATATTCTCTATATTTTACAGCAAAAATACTTTAAAGATTTTTCATTCTTTACCAATTTAATTTTACATAACCTCTATCTAAATTGAATTGATAGAGGTTATGTGAAATTAAATTTTACTGGGGTTAGGTGATAGCTCAATGTGGTTTTAATTTGCATTTCTCTGATTAGCATGATTAGTGAAGATGAGCACTTTTTCTTGTGTCTGTTGGCTGCCTGTATATCTTCTTTTGAGAAGTGTCTGTTCATGTCTTTTGCTTGAAGAACATTTCTATTTCATTTTTGTGCTTCTTCATCATGTTAATAAATGACATCTATTTGTCAATATTCTTTGCTTGAGAAGTAATTCATTATAAGTTGCAAGCATTAATAAATCACTCATGTTCTTTTTTAAATTGTTCTACCTCTTTATCAACATATCTGGCTAAGTACATCAACCCTGAAAATACTTAATTTTTCCAGGTATGATATCTAGGTGTTGAGACTGGTATTGAGAATAGTGAAGGAAGGAGATTTTGCAAGTACTGTGATCGTAGATCTAAATATTCTTTGCCAAATCAATTTCCAGTGCCAAAGTTTATGTTGTAATTTCATATAAATGTCCCTTTATTTCTCAGGTTGGCTCAGATTTGGGGGTTAAAACATGGCACATAATGTTTAACTCTTCTTGTAAAATAATATCAGAAAATTATAACAAGATTAGTTCTTTATCTGAGATAATACCTGAGGTCTAAAGAGTAAGATGGATGAAACATGGAATTTTTGCCTTGAAAATTAAAATGTAACATACATTTAATTTTGAATAGAGATATATAAAATTAAGTTGGTAAAGAATTAGAAATCTTTAAAGTATTTTTTGCTGTATAATATAGAGAATATGTAAACAAAACTAAAATAATTAAGCAATGACATAATGGACTCCTAACCTACTGTAAGATTAATAAATAATATGGATTAATATTATTTAGAATACAATCAATAATTATTCATTAATCAGAACAAAAATTTATTTGAATTAAGAAAAAAACCTATGAATGCACATAGAAAGGTAGAAGCATAATTTTTTAAAAGAAATAAAAGCAAAGCAGTGCAAACCCAAAATACAGCAATTTTGTACTGCAATAGCATAGCCAAATTTGAATTAAGAAAAAATATTAAGAAATAAAAGTCAGATTTATAAAAATCAGATTAACCTAAGACTTCTTTGTTGCAGAGGTAAACTTCAGAAAAAAGTTGGGTAACATTTTTAAAGTTTGAAGGTAAAATATTTTGCCCCAATACAGAATTATTAAAACCATTTTTGTTCATAACTTCTGTCCTCCCAGACAAGTTCAGATATCTACCATTTCAAATAATCTAATTAATATTGATTTAGGTTAGGTTCCCAGCAACAAAAGCCTGAGAGGGCTCTCTGTAAAGGAAATTATAGAGGCAATATTATCAGTAGGGGTATAGAGAAGCTGAATAAGGCAAGCCAGACAATAACAAAAACAACAACAACAAAAGAACTCTCAGCTGCAGACAAAACTTGACCCAATTTCATGAAACATCTGGAGCACAAATGACAACACAAGTAGGATCCACTTGAGAGCACACCACTAGTCTTTGTACCTCTGTGATGGTCAGAGAGGCATTAGATAATGACTGCCCTGGAAGCCATAACTTCCTGGGTGAGACACCTCTCATTCAAGTGTGGCCAGTACTCAAATGGAGAAAATTGTGAGTGATTAGCGGCCAACATTCAAAACTGCCAGAGAATAGGTACAACAGCTTCACCAAGGAAAAATGGGTGGGGTCCAACACACCATTGTAGTCCCCCCTTTGCAATAATTAGATGAATACATTTATTAATAACATAATGGTTCACAATTTTGTGCAATGTAATAAAGGGAACGTTAATATAAGTATCTAGGGTCTCTGCTTCCTTAGTTGGTCCGGAGACTGTAACTAATTGATATCATCTCCCTTATTCTCGTTGAATCTTGATTCTCTTTTTTTTTTTTGCTGAATGCATTGCTGAGCCATGAGATGGTGACTTTCTTGGTGGAGTAAACCAGAACCTTATCCCTGAAAGGTCTAAGCTTCCAGTAATCAAGCTAAAGTCTTTACTGTTAAATGAGTCATTGGAACAGAGATATCCTGCTGGATCACCCAGGAATGCCATCCTGCTAGAAAGTTAACAGTGCTCTGAAAAGATTAAAATACATAGTTAATTCTAAATGAGTGTTATAAAATTTGAAATAGACAGCTTATAATGTAGATTGAGACATATGCTTAAAGGATAAAATATATACAGATTGTTCTGACTTACAATGGCTCAATTCAGGATTTTTTAACTTTGCAAGTGATGAAAAAGTTATATGCATTCAGTAGAAATAGTACTTCAGTTACCCATACAATCACTTTGTCTTTCACCTTCAGTGTAGTATTTATTAAAATTACATACATAATTTAACATTTTTATAAAATAAACGTTGTGTTATGATTTTGCCCAACTATATGCTAATGTAAGTATTTTGAGCATGTTTAAGGTAGGCTAGGCTAGGGTATGATGTTCTATAGGTTAAATATATTAAATGCATTTTCAATTTACAATATTTCCAACTTAAGGTGAGTTTATTAGGATTAAGCCCATCATATGTTGAGAAGCATCTTCATTATGAAGGCAATACTTTTTAAACTATAATTTGGATTTTAAAACTCAATATTACCCACAGCCAGCATACTGCTAAACAGGCAAAATTAGAATCATTTCCCCTGAAAACCAGAACAAGACAAGGATATCCACTCTCACCCCTCCTTTTCAACATGGTTTTGGAAGTCCTAGTGAGAACAATCAGACAGGAGAAGGAGATCAGGGGTATCCAAACATCCCCTCTTTGCAGACGACATGATGCTATACCTCAAAAATCCAAGAGAATCTGTCCAAAACCTCCTTGCACTGATAAAGGACTTTGGAAAAGTCCCAGGGTATAAAATAAATGTGCAAAAGAAAGTCACATTTCTATACACCAACAATAAACAAACAGAAACCCAAATAAAATGCACAATCCCATATACAATAGCAACAAAAAATCAAAACTTGGCATCTTTCTAACCAGAGACAGGAAAGAGCTTTACAATGAAAACTACAAAATAATGCTCAAAGAAATCAAACATGACTCCAAAGAATGGAAAAATATTTCATGCTCATGGATTGGAAGAAACAACATTGTTAAGATGTCCATCGTACCCAAGGCAATTTACAGATTTAATGCACTACTCATTAAATTACTATCAGCATTCTTTTCAGACAAGGAAATGACACTACAGGAATTCAAATGGAAACATAAATGACCACGAATCACCAAAACAATCCTCAGAAAAACAAACAAACAAGCAAAAAACCAAAGCAGGAGCTATCACACTCCCAGACTTTAAGCTTTATTATAAAGCTACAATAATCAAAACAGCCTGGTATTGGCATATAGAGCAATGGGACAGGATAGACACTCGAAGCAAAACCTTTATTTCTCAACCAACTCATCTTCGGCAAAGCCTCATCCACCAACCACTGGGGAGAGGAGAACGTATTCATTAAATGGTGCTGGGAAAACTGACTGACCACATGCAGAAGACTGAAACAAGATCCTTATCCCCATACACAAAAATCAGCTCTAAATGGATCAAAGACCTAAATGCAAAAGCTCAAACTATGAGAACCTTAGGAAATGCAGAAGACATCCTTATGGAAATTGGAACTGGCAACAAATTCCTGAACAAAATCCCAAGTGCCCATGCCATAAAGGATTTGATAGACAAGTCGTACCTCATCAAATTGACAAGCTTCTGCAAAGCCAAAGTAACCATCAAGAGGGCAGGGAGACAACCTGCAGACAGGGAAAAAACATTTGCCAACTGTATGTCTGACAAAGGTCTAACATCCAGGATCTATGAGGAACTAAACATGCCAAAAAGAAAAAAAAAAAAAAAAACAGCCGCATTACAAAGTGGGCAAAAGATATGAATAGACACTTCTCAAAAGAAACATGAACAGCCACCAGATATATGAAAAAATGTTCAGCCTCACTAGTCGTCAAAAATGTGCAAATTAAAACTATACCCCAGATGCCACCTAACTCCCGTCAGGATGGCCATCTCAATAACTCAAAAACAATAGAAGATGGAGAGGATGCGGTGATAAGGGAACACGTCTACATTGTTGGTGGGAGTGTAAACTAGTGCAGCGTCTGTGGAAAACAATGTGGCAATTCCTGAAAGATCTAAAAATCTACCTTCCATACAATCCCTCATTATCCCTACTGGGAATATAGCCAGTGAATCTCACATCACTTTATGAAAAAGATAACTGCACATGTATGTTTATTGCAGCATTGTTTGCAATTGCAAGAACATGGAGTCAACCGTGCTGCCCATTGAAAGAGGACAGGATTAAAAAATGTGGTGCATATACATGAGGGAATATTATGCAGCCGTAAAGAAGGACAAAATCACGAACTTCACGGCAACGTGGATGGACTTAGAGTCTATAGTACTGAATGATCTATCACAGAAACAAAGAACTAAGTATCGCATGTTTTCACTCATAAGCACACTTTGAACAATTATCTTAATACTATAAGAAAAGGATTGGCAGTAGCAGGAAACATGCTTGGGGGTGGTGAGATTGGCAGTAGTGGGAATCTGCCAGGGCAATGAGGGCACATTTCTTCAATAAGCGTACCTGTTTAATGAACATTTGTATACCTAACCCTGCATTGTATCCCACATGTTTAAAATTGAAAAAAAAATTAAGTTGAAAACTTAATATTATATTTTTGCATACCTAGAAAAGGATAGGGAGGGAAGAAGGAAACAAATCTACATAATGTATTGTTTTTCATTGGGAAAGAAATTAGATGAGATCAGAGGTGTGGCAAGGATGTAGCCTGAGATATCAAATTACATTGTGACTTAACAATTTTTAAATTTAATTAAGTAATGGGAAATTTTTAAATAAAACAACACACTTGCAAAAGACTATGTAAAGGAAATTTAAAATGAATCTATTTTATAATAAAAATTTTTAAAAGTTACATGCAATCACAAAAAGATGAAAGAAGTGAGTTAACTCTTCCGATTCTGCCAAAGAGGTCAAACCCTTGTGCACTGAAAGCTTAAAAAAAAAGAAATTTTAAATATTTACTTCATGTTTCATTACATAAAGTGACTCTCCAGGTAAAAGAAAATTAAGTAATGCTTTATAAAAGAACACTTCAAAGAGAAGCAAAAAGAAAGTATAGATGTCTGCCATAACATCAAAAGACGCAGAATCCAAGTCATAAGGCATCAAACTATAGTAGAGGGTACATTTATACCAATAAGTAGTTCAAAAGTATAAAAAAAGTTTTCAGCTTGTGATCATTTGTAAATATACACATTATGTAAAAAAACAAAGCTCATTTGAAACATCAGGAAAAATAAAAAAAGCTATCTTTTACTCACTCTTCTGGGTCAAAAAATTCAAATAAAAATTAGGATATAGAAAATATAACAGGAGTATTATTTTGATTATAAAATATGAGTTGCATAAAAAATTAAAAGAGGCATCATTGTCTAACAGTTTGTCATCTTATAATAAAACTAACTTAAGCTGGGTACAGCGAATCATGCCTAGAATCCCAGAACTTTGGGAGGCCAAGGCAGAAGGATTGCTTGAGCCCAGGAGTTTGAGACCAGCCAGGGGCAAAAAAGTAAAACCTCCTCTCTGCACACAAACAAGACAAAAAACAATTAGCTGGATGCAGTTTATATGCAAAAAAAGTGAAAGGTGGTTTCTGAGCACAAAAATATTAAATGGAAAACACTAGAGATTGCAAGCACTTTCCATGAGCACACACCTATAGCCCCAGCTACTCAGGAGGCTGAGACTGGAGGATGACTTGTGCCCAGGAGTTTGAGGCTGTGGTGAGCTGTGATTACACCACTGAACTCTAGTCTGGGCAACAGAGTAAGACCCAAACTCAAACTAAGAAAAAAAAAAACGACATTAAATAAATAGTCTTTGTAAAAAAAATTCAGGGGGTACATAAGCATATAATTACATGAATATTTGGTGTAGTGGGAGTTACATGGCCTATTTCCCAGATAGTGAATATTGTGTCCCATAATAAATGATTATGAATTTAAAATTCATAAATTACATATTTGGCAAATATCTATTTTGCTTGAGAAACTGAATTTGTCTGCTGTAACAGGGCAAAATACATATGGATGAAGTAAGATGACACTTTTTATGCTTTCCTCATACAGTACTCTAAGCATAAACCAGTTATGGCTGATCGATTGCTACTATTATATTAAATGACCTAGTTCATTCTATTTGGCTGCTCTAACTTTTAAAAAATGTAGTTTACTTTTTGATAAAGATGAAGATCTTTATGATAATCACTTCCACTTAAAGAATAGTAAGACTTTCTCTTCATTATGACTTCATAATATTTTATTTTCTCCTGATTTTTGTAGTGTAAGAATACATTATATAATATACAAAAATATGTGTTAATTAATGATTTATGCTTTTTGTATGGCTTTCAGTCAACAGTAGGCTATTACTAGTTAAGTTTTGGGGCAGTCCAAAAGATATATATGAATACTTCATTGTCCACGGTGTTGACTCCATTAATCCCATGTTATTCAAGAGTCAATTGTATAGATAAACAAAGTCTTAAAAGTAAAATTTTATGAGAAAATTTTACTGTTTTTTTAAAAAAATACTGACCTAGTTGAGGAGCATGAAGAATACTTTCATATCCAAATAAAGCAGCTTCTAAAGGACAAAAATGTAATTTCCTTTGAATTATTATAACTGCTCACAAACTTTTTTTTCTAAAGGTAGGAAAAAGTAGCATTGCTTTAAACTGTAGTTTAATAATTTATTGCTTAAAATAATCCCTCAGAAATCAAGATAGATATTTCTACCTCACGTTATCATTTGGATGCCAAATGTAAAAGTGAAATGAGAATTTTGTCAGATTTCAGAAAAGTAATCTCTACGTCATCTGAAATGTCAGTTGTGCTCTTGAGCAGCAGATCATAATTAAACATACATTCCTGCCATAAAATAAGTGACAATTCATATAAAGTTAAATCAATAATAACTGGTAGTACTTTCATCGTCAACAAATTACTTTAGAAGGTATTCAAACATCAGAACTGTGGGAACATAGTTGTGACCCTGGACTAAGTCTGCGTGCTTCTTAGCTACCACTTTATCATTTGATATCAGCTGAATTAATCATAGTTCTTGGAGGAACATACTGCAATTCAAGCTTTGGGGTGGACTATAAGATGAAAATATGTCTTCTCTCCTGTTTGGTCTTTCCTGAAACTAGTTTCATACTGTGTAAGCACTGAATAATATCATTCACTAATACATATGCTTACAGTGAATATATTTTATATTCTTATATATATGTTTATAAATAACAATGTAATGAGTATAAGTATTTATTATTACTCTATAACCTATTTTAATATAAGGAAATGAGAACTCTGATTTTAAGTAACTCCATAGGATAACAAAATTATTAAAGATATGCTCTGATACTTTCTCTATTTTTTTATATTTTAATTTTTTTTTATTTTTTTGAGTTGGAGTCTCACTCTGTTACCCAGACTGGAGTGCAGTGGCATGCTCCCGGCCACCGCAGCCTTGCCCTGCTGGGCTCCAGTGATCCTTCTGCCTCAGCCTTCCAAGCAGTCGGAACTGCAAGCGTGTGCTACCACACCTGGCTAATTTTTGATTTATTGTAGAGAAGAGGTCTCGCCAAGTTGCTCAGGCGGGTCTTGAACCCGTGGGCTCAGGTAATCCACTTGCCTTGGTCTCCCAAAGTGCTGGGATTACAGGTTGAGCCTTCAAAATATTTTTATATAATACAGGGAATTTGCATACTATTAATTTCAACTTGACTCTAAACTACTCCAAGCCTTACACTCCTTTTTATTCTAAGTGTTGCTATAGTTATTGTAAGAAATGCCAGCCCTTACTAAGAAATAAGAGACAATTCCTGTCATTTTCCACACTTTGATTTTAAAATATTCTACTTTTCTTCATTGGTATCATTACTTTAAGTGTTTAAATTATGTCTTCTCCTTTAACAAATGCCTGAAATATGTCAATCATTATTCACTGATTTTTACTCTATGCAATGCTTATCAATAATAATTTTTAAAGTTATATGTACATTTAAAAAATATATTTTCCATGTAAACTACTGTGAATTTTTCTTATAAATAAGCAAGAGAAAAAATAACAAAAAAACCTCACGTCATCCACAATATATTTTGAAATTGAACAAAAGAGGTGGGAAAAGTAGAGAAAATTATATGATTCTTCAGCTAATATCCATTTTTTTAAATGTGAACAATGATGGCTTAAAATGTTTTTTAAAGATAGCAGCTGCAACTTTATTGCTTTTCTTGTATTGAGTGTGCAGCTTAGAGTATGAAACTTCTTAGACAGATGTCAACCAGAACATTATACACTAAGACACAAAATCTGCGTTAGCAGGTTATTTGTTTCAGTAAAAATTTTGAGCTCAAGTTGTTGGTGAAACCTATGAGCCTCCAATGTCCCTTATCTGTGCTGGTAATTCTTTACATTATTCTGAGAATACTCTTTAAACTATCAAAAATTTTAAAAGATACAGAAGGTTACTACATAATGATAAAAGATTCAATCCATCAACAAGAATATCCATCCTAAACATGTATGCACCAAACATAGAAGCACCAGTTTTCATAAAGTAGCTTCTAGGTAAACTAAAAAAATATATATCGACTCTAACACTATATAGCTGGAAACTTAAACACCACACTAACAACACTAAATCATCAAGACTAAAAGTCAACAAGGAGATCTGGAACCTCAACGTGACACTTGAGCAAATGGACTTAACTGATACCTACAGAACCACCCAACAACCACAGAATATACAGTCCACTCATCTACTCACCACACGAAACTTACTCTAAGACTGACCACATCCTCGCCATAAATCAGGCATAAACAAATTCCATATGATTGAAATTCTGCCATGTACCTTCTCAGACCACAGTGAAATAAAAATAAATATCAACACGAACATAGTTCCCTCAAAAGTCACAAAGACATGAACACTAAACAGCATGATGCTAAACAACTCCTGGGTCAACATGGAAATCAAAACAGTGATTAAAAGATACTTGGAAACAAATGAAAATGAAGAAAAATTTTACAAAAACTCTGGGATGCCATCAAAACAGTACTAAGAAGGATATTCATATCTCTACAAACACACATGAAGAAAATGGAAAGATCACAAGTTAACAGCTAAATAAATCACCTAAGGAAACTGGAAAAGCAAGACCATCAAAACCCTCATTTCAGCAGAAGAATTCAGATCACCAAAATAAAAGCCCCAAAACAAGACAAAGAAGACAAAAATATAATACAAAAAATAAAAAATAAAACAGAAGTTGGATCTTTGAAATGATAAACAAGATTGAAGGACCCCTAGCTAATTGACCAAGAAAAAGATAGAAAAAGCTCAAATAAACACAATCAGAAATGCAAAAGATGAAGTCACAACTAACCCTGAAGAAATACAAAGGATTATCCAAGAAGTATGTAACCCTATATGGAAACAAACTTGAAAACCTAAAGGAAATGGAGGACATTCTGACATCACACAACCTCCTCAGGTTGAAACAAGGAAAAACTTGAGACCCTAACTAGATTAACAGCAACCCAGGAAATCGACTATGTCATAAGAAAACTACCTACCAAAAAAAAAAGCCCTGGACCAGATGGCTTTCCAGCAGAATTATACAAAACAAACAAGGAGGAGCCGACACCAATCCTACTGAAAGCATTCCAAGCCAGGCTCTGTGGCTCAGCCTGTAATCTCAGCGCTTTGGGAGGCTGAGGTGAGTGGAATGCCTGAGCCTGTGGGTTCGAAACCCACCGGGGCAACTTGGCAAGACCTCATCTCTACAATATAAATAATTAAAAAAAAATTAGCCGGGCGTGGTAGTGCATGCCTGTAGTTCCAGCTACTTGGAAGGCTGAGGCAAAAGGATTGCCGGAGCCCAGCAGGTTGAGGTTGCGGTGGCCGAGAGTATGCCACTGCACTCCAGTCTGGGTGACAGAGTAAGACTCTACCTCAAAAAAAAGAAAGCATTCCAAGCAATCAAGAAAGATGAAACTCTCCCCAAATAATTTTGTGAAACTAACATCACATTGATACCCAAACCAGGTAAAGATCCAACAAAGAGAGAGAACCACAGGCCAATATTTTCGATGAACATAGATGATAAAATTCTCAATAAGATTCTAGCAAACTGGATCCAACAACCCATCTAAAAAATCATCCATGACCAAGAAGGCTTAAACAGGGCTGGTTTAACATCCGCAAACACCATAAACATAATTAAATACATCACAGATGTAAAGACAGAAACCACATGATTATATCATTAGATGCAGAAAAAGCTTTTGGTGAAATCCAGCACTGTTTCTTGATAAAAACCCTTGAACATCTAGGCATAGATGGAACAATACTTCAAAATAGTAAGAGCCATCTGTGAGAAACCCACAGCCAGTAAGTATACTGCTAAACAGACAGAAATTGGCACTATTTCCCCTGAAATCTGGAACAAGACAAAAGATGCCTACTATCACCTCACCTGTTCAGCATAGTACTAGAAGTCCTAGCCAGAGCAACCAACAAGAGAAGGAAATCAAGGGTATCCAAAGGGGAAGTTAAGTTATCCCTCTTTGCAGACGACATGATTCTATACCTCGAAAACCCAAGAGAATCTGTCAAAAACCTCCTTGCACTGAAGGACTTTGGCAGTGTCTCAGGGTACAAAATAAATGTGCAAAAGTCAGTCACATTCCTATCTACCAACAGAAAATAAACAGAAAACCAAATAAAAAGCACAATCCCATTCACGATACTCACAATAAGGGAAAAAAAAAAAAAAAAAGAAATACCTTGGCATCTTCCTAACCAGAGAAGTCAAAGACTTTTAAAATGGAAACTACCAAACATTGCTCAAAGAAATCAAAGATGATACAAACAAATGGAAAAATATTCCATGCACATGGATTGGAAGAATCAACACCGTTGATATATCCATCCTACTCAAGGTAATCTACAGATTTAACACAATACCCACTAAATTACCAGCAGCATTCTTAGACCTGGAAACGACAATACAAGAATTCATATGGAAACATAAATAACAATGAATAGTCAAAACAATCCTCAGCAAAAAATAAACAAATAAACAAAAAAAGCAAGAGGTATCACTCTACCAGACTTTAAGCTTTATTACAAAACTACAATATTCAGAACAGCCTGGTATTGGACAAGAACAGGCATTTAGACCGATGGACCAGAATAGACATTCCAGAAGCAAAACCTCAATTTCTCAACCAACTAATCTTCAACAAACCCTCCACCACCTAGCACTGGGAAGAGGGGAACTATTCAGTAAATGGTGCTGGGAAAACTGGCTGACAGCATGCAGATGATTAAAACAAGACCCCTACCTATCACCATACGCAAAAATCAGCTCTGAATGGATCAAAGACCTAAGCACAAAACTTCAAACTAAAAGAACCTTAGAAAATGCAGGAGAAAACTTTATGGAAATTGGAACTGGAAATCAATTTCTGATCAAAACCCCAAGTGCCCACGCTATAAGAGATAAGATAGACAAGTGGGACCTTATCAAACTGACAAGCTTCTGCAAAGCCAAAAAAAAAAAAAAAAAAAACATTGAGAGAGAGGGGAGATAGCCCACAGACTGGGAAAAAAGTGTTTGCCAACTGTATATCTGACAAAGGTCTAGCATCTAGGATCTACAAGGAACTTAAACATGCCAAAAAGAAGACAAACCACCTTATTGAAAAAAGGGCAAAATATATGAATAGACACTTCTCAAAAAAAGACATACAAACAGCCAACAGATACATGAAAAAATGCTCAGCCTCACTAGTCATCAAAGAAATGCAATTTAAAACCAAACTGAGATACCACCTAACTCTAGTCAGGATGGCCATCGTCAATAACTCAGAAAACAACAGGTGCTGGAGAGGATGCAGCAAAAAGGGAACACTTCTACCCTGTTGCTAAGAGTGTAAGCTAGTACAGTCTCTGTGGAAAACAGTGTGGTGATTCCTAAATGATCTAAAAACAGACCTCCCATACGATCCTGAAACCCCCCTACTGGGAATAAACCTGGAGGACCTCAAATAACTCTGTGAAAAGGATACTTGCACATGCATGTTTAGTGCAGCATTATTTACAATAGAAAAAACAAGGAACCAAGCCTACTACCCATCGAAAGAGGACTAGATATTTTAAAAAGTGGTATATATGGGCTTCTGCACTAGACAGGGGTCCAGCCTCTCTCTCTCTCTCTCTCTCTCTCTCTCTCTCTCTCTCTCTCTCTCTCTCTATTTCCCTCTATCTTCTTGCCCCCAAATGCCTATGCCATCTCCATCTTTGGGGCATCCTGAACCCCGCAGGAGCTGGACTCCCGCAACTCTCTATAATAAAAATCAAAATATTAGGCTGGCATGGAGGCACAGGCTTGTAATTTCAGTTTTCGGAGGTAGAGCTGGAAGGATTCCCTGAATCCAGTAGAGTATACTGTGGCCTTGAGTGTGCCACTGCATTCTAGCCTGGGCAACCGAATGAGAACCCAACTCAGAAAAAAAAAAGACAGAAAAAAAAAAGTGGTATATATACATGATGGGCTATTACACAGTCATAAAGAAAAACAAATTATGAACTTCACAGCAACTTGGATGGACTTAGAGGCTATAATACTGAGTGATGCATCAAAGAAATAAAGAACCGAGTATCACATGTTCTCATAAGTGGACCTTGAACAACTGTGGTAATAATATGAGAAAGGGATTGACAGTGGTGGGAATCTGCTGGGGGGGGCACACCTCATCAACCAGGGTACCTGCATAATGAACATTTGTATGCCAAACCTTGAATTGTATCCCACATATTAAAAATAAAAATAATAAATTATTCTGAGAATGTATCTATTATCCTTCTCTTACCCTTGGTTCTGCTATAGATCCTGCCTCTCTCTCTTGAAAGATAAGATAAATGGGACTGTTGAGATGAGCAACAGCTTTAACTTCAACTTTCTCTAGTTTTAACTCACAGGAATGAGGGAATTTACAGCTTTGCTAAGCTGGACAGGTCAGAATTCTAGTCTGCATATCACTTTCTTGTATACAGAATTTTGATGAGCTGTTATTGAAAGCCTCATTTTCTTACTTTTGTTTAGAATTTCTATGGGGTTATTCCTAAAGGAATATAGTCACTAAATAAGTAATTTTAAGTTAATTCTACTCATTCAAGAAGCAATAAAATCTCATTTTTTTGTGGCAAGCTAGTTTTTGATGAATTCCCAAAATAAGTTTGAATGGCAATAAGCTGTATTCAATTCTTAAAATGATCTACACAATGAGAAAATTATATAATACAGAAAAGTTGAAACTGTTGCTATCTTTATACAAGAATATTTAAAATAAAGGAAAGAGAAACTGATACTTTTTATTAGTCCGATAGTTTATAGCAAGACAGAGATAATAACACTTTTTTCTTAGGTCATCACATGTTAGGTATAATAAAACTCAAGAAAAGTTCAGTTAAGAAGAAATAAAAGACACCCAGAAGCAATGTGACATAATAGTTAAGCATATGGGCTTTGGAGTTAGACTCTGGATTAAAATACTAATTCTACTATTTCCTAGCTGGTGGTCTTGGATAAATTAAAATAAAAAAGTGATTAAAATTTCAGTTATCTATAACATTTTAGGCACTGTATTATGCAAAAAGACACTGAAATCAAAACTGCAGTATGCAAAAAAGATTATTTCATTATTAAAACATATTTCAAAATCTATTAAATACTATTAAAAGTATATTCAAGAAGAAAAAGACATTATTTTTTAAAATGTTACTGAAAGAAAGTGAAGCAGAGAGGGAGAGATAACATAAAAATAAATATAACTATTGATTAGATTATAAATTTGATGTATTTTTTAAATTAAGAGCAAAATGAAGCTTCTATATTACAGCCTATTACTAAATTACTTGAGAGTAGAAAAAACAAAATTGTACATAATTATGAAAATATAAAATGAAACAACAGAAATGTGCATAATTCTAGGCAACATGTTATCTTTTAAATAAGAAAAAAATAAAAATGTACTTTTTAATGAGAAAGGAGAAATAATGACATACCCAATGCATCTATTATAATATAAATAAAATCGAATGTTTTCACAGAATCTACTACTTTCTAGTGAAATGTAAGTGAAAAATATTCATCTCAGAATAGCACATAAGTGAAGAAGAAATGAAGTCAGAAACTTTTTTTTTTTTTTTTGAGTTGGAGTCTCACTCTGTCGCCCAGACTGGAGTGCAGTGGCCGCTCCCGGCCACCGCAGCCTCGACCTGCTGGGCTCCGGCGATCCTTCCTCCTCAGCCTTCCGAGTAACCGGAATTACAGGCATGCACTACCACGCCCGGCTGATTTTTTGATTTATTGTAGAGATGAGGTCTCACTGCCCAGGCGGGTCTCGAACCCGCAGGCTCAGGCAATCCACTCACCTCAGCCTCCCAAAGGCGCGGGATTACAGGCTGAGCCACCGAGCCCGGCTGAAGTCAGAAATGTAAAGAGAAAAGAGTAGGGGACAAATTATTATTTTAGAGCTAGAATAAGATAAATATGACCTCTTCATCTTATTATCATATATTGCTTTGTCATTGCTAACCAACATACTGGACAAAAGTAAAGAAATATTAGCTGTTCAATTTGAAGTACAAAGATAATAATCATTTATTTACAAAATGCCTGATACCTGAAGCTTCCAAAAGGACCAATTATAAAACTAATTCTAAAACTAGCAAGTGAATTCAGTAAAAATGTTTATAAATAATTATAAAACTAATTTTTATAAAACTAGCATTCACATTCAGTGAAATCAAATATGTAATGTAAATAAAAATATATTAGCATTTCTAATACCAAAAAACTAATTATTTGATGGATTACATGTCATTTAAAATATCAAGCAAAAGCAACCATAAATTATACATGAAAAAAGAACTTAAGAAAGTTGCCTACTTATTTGAAGAAAATTTGAAATTTTACAGACAAATGATAAAAATTGGACTAAAATAATTTATATATACTGAAAAGGTATTATTGCAAACTATTCAGTTTTTCTCCGTTGATCTCTATACTTTGGCAATTCAATAATATATGAAAAGGAATTATCATTGACAAATTAATGATAAAATATACAAAAAAATGAAATTTATTTTAAAAGAAAATAAAAATGGTAGAAGAGCATTATATATTTTCAAATGTTATAGTATTATAATTGGATGAAATAGTGAAAGGAAGATGGCAATCAACAAAATAATGAGTATCAATAAAGCAGCCAGACAGGTTAAAAAAAAAAAATCCAAATGTATCAAGGAATGCTTTTAAATTACTGGTTAAGTATTGGTTAAAAATAAATAAATCTTATAGCAACAGCGAGCTAAATGAGGTGGACAGAGAGGGGAAGAAAATCCCTATCTCATAATTCCAAATGAACTACTTAATTATTGCATTAAAATATGTTCTTAAATATGAAAGCATCTAAATAGGGAGAGTGAAGCAAAAATTATTTATTTACTTGTTTGTGTATTTCTTTATTTATGTATGAGTTGGAGTTTAACTCTGTCTTCAAGGCTCCAGAGCAGTGGCACAATCCTGATTCACCAAAGCTTCAATCTTTCCATGTCAGCCTCCAGATTATCTGGGACTACCAGTGAGAACCACCACACCAGGTTAATTTTTTCATTTTATGTAGACTCGAGGTCATACTAGGTGGCCAGACTGGCCTCAAACTCCTGGGCTCAAGCAATTCTTCAACCTTGCCTCCCTAAGTATTGGGATTACAGGCATGAGCCATCACACCCAGCCCCCAAATTTTTTTATTTTTTTGAGTTGGAGTCTCATTCTGTCACCCAGACTGGGGTGCGGTGGCCAGAAGTGTACCACACCTGGCTAATTTCTGATTTATTGTAGAGATGAGGTCTCATCAAGTTGCCCAGGTGGGTCTCGAACTCGCAGGTTTAGGCAATCCACTCACCTCAGCCTCCCAAAGCACTGGGATTACAGGCTGAGCTACCGAGCCCGGCTCCAAAATTTTAAATGTGAGATGATTGTGTGTTATCTTCAAGTACCACAAAGGAAAAACAAATATATTTAACAAAATGCAAATTTAGAAATTCACACTGAATACATATATTCATTATACACACATACACACACAATTTCACACACACATTTTTAAAAAAATTTTTACTTGACATAACATAATGTACAAATTTATGAGGTACAGAGTGATATTTTGATATATGAAGACAATGTGTAATGATCAAATCTGGGTGATTAGCATATCCATCTCCTTAAATATTTATCATTTTTTTGTTTGTGTTAGGGACATTCAGAATCCTCTCATAGCTATTTGAAATTATACAATAAATTGTTTTCTATTGTCACCCTGCAGTGCTAGTATTTATTTCTCCTATCCAGTTGTAATTTTGAATCCGTTTACCAACTTCTCCCTGCCATTCTTAGCCTCTAGTAACCACTTTTCTACCCTTACTCTATATGATCAAAATTTTAGCTGCTGCATATGAATGAGTACATGTAGTAAGTATCTTTCTGTGCATGGTTTACTTCACGTAACATTACACCCTTCAGCCTTATCCATATTTTCATGAATGATAAGATTTTAATCTTTATTATGACTGGGTAGTATTCCATGGTGTATAGGAACAAATATATACACACACACATTCACACACACACACACACTCATACATGCATATAGCTTCAGATGTATATGTACATATACAGTATATAGCTACAAATATATGTGTGTCTGTATACACATGTACATATATATAAAACAAAATTTATTGCCCTTATCATGCAATTTTTTAAAACTTTTATGTTCTGACTAGAATTATATCTTGTGTATAGTAGGTATACATATTGTTTGTGTTTATAAAATACAATGATATAAACCAAAGTTAAAAAGAATATTGAAAATAAGATAGAAATCATTGCAATGTGCATGATTTAACAATTTTAAACATTTTGAGATCTTTTACAAACAAATAGAAAAATATAACAACTCCAAATATAAAAGGTCAAAAACTGATGAAGGGTTAGTTCAAAGAGAAGATATGTATTACATTATTAAATGTTGCTTACATGTACTGTAATTAACTTGTCATGAACATGTAAATGTGTCCTCTCCAAAACTCATGCTGTAATTCAGTGGTTCTTGTGACAGTATTAAGAGGTCAAACTTTTAGAAGGTGATTTGGCCATAAGCTCTCCATCCTTATGGGCAGCATTGGTAGCATTACAAAGGGCCAGTTCAGTCCCCTCTTGCCCTCTCTTATCGTCTCACCTTGTGCATGTGACGATACATTAAGGAAACCCTCGCCAGATACCAGCCTTCAGCACTGTAAGCCAATATATTCATGTTCAATATAAATTACTCAACCACAACACTAAGCTAATGTGCAACACACAAAAATGATCATCAAAGGACAAGCTTACTCCTGGTCTTCTTACTTGATATTGGTCAGAATGCTGATGTGACCACCAGAAGCCATCTCGGATCTTATAGTAGATGTTCCAAATTGAAGATGTTAGTGCAACAATGTGGTAAGATTCTTCATTCACTATCATACTACAAATGAAATCTCTAGCCTGGACTGCTTACATTTATATGAGGAAGGTACATTTCTATCTTTTGTAAACTACTATAGAAGTATTGAAAACAACACTTTTTAGTCAGAAATAAGATACCCGTAAGGATAATATATAGTGCTAGGTAACTACAAGTATCCTTGGTGTATCACTATCAATTTTACATGTATAGTATTTGAGTATTCGGGATAAAAATGAAAGTTTACTTATATAACAACACAGAAAATTGTTTAAGAGTAATAAGCCATTGATTTTTTTCAGTAAGAAATATATATAGATGGGGGGGATTGGAGAGTAAGTAACTACTAATTATTTAAGGAGGTAGGGAAGGAATTGGCAGGTATCAGCACTGAAATGGCATGAGAGAAGTAGAGTGAGACAGTGTGTCACAGGTGAAGCAGCTTCCTGGTTCACTGTCTCTTCTCTAGCACTCATTTGATCAAGCTTCCAGTTTAAATAGCAGCTGCATATTTGCTGAATTCCTTTATACATCTTCTATTTTACTTCCCCAAATAATTTTCAGACAAAGAGCAGCATTTGTAAATGGAAAACAATTCTAAACTGAGATGGATGAAAAAAATATATATAATATGCATGCATATATATGTGTTTATATACACCTGTGTATGTAATCAAAGCATGCCACTTCAATATTTGAGACATTTATTAAAAATCCTGGTCTGCCTACAAATGAATATACAAGTTTGGTTATGTTTACACGTAATGAGTAGAAAATGTTAATGACAGCTGAACACGGCCTTCCAAGGCCACCCTGTTTAACTTTGCACCATACCCAGCTCCTCCTCCCTTCCCAGCCTGTCTTCTCCATTGTGTTCAAAATCTCCTAACATATTTTAAGAACTTAATCTCAGCTACTCAAAATGGTATACAATGGTTAACGGTAAAATTTTTTTGTCTTTCTTTTGTCCTTATTATCATGTAACCAACATGAGGGCTTTTCGTTTTAATTTTTGTTTTCTTTTAATTTTTTTTTTTTTGAGTGGGAGTCTCTGTCACCCAGACTGGAGTGCAGTGGCCGCTCCCGGTCCCCCGCAGCCTCGACCTGCTGGGCTCCAGCGATCTTTCCGCCGCAGCCTTCCAGGGAGCTGGAACTACAGGCATGCGCTACCATGCCCAGCTAATTTTTTGATTTATTGTAGACATGAGGTCTCGCCAAGTTGCCCAGTCGGGTCTCGAACCTGCAGGTTCAGGCAATCCACTCACCTCAGCCTCCCAAAGCGCTGGGATTACAGGCTGAGCCACCGAGCCCGGCTGAGTTTTTGTTTTGTAACTTTATGTTTCCAGGGCTAGAACGATGCCTGGTATATAGTAGGCTTAAATACTGTTTATTAATTAGTTTGGGAATGAACGAGCGAATTTCTCAACTATCAAAGTACATTACACAGAAACAAGTTAAAAAATGATACTTTTTCTGACATCCGAACTTCCATCCTTTTGGAAACCATAATTTCCTGGTGTAAATTAGTTTTGGTGGCTGAGTCACATTGCACGTGTGTGCCGTAGTTCTGGACTCCATGGTGTGGGAAATAGGAGAAGCAGCAAGCCCTATTAGGTTAAAAAAAAAAAAAAAAAGCAATATCCTTAAATACTGCCGGATCTCAGCATTATATGGAAAAATCAATGCCATTCAACTGATAAAAAATATTTCATAATAATGTCCAATACCCAATATAACAATATTGTATAGTTTCAGTATATTTTCAGAATTGAAAAGCACCTTTGATTTTAGACATACGATATACAAAAGCACATATTTATGTATGTGTATTTTGTTTATCAAAATGAATGAGCATTTTTGAACTTACCATAAAATTTAGGCGCAAGAATGATAAAATATAAACTGTGTGCTCCTCCTATACATATCTTCTATGCTTTTCCGTGAGTTAAGTTTTGTGCATGTTATTTTGCTTTTGTTTATTGACTGTATCTATCTATCTATCAATCTAACAATGTTAGATTTTGTGAATTTAAAGAAAGTCATGATGTGCTATTTAAATCTCAAAATGTACATTTAAGGGGTTCGTGTATCCAGAATTCACCATGCTTCTAATGTATTTGAGCTCATTTACTTTTACTTTAGTTATAATACTTAATATGTGAATATACCATAGCTTCTTTCTATTGTCATTGGGCATGCAATTTTTTTCCAGTTTGCTGTGGTGGTTGTTACAAGTAATAAATATACATATATACAATGCCTGTTATATATATGAAGGCAAATATATACTTAGAAATGAATTGCTTATTGATAGATCAAGGGAATATCAATATTAAAATCATTTTTAAAATATATTATACTTAGTACTTCTATAAGAGTATATATGACCCATTTTAAATCTAAGTGATAATTTGGTGTTATCAAATTTCTTAAATTTTCCCAATCAAGTAAGTGTAAATTATTTTCACATTTTGGCTTAATTTACATTTTCCTGATTACTAATGAGGTTGAACATCTGTTCTTATGTTTAGTCAACATTTGTTCTATTTTTCTTCTGCTATATCTTTTCCCCATTTTTCTCTTGCCTTGTATGTTTAATTTGGATTTATAGAAGTTCCTTATATAATTTGAATACTAATTATTTGACAGCTATGAAAATTCTTTTTAAATTTTAGACTCAATATTTTAATATAGTTTGATAAAATGAATTCTTAGTTTCAATGTGTTATGTTTGTTATTCTTTTATTTTCTGGTTAACATAATTTGTGCTTACTTAAAAAATTATTGTTTAATAAATTTTCTTATACCAACAATTCAGAAAAATGCCTAATATACTCTTAAAACATTTAGAAATATAAATATGCTTTTGTTTGTTTGTTTTTCTTCTAAGTGTTTGATTCACAAAGTATGGATGGATTTGTGGTTACAAATGTTGTTCTCATATCAGAGTATGTACCATTATTATTTGGACGGTTTACTAAACATTAATTGCTGGTCCAACTTCCAGAGTTCTTGATTCCATCTTTCTGGAGTTGAGCCCAAGATTCTAACATACTCCCAATTTATACTGATGCTCTGGACTAGAAACCATTCTCTGAAAATCAGTAGTGCACACTAGGAGGTTGAAAAAACAATTTAATTTATTTTCTATAAGGATTATCAATTGCTTTAGCATCATTCTCAAAAAGCCCATAATTTCCCCAGTGACTTGCAATGACAAATGTCATACACAATTTTTACTCATGTGTGGGTTTATAACTGTTTTATTCCATTGATCAGTTAGCTTATTTTTTTTCAGTAGCACATTCACTCATTTGTGTAACTTTATAGAATAACAAGTCATCTTCTTCAGTAGAATTTTGGTTATTCCTGGACCTTAATTCTTGCATACATTTTCATCATTGATATGAATATTTTGCAAAGAGTCTTAATAGTTTTTTTGAAATTGCACTAGATAATGAAACAATTTTCTGAAATTTGATGACATTGAGCTATTGAGTTTTTTATATTTTCTCTGTACATACAATGTAATTTAATTATATCTCAGAATTTTCTGCAGACAATATTGAACATCTTTTTTATTTTAATTTGTCACTAAGTTAAACCAGTATACCTATGTCTATCTCTCTATCATTTAAATTTATAATTAAGCCGGGCTCGGTGGCTCAGCCTGTAATCCCCCGCCTTTGGCAGGCTGAGGTGAGTGGATTGCCTGAGCCCGCGGGTTCGAGACCCGCCTGGGCAGCAAGACTTCATCTCTACAATAAATCAAAAAATCAGCCGGGTGTGGTAGCGTATACCTGTAATTCTGGCTGCTTGGAAGACTGAGGCGGAAGGATCGCCAGAGCCCAGCAGGTGGAGGTTGCGGTGGCTGGGAGCGGCCACTGCACTTCAGTCTGGGTGACAGAGTGAGACGCCAACTCAAAAAAAAATTTATAATTAGTCAGTTCTATAGCCATGTTACTCTATTCTATTTTTTTATTTGGAAATGTGTATATTCACAGAAAGATATTAAAATAGTGCAGAAAGACCTCATTTAGACTTCTGTTCATTTCTTCCAATTGTAATATCTCATATAACTATAGTACAATATCAAATATAGAAAATTAGTGTTGATACAATGTACAGAATCTACTCAACTTTACAAGTTTTACAGATATTCATTTGGGTGTGTTCTTATATGTATATATGGTTTTACCATATATGAAGATATATTTAACCATCACCCCAATCAGGATAAAGAACTGTTCCATCACCACAAAAATTATTTGTGCTGCCTCTGTATACTCACAACCATGCCCCTATCCACTCTCTCAACCCTTATTAACCATTCTTCCTTTCTTCATCTCTATATTTTTACCATCTCAAGAATGTCATCTAGACAGAAATATAGAGTATTTAAGCTTTCATGACTGACAGCATTATTCCACTGAAATGCATCCATTTTGATTTATCTATGAATATTTTGTATCTCGTTACAGAATTTGTAGTGGTTGTTCTAGGGGTTTTATCGTAGATGGAACTTACTGTTTGAAGAAATGTTGTTTCTATGCCTAGATGTTGAAAGGTTTTTATTAAGAATGGATGATGGATTTTTGTTAAAAGATTTTCTGCGTCTAATGATACAGTCAGGGTTCTTGTTTT
The DNA here is from genome assembly GCA_027257055.1 of Cephalopachus bancanus. Classification (NCBI taxonomy): domain Eukaryota; kingdom Metazoa; phylum Chordata; class Mammalia; order Primates; family Tarsiidae; genus Cephalopachus; species Cephalopachus bancanus. The sequence goes on along the minus strand of JAPVLO010000108.1, from coordinate 15,610,717 downwards.
TACATCTGTTTTTTCATTATGTTTATGACCTTGTGGTTGTTGAACTAGCCCTGCACTCTAGGAATGAAGCATCAAGATACTAGGGACAAAACTCACAGAATGGGATGAATTTTTGCTAAGTTTGTACCTGACTAAGACCTAACATCCAGGATCAACAAGGAACTCAAATGAGCTGAAAGGAGAAAAAACAGCCTTATTAATAAATAGGCTGGGTTCGGTGGCTCAGCCTGTAATCCCTGCATGTTGGGAGGCCGAGGCAAGAGGATTGCCTGAGCCTGCGGGTTTGAGACCCGCCTGGGCAGCTTGGCAAGCCCTCATCTCTAAAACAAATCAAAAATCTAGCAGGCATGGTAGCGTGAGCCTCTAGTTCTGGCTATTTGGAAGGCTGAGGCAGAAGGATCGCCAGAGCCCAGCAGGTTTAGGCTGCGGGAGCTGGAAGTGTGCCACTGCACTCCAGTCTGGGTGATAGAGTGAGACTTCAACTCAAAACAAACAAACAAATAAATAAATAGGCAGAGGATTTGAATAGACACTTCTCAAAAAAAGACCTAGGCAGCCAACAGATACATTAAAAAAAATGCTTTCATGTATCTATTGGTTCCTCATATGTTTTTTTTTGAGAAGTGTCTATTCATTTCTTTTGCTCTCTTTTTAATAGGACTGTTTTTCTTCTTTTTGACATGCTTAAGTTCCTTGTAGATCCTAGATGCTAGGCCTTTGTCAGATATACAGTTGGCAAATATTTTTTCCCAATCTGTGAGTTGTCTCCCTGCTTTCTTGATGGTTTCTTTAGCTTTGCAGAAGCTTTTCAGTTTGATGAGGTTCCACTTGTGTATCTTATCTCTTATGGCATGGGTACTTGGGGTCTCGATCATGGAATTGCCAGTTCCAATTTCCATAAGGGTTTCTCCTGCATTTTCTAAAGTTCTTATAGTCTGAGGTTTTAGTTTAGGTCTTTGATCCATTTAGAGTTGATTTCCACCTAACTCTATTCAGAATGGCCAGCATCAATAACTCAAAAAACAACAGATGCCGGAGAGTGTGCAGGAAAAAGAGAACACTTCTATACTCTTGGTAGGAGTTGTAAACTAGAACAACCTCTGTGGAAAACAGTTTGGTGATTCCTAAAATATCTAAAAATCAACCTTCATACAACCTTGCAATCACCCTTCTGGGAATATACTCAGAGGAACTCAAATCACTCTATAAAAAAGATACCTGCACAGGCATGTTTATTGCAGCATTATTTACAATATCAAATATCAACTTTACTGCCCATCAGAAGTATACTGGATAAAGAAAATGTGGTACATCTACATGATGGAATAGTACACAGTCATAAAGAAGGACAAATGAATGAACCTCGCAGCAAATTGAATGGAATTGGAGACAATCATACTTAGTAATCTATCACAGAAACAAAGAACCGAATACCATCTATTCTCACTTATAAGTGGGACCTGAACATTAATCACAATAACACAAGGGAGGAATCTGCAGCTGCTGACACTACCAGGGGAGGGAGGAGGGGGAGGGGATCTAACGACACAAATGGTACATGGTCCTAAAGCAGGGGTAGTGAGGATCAGTTGGAGTTCCAAATTTAAGTTGCACGTAGATTATGTATATATCAAAACCCAACTTGTACCCCACATCTCTATATTAAAGTTATATAAAAAAACAGAACTTATAAATGCATAATGTAATACCAGGGCCAGCATGTTGAGTTAAAGTGTAGAAAGCTTATTTTCTGGTGAAGTTCTTTGCTACTCCTCTTTATATTGTGTAGTCCTAAATATTTCTGTTAAATACCTTGAGAATTACATCAATGTCCTAAAGTTTGCTTCAATTACCTAATGTATTTAAGAAAATTAAAAGGAAGTATACACAACTTTTACTTTATTTTTTTCCCTTGATTTTTCAAGTTTTCTTCTTGTATTTTTTCCTTTATGTTTAAGAAAAGTAGTTAGCCATATTTTTGGAGGGGAGGGTAGGTTTGCTGGAAACAAATATTCTTAGTTTCCCTTCATTTCAGAATGCTTTAGTTCATCTTAATTCTCAGAGAATATTTTTAGTGAATATAGATTGTTAGTTGATTATTTGTTTTTGTTTTATTCTCTTTCAGAACTTAAAATAATATTGTTCCATTTCTTTCCTGTTCTCCATTGTTTCTGGTAACAAATTCATGGAATTTATCAATTATTATTGTCTTATAAGTAATGCAATGTGTCTCTGTAAATTACCTGAAGACTCTTTTCTTTGTCTTTACTTTTTTGAAGTTTTATTCTAGTGTGCCTTAACAAGATTTACTTGTAGCTTATTCTTCTTGGGTTCATACTCCTTCTTGAATTGTAGGTTTGTGTCTTTCACCAAATTTGGACATTTTCTGCCATTATTTCTTTGAATAATTTTTCAGCCCCACAATTATTCCTGAATTTGATGGACACAGATCTTTTGTAAAAAATAATAGCATGTATACTTGACCTCTCAATTTCTAGCACTGAGTGTTATTAGCATATTTTAACTTCTAATATGTTAAAAATGGAAATTATTTTTTTTTTAATTTTAGGTATACTTAATACATTGTAGTTTTCTCTCAATTTGATTTTATAATTGTGCTACTATTGTTGCAATAATAAAAATTACTGTTTAACGAATCTTAATATATATGCACATATATTCAGTAAGTTTTTAGAATCTGTCTCATATATTAGTACTTATAAATATCTGAGTTTTATTGCAATTCTGAAAATTTGCGATAGTTTACAGAATTTCAAGGGTGCCAGAGGCTAAGCCACCAAGCAAGTAAACAACAGAGTTGACCTCTGAACCTGTTACATGAAAATAGCAAAGGTCTTATTCTTCTCAGAAATATTTTGTAGGTTACAAAGTTAGTTATAGAGAAAGGACTCAAATAAGAGGTTGATTGGGGACTGAAATTCAGGCAACACTATGCACAGCAAGCTCTGGCTCCCAGCTGGCTACATCAGCTTGCTCAAACAGGTACCCTATCTGATTTGTAATCAAATAGCTGAGGAATGGGCTGGTGGCCGCCCACTACAATATACATGTTAGATTGATTATCTTCTTGTGCTGCTCTCTACATGAAGAAAGTTCGAAAAAGCCATCCTTTATTATTAAGTACAGTCTATTTTATTACCCTCATTCTTGCTAATTAAAACTAAGAAGTTTTGAATATAAAAAAATCCAACCTTGAATCATGTTGAAAGAATTAAAATAATAAACTTGAATGCTTGCCAAGTTCTTTAATTTATGTGAACTATGATGAAGGTAAATATTCAAAGTAAAGATGATTGTGTAGATAAGATTTACACTTAAAGAAACATGTAGTGGTTAGTTACATTGAAGCACGAGCTTCATTTTCATTTAAAATTATTTTATTCTTCATTGAATATAAAAAATCTAAATTAAGAAATGATAGCTATAGCAAATACACAGTCCATTAAAATCTTAATTCATTTTATTCAATTTCTTTTTAGCCTACATTTCTTTACTTTTCTGGGAGAAATGCCATATATTGAATGCTTATTTATTTATTTTGCCTCTTGAGTAAGCACATGAATATGAGTAAATCAGCTTTTGATAGGATGTTGTGAACCTTATTCTCATTAAGGATAACTATATCTAGTAAGTACTTTTTTAAAAATGGAAAGTCGTACTTTATCTCAAATGAGAACTAATGATTTAAAAGATTTTTTGAAAATTAGAAGACTCAGTCAATTTTTTAGATTATAATATCTTACTCTAAGTAAGAAACTAACATATTATTTTTTAAAACTACAGAGCTTAACAAATGCTCTACTCATTCTGCTACCCTGATAAGAAAATTGGCTTGGTTCAGTTAAAATGGAGAAAAAGCTGAAATCCACTGATGTATGTTTATGTGCTCAGAGTGACTCGACATTCTGACCAGAAAACACTTATTTGCACAACTTTATTTCCTTAGTGCTGACTTGCTTATAAATTTTGTTTTAGATATTGTCCTGAATATAAATATCAAAATTACATCATACAATTTGTCATATGGAAATGCAGAAGTTCTAAAAGGAAAGGTGCACTTTTAGTGTACTGCAAGCATCAGAACAATAGTTGAATTGGGTATTCTCCTGAAAATAGTTCTGATCAAAGTATATCAGAAGTGAAACAATTCCTAGAGTAATTTTTTGTTGTTGTTGCTGTTAATCTGGAAACAAATTTGCAAGATAATTTACTCTAACTAAATATTTTATCAGCACAGATGTAGAATTAGGGCTCAGACAAATCAAAAGATGTTTAAAGTTTAATGGCATGGGTCTCACTGTGGAATCTTAGGTGCGTTACCATGGTTGTCCTTTCCCAATGACATGAATGAATCTCTAATTATGAATTCAATGACAATAAACTTACTGAAAATTATGCCAAACAGACTTGATCAGAATCATAGTTGAAACTATATACTTATGAAGATTTTTTGAACAAAAAATCTAATAGCATGTGAAATATTCTCCAAATTTTAACTAATAAAACAAGTCTTACATTTTACTTAATTAGCCAATAAAAATGGCCTATACAAATTAGCTTAAGATTGATTTTTTTCATTTAATTGATAAGAAGGTGATTTTTTTTAACCTTATGACCTTTCACACTTATTTTATTTTGTCAATCTGACTCTAGTTTGATCTCAGAATCATAGTCTTTCTTTAAAAGTACTCATAATGGGCTGTATCCATTTTCGCAAAGGAAATATAAATTGGCAGGAAACTTATTCAAATGTTGATGAGTGGCCTATAATCCTAATGAAATATTTCAATAAAAAATGTTGCTTAACCAGCATAATTTGCAAGCATTAGAGGAAGTTTTCTGCCAAAATCTTTCTTTCAAGCAAAAATAATATTTTAAGAAATAGCCTGTTTAATCTATTAGAAATCTTTACTAAATGTATTTGACTTCTACTTGTCATAAATATGTTTTGGGAAAAATAAACTTTGGATCTGTAAATTTTCAGTGGTGTGCATGAACTTAAAATAGTTTATATGTATAAATTACATACATTTATTTTTTAATGGTTTGGAATTCTGAAAACTTCTAGTTCTAGTTTCTGCTTTTTATTAGTTAAAAATAAAGGAGAACATTTCCCTTGTATTGAAGACATTTTATTTTTGGTTTTTGCTTTAAATCAGAGTATCTTGTTGAAAAACTAGATAAGCATGTGGATATGTAAATCAGACAAGAAATTATTAGAAGACTAAATGATAGCTTATTAAATATATATTAAAGATAAGAGGGAAATTAGAAATGGGAAATAAAGTATAATCTCTCAGCCTGTAATCCCGCGCTTTGGGAGGCTGAGGTGAGTGAATTGCCTGACCCCGCGGGTTCGAGACCCACCTGGGCAACTTGGCGAGACCTCATCTCTACAATAAATCAAAAATTAGCCTGGCATGGACGCGCGCACCTGTAGTTCCAGCTACTTGGAAGCCTGAGGCGGAAGGATCGCCGGAGCCCAGCAGGTCGAGGCTGCGGTGGCCTGGAGCTGCCACTGCACTCCAGTCTGGGTGACAGAGTGAAACTCAACTCAAAAAAAAAAAAAAAAATAGATGTGGAGTCTTTTTCCAAGAATTTTTCTACATCTGTGGAAGAACATCTTGTCTTATATACCTAACAAATGTGTCTCATCAATTAACATGGCTTTCAAAATAATTTTGCTTATTTAAATACTTTCCCTTTTCCCTACTTTAGGTTTAATTATAAAACTTCTTCACATAAAATTGCTTCATGTCCACATTAGTTTGCTATAATCCAATAAATTTCTTTTGACCACAGAATGGAAAAATAAAATAAGTAGAAAATAATGTTTACATTTTAGCACACATTTGTAATACAGTAAACTATTTTATTTAGAATACTTACAGTTTTACATAAAAGTTGCAAAAATAGTATATAGAGAAATCTCATGTACCCCTCATCTAGATTCTTCCATTATTGACATTTTATTTACCATTGTTTAATTGTCAGACTCACTTATTAATTTGATAAATTCACTTAGCTCTAGGAGTTTAGCCTAAAAACTAACATGTATTTACCAAATATTAATGTTCACACAATATTTATTATAGTAGCAGTTAGTTCATTTATCTTCTATTTTTCAGGTAATTTCTGAGAATTCCTCTAACCTAATTCGCATATTTTGCTGTTGATATGTGGAACCCCTCCCCAATTGTTAATTTTAGCCATATATGGGGCAAAATAAAAGCTAAAGTTGCTTCTGTCTCATGTTATTACTTAATGTCCTGTCATTCCCTTTGTCAATAATGCTCTCCCTTTCAAATGGGTTATAAACTTGGCACACAGCATCCTCCTAATCTACCACTGAAATTTACACAAACCCAATCTCATGTTTTCTAACCTACCTTTCAGAAGCATTCCATATAGGTGGGAGGGACCATCTATAATTTTAAAAAATGCTTTTATTGCACTAAAGCATTGTTAATTCTCATGATGGCTTAATTACTCTTGTGGAAAATATGCTTATGGGTAATTTACAATACTTTCACGTTAATATATTTTTATCGTTATTACACAAATGAACAAAAATAAATCAATTGGATTGTGCTTCATCACAGCATAATGATCTCATGGTGGTCAGACTAACTATATGATGACTCAGGCCTCCAAAATTGAGTGGCTAAAGAGAAGCAGATGGAAGTTCTATGATTCAACCTCAGAAATTACACAGTAGCTATTCTGACATACTCTATTTAGTAGTCAGAGCATTTATAAGCCTACCCAAACTTAAAATGATAGGAATCAGATCCTACCTTATACTGAGAACTTGAATCCCATTGTTTGCAAATAATTTACGAACTTGTTTTAAAATTGTCCTGATGAAGTAGTTTCTTAATTGCAAATTTTTGAAATTTCAACTCAATAAGTAAATCATACTAAAATATAAAAAATACAGAGGTTGCATACAGTTATTTTTCTGATACAAGGTCCCTGGCAATTTCTAATACAAGGGTCCCTGACATTTTACTATTGGGTTACCTGAATGATGAAAGAGATTTAGTTTATATAGTTTTGGTCTATCATCTAATACTCCTTCTAGTATTTATTTTGCATTGTCTGCTTTGTAGCAAAGATAAGTTTGTACTAAAAGATATTTTGATTGTAATTATAATGTCTCATCATATTATCCTAAATCTATGTATGATTCTATATTTTTTTAAAAGTTAGCTAAAAATTGTTTCATGACTTGAAGATAGCCTATATGTACTATTTAAACATTAAACAATGACTGTTTTATTTTTTTGAAGAGCTGAATCAATAAACAGACCTATAATGTAGCAGGTGGTTATATGACTAACACCTATGGAGAGTCTGTAATTTGGAAACAACCTTTCTACTAGAAATCCAAAGGATTTGGTTACCATGACAACAGGCAATTTAAAATAACAGATAAGCCACCCTAAAATGCTCTTTAGCTTTTTTAAAGATTTGGTAGCAGTTATTTGGGAAACACAATATAATATTATTTTTCACTATAAAAGATTTGAAATCTTACTCCTTGTTCTTTGTCTCATTTATTCCAATTGACATTTCTGGTCTGTCAAAAATATATAATTATTTAATTTAAAACAAAGTTAACAGCAGGAGATACACTCATTTAAGCCTATGCACCATTTTGATTTCTTTATTTTCTTATGCTACAATTAATTATTTTTCTGTATCATTGGCAGGGCTTCATATATATATGAATTATATATATATAATTATGCTCATTTAGCTGATGAAATATCAGAACCTCAGGTTAAATAACTGTAGGATAACACAGTGAGCAAGTAGAACAAAATCTTCTAAATTTGAGGTCTATAGTTTTCTCCATTGACAACTGTACAATTTGAGAAGATTAAACGAAATACAAAATAGAAAAACACAAATAAAGAGAAGTTGGAAAATACAGCATGGCACAAAAAAGCTTCATGATTAGTGAATGCTGAAGCCTTGTATATAAGACTCTGTTCCACTTACACTGAACAATTTCCCACTCCCTAATCCCACAAACTCTGCTCTTTTTCACAACCAATTTTTGGCACAAGCCCTTCCAGCTCTCTGATCTGCACTTTTTCTATTTTAAGATTTTCTAAATGGCTCTGATTCTTTAGAACTCACCTTACATGTCACCCAATCTAGAAGCCCATTACTGCCTTTTCCAATTTGAGATCATCATCCCTCTTCAGGTTATTTACAGCAAGTTGAGCAGATCTTTATTTGATTGCTAAGATATCAGAAATCTTGGTAACTTTCCAGGGCCCCTCACTAATCTAGTAATTTGGCAGAAATACCTGTCTTTAAAGTTAATTCTTTGACAGAGTTTCTAGTCCTACTTAATACATTATCTAGCTGATAGTTGATTTAGAATCATAAATTGACTGAACATTAAAAAATAACTAATATGTATTGATGTCTTTTTTAATTTTTAAAAAATTATTTCATTTTAAATGTGGGGTACAAATGAGGGTTAGGTACATAGGTGGTCATCATAAAGTGTGAGTACCCTTATTGATGTGTGTCCCCCACCAACAGTGTCCTACTCCTGCCAATCCCTTTTTTATGGTAATGATAAAAGTCCAGTGTCCACTTATGATTGAGTACATGTAGTGCTCAGATCTTTGTTTCTGTGATAGATCACTATTATAGTCTTTAATTCCATCCAGGTTGCTACAAAGTTCATAACTTTGTTTTTCTTTATGGTTGTGTAACGTTCCATCATGTAAATGTACCAATTTTCTTTATCCAGTCCAGTTTTGATGGGGAGCACAGTTGGTTCCATGTTTTTTGTTATTGTATATAATATTACAATAAACTTATGTGTGCAGGTATCTTTATTACAGAGTGATTTGAGTTCCTCTGAGTATATTCTCAGAAGGGGAATTGCTGGGTCATATGTAAGGTCGATTTTCAGATTTTTTAGAAATCGCCACAGTTTTCCACACAGGTTGTACTAGTTTACATTCCCACCAACAATGTAAAAATGTTCCCTTTTCCCACATCCTCTCCAGCATCTGCTGTTTTTGGAGTTATTGATGATGGCCATCCTGACTGGAGTTAAGTGGTATATCAGTGTGGAAATGCAAATTAAAACCACACTGTATTGGTACCTTTATTTGGGCATTACCTTTGGTTGTAAACAACCTGAAAGTCAAGTTAAAAGCACTCTTACTGTATTGCTTTTTTTCTGACAACCCTGTTTTAACCAAAAATGTGACATTTCAGTGGATTACAGTATAGTATATTAATAATTATTTGGTGAGCATTATCAAAATACACATGTGGAGTTCAGTTTCTTTTTTCTCTTTATGATTAGGGAAAAATATGAAGACCTAAAATCTGTGTTCCTAGATTTATAGAATGCCAAATTAGAATACCAATTAAATTTATATTTAAGATAAATAATTTTATATAATTTTGTGTAATTATGAAATTTGTGTTACTACATATATATTTTTTTCTTCATGACATATTTAACTTATTTTTTATATCACAAGTTATTTTCTTGTAGAAACATGGAGTTTGGGCTTGCTTTCTTAATTCAATATGGCAATCTTTGCCTTTAAAGGACATATTTCTACTATTAACAATTAAATGCTACTATGATTAGATTTAAGTACATCATGGCATTTTTAAAATTGATCCTATCTGGTGTTTCTTCCTTCTCATTTTCTTTTTTTTCTATTTTTGGTTTAATATTTTGGGGGATGGAGTCAGTTGGGTAATCTAATTTTTTTGCTTTTCTTGTTAGCAATAGCCTATTATTTTGTTATTTCAGTGATTGCTTTAGTGTTTATGATATACATTGTAACTTGTCACAAATTACCTTTAATTGATAATAAACCACATCACACAGAAAATAAGTACTTCAATTTCTCCTTTCCTCGCCTTTATAATTTTATTGTCTCATATTTTACATATGCATATGCAAATGTTATTAACTCCATATTATATTTTTTTAAGCAGGCAATTATATTTTAAAGAGATTTTATTAATAAAATATAACATATAATTACATATATATTTACTCATGTAGGTATAATTTTCAGTGCTTTATATTTCTTAGCATATATACATATTTCCATGTAAATAAGTTTTGTTTTGCCCATGCTGAGTTAAAGATGCTCCACAGACAACAAATTAGGCATGTAATAGGAACAGTTTATGATTGTATTGTTTTAGGAATAGCAGGACTATAGTATATTCTATATAAGGAGATTAGAACATATCATTTCAGATCTTTAAACTAATTTTGAAAACTAATGAACGTAAAGAACCAGACACATATGTGTTTAAGAAATGATAGTTATAGCTATAGTAATTTACATTTTATATGTATATATAATGAACAAACTGATCTTTATATTTATAAATAAAAGAATCATGTGTTAATTCCATCCAAACTTTTATATAAGAATTGGAAGAGAAAAAATGGAATTCCAAATGGTTTCTCATGTGCTAAATATAAAGATAGACACAGCAATGCCATTGATAAGGAAGTGACAATATCTCGAAAATTTTCGAGGATAGATTTGATATATCTTTAAATTATATTCTGGTATAAATTTAAGATAAATGAATTAACTGTAGAAAATAAGTATTTGATTATCTGTTTCAGTTTTACAATTTTATTTGCTTGAATTTTATGTGATAGGTGTTCCTAGTGAATAATACATATATATGTTATTAGAGTTTTGTTTTTTAAGTGTACAAACACATACATATTAAAATATAAGTTAAACGTGAGAAATTTATGCAGCTGTAATAAACGTTTAAAATTACTTGATTTTTTCAATTTAATATTCACATTTTCTTTTTTGACTTACAGTCAAATTCATTCTTTAAAAATAAAATAAGGGTGAAGGAAGAAAAAAGTAAAAATAAAACAAAATTATGTTCTTATAAACAATTATGAATGTAATTTTAAACTCTAAGTAGATAAGTCACAACACAGTACAGATAAATTTCTTAAGCACAATATTGAGTAAAATAACAAGACACAAAGAGTCACACAAAGTGTGATTCCCATTGTATAAAGTGTGAAAATAGGCAAAACTATTTTAAGCTGTTTGAAATCAAAATAATGTTTAGTATTAGCTGGGAGAGACAGGTATGTAAGTAGTAGAAGGGAACAGGAGGAGAGCCCTTAGGGCCCTTGTAATGGTTTGTTTCATGATTTACATGCTGGACAAAAGTGCCTAATTTTCGAAAATGCATCACTAATAATATGAAAACATTTCTGAATGTATATTACACATGAATACAAGTAAAACATTCTTAGTAAAAAGACTGAGAAGCTTTACAATATGCAAAAATATTGCCTTCTTTTTGATAACCATCTATTTGCCAGCTACCCTGTTCATAACTTATCCTGTTATAGTCCTAACATTGCCAATTTGACAATCAAAGGAGCATCTTCAACTTGCATTGAAAACAAAAAAAATTAAAGCTAAACATTTTTTAATTGCCTAGACAAACACTAGGAACCACTTTTTCATTACTCCTAAAGTTAATCAGACAATGCCTTAATAATTTCACCAGCAAAACACATGTTAAGTCTATCCATTACTTTATTTTGGACCCCTAATATTGTAAAGCACTCATTTCAATTAAATAATCACTTTAACTCTATGTTTTTCTTTTCTTTTTTTAATTTTAAAGATGTAGGGTATAATTCAGGGTTAAAAAGTCTACAAATGTATCCATTGTTTTTTATCTCCATTACTTGAATCTGAAATCTAGCCTGTGGAAACAAAACTACTGCCATAATCTCTTAATGTTTATTTCTGTTTTAAATGTTATTGTGTTAAAATCCACTCTTCAGTGACCAGCATGAGCTTTCTGATTGTGAAACTCCACTATCTAAAACTCCCCAATGGCTTCTCACTATACTATGAATAAAATGCAAGCTTGGATCAAAAACTACATGCTCTGCTCCACCTACCAGTGTGTGACAGATAGCACCATGGTACGTGCCAGTCTTGTGCTTACCTTAGTGTTTTAGCACTGGTTATAAATCTCTGGAATGTGTAGGCTTTCACTCAATTTTTTTCTCCTTATCTGTAAGATGTCCATGAGAAATTGTTCAATACCTTAATTAAAAATATCCACCATGTCTGTATCACCTCACTCTATTTTAATTCTGTCCGTTTTAATTTTTATTCTTTTGTTTAATATGCGTATGTGTCTCAATTCACCAGAATTTAAAACTTATAAAAGAATTATGACTTTGTTGAATTACCATTGTAGGTACAATTTCAAAAGAAGATATGTTAAATGTAATAGGTGCTCAGTATATGTTCCGTGAATAAGAGAATAAATAAACAGTTGTAAATGTGCTTTACATTCAATTATTAATTTTTACTTTTGTTATTTGAAATCTACATGTATATTACTTTTAAATTAAATATTATTTTTACATCAAATAAGAACATTGTTCTCTTCTTACGTATGAGAACATAACTATGAGAGAATGTTTATAAATTATTATGGCAATATTTTTCGCTATAGTCTTTATTAGTTCCTTAAATATAAAGCAAATTCATCACTTTTGGGCAATCCCTTCAGGTCCCCTCCCACTGTGGGAGCTTTTCTATCCTCTCAATAAATCCTGGAAGAAAAAAAAAACTATCACTTTTAAAGACAAGACCAGTCTAATTATAAAATTAGGAGAAAAAAATCACATTAAAAATTTTAACAATGTGTCTCTTTGATCTTCATTATAGCATCTAGTATTGTCAACTTGTTTAAAAAGTAATTACTAGCTCGGAGAGTTTTTTTTTTTTAAACAAAGATGATTTTGACACTATCCCTTCTAATTAGTTTTTAGAAAAAAAATCAGTCTTTACTATTATATGTTTAACCTTGGTTGGGAGGTACAAAACTGGTTCATTTTGTCAGTATCTATAACTCCATTACAAATAAAACTTAGGTTTAAAAAAACCTGTTTGCTATCAAAATTAATTCTGAATTGTTTGTTTGTTTGTTAGCTGTTTAAGTATATTAGGACATATTTACACTGGAATTATTTAGTGGAGCAAGGTACTATATGAGATTACCAACTAAGTGAAACGAATTTTTTACATAAGCAACACATTTATTTTTGTTTCATTAATCAAAAAATCTTACATGCCTAAGAGTGTATACTATGTACTCATAACCTTAAGAGAAGTCAACTAATACAATTTAATTTTGCATAATAAGTTGCCTGAATATAAAAAACAAAGAAATATAATTTTCTAACTGTCAATACCTATAAATAAACATTTTTACAACTATAAATATATATATTTACATATAAACAATCATAAAGAATAAATCCAATATATTGTCAAAACAGTATTCACATTAATAAGAAATCCAATAAAATGTCAATTATCTTTCCTGTATGATTTTAATTATTCTTAAAATATTGAATATCTTCATCACATTTGAGAAATATTTTAAGCCAATTTACCTCTCTACTTTTGCTTCTAGTTTTGTAGAATATTTTAAGCAATGTTAAATATTAGTTAATGGTCGATGCATTAAACATATAATAACAAATTCATATGAAAAGCTTTACATTTGCTCAAATACCAATGACATTTTAGCAAGCATAGTGTTGTAATGTTATTTTGATATTACTTACTTTGATGCTGACTGCAAGGTTTTCCTATTTACTTTACATAAAGAATTAAACTACTTAAAATAAACTATTGATTTTTTTTCAGTGGAAATTTTTATATATTTTCTCTAAAGAGTGAGCAAACTTTTATCTTAGGTATGGCATTTTACCAAATTTAAAAATCACTGATATTTTTGAGTACATTTATACCAGTCACACAGCTTATACAGGATTTTTAAATTTCGTGCACACTGTAATGCAACAAATACTATTGATAATTATACTCAAATACCTTCAGCCCATTCCCGGCCACCGCAGCCTCGAACTGCTGGGCTCCGGCGATCCTTCCACCTCAGCCTTCCAAGTAGCCGGAATTACAGGCATGCACTACCACGCCTGGCTGATTTTTTGATTTATTGCAGAGATGAGGTCTCGCTGCCCAGGCGGGTCTCGAACCCACGGACTCAGGCAATCCATTCACCTCAGCCTCCCAAAGGCGCGGGATTACAGGCTGAGCCACCAAGCCTGGCTGCAGTAGGTATTTTCAAGCTTTTTGAAGCTTTAGCAATTTGTCGCAACCTATAAATTTTTTCTGTAACTATTTTGAGAACCTCCAACTGATTAACATTTTTTTCACAAGCACAGTAGAATGAGGATTAATTTGCTTTATTTTATTTTTATTATTACTATTATTATTATTATTTTGAGTTGGAATCTCACTCTGTCACCCAGGTTGGATTGTAGTTGCTGGGTTCTGGCGATCCTTCTGCCTCAGTCTTCCAAATAGCTGGAACTACAGGCATGCACTACCACTCTGGGCTAATCTTTTGATTTATTGTAGAAACGAAGTCTTGCCTTGTTGCCCAGGCTGGCCTTGAACCCACAGGTACATTTTATTTTAGTAAAATAAATAATGTAACATACAATCATCTATCTGACTTGATTAATAATCACAATCATTATGATTGATAGATACACTTGATATGGAATGCTAATATATAATGATGTCTCAAATAATTGTCCGGAGTAAGGAGAGACTATACATTTTCAAGTGATTCCAATATGCTTCAAGGAACCGCTAAATTTCAAGTTTTTCTTAAAACTTAAATAACTACAAATCAAGTAGTAAATATCACAAGTGGGTTCCTCAGAGTCACACGATTAATGGTACTCGAATCCTGTTCCTCACACTCTTAGTTCAAATCCCCTTTCTCACTCTCCAGTGAAGCAAACATTAATATAGCAAAAAGAACCTTGAATATGAACCTTCACAGGTTTTATTCATCTCTGTATATTTCCCAAGGCTTATCCCAGTGCCTAATTTAGAATAAGCATTTTTCAAACAAAGAAATAAAAAGGAATAAGTTATTCCACAATTTTTGATATAAGAAAGTATTGTTCTGTTATTGTTATTGTTATAAAGTAAATGATCAATCAATACTCTCTGAGCTGTTAGCTTGGTAAACATACAAGAAGATTGTACCATAGGTTTGTGTAAGAAAAAAAGTCCCCATAATACCACACCTGTTACAAAGAACTACTAGATAATCTCATTTAGCAGATCCTTGAATTACCAACTTTCTTTGACTTTTTTGAAAATACTAGATTTCTCGATATTCTTAAGCCATTAACAGTTTAATAAAATAACAAAAAGTATATTCTCTAGGGATACATTGTGTGCTAAAGTGATATATGATTTTATCTCATTTTGATATTTACGGGACATTGTTTTACTATATTTTTATCCTCATTAAAATCCATGTATTTTTTAAGTCTATCTGTGAATTACAAAAGTAAGCTTTAAAGAACAAAAATAGGCAAAATGAACACAAAATAAAAACAGTGTCTTCTGTTTTTATCAATTTTTAAAAATCTGCACCATGTTTATATAAAACTAGTGGTTTATTTTTACTTTATAACGTAGCCTCAATATAGATAAGGTATGCATTTAATTCCTACTCTTGACTTAAAAATGTTTAGTTGTTTTAACTTTGAGGAGAGCAAGACCAAATGCAACATGTCAAAAGTATGCTTACCATACAAGTTGGTCTAAGAAATCTTCATGTCCTTACGTCAGCATCTAAAGAAGGAATGTTGCCAAATTTAGAATCTGAGTATTGCTAATAAGTTAATCTGATAATAGACAACAAAGTACAAATTATAATATTCATAGAACCTTGAGGAAGATAATAAAGGAAGATCCAGTAATCAGAATTCAGTTTTCTCATGAAACCTGGCACACTCTTTCACAAATCTGAGGCTTTTTAGAAGAATCCAAGGTAATAATGAAATATAATTTGTCTTAAAGATGTTCTAGCATTTTCTTGTGTTTTCTGTACAAACAATACAAGTGAGTGTTAAGAATAAAAAAAAAACATTTGAAAACAGATTAAAATGTTTCCATGGAAGCATATAATTAGTGATATTTCTTATGTCAAAACAGAAAAAGTATAACAATGACACCATACTAATTTTGAATATACACATACTTCCATAATATGAATTTCCAAACACACAAAAAAAGTTCTTAAGTGTACATGACTTTAAAAGACTTCAAGGCAAGAGCTGAACTCTCACACAAAGGTTCAAAAGGTTTTGTGATACAGGCAGACGGGCATCCACTATCATCTCAGTCTGCCGCTGCAGGGAAAGAGATTCTTCCCATGGTTGGATTTCATAGACACTTTCATGCCTCCATGGGCATTATAGACTTTCTAGTGTTTAGTGTCTTCCTGATTGTTAATCCATGACCCCTCCCCATGATGTATTAATATTCTCTTTACAACAAGGTAGATATGGTCTATTCCCTGGTAGCCACCAGGAAAAAGACTGGAGATTTTCATGACATCCTAGATAAAGGAGAAGATTTCTGAAGAGAAAAAGATGTCTCCTCAGTAGCAGAACACCCAGAGAGCAACAGGAAAAGCAGCACAGCCATGACTCATGAAATAAGTGATAATAATCACATAGTGCAAAGAAGAGAAGAATCAGTTAACCTGGCCAGATCTAGCCAGACTGTCCTCTGGATCAAGATACAAGCTACCATCAGTCCCTGGACACAATGGGGAAGGTAAGTGAGGAGAATTCAGGAGATCTGTGTTCCTGCCACAGACTTGAAGGATCCCCTGAGACTTTCAAGACTCCAGTTCCTCATGGGAAACAGCTTTACCCACAGCCATGCTCTGCTGCAACTCATTTGGAGTGGTGAAGGAGGAAAAAAAGGCTTTAGCAGCTCCAACCACAATATCTCAGGAATACAATCCTTGCTGGTAGCTACTTTCTAACTGGCCAAAGAAGTAATAGGTCTTAAGGTCAAACTCCTGGAAAGCAGACAGTTCCTGACTGAGGGAGGCTTCTGTGAGAAAACCTGAGATGCTTAAGTCAGTTACACTTTTGATATTTGAAAGGCACACTTCCTGAGGCTAAGGAGGGAACAAGGTGGGGATAGTTGCTGTACAACCTCTCACTCCCCTTATAAACTCCTCTAAGCCTACCTTCACAGCAGCATTAACGCAGTGGCCAGGAACTCCCTGCTAATTCCCACTGGAGTAGCCAATAGTGCACAGAGGTGGTGTGCTAAAGCCCCTTTTCTGTCACATTCCCACTGAAGGCTCAAAACTGACAGAAAACTTTGGTAATTCCCAGAGTCTTGCCCTGTGCTTAGTTTGGCTGGGCACTTCCTTGGAGCAACACATGCCAAAGATAAAGACCACAGCCACCATCACAGCTGACTGTCTCCCACAAGCACCACCTTCTGGCCAGGAATCAATAGCACAGTCCAGCCCATCTGATATAATACCTAAGCTTTGGGGAAGGTGTGATCCAAGACCCTAGCCAGTCTGGTAACTCATGACACCATGAACCAGTGCAGGTGTCCATCACAGGACTGCCATAGATGACAATTGAGAAACTCACACACCAAGGCTCTCTGTAACCAAGGACACCCTACAGCACCTATGTCAGCCCCTGCCAAACTCAAATAAGAAGAAATAATCTGTACAAATTAGAAGAAACTAGAAAAATAATTCTGACAATAGGAAAAAACAAAGTTCTCCAAAACCCCCAAAGTCCACAGTAACTCTTAGCAATGGACCTAACCAAATGAAATCTTGAAATATTAGACATAGAATTCAAAAGTTACCTAAGTTGAGAAAAATTCATATTTTTGTACAATTATTTCCTAGTTATCAAGTTTCCTGCAAGTTTTATTATAAATAGGGCATTTTTACAACTTATATGTGTGTTATTTATTAATAAATATTTTATAAGCCTCAACCATCTCATAAATACACATTGAACCCACATAGTATTCAATAACTGATGTTCTCAAAGTAGTAGACCAGGCTGTGTTATTAATGTACCAAGTGCATAAAATTTGTTATTGTTGCTAATTACGATACAAAATATGCAACAAGTATGAATATACTCAGAAATACATTTTTTAAAGTTTGATTATAAAAAGGCTCAATGAGCCTCAAGAAAAAGCTGAAAACCAAAATGAAAACATTTTTTGAAATATTCAGAACATAAGTGAAAAATTCTCCAGAGATAGACACCTTAAAAGAAACCAATCTGAAATTCTGGAAATAAAAGAATGATTTAAATATATATGCACCTAACACCAGAGCCCCAGGCTTTGTAAAACAAATTCTACTAGACCTAAAAAAAGAGATAGATAGCAATAAAATAGTAGTGGAAGTCTTCAACATTCCACTGACATCAATGAACAGATCATCAAGGCAGAAAGTCAACAAAGAGACATGGGAGTTTTCAGCTTTTTCTTGAGGCTCAATGAGCCATTTTATAATCAAACCTTTAAAAAGTGTATTTCTGAGTATATTCATACTTGTTGCATATTTTGTATCATAATTAGCAACAATAACAAATTTGCCTGGTCTATGACTTTGAGAACATCAGTTATTGAATAGGTTCAATGTGTATTTATGTAGGTTCAATGTGTATTTATGTAGGTTCAATGTGTATTTATGAGATGGTTGAGGCTTATAAAATACTTATTAATAAATAGCACACATATAAGTTGTAAAAATGCCCAATTTATAATAAAGCTTGCAGGAAACTTGATAACTAGGAAATACTTGTACAAAAATATGAATTTTTCTCAGCCTAGGTAACTTTTGAATTCTATGTCTGGAATTTAAAAAAATAAATAAAATAACAATAGATGCTGCAGTGGATGCCTCTATGGAAATAAATATGAAGATTTATCAAAAACCTAAAAGAACTATGAGATCTAGTAATTAAGTTCACAAAGTTGCCACAATGAGCTTATATTGTCAGCACTGTACAAACTATTAAGTAAGGTTTTATAATGTTGTTATATCAGTGTCTCACAGCTGTGTTCATGTTGATGTGTGGCAGTGTCTTGCTGAGTAGCATTCCTTATTGTTATTGCATGTTTTTGTGTGCTGTCACAATTATGCAAGAGCTTGAATTACAGAAATGAACAAACATTAATTTTCTTGTTAAACTTGACAAGAGTGGAAGTTAAAACAGGGTTATATTAGTCCAAGTTTATGGAGATAATGCCGTGAAGAAAATGGTAGTGTATGAATGAATTAAATGTTTTTTGGTGGGGAGAGAAAGTGTCACTATTGAAAAGAGGTTAGAATGGCCAGTAACAAGTAGGACTGACAAAAAAAAAATGTAAAAATTTGTTGAACTGTGCATTGAAACTGTAGGTTGACTATGAGAAGCATAACTGACCAAATAAATATTGATAGGGAATCAGAAGAATCTTAACTAAAAATCTTGACATGAGAAAGATGTGTGTAAAAATGGTCCCAAAGGAGCTCTTGTGTCATGGCAATGCACCAGCTGACATAGTCCTGTTGGTGAGGAAGTTTTTAACCAGAAAAAAATTAGTTGTATTGGAACACCCTCCTTACTCTGCTGATCTGGCCTCCAATGACTTTTTTCTTTACCCAAAGATAAAGGGAGTATTAAAAGGAAGATATTTTGATGACATTCAGAACATCAAGGTTAATATGACAATAGCTCTGATGTCCATTCCAGAAATAGAGTTCCAAAATTGCTTTGATGAATGGACTAGGCACTGGCATTGGTGCATAGTTTCCCAAGAGAAATACTTTGAAGGTGATTGTTGGATATTCAGCGATGAGTTATGTAGCACTTGTCTAGGATGAGTTCATGAACTTAATTGTCAGTCCGCAGAAGAGTAGACCTATGATTTGACCCTGCATTCCCACTACTGTATCTATCCAAAATAACAGAGGTCATTATGTAAAAAAGATACCTGCATTGTTCATCGCTGCTCAATTAGCAATGACAAAGATGTGAAATCAACCAAAATGTCCATCATCTGATCAGTGGATAATTAAAATGTGGTATATATACACTATAAAATATTATTCAGACACCCAAAAATAAAATAATGTATTCTGTAGTGGTGTGGATGGATTTGGAGAACACCATCTTAAGTAAACTAATACAGGAACAGAAAAACAAGGATTGCATGTTGGTACTTACAAGTGGTCGCTAAACTAAGAATCTGCAAAAACCTAGAGAATGACATAATGGTCATTGGAGACTCAGAAAGGGGAGGGAGAAAACGGATGGAGGGATGAAAAATAACCTACTTTGTACAATGTGCCCAGGTGGGGGTAGTGGGTAGACTTAAAATCCAGACTTTTTTCCCACTACAAAATGCAACCAGGTAACCAAAAATGATTTATTCCTCCTAAAGCTATTATGTTAAAGAAAAATAAAATAGAAATCAATGAAAATTCTTGTTAAGAAGCGTAAGTAATGCTGGGCTTGGTGGCTCAGCCTGTAATCCCACGCCTTGGGAGGCTGAGGTAAGTGGATTGCCTGAGACCGCGGGTTCGAGACCCACCTGGGCAACTTGGTGAGACCTCATCTCTACAATAAATCAAAAAATCAGCTGGGCATGGTAGCATGTGCCTGTAATTCCGGCTACTCGGAAGGTTGAGGTGGAAGGATCGCCGGAGCCTGGTGGGTCAAGGCTGCAGTGGCCGGGAGCGGCCACTGCACTCCAGTCTGGGCGACAGAGGGAGACTCCGACTCAAAAAAAAAAAAAGAAGCATAAGTAATGCTTTAAAATTCACATTCTGAATCATATATTTACTTTTGAGAAGTTTGTGGAATAATTTATACTCTGGCCTTAAAGGTTTTTAAATATGTGACATTGATATCATGTCAGCCTCCACATTATTGACTTTATTTTTTGTTTTTTTAAGTTTTAATTTTAGATTTTATTCTTTTCGATTCAAGGATACACATATAGCCTTCTTGCATAGGTATATTGCATGATGGTGAGGGTTGGGCTTCTATTAAGCCTATCATGTTATTGGTCTGTTCAGGGTTTCAATTTCTTCCTATCTCAGTCTTGGGAGGTTGTGTGATTCCAGGAATTTATTTGCTTCCTCTAGACTTTTTAATTTGCATGGATACAAATGTTTATGGTAATCTTTGATAAAATTTTATATTTCTTCTGAGTTGGTTATAATGTTTTAGTTTCCATTTCTGAGTGTATTTCTTTTTTTTTCACTCTCTGTTTTTTGGGTTTTTTTTCTTTTGTTAGGTGCGCCAGGAGTCTTTCAATCTTGTTTATCCTTTCAAAGAACCAGTTTTTTGACTCCTTGATCTTTTGTTTGTTTTTGTTTGGAGAGGCAGGTTCTCAATTGCATTTATTTATGCTCTTATTTTGGTTATTTGTTTTCTTTTGTTAGCTATGGGTTTAGTTTTTTCTTATCTTTCTAGTTTCCTTAACTGAGCTCTTAGAGTATTTATTTGAGATCTTTCTAATTCCATGATGTAGGCTTGAAGTGTAATAAATTTTCCCCACAACACTGATTTAGCAGTGTCCCAGTGGTTTTGGTATGTTGTGTCTTATTTTTATTTGTTTCAAATATTTGAGTGTGTGTGTGTGTGTGTGTGTGTGTGTTGTGTGTGTGTGTGTAGATTTTGTTGTTTACCAATTAATAACTCAGGTGCAAGTTGTTTAATTTCCATGTATTTGTGTGTTCTGGGAAAATTCCTGTTGTTGTTCATTTCTAGTTTTATTCCACACTGGTGAGAGACGATAACTGGTATGACTTCAATAACTGGAATTTATTCAAAGTTTACCTATGACTTATGTGGTTGATACTGGAGTATAATCCATGTGTGGATGAGAAGAATGACTATTCTGTAGTTGTTAGGTAAAATGTGCTGTATAAGCCTATTAGATCTAATCGATCAAATGTCAAATTTAAGCCCAAAAATGTATTTGTTAATTTTCTGCTTAGATGATTTGTCTAAACCTGTTAATGGGGTATTAGCATCTCACACTTTGATGGTGTGGTTGTTTATTTTCTCTCTCAGGTTAAATAGCAATTGTTTCATAAATATGAGTTATCCTTTGTTGGGTGTGTATATATTTAAAATAGATAATTCTTGTTATTGACATGAGCTTTTTTTCATTATGTAGTGCCTTTATTAATCTTTTTTTTTTTGCTTTTATTGGCTTCAACTGTTTTATCTCATATAAGAAGTGTGACACTTGTTCTTTTTTGTTTTCCATTTGCATGGTAGATCTTTCTTCATTCCTTTATCTTGAGTCTATGGGTGTCATTAGAGGTGAGATAGATCTCCTGGTGACAGCAAAAGTATGGGCCTTGTTTGTAATCCAGATTGCCCCTCTGTGTCTTTTGGTGATCTATCACAGAAACAAAGAACAGAGTAGTACCATATGTTCTCACTCATAAGCAGATCTTGAACAATTATCATAATACTATAACAGAGGGATTGACAGTAGTGAGAAACTACCAGCAGAGGGAAGATGGGATTGGCAGTTGAGGTAAACTGATGGCGGGGACTACACCTCATCATTAAGTGTACCTGCATAATGACCATTTGTATACCTAACCCTGAATTGTACCCCATATATTTAAAATAAAAAAATTTAAAAATATATAAATTTTGCTGTTTAATCGTTAGCTTTCTGATGGTATTTTTTCATGTTAACCTTTTATTTTATTTTATTTTATTTTGAGTTGGAGTCTCACTCTGTCACCCGGACTGGAGTGCAGTGGCAGCTCCTGGCCACCACAGCCTTGACCTGCTGGGCTCCGGCGATCTTTCCACCTCAGCCTTCCAAGTAGCTGGAATTACAGGCATGCGCTACCATGCCCGACTGATTTTTTTTTTTTTTTTTTTTATTGTAGAGATGAGGTCTCGCTCCCCAGGCGGGTCTCGAACCCACAGTCTCAGGTAATCCACTCACCTCAGCCTCCCAGAGGCACGGGATTATAGGCTGAGCCACTGAACCTGGCTCATGTTAACCTTTTAAATCTATTTTCAAAATGTCTGAGAAATTAATAAAAATACATAAAACTTCCAAGATTTTCATCCATGAATTATTTTCAACAGTTGTATTTAAATTTTTCTTAAATATAATCCCAGAAAATTTAGATAAGATATATTTACATGAATTCCAATTGAAATTTTGTTTTTTGAATTTAAAACTTTTGAGAAACCTATTTAAAACTTGATAAGAGCACTTAAATTATATTAACATTTGGAGAAAAGTATTACAGCTGTAGAACATGCATTTTTCCACATGTTAAGCATATTCATCAAGAAGTCAAATGAGTAAATAGAATGAAATGTTCAGGGAGACAGAAAATAAATGAGAATAAAATGTGTGTTAGTTTAATTAGTAAAGAATATTGAGTTATTTTTAAATAATTCAGAAATTATTTAGGATCAAAAAGTGATTATGATAGTTTATTGCTCAGGTGTTTAGCAGCATTGAAGAGGTAGGGAGGTAGAGAAGAACAGAAAGAGTCACACATTCCTAAATCCCAACATTTAGAATTACAATGACCATAAATGAAGAATAAAGTAATGCGAATATTCAAAAAAGGCATTCTATCTAGATAGCAAATCAGCAAAACTGCAATAATAATGAATTGAATGAATTGATTCTTGAAATATTAATATACAATTTAATGGGTGGAATTGGGTAGGAAGAAGTTTTTAAAAGATGAGCATGGCAGATGCAAATGTTTGTTGTCATGAAGTATATGAAGTGATCTCTGGTAGTTTAAGTTGACTGGAACTTAAAACATCTGGAAGGGTATAATGTGAACCGAGACAAGTCAAGTATATTGAGATATACCATGATTTACTTGAGCACCAGCATTAGGTTACACATTTTCAATCAGTTGGAGAAATAAAATAAAAGTTTTCTTTGTCATCTGTAAATATTCTTGTGTTAAGTTCACTAAAGAGCTGCCCGTGTAAGGGTGAATCATGCTGCGTATTTTCTTCTTCATACTTTTATGGAATTAAGTTTCAACAGTTTATAATGAAATCAAGAAAAATCTAGCATAACATTTCGAAAGCCTAAGTTAATACATCAAGCAGGTTGCTGAAACTGTTTAGTGATGTTTTATTCACCTATTATTGATTGGTTATTGATGGTTCTAGAAGACTAATTCAGACCTCTAGTCTGTTCAAAACACACTCATATTCCCTTTCCCTTCATTTGGCCAATTGGTACATTATGGTGAAGACTGATTTCATCTTACAGAACTTATTTTTGTTTCAAATTTTCTTCTCATTAATCTCTTCTTAGTAACCACCAATTATTTCATATTTTCTTTCACATTTATAGTTGGATTGGTTAGTTTTTATTATTTAAAAATTTATTCCTATGTCCTTTTTAATCCTATTTCATTACTTTTCCTTCTTGTTTTACTCAATTTGAAATTATTTCTATGACAAACATAATGAATTCAGAGAAGATTTGATTGGTATAAATATTTACATTTTAATTATATTTTATTCTTCATTCTAAACTTTCTAATTGTTTCATGAGATTTTAAGTTAGGTTTATAGTTTGACTAATAAATATCAACAAGCTGTACTGAAAGTAATGAATAATCTTCTAGTTGCTGAACCAGTAGTCATTTCCAGTAATCGTTCCATCTAATCCTTGTTATATCGATTATGAATGACTTATTTAATATGTCATTCATTGACCCATTCATTGACATGTAAAACACTACATTTCACCTTTTCTTTAATCTAGGATTCTTTACTTTTACAATATAATTTGGACAACATGAGACTTTTTCTGATAACTATTACAATTTACAAATGACAATTTACAAATGAAAAGCCGAGAAATGAAAGCCGAGAAGAAAGTTGACTAAGTAGTATTACACCAATATTTTAGAAATGCCTTCCTTCTTCAAGAAGTGGAGTCCTTTGCCTGCATAATGTTGTCATGTAACAGTTTAGTAGATCAATTAAAGGTTGAATAGGCATTAGAATCAAGCAAAAGTAGGTACAAATTTATGATTCATCATGTAGTCACCGGAAAAACAATCTATCTCTTAGAGCAATACTAACTCACAAGCCTGTTGCAATGTTTAAGCAAATAATACTGATAAAATTAAATGGAGTAATAACTTCCATAAATTCATCTCTCGGCTCTTCTATTTTTCCAGTCTATATCAACAATGATAAGCACTTCCAAAATCTTTCTTGTTGCATCTCTTTATCACCTTCCTTTTGCCCAAGATAGTTGGTTACCTAATCAACAGATGTCTTTTTTTTTTTTTTTTTGAGTTTGAGTCTCACTCTATCACCCAGACTGGACTGCAGTAGCACACTCCTGGCCACCGCAGCCTAGACCTGCTGGGCTCGGTGATCCTTCAACCTCAACCTTCCAAGCAGCTGGAACTACAGGTGCGTGCTACCATGCCCGGCTAATTTTTTTAGATTTATTCTAGAGATGAGGTCTCGCCAAGTTGCCCAGGCGGGTCTCTAACCCGCGGGCTCAGGCAATCCACTCACCTCAGCAGATGTCTTTTTAAGTTCTATTTTTGCTTCAGTTGATTGTTAATCTGTGAAAGTATAGCTAATTTGTTTTTATGCATTTTTAGCTTTGTTTATCAAAATCTTGACAGTGATTATATTGGCTCAAATTGAACCTCACAGCAAATCTGTTCAGATTTTAAAGAGCTTTTCTTTAAAAACAAAACAAAACAAAAATGATCAATTCTAGAATGTACCAAATAATCTGAATAACTTTATTTAATATCTATTCATGTTCTAAATCAAGAAATTATGCACATAGTCCAAAATATTTAATGATTGTATTAATCAAAATAGCGGTAAATCTCACCTTCAATTTCAACTATTTGTAGTAAGACTTCAAATCAGGCATGATACATAGTCAAAGAATAAAGTCTGTTTGAATGACGAGAGAAAGCATCCAGGGAGCCAATCTATCGAGGTGTATCTTTGTAAGCCATACTTCTTTTTCTGTTGATTCATCTTCCACAATTATAAAAAACATTTTGGATAGGGAGAAAATAAGAACAACATATTTCTCCTGCCAGAAAAAAGCTAAATCTTCCCTAAGTTTAGCATGTCAGTGGTTTTTAGGTTTCTGCTTTATAAACACTAATTTTTCAGTGACTTTATGTTGATTAAGCTCTGTTTTTTTTGGGGGGGGGTTGTTGTTGTTTCTGTATACAGTTGTTCCATATATAAAAAGAATGGGCTTTCCCTCTCCCCTCAAAAAAATGGCAGATTAGAGGCTTTCAAGTGTGCCTCACACATCAGACCATTGTGAAATACTGTGGGAAGACCAACACAGCGAACCCCAATTCAAGAAGAAAACGGATATTCATCAGAATGACAGAAAAGCATCCCGAATCTCAGGGAGTAGAAGGTGCAAATAGGCTCCACAAAGGTGCTCTGCAGGAAAATATGTTTGTGACCCCAAAGCATGGAACCGGACTAAAATCTCTGCTGTGAGACATACCTTCCAATCAGGCATCTGCTTAATTCGGACTGTGGGAGAACACCCTGTATCTCCTGAGCCCTCTAGCTGTCTCAGGGAAAGGTTGTGAGTTGGTGAGAGGGAAGATACCCAGTAAAGTCAAAGGTGTTCTCCCAAATCCAAGTTGGTGAGAAAGACACAATTTTTGACAGGTCTATTGCAACAGCAACCTCCTTAAGCAGTTCAGTTTTTGCTCAGAGACAAGGTTATTGGCTCTGACACTAGGGAGGATTCTCCCGCAGCCAGAGCAGGTTGGGACCTTGGATGTCACCCCAGAATTTAGAACTGAATCTAGGTTCATCACAGATTACAGCTGGGAGTAGTGGGGGACTCTGCAAATCCACTGCCTTTCTAGAGATACAATCTGCCAGCGTCAGATCTTTGACCCAGAATCAATCGCTGGATCACTGCCTGGGTGACCCATCCTACCCAACTCCTTTGGGCAGTTGCAGCAACGAGACCCAGCAATACCAAGGAACACCCAGAATAACAGCCTAAACAACAGAAGCCTAGCAGGGAGCCCCCATCTCATGCTCTGGAACCTGCATTCTGAGCAGAATAGAGATGCTGTAGCAGCAGCTTCTCATGAACCACAAGTTCCATGACCTGTGTCAGTTTTGCAACCCGGAACTCTTCAGGACATGCCACTTCTAAGAACCCCAATCCCCCTTCCAGAGTACCTGGGATAGCGTGCCCCAGAAATTCTGACTGAAAGGAGGGATCTCCCACACCTACACAACTGGGAAAGCAGTATAAAAAACAGGAGCCCAGCAGAAGGGACCTCATTCCCCTACCCTTGAATCAGCAGCCTGAACAACAGGACAGTAAAATGAATGTGCAGCTATCTCTTTGACATACTCATTTTCTTTCCTTTATTGGATAAACTACCCAGTAATGGAATTGCTGGAAAAAATGAAAGTTCTATTGTTAGCTTTTCTTTTTTTAAAAATAAACCTCTATACTACTTTCTAGAATGGCTATGTTAATTCACATTTCTATTGGGAATGTATAAATTCCCTTTTCTCCACATCTTTGCCAGCATTTGTTAATGTTGATAATAGCCATTCTAACTGGGGTGAGATGGATATATTATTGCGGTTTTGATTTTAATTTTTCAGATAAGTAGTAATATTGAGCATTTTTTCGTATGCCTGTTTACCTTTTGTATGTCTTCTTCTGAGAAATGTATATTCAAACCCTTTGTCCACTTTAAAATGAGCTTTTTTCTTTTTTACTCTTCAGTTAAGTTATTTGCATATTCTAAATATTAATTCCTTGTGAAATGGATAGATTGCATGTATTTTATACCATTCTGCAGGCTTACTTTTCATTCTGTTAATTGTTTACTTGGCAGAAGATGTTTAGCATTAATAGAGTCTCATTGTTTAGTTTGAGTTGCCTGTGCTTTTGAGATCTTAACTGTAAAATATTTTCCAAGCCTAATGTCCTAAAGTGTTGCCCCATGTTTACTACTAGTAGTTTTACAGTTTTAGCCCTTATATTTAAGTCAATAACACTTAGAGATTATTTTTCAAATATGGTGCGAGATAGGGCTCAAATTTTATTCTTTTGCATATGGATATTCAGTTTTCCCAGAACCACTTACAAAAGAGGGTATCCTGTCCTTGGTGTACATTCTTGGCACCTTTGTCAAAATTAGTTGGCTATGAATATGGGGATTTACTTCTGGGTTCCCTGTGCTATTCCATTGGTCTATGTGTCTCTTTTTATGCCAGTATCATGATGACTCGGCTACTAAATAACTTTGTAGTATATTTTGAAATCAGGTAGCATGATTCTTTCACCTTTGTTCTTTTTGCCATTTGGATTCTTTGGTGGTTCCATACACATTTTAGAATGATTAAAAATTATGTTTTTATTAATGATGGTCATTCTTACTGGAGTTAGATGGTATCTCAGTGTGGTTTTGATTTGCGTTTCTCTGATGATAGTGAGTCTGAGCATTTCTTCATGTGTCTATTGACTGCTCATATGTCTTCTTTTGAGAACTGTCTATTCATGTATTTTTCCCACTTTTTAATGGGGCTGTTAGTTGTTTTTTATTTTTTGGCACATTCAAGTTCCTTATAGATTTTGTATATTAAGCCTTTGTCGGTTATACAGTTGGCAAAATTTTTCCCATTTTGTAAGCTGTCTCTCCACTCTCCTGATGGTTTCTTTTGCTTTGCAGAAGCTTTAAGTTTGATGAGGCCCACTTGTCTATCTTATCTCATGGCGTGGTCTTTTGATCAGGAATTCGTTGCCTATTCCAATTTCTATAAGGGTGTTTCTTGCATTTTCTTGCATTCTTGATGTTTGAGGTTTCACATTTTGGTCTTTGATCCATTTGGAGTTGATTTTTGTGTATAGTGATTGGTAGGGGTCCTGTTTCATTATTCTGGATATAAATGTTCATCATTAATAAAACAAAAAACAACAGATACTGGCTAGAAAGTGGAGGAAAAGGAATGCTTCTTCCCTGTTGGTGGGAATGCAAACTAGTTAAACCTCTATGGAAAACCGTGTGAGGATTCTTAAAAGAACTAGAAGTTGAGCTTCCATATGACCCAGCAATCCCCCTTCTGGGAATATAATCGGAGGAACTTAAATCACTCTATAAAAAAGATACTTGCACAAGCATTTTTATTGCAGCACTATATTCAATCGCAAAAACACAGAACCAACCATGCTGCCCACCAAAATTAGACTGGATAAAAAAATGTGGTACATATACATGATGGAAAATTATGCAGTCATAAAGAGGAACAAAAGTATGGACTTTGCAGCAACTTGGATGGATTTAGAGTCTATAATACCCAGTGAATTATCACAGTAACAAAAAACTGAGTACCACATGTTTTTTCTCATAAGTGGACCCTGAACATTTACCATAATACAGTAAGAAAAAGATTGGCAGTAGCTGGAAACTGCCAGGGGAAGGAGAGGTCACATAACATCAATAAGGATATGTGATCTCAAACTAGGCAAAGTGGGGACCAAAGGGAGGTCGAAATTTTCCTGTATGATAACCACTTGTATACCTAATCCTGAATTGTATTCCACATCTTTAAAATAAAAAAAGTTAAAAAAAATTTCTCTAAAAAATGTCATTGGCCTTTATAATTTATTCAAGATATCTTTGCAACATTTTTCCATTTTAGATAGACACGCAAACATGGGATATTTGGTATATAGTTTATATATAATCCATGTTGTAAACAGTATGAATATACAGGTATTATGTATTAAAAACTTCTATATATACTGCATACACTATATACAAAAACTTATACTATAAAAAAGTATTTCATTCATATATATGGATAGAATGTATGTTATTCCAAAGTGAATTCTGAGGAATAAATTATATGTAGGAAAATATGTTCCCTTAATGGGTGCAGTACATGTTCATTATTAAAATAAAAATAAATTTAAAAATTTTTAAAAATGTCATTGGTATTTCCATAGGACTTTCATCGAATCAGTAGTTTGCTTTGGGTAGTAGGGACATTTTTTTTTTTTTTTTTTTTGAGTCGGAGTCTCACTCAATCACCCAGACTAGAGTGCAGTGGCCGCTCCCGGCCACCGCAGCCTCGACCTGCTGGGCTCCGGCGATCCTTCCGCCTCAGCCTCCCAAGTAGCTGGAATTACAGGCATGCGCTACCACGCCCGGCTGATTTTTTGATTTATTGTAGAGATGAGATCTCGCTGCCCAGGCAGGTCTCGAACCCACGGGCTCAGGCAATCCGCTCACCTCAGCCTCCCAAAGGCGCGGGATTACAGGCTGAGCCACCGAGCCCGGCTTAGTATGGACATTTTTAGCAGCATTAATTCTTCTGATTTATGAGCGTAAGATGTCTTCCTATTTGTGTCCTCTTTAATATCTTTCATTAGTGTTTTATAGTTTATTTTGTAGAGGTCTTTTACATCCCGATTAAATTTATTCTTAATTATATTTTTTGTAGCTATTATAGTTAGCATTGTTTTCTTGATTTCATCTTCAGTTTGTTATAAAACCGTATAAATTACTACTGATTAGGCAACCCACTCAGGTCCCCTCCTGTTCTGGGAGATTTTCTGTCATCTCAATAAATCCACTTTCTAAAAAAAAAAAAAATGCTATGGTTTTTGTGTTATATTCTGTAACTTACTGAATAACTGAAATACTAAAAAAATGAAAGTTTTTAGTGGAATCTTTAGGTTTTTTTTATTTCTGACTTCCTTTCATCTGCAACAAGAGACAAGTTTACTTCCTCTTTTTCAATGCAGAAGTCTTTTACAATGTATATACTTTAGCTTGATAAAAATAATTTGATAACATTTTAAAAATGAAAATATTATATTTTAAATTTGTTTAGAATTGAGAACCAAAATGAGTTTCTCTGACTTCCAAAGCTAAGAAGTATAATGTAGACAACAAAATATGCTGTGAAGAATTTTCAACATTTTGTAAGTAATACTCATGTTTCTCAGGTACACACTCACTGCACAATCATTCCTTTTTTTTCCATTTAAGTTAAAATGTTTTTGATCTCACCAGTTATCTCATCACAATGCCAAATTGACAGGTCTAAGGGAGTAAGTTAGTACATGAGACCATAAACAGGCATTTTTTTTAAGGAAATAATATTGCTTGCTCTACAAAACTTCTCATCAAAAATACTTGTTTCCAACTAGTATATTTTGTATAGTAAAGTGATCCTTCCTTCCTATATTTATTTTTTTCCCCTTAGGAATGAGTTTCACTGTGTTCTGCTGTTGAGTGGCTATCCAATCTCTATATCTTAAAAATGAAAAAATCTTCAATCAATTAGTATAGACTAGCATTTTATTAGCAATTATAAAACATCATGACCTCAGGAAAGATGAAATGCAATGAACTTAATTCTATGAGTAAAGTTCTTTTTTTATTCAGAATTTCAATCCCATAACATATTTATAGACTTAATCTTGACAAGTCACTGTGAAGTTACTGAGAAGATTATAGAAAACATGAGAGCTTAACTCGTCCTCTTACTAGTCATGTGACAGAAATCAAGTCACTTAAAATGTCAGGTTTTATCTCCTAGCTTTTTAAATGTTTTGTATTGCCTTGCTAATTATTAAAAACTTTCAATAAAATACCTTAGAAGTCATATTTTATTCACATTCACACATATATCTATGTATTTATACATATATTTGATCATATATGTACACATGCATATATATTATGTATGAGGTAATGAAAACTCATATGATGTCTCAGATCTAAATAAAATTATTGACAAGTCTACTAATTAACATACAAGATAAACTTACAGTTCCTTTATCCTCTATTCCATTCTAATAAGGAAATACAGTTGCAGCCTTATATCGACAAGTTTCTAGACATAATTTATTTTGTTCTGCATTGATTCTATTGTCAATGTGAAATCTATGTTCATTGTTCTCTGTCTTGTATTCAATATTTTTTTTTTAGATTTTTATTTTGATCATAACATATGTTTTTTGTTTTTTTTTTCTAGGCTGAACTGTCGAGTCATTAATTAATAGTGTCGGGGGTTGGTTTGCTTCCATTTTTTTGCTAGTCACAATTTTTATCAAATTCTTACCTCCTCCCTTCAGTACTATGCTACAAAGGATACTTTCTGCTTCTGTTTTATTTATTTTTTTTATTGAGTTGGATTCGCACTCTTGTCATCCAGGCTGGAGTGCAGTGGCATGTTCACAGCCACCTCAGCCTCTACCTGCTGGGCTTAGTCTATCCTTCTACCTTATCCTTCCAAGTAGCTGAAACTACAGATGCACTCCACCACACCCAGCTAGTCGTGTGTGTGTGTGTGTGTGTGTGTGTGTGTGTGTGTGTGTGTGTGTGTATCTCATCATTAGAATCTCTTTGCAGTTATTTCTGTGTATCTTCTTATGCATTGAACGTATTTGGTGCCAAACGTGGTTCTAGAAATTAAGACTGCAGCAGTGAATAAAATAGATATAAATATCTTCTTTTAGGAAGGCTGTATTTCAGTGTGTATAAATACAGGTATAATTGTATAAAAAATCTACAACTACTCAACCTGATAATAGTATTCTCATTGAAAAAAAGCAGTAATGAAAGGTTTTTGTTCTATTTGGTTTATTTTATTTTAATTCTTCTAAAAGCACATTTTCTCTCCTGTGTAATTGAAAAGGACAGAAAATTGATCAAATAAAATTTACCAATAATACGTTTTAGGACAATAATAGGGCATTTTTTATTACAAAACATTTTTACTATCCTAAGGCATAGCTATCATGCAGATGTAGGCATAACAGATTTTAATTTTATACTTTGAATATGTTCCTAAAAGTGTGAAATTACTGCATTTATGTTCCCGTTTTAAATATTTTAGTACTGTATGGATAATAATTATTATAACATCAGTAATCTCAACTATTTTAAGAAGGAGAAATAAATTTTTTTCTGAGTTGTGTTATCGACCTTTCCAAAATTTTTAGTAATATTCTTTAACTCACTACAGATAAGAGATGTAAGAAATACACATTAAGGAATTTTTCCAGAGTCACATAGAAATAAGATAATATGCTGCATGTATCTAATAAGATAAAAGTAGGATGAATACACTTGTATAATGGAGTCTTAACTAATACCAGTATTTATCCATAGTTACCTGGGATGGGTTTTATTTGCTTTATTATGAGAGGCAATGAAATCCAGAAGCAACACCTAAATCTATACGTATTCATCTGTCCTCGTAAAGACAAGTATGTCTTTAATCTTCACTTTTTATGTTTCACAAGATTGCTAGAATAATTTCCCCAAACACTCTTTGCTGTTGTCATCATTCTCACATACCTTAATTTTTCCATAAACTGTGCAACCTGCTTGTATTCTTACTTCTTAATCATTCCGTGAAATTCTTTCACTCTAATCAGACAATAATGTCTACCCTCTTTTAGATACTATCTTTTTTTTTTTTTTTTTTTTTGGAGTTGGAGTCTCACTCTGTCGCCCAGACTGGAATGCAGTGGCCACTCCCGGCCACCGCAGCCTCGACCTGCTGGGCTCCAGCGATCCTTCCGCTTCAGCCTTCCAAGTAACTGGACCTACAGGCGTGCGCTACCACGCCCGGCTAATTTTTGATTTATTGCAGAGATGAGGTCTCGTCAAGTTGCCCAGGCGGGTCTCGAACAGGCGGGCTCAGGCAAACCACTCACCTCAGCCTCCCTATCTTAACCTTAGATCATCAACATTCTCCCTAATCTTCACAACTCACACCTTTCGTTTCTCAATTTCTAAGATCTTCTCAAATTCTTTCTCAAGTCCTGCTTCTCCAATGACATGTCATATTCTTATAATGTGTTTTTCTTTAAAGGCATAGTGCCTTAAATGGCCTTTTTGTTATTATCTGCATCTCAGGTGTTTGGCACCTTATGATTTCACACAAATATTACATTTAAAAAAGAATGTATGGCTAAACTCAACTCAGAATTTTGCAATTCTGGCAACCAAGTTATCCATAAGGTTTCTAACGAGTGGAGCCCTGGGAATAACACAGGGAGAATCAAACATGACATCTTTCAAGATATGTGTGATTGTTTTTTTATGACCTAAAATGGATGCATTTTAGCTTAACCACTGTACGATAAGATGGTTCAATCTTTCCAAATGCCATTTTGCATGAAGGGGATTATACTCATTATTTTTTGAAAGGGGAGTTAGGTTCATAACTTTGTAAAAGGAAAACAATAAAAATCAATGTGTGAAATACTCATTACAATGGGTAAAACTATAAACCAAATTTTGTCATGGTTTAGTATTTGCTTATATTTGCATGTACTGTCCTTCATGATTTTTGGTAATATAAAAAAATTAATTAAAATCTACAATATGAAAAGCATAAAATGTAAGCTGTTGCAATCTATTAAGACTAGCAATTTAGGTAATAAAGTTTCTTCTTAATATTGTCTGATTCTATCTGTCATAAAAATTCATTATGAAACATTTTCATTTTTGTCTTCCTTGAATAAATAGAAAATCATTTCAAAATATATTTCTATCATCCAAAAATCTGCTTTCAATCTTTATTCAAGATGTCATCCTAGGACACCATCTCATCAAGTTGCCTGATGTTTCTGAATAAATTAACAGTGTGATATCTGTTTCTAAAGGAACTCTGGCTCCCTGCCGAATAATAAATTTGTGTGTTTATTTTGAAAAGCTTACATAAGGTCTTACATGTTATCTGAGAACTGTTTATTTCATATGCATATAATTTATTCTAAACATAATTTTTTTCTTATTATCTGCTAGTTACAAATTCCTGAAATAGTGATTGAATTGAAATTTTGCTCCTCAGAATGTAAATATTTCAACTGTTAAATGCTCTAAATGAAATTGATTGTACAAATAATTAAATAAGTGAATGGAAATGTATATTTCACATACAATATAATATACTGATTCCATTATTCAATTTTTATTAACAAAATCAGAATAAATCCATGATGTCTGGATTCAAGTGAATTCTCTTCCTGTAAGCTTCAGGATATACCTCTCTAGTCATGTAATTATTCAGTTATCATTACATAAAAAATAATAATTATATTACTATTTTATACTCTTGAAACAGAAGGAAATATGTGTTTGTAATCCATTCTTCTATATTCGAAACAAGGCAAGTCAATTATGGCTGAATTATTTACTATATTTAATGGATTATATGGAAAGAATTTGAGACAGTTTAGAATCTATAATTGTCTGACTCTAAATTCAATGGTTCTTCAATCCTCACCAGAACCAAATGAATTTTTATCTATTGAACATGCAGATAGGATGTACTGTATCTAGAAGAGCATATAAATGAAAATCTCAGTGTACTAAAGTATAAAACATAATATATATGTTTCAGTGATTGAATAAAACAAAAACATTTATTATTTTTAATGTTTACATATTATTGCAATTTTTATATTTATTACTTTGTAACAGTAACAATGTAAAAAGAATACACAAAACAGGTATCTACATAATGTAAATGAAAATGTACATATTATAATTAATATAATCACTACCCCAAAAAGGAGTGTATCTTCTTCAATTAGAAAGCAAATAGACAAATTTATGTGCACAGTACTTGTTCTCAAAGCATCTGTCTTCCATTTATAAGACTGGTGAAGAGAGCGTAACCAGTTATTCTGGATCCATTGAAGCAATTCAAAAAAGTTCCATTGAAAGTGGTGTCAGTAAGTTGATGGAATAGGAGTCCTCAGACTCCAACAGAAATACCAATTTGGTCAACTACTCGTGTAGCAGAATATCTTTCTAAAAATGTATAGGTGATAGTTTTGCTTTTTTTTTTAACCCCAATGAAGAAAAAAATAAGCCTGAATGCATACTCATGGAAGAGAGTAAGAAGTCTTACTTTACTAGCATCACTCCTTGACCAGTACCAAGAGAGGCCCTCTCAGCCTATGATTTCTTCCCCAGGGAAAAGTGAGAGTGAAACAAGCACTCAGGTCTCCCAGACTTGTGGGATGTTACCCAAAAGGACTCTGTTTGGCCCATCCCACACATAATTCTGATGGGATTATGACAGTTGAAGCATCTGGGGACAGCAAAGAATAGGGAGAAGAGGAAGGAGTACATGTAAACTGGTGCATAGTTCTCAAGAGTCATGGCAAGATCTTGTTAATCTGCTCAAGGAATCCAAAAGTAGACCTTGTGTGAACCCTGAAGAAGAACACTCCAGTGGAACCCTCTCTGAACAGTCAAAGCATTCCCCCTCCCAGCATGCTATGCAACCCCTATGGATAGCACCTTGCACATTCCCATGGATCACACTCTGCACACCCCTGCGGATGGTACAGCATCTCAACAGCAGGTGAAGATCTTAGCAGCTGACTCAACTCTGCTGAATTGGGAGAAGACGTCCAACCTCCAACTCTTTAAGAAACGACTGTAGAGGAGACGCGGCATGATGGCGACAGGGTGACCCGGCGTCTGAAGCCCTCTGCAAGGGAGATCTGCAGTGGGTCTCTGACTCTCGCCCCGGGGGGCTGGGGACCCCAGCATTGCAGCCTGCTCTTTAGAGGGAGCTCTGCCGTTGCTATCGCAATGACTGGACAGTTTTACAGCATTGCAAACAGTACTGCCACCTGCTGCGGCCGCCGCAGCCCCTCCCCCCACCGCCGCTGCCCCTGCAGTCACCATTGCCACTGCGGCCTCTGGGAGGGGTAGCACATTCCACTATCCGGCCTGAGGAGATCCACAACAATCTGCTTCAGGGAAGATCTGCTGGGATCGCTGCCACCTATCCTGCTTCCAGACTGTCTTGCCCACCCAGAGTGGGGCTCCTGTTGCCTGCTCGGAGGCAGGCAGCCATCTTGTTCCTGTCCAGCCCCACCCCCTCTGGGGCCAGCAGATGAGAAAGCACCACCTGCTGATGATTCAAGGTAACAACACCGAAATGGGAGAAACAAGCTTGATAAAGACATAGACCAAACTGCTGAACGGAGGTTGATTGGAACTGTCCTTCACAACAGATCAGGGGAACTGACCCTAACTGCAAACTAATTTACCAGCTTGAAAAGAAAACTAGAAATCAGACCTGAAAGGACATTGGACTTAAACGAAATGTCTCAGAGTGTGCTTCATTGATTCTATTAGTTTAATGACTTAATTCTATTCCTACTGTATTGTTCCCTTTTTTCTCTTTTCCTTTTCCTTTTCTTCTCTTTTCTTCAGTCTGTAAGCCATGTCTTTGTATAGAGGAACAGCACACTAATAAGGTGGTTGGCTAGCTGATATGTTAGCATCAGTATATGTTTTATTTTTGTTTGCATGAGAGTTGGTTCGACTGTAGCTGTGGTCTGTTGTTTTTATCTTTTTCAGTATAGGCCTCTCTCTATTTGTTGACACACTCGTTTGTTTCCCCCCTTACTCCTCTATCTCTCCACTCCCCTCTTCAATCCACTATCTGCTCCATTCTCTCCCCTCTGCTAACCACATTTTATTTCAGGGAGTAAACCTTCAACCCCACTGCACGGATAGATTCAAGGGCAGTGGGAAGTGGGTCCCACATTATCCATACGCCTGTCAGTGAATACCAGGACCTACAGACAGATTTTGAATCACAGCACTCCCCTTCAGTACATCTCAAAACTGCAAAAAGAACTGCCTCCAACCTACAGTGCAACTTCAGAATTGAACAAAGTAAGAGGACATACACAAAGAATAGGAGATTGAACAAACAGAAGTAAAACCAATTCCTTTACCCCTGAATAACAGAATTAAAGAAGACGGTGACATGGAAGGAAAAAGTAGAGAGGGGGGAAAAACCGCACAAATGAAGAAAAACCAAAAGAAGAATATAGGTCTTACACAGACCCCTGGGAGATCAGACACTGAGAAAACAGATTCTGGAACACAGACAATGAAGAGTCCCCAGAATGACTGGTTACATGCAACAAACCCAGACATCAAGACACTAATGGAGAGAATTTAAAAAATTGAGGAGAGACAAGAAGAAAATAGGAAGGAGCTGTTGTCAGAAATGAGAGCAGTAAAGAATACTGTGATGGAAATGAACAACAGACTCATAAGCATGGAAAGCAGAATCAGCCAAGCAGAAGAAAGAATCTCAGAGCTCGAAGACCAAAACACAGAACTAACCCAAACTGTCAAAAGCATAGAAAAGAAGCTCAAAAAGACAGAACAAAACCTGCAAGAGATGAATGATCACTTCAAGAGACCAAACCTAAGAGTAATTGGGCTTCCTGAGGCAGAGAGAGAAACAGAAGCCACACTGGAACAAACCTTTCATGAAATCATTCAAGAAAACTTCCCTCATCTCATTAAGGATGAAAAAATTAAAACACAAGAGATTCAGAGAACCCCTGCAAGACAACAAACGAGAAGACCAACTCCCAGACACATAATAATTTGCCTAAACAAAGTAGCTATGAAAGGAAAAATCCTAAAGGCAGCAAGAGAAAAAGGCCAGACTACCTACCAGGGAAAACCAATTAGAATAGTAGCAGATTTATCCACAGAAACCCTTCAGGCCAGGAGAGCCTGGAGCCCTATCTTCAAAGTTCTAAAAGAGAAACAATTTCAACCAAGAATAACCTACCCAGCCAAACTAAGCTTCTTTAGTGAGGGAGAATTGAAATCTTTTCCAGACATCCAATCCTTAAGAACTTACACTGCCACTAGACCACCACTACAAGAAACACTTAAGAAAGTACTGAACACAGAAGAAAAAGAAAAAAGAACAACAGCATTCTTCACAAGAGTACAGGCAAAAGATTAAAAACACACATGAACCAACTCCAAAACCCAAAGAAAGACAACAAATAAACAGGAACAACTCTGTAAGAACCTTATGACAGGGATCAACTCTTGCATTTCAATTATTATCCTAAATGTGAACGGACTAAATGCACCACTAAAAAGACATAGAATGACAAAATGGATAAAATATCATCAGGCAACAATCTATTGCCTTCAAGAGACTCACCTCACTAGAAAGGACACCCACAGACTCAAAGTAAGAGGATGGGAAACAAACTTTCAGGCGAATGGAATACAAAAGAAAGGAGGAGTAGCGATCTTAATTTCAGACAAAATACCCTTCAGGCTATTAAAAATCAAAAAAGATACAGAAGGCCACTACATAATGATAAAAGGCTCAATCCATCAACAAGAAATATCTATTCTAAACATATATGCACCCAACATAGGTGCACCAACTTTCATAAAGCAACTTCTTGGAAAACTAAAGAAAGATATTGACTCGAACACTATCATAACTGGGGACTTTAATACCCCTCTCACAAGCCTAGACAGATCATCAGGACAAAAAGTCAGCAAGGAGATCCGGAACCTCAATGTGACTTTGAACCAAATGGACTTAATTGATACCTACAGAACACTCCATCCAAAGACCACAGAATACACATTCTACTCATCACCACATGGAACATATTCTAAGATTGACCACATACTCGGCCATAATCAAGCATAAGCAAATTTAAAAGGACTGAAATTCTAACAAACACCTTCTCGGACCACAGTGGAATGAAAATAAACATTGAAACCAACAAAGTCCCCCCAAAACCCACAAAGACATGGACACTAAACAGCATGATGCTAAACAACTCCTGGGTCAATGACGAAATCAAAACAGGGGTCAAAAGATACCTGGAAACAAATGAAAATGAAGAAACATCTTACCAAAATCTCTGGGATGCCCTGAAAGCTGTAGTAAGAGGGGAATTTATATCCCTACAAACACACATGAAGAAAATGGAAGGAACAGAAATTCACAACCTAACAAGCCACCTAAAGAAGCTGGAAAAGCAAGACACAAAAACCCTAATTTCAGCAGAAGAATCCAGATCACCAAAATAAAAGCCCAAATCCAGGACATAGAAGACAAAAAGATAATACAAAAAATCAATGAAACAAAAAGCTGGTTCTTTGAAAGGGTAAACAAGATTGATGGTTCCCTAGCTAGACTGACCAAGAAAACACGAGAAAAAAACCAAATACGCATAATCAGAAACACAAAAGATGAAGTCACATCTGACCCTGAAGAAATACAAAAGCTCATTAGAGACTACTACATACACTTGTATGGAAACAAACTTGAAAACCAGAAGGAAATGGAGGACTTTCTGACATCACACAACCTACCTAGGTTGGAGCAAGAAGAAATTGAGACCCTAAATAGACCAGTAACAATCAAGGATATCGACTATGTAATATGAAAACTTCCCACAAAAAAAAGCCCTGGTCCAGATGGCTTTCCAGCAGAATTCTACAAGACATTCAAGGAGGAGCTGATACCAATCCTACTGAAGGTATTCCAGGCGATTGAAAAAGATGGAACTCTCCCTAAATCATTTTACGAAGCCAACATCACATTGATACCCAAGCCAGGTAAAGATTCAACAAAGAAATAGAACTACAGGCCAATATCTTTGATGAACATAGATGCTAAAATTCTCAACAAGATCCTAGTGAACCGGATTCAACAATACACCTCAAAAATTATCCATCATGACCAAGTAGGTTTCTACCTGGGTTGCAAGGCTGGTTCAACATTCGTAAAACCATAAATGTAATTAAATACATCAACAGATGTCAAAACAAAAACCACATGATCATATCATTAGATGCAGAAAAAGCTTTTGATAAAATCCAGCACCGCTTCTTGATAAAAACCCTTGAACATCTAGGCATACGGGGAACATACTTCAAAATAGTAAAAGCCATCTACGAGAAACCCACAGCCAGCATACTCCTAAATGGACAAAAATTGGAACCAATTCCCCTGAAAACTGGAACTAGACAAGGATGCCCACTCTCTCCCCTCCTGTTCAACATAGTATTGGAAGTCCTGGCTAGAGCAATCAGAGAAGAGGAGGCAATCAGAGGTAGTCAAATAGGAAAAGAGGAAGTCAAGTTATCTCTCTATGCAGATGATATGATGGTGTACCTTGAAAACCCAAGAGAATCTTTCAAAGGCCTCCTTACATTGATAAAAACCTTTGGCAAAGTCTCAGGATACAAAATAAATGTACAAAAGACAATCGCATTTCTCTACACCAATAATAAACAAACAGAAACCCAAATAAAAAACACAGTTCCATTCACAATAGCCACAAAAAAAATGAAATACCTTGGCATCTTCCTAACCAGAGATGTGAAAGACCTTTACAATGAAAATTACAATACACTGCTCAAAGAAATCAAAGCTGACACGAACAAATGGAAAAATATCCCATGCTCATGGATCAGAAGAAT
Organism: Cephalopachus bancanus; assembly: GCA_027257055.1. Taxonomy (NCBI): domain Eukaryota; kingdom Metazoa; phylum Chordata; class Mammalia; order Primates; family Tarsiidae; genus Cephalopachus; species Cephalopachus bancanus. The sequence goes on along the minus strand of JAPVLO010000108.1, from coordinate 15,569,431 downwards.
CAACATTGTGAAGATGTCCATCTTACCTAAGGCAATCTACAAATTCAATGCAATACCCATTAAATTACCATATCATTCTTCTCAGACCTAGAAAAAAAAACACAGGAATTCATATGGAAGCACAAACGTCCAAGAATATCCAGAACAATCCTCAGAAAAAAAAACAAAGCAGGTGGTATCACAATACCAGACTTCAAACTTTACTATAAAGCTACAATCATCAAAACAGCTTGGTATTGGTACAGGAACAGGCATAGAGATCAATGGAATAGAATTGAGATTCCAGAAGCAAAACCTCAATTTCTCAACCAACTCATCTTCGACAAAGCCCCCACCACCTACCAATGGGGAGAGGAGAACCTATTCAGTAAATGGTGCTGGGAAAATTGACTGACCACATGCAAAAGATTGAAACAGGACCCCTATCTCTCCCCATGCACAAAGGTTAACTCCAAATGGATCAGAGACCTAAATGTAAAACCTCAAACCATAAGAACCTTAGAAAAGGAAGGAAATACTCTCATGGAAATCGGAACTGGCATCCAATTCCTGAACAAAACCCGAGACCCACAGGACTTAAGAGAGAAGATAGACAAATGGGACCTCATTAAACTGACAAGCTTCTGCAAAGCCAAAGAAACCATCAAGAGAGCAGGGAGACAGCCTACAGACTGGGAAAAAGTATTTGCCAACTCTAGGTCTGACAAAGGCTTAACATCCTGGATCTACAAGGAACTGAAACGTACTGAAAAGAAGAAATCAAACAACCCCATTATAAAATGGGCAAAAGATATGAACAGACACTTCACAAAAGAAGACATTCGAGCAGCCAACAAACACATGAAGAAATGCTCAACCTCACTAATCATCAGGGAGATGCAAATCAAAACCACACTGAGATACCACCTAACTCCAGTCAGAATGGCAATTATCAACAACTCAAAAAATAACAGTTGCTGGAGAGGGTGTGGTGAAAAGCGAACACTTCTACACTGTTGGTGGGAGTGTAAACTAGTGCAACCTCTGTGGAAAGCAGTGTGGATTCCTAAAAGCTCTAAAAATTGACCTTCCATATGACCCTGCAATCCCCCCACTGGGAATATACCCTGAAGAACACAAATCACTCTATAAAAAAGATACCTGCACACGTATGTTTATCGCAGCATTGTTCACTATAGCAAGAACCTGGAAACAATCATGCTGCCCATCAAAAGAGGACTGGATTTTAAAAATGTGGTACATATACACAATGGAATACTACGCAGCCATAAAAAAGAACAAAATCATGAATTTCGCAGCAACCTGGATGGAACTAGAGTCTATAATACTGAGTGACCTCTCACAGAAACAAAGATCCGAATATCACATGTTCTCTCTCATATAATGGACCTTGAACATCCAATGTACTACTATAAGAAAATGACTGACGGTACTGGGAAACTATGGGGGGGAGGGGGATGGGATTAACAGTAGCAAATATCTGTCTGGGGATGGGAAAACACCTCTTATCAACAGGGTGCCTGAATGAAACATAATTGTACACCTAACCCTTAACTGTACCCCATAAAACCATGATAAAAAATACTGATTAATTAAAAAAAAAAAAGAAATGACTGTAGAGAAAGCAAATGGGAGGCCCTCTACACCAGGCATAGTTTTGTGGGATCAAGAGAAAGCATAAAATACTAAGGCTTTTCCACTAGAGGCAACAAGAATGATTAGAATGAACACATCTATAGGAAAGTCTGAGACCCCTCAGACTCTAGGCAGCATTTTAAGGCAGCATCTTTGAGGAAGGACTTTTTCTCTGATGAAGACAGTTAGTAAAAACTGGAAGTGACTTCTTTAAAAGTAAGACAGACCATCCTCCACTTTATTCGAATTTCAAAAACTACAAGAGACAAGAAATCTTCCCACTCACCATCCTATTTCATGATAGAACAAATCCAGAGCCTGGATCAGGGAAGAAGAGAGACCTGAGCAAATATCAGAAGGGAAAGTCTCTCCCACTGACACTGAATAACAGAACTAAAGAGAAAAACAAGAGGTCTGTCATAAATAAGAAAAAGTCAAAGGAAGACCTCAAGAAATTTCAAGTGTACCAAAGACAAAACTCCTGAAAAATCAGACCTTGGTGCCCAAACAGTGGAAGTCACCAAAGACTGTCCCCAGAATATGACAGGGATTAGGGAATGGTTGCACAGAGTGAATAGGACTCAAGAAAGACAAGATACAACACTGAAAACTTATAACAGAGATTTTGGCAATAAAAAATTGAATCCAGGAAGTAAATAACAAGATGACAAGCATGGGAAGCAGAATTAATCTAGCAGAAGAAAGAATCTCAAACTTGAAGACCAGAACATGGAATTAATCCAATCTGTTAAAAAAAAATAGAATATGGAATTAACTCGATCTGTTAAAAAAAAAAAAAAAGGAAGAAGACTCAGAGAGAACAAAGACTAAAAGAGATGTGTGATTATATCGAGGCCGAACCTACACCTGATTGGTATCCCAGAAGAAGAAAGGAAAATGGAGAACAAATTAGAGCAACTATTTCAGGAAGTAATCCAGAAAACTTTCCCCATCTCATGAGAGATGTGACAGCCAAGCACAAGAGATACAGAGAACCCCCACAAGACATCAAATGAGAAGACCAACTCCTAGACACATAGTAATTCACCTACACAAAGTAGGCACAAAAGAAAAAATCCTAAAGACAGCAAGAGAGAAAGGTCAATCCTATCGGGATAAAAAGTTAGAAGAGCAGCAGACCTATCAGCAGAAACACTACAAGCAAGAAGGGACTGGAGCCCTATATTCAAAGTCCTCAAAGATAAACAATTTAAACCAAGAATTTGTTATTCAGTCAAGCTCAGTTTCATCAGTGTGGAGAATTAAAATCCTTCCCAGACATCCAATCCCTAAGAGATTACGCAGCTTCCAAACCAGCTCTACAAGAGACATTTAAAAAGGTGCTAAGCACAGAAGAAAGAATAAAAAGATTGACCAGACACTTCCCAAGAGAACAGCAGCGCACAGAATCAACAGATAATAAGTGCAACAAGAAATTTGAAAACACACAAATACATTAACTCCAAAGCCAAAAGAAAAGAAGAAAACAAAGGTAAAATTTTATAAGAACCTCATGACAGGGATAAACAGTCATATTTCAATTATCAGCCTGAATGTGAATGGACTAATGCACCACTGAAAAGACACAGAATGGTGGACTGGATAAGAAACCATGACCCAATTATTTGCTGCATCCAGGAGACTCATCTCATTTAAAGGGACACACACAGACTCAAAGTTAAAGGTTGGAAAATGAGTTTCCAGGCCAATGGATCACAAAAGAAGACAGGAGTGGCAATCTTAATATCAGACAAAGCAACCTTTAAGCTATCAAAAATTTTAAAAGATGCAAAAGGACACTACATAATGATAAAAGGTTCAATTCATCAACAAGATATCCATCCTAAACATATATGCACCCAACACAGGAGCACCAGCATTTATAAAACAACTACTAAGTAAACTAAAAAAAGATATTGACTCTAAGACTATTATAGCAGGGGACTTAAATACCCCACTGACAGCCCTAGGTAGATCATTGAGGCAAAAAGCCAACAAGGAGATCCAGAAGCTAAACTTGACACTCAACCAAATGGACTTAATAGATACCTACATATTATTCCACCCAACAACCACAGAATATACATTCTACTCATCACCACAAGGAACATACTCCAAGATTGATCACATCCTTGGCCATAAATCAACATAAACAAATTCCATAAGGTTGAAATCTTGCCATGCACATTATCAGACCACAGTGGAATAAAAATAAATTTCTACACCACCAACGTTTCCCCAAAGCCCACAAAGACACAGACACTAAGTAGCATGATGCTGAAAAACTACTGGGTCAACAATGAAATCAAAGAAGAAATTGAAAGATTCCTGGAAACAAATGAAAATGAAGAAACATCTTACCAAAACCTCTGGGATGCCCTGATATCAGTTCTCAGAGGGAAATTTATATCTCTACAAGCACACGTAAAGAACACAGAAAGATCAGAAGATAGGAGCCTAACAAATCACCCAAAGGAAAGAGAAGACCACCAAAACCCCAATTTTGGCAGAAGAATCCCAAATCACCAAAATAAGAGCCAAAATATGGGACATAGAAGATAGAAATATCATAGAAAACATCAACAAAGCAAAAAGCTGGTTCTTTGAAAGAATTAACAAGATTGATGGGCCCCTAGCCTGAATGACCAAGAAAAAGAGAGAAAAAGCCCAAACAAATACAATCAGAAACACAAAAGATCAAATCACAACTGACCCTGAAAAAGCACAAAAGATTATCAGAGATTACCATGTACACCTGTATGGAAACAAACTTGATAACCTAAATGAAATGGAGGACTTTCTGACATCTCACAACTTCCCCAAATTGAAACAAGAAGACATTGAGACACTAAATAGATCAATAACAACCCAGGAAATTGACTCTATCAGACGAAAACTACCCACAAAATAACCCCCTGGACCAAATGGCTTTCCAGCAGAATTCTACAAAAATGTTCAAGGAGGAGGTGACACCAATCCTACTGAAAGTATTCCAGGCAATTGTGAAAGATGGAATTCTCCCCAAATCATTTTACAAAGTTAACATCACACTGATACCCAACTCGGGTAAAGTTCCAACAAAAAAGAGAACTACTGTCCAATATCCCTTATGAACATAGATGCAAATATCCTCAACAAGATTCTAGTAAATTGGATTTAAAAATACACTAAAAATCATCCACCATGACCAGGTACGTTTCATCCCCAGGATACAGGGCTGGTTTAACAGTCACGAGACCAAAAATGTCATGAAATACATCAACAGAATGAAATATAAAAATTATATTATAATCCCAAAAGATGCAGAAAAAGCATTTGACAAAATTCAACGTCATTTTATGGAAAAAAAAATCTCTCAAAAAATTAGGCATAGAGAAAACATATTTCAATATAATAAAAGACATCTTTGGAAAGTATACCACTAATATTATGCTCAAATGTGAAAAACTAAAGGCTTCATCTCTAAGACTGGCAACAAGAAAAAAAAGTCCACTCTTCTCCCTTATATTTTATAGAGTATTAGAAATATTATCCAGAGTAATTAAACAAGAAAAAAGTAATTGAAATTAGAAAGAACAAAAACTGTTATGATATTTTCTCCACACCTATTAATACGCCTATTACTTTTTTAAAAAGTGTTTCTGAAAATATAGAGAAAAGAAAATTCTTGTAAACTGTTTGTAGAAATGTAAGTTGGTATAACTTTTATGTAAAGAAAAGTATGGACAATCCTCAAAAACTAATAATAAAAATACTGTGTCATTAAGCAATCTTTCTTCTGGGTATAAATTCAAAGGAATTAAAATTAGGATCTTGAAGATGTATCTATATTTCTATTTTTGTTGCAGCATTATTAATAACAATTCAGACATGAAAAACAAGCTAAATGTTCATGGAGTAATAGATAGATTTTCTAAATAGTGTATTTGTATACAATGGCACATTATTCAGCCATAAAAAAGAAGGAAATCTCACAATCTGCAACAATGTACGTGGACCTGAAAAACATTAAGTTAAGTGATATAAACTAGATTAGACAAATGATGTATGCTCTTCATTATATGTGGAGTCTAACATAAATAAATGTATAGAAGCAGAGAGTAAAGTGTTGGCTGCCAGAGGTAAGAAAGAGAAGTAATTATGGAGATGATTGCCAATATCTCAATATTTCAGTTATGCATGGCACATGTCTTCTGGAGATCTATTATGCAGCACAATACCTGTAGCTAAGAATAACCTATTATATAATTACAATTACATAAAATGGTAAATCTTATATTAAGTGTTTTTACTACATACAAACAAAAGTAACTATAATAATAATGAAGGGAGCAAAAGGTGTTAGATATGTTGATTGCCTTGATAATGGTGATGGTTTGATGGGTGAATACTTATATCTAAATTCAAAGAGTGCATACATTAAATGCATACACTTTTTGATACACCAATCCTACCTCAGCAAATTGTTTTTTGAAAATTCTCTTACCTGCAAAAGTATGACAATATCATAATAATTGCTGATTTTTTTTTTTTTTTTAATTTGAGTCTTACTCTGTCACCCAGACTGGAGTGCAGCGGCCGCTTCCGGCCACCACAGCCTCGACCTGCTGGGCTCCAGCGATCATTCCGCCTCAGCCTTCCAAGTAGCCAGAATTACACGCATGCACTACCACGCCCGGCTAATTTTTTGATTTATTGTAGAGATGAGATCTCGCCTGCCCAGGCAGGTCTTGAACCCGTGGGCTCAGGCAGTCCACTAACCTCAGCCTCCCAAAGGCGCGGGATTACAGGCTGAGCCACCGAGCCTGGCTAATAATTGCTGATTCTTAACTATTATCTTAATTAAAGGATAAATAGAATTTGGTAAAATTCAACTGACTGCTACGTGTAGAGTTTTGAATGTTTTTATTACTAGTATGTAAAATAATCTATTTACAAATTTGGTCTCTGGCAAGAAAATTACTTTGATTTTTGTACTAAAGTTCTGTGGCAACAAGGTGATTTAGCAAACTGGATTTTGTTTGTTTATTTGTTGTTTAATTCCATCTCATTTTAGTTTATAGGAAAGACACTTAGTTATAAATGGTGTTGCCTGTTATCACAGTCAAGTCCAACATTTCTACCTAATAAATTACACAGTATTTTCACATATTCCCTGACTTTTTTTAACGAATATTGAAGTTGCTTGCCATTAGGAGCGATGTATTTCATTATCTGTCTTCTACTTTCTTGTTAGTCTGTCATTAAAATTAAATCTACTACAAAACACTAGATCTGCATTTGAAATCTGTGTTTCAGTATTAGATTCATACACGATTGATCAATTGATCTCAAAGAGAAGCTTTGTTTCATTGTCATAATTGAATTCAAATAGCAACTTTGACTGCGATAATATTACATTAGAATAAAACCCTAAGCAAGAAAAAAACTATATATTTATATTTAGAGGTGGAGAAAGAAGCAAAGAGACTTCCTAAAACAGTCAGTGGTCAAAAAAATAAAAAACGAGTAACTTATCTCTTTTCAGTCTTTTGTCTAAGATCAAGTGAAAATGAGTATCTTGCATCTTCTAATGACATCAAATGCATGCTCTTTTAACAAACTAAAACAAACTCCATCAGCAAATTTATTCATATGCAACTTAGAAAACAAGAAAATATATATACTCAAAAAAGTGCATTAAATACACTTATTTACTCAATATATATTTGTTACCCTCTATTATTGTATATTGTTACTTCATATGTAATCAAAAATAAAAATGCATTCAATGTATTTGTATAGAAAGAATACATATAGAAATAGAAATGTATAGTGATAGGAATGTTATATGTATGATATATAAATTTCTTTTTTCTTTTGTAAGCCTCTAATTTTTAAGATAGGCTTACTGGGCGTTAGGGCTAATTGTTTGACAAATGAAAATAAGTCAGAGGATGAGCTGATTCATGAATTATTCCACTCATTTGACGCTATTACCCACTGTGTTTGTTTGGACCTCTTGATAAAAGCACTCTGAAATACCTACCACTAAACACTAATGCATTTTGCATTAGACCTAAACAGCTGGAGTTCCATAATCTTAGTTTTTACTAAGGGCCAAGGAGATAAATGTTCAATATTGTTTTTATAAACTGAATTTTACTTTGTTTTACTAAAGTATTTCTTCTGCTAAAATTCTCAAATACCCTTTGGTATAATTAAATAATAACCACTTAAACACATTATTATAAACATAAATTAAAAACTTGCAGATTAATGAATGCTTCAAATAAAAAATATTTTTGTCAACCATTTCTTCACTGGTAATCTCATGTTTCTCCTTACTCCCTTGTCTGAACATAAAGTAATTTCTTTAAGTAGTTTATAAGAACTTGAGTTGCTAAAACTATGAGTGTTTCTGTTTCTTTATATATAATAGTTTAAATAGTGAAAATTATAGCTTATAAACTCAAATTACATATATGTCTTTAGTACTCACCACAAGTTTTCAAATATGGTATTTCAAATAAATTAAAAGTATAAATTGAACTTAAAAATCAATAAACAAATGTACAAAAAATAATATTATTCAGAGTTACAGTGATGAAATTTTTCTTCTACTTGTAGAATCGCTATTTATAAAATTTATTATTGCGTAATAGTGTTAAAATTCAGTATCTTCTCCTTATACTGTAGTGTTTTTGTTTATGTTTCCCATACTTACTTTGATAAACATGTCAAAGATTCACAGTGCTTAGAAGAATATTTTCACTTGATCAAAATGATTATGCTGCTATATCCTAGCATTTTAAATCTCAGAAACATGGGAGTGCTGAAAGAAATTACAGAACATAGGGTACTATCCCAACCACAAGTGTGGTTTGTAGATAGCTCTCTCTACTCTTTTAACTTGTAGATTGAAAAATTTCAAACATCTTGAATGTATATCATTGACATTTACCCATCTTGAGGCAAAGCTGCAGTGATCCTCTAATTAATACTATAATTACAAGAGAGTTGTATGGTCAAGGAAGTTAGAGTCTTATCCTCTTCATTTATAATAATTTATTTATAGTATAATTTATATATAGTAAAATGATAGTTTATTAACTCTTTTATGTCTTTGTTACTCATCACAAACTTTCAAATGTGGTATAATCCACATTTGACACACACAAAAAATGATAAAATAAATTCAGTTATTTGTTCAATTTCTCCTGATTGACAATTTCCAAGGTTGGGTCTACACGTTGCTGTCTTCTGCTCCCTGCTATCTGCTACCAAGAGGCCTCACATTTCCCATCCAGATCAAAAGGCTCTCTTTCTAACAATGACATATGTATATTACATATATTTTTCCTGTTCAGCGATAAAGTCTTTTGTTCACAGATGTACTTTTTTTTTGGTAAATTCCAGCTTCTGCAATGAAGTAGGATAGTGTGCACGACTGAGACACAACAGAAATTTTACTTTTTACATTTCTGGAGACGAGAAGTCAGAGATCAGGGTGCCAGTATGGTTGGGTTCTGGTGAGGGTGCTCTTCCAGGTTGCAGTCGGCTGATTTCCATAAGTGGCAAAGAATAAAGAGGAAAAACAAACTCTTATGACTCTCTTAATTGCACTAATCTCATTCATGAAAACTCCATCCTCAAGATCTTGACTAATCCTAATTACCTCTCAAAGGCTGAATTTCCAAATACCTTCACAATAGGGAATAGACTTCAACATAAGAATTTTGGAACGACAAATATTTACATCATGACAAAAACCAGTAGTTTTATATAGATATACACACATATGTACATATGTCTGTCTGTAGATAGAGATAGAAATATTTATTAAGTTTTTATGGTATGAGGAAAAGTGAGGAGAAAAATCATTTGTGATAAAACTTTAATTTCAAGGATATGGAGAACCTTCCCTCCAAAAAACAGAATGATCTTTGGAGGATAGACCCCCTTTTAGTACACCTGGAATTTATTCTTTATGATCATACGGTCAACCAAAGTTTTCATCTAAACATTTTTTTAGAAGTTTGCATCATGATTTGCAGCAGAAACATTCCAAGTTGTGGCAAACAGGTGACTGCTTCTTTCTTCCACCATGACAACACAAACCTGCCCAAACCCTGTTGAGTATTCAACAATTTTTGATCAAAACTAGCGTGAACCCTTATCCCACCGTCCCTTTTCTTTTTTTTTTTTTTTTTTTGAGTTGGAGCCTCACTCTGTCGCCCAGACTGGAGTGCAGTGGCCGCTCCCGGCCACCGCAGCCTCGACCTGCTGGGCTCCGGCGATCCTTCCGCCTCAGCCTTCCGAGTAGCCGCAATTACAGGCACGCGCTACCACGCCCGGCTTTTTTTTTTATTTATTGTAGAGATGAGGTCTCGCTGCCCAGGCGGGTCTCGAGCCCGCGGGCTCAGGCAATCCACTCACCTCAGCCTCCCAAAGGCGCGGGATTACAGGCTGAGCCACCGAGCCCGGCTCCCACCGTCCCTTTTCACCCAATCTTGCTCCAAGTGACTTTCCTTTCTGTCCTCAGATGAAAAAGTCCTAAAGGGAAACATTTTCCTGATGTGTAAGAGTTGAAACAAAAAATGACAGCACTAAAAGGCATCAACATTGACAATTTCAATACCTATTTTTAGCCGTGGAATAAGCGTCTTGATAGGTATATTGCATCAAACGGAGAGTGCTTTGAAGGTGATCAAAGTTTAAACATATAAGAATAAATACATAACTTTTATAAATGAATTCAAAGTTTTCTTAGTTCCCCTTTGTATTTAAAGTTGTACCAAAAACTTCAATGAAAAATTTTCATATAATATTCATCTTGCAGAGAGATCTCTAATATGTATTACAGAGACTAGCTATGAGAAATATTGTACAGAGTATGGCATAAAAGTAACCAAGAGTTGGTAATTCCTATGTAAAAACTGTTTGTGTCAATTAAAGCAGAAAAAAATTCAGGTAATGGAAATAAAAAAGTAAACATTTTTCAAGTCTTTTACAAAAATACATAAAAATGTTTTTACTTAGAATATATTTTCATTTTTTTCTTTCAGAAGGAAACCGACAGTCAAACTGGTAGTTCAGTATTATTTGTTTAGACTGATGCCACATAAATCGCTTCCAAATTACTAAAAATAATTGCTTAATTTTATTCAGCATCTATTCGTTTTCTGACTAATATAATGATACTATTTTGCTGTATATATTAAAAAACAACAATATCAAGCTGTTATTATGCTATAACATCCTTAAAATAAAAATTATTCTTATTCCGAATATGATTGGTTTTTATTTTGTTGATATTTCTCATTTTAAATTTTTGAAATAACTTTAAATGTACAAAAAATTAGAATTGTACAAGTAGCATTTCTGCCCTAAACTATTTAATAAATTACTATCAAATCTAAATTTTTGTGTTTGACATTTATTCATTTAGCCTATGTTTTATTTGTATTTTTAACATATAATGTGATGTTGTTTAAGAGAGAAAGTGCGTATTTCACTCACTCTTCTGATTGTATTAGGCTTACAAAAAACAAAACACACCCTCTGTGATATACAAAATTCTCATCATTAAGGGTCTGACAACATGTTAATATTACTCTAATTCACTTCTAGATTGAAGCAATAGATTAATATAGTTTAACTCATTCTTGGTGTTTTATCTCTCATACATTTTTTATTAATTCAAATTTATTAAATTGTATTCATGTAAAGCACACATTTTGAGGCGTTTTAATAGGTGCACATACCCATAGTCACTGACATAATTAAGATGCAGAATGTTGTCGTAATTTCCAAAAAATTGTTTGTGCCACTTTTTAGTTAACTTATCCACTGACTGTGAACCCATACACCACTAGTGATTTGATTGCATTTTATTAAATCTTATTAAATTTAAGACCTATAGTATGTGTTATTTTTTGTCTGATTACATTCACTTAGCAAAATAGCTTTGAAATTCACTCATGTTACGATTTACCAGTATTTTGTTCATTGTATTACTAAGTAGTATTACATTACACAAATATAACAACAGTGGATTTATCTATATACATGTGGATGGACATATAGGTTGTTTTCACTTTTTTGTTACTTGTAAATAAAAATCCTATAAATGTGAACACAAATTTTTATGTATAAATATGCTGGTTTTTTTTTTTTATAAATGTCTAGGAATGGAAGAACAACATTTTATAGTAAGTGCATAACATTAAAAAAAGAAAAAGAAAAAAATAGTTGCTCAAAGTGTAGTATTTTATGTATCAACCAGTAAAATTTTATATGCCAAGTGTTCATCAACTTAGGCTTAACACAATTGCTTTATATCTCTGCTTAAAAGTCATTTCTAGAATACTGGCCCAAAAAAGAGAAACCCAAACTGAGTCTAGGTGTTTTCAACTGATGAAAAAAATATCAACATTTGGGAAGGTCAAGACTACAAGAAATAGCAAACCAGAATTCTAGAAAGGAAGACAAAAAAAAATTAAAAGAAATGCACACAAATTTCCTCCTGGGTCATAACCAACCAAAAGCACAGTGATACATTTAAAGTCAATCATATTAATATATGTGGTATAACCAATACAGGTAAAAGCCAAGTTGATAAATTAGAAAACAGAAGCAAAGCAGATTCCAATTATACGCTATCTACAAAATGGAGTGGCTGGAACCATTATGCTATGTACTAGAAGCCATATTCACATATAAATTCAAATCCTGAAAAATAGTACTTAATAGTCCTCCTTTGTATGCAAATATTTTCTGACTCTTCTACTCAACTTTGATAGGCTCAACAAGATGTATTCATTATTATTTTATTATTTTTCTATTTTTTTTTTTTAAGTTGGAGTCTCACTCTGTCGCCCAGGCTGGAGGGCAGTGGCACGCTCCCGGCCACCACAGCCTCGACCTGCTGGGCTCCGGCGATCCTTCCACCTCAGCCTTCCAAGTAGCTGGAATTATAGGCACGTACTACTACGCCCGGCTCATTTTGATTTATTGTAGAGATGCAGTCTCACCAAGTTGCCCAGGCGGGTCTCGAACCCGCGGGCTCAGGCAATCCACTCACCTCAGCCTCCCAAGGCACGGGATTACAGGTTGAGCCACCGAGCCCGGCTATATGTATTCATTATTATTTTATCGCTTAAATTTATGTCATCATAATGGGAGCAGAATTATAGACTTCATAATTTACCTAAAATATTTTTGTACATAATTCCCTTATAAATAATTATGGACCATAGTTAGAACATAAAAAAAACATAAAATACAAAATTGGGAGGAAAACAAACTTTACTAAGCTGGTTAATTTTTCTCTTGCTCTGTTCTTGTGCTTTAGTACATAGATTAGTTGAAGTAAAAAAATAGCAAGGGACATTATGGCAAGTCAATATATTCAGACTTTGTCAGAATTTGAGACTATCTGATATAATAATCTGACATAACAGCAGTTAGATTTTGAAATGTCTTTGTAAATTCAAAATGCTTACATATGACACTATTTATTCCATGTCAAAGAGATAGTTTCTCTATATCTAGAGAAAGTTAGAAACTCAGATGTAATATAAAAATATGACTTTTTTAGATTATCAGACATAAGAAAGAATGTAAACTAATATATTCTTAATTATGCATGTAAAAAACTCATATTAAAAGCATTATATAATCTAGTAAACAAAATACTATTCTAACAGAAAATATTTTTTCTTAATTGCAGTCAACTTTTTAAAGGCTAGTGTGCTTTAGCGTAATAGGTATAAATTGTTTTATAATTCATTGTCTTTCTCTTCATTTGTTTCAACATACTTGTTAGTGTCTCTATTTATTCATTTATACTTAAGATGTTCTCTAACTCTAGTTAGGTATTTAAATTTTCAACAAAAAAAATGGAATATTTATAATACTAGCTATGCATGAACTATGGTGCTAAAATAGCTAGATTTAAATCCTTAGTAAGTTAGTAGAAAAATTAATTGCCAAAGCATAGGACAAAACAGTAGGTTCTAACATATTAAATTATTTCCCATGATTGGTTGCTTACTGGAAGAGCTTGGCCTTTCAATTTTTTGCAGGCAAAAACCTGGGTAAGATATCTATTTTCATCTTAGTATTTAAAGAAATTAAATTATCGTGTAAGGCACTCCCTAGGAAAATGTCCTCTTATCTTTTGTCAGCATTCTTCTTTTCATGACCTTTGAAAATATTTTGCTTTTTAAACCTATCTTTCCTCCAACTGTTCTTTAGAAAATAAATTGAAAGTTCACCTGATGGTGATCATCTCATAAGAAATACTTTTCAATGTCAAATTGAAATTGGAGAAACATTAAAGTGTGTCATGATTTGAGATATATTTTTTCCCCAGAAGCTAAAACATTTTTCTCAATGCTTCTGATTTTTTTTCTTAAAAATTAATTTTAAAGAATTTTTTTTCATAGTTTTTGAGTGTATTAAAAGAGTACTTCCTGCATTGCTTTTTAATATATTATTACATGCTTCCTGATTTATGGTTTTAAAGAGAAATTTATATACAGGGTATCTTTTTCTTTCTTTCCTCACACTGTAGTTATTTATGTTCATGCAGTATCTTTCTTTACAAACATGTAATCATGGAGTTAAACAGCATGTCTGTTTTGTTTGCATAATTTCTCAATGCTAAGAAAATGATGCATTTCACCTATACTCAGTGTTTATTAGAAAATATAGCATGTTACATTTGTTATAAGTTTTATTGGTACCAAATGGTCATATATTTATTGTTTACACTGAATAGCACATGAGGCAGGCATCTTTATTACCATTTCACTGACAGATCACTAAAGCATTCAAAATTAAAAAAAAAAAAAAGATACACCTAAAAAGGTTGCATGGAGTATGTAAGCATGCTTTAAAGTTTAAACATTATTTTCACATTGTCATGTTATGTTACATGACTTACAAAAAAAATTAATGTAGAAACAAATGTGACATGCAGTATTTTAAAGCAATCTCCAGCTGTGCATGATGGCTCACATTTATAATCTCAGCATTCTGGGGGGCCAAGGCAGAATTGCTTGAGCCCAGAAGCTCAAGACCAGCCTAGTGAACATAGTGAAACCATGTGTTTATTAAAATATATATATAGGTAAGTGTAGTGGTGTGAACCTGTAGTTCCAGCTCTTTGGGAGGCTGAGACAGAAGAATTATCAGAGCCCAGGAGGTTGAGGCTGTCTGTGAACCATGATTGTACCACTGCACTCCAGACTGAGTGACATAGTGAGACTCTGACTCAAAAAAAAAAAAAAAAAAACTCTCATGAATAAAATTTGTTTATTCATAATTTTAATAACTGTAGTATAAAATACTCTATAATAAATCACAAGACAATGAAAACCATGAATGTCTTATCCTATGAGATCAGAATGTAGTTAGTTTGATAGGTTTTATTAATATCACTTTACGTGATGTTCCAATAGAAGAAGCTGATATGGAGTTGATGCTCAATAAATAATAAATCAATTGTTGAAATTATTAAAATTGTTAAATAATGTATGTATTTATAATACATTAATAATAAAAATAAATAGTTGTAAATTAAATTGAATTAAAATCGCCCCAAATTTCCATTTTGTTGTGAAATATATAACACTTGCATCATTTTGGTAGACAGTTTTCTCAATATTTTCCTCCTTTTCTGAATACAAAAGGCTATTTGTATTCACTTTTGATTTTCCCTGTATTTCATGCTACTAAGATGGTAATAATTTGATTTAGTTTGTCTAGGAAATAATCACATTCAAAAATTTTGAAGGATAGAAAAGATACACATTGATAAGAAAATTATCACACGACATAATCATCAAGCACATTGTATTACGATGGCAATATAATACTGTCATTTGGAAATCCACAAATAAATATCTCTACAAACAAGGGAAAACCCAGGCAAGTTTACCTTTCGAGAATAATCGGGTTAAAATTCGCTATACTCATTGACAACAAAATTGAATGTTTTGTTTTGCTTAGGTTTTTCTGTGTGTGGTTTTTTTTGTTTGTTTTTTTGGTAGATGTTTTAAAACTAAGCAACATAAAAATATCTGTGGCACACTTTACCACTAAATACTATAATATTAAGGTATTTTTTTCTCTTCTGTTCACCACACTGTGCTCCATATTTAAAGCTTTTGGACTCCATTCAGATATATAAAATGTTTGAGAATCATCAGTCACATTCTTACCACGACATAAAGCCTATTTACTTTAATTCCTATTATGTGACACAACATGCCTGGCTTTCAACAAAAATTTACAAGCTGTGATACAAGACAATAAAGCACAGTCTAAAGAGACAAAGCAAATATTAGGACCAGATTCAGAAAATCTATAGAGTTATAAAAAAGGAATTTAAAATGGCTGTATTAATCGGTATTTAATATGTGAAGACTTTAATGAATAAAAATACACAAAGTGCAAGAACTCATAAGTAATATAACAGGAGACATAGAAATGCTAGTAGATAGAATAAAAAAGAAATGCTAGAAATAAAATTCTAATGGGCATAAACAATGTTTTTGACATGTTCAAGGAAAATATTAGTGACTTTGAAGATATGTCAATAGAAATTTTCCAAATTCAAATTTAAAGAAAAAATTAAAAAGGAAAACATCTCAAAGCAACCAAGAACTCTGGGACAGTTGCAAAAGATGTACCATATTAGCAATTGGAATACCAGAAGAAGAAAGGATAATGGAGCAGAAAAGTATAATGATTGAAAGGTAATAATGACTGAAAAATTTCTAACATAAATTCCAGACACCAAATCAAAGATCCAGGAAATTCAGAGAACACCAAGGATAAATAAGAATTTTAAAAACTCACAAAAGTATAAAACAAACAAAACAGACCCAGGCATAAAATACCCAAATTGAAGTAAGCAACGACAAAAAAAAAATCTTGAAAGAAGCAGGGAGTTGGGAGGAAAACATTTGACATAGGGAGTAACAAAGACAGAGTTACTCCAGACTTCTCATTTGAGATCATGCAAGTAAAAAGATAGTAAAGTAAAATATTTTAGTGCTGATAGAAAATACACAAATCTAGAATTCTGTAACTAGTAAAATATCTTTCAATAGTGAAAGAAATTAAAATACTTCTCAAACAAAATCTTATAAATTAATTTCTAGCAGCATTCTTTTGAGAGAAATATTAAAAGAAGTTTTTCATGGAGAATAAAATTCTGTAGTATATAAATTCAGATTTGCATGAAGGAAGGAGTGTCTGAGAAAGTATAAATGTGGGCAAAGTAAAGTAGTTTATTTTTTATTAAAAATTGCCTAAAACATAGCAGTGTAAAAATAATTATGCAATATATATGATGATGATGATAGCATATGGATTATTAAAATGAATAAGAAGAAGAAATATCATAAAGGGCAAAATTGAAAATGTTGTAACTGGTAGGTATTGATTCAAATTTATGAATAACCAATTTAAACATGAATGGTTTAAATAAACCTGTTAGTTTCCCAGTACGGTCAGTCATTTTCGTATAGTATTGCATTGGGTGTTTAAGGTCCATTATATAAGTGAGAACATCCCTGCAGTTCCTAAAAACCATTTGTTCTTGAAAAAATCTGATTTTGCTGAGTACAACCTTGTAAAATTCCAAAAGAAATATATAATCACTCAACACAACCCCCTCCCTTACCTAAACAAGGGTATAATACCCCACTTCTCCCCTTCTGGGGGGCTCGAGCTCGATTTAGATGCATTAGCTCCTTGAGCCCACTGTGCCAGCCAGCGTAATAAAGTTGTCACTTCCTATAGTAGCCTCGGTGTCAAGGTCTCTCTGCCTTCCTGCTATGACAAATGGACCTTGAACAACTACCATATTACTGTAGCAAAGGGATTGAAAGTAGTTGGAAACTGTAGGGAGGGGGGTGGGGGGTTGGGAACTGGGATTGACAGTAGTCGATATGAAATGAGCTCAATCAGTTAATAAAATCAAATTGCTAGCAAAATAATAGTAGTAATCAGCTTACTCCATTTTGTTTAAAACTTTCATCTTAGTTGCCTGCCTGACCTAAGAATCAATGCCTACATGTGATTACAGTAATGTTCCCATGACCACAGACCCCCAACTTTGTCTCCTTTGGACAGGTCATGCTGATCATTTCCTGCTGACTGTTACAAAACTACTTAGCCATAATCTCCATGTAATTGTATGCTTTGTTAACTGAAATCAAGTGTTACACTTTAAAAAACCCTATTGTCACATTTTCATATTTTGTTCTTATATTTTATTAATAAAATAACCAAGGTAACTTCAAAAAAAAAAAAATAAACCTGTTAGAATGTAGCCAGGCTCGGCGGCTCAGTCTGTAATCCCAGCGCTTTGGGAGGCTGAGCTGAGTGGATTGCCTGAGCCCTGGGGTTCGAGACCCGCCCGGGCAGCTGAGACCTCATCTCTACAATAAATAAAAATCAGCCAGGTGTGGTAGTGCATGCCTGTAATTCCGGCTACTTGGAAGGCTGAGTCGGAAGGAAGGCCGGAGCCCAGCAGGTCGAGGCTGTGGTGGCTGGGAGCGGCCACTGCACTCCAGTCTGGGTGACGGAGTGAGATTCCGACTCAAAAAAACCCCCAAACCAAAAAAACACAAATACCCAGATGAATAAAAAGTAAAGAGATTAAGAACAGTATATAATGCTAACAATAACTTTTTGAAAAACTGAAGTAGTTATATTAGTTACAGATAAATCAGACGTCAGAAAAAAAGGATGTTGCATAGTTATAAAAAGATCCAATTCTCCATAAACGTCTAACAATTAAAAATGTGTGTGTACTTAACCACTAGTCCCAAAATACATGAGGCAGAAGCTGATAGAACTGAAAAGGATAGTAGAAAAACCGACTGTTATAATTGAAACTGCAATACCTCTCCTTTAGAAATTGATAGGCCATTAAGCAGTAAATCAATGAAGATATAGCTGATTTGAACAATACTCTCCATTAATTTGATCTAATTGACATTTTAAAACTCTCCATTAATTTGATCTAATTGACATTTTAAAACTATTTCATCGAATAACAGCAGAATATATATTCTTCTCAAGTTCAAATGGAGGCTTCACCATGATAAAACAAATTCTGCATCATGAAATACATCTTAACAAATTGATATGATAAATTATATAATGTTCACAATTTACAATGAAATTTAATTAAAATTCAATAGCAAAACGCTAACTGAAGTATCCTAAATTATAATGAATATAAACAACACACTTATAAATAATAATTTGATCAACAAAAAAGCCTGATGAAAAATTAAACTGATTTAGACCTAAATTAAAATAAATCAAAATGTGTAATATGCAGCAAAAGTGATGCTTAAAGGTAACTGTGTAGTATTAAATGCTCATGGTAGAAAACAATAAAATAAAATGAATAAACTAATCTTCCACATCAGGAAATATTAGCATCTGAATGTTTACCTTTCCTCCTAAATTCATATAGTAAGATTTTATTCCTTAAGATGATAGTATTCGGAGATGGGGTCCTTTGGGAGAAAATTAAATATTAGGATGCAGATCAAGAGGAACTCTTTCATTGTTGAGAATGGAAAATGGGAGGGCATTTTGGAAGACACTGTGGCATTTTACAGGTGAATGTTTATAGCTGTTCTCTTTATAATAGCCAAAAACTAAAATTTTCTTCCACAGGTGTATAAACAACAAAATTGTGGTGCATCTAAACATTGGTATATAATTTGGAGGTCAAAAAAAAAAAAAAACTATCAAGTCACAAAGGAAATGAAAGAAACTTTAATACATTTGCCAAGTGGAAGAAGCCAGTTTGACAAAGCTATATAGTATATCATTTTGGTTATATAGCATTCTGAAAAAGACAAAGCTAGAAAGATGGTGCAAAGATTAATTGTTGCCACAGTTTCAGGTGAGAAGGGAGGAGGTTTAATAGGTGAGGTATAGAGGATATTTTTATGTCAGTGAAACTATTCTGTATGATATTATAATGGTGGACACACTACATTATGCAGTTGTCAAAGCTCATAGAACTTGACACACAAAGATGAGATCATCGAACCTAACAGCACAAAAGTAAGCCATAGTATAGTCAAGTTGTTGAAAAGTAACTTAGGATATCAGAAAATCACAGGATGAAATTAAAAATGCCATGAAACTAACTGTATGTATGGAACAATCTCACAGAAATTGTAAAGGAAGAAAGGACTCATTTAAGTAACTTGGACATGAATGGAATATGTTGAGTCAAAGGTGGAAAAAACTGAAAATAAGCACTGTATTCTAGTTGATGAATCTGTACTCTTGAGGATATGGTTTAACAATTTTGAGATTGATATGCATGTAAATTTGAACAATTAAATAAATGGCAACTGGTGCAATCTAGGTTTTTCACTGTCAGAGTTGAAGTGTACAAATGAGTTAAGAGAGGAAGATGGGATAAACGAAGGAAAAAATTAAAGTTAGACACATCCATATAAACTTATGTATAGAGATGTTTGCATACTGACATATTTTTAATTGCTATATACAAATTATTTAGTATTCACATATATTTCCTTGTTCAGTTGGCTGAGAGAGACTAGAACAACACCCATGTAATGGGTGCACACTTAGAACTCAGATTTTGATTTCTAATATTTTTGTTACAATAAAAAAGCAGACTCCTTTTAGAGATGCTTGGTTTTTTGGACTGAAGTGGAAAATATACAGAATAATCAAGAAGGATCTTGTAGTGCCAGAAAGTAATAAAGTGCAGAAACAAACAAAGCAAAAATGAGACAATAGAGTTATGCCAAAGGACACAGATTCAAACAGAAAGAGTTCTCTGATCAAATCTATAACAGATTGAATAAAAAACCAAAAATAAAGCAGTATTAGCTTACAGCCCAAATTAAAAAAAAATAATGATGACTCCATACTGATATAAACAAATGATTGAATAAATAAGTAAATGTGAAAGAGTAGGCAAAGGTCTGGTGTGGAAGAATTCCCAATAATTAAAGTAGATACTCTGACCTTAAAATGGAACATAAAGCCCAGCTCGGTGGCTCAGCCTGTAATCCTGCGCCTTTGGGAGGCTGAGGTGAGTGGATTGCCTGAGCCTGCAGGCTCGAGACCCGCCTGGGCAGCGAGACCTCGTCTCTACAATAAATCAAAAAATCAGCCGGGCATGGCAGCGCATGCCTGTAATTCCGGCTACTCAGAAGGCTGAGGTGGAAGGATCGCCAGAGCCCAGCGGGTCGAGGCTGCGGTGGCCGGGAGCGGCCACTGCACTCCAGTCTGGGCGACAGAGTGAGACTCCAACTCAAAAAAAAAAAAAAGATGGAACATAACGTTAACTCCATAAATGTGGGATGTGTACAATAACATTCTTCCACTACTCTATACAAAAGGGGAAAAAAGTAGCTTTCCAGTGATAAAATCTGACAAATAATACAAGTCAGATGGTTAATATTATTATCAACAGTTATAAGTCCTGTTGATAATATGTACCCTTGATATATTATGAAATTGTCATTTTGTCTCTGTCATTTTTCTACTGAAAAGGAACAAACCAAAGGGTAATCATCCTAGCTCAAAAATTAGAGATAAAACCATCAGAAACTTCCCAACTGAGAAACATTCTGTAAAGTAACTGACCAATAATGTTCAAAACTGTCAAGGTCGTCAACAAAAAGTCTGAGAAACTGTAATGGCCAAGAGGAACTTAGGAAACATGATGATTAAATGTAATATGGCATCCTAAATGAGATTTTAGAACAGAAAAAATGGCATTAGGTGTACATTAAGAATATGTTGATAAAATAGAGACTTAAGTTAATAGTGCATCAATATTAGTATATTAATTATAAGCACATGTCATAGTAATAAAAGATACCTTAAAAATTTTGAGGACAATCATCTCTTAGTTGCTGAAGAGTTTTGTGATGAACCTGAAATCTTTTCCTATACTTAAATTACTAAAAATATTAATAGAAGATTGACACATTTTAAGCAAGCAAAGAAGATGCTTCCTCTTTCTTACATTTTTGTTAGCCACTATCAAAAAGCTTTAAATTATTTAACTTACTCACATGTCTGCTGACAACAGCTTCTTTCAATGGTACATCACCTAAATAAAGACAAATAGTGCCCTGAAGGTTTTCTTTTAATAAAAATAGCACTTTATGTTGGTATAATGCTTGTACTATCCAAAGTGCTTTTGCATTCATTCCTTGATTAAATTAAAAAAAGAATATTTTAAAGAATCAGCAGTCATCAAAACTATTCCATTTATGTTGTAGCTTTTTACATTATATCTGTTTACAGCAAAGTTTTTCCCAGAGTGGACACTGTGCTTGCTTCTCATATACTTCCTTCAGGAAAAGGCACTCTTTTTTTAGGTACTGAAAATGTTTCATACTAACAGTTCAATACTTCACAGGAGCGTGCAGTCTGCACAAGGGAGCTTCTTCCTTCATATCACGCCCATTCATGGAGGCAGTCTACTTACCATTTGGTAATCTATCTGGAATTAAAAATTCCAGACCACTTTCTCATTAGAGAAAAATAAGCTCTATCACAATTCCAATTATTTCTATAGAATGACTTTTATTTAAGGTTTTTTTACAACCGTATTTTAGTTCAATACTGTGTTTTCAATTCTGCTTCTCTCATTCCCTACTAGTCATTATTATGAAGACAACTCTCCAATAAACCTCCTATTTCTCAGCTTCATAGTCTGTTATCTGGGACAAACTTTCCAAGAGCAGAGTGTTGAGCAACATGCTTGATTATCCAATTTGTGCAGAAATACAAATGTTCCAGGGTTAGAATAAACAAACTTATGGATCATGAGAAACAACTTAGATGATTGACCAAGATCATGAAAGAAACTGTTTTGGCATTAGGTGTCCAGATTTGGAAGAAACGTGTGTGAATCTGTGAGTCTGAACAAGTTGTGAAGATCTTTATATTGTGGTTTAATTCCACCAGTGATGACCCATGATAGAAGAGTCGATCCCTAAGTAACCATGTAACTGCAATAATTTGACAATTTGTCACTCTCCAGGTTCTGTCATTGGCTACCCCATAGCAGGCACAAAGACCACATAGGAGTCGACATAGTATCAGAGTTGGAGGACAGCCACAGCTCAACGGTATAACCTCCCACTCACAAAAGCTTATCTAGTTAATACTGCTGAATACAAAATCTTCAAGGAACAGAAACTTTTGATGCAATATGATTTTTCATGGAGAATTTCCAGCTACTTAATAAAAATCCAGCTACACTGAAAACTCTCAATCTGGACCAAAAAAATTGATTTGCCATTGTTAGAAAATGTGTTTGCCTTTCCTTTGTGTAAGGCATTGGTCAGCAAGGATATCCAAGAATTTACTGAATGTTTCAACTACTGATCTGGTGACCTGCAAGACCATTCTTTAGATCTAAAAAGTGCATTTGAGTTTCTTGGAAAAAAAAAAGTAACTTTACAGTAAAGAAGATATGGCAGTAGGGATAGGATCATGGGATCCATAAATACTATTATATACTATACTGGCATAGATGAACAGGCAATAAAAGGAGTCAGCATGTTGTCAAGAGTAATTAACCCTCATCATCGAGGGGAAGTAGGGCTGCTGTTATCCTATTAACCCATAGCTCTTTCTTTAAAAAATGGTCCTGTGCCTACTATTCTGCTTTGCTATAAATTATAGCCATTTATATCTGTGTCAGTTTCTAGAGGTTCTCTTCTGTTCCATTGTTTTACTTGACTACCCTTGTACTAATACCACACTTATTATTTTGTTTCATAGTATACCTTGCTTTTAGGAGAATATATTCTCCATCTTGTTCTTGTAAAAATGTATCCAGGTTTTCTTGACCATTTTTAATTTCTCATAAATTGTAGAATTTATTGGTCAATGTTTACAATGAATCCTGCTTGAATTTAGGTGGGATTGCATTGAATCTATGATTCTGTTCAAAATAATCGATGTCTTGAAAATGTCTTCAACCCAGTGATTTTATACTACTTCATTTATTTATTGCATTTATAAAATTAGGTATTTTCTCAAGAGATATCTTATGCATCTTGTTAGATTCACTTTTAATCCCTTGACACATTTGTAAATGGTATATTTTTCTAAAATTTCACTGTCTGAATATTATTGCTGGAATATAAAAATAAACTTGGTTTTTACATCAGGTTATACTTTGAACTTATATCCAATATCAATATTCACTTTTTATAAAAATGTTATGTTACTCATTTCTTTGGATTTCTAAACATATAATTTATCTTTTAAAAAGGACACTCATTTTTATTTCAATGTTTAAAAAATTGATTTTTATTCTTGTTTTCACTATCTGCTTAACAATGCTCAATTGAGATGGAGACAATAAGCAGGACTTCACCCCAGGAAATGGTGGAGATTTGTTCCACTTTTAAGGAATCAAAGTATATGTGAGTGGTGGTACTAATTCTTTTACAGATACAAGTTCTAAATAGTTGGCATCTGACTACAGTCCCACTCAGTATAACCTTAAGAAGAAGATGATGGGTAATCCTTCCTATGGGTAAGAAGTGTATATGCCAGATGGTACACCTGCTATTAAATAAAGGTTGTCTTGGTCAACTGGTTAGGAATGCCTGAAATAAAAAATAATGTAACATCAGAATCAAGAAGTTAGAGACATGCTTATCACATTTTAATATGTACCAGAGAGCACTTCAAAACAGCACAGGCGGATCACTTGAGCCCAGGAGTTCAAAGCTGCAGTGAGTTATGATAGTGCCACTGCACCCTAGCCTAGGCCACAGAGTGAGACCCTGTCTCAAAACAAAAAACAAAACAAACTAAACAAAGACAAAAACAAATAACAGGTATTAAAAAATCAAGTCTAAAAAATAGCCAAGTAAGTTTTTAATAACCATTCTTAGTAATTGAACGCACCTATATTGACATGGTGGGCACATAAAGTGGCTTTAGTGGTAGAGATGAAGGTTACATATGAAGATATCGGTATAACTATTCTGGCTATTAGCACCATCAAATGTCTATCCCAGCACCAATGAAGATGATGACTAAGTCCCAGTAGGAATTCAGGTATCAAGGAGATCAGATGTCTTCTTGATAGCAAGTTTCCTATAATGGGCCTTTCAACTCTGGAATGGTGAGTGGCTTGTTCTCATATGAATGCACATGAATTTTGAATGTGAGTTTCCATTTCTTGCACGCAGGACCTCAGACAATATCTAAGTGCTACTAGAATAAGATCTCATATGATATCACATGAGACCAGAATACATGCCTTCTAGCAAAGAATGAAGAAAGGAACTTATAGCCATGGCACCCTCTGGCCATATCATCCCACCAGAAGCTGCTACTCTTATTGCGGTGCCCTGTTGAGATCATAGATAAACTATAAGTCTGAATACAATACCAGGAAAAGATGGGGTGCCATCCTCCCAGAAGTAGAATATGCAATGAATCAATGACATTGTGTTCCAAGTATGAAGTACCTGTGGGTCTGGAATTAAGTAATAGAAACATGAGTGTTTCCACTTACTATCACTCATAATAATCCATTGGGTTTGTAATTCCTAGTCCTACATTTGATGTTCTGAAGGATTAAAGATCTTGATCTGTAATGGTGGCACAAACTTTACCTGTACAACTACCATTTATGTACATAATCCTGAATTGTACCCTACATCTTTAAAATAAATTTTTTTAAAAATTTGGTCCATGTGAAATTTGGACTCTTTGAGTAAGGGGAACAGTAGGTTAAGAGAAGAATCACTGATTTGACAGGGATTGATCACCAGGAGAAGGTAGTTTTGCTGTAACATAGAGAAAGAGTAGAGAGAAATATGTGTGGGAACAAATGGTCTATTTGGTGACTTCCCTTGTGAAAATGTGAATACAAATGATCAGATAATGCAGCCATTGGTGCCTTGGTAGCCAGAGGCTCTGGCTCTTCATGAATCAGGATAAGGATCATCATAACAGGTAAACAACTGAAGTAAAAAAATGGAGCAGCTTACAGTGAAGAGAAATAGATAGTCAAAGAGAATTATAAATACAATCAAGAATAGTTCGGAAAGCAGCTTTTGTAGTAGAGGCTAAAATTAGTCTCACTAACTTCCTTAATCTAAATGTATCTCCAAAAGAGTAGCTCATCTGCTTCATAGTAGTGACGCTCCTTGAATATTTATTTGGAATTAGAGATAACTGGTCTAAGGGTTAGGCTGTAGTAGACATGGTGGTAGGTTACCAGAATCCTCCTTCAAGGGATATTGTGTCCCATGACTCAGGGGATATCACCCATACCTCAAATTGGAGAAGTTCAGATCTCCAAAATTTGAGACTGCTAATTTTTCCAAACTCACAACCTTCACAAAGGATCACCTAGGTGGGAATAAAAACGTCAGCCAATTTGGCCTCATGGAGGACAATCTCACATGCAAATCTCAATCTATGATCTTTGCTGAGTTGTCTGTACATTTGCCATAGCTCAAATTCTCCTTCTACCAATTCTGTTTTTTCCCCATTCTTTTCACGGATACGAATCCTAATACTGAGTCCCAAATTCTATCTTATTTCCTGTTTCTGGAGTAACCACCATAAGGCGTTCACCATGAAGAATATAAGGAATCAGATTTTCTGTGAGCAATTTGTTGCAATAAGGCAATATGTTTTACTCGTGGTCTGGAGTTCGTATGCAGAGAAGATTCCAAGCAAGCATTAGATGTTTTGAGATTCTAAAGGGATACCCACAACACATTTTTGAAATAAGTAAGCTGCAAGTACAAATTTGCTTATTTAAGAAAACACAACATTCACTTCTGACATAACTTAGAAAAGTAAAGCACTTGGGAAGAAAATTTTGACATGCTTGCTACATTCAATACTTGTAAATCTGTATGTGATGTGTTTGGCACCAAAAATCAGCATTGATACGTATCTGAAAAAGTGTAAATGTGTTATTTCTTGAAAACAATCCCTCCTTCATCATAACTTATTCACACAAGAATATACAATTATTGGTTTATTGAAGTACAATTTAAATATTAAATTTAACCAGTTGGCTATCTTAGCTGTTTTAGTATAATTTATTATATTTTTGAGTAGGTATTTGAGAATAAAAGCTATTTTAGAAAAGTGATTTTAAAAGATATTAAATAATAATTCATCTGCAAATTTGTTAGCTTTTTGTTTTTTGTTGTTTTTTGTTTCGTTTTCTTGCCAATGTTTACTTAAGTGTGAGATAAACATTTGGTCTTTGACTATGCTATGCCTCCTTCTAAATATTTGTGTTCACCAAGTGTGTTTATTCTTCTCTAACTGAGCAAGCAGTAAAAATGACATACAACTGTTCTACTTAATACCAGTGGATACTGAAGATGCGAAAGACAACATTTTTATTATTCTATTTTCTTTTTCATCAATGCATTTTGAATTTTTTGAAATATAATAAAATGAGTATTTTCATTTTGCTTTTAAACAGGGAGTGACATTAGGCTACTTGAATATATTATTTCCTTCCTGGTTTCTTAATACTTTTTCTATATTTTAAATAAAATACATTCCTATATTTTTATAAAAAAGATATAAATTATGTATACAACCCTAATTATTGTTTTTATACAGTTCATGTTCATTCAGACTCATTCATGTTTTCAACTTATGTTTTTTATTCATTTAAAAATAATTCCCAGCTGGGCTCGGTGGCTCAGCCTGTAATCCTGCGCCTTTGGGAGGCTGAGGTGAGTGGATTGCCTGAGCCCGCGGGTTCGAGACCTGCCTGGGCAGCGAGACCTCATCTCTACAATAAATCAAAAAATCAACCAGGCGTGGTGGCGCATGCCTGTAATTCCGGCTACCCGGAATGCTGAGGCAGAAGGATCGCCGGAGCCCAGCAGGTCGAGGCTGCGGTGGTCGGGAGCGGCCACTGCACTCCAGTCTGGGCAACCGAGTGAGACTCCAACTCAAAAAAAAAAAATAATAATTCCCTAATTAGAATGCAAAAAGAATAAACAAACAGCAAAAAAAATAGATAAATCTAAGTACATTAATTACATAGGTACATGAAGTACATTAATTTATCAATAAGTACTATATGTAGATTTGAATTGCAGGCCACACCACAAGCTTGGAGAAAATATTAGTAATACATCTGACTTAAAACTAGCATCTAGAGTACATAAAGAACTGCAGAATAAGTAAACTACTCCTCTGTATTGAAAACTACAAACTACTTGATAATAAAAGAATACAGACATTTCAAAAAATGCAAATAGCAAATAAACAAATAGAAGAAGCCCTGTGTGTTTCTTAGTTATACAGAAAAAACACAATGGAATAATTTTTCATTCCCGTTATGTGACAATAGACAAAAATAAACAACCAGATAGTAACTACTGAATATGATTTGAAACAATGTGTAATACTCATATTTTTATGGTATTCTTTTTAGAGTAGGAAACAACTGCAAAACTATTCTTGTGTATTTAAAAAGTGAATATAAACATATACATAGTTAAAACATTCCCAGAGCTTCGAGTCTTGTGTATAAATCCTAAAATACTTTGTGCACATATGTGTAAGATGATATGGTGCACAAAAGAACAGATTTTTTAATCTCAAACAAAAAAATAAAGTTCAAAGTGAATAGTCACCAACGTGTGATATATTTATACAATGGATTTTAACGAAATAACAAAAAAGAGTAAAGTACAGATACATATATTAGGACAGATATATTATAATGTTGAGGGAAAAAATCAAGTCACAGAAATAATCCACAAAATTTTCAACCAGAGTTCATGAAAAAAACCTATGAGAAAAAAACAAATAAGCAAAATTACAAAGAGAAACAGGGAATAATTTAAGACAACACATAAAGAGTAGAGAGTTACCTCTGGGAAAGAAGAAAAGTAATGTGGTTTGACAGGAGGATGCAGTGAACTTAAAATGCCCTAGTGATATTGTGCTTCTTAAGTAAAATTGTGGTGACTAAAACACTTATGCTATCTCTTTATGATGATGGAATGATTTATTTGAAACCTCTGTAAATATATTTTTATTTTTTTAACTATTCTTCATAATAAAGGAGTAAACAAAATTATGAAAAGTATTCTGTTGTATTTAAATGAGTACAGCAACCCATTTGACATTCTTCATATTATACTATGAACATTTGAATTGTTCAGCAATAGTAGATTCATCCAAAAGCTTAAATTAAAACAGAAATATTATTGCCAAATGCATGTTTTATTCTCTAGATTGCTATCAACTGGGATTTGCCAAGCTTTCTCACTGACTCCAATGTCTGTGATGTTTAATATTGACCAATAATGTATCCTTATGTCTTAAAACCATAACTCACAATTAAGTAAATAAAGTACACTTGAATCAGAATTACATTTTGTATAAATATGAAAGACAATACTTTATTCATAAAATATCTTTGAATAGAATAGAAGACTGTTCACTCAGTCTAATGCAAGGTTAGCCAAATAATTGTCTTAAATATTTGAGAAAGATATTTAAAGTAATGCAAAGAAAATGTGGGATTTTATTAAAACATAAAATACTACAATGGTAAAAAGTACCATAGATTGGGTGGCTTATACAAAGGAGAAATTTATTTTTTACAGTCTTGGAGATCAGAGTACCATCATAAATAGGTTCTGGTGAGGGCTACAAAATACAATTTTATATTGTATCTTTACATAAGAGAAAGAACTAGAGCTAACTGCATGACTTCTTATTAAGGCACTCATTTTATTCATGAGAGTTTCACCCATGGGACCTAAATTACTTCTCAAAGGACCTACCCTCAATACCATAATGATGGGTCTTATATTTCTACATATGACTGGGGTGGGGTGTGGTGCACAGACATTCAATCTATTCCAATGTTCTTCTCTGAAACTCAAGATTTGATCATGAAACCCTACATTTAAAAGTCACCCTCTTGCATTGAACTCACAGAGTTTAGCCCCTGACACATCCAGGACCTCTGGGACCAGGATGAATGAATGTATATATGTAATCTCCAAATAAATTATTCTATAAACCCTAAAAAAAAATGTCACAAGCTTCTTTTTCTTTTTCTTTTCTTTTTGGCCTAAAGAGAGATTGGTATTTAATGCCCTGAACAAATTTATAGAGGCTACAGCCTTCTTAAGTAAGACTCCTTCAATTCTTACCTCTGTAGGTTAAGTGATCTCTCTGTATTTGAGATTCTAATCTGACGCATTTAGACATAATTGTCAAGAAAAAAATTAAGTCTTAAAAAGCTTATTTCCATTATTATTCCATTATTAACTTATGGAAAAAGCTAATTCAGTTAGATATTTAGAAAGAATATGCTAAAATATTTCAGACAAGTTGAAGAGTTGTGAGCGCATCTTTATCAATGAATGCAAATCTACTAAAAATAATAAAACATTATATTGTCTTAGAAGCAAATTATCTAACCATATAAAAAGCTTTCTTTCCCTCTTCCTCTTTTCTTCCTCTCCTTCTTCTCCTTCTCATGCTTCTTCCTCATCTTCAAAATTCCTCGTCTTCACAATTTGGCAGTAGTAGAACATCCTGCTTATGATTGCCAAGATTATAATATTATAATGCAAAAAAAGTCACTTTCAAGTATGCAACATGAAGCAATTGTGATTGCCTTATAAGAAAATTGCATTTAGATATCAAAACTCTAATGCAATGTGCATGTCAGAGAGCTCTGATTTTCTTTCTTAATTTTCTAGAATTTATGTTGCAGTCCTTTTGAGGGAATATGAAGTCTTAGTGAGAAACATGTTATTAGACTTTTTGAAAATAGAAATGATAAATTACAGTCTTTCAGTTGATCATAAGAATAAAGGGCATACTCAAATCACTAAATAGTTGTCCATCGCTCTGGTCACCCCTGTCCTAACAATTACTTTTCTCCTTTCCTCTCTTCAGATTTCTGAAAAAAAAGATAACTGAGTCAAAAGGTTTAAACATATTAACTGGGAAACTATCATAGAATATTACTTCTTTTATTCAAAGTATAAATTGTTCTTGCTTTTCAGTTTCTTAGAACCCCAAGTGTGACTTTTAGTCTAAGTTAATGGGATAATCATCACAATTCCTTATTTCCTTCAGTTATGAAAATTCTCCCTGGGTGTTTTATATGAATTAGAGTATGCAATTGAGCTGTTAAATGAATATAAGCTCAGTACATTTAAAATTTTTAATAGAATTATTTGGTGTATGCACTTAATAGCACCAGATCTTTCCAACCATTTATATAAATGCAACTACTAATCACTTATATTAGAATAAACTGATATGTCAATAGCACCATCTTTAAACTCTTGAGGCTTCCATCTTCTATATGAGGTACTTAATTTCATGCTCTAATAAAGTTGCTGATTTATATTCTTTAATAACTAATCCTTCTGACTCTGTTCAATGATAATTAAATTGAATGGTGTTTTCCAAAAAGAAAACTCTAAGCTGTTACTGGAAAGAGAAAAGAGTTACTTTCATAAACATAAACCAGCTTTGTTGTTTGTTACTGACGCTAAAATTCCACGCTAAACTGTAATATATCAATGCATAAAATAAGGGTGTAGAAGCTTAGAAACTTTTCAGACTTAGTTTATGCTTTATATGTACATTATGATTTGAGTGCAAAATTTAAATAAACCAACCTAGAGTTTTCATTATTTTCTTTGGCAAAAAGAGTCACAAGATTTGCAATTGATGATTCATTTATGTAATTTTCCAGAACTCCAACCAAACAAAACTCCTTAAATATCTAATTCATGACTTCAGGTTGATTTTTTGTTAATTTCTAAATCCCACAGTATTACTGTGGCTGTTAATTTAATTCTCTGATGTTTTTATTTTTGAGTTTATGGAGTTTACTCTTAGCAAAGCTAAAATGCATAGTTACAGAATCTAATTAGAAAAGTACATATTATGCTAAACTTTTGGACTTTCTCTGAAATTCTATTTTGAGTTTAGACTATCTCCTTTAGGAATATAAGTGATTAAATATACATACATACTTACATAAGTGTACTTTTTTCAGATTATAAATGTAAAATAATCTAATGTTTTAAGCATTTTAATATTTTAAAAAGAAACATATTCTGCTTTTGATCTAGGCTTTACTGACTTTGAGTGAAGTATTTTTTAGAACTGTATACCTAAGCAAATATATTATGCTATTGCTGAAAGAAGACAGTTCTCTCAATTTAATTCAAACTAAAAGGCTGATTTGTGTATAGAGAATAGTGAGTACTTTTTTTTTTTTTTTGCCTAGAATGCAATTTGTTAAAAAGTTTTAGACATATTCTGCACCTTACTTCTACATATAACTTTGTTAGATTGGATTGAGTTATGAATGGGGGTAGAAGTGTCTGATTTTGGAAGAAATAAAAATATCATCTTAGATACTGCCTTTTAAAATAACACAAAACATCATAATTACTTTTTTCACCTGAATTAATTGTCTTATTTTTGTTTGTTAATTTTTGTAATCACATAGTCTTCTAGATCCATAGGTGTTTTATCTTCTTTTATCTCTTTGAAAATATTGACTTTTTAAAATACGTCCCATTTTTTGCTTGGCTATCTGCTTAAATTCATTTGTCATTTAGTTTGGTTTTATTTTCTTTTATAAAGTATATTTTTCTCTAGTTTTTAGTTATTTTAGCAGGCAGGTCACGCTGAAGAGCAAGACACTGAAGAAAACCACTATGCACATCTACTTGCACAGGAAGGCAAACCAAAAGGCATTTAGTCTATGGTATATTACTGAGTTTTCTTTCAGAGAAAATGAAATTACCTAGAAGTTTTCCTTTGGTTTTGTTAATCTATTTGTAGAAAAATCTAATATGCTTCTTTATAGGGAGTGAAAGTGTGGGCATCAGTATTTTAGGTGCAAAGTAGGAGAATAGGGCTAGAACAATGGTCACATCACTCAATACATTTTCTTCTAATCCTTCTATTTTCATATGGTTGTCCAACCTCAGCTGTGTCAGATTTTCTTAAGAATATATTTTCTTTGATGGATAATTCTCTAGAGGTCTAGTTGTATAATTCAAATCTTCCTCCTATTAAAAATCCTGCAGCCTCATTGAGGGTGGCATAAGAACCTGAGTCAATCCTAAATTCTTCAGGGCACTTAGATAGCTTCTGAGCTTCCTATGCTATCCCGTCTTTTATTTTTGAGATCCCCCCCAGCTCCCCATCTTCTGATCTTATTGTCCTTTAGAGGGTGGGAAGATTGGGAAGATATTAAGGAAAACAAGTGTTAAATTTGTCATCTATCACTAAAAGACTTTATTTTGTTATTATTTTAATTTTAACTTTTATTTTAGAGTTGTGGGATACAAGTGATGATCTGTTACATAAGTAACTTGCATGCAAATGAAGTATGGGCTTCTATCTACCCTCTCTCCCCTAATAGTGGACCTGGTACTTAATGTGTCACCACATGTTCCCATCCCTTCTTCTACCCATGTGTTCATGTGACCAGTGATCGTGGCACTTTTATGAATAAGAACATGCGGTATTCAGTTCTTTCCTTTCTGCGATAATTCACTTAGTATGAGGGATTCCTGTTGCTACAAAGGACATGATTTTGTTCTTCTTTATGTTTGTATAATATTCCTTTCTGTATATGTACCAAAATTTCTTTATTCAGTCTGCTTTCTTATGAGCATCTGGGTTGGTTCGATGTTTTTGCTGTTGTGAAATAGTGCTGCAATGAACATAAAAGTGAAGGTGTCTTTTTGGTAGAGTGATTTATGTTCTTCTGGGACTAATCCCACAAGAAGGATTGCTGGATCATATGAAAGCTCAATGTTTAGGTCTTTGAGAAATCACCACACTGTTTTCCACAGGGGTTGAACCAGGTTTTATTCCCACCAGCAGTGTAGAAGTCTTTTCTTTTCTCTGCAATCATGCCAGCATCTGTTGATTTTTTTTTTTTTTTTTTTTTCAGTTGGAGTCTCACTCTGTTGCCCAGCCTCTACCTGCTGGGCTCTGACGATCCTTCCGCCTCAGCCTTCCAAGTAGCTGGAACTACAGGGGCACGCTACCACACCCGGCTAATTTTTTGATTTATTGTAGAGATGAGGTCTCACCAAGTTGCCTAGGAGGGTCTTGAACCCACGGGCTCAGGCAATCCACTCACCTCAGGCTCCCAAGTTGCAGGATTACAGGCTGAGCCACTGAGCCCAGCTTGATTTTTTTTTACTTATTGATGATAACCACCCTTAACAGTGTGAAGTGTTATCTCATTGAAGTTTTGATTTGCATTTCTCTGATGATTAGTAAGGCTGAGCATGTTTTCATAAGCTTGTTGGCTGCTTGGATGTCTTTCTTTAAGTGTCTGTCCATGTCCCATTTTTTAATGGGGTTGTTTGTTTTTTTCCTGTCAACTAGTTTGAGCTCCTTGTAGATCCTGGGTGTTGGGGTTTTGTCAGATGAATAGCTTACAAATATTTTTCCCTATTCTGTGGGTTGGCTCTTTACTCTCTTGGTGGTTTATTTTTCTGTGCAAAAGTTTTTCAGTTTGACAAGTTTCCACCTGTCCACTTTAGCTTTTACAGCATTTGCTTTTCGGGGACTTGGTAATAAATGTATCGGCTACTATGATGTTTAGCAGGGTGTTCCTAGGTTTTCTTCTAAGATTCTTATAGTTTGAGGTTTACATTTAAGCCTTTGATCTCTTTTGAGTTGATTTTTGTATATGGTAATATGTAGAAGTTCAGCTTCATTCTTCTATATGTGGCAGCCAGTATCCTGCTAAATATAATAAATTACCCACTAATATGCTAAATATAGCTTCCTTTTCCCAATGTTTGTTTTTGCCAGCTTTGTTGAAGATGAGTTGGTTGAAGGTCCATGGTTTTATTTCCAGATTCTCGGTCATGTTCCATTGGTCTACATGTCTATTCCTATACCTGTGCCATGCTGTCTTGGTTGCTGTAGACTTGAAATAAAGTTTACAGTCTGGAAATGTAATGCCTCCAGTTTTTATTCCTTTTGCTGAGGAATACTTTAGCTATTCAGGCTCTTTTTTGTTTCCATGTGAATTTCTGTATTGTCTTTTCTAGGTCTGTGAAAATTGCTGTTGGCAATTTGAGAGAGATTGCATTGAATCTGTAGATTGCCTTAGGTAGAATAGACATCTTGACAATGCTGATTCTTCCAATCCATGAACATGGGATATCTTTTCATTTGTTTGTGTCATTCTTGATTTATTTGAACAGAGTTTTATAGTTCATTGTAAAGGTCCTTCACTTATTTGGTTGGTTATATGCCAAGCTATTTTATTTTTTTGTGTGGATATTGTGAATTGAATGGTGTTTTTATTTGGTTCTCAGTCCACTTGTTATTGGTATATAGAAATACAATTGTCTTTTGCACATTAATTTGATATTCTGAGATTTTACCAAGGATTTTATCAATACAAGGAGGTTTTTGACAGATTCACTAAGGATTTCTAAGTATGAAATTATATCATCTACAAAGAGGGATAACCTAACTTTCTCTTTTCCTTTTGGATATCACTGATTTTCTTTTCCTGCCTAATTGCTCTGACTAGAGCTTCCAGTTCTATGTTGAATAGGAAGGGTGAGAGTGGGCATCTTTTTCTTGTTTCAGTTCTTAGGAGGAATGCTTCCAGCTTCTGCCTGTGATGCATGCTGTTGGCTTCAGGTTAATCATGAATGACTCTCCTTGCTTTGAGGAATATTTCTTGGATGCCTATGTGTTTGAGGTCTGTTTTTTTTTTTTTTTTCTTTTTTTCCAAGAAGGGGTACTGGATTTTGTCAAATGTTTTTTCTATGTCTAAGAAAGTTGTTAATTTAAGTTTCATAAGGACAATAAGAAGAGAAAATAATTCAAGAAAGACATTTTGGAAGGTAAAATATATATTTTCTCCATTAAAAGGTTTTAATACATTTTTAATGAAAAAGTTTTAAGAAAAAAGAGTTATATGTCTTAATTTGACCCAGATTTGTCTTTTTTGAAGAAAGATTAACTTTTCACTTGTCTCTACATGAAAATTTTATTATTAGTTGCTAATATTCTTCTTAAACTTCTAGGTTATAAAAATGAAAAAAGTTAAAAGGCAGGATTCCATCTTTTATGAGGTATGTTGTATGAAATTTTACTTTCTCTGCTTTCATTTCATCCTCATTTTTGGTGATTCTTAAAAGTCATTTTTTTCTTAATTATCTTTTTAGTGCTGCTATTTTATTGACAATTCAGTTACTTTTCAGTCTTATATAAAATTTCCAACATCACTTTTCTTGTGATGTTGTAGGCTGTTTTTGTAGTTTTTAGAAGCTCCAATTTTGATAGATAATTTGTCTACTTCTAAAAATTCCAGGTCAGGAGCATTGGCACATTTTGAGAGTCTGAGGTTGGAGGATCACTTTAGGTCAGGAGTTTGAGACAGCCTGGGCAACACAGCAAGATCCTGGCTTTATTGGAAAAATAAAAATAAATCAAAAAATGTCTTGAGCTTTTTGATTCAAAATAGGGGAGCAGAATGTAGACATCCTGAAGTCTGCTAGATAAAATGAAGCTGAATAAATTATTAGATATTGCATATATTGAAACTTATTTTTTTCCCTGCAGCTCTTGGCTCCCATGATCTTCTGCAGCTCTCCATGAGGAATGAAGGAAATGGATGGCCAGAAGATAGGAAAAGCAGATTTATCGAGAGAAGATAGGAAAAGCAGATTTATCAAGAGAAGATAGGAAAAGCAGATTTATCCAGAGCAGGAGGGGACCACAGGGGGTTGCCCCAGAACTTTCAGTAATCACTTTCAGTTCTCCATTATCTTAGCTTCTTCAGTAATAGCTTTGGAATTGTGTATATTAACTGACTATTGGATGAATTGATTATAACAAAAGAAAATACTACTTGATATTAATAGTTCATTTATCAATTTCCCTGATATCCTAGCTGTCTGTTGCTATAATAGATTAAAATGTGCTTGTGTGTATATCATTGTTCATAATTAATGTTCTCTCAGATTTGGTTTATGTCACATTATATCGTCTAAATTTTATTTGGTTGAAGTACTTTGTATTTAAGTAATAAATTTACATTTTGCAGGAATATCTTCAGAATTCCCAGTTTTGGGAATCTTTTGAATGCTTCAGAAATTATCTACATAAAATAAATAAAATGGCATGGAAAAAGGTAGTGAAGAAATAAATGAAATAATATAGGTCTGAAAATAAAATGTTAAAATTCCCAGAAACCAAGAATAGCTGTATGCCTTTTTTCGTGATGCTATGATTAAATCATTTTTATAAAATCATCCTCTTCTCTTTTTAAAATTTTTATTTTCTTTATACAAGTTATCAGAATAAACTGTTGCCTATAGCCATAGAATGGTCAGATAATTTTAATGTAACTCACTGTAACCCTGTGTGTGTGTGTGTGTGTGTGTGTGTGTGTGTGTGTTTCATTTTTAAAATATGGGGTACAATTTAATGTTAGGTATAAAGATGGTCATTATGCAGGAACCCTTTTTGATGAGATGTGCCCCCTCCTATCCCTGGTAGTTTCTCACTACTGCCAGTCCCTTTCTTATAGTATTATGATAATTGTACAAGATCACTCAGTATTATTGACTCTATGTCCATCCAAGTTGTTATGAAGTTAATAATTTTGTCCTTCTTTATAGCTGAGTTATATTCCATTGTGTATACATAGCATCTTTTTTTTTTTTTATCCAGTCCTATTTTGATGGGCAGCACAGTTCTTTCCATGTTTTTGCTATTGTGAATAACGCTCCCATAAACATGCATGTGCAGATATCTTTTTCATAGAGTGATTTGAGTTCCTCCAGGTATATTCCCAGAAGGGGGATTGAAGGGTCATTTGAAAGGTCAATTTGTAGACCTTTTAGGAATTGGCAAACTGTCTTCCACAGAGGTTTTACTAGTTTACACTACCACCAACACACTTCTACAATGTCTTTGTTTTAATGGTGAAATGTGACTTACTCATTAAATCAAGAGGTAAGAAGAATGGGAGGCTTCCTTTTAGTGATATAGAAGTAGACACTTCACATAAAACAAGACCTAAATGGACTGCTTAGCAATGTTTCTTCAGAGAGTAAATGGCTCTGATTGTGTTATTCACACAGAATTTTAAAAATCCAAATGTCACTTGGGCATTATGTTCATCAATATGCTCACTTTGAAAGTAGGAAAACATGGTAAAGAAAACATCTTGCCAATATTACAGAGTTGTCATTAACATGGTCAAGTTATACACACAGAAAATCTGATTTGCCAGCCCATTGGTGCTATAGCTTCTAGTGAAACAATTTTATGATCAATAAAAATAAATGCTATGTAGACACTTTAGGGTATAGCTATCATACCTATGACAATTCAGTATGCTTTGTATTAAGCAGGTATATTTATGAATCCCTTATGGATGGAAGAAATAGTAAATCACTTAAAGGCAATTCCATTCTTTCTTATATAATTATTCATTAAATATATTCATATCTTTAAAACTAGTTTTCAATACATGAAATGTAGGGATGTGCCAGATTATGTGAAGGGACAGCTAATATATTTATATTATTACTAAAATATTCATATGTGCTCTTGATTCTCTAAAAACAATTACTAGATAAACTTTTAAAAGTAGAGATGAAAACAGTCTATTTAAGATTTTTCTATTTTTCTCTCCATGCACGCAATTATTTCTTCATGATGTGAGCACTCAATTCAGGAACTAAGATTTCTCTCTATCTCTCTTCTCTCACACATATTCTCTCTCTCTCTTTCTCTCTCTCTCTCTCTCTCTCTCTCTCTCTCTCTCTGTGTGTGTGTCTTGCTCTCTCTCTCTCTATATATAATATATATAATACATATAATTTATATATGTATATGTTATATCAAATGATTTTCTTAACATTTAC
This sequence comes from Cephalopachus bancanus, assembly GCA_027257055.1. Lineage (NCBI taxonomy): Eukaryota > Metazoa > Chordata > Mammalia > Primates > Tarsiidae > Cephalopachus > Cephalopachus bancanus. The sequence goes on along the minus strand of JAPVLO010000108.1, from coordinate 15,530,825 downwards.
TTAATAAGTCAAAAAACAACAGGTGCTGGTGTGCCTGTGAAGAAAGAAAAACGCTTATACACTTTTTATGGGAATGTAAGCTAGTTCAACCTCTATGGAAAGCAGTGTGGTGAATTCTAAAAGAACTAAACATTAATCTTCCATTTGTTCTAGCAATTTTTCTCCTGGGAATGTACCCAAAGGAACATAAATTGCTCTAGAAACAAACAAACAAAAAATGCACATGCATGTTTATTTCCACACTATTCAAAATAGCAAAAACATGGAACCAAACATGTTACCCATCAAAAGTGAACTGGATAAAGAAAATGTGGCATACATACATGATAGATTATTATGCAACCATAAAGAAGAACGAAATCATGGCCTTTGCAGCGACTGGAATGCAGTTGGAGATCATCATATTATCACAGAAACAAGGAAGTGAATACCACATGTTCTCACCAGTCATATTAGCATAAGGGTGAGACTGGCAGTTGCTGGGTATTTCTAGGGGAGGAAGGGAGGAGAGGAGGGAGGGAGGGAGATTGAGAGGGAGAGAAGGAGAAAGCTGAGGGGGAGGTATGTGACAACATTCTTTTGTTCACCACCACGGAGAGTGAGGGCCACCTAGAAGCCCAAACTTTACCCACATGCAGCCTACTTATGTAGTAAATTCTCACTTATACACCACAATAATAAATAAATTAAAATTTTTAAAATAAATAAAGAAATAAAGTTTGCTTTCTAATCTTGTATCATATTGTTTCAACAAGGTATTTTTAAATTTATACTTGATTTGCCTAATTATGTTTGTTCTATTTATATTTTTCCTACATATTTTTAAGTTTGTTCATTTTCTTTCTGTTATATAGGAACATATTTATTCATGCCAGTAACTTTAATTGCTTAAGGGAGCTCTTATACTTTCCAGTTTAGGCAATTAGGTGAATACCTATATATTTGAAATATTCAGGCTAATGTCCAAACCTCTCCATTTAAAAAAATTAATCCTACCAGGGAAGGTTGATAATTTTTTAAAGTAGGCACTAGCTTAAGTCTGGGGATTATGATTTAGCAACATTTTTTTTTCTGGATCTGAAGGCTTCCAGCATTAATTTACATGCAAAATTATTTTGGTGGTATGACTTTAAGAGACGTTTACCTATAGATATTATATAGATACGCAATTTCTTGAAAAAAATAGAAATAAATACAAAATGTATGTGCACTAGATTTGGCAAATGTATTATTAAAGTAGTATGAAAAAGAATCATTTTTTTGCTAACTGGGAATTTAATTCCACCCTGAGACAGAACAGTGATTTTAATAAAAAAAAAATTTTCCTTGAAAAAGAACCTGAGATCTTAAGGATATTGTTTAGTATGGGCCACTGAATGCCAGATCAGTTGATCCTCTTGGTATTAGAAATGAAAAGCATTTGGGGAAATAAAATAAACAGGTCTTAAAAAGAAAAAGAGAGGGTAAAGGCACAGAAGGCATTATGCCCGGATCATTATATAGAACTACCATAAAATGAGACGATCAAGAGACAATTGTTTATAGTTCTCTGTCATTTCCCTATCTCTTTTGAACAGAGTTACTGATGGCTTTTGTTCTGGACGATCTTTTCAAGAATGTTTGTATAACAAAAATTTTTTGAAAAATACAGCTAATGTCTTACTCCAGAGCAGAGGACTGATTTGTTGGTTGTCCAGGATCTGAAAGGTAACATTGCCTGCTGTTGTAAAGGCTGGGCTAGTTTGCTTGTAGCCCCCTTATTGTAATAAGCAGTTTTTAAGCTTGGGCTTCCTCAGCTGAGCCCCAAGCCCGCTAGATGTGCAACATCCAACCTGAACATTACTCTGGATCACCCCGGTGAGATCTGTGGGGCTACAGGGACCTATTCAAAACATAAAATTCATGCTGCATGCTCTTTCATGAATGAAACCACTGAACCAATAAGCTTCTGTATTGTATCAACACGTGTGAAACTGTGGAGAACTAAATTGTTAGCTTGTGAATAAGGCAAAATAACAGACATTTTGTATATCTCAAGATGATATCTTCTTTGAAGATATTTTCATTTCTATGATAAACTATAAACTCCAAAATTCCTCATTGGCTTGCCTGCCTTCCTTCCTTCCTTCCTTCCTTCCTTCCTTCCTTCCTTCCTTCCTTCCCTCCCTCCCTCCTTAATTCCTTCTCTCTCTGTCTCTCTCTCTCTCTCTCTCTCTCTCTCTCTCTCTCTGTCTCTGTCTCTCTCTGAGTGTTTACAGTGTTGTTTTAGTAGAAATCAAAGAAAGAGTCTTAGTTCCATTTTTGCATTCAAAGAACTCAGGGTCACAAAAATAAGATAAAATAAAAAAAATCATGCTGAGTTTTGCAAAGTAAAACCTTGAGATCTGGAGTGTACGTGAAAACATAAATTTCATGGAATTGACAGGAATAATGAGAGGGATGTGGGGTTTTCTCACTCAGAAAGAAAAGAAGTCCGAATCTATTAGTTGTTCCTGTTAAAGGGCAAATTAACACAGCTCACATCTATGCTTCACTATTTCAGCACAATGAATCACCGTGTAGAGATGCATTCTTTTGTGGCAAACGTGTATTCATAATTCACAGCATGGATGTGTATTTGTGTATGATATATTAGATGTAGATTATATATATACATATATACTCCATTATATACACATATATGTATACATATAGTCCATGATTTCTGACATTGACTTTCACATTTTCTAGGACTTAATTTTAAACTTTTATCAAGAAAATGATTTAATGCTATATATTTTGCCTGCTTTGCTTTTAATACCTTTTCCCCAAAAATGGTTTCTCTACCTTACAAATCAGCCTGAATTAGAGAGCACAAAGAATGAATTCCCATTTCCTTTGTAAGAACTTGTAAAGGAAGCTACAACACTAAGCTAAATCAGATCAAACGCTCTCTAGGGCCATTGTTTGACTTCTTGTCATTTCAACCTAGCAATTGTCATTGTCAGATGCAGTTATTCATGCAGCTATATTGAGAATTATCAAACTGCATATTATAGAACTATTCAATTCATTGATTTATTTGCTATGTTTTTTATAATACTGGGGAAATTAAAACAATAAAGCAAAGAGACATTCATGATGACCTTTATATAATCAGATCAAATGGGAAATGGGACCTGAAGACTTTTCGTAATAACTGGAAGAAAAAGTTGTATTGCTCTCTGACAATGGTATTTTCCCCCTTTTCGGTTTGTTGTAAAAGTCTTCTGGGATCTTTCCAATGCAATTTTACTCATTTAAGCTATTCAGTAAAACCTGAAATAATATTCATTAGAAACAAACTTTGATTTATTTTTGAATTGTTTTCCACTAAAATCACAAAAGTTTTCAATTAGAGTAGACCCTAGAGAAGATCTTATCCAAATCTCTTATTGTACAGATAATAAGATAAAGAAATTGTAAGATGAAGGAATATTCCCTAATCTGTTTTCGCACTACAGAGAATACTGGAAGTTATCACTTGAATTCAGTCCACTGCTCTCTCTATCATATTATTCTACATTAGATACGTCATCTTGTTTTGAATTCAGGAAAGAAAACAACACTTGGTGTGTTCCCTAAAGTAGTATCTACTCTCAGAATTTGTACATATGTTTTTCTTCTTTTTCTCTGACATTTTACCATTCAATGAAACATATTATAAAGTTGTTCTAAGGTTTCCAAAGTTATACTCACCATCATGAGTCAGAGTTGTGTTGTTTATTTAGCAGCTACATTTATGTCATCATATAACAAACTTCCAAAGTCACACACACACACACACACACACACACACACACACACACACACACACACACACTGGAAGGCAAGATCATGAAACAATCAAGTAGGCTATGTATATTTTCTAGAGTGAATGAAGTATCAATGAGAATATCAGTAAGGACAAGAAAATAGGTCTTCATAATATAGATGGAAAATAGATATATTCAACTTAAATAAAAACATAGCCTAGCAATAAATTAGCTCTTAATATAGTTTTTTTTTAATTGACAATGTTGTTAATGTTGTTATTTGGGTAGAAAAACATAAATTTAAGTAGAAGGAACTGTTGTCTTTGAGAAAATGACTAGCTTCTAAAATATATGTAGATTAAATGAGTATTTTATTGTTGTCAATTCATATAACAATTATATTCTGTATTTACATAGCAATAGTTAAAATCTGTTTTTTAAAATATAGAATAAACTTAATATAAGTATTTTCCAGAAAGAGATGTTTTATAAACTAGATAATTTAGAAAATATTTACTGAGATAAAGTTCAAAGGCAGCTATGTAATTTTGTGGTACAATTTCATGACATTCACTTTTGAAATCCAGGTCTTGACTGGCAAAAAGATTCCTTCCTATCTCTTGCAAGCAGAATTACCTTGGAGAGGATAACAAGACCTGTGGTGCTAGAATACCAGGCCTGTGAAGCTAGCCATCACTCTCTACTGAGCTAAAAGCTCAGGGGACAATTGAGATCAGGTCACTTTGGGTCAAATGGAAAGCAGGTGCAAGTATACCAATATTGGACCAAACATAGTTTAATATTTATTTTGTTTTATTTTTATGTTTACCCCAATAGTGATTATACATATCAAATCTATTAGATAACTTCTAATCAAAGAATTTGCATTGTTTGTTCTTATGTTTTGGGGAACGATTATGATCAATGCACTTTTGTAAAATAGTTGCCAGGCGCAGTGGCTCAAACCTGTAATCCCAGCACTTTGGGAGGCCAAGGCAAGCGGATTACCTCAGTTCAGGGGTTCAAGATCAGCCTGGAAAATTTGGTGAGACATCCTCTCTACAATAAATTAAAAAATAAGTCAGATGTGGTAGCATGCATTTGTAGTTCCAGGTACTTGAAAGGTTGAGGCGGAAGGATCACCTGAGCCCAGCAGAATGAGGCTGCAGTGGCCGCCAGAGTGCCACTGCACTACAACCTGGGCTACAGAGAGAGACTCTGACTCAAAAAAAAAAAATTGTAATGTATGTATAATATATGGTTACTTAATAAGTCTGTTTGCAGACTCCCTCTTTTGTGCATCAGGACTCGGAATAAAATGTGATGCACATAGTTTGAGATAAGTGCAACCAGGACATACCTCATCCTTTCATCATACCATGAATTTCCATGCTGGTGGCTAGGTGCCCTGTAGGCATGCAGGTTGTATTCTAGTAAGAACTCCTCCTTCTTGTTGTTCTCCAATGAAATTACAGTGTCTACAACTTTTACTAATTTTTTAATGCAACCTACAGTTAAATATAGATATAGATATATTTTATAATTTAATTTTAAAAGTAAAAGGCCTATTTAAAGCTTAAGTATCTAAGACAGTTATTTTTATTCTATATATGTATGAAAAGTTAAATAAAATGCTTTTTTTAACAAAATGCATATGTCTATCAATTTCTTAACAAGTTTAGAACCTATTGATAAATTATAGTAGACAAATTATAAATGATATAGAGGTTAACTTTGACATCAATTGTTTGAATGTTTTACCCTATTATTTCATTATGTGTTGCTAGAAAGAAATAGTAGAGCCGGGCTCGGTGGCTCAGCCTGTGATCCCGTGCCTTTGGGAGGCCGAGGTGAGTGGATTGCCTGAGCCCACGGGTTCGAGACTCTCTCTACAATAAATCAAGAACTAGCCGGGTGCGGTAGCACGCGCCTGTAATTCCGGCTACTCGGAAGGCTGAGGCGGAAGGATCGCCAGAGCCCAGCAGGTCGAGGCTGCGGTGGCCGGGAACTGCCACTGCACTCCAGTCTGGGCTATAGAGTGAGACTCCAACTCAAAAAAAAAAAAAAAAAAAGAGGAAAATCCTGCTATTTCTGACAACTTGGATCCACTTGGAGGACATTACACTAAATGAAATAAGCCAGACATAGTAAAATAAGTACTGCATTATCTCATTTGTATGTGGAATCTTAAAAATTGAACTCATAGAAGTAGAGAATAAAGTAGTAGTTGCCCAGGGCAGGTGGAGAAGAGAAAATGAGACGTTGCTCAAAAGGTAGAAACTTTTAGTTATAAGATAGATCAATTCTGGGGGTCTCACGTACAATATGAGGATGGTATCATTTACTTGAAATTTGCTGGCCGGGCTCCGTGGCTCAGCCTGTAATCCCGCACCTTTGGAAGGCTGAGGTGAGTGGACTGCCTGAACCCGCAGGTTTGAGACTCGCCTGGGCAACTTGGCGAGACCTCATCTCTACAATAAAAAAAAAAAAAATTAGCCGGCGTGGTAGCACGCGCCTGTAGTTCCAGCTACTTGGGAGGCTGAGGCGGAAGGATCGCCGGAGCCCAGCAGGTGGAGGCTGCGGTGGCTGGGAGTGGCCACTGCACTCCAGTCTGGGAAACAGAGTGAAACTCCAACTCAAAAAAAAAAGAAAAACAAGAAAAAGAAAAAGAAAAGAAATAGCAGGGACTGGGTAACTTATTTTTAAAAGGGGATTTTTTGGCTCATGGTTTTGCATGTTGTCAGCAGCTACCAGGCTTCTGGCAAGGCCTCAGGAAGGTTCCAGTCCTGGAGAAATATGGAGAGGGAATGAGCACGTCACAGGGTGAGAGTGGAAGCAAGAAAGTGAGAGAAGGAGGTGCCAGGCTCTTAACAACCAGCTCTAGTGTGAACTAAGAGAATGAGAATTTATCCATTACTGTGAGAACAGCATCAAACCATTCATGAAGTATCTGCCTCCGTTATTCTGTCATCTCCCACTAGGCCCACTACCACTAAAGCTTAAAATAATTTATATTTTTACATAAATTAAACTAAGTGAATTAATGTTTCACTTTACATTTCAAATATTAGGTCGGCATTGACCTAGATTGTTAGAAAGAATTCTAATTTTGTTAATAAATATTATAGTCAAGAAGAGAATAGATGCATAATGTAAAGAATTAAGACCTATTTCAACATAGCTGTGCTTTAGAAACATTTTTTAGACCTGATTCTAAAATCTATCAAATATATTGCAAGAATGTATACCCATAAATTCAATGTATTTATGAAAACTTATGCAGGGCACAAAACCTCAATTTTCAAAATAGAATGACAGGGATTTTTTTTTCCAGGATAGTAAACAATGAAGTTTAATATTAAAATGCATATAAATATAAATGTATATTTATAAGTACACACAAATATTCCCTTATTAAAGCATTCTTTAACGTAAAATATATTAGTGATTGATAATAGGTGGCATGAAAATATGTATGGCATATATCGAATTTTTTCTGTTGTAATTGAATTTTTACATTATTCATGAATCAATGGTTTACAAAATTGATTTTGTGTTTTATATCATGTAAATTTCAGACCAGTCCTATATGTATCTGAATTTTTAGTTTTGTTCAGAAATAAAAATACATTTTATCTGATATATGCAAGCTACATTCTTGAGAAAACTTACGTGATTTAAAAAGGTCTTAAAACTTTTTGTGTCACTGAGAAATCAGACATGGAATAACACGATTTTATTCAATAATTTTAGTAATAACCATTTCATTATTTCAAGAAAATCAAAATTACAAAGGTCAATCTAAAAAAGTAAAAACTCATCGCCTTCTTTGTGTCTTTACAATCTACAAACAACCCTCTATCACTTCTAGCCTCGCCCTTATTCTATTTTTGTTGTAGGCCACCTTACAAAGGCCAAAGGAATGAGGAAGAATGGCAGGGTCAATTATGGAGCTTTAAATTCTTCTGACTTGCAAGGTGCAGATTCCTTTTGTTACACATTCAAACCAATAATAGCTTAACTATATAATTTGTGATATCTAATTATTCAGTCATTCATATTCATGTTATGAAAACTCATACTGTAGAAAAGAGGGTTGCTTCACACATAAAGAGGAATGTAATATGTTACTTTCAAAACCAACTCAATAGGTGGACCTAGAAATCATGACTTTTCCAAAGTGTCCATATTAAATGAAACAAAAGTCCAGTGCTCTTGAGGAAGCCAGACTGGAGAACAAGCAATCACTTTCACACCTGTACTTTAATAGTAGTAAATGAACTAGTTGCTTCAAAAACCAGAATTAATCAGTGACTTCTCGCTTCTCTGCTCCATCTATATCAGTGATACTACAACACAGTCCAGGTATTACTGAATTTATCATGATGAATTGTAATTGATTTGCTTATTTGTTTATCATCTCAAGTACATGATAAATTATTTAAAGAAAGGGAACTAACTCTACACTTGTTTATTCACAGTTTCTGGCATCTGGTTCATCCTGCAGGAATAAAATGCCCTTAGGCAACTCAATTTGAGTCTTCCCAAGATGTTTATATTTGAAAGAAACCAGACACTGTTGGCATTGTCAATGAAGTCTTTGGATATAATTAAATAAAGAAAATTTTAAACTAGAAGCAAAGCACAGCTGATTCTCCCAAGCTTTAAGCCCAGAACAGTCATTCCAATCTCAGTCTCCAAAATAAACCTGCCTAGCATATTTTTAATTCACATTTTTTAGAGATACAATGTTTAAGAAGGCAAAATATAAAAGGTAGTAATTTTGTTATTCAACTAGATGTTCCCACTCTTCTTTTATGGTACTGGATATCAACATTGAACTTGATTTTTGGATACCATGCTAGTCTGCTCCACTGAAGCTCAAAGACAACATTTGATACGTTGAAATCCTAAAACTAAAATTATTTTCTTCCTATAAGGGAGATATAAAAATCTTCCTATAAGGGAGATTTGCTCTCATGCTGGAGAGCAAAATAGAAAATTGTCAACTAAATGTCAGTGGAAGTTTAGCATGGCTGTATTAGTTTGCAAGGGCTACGGGAACAAACTATCCACTTGGTGGATTAAACAATAGAATTTATATTTTATTGTTCAAGATGCAAAGTCTGAGAACAAGTGTTATGGCTTGAAGGTGTTCTCTCCAAAATTTATGTTAAAACATAATCTTCACTGTGATGATATTAAGAGGTGGGGTCTTCTGGGAATTAATCAGTGTCCTATCAAAGAGATGAAGTCAATTAGTCTAAGATTACTTTTTTCCCCTTCCACCTATTGCCATGTAATAATGCAGCAATCAGGTGCCATATTGGAAGTAGAGACCAGGCTTTCACAAGTCACTAAACCTACTAGCACATTGATCTTTGACTTCATAGTCTTCAAAAATGTGAGAAACACACCCAGGTATGGTGCAAGTGGGCCCAGATGTGGGTCAGGTCACCATTCTGGAAGGCACCAGTGGTAAACCTAAGCAGCATTCATGTGATGCTTACTCTGCAGGCACACAGATTGTGCAAACTGGAGGCACAGCCAAATTTATCTAGACTTCAAAGAATGCCTTGAAGAGTCTCAGATCTCAGAAATAGTACTACCACGGAGTCAGGTTACCATAGAAGTCCCCTAACCAGACAATACCAAGAAAACCTTTGAGATCAGGGCCACTGCCGAGAAGTTCCAAAGAGCTATGCCTAGTGTAATTATGGGAGCAGTGCTGTCCACCCCCACCCCCAGGAGCCCAGAACTGTAGGCCACCAGCATGTAATTCCAGCCTGGAGGAGCTGCATATACTGGATTCTGACCCATGGACTATGCCAAGTAAAATCATAGGATGAGGTCCCCTGAAGCTTTGGGGACCAAACTTTCATCTCAGTGTGTCTTGAAGGTGGGACATGGAGTCAAAGAAAAGTATTCTCAAGCATCAAAGTTTAATGTTGTTTACCTTGTTGTGTTTTGGACTTAGGTCTGAAGAGTCACCCCTTTCTTTTTTCCTATTTCTTCCTGTAGAAATGGAAATATCTGTCCTGTGCCTGTTCACTTTTATATTTTAAAGCACATACCTGATTTTTCTAACTCATAACTAGGAAGTAATTTGCCTCAGAATTACTTTTTAACCCCAAGTCTCACTTATATATGATTTAGGTGATACTCTGGACTTTAGACTTTTAAGTTGATGCTAGAGCAACTTGAGACTTTGGGAGCTATTGACATGAAATAAGTGTATATCCTGTGTAAGAAGGGTGTGAATTTAGGAGTCCAGAAGTGAAATTCTATGTTCTGAATATTTCCCCTAATACCCACATGTTGAAACTTGATAGGTGGAAACTTTAGGAAGTGATTAAGTCATAAAAATAAAGTCCTCGTGTATAGGAGTAAGGACTCTATGAAGGGGCTTGAGGAAGTAAATTTACCATTGCTGTATGTTCAGTGATGTGAAGACACAGCCTTCTTTCTCTCCAGAAGACACAACAACAAGATATTATCTTTTGAAAGCAAAGACCAGGCCCTCACCAGACTCTGAACCTCCCAATACCTGGATCTTGAAATATCAGCCTCCAGAATTATGATAAATTAGTTGATGTTGTTTGTAAATTACCCAGACTCAGGTATTTCATGGAAGAAGCACAAATAAAATAAAATACCAAGGTATCTGCAGTGTGTGGTTCCTGCTGAGGGCCATGAGGGAAAGACTTGTTCAGGCCACTTTCCTTGTCTTACATTGATGCTGTCTTCTCCCTGTGTCTTCACATCGTCTTCTCTCTGCACATTTGTATACAAATCTCCTCTGTTTAAAAAAAGTCAGTCATATTAGATTAAGATCCACTCTAAAGACCTCATTTAAAATGTATTATCTCAGCTGGGTCTGGTGGCTCAAACCTGTAATCCCAGTACTTTGGGAAGCGGAGGTGAGAGGATTGCCTGAGCTCCGGGATTCAAGACCAACCTGAGCAACATGGCAAGACCTTGACTCTACAATAAATCAAAAAATTAGCCGGGCATGGTGGCACATGCACATAGCTCCAACTACTTGGAATGCTGAGATAGAAGGATCACTTGAGCCCCATAAGTCGAGGCTGTGGTGGCTATGAACATTCCACTGCACTCCAGCCTGGACAACAGTGAGACTCCGACTCAAAAAAAAAAAATTATCATCTCTGTAAAGACACTAACTCAAAACATGGTCACATTCTGAGCTACTGCCATTAGGACTTCAACATTTTTGGAAGAATTTTTGGAAGAAAACAGTTCAGCTCATCACAATAGCTAAGTCAGTTTTCTAAATGACTTACATTGTTTAGAGGTTTTAGTGAAAGTATCCAGAATTTTGCGGTAGATTTTTTCTTTTTTGAAAACAAAGACTCAAATTTTAAAGATTGAAAGCTAAAAAAAATTTTGGGCCGGGCTCAGTGGCTCAGTCTATAATCCCGTGCCTTTAGGAGGCTGAGGTGAGTGGATTGCCTGAGCCTGCATGTTCCAGACCTGCCTGGGCAACTTGGCGAGACCTCATCTCTACAATAAAAAAAAAATCAGCCGGGAGTGGTAGCGCATGCCTGTAATTCCGGCTACTTGGAAGGTTGAGGCGGAAGGATCGCCGGAGCCCAGCAGGTAGAGGCTGCAGTGGCCGGGAGCGGCCACTGCACTGCAGTCTCGGTGACAGAGTGAGACTCCAACTCAAAAAAATAATAAAATACAATAAAATAATAAAATAATAAAATAAAATAATAAAATAATAAAATAAAAAAAATAAAATAACTAATCATTTTACAAATACTGACATCCACTCTTTGTAAAGTCACCTATACTACGTAATATATATGCTTCTAAAATCTCACAATCACGTCTAGGTAGAAGAAGGATGTGTCATAAATACTTAGACACAACAGTTTTTTGAAAATTTTTTCTTAAATTGCACCTTTATTTTCTGGCAGCAATAAAAGGAAATAATTGTATATATATTCCTTCCCTCTTGATAAAATGTACTTAAATGTCTTAGTGTATTTTATATTATATCTAAATTATGAATTAGATTATATCTAAATAATTACAGTTATGTCGCTAATAAAATAAATAAACTGATAAGAGAAAAAAGCTAGACAATCATACAAACTATCAACCTTTTCAAAGATATCACATTTCCCCACAAAAAATCTGGGCCTTAAAAAATAATAGTGAACACTTGCTCAATGCTTACTATGTGTCAGACACTGATTGAAGCATTTCAAATATATATAATCTTGAAACACATATCATGTTTACAACAATCCTATTAAGGAGACCATATTATTATTATCTACATTTTACACATGAGAAACTGAGGCACAGGTCAGTTAAATAATTTGTCCAACATTAGACTAATGATTACGAACTGGAGTTATAAACAAAAATTAAATCAAGGCAGTCTGATTCCTAAATTAAATATGTTAGATACAGCACATATGGCCATTTATCAGAACTAATGAAAATGTATTGAAGAGTTAAGCACATTGGCTTGTGATCATGAGACCTGACTTTGAAGAGTTCTATCACTTGTTATCTGCATGATTTTCCTGAGTCTCAAAATATTCTTAGCACCCAACCTTAACAAAACCCTTTATTATATTTTATTATTTATTTTATTTTATTTTTATTTTTATTTTTTATTTTTTTGAGTTGGAGTCTCACTCCGTCACCCAGACTGGAGTGCAGTGGCACGCTCCTGGCCACCGCAGCCTTGGCCCGCTGGGCTCCAGCAATCCTTCCGCCTCAGCCTTCCATGTTGCTGGAACTACAGGCATGTGCCACCATGTTCCGCTAGTGTTTTGATTTATTGTAGAGTTGAGGTCTCGCCAAGTTACCCAGGCAGGTCTCGAACCCTCAGGCTCAGGCAATCCACTCACCTCAGTCTCCCAAAGTGCAGGATTACAGACTGAGCCACCAAGACCAGCTTATTATTTCTTTATAGGGGTGTGAGGAGTGAGGTACCAGTAAGGATTAGCTACAAAAGTAGGCGGCATGCAGGTGAAGTTTGGGCCTCCAACTGGGACTCGCTTCCCTTGGTTTGGGATTAGATACCCTTTGTGTTGTTATGTGCCCTCTTCCCTCTCTCCTTCCCCTCATAATGCCCAGCGATTGCCGATTCCTCCTTTGTGCTATTGTGATTAATGTTCAGGTTCCACTGTGAGTGAGAATATATGGTCTTTGGTTCTTTGTTTCTGTAATAAGTATGATGGTTTCCAACTCCATCCAACTTGCTGCAAAGTTTATGATTTTGTTCTTTTTGGTGGCTGTGTAATACTCTATCATGTACAGGAACCACATTGTCTTTATCCCCTCTGTCGATGGGCATTATTGTTGATTCCATGTTTTTTGCAATTGTGAATCAATATTCTCAAGATGTCCATCCTACCCAAGGCAATCTGCAAATTCAATGCAATGCCCATCAAATTACCAACATAATTTTTCTCAGACTTGGAAATTACAATACTGAAATTCACATGGAAAAAAATGAGAGCACAGATAGCCAAAATAATTCTCAGCTAAAGGAGCAAAGCAGGAAGTATCACACTTCCAGACTTTAAACTTTATTACAAGGTTACAGCCTGGTTTTGGTATAAGAATAGACACAGACCAATGAGACAAAACAGAGATTCCATAAGCAAAAACACAATCTCTCAACCAACTCATCTTTGACAAACCCACTAGTAGCAATCACTGGGAAAAGAAAAGCGTATTTACAAATGGGGCTGGGTAAACTGGTTGACCACATGCAGAAGAATGAAACTGAACCCCTACCTATCACCATATACAAAAATCAACTCTAAATGGATCAGAGACCTAAACATAGGGTAAGAAAAACAAAGAATACTATTTTGACTAAATTCCCAGCACATATATAAACACATTTACCTTATTAATAAATACAGATAAGTACATTTAGTTTTCAACAATTTTGTCAGTTTTAGAAGAAATCTTCAGCTACTTTTATTCTTATACTTTATTATTTTGTAACATTTTATAGCTAGCATTTAGCTCAGTTCATGATAAAAGTAAGTAAAATATTTAAATTGTTTATTTTGAATTTTAAAAATATAAAATTATCTAAAGTTGATGATACACAAAAGCTTATTAATTATATTAAACCTCTGATCATTAAGAATAGTCATACAAAAATATGACACAGACTACTATAAAAGAATCAGGAAACTAATATCTTTCCCATGTAAAGGGTAGAATCTGTGCTTTTTTAAATGTAAGCAAAATAAGTAAATTGTTAATGTTGCAACAGTCACTAAAAACAAATTTATCTTACAGTATGATTACGTAAATACTTTCACTTTAGATTCCAAAGTCACATGCTCCAAATGACTATTATAATGGCAATAAAAAGTAATGTCTATTACATTCTTACTATATAAAATAGAGTTCCATTTGAAAAAAAGATTGGATATTGATCTGTATGACTTTATAATAATATCTCATTTTGCTGTTTACTGATTAAATAAATAAAATATAAATTACTCTTTTTTTTAAATTGTAGTCTCCCTCTGTTGCCCAGATAAATTACTCTTGAGAATGTGAATTTAAATATTGCACATGGTTATAAATATTTTATTTGCAGCCGGGCTCAGTGGCTCAACCTGTAATCCCGCGCCTTTGGGAGGCTGAGGTGAGTGGATTGCCTGAGCCCGCGGGTTCGAGACCCGCCTGGGCAGTGAGACCTCATCTCTACAATAAATTTAAAAAAAATCAGCCGGGCGTGGTGGCGCATGCCTGTAATTCTGGCTACTGGGAAGGCTGAGGCGGAAGGATTGCCAGAGCCCAGCAGGTCGAGGCTGCGGTGGCCGGGAGCGGCCATTGCACTCCAGTCTGAGCGACCGAGTGAGACTCTAACTCAAAAAAAAAAAAAAAAATTTATTTGCATAACATAGCTAAATTTCAGAGTATCTGACAAATATTTGATGCTCAAATATTTTTGGATACAAAATGACTGGTATTATAAGAACATATGTATTATTTTATTGATCACATCAGTGAGTAGTGAAGGCATCAGATTAAATGAGATAAGCTAAGTTCTTTTAAGTGGGCCAATATTGGAAATCAATACAACACTTAAATATTAAGAGAATTTTTGGTGGCTCAGCTGTAATCCCAGCACTTTGGGAGGCTGAACCGAGTAGATTTCCTGAGATCACTGGTTCTAGACCAGCCAGGACAACTTGGCAAGACCTCATCTCTATGGTAAGTAAGGGAGGAGGAGGAGGAGGAGGAGGAGGAGGAGGAGGAGGAGGAGGAGGAGGAGAAGGAGAAGGAGAAGGACAAGGAGAAGGAGAAGAAGAAGAATTAATAGCTGGGCATAATAGAGTACCTGTAGTTCAGAGGTGGAAGATGTAGGCTGAGGTGGAAGGATCCCAACCCAGCAGGTCAACATGGAGGTGGCCATGAGTGTGCCACTGCACTTCAACCTGGGTGATGGAGTAAGACTCCAAATCAAAAAAAAAAAAGAAATAAATATTAAGGAGTATTTTTATTATCCACATTTTTCTAAAAGCAGAAAATTTCTAACTGTATAGTTGACAAAAGAGACCCCAGTGCTGACATACTTGGAAACTATTCCAGAATACCTTGGCAGATACTAAATAAAACATACTTTACTTTGCTCTATTGTGTGACTAAATTCAGAATTATGAATGTAATCAATATCAATAGTGTTAGTTCTGCAACATTAAAATATATAAACCAAATGTCATTGTATATCAAACATCCTCATAAAGTAGATAGAGGACCAAGAAGGAGAACGATTTGAAAATTATGCATATTATGCATATAATTTTCATTTAATATATCAGAACACATTTGACTAAGGAGGTGAACAATCTTTACAAGAAAAAAACTATAAAACTGATTAAATAAATTAAAAATAACACAAGCAAAAATAAAAACATCTTATGCTCATAGATCTGAAGAGTTTATAGTGTTAAAATGATCAGACTGCTCAAAGCAATCTACAGATTTAATGCAATCTCTATCACAATACCAACATCATTTTTTAGAAAATTAAAAAAAAAAACTATCCTAATATTAATACAAAATCAAAAAAGAGCTCAAATAGAACAACCTAAGCAAAAAGGGGGGGGGGAGAAACCAAATGCTGGAGACATTATATGTATTACCTGATTTTATTTGACACTACAGGGCTATTGTAACCAAAACAAAACAGCATGGTACCATTATTCAAAAAGACACATAGACCAATGCAACAGAGTACAGAATCTAGACATTAATATACATGTTTACAGTCAACTAATCTTTCACAAACTTGACAAGAACATATACTGGAAAAATCCTTTTCAATAAATGACACTGGGAAAAATAAATTAGAAAATAAAATGAAATTAGAAAATCAAAATGAAACTACATTTTTATCTCTCACTGTATACAAAAATGAACTCAAGTTTCATTAAATACTTAAATATAAGATGTGAAATTCTAAAAATACTAGAAGCAAACTTAGGAAAAACTCTTCTAGATATTAATTTAGGCCAAAAAAATCTGATGAATAAAATCTCAAAAGCACTGGCAACAAAATAAAAATAGACAAAGAAAAATGGGACTTAAGTAAACAAAAATTCTTCTGCATAGAAGAATAAATAACCAATAGGATGAACAGAACACCTTCAGAATGGGAGAAAATATTTGCAAACTATGCACATGACATAGGATTAATATCCAGAATTTACAAGAAATCAAAACAACTCAATGACTACAAAATAATGCCATTGAAAAGAGCATAAACAGACATTTTTCTTTTTTCTTTTTTTTTAATTAAGTCTCACTCTATCGCCCAGGCTGGAGTGCAGTGGCATGTTCACAGCCACCTCAGCCTAGACCCCATTGGATTCAGCCGACCTTCCTCCTCAGCCTTCTAAGCAGCCAGAACTATAGGCGCACTACCATGTCTGGCTAATTTAGACAACATTCAGCAGCCTTCAGCACCAGACCGGTCATTTGCAGTGGGAACCACAGAGAAAATACACCGGATGAACTAGTCACCAAGTCACAGCAGAGGACAGGATCCACAGATGCCCCATTGCCTTGATCCTGGTACCTGGGGAAGACAGACTTCAGCTTGCCCATGTAAACAGCGAGTTACTCCCCGAGACTGAGGGGGCTTAATTCTGCACCTCTCTAAGGTTGATCACGTAACCCCAGAGAGGATACTTAGGTGCAGTATCCCCGGAGGGACAGGCCCACTAAGGAGATCCAGTTGCCTCACTGGAACAATTACAGGTCTACAGCTGCAACCAGAGATGAAGAACCCAGCCCACAACAAATGAGTGGGGGTGAGTTTTAAACTGATCCAGCTCCCTTCCCCCAGCAATTCACCAGGTGTAAGACCCAGGTGGGCAGTGACTGATGGACACATTAGAAGAGGGTTAAACATAGATGTATCTGTTGGGGTCACATCTAGTCTCCTCGTGACCATGTAGTGAGCAGAGAGACAGATGTAGAGGTTGTGGCTACCTCTCCTCTGCCACAAGACAAAGCTGCTATGCTTGAGTCAAGCCAACAAGTAATCCAAAGATTCAGAAACTGTCACAAGAAGGTGCTCAAGGATTTAAAAAGTTTTTTGGTTTTTGTGCTATTTTATTGTATATTATTATTATTTTTACTTTCCCCTACTCTCTATATTTTGATCTGTGTGTGTGTATTTTTTTTTTCTTCTCCTTCTCTTTTTCACATAAGGGTATACATGATTGTGAAAATAAAATAATAAACAAAAATAAAAACATCCTATGCTCATAGATCTGAAGAGTTTATAGTGTTAAAATGATCATACTGCTCAAAGCAATCTACAGATTTAATGCAAGCTCTATCACAATACCGACATCATTTTTTAGAAAATTAAAAAAAAATCCTAATATTAATACAAAATCAAAAAAGAGCTCAAATAAAACACCCTAAGCAAAAAAGGGGAAAAAAGGAAACCAAATGCTGGAGACATTATGTGTATTACCTGATTTTATTTGACACTACAAGGCTATAGTAACCAAAACAAAACAGCCATGTTTTTAGTTAACTATTTTTATTTTGTTGCCAGTGCTTTTGAGATTTTATTCATTAGATATTGTCAGTTTCTGCCTTTTCTAAAAAAAAACTTTTTTACCCTTTTTTTCTGGTTTAGCTGTCTGTTTGATTTGTTTTTCCTTCCCTATGTCTTTGTCTTCATTACCTTTTCTTCCACTTTCTCTCTTTCTCAGTGCTTTTTCTTTCCCTTATGTTATTTTGCGCTCAGGGAATATACATGCATTCCCATTGCATGGACATACTGTGAGATGGAGGAAGCGTCCAAGGGGACCCACACTCCAGTCAGCAAACATTGTAATCTGTAGGCAGCTTTTGAAACTTAGCAACCCATAATATACCTTATTCAAATCTCAAAGCTTCAAAACAACAGCACATCTCCCACATCCAATCTAGCTTTAAAATTGAATAAATCTGGAGGCTTTACCAAAGGAAGAATAAGGTGTTGAGCAAACAGAATTGAATGCCATTCCCTCTCTCACTGAGCAACAGAAGTAAAGAGGAAAGAAAAATCCATCACAAATGAAGATATATCAATGAAAAAAACACAGGTAACCCAGAAAACCCTAGAAAGACAGTGCTGAAGAATACAGACCTTAGAACTAAAAAAATGAAGAGTGCCCAGATCGACTGCTCTCAGACCACAAATGCTGAGATCAAGGAATACTTGGAGAAGATGACTAAGAGCCAAGAAAGGCAAGACATAAACATGAAATAATTAATTACAAAGATGCTAGCAATAAAGAATACAGTCAATGAAATAAATAATAAACTGACCAGAGTGGAAAGCAGAATTAATCAAGCAGAAGAAAGAATCTCAGAACTTGATGACCAAAATATGGAATTAACCCAATCTTTTACAAACATAGAAAGGAAGCTTTAAAAGATGGAACAAATCCTTTAAGAGACATGAGATTCTATTAAGAGGCCAAAATTATGGCTGGCTGATGGGTATCACTGAAGCAGAAAAGGAGACTGAAAACATCCGGGAACAAACATCTTATGAGGTCATCCAAGAAAACTTCCCTTATCTCTTCAGAGACACAGACATCCAAAAACAAGAGATTCAGAGAACCCCTGCAAAGCATCAAATGAGAAGACCAACTGCAAGACACATAGTAATTCACTTACACAGTGTATGTATAAAAGAAAAAATCCAAAAGATAGCAAGAGAGAAAGATCAGACTACTTGCCAGAAAAAAAAGAAAAAAAAAAAAAAAGAAATTAGCAGACTTTTCTACAGAAATAATGCAGGCTAAAAGAAACTGGAGTTCAATCTTCAAAGTACTCAAAAATAAACAATTCCAAAAAGAATTCCCTACCCAGCAAAATTAAGCATCATCAGTGGTGGAGAATTAAAATTCTCCCCATACATTCAATCCCTAAAAGTTTATGCTGCCTCCAGATCAGCTCTACAGAAAATTTTAAAGAAGGTATTAAGCACAGAAGAAAAAAAAAGAAAATAACCATGCACTTCCCAAGAATGCAGGAAAACAGAACACAGCAGGCATCTTAACTGAAAAAATGAAAACACACATATATCATCACAGAAATTAAAATAAAACCAACAAACACATAAACAACAACAACAAAAAACTTTATAAGAGCCTCAATGACAGGAATAAACTCTAACATTTTGAAAATCATCCTGAATATGAAGGTACTAAATGTACGACTAAAAAGACATAGAATGGCAAACTGAATTAAAAACTCTACCCAACAATATGCTGTCTCCAGGAAACACATCTCACTAAAAATGACACTCATAATCTAAAAGTTAGAGATTGGAAAACAAACTTTGAGGTGAATGAAACACAAAGGAGGGCAGGATTCATTATCTTAACTCATTCACAATCGCTGATGTGAATTTAAAGCTTTCCAAATTCTGTTCCCGGTTCCTGCTGCTTTGAATTCATATCTTCTCATATTCTGTGTCTGAATTATGTATATTTGGTTTATAATCCAAATAAAAATACAAAGTATGGAATGCGAGCCACAGTAATGTCTGAGGCAAATACTGGATACATAGTCTACAACTATCAACTATATTGTGAAAAGGGTGACAATTTAGAAATGATCATTTCACTTGTCCTTAACAACAGAAGTCTGCAGAAACCAGTTTCAGAATTCTTATTTTCACCCACTCTTTGTATGAGAAAAGTGAAAAATTTTCCAGTCATGAAGTGTTAATATCAAGCAAAGCAACCTTTAAGCTGTCAAAAATTAGAAATTATGCAGAAGTACACTACATCATAATAAAATGTTCAATCCATCAACAAGAAATATCCATTTTAAACATTTATACACCTAACAGTGGAGCACAAGTTTTTATAAAACAGGTACTAAGTAGACTACAAAAAGATATCGACTCTAATAATATCATAACTAAGGATGTAAATACCTTACTAACAACACTAGATAGATCACTGAGGCAAAAATAAATAAATGAATCAACAAGGAGATCCAGAACCTCAACTTGCTGCTTGACAAAATGGACTTTATTGACCTACAGAACACTCCACCCAAAAACCATGGAATATACATTGTACTTATCACCATGTGGAATATACTACAAGATCATCCACATCCTCAGCCATGAATCAAGCATAATCAAATTTCATGAGATCAAAATACTTTCATGTATCTTCTCAGACCACAGTGGAATAAAAACAAATATCATCACCAGCAAGATTCCCTCAAAACCCACTAAACAGTATAATACTGGACAACTCCTGGATCAACACAGAAATCAAAACACAAATTAAAAGAATCTCGGAAACAAATGAAAACAAAGGCACACCTTACCAAAACTTCTGGGATGCCATGAAATCAGTACTAAGAGGGGAACTTATAACTCTACACACACATAAAGAAAATAGGAAGAAAGCAAGTTAACATCCTAACAAATCACCTAAGGGAGCTGGAAAAGTAAGACCACCAAAACACTAACTTCAGCAGAATAATCCAGATTACCAAAGTAAAAGCCCAAATGTGAAACATAGAATACAAAGTTGTCACAGAAAAAAATCAGTGAAACAAAAAGATGGTTCTTTGAAAGGATATGCAAGATTGATGGACCCCTAGCCAGACTGACCAAGAAAAAGAGAGAAAAAGCCCAAATAAACACAATCAGAAATGCAAAAGATCTGGCCACAAACAATCCTGAAAAAATAAAAAAAGATTATCAGAGATTACTATGCATACCTATATGGAAACAAACTCAATAACTTAAATTAAATGGAAGACTTCCTGACATTACACAACCTTCCAAGGCTGAAACAAGAAGAAATTCAGACACTAAATAGATCAACAACAACCCAGGAAATTGACTCCATCATAAGCAAGTTATCTACAAAAAAAAGGCCTGGACCAGATGATTTTCCAGTGGAATTTTATAAAACATTCAAGGAGAAGCTGATACCAATATTATTGAAAATATCAGAGGCAATCAAGAAAGATGGAACTCTTCCCAAAACATTTTATGAATCCAACTAAACACTGTTACCCAATCTGGGTAAACATCCAACAAAGAAAGAGCACTATGGTACAGGTCACTATCCCTGAGGAACATACATGCAAAAATTCTCAACAAGATTCTAGCAAATTGGGTCTAACAACATATCTCAAAAACCATCCACTGTAACCAAGTAGGCTTCATCTCAGGATGCAGAGCTGGTTCAACATACACAAGACCATAATTGTAAGTAAATACATCAACAGATATAATAACAAGGACCACTTGATTATATAAATAGACTCAGAAAAACCTTTTGACAGAATCCAGCATCTATTTTTGATAAAAACACTTGAACATTTAGACATAGAGGGAACATGCCATCTTCGATAAACCCACAGCCAACATATTGCTCAATAGACACAATTGAAAGCATTTCCCCTGAAATCTGGAACCAGACAAGCTTGCCCATTCTCATCCCTCTTGTTAAACATAGTGTTTGAAATTCTAGTTATATAAATTAGACAAGAGAAGGAAATCAGGGGCATCCAAATAAAGAAAGGAAGTTAAATTATCCCTCTTAGCTGATGATATGATCCTATACCTTGAAAATCTAAGAGAATCTGTAAAAAACCTACTTGCAATGATAAAGATCTTTGGCAAAGTCTCAGGGTAAAAAAATGAATGTGCTAAAAGCAGTCACATTTTTATACACCAAAAACAAACAGGTAGAAAACAAACAAACAAACAAAAAGCACAATCCCATTCACAATAGCCACATTAAAAAAAAAAAAAAAGAAATACCTCAGCATCTTTCTAACCAGAGAAGTGAAATCCCTCTACAACAAAAAATACAAAACAATGCACAAAGAAATCAAACAAGATATATACAAAAGGAAAAATATTTGGTGCTTGTTGATTGGAAGAATCAACATCACTAAGATGTCCATTCTACTATAGGCAATGCAATACCCATTAAATTACCAATATCATTCTTCTCAGACCTGAAAATGACAATACAAATATTCATATAAAAACATAAACAATCATGAATCGCCAAAATAATACTTAGCAAAAGAAACAAAGCAGGAGATATCACACTTTTAGTCTTTAAACTTTATTTTAAAGCTGCATCCTTCAAAGCAGTCAGATATTGGTACAAGAACAGGCATATAGACCAATGGAGATTCTGGAAGCAAAAGCAAAACCTCAATTTCTCAATCTACTCATCTTTGACAATCCCTCCACCAACAATCACTGGGGAAAGAGAACCTATTCATTAAATGGTCCTGAGAAAACTGGCTGACAACATGAAGAAGATTGAAACAGGACCCCTACCTTTCACCATACATAAAAATCAACTCTGAATGGATCAAAGTCCTAAAAGTGAAAGCTTAAGCTATAAGAATCTTAGAAAATGCAAGAGACACGCTTATGGAAATTTGAATGATTAAATTATTTTAATCAGCCACCAATTCCTGATTAAAATCCCAAATGCTCATGCCATAAGAGATAAGATTGACAAATGGGACTTTATCAAACTGAAAAGCTTCTGCAAAGCAAAAGAAATCCTCAAGAAAGTGAGGAGACAGCTCACAGAATGCGAAAAAATATTTGCCGACTGAATATCTGACAAAGACCCAAACATCCAGGATATGCAAGGAACTCAAATGTGCCAAAAGGTAAAAAACAAACAGCCCTACTAAAAAAGTGGGTAAAAGATATGAATAGACACTTCTCAAAAGGAAACATACGAGCAGCCAACAGATACATGTAAAAGTGCTTAGCTTCACTAAACATCAAATAAATTCAAATCAAAACCACACTTAGATGCTACCTAACTCCATTCAGGAGGGCCATCATCAATAACTCAAAAAATAATAGATGCTGGAGAGGATGCGGCGAACATGGAACACTTCTACACTGTTGGTGGACGTGTAAATTAGTACAACCTCTGTGGAAAACAATGTGGCAATTTCCAGAAGATCTAAAAATTGACCTTCCATATAACCCAGCAATCACCATTCTGGGAATATAACCAAAGGAACTCAAATCATTCTGCAAAAAAGATACCTGTGCACACGGGAATATAACCAAAGGAACTCAAATCATTCTACAAAAAAGATACCTGTGCACACATGTTTATTGTGACACTATTAGCAATAGCAAAAACATGGCACCAGTCATACTGCCCATTGAAAGCAGACTAGATTTTTTTAAATGTAGTATATTTACACAATGGAATATTATGCAGTCATAAAGAAGGACAAAATATTGAACTTCACAACAGCTTGAATGGATTTGGAGTCCATAATACTCTGTGATCTATCACAG
Source organism: Cephalopachus bancanus (assembly GCA_027257055.1). Taxonomy (NCBI): domain Eukaryota; kingdom Metazoa; phylum Chordata; class Mammalia; order Primates; family Tarsiidae; genus Cephalopachus; species Cephalopachus bancanus. The sequence continues at coordinate 15,507,188 of JAPVLO010000108.1, read as the reverse complement.
AAACAAATAACTGAGTACCACATGTTCTCACTCATAAGTAGACACTGAACATTTAACATAATGCTATAAGAAAGGAATTGGCAGTGGTGGAACACTGCCAGGGGAGGGAAGAGGGGCACATAACATCAATAAGTGTACCTTATCTCAAACCAGGTGAAGAGGGGTCCAAAGGTCCCAAACTTCATCTGTATCATGATCACTTATGTACATAATTTTGACTTTTATCCTATATCTTTAAAATAAAAAAGAGAAAAAGAAGAAAACTTGTGCATGGTCAACAGGCATACTAGAAAATATGCAACACCAGCAATCAGCAGAGAAATATAAATTAGAACCACAATGAGATTTCATGTTCCACCAGTAAGAATAGCTATTATTAAAAGAAAAACCATATAGATTCCAGTAAGAATATGGAGAAAAGTAAACTCATATACTCTTGGTGGGCATGTCAGTGTAATCTTTATGATGTAACAGCATAAATATTTCTCAAAGTAATATAAATAAAACTGCCATTCAGTACATCAATCCCACTACTATTTACCCACCACTAAAATATATATATATATATATATATATATATATATCAGGATACCTGGACCAAATGTGTCACTCACACCTGTAATTCCAGTGATTTGGGAGGTCAACGTGGTAGGCACTTGAGACTAGGAGTGTGCGACCAACCTGGGCAGCATAATGAGACTCCATCTGTACAAAATAAAAATTAACACAAAATTAACCAGATGTGATGGTGAGCATTTTTAGTCTCGGCTACTCAGAGGGCTTAAGCAGAAGTATGACTTAAGCCCAGGAAATTTGAGGTTACACTGTGCCATGATCACACCACTGCACTCCAGTTTGGGTGACAGAGTAAGACCTTGCCTCAAAAAGCAAACCAACAATCCCCAAAAGCAAAAACAAAAACAAAACAAAACAAAAAATATCCTGCACCCATGTGTTTATTGTAGCACTATTAAAAATATAAATATCTTATATCTTATAAGTAAAGATTATAGAATCAATCTAAGTTTTCAACAGTGGATGACTGGATAAAGAAAATGTGGTATATATGCACAATGCCATCCTATTTAGCCATAAAAAAGAATAAAATTATGACTTTTGCAGTAACATAGATGAAACTGGAGGCCATTATCATAACTTAAACAATCAGACACCAAAAAAACAATGAAAACTTGATTGGTGAGAGATTGCTTAATAGGTACACTGTACACTATTTGGGTAATGGATGCCCTAAAAGCCTTGTCTTCATCACTACAAAATTAATGCGGGCAACAAAGTTATACTTGCTCCCATAAATTTATGCAAATTTTCAAAAGAATATTATTATATAGGCCTGCATAATAAATAATGAGAAGATTTTGTTAGACTTGAGTGGAACATGACATTTATCTGTGGACAAAATGAAGAAAGGAAGGTAGAGAATGAATTAATAAATTAAACCAGCAGTCCAAAATGTAGACAGCCTATGCTCTTTTCTGAATAAATTTCCTATGTGCTGCTAGATTGGTGTCTTGTTAAATTTGTGGTCATGTCCCAGATTGTCAGTTAATAGTTATTGAAGACAATAGCTAAACAAGTGCTTCTCAAACTAGCTGCAATGAAGAGCAACTATCTTTAATTTCCAATTCCTCAGGTCTATTATTTGAGTAAAATACAATAAAAATAAGTCGTTGGAAGAATGAAACAAAAAAACCTATAAACATAAAACACACATCTTACTTTTTAAATAATTGGATTATATAGCTATAAAATCCCTACATTAATTGCCAAAAAGTAGAAGCATTCTGTTTATACATAATATCTGTACATATATTATCAGAGATTGATAAAAGATTGAGAACTGACTCAGTCAGTCAACTGTACTAGTAGCACAGGGTCAGACATGAGGCAGAAATTTAACATGAAAATTAGAGATGCTGGTTAATAGAATATTACCATTCACAGAAGAGGTGGTTTTTGTTGTTATTTGTTTGATGGTTATTTTGTCTTTTTTTTACTTTGTTTTGAGATTGTATAATATAATCATTTAGGGAAATACATTTTGCGGTATTGGATTTGTATTCTACTTTCTTGTGAATGAATTTCTTTTCTCATTGTCAGCGTGGTGACCAAAGACATACATTTGTGTAGTTGTTGATCAGAAATATAATATATCACATGCAGACAGTATTTTCTTCTGGCGTAATGAAAATATGGGATAGGAGGCATATCTTGATCTCATATATCTAGTGTTTATCTGGTTGTGAATGTTGTATTAATTTTTTAAAATTGTTAATGCACACATTCACCAGACTGTAGCAACACTGTAAAACAAATGACTTATACTTGGCAATTCATGTTTTCCAGAAAAATGCAAACATTTGTTCTATTAGATGCAAATTGTTTCTGCATTTATGTACTTGATGTACCAGTGAGTTTAATATATTTTTGTGCTTCCATGGTAATAACTGTCATCCTTTCACTTTTAAGTTTAGGACTATCTCGAGGATTTCTTGTAAGGCAGGTCTAGTGGTGATGAATTCTCTCAGCATTTGCCTGCTTGGGAAATACTATTTCTCCTCCATTTATGAAGAATAATTTTGCTGGATATAGTGTCCTTAAACGGCAGAGTTTTTTTTTTTTCTTTCTTTTGGTCTGTTTGTTTGTTTGTTTGTTTTAGTACTTTGAACAGATCCCAAGAGACTTATGGAATGGTTACTGTATTTTTCTGTCTTTTATTGATAGAGAAATTGAGTCACAAATTAAGGTAAATAATTTTTACAAACCCAAGCATCTATATGAAAGCAGTGCTAAAACTTGAACTAATATAGTTTAATTCCAAAGTCATGAAGGGCAATACACTACACAATAAAAGAACACTCAAAAAAAAAGTATATGCACACATATATTTCAGTGTATATATTAATATATATACACATATATTAAAATTTTTTAAATTCCAGAAATACTAGACCAGTAGCTAGTCATGATAATAGTAAATATAAGGAAACATACAAAGATTATATACATTATGTTATACAGACATAGAAAATAATCTTAAAAATGTAAGTTCTATAAATTAAAAATATAGAAAAAGAAATTATAAAAAATAATTAAAGGAAACTTTCTAGCTTAAAAGGTCTTAACAGTTGTCCAACAAGCAAGCACTAATATGAATAAATCATTTACACCTATGCCTAAATATATCTTTGTAAAATTATAGAGTACTAAGTTAAAAGGGAAAAAAAGGCAAAATAGACTTTCAGAGAATAAAATAATAAAAAGGAAAGAAAATTGAGACTTCAAAAATACTGGAATATGGAATTTGAGATTATTTGTGATGCTAAGAACATTCTCCTTTGTGTGGTCTAGGACTTGCAATATTCTACTAAGGTACATTTTACTATGTAATGAATAGCACATACATTGTTATGGCAGTGAAAATGAATTTTAACTTTTAAAGAATCAACTGAAATCAATATCCAGAAAAAATATTGCTATAGAGAAGAATATAACTATTAATGAATATGAAAATATAACATACACAAAGGATAGAGAGAGAATGGCAACATGGGAATGAAAACTAAAATCTCTATCTTTCATAGAACAAGTCATTGTTAAACATTTATAAATAAATATACATTGTATAAAATTCTTATATAAATAAAAGGAATACATCAGAATAACTACATGTGATTATGTGAATATCAAACTTTGAGACGGGCTGGAAAAGGAACAATTAAGATTTAAGTCAGTAGCATTATTTCTCATAGCAGAAAGAGATTGATTTTTTATTTAAAATATTAAGAAATAAATATTCAATCTTATTGTTAAAATTGTGGATGTAACAATCCTGATGGTGGTTGTAGACAGAGAGAAGTTATTATTTCTGATAATAAATACGTACATATCCTCTTGATAAAATAAATGTTACTTCTTATAAAATTTTTTTTTTGAATCAGCTTTCACCAAATCATACATCTCAACTCTTTTCTGGATTCAAGTGCACAATTATAATCATTGGTCATGTCTTCTTGATTAAATGTAAATTAAGAATGTTAAGAGTAATACACCACTTGGTTTTTACTGGGAAAAAGATATAATTGTAGTGCTCACATTACATTTTAAATTTTGTTAGAGCTGATGCACTTAAAAATGAAACTTCTTTAACAGAAATGTATGCCTTTTAAAATCAATGGAATGCAATACTTTAAAATTACAATATTGCTTCTTACGGTTTTATTTCTTGAAAATTAATTGGATTAGGATCATATAGCTTGAATTCTTATTTATTATTTATAAATTGCTATCCAGATAATCTATTTAGTATCTCAAGATCCATCTATAAGGTAGAACAATAATGCTTTTCTAATCTATCTGTACAATAACATTGACAGTAAAAGAAGTTTATCCTAATATCAGAAATATAACATTTTTGATAATCATTAATAACTATTTTTGAGTGTTAACTCATTCATTTGAAAGCATTGTGTACATGACCAACTCTACACAATGTTAAGTAATTCCTAATGCCAGTTCAGTGAAATCCATCAAAATTTGAACATATATATTCAAGAAAGGATAACATGAGATAATTTATGGAGCAATTTACAAGGTATAAATAGATAACATTTCACTTAAAGTCTGATTAAACAATATAAAGCTTTTTAACTGTAAAAATGTTGGGTATACAACTCTGTCTTCAATTTTAGAATATGGTTAAAAAACTATTTTATGTATAATTCAAATAACATATTAAGAGTGAAAAAGTATTAACAATATGTTACAAATATAGCATAGATAAAACAGGTTACACAGAAATGATACACAGAGCATTCACACTACTGCAAGAGGTCATTGTTCATGTTGTCAGGATACCTCCAATGAGAGACAAATGGCTAATATTTTATGAATCATGCATAGGGACGTTTGTCCTCAAAAGGTGAGAAAATATTATACTAATTCTACATAAATCTACACTTAATTAGAACAGTACAGCATGGCTTAAATAACCATTTATGTTTAAAAGATAAGTTTAAAATTTAAAACATCTGGTGTTTCAATATATTTGTCTCTATCACCTAGGCACATACAAAATAATTCAACTTCAAAGCACTTGGAAATGAGCAAAAATAAACTATGTGTTAAGAATTAAATGCATTCTAAGTACTTTCATTTGTAAACTACAATTTATTGTTATAACAATGTCAAGAAGTAAATCAGATTATAGTCTCAACATTACAATTGAGAAAGTAAGAGATTATATCAAATATCACTGTAATTGGTAATGATACCAACTAGGCTGACTGTTTTCAAAATGTGACAGCTGTGACAATAATAAAAATACCTTCTATGTCTTAACATTTTACTTATATTATCTCATTTTATCCTAATACAGCAATCAGTTATGTTGCGGTTTGTAAGGGCAATGGAATACTTAACATTCAGATCCACATTGTGTAGAGAAGAAATAATGTCGAAATAAACCCAATGGTTACTCTAAATCCAAATAAGCCCCTTGTGTAGTTCTGTTTCCTGAACCAGCATATGCTTATTGATAGATTATTTCTTTCAAATAATAAAGAAAAAAGTTACTTAGATTTCACATTTTTATGGAAGGCCTGTCTTGTGCTCTCTTTGAAATGTTAGCTCCAGCTAATGTAAGCTAATGTAAAAATTTTGCATTTGAAAGCTACCATATGCAGAAAAAAAAGAAAAAAACACGTTTGTGAAAAGAACACAATAAAAATGAACCATTCTAAAACCAATTAGATTAGTGTTTTGTGATTTATGATATATTGGTTTCTTTTAGAACAGATTTAATCCATTTCAAGTCATTTGTTCGGCCTAGAGAATATAAGCATTTTGAGCCATTGTTTTTTAAAGGGCAGATCATGCCTTTTCTATTTGGTTCACTATTTTCAAAATGTCACAAAATGGCAAAGAGTAAAGAATCCTAGATACCAAGAGAAACAAGTTTTGCATATTTAATTACAAAAGGGAAAGCAGAAAAATATATCCAAGTCTTTTCAAGTAATTTTTATTTGAAATATGCATGAATCACTTATGGATGAATATATTAAATAGAAAAATAATCATCTCTTGATTACCTGTGCTTTACAGTAGATGAACACATTTGATATGTTCCATATATTATATATTATATTCTTACAATGAAGTAAGTTAGAGAAAAGAAAATGTTATTAAGAAAATTATGAGAAAGAAAAAGTACATTTATTATTCATTAAGTGAAAATGGATCATTGCAAAGGTCTTTAGCCTTGTCATCTTCTGCGTTTAAACATATTTATGACAAAAAGTACTTAGAAATATTATTCTTAATGAGGGCATTATTAGAATGAGCATTGTTTCCACATCTTTGCTTTTCTATCCTTTTCTCCCTGATTTATTAAAATAGATGAATTTGCTTAAAGTTATGATGAAATTGAAGATTTTGGAAACATTTTGTAACTCTCCTTTTTTGCTGAAAAATGCTATTTTTTCTGTGATATCAGTTATTATCATGCTTCCCAATATAATTATGCAACTTTTCTGATGATACCCACATTTTAACAACCTCTAATATACAAAAAGATATATTTAAACACCAGACATGATTACATTATGATGTCACATGTAACACAAATCAAATAGGGCCCTACCAGAACTCTTCACATCCCCTATCTGAATTCTACTCTTATCCTGATTTTAGCAATACATCTATAGTTTAGTCAGTTACTTTCAAAATGAAAACCTTGGAGACATCACTAATTTCATTTATTTCCATAATTTTCCTGTGTAATTAGTCTTTAATTTCTGTAAATTCCCTCTCAGACATTCACTTTTTTCTCTAAGTCTTCTGCTACTAAATGCACCTCTCACCATTCCCTGATTAGAATTTTATACTATCCTGTTAACAATCAATATTAAATTTATTTCACCCAAACCCACATTTATTATTCTACCTCCCCCATACATCCTTATTGGAGTCATTTTACACAAACAAACTGAATATACCACAACAATAATTACCCATCTTTTTCAGTTTACTATTGCTCTGAGATTGCCTTGCTAATACCTTAGCATGATGTAAAAGTTTCATCACAATCTGATCCAAATCAAGTTCTCTGTTTCCATTTTCTGCTTCGTCCGCACACTGTGAATACCACACTAAGGTCATGTTAAATTTATCACCTATTGTTTGTTATATAATTTATTATTGTTCCCTTCTACAGACATTTTCCTTTGCCTTCTGCATTCTTCACCCAACAAACTTCTCATGTTTTAAGTGTCATTTACTCTCTCATTGCATCTTCTTATCAGCTTTTCTTACTATTTTGTGAAACAATAAAAAATAAATATGGAAACTGACCCCTGAAAACAATGTAGTGGTTATAAGCATTGTACTCCTGCAAAGTCAAAAATCCACATATAAATTTAGACTCTCCAACAAGTTAATTACTAACAGGCCACTGTTAACCAGAAGACTTACTCATAACATAAACAGCGGATTAACACGTGTGGCATGTTTTAAATGTAATATACTCTACTCTTACAATAAGGTAAGTTAGGAAAAGAGAAATGTTATTAAGAAAATTCCAAGAAATAGAAAATACATTTGGTATTCATTAAATAGAAGTGTATCATTATAAAGGTCTTCATCCTTGTCATCTTCATATTAAGCTGGCTGAGAAGGAGAAAGAAGAGCAATTGGTTTTTCTTTCTCAGGGATGGCAAAGGTGGGTGAAAGACTTGAAGGCAGTAGAGAAGGTGGACAGGAAGGCAAAAAAGGCAAGCATGCTCACTGCACCTTTACACTTCCCGATTTTCTTTTTATTTTCTCCATAGATGTTTCTATGTGGTATCAAACCTCCTTCTGCCATTCGTTTTAGTTTTAGAACCTATATTATACTATCCTCTATATCATAAAAGAAGACAAAAGCAGTTTTGAATAGTTGGAATCTTTTCTAAGATTCTTTAATGTCAACCTGTATTTTTCCACTACTTCTTTTACATCTTCTTTCTCATCATGAGGCACTGGTTTGAACCACTGGTTTGAACCACTCATCTACATCAATTCTTCTGTTAATTATTCTTGTATGGTATCTATTGGCTCTTGAATTTATCCAAGATCTATAATTTAAAAGCCTCCACCTCATACCTTTTTTTTTCTTTGCTATATCCACAATCTCTTTCATTATTTTCTTGACTGACTTGGTTGTAGATTCTGTGAAGTCCATGCACAATATCGGGACACAATCTTCTCAAGCATTATTTTATTGTTTCAGGTTTCATGGCTTTCTTTCCTTAACTATAATGGCATCTTCAATGGGGTAATCATTCCAGACTTGCATAGTGTTCTCTCTATTGGAGTTCTCATCCACAACTTGGACAATCTTTTCCATAGAGTAACACATGAAATGAGCCTTGAAGTTCCTTATTCTCTTTCTGCCTTTAATCCTGGTGCTTGCTTCTCTTTCTACAATAAATGTATTTTGTGGCATTTTTTTCCCCCAGAATAAGGCATTTTTGTCTGCATTAAAAACCTGTAGATTTTCTTTTTCTTTTCTTTTTTTTGAGATGGAATTTGGCTACGTTGCCCAGGCTGATCTAGAATTCCTAGCCTCAAGGAATCCTCCTGCCTTGGCTTCCCAAAGTGCTGGGACGATAAGTATGAGCTACCATGCCCAGCCTTAATTTACTTAATAGTATGATATTCACCTTTAACAAATCAATATACATTTTCAAATAATATTACAGTACTTCACAAAGTGAATGTGCCACCCACCTTTTGTGCTCCTGCTATCATATATTCTAATTCTACATGTTAAAAACTGCACATTTTTACTATCTCACTTTAAATCACCAATAACTCATCAAATAAAAGATAGATAGAGGTACATGATACAATGAATGTTTTTATATTCCCACACATTTACTCTGTCTGGTATTCCTTCTACCCTGAACCACCTGGTCTACCTTTATCATTGCATTTTTAATGTGGATCTGCTGGCAACAAGCTATTGCAGCTTTATATCGGAAAACCTATTGATTTAATATTTGTTGATAGAAACATTTTTCTTGGGTTAAAAATGTTGCATAAATGCATCTTTTTGCATTTATCCTCTGTTGATTTTTCCTCTTTTCATTTATCTTAAATTAATTTTGCTTGTTTACCAATAGCCCTGAGTGGTTTTTTTGATCAATTTGCAATCCACAAGGCTATATGGCTTTGAGACTGTCACACCAAGAATGTAAGACTTCTAAATTGTAAGACTGTTAGATCATAGAACATGTATGGAGCAATTGACTTCAAGATGATAAGATTGACTATGATCCCATAAGATATCCATATTGTGAATTATGAATTTGATTGTGCTAAACTACAAGAACACAAGATACCTTTTCATTTTCTATCTCTAACCTCCACCTCTACTTGCTCAGAGAGCTTCCATAAAGGATAATTTATTTTTGAAGAAAATTAACTTAGTGTTTATGATTCTTTCAGATGTAAATCTAGCACTCCAGTACAGAGTTTATCAAAATGAAGCTGTTTTTTCAAACGTTACTTTATTAACCTCAGGAATTGACCCCATGTATAAAAGTGTTCTTTGTTCACTAGGAAGAAGTTCTCCCTCTTTTCTATTTATTTTCTAGTTATTTGTGTCCAAGGCTCCTTAATATGATTTTTTAAAGTATGATTTGTTTTTAATCCTATGATTTTGTATTGTTTCTGTGAGTGTTTATCTATGACATTCTGTAACCTAACCATAAGTAGAACTTTTAAAATCCCACTTCAAAATGTTTTTCTTTGTTGGATTTACTGATTCTTCTATGCATATATAATGAATGTTGGAGTAGATGGTTTATTCCCTTTTCTATAAGAGTATGTTGGCAATACCTATATTTTTGCATATAGTCTATGGTATCTAAAATATATCAACTATCCATCAGTTTTTAATTTTGTAGCAATCACCTCCCTGTTTATTTTTCTGCATCTATCACACATAAGCAATGTCATATTATATTTCAAGTCCCTACTACATAGTAGTAGTACATGTTCATAAAATAATTATTAAACAGACAAATGAATACATGAATGAATAAAGAAAGTTCTTTCAAATGTTTCTACTCAATAAGTTTAACTGCTATATATTACATATACATATGTACACATATACGTTTGTGGAAGGAAAAACTTTTTTTTTTTTTTTGAGTTGGAGTCTCACTCCCGGTCACTGCAGCCTTGACCTGCTGGGCTCCGGCAATCCTTCCGCCTCAGCTTTCCGAGTAGCTGGAACTACAGGCGCGCGCTACCACGCCCGGCTGATTTTTTTATTTATTGTAGAGATGAGGTCTCGCCAAATTACCCAGGCGGGTCTCGAACCCGCGGGCTCAGGCAATCCACTCACCTCAGCCTCCCAAAGGCACGGGATTACAGGCTGAGCCACCGAGCCCAGCAGAATAACTTTTTAAAACACGTTTTATCAGTTAATTAAAAACTTATAAATAATTGTATATAGTTATGGAAAAGTTAAGATAGGAAATAAAACATTCTAAAAAGGGAAGTTTAACATTAATTATTGTCCTTAAATCCTATACTTTACTTTTCAGGCAAATTATGTGTTACAGTTTCTTTATTTCAGTTTACTAACTTTTACCCACTAACTCTGATAAGAATTCAGCAGGATGTGGCAAGTAGTCTGTCATTTGAAAAAGTAAGTTTGGCAATTTCAGAGTCTCTTTTCACTGATGTGCAATTTTTTTTATCTTACTTGCTTATACAATCATTGACACTCTTGTTTTGCCTTTATATCATATACTGACATGACCCCTGCTTCTTGAATACATGAAATTAGATGAATGTATACGTGGCAACAGGTTAGTGTTACTCAGATGTCAAGATAATTGACGTGATAAGAAAATAACTCATGTATTTTAAAGTACCAATAATATCACAATGTTAGTTCTTATACAGCTCCCCACATATGAAGAACAGAAATAACTTTAAGGAGAAATATAATGTTAGTAGGATAGCTTTCTATTTCTGATGAAATTGCTGTTGATAATAGAGATGAATTGCATGGCAGATATACCGAGTCAAATGGGCATTTGGCTGCTAAATTGTTTATTTCATAACATTTCTTATTGATTTTAAACACCCAGCTATTTTTACATACAGCTGCTTTGTATACTTCCACGTCTGTTATCCTCTTCTGTCAGATTAGGGGGCAATTAAGATCAAGATCTGAAATAATATAACAAAAAGTAAGTAAGTCTGGCTAGGGCAGAGGTCAAGTCAAACTGAGATGCACGAGGAGCTTTGTGAAAAAGAATCAGGGAGCCAAACAGAATGAGGTATGTGGGGTTAGTCAGTGAGATACAGCAACAGTAGTGAGCAGGACACATCCACCTGAGCCAACCTGGGAAAATGCATTTTAAATTTAACCACAATATATGTTGCCTAAAGAAAATGTCTGTCTCTGATTAAGACCAGTGGAGGTGCTGCCTGATGTCAAATCTTATTGTTAAACTTTAATTCCATTCTGACATAATTTCTGAATGAGGCTAAAGACTGAAAGATTGTGGTTTGTGCTTTCATTTACTGCATTGATTCTATGTGCTAAGACCTGATTTAAAAAAAAAATAAGTGAAATGTCAAATTAAATAGATAATAAATGTTTCAAAAAATCTTTAAAACAAATTCTTAAAGCTGCAGTGCATTTTGTTATCGAAATTTCCAAAATGGGCTTTGGAAAATATCTCTAGATAAGCAGTAAGATTTAAAAGGTTCTATTAGGAAAAACCTTTAGTACTCTTTGTGCAAAAAAGAAAGCTCTGGGTATCATGGCAGCTCTTTCCTTATATATGTAAAGTTACTAAAATGGTAGCATCATTTTCCCAGATATTTTCCAGTTTTACTAGTGAGCTGAAATGTGGAAAAGCTATTACTATAGAAAAACAGAGAAAAAAATAACTGTGGAAGAAAAGTACTCTAACAGTAAATGGCTTTTAAAATAGGATTAACTAATATATTTTCTTTCCTTAAGAAAGAGGCTCACATCACAGAAGAGTTGCAAGGAATTTCCTCTGAGTGTTTGATTAAGTGATTATAAGAGACCCTTTTAAGTTTCTTAAGTGCAGTTCTCACAGTTGTGAAAGGAATAACTAATGAACTGGATGCAAAGAGAAAAACCCAGTCCAATGCAACTTAAAAGGAATAGTGTCAGTGATGCATTCATCTTAAGGTCTTTCTATTTATCAAATGAGTATATGTCCAAATGAAAAAATAATAAGTATTATGTTTGGACATTGCAAAACATGATTCTGAGATTCTTTACTTTGCATTTTTGTTTTTTCAAATAGTTCAAATGTTGTGTAAAATACACAGAGAAGATTAAACATTATGAAATATTTTCATAAATGTCATATCTTATCAATTTTAACACATTGATAATAGTTTATCCAATTGATAATTAGTTTATCTGATTGATATGTGATGATTAGATTATGTGATTGATAATCTAACAATTTGTACTGCATAAAATCTTGATAGATATAAGCACATGGCATTTAAGAAATGTAAAATTATTTTCTCTAACAATATTATTGATGTAAAATTGAAGTACAATGAAGATTTTTTAAAAAAGAAAAGACTGCAAAATAAAGCACAAAGTGAACAGTTTTGTAGAAACATAAAAATTAAAAGTAAAATATAGCTAAACTAAATTAAGTCTTTTTTATAACTAGGACAAATTGGAATTGCTTATTGTATTGAATGCTGTTATTTCTGCTTCATAACAACAGACATTAAAAAAAGGTTCTCAGTTGTTTTCAAAGTTAATGCTATTAATAACATAATGGGTATGCATTTGTATACTTCCTGTCTTTCTGTGGTATAAAAGTCACATTCTAGTCATGCCATTCCAAAGTAACAAATATTAAGTTACAATGTATCCATGAGCAAAAAGTACACATTGCAATGTATAAGAGGAAAAATGAAACTTAGGGCTTTTCATATGTGTTATGTTACTCTTTGGCTAATGGAGGAAAATTGAAAAATCTACAAGTACATGGAAATTAAACAACATGGTGCTTAAAAAAATTGGGTCAATGAAAAAATTAAGAAGAAAGTTTTTTAAAATGTTGCCACAGTTTAAAATGGAAACACTACATACAAAAATGTATACAATACAGAAAAACCAGTGCTGAAATGGAAGGTTATAGCAATAAGTATCTAAATCAAAAAAATAGAATGATTTCAAATAAACGATTTAGTGGTTCATCTCAAAGAACTAGAAAAGCACAAACAAACCAAAGATAAAATAGTATAATGAAAGATATAATAAAGACCAGAGCAGAACTAAATCAAATAATCAAATAGAAACGGTTTTTTTTAAAAAAAAGGATCAGCAAAATGAAAAGTTGGCACTTTGAAATGATAAACAAAGTTGATAAACTGTTAGCTAGACTAACCAAGAAAAGAAGAGAGAAAACCAAAATAAACAAAATCAAAACTGAAACAGAAAACATTACAATTAATACCACTGAAATACAAAGAATTGTTAAAGAATATTATGAACAGCTACATGCTAACAAACTGGAATTCCTATAGCAAATGGATACATTCCTGGATACACATAACATGCTAAGAAAAAGTCAGGAAGAAATACAAAATGTGAACAGCACAATAATGAGTAACAAAATGGAATTCATATTTAAAAGTCTCTCAACAAAGAAAAATTTTTTAAAAATATCAGTACTGAATAGTTTTACTGCCAAATTCTACCAAACATGTAAAGAACTAACACCAATTATTCTCAAATTGTTCCAAAAATGTTGAAGGGAAGGAAGTTCTTTCTAACTAATTTTATATGGCCAGCATTTCCCTCATGCCAAAACAAGTAGGCACACTGCAAAATAAGAAAACTACAAGTCACAATTGCTGGTAAACGCAAACATAAAAATGTTCTACAAAATACCAGAAAACCAAATCAAATATCACATCAAAAAGGATAATACCTCATGATCAAGTGGGATTTATTTTAGGGATGCGAGTATGGTTCAGCCTAAAAAAAAATTAGTAAATGTGATTCATTACATCAACTGAATGAGTATCAAAAATCATATGATCATCTTGATAGCTTCAAATAAAGTATTTGATAAAAGTCAATACCTCTTCATGATAAAAATGTCAAAAATTCAGTATAGATAGATCGTACTTCAACACAGTAAAGGCCATATATAAAAAGCCCACCGCTAACATCACACTGAATGAATGACAAAAAGCTCTAAGACTTTTCTCAAAACTGGAGCAAGACGAGTATACCCACATTTTCCATTTATATTCATCATAACAATGGAAATCTTAACCAAAGCTATTAGGCATGAGAAAGAAATTTTTTAAAAAATCCAAATTGGGGAAAAAGGAAATCAATTGCTTGCATTTGCAGAAAACATGATATGATATAGAGAAAATCCAGAAGGCTGTACCAAAAACTCTTAGAACTGATAAAGGAATTCAGTAAAGTTGCAGAATAAGAAATTAACATACAGAAATAAGATGCATTGTTTCTGTACATCAATGATGAACTAGATAAAAAGCAAATCAAGAAAGCTAATCTGTTTACAAGGGAACAAAAAATACCTAGAAATCAATTTAACTGAGGAGGTGAAAACATCTACAATGAAAACTATAAAAAACTGATAAAAGAAATTAAGAAAATACAAATAAGCCGGGCTCGGTGGCTCAGCCTGTAATCCCACGCCTTTGGGAGACTGAGGTGAGTGGATTGCCTGCGCCCGCGGGTTCGAGACCCGTCTGGGCAGCAAGACCTCATCTCCACAATAAATTAAAAAATCAGCCGGGCATGGTAGCGCATGCCTGTAATTCCGGCTACTTGGAAGGCTGAGACGGAAGGATCGCAGGGGCCCAGCTGCAGTGGCCGGAAGCAGCCACTACACTCCAGTCTGGTCGACAGTGTGAGACTCCAACTCAAAAAAAAAAAAAGGAAAATACAAATAGACATATTGTGGCTCATAGATTGGAAGAATTAATATTGTTGAAATGACTATGATTCTAAGAGAAATCTACAGAGTTAATGCAATCCCTATCAAAATACCAATGATATTATTCACAGAAATAGAAAAAAAATTCTAAAATTCATAGCAGACCACAAAAGACCATGAATAGCCAAAGCAATCCTGAGAGAAAAGAACAAAGCTGGATGATTCAAAATATATTGCAAAGCGATAGTAACCAAAACAGCATAGGAATGGCATAAAAACGTACACATAGACCAGTGACACAGAGTAAAGAACCCAGAAGTAAATCTTCATACTGACTTTTGAAAAAGACAACAAAAACACACATTGAGGAAAGAGTATTTTCTTTAATAAATGGTGCTGGAAAAAATGAATATTATTATGCATAAGAAGAAAACTAGACCCCTGCCAAAAATCAACTCTAAATAGGCTAAATACCTAAATATAAGATGCACAACTTTAAAACTGCTAGAAAAAAATATATGAAGGAAAATCTTTAGGACATAGGTCTAGACAAATATTTTATGCATAGGCAACAAAAACAAAAATAGACAACTGAAACTACATTAGGTTAAAGGGCTTCTGTGTAGCAAAATTAACAACTAACAAAGTGTAGAACCCGTCTGTAAAGTGGGAGAAAATATTTGCAAACTAACAATCCAACAAGGGACTAATATCTACAATATCAAATAATTCAAGAAAAACCCCACATAATCCCCCAAAATGGAGCAAAGAATATAAAAAGACATTTTGCAGAAGAAGAGATACAAATGACTAGAAACATATTAAAAAATACTCAACATCACTACTCATGGAAATGAAAATCAAACCACAATAAGATATTATCTCTTGCCAATTAGAATGGCTATTATCAAAAACAAAAGCCAGAAAGAAAAAAAAAATGCTTGCAAGGAAGAAGAGAAAAAGGAACTCATACACTATTGGTGGGAATATAAATTAGTACAGCCATTTGGGAAAGCAGTATTAAAGTTTCTCAGAAAGCTAAAACTAGAACCACCATATTATGCAGCAATCCACTAGTGGGTATTTCTGCAAAGGAAGTGATATAAGTATAATACAGATATCTGCACGCCCATGTTTATTGTAGTATTATTCAGAAAAGTAAAGGTGTAGGATCAATTTACATGTCGATCAATGGGTGAATGTATAATAAAATGTATATATATGTGCACAACAAAATACTAATTATCCATAAAAACTACTAAAATTCTGACACTTATAGAAACATGGATGGCAGCAAAGATCATTAGGTTAAGTAAAATAAGCCAGGCACAGAAAGACAAATATCATCACTTATTCTCACTCATACGTAGGAGCTAAAATATTTGATCTTGTGGAGGTAGAGAGTAGAATGATAGGTACTAGAGGTTCTGAGGGTAGGAGGGGGGATGAAGAGAGGTTAGTTAATCATTACAAGCATACAATTAGGTAGAAGGAATAATTTCTAGTGTTCAATAGCATAGTAGGATGACTACAATTAATAATAATCTATTGTGTATTTCAAAAAAATCTAGAGAAGAAGATTTGAAATTTTTCCAACACAAACAAGTGATAAATGTTTGTGGTGATGAATACCAAAAATACTCTTATTTTGTCATTTAACATTGCATGTATCAAAACATTACATGTACTCCATAAATGTGCACATTATATATTAATAAAGTCTTCTTAAATAAATGAAAAAATAAAATAAAATTTTATTTAATAAAAATTTACATAACACTACAAAATGGCAACGAGATTCCAGGTAATACGCCTGCCTAGCCAAAGATATTGAGATTCTTTCTTTATACTGTCTTAGGATGAGGAAGACTGATCACCCTAGCTCTAAAGAATAATTAGACAGTTGAGAGCCTATGGGACAAGTAAGAGCTAAGATATAACGTAACTTGGCTAAAGAGCACAGAGTTACTTATTATTTAATATTATTTATCATTATTTTAATAAGACATGAAAGCTGACATCAAAACATAATCTACTGTAATTCTTTGAAGAGCAATGTTTAAAAGTACTGACTTTGATTTTTAAAAAAAGAAGAAGAAAATAATATCACTTGCAGCAACCTGAATAGAATTGCAGGTCATTATCCCATGTGAAATAATGCATGAATGGAAAAACAAATACTGTGTGTTCTCATTTATTAGCGAAGGCTGAGTTATGTATTCACAAGGGATAAAGAGTGATAATGAACATTGGAGACTCAGAAGAGGGGGAGGACAGGAGGGAATAAGGAATGAAAAATTATTTATTGGCAACAATGCACACTCTTTTGGTGATGGGTACACTAAAAGTCAAGACTTCACCACTATAGAGCTTATCAGTGTAACCAAAACTATGTGTATCCCCAAAGCTATCAAAAAAAAATTTTTAAATCCTTGCTTTAAAGTCAGACTCCCTGGTTTAAAACTAAGATCTGCCAGGCTATGTGATCTTAACTCCTTTATCCCTCTAAAGTGCCATTGCAATTGTGAAAAATAATTAAATTATGTAACATACTTAAAACAAATTTTAACACATTATAAATATTGAGTACCTGGCATTCAAATATAGCTCAATTGGTGTTGCACATGTGTTTTTATATAAAATAATTTATACTATGCTCCAAAACTATGGAGGATAAAAACTACTATAATCTCCTTTGAAAGTGAAGTAATACAAGGAAAGTGAGTCAGAGAGAGTCCATTTTTCTTTCTTTCCTGAGAAATGTTTCTTGTTCAAATCACAGTGTTGGAAAGTGACAGAAGTGGGATTTGAACTCAGAGCTTGACCTACTTTTTGGTTAAGATATAAGTACTTCATATCTTGTCTAGTAATTTTGAGATTCTAAAGTAAATAAATAGATAATTGATGGGTAGATAGATGATAGATAAATGAATGGGCAGATTTACAGAAGGATGGATAGATAACGAATGATAATAGATGGATAGACGATGAATAGATGATAGACAGACAGATAGATTAGATAGACAGACAGACAGACAGGCAGGCAGTCAGGCAGACATGGAATAAACAAGGTCAAGAGCACTTGAAGAAAGTAAAATATGATTATGGAATTCACACTAGTCCTGCGCCTAGAAGTCTACCAATTCTTCTTTCCATAGATTTTAAGAACTTGCATTCAAAAACATACTTTTCTGTTGCTAAAAATTATGTAGTGCTGTAATTTTCTCGGGTAGCCCTAACTAAAAATTTTATTATCTTTCTTGTATAGATCAATCTTAGTGGGTTATTTTTATTTTTTATTTTTTTTAGTTATTTGGCTAAGGGTAACTGGAAACACACTGACATACCATCAAATTACTTGTAACAGAGGTTAAACATTAATATAAATGTCTTTCCCGCCGGGCTCGGTGGCTCAGTCTGTAATCCCGCGCCTTTGGGAGGCTGAGGTGAGTGGATTGCCTCAGCCCGCGGGTTCGAGACCCGCCTGGGCAGCGAGACCTCATCTCTACAATAAATCAAAAAATCAGCCGGGCGTGGTAGCGCGCGCCTGTAATTCCGGCTACTTGGAAGGCTGAGGCGGAAGGATCGCCGGAGCCCAGCAGGTCGAGGTTGCAGTGGCCGGAAGCGGCCACTGCACTCCAGTCTGGGCGACAGAGTGAGACTCCAACTCAAAAAAAAAAAATGTCTTTCCCCCATGGACAGGCTTCTGAAAATCCAGCACCAAGAAGTGAAAGCTAAGGATTGTTTGTGGTCTATAGAAGAAAATAGAAAAGACAATTACATGAGTTTTCTTCTTATTTAAAAATAACATTAACATTTCAATTCAGATAAGAGTTTAATCCCACAAAAACTTAGGAATAATTAAAGAGAATTGAAGATTTTATCCTACTAATTACACTATCTACCAATAGGAATGAATAGAAATGAAATTTTTGATTTATATTTCATATATTTTCCCTATATTAAGACTTTTTTGGAAGCTTCTTTGAAATAAGAGATTTTTTAAACTGAATGCTTTTAAACATGATCAAATTAGTATTTAATTTGACCAGATGACACTGAATGCAAGGATAAATAAATAGATAAATGTGATTTTAAAAAATGTGACACAATTTCAATTGTATCTAATAAAATTTGAGTTATTCTACAATATTGAAACATTTACATATTACTCTTATGTTTAAGAACACTATCTGAAAATGTTAAGAACAATTCCAAAATTAACTTAACCAGAGATCTAGTTGTTTTAGTTAATTTTTGTTAATTTGTTAATTTTGTTTTTTGTTTTTAGAACATTCCAAGTGTATACCCATTGGGCTAACACACAATAACAAATCCTCTTCCACTCACTAAACTATAACTTTTTAGACATACATTTTATGGTCACCCTATTTAATCTATCATTCAATCACCTATCTATCAATCTATTATCTATCCACCTATTTTATATATTGTTTGTAGAAACAGATTGATAATAAATTATAAAACAAAAAATTACATGCCATAATTCAGCAAATCTCCTTAAAAAATCTTAAATTTGTCTCTAAAATATATTTGTTCTGATTTAAAAAAAAATACAAAAATGTTTAAAAGAGAAATGTTCAGAATAGGTAAAAAATGAAAAGGAAAATAGATACTCATAAATAGGACAATGGATGCGTAAACCATGTTATATTCCTGCCATGCTATATTATATATTAATTAAATATTTTATAGCAAAATAACCTTTTAAATTTCATCATTATATATGTGTGTGTATGAATATATGTAAATCATCTCTTGCTTAGAAAGTTAAATCAATGAGAAAATATTATTGGTCAGTGTATATGTTAATGCTATAAACTATGTTTTTAAAAAACAAAGATAATTATTTGTATTACTTTTCAGGTAACAGTTTTATCAAAGTTGGGGTGAGGTGAGACAATAAGGAATGTAATGGAAATATATATTTCCCTCACCTCACTCCCAAGGCCCCAGCATCTTACATCGTGTGTAAATCTATGTGTGTTGGGGGGCTTGGGGGGGACATCTGGTAACTTTATAGGCTCTTATTACATTAGTAAAATAACTAACAAAAAAGCAGATAAGCATAGTCTCATGAGAATGTGTACTGAATCAAGAATTAAAGTAATTTTCTTCTGTGGCCAGCAGTCAAATACACACACACACACACACACACACACACACACACACACACACACACACGAAGATCACAGAGATACCCAATGTCCAATAATAGTAACAGCACATTTCAAATAAATGTAAACCATTTGCAGTAAAGGTGATATATCATAAGAGCTGTTTGTGTGATCAAGCCCAGAATATTTAAACACTGTATTTGACAAATAATTACACTTTTGAACTGTAAAATATTTCTGGACAATGGCTTACACTAAGATTATAAAAATAAAAGTTCCTTTCATGTTCAACTTTAGAAAAAAAAACAGATATTCCAAGGATTCATTTATCAGATATTCCAAGGATTACTTATAATGAAACTGTAATGTTCTACTTTATAACAAGCTGTATTGATCAGAATTACAGAAATAATATCAGTGATTTTGTCATTAATGGGTTTAATTGGTCTGTTTTAATATATACAATTTCCATTCTGAAGAAGTACAAATCAGATTTTAAACAATCTATATCTGTGCATTTTTTCCTACTTCTTTTCTAGAGCAGTAATAATACATACCTTTGTTATGTCTACGTTTTGTATTGTCTAACACCTCAGTTACTGAAGTCTCAGTTAACCACACATCTATGATTCAATATTTAATCTTGAGTACATGATGTGGCAATCAACTTTTACTTACACAAGACTCAGTTTTCTTACTTTCCACTTATTATTATTATTATGTTGATTTTTTTATTAGATTTCAGGAAAGAGCAAAGCTGAAAGGAGTCTTTCTGAGAATATATATGGTGAAAATTATGGTGAGGCAAGAGGTAAAAATATTGCTATGGAAAATTTACTTATTTGTTTAAAATAAACAAATAATTTATTATTTGAAATAGAGCCTTGCTGATCAAGACAGCTCACATCTTAGACAATACTAGGGTTCTGGCAGTAGCAATATACCCCTGTGAATCATTTTGGATCATATTTACAGAGACTTTTTTATTCACAACCATTCTTATAGTTGGTCAAACGGCTCACTTTTTGTGCTAAATGGTATATTTTTGCTATCAGGTTTATAATAAATTTAATATATTAACTACATACATGTCCCCTGCATCTTCATTTTATGCCTTCAAAATTAATGTTACAACATAGTCATAGCTTTTTTAAAAAAAGAAGCATTACTTATTCTGGTGCTCCAAAGAATTTTCCTGAGAAGAGTGTCTCTATCATAAATTCAAACTTTAATTAGGAGACCATAAGTCTCTTTTATATGTTTTGATGGATTTATGCCTCCCACTATGTAAGTGAACCAAACCATGCAAAACTAATCTTCCTAGCAGGAATAAGCCTCTAGAACAGGACAAATGAAAGACACCTAAGTAATAGAGAGTCCCTATGTTCTTCATCAAATGTGTGGGGAAGTGTTTAATCAATGAAAAGTACCAAGTAATATTAAACAGAAGCACCCTTTTATATACTGATAATGTCTCAGATGCCTACTTCTCATAGAAGTATGTATATAGAGTAACTATACATAGTAATTCAATCTTGGCATTTAACCTTAAGTTAAGTAATTTTCTCAGAATATGAGTGGTCGCTATTTTTATAATGATGATATGATTTTTTCCAATTTTTGTGAAATAAAATGCCATAATAGTCCCACAAGATTGCATGGTTTGTTAGCATTTTATATTTATAAATCATGTTAAAGCATTTAGAAACATTATATTCTCTCTCCCCATATAATTCTGTTAACTATTCCTTAAAAAAGCTAAAGCAGACATTTTAAAAGCAATGAAGTAATCACTGTGTGTTGAAAATTAGATAGTCCCTAGGAAATATTTTATCACATTTAAATAGTTGAGGGCTGAGGCCAACCAGAAAATAACACTGAAGAAAAAATGTGGATGCCTGATAAAAATGTTAGTGGTATAGCTTTATGAATTTTACTTTTTCTCTTTAATTTTCTGTTTTTTAGACATCTTGTCCAAATTTAATACTCTGTTTTCCAAAAATTCCATAGGCGAATTAGCTGATTTTTTAATATATTCATGAATATTGAGATCACTGTATAACATAATTTTGTATATTCCTTATTGCTTTCATTTTTTGCAAAGTGTCTGATGTAGTTCTTAATCGAAATCTCATTATTAACTTCTACTCACAACATGATTTTTTCAATGCCAAAGTGATATTACTCAATTTCCATAAATAAGTAAACATTTAATTTACTCTGTCAATCTTTATATCTTAAAGTTACCAGAAAATTGACCTGTTGTGTTAGGAAAGGTTAAATGTGTACATTTATTAATTTTGCCAAACAAATCTTGTTTTATTTTTTCTAAATTTTACTTTAAGAACGTCGAATTTAATTCCAGCAAGAATGGTCATCATTAGTAAATCAAAACACAACAGATGTAGGCGGGGATGCAGAGAAAAGGGAATGCTTCTACACTGTTAGTGAGAGTGTAAATGAGTTCAACCTCTGTGGAAAGCAGTGTGGTGATTTTTAAAAGAAACTTTCATATGAAATTAACCTTTCATAGAACCCAGCAATCCCCCTTCTGGGAATATACCTGGAGGAACTCAAATCATTCTACAAAAAAGATACCTGCACACACGTTTGTTGCAAAACTCTTCACAATAGCAAAAACATGGGAACCAATCTTGCTGTCCATCGAAAGCGGATTGGATTTTTTTTTAATGTGGAACATTTACACAATGGAATATTATGCAGTCATAGAAAGGAAAACATTATGGACTTTGCAGCAACTTGGATGGATTTAGAACCGATCATGTTCATGGATTTATCACAGAAAAAAAAGAACTGAATATCACAAGTTCTCACTCATCACTGGGTTCTGAACATTTATCACTTATCACAATACTACAAAAGTGGGATAGACAGTTGGACAATGCCAGGGGATGGAGGACACATAACATCGAAGTATACTGACCTCAAACCAGGGGAAGTGAGGACCAGAGAGAGGCTGAAATTTTACCTGCACGTAGATTATGTTGTAACTAATCCTGACTTGTACCCCGCATCTTTAAAGTAAAATAAAGGGAAAAAAAAGATTTCAATTTGTAGAAAATATACAATAGTCTTTGCCATAATTGTCTGCTTTCTTTCTTTCTCTCTTTTACAAATATAGATCTTGTGTGTGTGTGTGTGTGTGTGTGTGTGTGTGTGTGTGTATATGTGTGTGTGTGTGTGTGTTATGTTTTATTTTACTGAACCATGTCACTGTAAGTTGTAGATATTTTAAACTTTAACCCTAAATACTTTAGTGTGTTTCTCATAGGAAAGATAATAAATTCTCCTACATAACCATATCAGAATCATTACACTCACAACATTGAAGTTATTACAGAACTCTTGCCTTATATTAGACAGACTCTTGTCTAATATGTCTAATATAGAGTGTATTTCCAATCTTTTCCAATTATTCAGTATTATCATCTTTCTCTTATAGTTGCTGCTGCTACTGTTTTATGAAAGGGGCCTAAAAAAAAAAAACAACCCAGAATTATTTTTTGAAGGCAGGGCCCCATGTAGTGTGACCTTCCCCGCTAGGTATGTGTCTAGGAACCCATTAGCAACAGCCTACCAACTAGTGTTTTGAGAGGTTGCAGTCTGTGTCATTTGATGTTTTGTTTTTTTTTTAGATTCCTTCAACCTGCTTGTCCATTACATGAGAGGTAATTTACATGAACCACCTGCCCACACCATTTTGAGTGTTCCCAGTTTCTGACTAAAAGCTGCATGAGGCATGACCTCCACGCCCCACTCTCCCTATTCACCAGATCTTGCCCCTAAGCTACGTTTTTTTTGTTGTTGTTGTTATTGTTGTTTCCTCCATGAAAAAAGTTCTCAAAGAGAAAACGTTTTGCCCATGTGAATGAGGTGAAACAAAAAATGGTAGAAGCACTGTAAGTCACCAAAATTGACTAGATCAAAAACTGTTCGGGGTTGATAGGTGTATTGCATCAAACAGTGAGTGCTTTGAAGGTGACTAAAGTTTAAATATGTACGAATCGACACATATTTTTTAATAAATAAATGCATTTCTTATTTTTTTGTTTTTTTTCATCCTCCTTCTTACCATCTCTCTCTCTCCCTCCCCCCCCTTTTATTTTATTTTTTTGAGACGAGGGATCTAATTTAAAATACTACCTTGCTATTAAACGTTAACATTGAGTAGTTTCTGTAAGCTAGAACTGAGCTCTCATATTTTTAGCTTTTTCTATTTTGTGTTCCAACACATTTAATGAAAATAAAACAAACCAAGACAAAGCAAAATAAAATTAGAGTGTCCTCTGGAAGTTATTTTGTTTAAGACAGAGATGCCATATAAAAAGCCAATTCTTTATTCTTACTATAAAATGTCATTACTGAAAAGTAAGCTTTAGCCTCTCTATGTATAAGGGTACATGGGAAATCTGTTGCTAACTGATTTCTCCCACCAGTGTAGTAACAGCTGAGTTAACATCCTGAGAGTCATTTGGGTTCCTTGTGTCAGTGGAGTCCACTGTCATGTTCTTTCTATATCCCCCAAACTCTGCAGACCCACTAGTTTCCGAAAAAGTTAGAAAACCCCCAAATTGCACTATAGTTGGAACTGGATGAACAGACATTTAAGATGATTTTTTCAAGGATTTTAATGTATTTTTAAAAATAACCTAGAAACTCTATATTCAACATAATTAGTATTAAAACAATCAGTGTAAAATGTAATCTAGTAATTATGTTTGCCTTTGTGTCCTCGGTGTTACATGTTGTTCCAGAAAGCACTGATTCAAATATTTCCTAAAGAAAATGGCATTTTTCGCCTTCTGATAATTTCTGATTTTAGATGATAAAACAAGATAATTTAAGGCATGTGTGAGTCAAACTTACTGCATATATGACAGGCTTTGCCTTCATTATGATTTTATTAGCCTTTTTTCAAGGCAAGTCATTTATTTTCTTTCTTCACTATTGTCTTATATTTGCATATAAGAATATTTGTTTTTTAAAGTCTGCTTTCAAGCTAATGTTCTGGAGAGTAAAACAAATTTGAATCTTCTGATGAAAATTCATGTGAGGAATCTGTCATAAGTAGAAAAAACACAATGGTATTATATTTCTCTGGGGAGGGTTGCAATAACATTGACTTTTTAGTAGGGTGTGTTTGATTTTTCTACACTTACTTTATGTAAACTTGACTGTAAACTCTGTTTATTTTCCTCTCATTTGAATATCAGATTCCGTGTTGTCCAAATGGAGATAGTTTGCCACATAATGTTAAAAACCCTGTCCTAGCTGAATGACGTTTCAGATGTCAGTATAAACTACATCGTGCTGTGAGCATCAGAAAGAAAGTAAATGTGCAGGCAGAGAAGGAGATGAGCTCCTCCAGCATTCAACAATAATGATCACCTTTTTAAAGCGGTTCTGCCATGAATTGGTTGCCTATTCCAATTTCCATAAGGGTGTCTCCTGTGTTTTCTTAGATTTTTATATTCTGAAGTTGTACATATAAGTCTTTGATCTATTTGGAGTTGACTTTTATGTATGGTCATAGGTAGGGGTCCTGTTTCATTCTTCTGCATGTAGTCAGCCAGTTTTCCCAGCACCATTAACTGTGTAAGTTATCCTCTCCCCTGTGGTTGTTGGTGGAGGCTTTGTCAAAGATGAGTTAGTTAAGAAATTGAGGTTTTGCTTCCAGAATCTGCATCCTGTTCCATTGGTCTATAGCCCTGTTTTTGTACCAATGCTAGACTGTTTGATTAGTGTAGCATTATAATAAAGTTTAAAGTCTGGGAGTGTGATACCTCCCACTTTCTTTCCTTGGCTGAGAATTTTTTTTGTCTATTCATAGTTGTTTTTGTTTCCATATGAATTTTTGTATTGTTGCTTCCAGGTCTGAGAAGAATGATGCAGGTAATTTAATGGGTATTGAATTGAATCTCTAGATTGCCTTTGGTAGGATGGACATTTTAACAATGTTGATTCTTCTAATCCATGAGCATGGAATATGTTTCCATATGTTTGTGCTTTTGATTTATTTGAGCATTGTTTTGCAGTTTTTGTTGTAAAGATCTTTCGCTGTTCTAATTAAGAAGATGCCAAGGCATTTCATTTTGGGGGGACTATAGTGAATGGGATTGTGCTTTTTTATTTGGTTCTCTGTTTGTTATTGGTGTATAAAATTGTGACTGTTTTTAGTACTTTGTTGATTTTATACCCTGAGACTTTGCCAAAGCCCTTTATCAGTACAAGGAGGTTTTTCAGATTTCCTTGGTTTTCCAGGTATAAGGATCATATTGTCTGCAAAGAGGGTTACCTTAACTTCCTCTTTTCCTATTTGGATACCCCCTATATTTCTCTTGTCTGATTGTTCTAGCAAGGATCTCCAGCACTATGTTGAACAGGAGAATTGAGAGTGAGCAGCCTTATTTTGTTCCAGTTTTCAGGGAAAATGCTTCCAATTTCTGTCCACTTAGTAATATATTAACTGTGGGTTTAACATAGATGGTTTTTACTATTTTGTGATGTGTTCCTTTGGACCTCATCAAACTGAAAAGCTTCTGTAAAGTAAAAGAAACCATCTAGAGGGTGTGGAGACAGTCCACAAAATGGGGGGGGGGGGAATTTGCCAACTGAATATCTGATAAATGCCTAACATCCAGAATCTACAAGGAATTCAAAAGCACTGAAAGGAAAAAAACAAACTGCTCCATTAAAATAAAATGGGCAAAAGTCATGAATGAAAAAGACACTTCTCAAAAGGATATACATGAGCAGCCAACGAACACATGAGAAAATACTCAGCCTCATTAATCATCAGAGAAATGCAAATCAAAACCACATTGAGATATCACCTAACTCCAATAAGAACAACCATCAGTAATAAAACAAAAAACGACAAATGCTGGCAAGGATGCAGAGAAAAGGGAACGCTGCTACACTATTGGTGGGAGTGCAAAATAATTCAGCCTGTGCAGAAAACAGTGTGGTGATATCTAAAAGAACTAGAAATTGACCTTCCATATGACCCAGCAATCCCCTTTCTGGGACTATATCTGGAAGAACTGAAATCATTCTACAAAAAAAGATATCTGCATGCATGTTTATTGCAGCAATATTCACAATAGCAAAAACATAAAACCAACTTTGCTGCCCATCAAAACTGGATTTTATTTTTAAAATGTGGTACATGTACACAATGGAATGTTACACAGCCATAAAGAAGGACAAAATAATGGACTTTGCAGCAACTTGGATGGATTTGGAGTCTTTCTTACTCAGTGATCTAGCACAGAAACAAAGAACTGAGGACCACGTGTTCTCACTCATAAGTGGACCCTGAACACTTATCATAATAGTACAAAAAAAGGACTAGAAGTAGTGGACACTGCCAGGGAAAGAGGGGCACACAATATCGATAAGTGTGCCTGATCCAAATCTAGGCAAAGTGAGGTCTAATGGAAGGTCCAAAACATCTGTACCTAAACCACTTACATATGAATTCCTGACTTGTATCTCACAACTTTAAACTAAAAAAATTTTAAAAATCATAAAATAAAACAGGTCTGTCATCTAATCTGTACATAACTTGGCTGTTTTATATGACCTACATGTTATTAATTTAGAATATCGTATTTTTGTAGTTACTAAAATTAATTGTACAAAATATCAGAGAATATAATGGTATTCCATGGCTCAATGGATATGTTATCTTGAAATTAAAAGAAGATATTCTGTTAACAACATTTATGGAAAACATGATTTGACATCTAGAATTTCAAAATAGCACTATGAAGGAGAGAGTGGCAGGAAGGAACCTTATGTGAAGGATTGTTGATGCAGAATGTTGGGTGTACAGGGGTTTCTGTACATTCTTTCTACTTTTGCAAATGTTTGAGACTTGTCAATTTTAAAAATGGCAATAACTGGCAGCAGAAATATTCCAGATGAATTTGCTACAGCTTGGAGATAGCTTAATAGTTTCAGGTTCGAGAAGATGTTTTTGCTTCAGTGAAGAACAATGTAAACTATCTTTACATTTTTGATACTAACTTCTGAGTCAACAGACTTGTTTTCATTGGCAAGGCAAAATATTTATGCCAACTACACTCAAAATAAGTCTCTTTGATTTAAAATTCTACTTTCCAGTGTGATCCTCTCTTTAAAAAAGAAAAGAACAGGAATTGATGCATTAAAGGGAGCCTGTCCTCCTCGATAATAACACACCAGGTTAGTCACTGAGAGATCAGGAGTAGGAAAATAGCCAGTTAGGCACAGAGATTAGATAAAAGGGGGTATGGGGAAATACAGAGAAAGAAAACAACTATTTGAAAGTGCAAAAATAACGAAAGGAGAGTAAGATCGACCAAACTTTGACTTTTCTCTGTTTTCAAAGTAGTAACAATTGGCTATATACCACCTGTCTGGAAATAAAAAAAATAGAGCTTGTTGAGCTACTGCCCAGAGTAGCCTTGTGAAAAAAAAAAAGGAAAAAATTAATAAAGGA
Organism: Cephalopachus bancanus; assembly: GCA_027257055.1. Taxonomy (NCBI): domain Eukaryota; kingdom Metazoa; phylum Chordata; class Mammalia; order Primates; family Tarsiidae; genus Cephalopachus; species Cephalopachus bancanus. Next base: position 15,478,539 of record JAPVLO010000108.1, on the reverse strand, counting down.
AGATTAAATTATTTGGATAGAATCGTGTAAGGAAATGTAATTATTTTCTTAAAATATAATTTGTTTCTAATAAATATTTAAACTGAAGTAAAGAATCCCTAGCTTTTAAAAGATTTAGCCTCCCCAAACCAAAAAAAGGCCCAAACAATAAGATTTTCATTTGTTTTTATGGTCTCTAACTCTCACTATGCGGCCAATTGCATACTGACCACAAAGCACACAGCCTTCCTGGTGACCCTCAGGTTTAAACTAATTTTTGGCATATGTAGGGTATATTATATTGATAAAAGAGGGTCAAGTTTATTTGGGAGCATGCACGCTGCAGCCAACAAACTGAAGGCTAATGTTCCAGTCTTTCCAAGACATCTGCTCACCTTATTAGAAATGCCATGTTAATAGTCCCTTTTCTTTCTTTCTTTCTTTCTTTCTTCTTTCTTTCTTTCTTTCTTTCTTTCTTTCTTTCTTTCTTTCTTTCTTTCTTTTTTTTTAATCAGGATGCATCACAGGTCCAGCCTACTCAATTTACATTTCGGCATCATGACTCCCATGGTAGTGCCCTGGCTGCCTTCCCAGAATGTGTTATTGGTGACCCTGTTGTTCTTTTCTTTAAACACAAAGTTAATTATAAATTGTTGTAGCCTCTAATGATATCTGATGACCTTTGAGACATCATACACTCCCTTGCTAAGCTTCTAATAAGTAGGACAGATTTTGTAACAGAAGATATCCTCTACAAAAATTCCAGGTCAGACCAGGACAAAACTGAATGCTTCTTTCTGATGAAGTGAGACTGCAGACAGTATATTTATGAAACTTACATCTCTAGGACTGGATTGACTCTGGTATTAATCCAACAGATTGAAACACCTCCAACCTCACCTCTAATTAGTATGTGCTAAATTAAATATGAACTGGAATAGTAAAGTTGAGAAAGGAGGATTGTATAATACTGTCTCATTTCTTTCTAAAAGGTTGGATTTTCCCAGGTTCATATAGTAGCCCAGATCTAGGTTAGAGTCATTTTATTTTTGGTTTGATTTAATTTGCATTTAGATAGCAGTAGACAGCAGAAACAAGTTAAGGAAAAGATATTATGTTTCATTTTAGGTTTAGTTATTCATGAATTTATATAAAACATAACACTTGTATTCGGTCATGAAAAATAAGTTTTCTTATAAATTATGACCTGTAGGATACAACACAGTAGTAAGTTTAACAGATGAACTCATATGTGTGATATACACAAGCATGCTATTAGGGAATTTTAGCAAAATATGTATCATCTCATTCAATATTTCTTATACCTATTCATGATATTTGCAATCGATAAGTGAAGATTTACATTTTTCATGTTGTAAAGTAAAATTTAGGGTTTTAGTAGGAATATATATTTATTCAAAGTATTTCGAGTTAATGTAATGTAGTTGTTTTAAATTGAAATAAGAAAAAAATTTAAAAAAATATCTTGGGCCTTTCTATTTTATTAAAAAATAAGCAACATATTAAAAGAGGTATACTTTTATTCATCACATCCTGAAATATAAGTGTATTTACCTTATATCCAATATATTGATAAATCTAAATTTGTAGTTTCATAAATATGCCCATAGTTATGTTACGATTATAGTGCTGTTACTTGTGTTATTATTACTTGAATTATAATCTAATATTACTTTATATTAGTGATAAATTATTTAATAAACCTGTTTCTCCACAATATGACATTTATTCTGAAAAGTATATGAGTTTTGACAATTAAGTTCACCAAATTGCCACCGTGCGCATATGTTGGCAGCAGTACATAAACAACTTGGTAAGGTTTCATAATCTTGGTTTATCAGTGTCTCATAACTCTGTTCATGCTGATGTGTGGCAGTGTCTTGCTGAGTAGCATTCTTTAATGTTGCATGTTTTGTGTGTCATCACAAGAATGTTGGAGCTAAATTAGAGCAATGAACAAATGTTAAATTTCTTGTTAAATTTGGCAAGAACGGATGTGAGATCAGGAACATGTCAGCTCAAGTTTATGGGGATAATGCCCTGAAGAAAATGGCAGTGTACAAATGGATTAAATGTTTTTCTGAGGGAAGAGAAATCATCACTGATGAAGAGAGATCAAGACAATCAGTAACAAGCAGAATGATGAAACATTGCAAAAGTTTGTTGCGTTGTGAGTCAAAATTATTGACTGATTGTGAGAAGCAAATCAGACTCAATAAACATTAGTAGAAGAATAGGAATATTGTAACTAAAAATCTTGCCATGAGAAAAGTGTGTGCAAAAATGGTCCTGAAGGAGCTCTTGAATCATAACAATGCACGAGCTCACATAGCACTGTCAGATAGGAAGTGTTTAGCCAATAAACAAATAACTGCATTGCAATACCCTCCCTACTCTTTTTATGTGGCTCTCAGTGGCTTTTTTCTATACATGAAGATAAAGACAATATGGAAAGAAAAAAATTGTGATGACATTCGGGACATCAAGGGTAATACGATGACAGATCTTTGACAGCCATTCTAGAAAAAGTTTTAAAATTGCTTTGACAGGTGGGCTAGGCATTAGTATTGGTGCATAGCTTCCCAAGGGGAGTACTTCAAAGGTGACTGGTGATATTCAGCAATGAGGTATGTAACACTTTTTCTAGGATGAGTTCACAAACTTAATTGTCAGACCTCGTGTACATAATGAGATACAGAACAAAAATGAAAGAAAAATAATACCAATAGGATGATTACATTTGGATCCAATAAGGGCAGTAAACAGACCAATAATTGTAGAGGCAACAAGGAGGAAAGAAAAATAGATGTGATTACAAGACGATAGGCTATTCAGCTATAAAGGCTATCATACACCCGTCTCTTACTAAGTTACCTTTACAATTTCTATTTCAAATAGTCAAAGAGTCATTCATTGGGGCAAAACACCTCCAGAAGAAATTGACAGTTTCTGTTTTCAGGGGTTTTCTTTAAAAAGTCAATTATAGCAGTGTGGCCTTAAAAAGCAGACTCTCAATTTGGGCTATTCACCTGTCAGTTGGCAACAAGAATCCTATATCTGGAGGTAAGTAGGGTGGTATTAACTTAGGGTTCACTATAGCTTTATGAGCTTGCATTTATAATTTTGGAAGGACTGAGATGAGGCACAGGCTGTGGAACGATTGTCTTATACTCAGTTTAGCACTTGAAAAATATAAAGGCAACAGTAATTATGAAGACTTAATGGTTGACTGCTTTCTGTGTGTCTTGGAAGCTTTAAATATAAAGTCTTATGTGTGCCTAATAGCAACTCAAGACGTGCTGTAAAAGGTTTTAGTGGGACACTCAACTTTTGCTGCCATAGAGCAGAGTGCTACAAAATCAGGCTCATATTTAACCATAAATATGAAGAATCATAAACAAAACAATATACAGATTTGACAGATCTCCTATAATAAAACCATGCCTTGGTAGGAAATGAGAGGCTTCGGGATGACTGCTTGTAAGATTCTTTAGTCCACAGATTGATTCCCTTAAACAATCAGGATTGACACAAACAGCACACATTTCATTGCTAGAGGACAGAAGCCTCCTCTTTCCTGGAGGTATTGCAAAAACTTTCCCTGATGTATATCTTATAAAAAGGATACTTGTTCTACTCTGAATTTGCCTCTGCATCAACAATTGTCTCCAGACAAATAAATGGATTTAGATCTCACCAAAACACAAATAGAAAAGGGCATTCCCTGCTGTGGAAATAAGGAACTTACAGGAAAATGTTGTAGGACTAGAAAATTAGGTACAAGCAGATACAAGAGAAATGTTTGTGAGAGTGGATCTCAAGGTTGTTGGACTGGGAAGGAGTGAAATATATGGCTGAATAAAATTGAGTTTATGGATGTTTGATAACTTTCCTATGAGGCATATTTTAATATTTTGACAAGGACACCTGGAACAGGTCCTAATATATTGTTAGGATGGATAATTGAAGCTTAGAAAAAATAATGGCTTCTTCTAAATGAAATTCTAGAATTTCAGACTTGTCAGAGTTTTGAAAAAGGGGTTTAAAAAAAAAAAGAAAAAACCTTAGGACCGGGCATGGTGGCTCACGCCTGTAATCATAGCAATTTTGAAGGCAGAGATGAGAAGATTTTCAAAGCCCAGAAGCTCGAGACAGCCTAGGTAACTTGGCAAGACCTAGTCTCTTTGATTAAAAAAAAAAGAAAGAAAGATAGAAAGAAAAGAAAAAAAAAAAATTAGCCAGGCGAGGTGGCCCACACCTTTAGTTCTAGCTACTTGGAAGGGTGAGATGAAAGGATAGCCTGAGCCCAGCAGGTGGAGGCTGTGGTGGCTGTGAGCGTACCACTGCACTCCAGTCTGGGCAACAAAGTGAGACTCTAAAAACAAAACAAAACAAAAAGACTTAGGAAAACAATTTAAAATAATAGATTCTTTATAAAAGCCTGGAGAACTCATCATCTGACTGTTTTCTTTGTATGGTCCAGAGGACATTGCTAATGCAAATGCAATAAAAATTGCACTAGTAGAGAGGACATTGACATCATTAAAGTCAGCAATGGCTGTACAAAAAAGTTTTTGTGGAACTGTTTCCACATTTCAGTGGAGATGATAGGATTCCAGAATGGCAGAAACCTGGTAGCTCTACTTACCAGAGAAGAGTTAGAATAATATTCTAAATGGAAATAATTCCACCATGGCAACCAAGGTGCCATGTTCCATACTGATCTATAGTGACTACTAATACACTATAATGCTCTGAAGGGTAAGATGGATGTTGATGTAACATTGTTTCACTTATACAAGCAAAAGAAATTCAACAGCTGTTATTGCTACCACTATGGAAAATCATGATCCTTCACTCAATTTACAGATTCGAACATCTTTTTAGAACTAGTATCAATTATTAATTATTATTATCGTTGAAAACTCTTATACATTAAATATCCCTCTAATACATTTTAGAAAAGTGTGACTGTTTACCTGACTACTATCCACTGGGGAAAGAACAATATCTAGTCTTTTTGATGAGTCAACATAGTTATCAGTGTCTTCAAAGTGTCATCATACCACCATCCTGCTGCCAGTCAGATTTAGAATTTTAAAAGGCCAAGTGATAAACAGATTCCTGACCCTAGTATTTCTCACAATGCATCCAGCGGGCCAGAGGTTCTACCCTCTGGTCATTTTTCTGATTCCTGGATGTGTAACTGGTATAAATCTACTTACCAATTGGTATACTCACAAAAATCCCTGACCTGTGGCAATTGCATCCTTAAGAGTCATATGGAGGGTCTGATATTTCATTCTCCAGACAGACGATTAAGTTAGAAGCATTATAGCACCCATAGAGGAATTCAGCGATCAGTGGTATAATCAAAGACTTATGATGGTTGCACCCCCTATATCAACACTTAATTCCCTGGTTTCAGGTAGTTTCCTCACACATGTGCTGATAAACACTTACTTGAATACTTGAATGGGACTCTACAGTTCTCTGGAGTCCTCTTTCTGCAAATATCTTCTCTCTAGTACTCCTCCTTGTGAATTTTAGCTAGCTTTCTTGACTTCCGCAGGCTAATAACTCCACCTACTTAATTCAAGGAGAGTTCAGGATTGTGCCTGGGTTTTGTTCTTTCCTGTGTTATGGCTTGGAAACTTTCTGCAGCCAGTAAGCTGTGGCAATCATAGGTCTTATCCTATCTGTCTCTCATGAACCACTGCCCTTTGTTGGTTGATACTGTTTCATATTTTGCTCATTTTTTCAGTTTGTTTCAAATGGAGTAATGAATATGATCTTTGCTACTCTATGTTGGTTAGAAGTGGAAGTCAGTGGCAGAGTTGATTTAATGTGAGCTATGAATGGCTATGAGTGGTCCATGTGGTAGACTACTGCAGAATCTTTTAGTGCCCTGACATTATGCCGTATGCCTAGTTATTTAATCACTTTTGATGCCTCAAACAGCTTCAGCGAAGGCTAAAGCATGTCACCTCAAGTTTATGTCCATTCTTTTTACAGTTGTGCTTTAAATACTTTTTCTGATGTCAGCCTACAAATGAGAGAGTTGGAAAGTGAAAGGAAATTATTAACTTTCAGAGAGGGGAATGTATTCTCAATAAATGGAGAAAGGGAGTTAGTGAAGAATGTGTCAGTCTGTTATGCACTCTGTGTAGGTACTGAGATTCTCCATTGGAATTTAATCCCATTCTCCACAATGGTTTCTAGCTCAATGACACACACTCTGTTTTCCTTCACCTTCTCTGCCTCACTCTCCCAGAATCCTCATTCCTATTTCCTGAGACAATATCCAAAATTATAAACAGAAAAGTCTTTGTCTTAACTTTTGCTTTTAGAGAATCTAAACTAAGACATTCCATAATTGAGCATTTATGTTACAGTGTATCAAAAAGAGTTTGGACTTCACTAGAAAATGAGTGATTGTCACTCCAAGATAAGCAATATAGTATACAGAACAATATACTTATTTTGGGGAAAGTGTTCATATCTTTAATCATAAACAAGGGTCCACATCCCATATCATAGACAGAAATAATTGTCTCATGTTAGGCTGAAGAATGATTTTGTTACTGCTATTATTTGAAATTTTAAAATAAGTATTTTGGGCCGGGCTCGGTGGCTCAGCCTGTAATCCCAGCACTTTGGGAGGCCGAGGTGAGTGGATTGCCTGAGCCCACGGGTTCGAGACCCTCCTGGGCAACTTGACGAGACCTCATCTCTACAATAAATAAAAAAATCAGCCAGGCGTGGTAACCCGCGCCTGTAGTTCCAGCTACTTGGAAAGCTGAGGCGAAAGGATCGCCGGAGCCCAGCAGGTCGAGGCTGCGGTGGCCGGGAGCGGCCTTTGCACTCCAGTCTGGGCGACAGAGTGAGACTCCAACTCAAAAAAAAATAAAAATAAGTATTTCAAAATAAGTATGCATGGATAGTTCATTAATAAAAGTTTGGATTTTCCTTTTTTGTTGTCAATTCTTCATCAATTCCTCCCTCTCCCTTGAGGTATCTTCTGACAGTCATGAGCAATGCTGGGAACTTCATTTTTCAAAATTCTTTTCTTATATGGTTCTGAAACAATGTCAGTTTAAGGAAGCTCTTCACACAAGATCCAGAAGTTAGAAGAAAAAAAGAGAGAAAATATAAAAGAGAATTTGAGGCCGTTATTATTTGGCAGAAATTGCAGATATGTGTGTTCACCACAACTTCCTATTAGACTTCCTAAGAGCATTCGTATTGGTGCTCCAGATTGAAACACTTAAGAGTTTTGAAAATTTAAGTTTTTCAGCCACCTCTGAGAACCACTGGAACAACCTTGTTGGTGTTGCAGACTGACAAGATGGCTGACGACTTTGCTGATCTTTCTCCAACAATGACTGAGTAAATCTATATTTCCTTTCTTTTCAAGCCTTTCATTTGTGAACACACAGAAGAGTTTCTGATTCCTGACTGAATGCTACGAGCAGTCATTCAATAGTGCGAGTCTATTTACCTCCATTCCTGCCACTCCCCAATGCCCACAGCAATCAAAGATGTCTTAACAAAACAGAATTTTAATCAGATCACTTTCCTGATAAAAACTCCCTAATGATACTCAATTGATTTGAGAATAGATTCCTGTAAGAACTTGCATCTGATCACCTCTTCCAACCATAATAAGTGCCTCTCTACAAGATCTTCATGATGAAACCACCCACATTTTTTCAGTGTTTAAAATATACTGATATCCTTCCATCCACAAGACAACCAATCTTATCTTTTTTTACAAGGTTTTTTTTTATTGCCTGTCCTTATCTATCTAATTTCTGCTTGTTTTTCCTATCTGAACAAATAAATCACCTTCTTAGAGAAGACTTTCTAACTCCCAAAAATATAATTCCTGACTATTGTACTATATAATCTCATCATGTTTACCACAAATGTAATGAAATATTTGCATATATATTTATATATAAAAATGGGTAATTACTTAAGGAGAGACATCATGTCAGTCTGGTTTATTTTTGAACTTCTACCATAGGCCACTGCATTTTCAAATGTATTTTAATTGAAATTAATAACTGCATATATGTTTAGAATGCAATGTACTTTTATGATATACATTGCAAAATAATTAAATAGGGTTAATAAACATATCCATCACCCCTATTTATTTGTGGTGCAAATACTTGAAATCTACTTTTATGAGCAATCTAAAAATATATAATATATTATTATTAACTAAATAGTCACCATGCTGTGCAACAGACCACTAGAACTTATTCTACCTGTCTAACTGATACTTTTGTACCCTTTGACTACTATCTCCCATTTCCTTGCATACTCCCTTCCCTGAGAGCCTCTGGTAATAACCATTCTACTATTTTTTACTGTAGGACAATTCTCTGGGTGTCCTAGGACCCACCCAATTCTTCCTTTCTTGCTTGTAAAGATCAAGAACAGCAGTAGAATGCACTGGGAATGAAAAATATCCAGAGATTGGGTGAGACAGCATGAAGCTACAGAGGTTTCATCTCTATCCTTCCTAAGAGATGTAACATCTTGAGTTAGGCAGGAACTGCCCAGGTCAGCTTGTGTTTTGTTGCTCCCGCCCCTAGAAGCAGGATGTCCTTTAAAGCTTTATCCAGTGAGTCTTGTTGCTCCTGAGGTATATAACCCAGGGTGTGCTGTTTTCTAGGAATCCTCGGCTGGGACGCAAAGTGTGGCACGCTAAGTAGAGACGCCATCCATCCTGAGCAGTTTTCATGAACCTTTGGGGACTGGATCTTAGGCTCCTTTTGTCCCTTCCTATCTATCTATAAATAATAAACTTACTTCTTATAACTTGTGTATAAATGTGCTCTCTCCCTGGACTCTGACAAGTTGGCAAATATTGCACAGTGAACCTGCTTCACATCTACTCTTAGATTCTGCAAATAAGTGATAGTAGATAGTATTTGTCTTTCTGTGCCTGGCCTATTTTTCTTAACACAGTGTCCTCCAGCTACACCCATGCTGTTGCAAATGACAGAATTGTCTCCATTTTAAAGGCTGGATAGTATTCCACTGTGTTATATATTACATTTTTCTTTTGAAGTTTTGATCAATACTTTTTAAATAAATAATTGACAAAACATGCCAGCACATTTTTAAAAAAATCTCTTTTGAGGTGATGGAATTCAACTGAGAAAATTTATAGACTCAAGAATCAATGTATGCAGCAGGCAGTAAGGAGATTGATTGCATAAAATAAAATGGCCAAGACAGGAGGGAATAGCAAGAATAAGTGTGAATAGCAGGATAAAGACTTTGAATTTGACCTTTCTTTATGGCTGCATAATATTCCACCATGTATATGTACCACATTTTTTATCCAGTCCAGTTTTCATGGGCAGCATGGTTGGTTCCATGTTTATGCTATTATGAATAGTGCTGCAGTAAACATGAGTGTGCAGGTATCTTTTTTGTAGAGTGATTTAACTTCCTCTGGTTATAGTCCCAGAAGAAGGACTGCTCACAGCAACTTGGATGGAATTAGAGTCTATTTTACTCAGTGATCTATCTTAGTAACAAAGTAACCCTAACTCTAAATACCAAATTTTCTCACTCATAAGTGGACTCTGAGCATTTACCATATTCTTTAAGAAAGGGATTGGCAGTAGTCGGAAACTGTTGGGGGAAGGAGGAAGGAGTACATAACATCTGTAAGGTTCCTGATCTCAAACCAGGTGAAGTGGGACCAAAGGGAGGCCCAAATTTTTCCTATAAGATGACAACTTGTATACCTAATCCTGAATTGTACCCCACATCTTTAAAATAAAAATTAAATATTTTTTAAAAATATTTGAATAAAATGTTAATAAAGGTTCATGAAGACTTTTTAAAAAGTTACTCTAGAAAAGTTAAAACCCTCTCCCCAAAAAAAGGTAAAACCAAATGGTGTACAATTATACATTTTTGCTTATTTGATATTTCAAATATTGTGTATTTAGCTATTTTTATTATGAAGTTTTTCAATAATAGCATAAAAACCTAATTATAGCTCAAGCACTGGAAGAACAAATATTTGTCTATAAATTAGTACTTTTATTATCAGAAGAAAATAAATGAAATACGGGATAAAGTAATTTTATTTTTGCTAAGTTTTACAAAAATTCAAAAATAATGGGGAAATACCATATAAATTATACAGCAGAAACCTAACATAAGTAAATAAAAATGGGTTTTTAAGAGGTTTTTCTCATCAAGAAAAAAGTTACTAATAAGTTAACACAGTTTGGGGAATTGAAAGAACCGTGTAAGAAGTAGCTCTGAAGGCTACTGTTTCTGCCTTTCAACAGCTGAGAATTATAGTTACGTATCTTTACATTTCCAGTACTAATAACAATTACAGACAGACTGAATATTATGTACAGGTGGCTTGACATTAATGACTGGAATACCAGGTGTCTTAGCTGGACTCAAATAATACAGTCTGTGCTCCATTTTTCTTTCTAAAGATTTGTCATGTAATAAATTACACTAAGGCTTGATGGGGAAAGAATAAATTATGAAGTCTTTTTTTAAAAAATTTAAATTTTCCATTCTATAACACAACAAAAAGCATTAACTTTATTGGGTGTTTTTTTTTTTTCTTTTTTTTTTTTGAGTTGGAGTCTCACTCTGTCGCCCAGACTGGAGTGCAGTGGCCGCTCCCGGCCTCGACCTGCCAGGCTCCAGTGATCCTTCCACCTCAGCCTTCCGAGTAGCCGGAATTACAGGCATGCGCTACCATGCCCAACTGATTTTTTGATTTACTGTAGAGATGAGGTCTCGCTGCCCAGGTGGGTCTCGAACCCGCGGGCTCAGGCAATCCACTCACCTCAGCCTCCCAAAGGCGCGGGATTACAGGCTGAGCCACCGAGCCCGGCTGGGTGTTTTTTTTTTTTTTTTTCAATGTCTTAACACCTTTTTACCAATTCTGACAAAGTTAAAATATCTTTGCTGTGGATTTTAAATGTTTATGTTAATTAAATATGTAATATTCAAATATCACCATATTCAAAAACAAAAACATTAAAAATCCTCTGGAATAAAATAATCTGGCATCTTTCTTAATAGACTATCTTTTAAAATTTAAAGATAAAAGCAGATAAGGAGGAATTAGTTTTAGTGATCTCTTTGTCAGTATAATTCAACAGACATAATAATAGGAAACTAACTGAATGATATGAGTACATTCACTAAACACTGATGCTGACTGAGAAGGAGTCTAGTGGACTGGATGAACTAAGAGTGTGTCAATGTCTCAAGCAGAAAGCAAGAAGGAAAAACTTCTTAGGTAAAGTTAATGAAGAGAACAGTTGGAGGAATGAGGCCAATCCCAAATAGCAGTGAAAACTCAGTCAACAGAGAACAATAATGAATTAAAATATCTTAATTTCAGCTGCCATGTGTTTGTTACACAAGCATTATGATATTTTTATCAAAAATATGTTTGTAACTCACTTACTATAGAAGCATAATAATATTTTAGAACAAATGTGAAATGTATTTAGAGCTAAAAATAACTTAAAAATTTGCAATTCAATAATCCTATTCATAAATTATAGAACTGATGCTACATGAAAGATTCTTCTATTTACAGAAGAAAATGTTTTTTTTAAAACTACAAAGTATCCTTAATGTTCAACCTTAAGAGCTGACATAACCCACCAAACATCTTCCATTATTCATTCAATCTTAATACCATTGAATGTAAATGGAACAAATGCTTCAATTAAAATACATAGAGTACTTGAATGGATTAAAAAAAAAAAAGACCCAACTATATGCTGCCTATAAAATTTTCACTTCACTATATAGACACACATAGGCTGAAAGTGAAGGGAAAGAAATCTTCTATGTCATTGGAAACCAAAAAAAGAGCAAGAGTAGCTATATGTACATAAAATAAGATAGACTTTAAATTTTAAAAAAACCTACAAAAAGAAACAAAGAAGATCATTATATTTTGATAAAGTGATCAATTCAGTAAAATGATATAACAATGGTAACTACATATGCACCTAACAACGGAGCACACAAATACATTAGGCTAATATTAATAAATCTAGAAATAGAAATAGACTGCAATACAATAATAGTAGAGGACTTCAACATTCCGATTTCAGCAATAGATAGATCATCCAGATAGAAAATCAGCAAAGAAATATTATAGGTAAACTATATTCTAAACCAAATGGACCTAATAGACAGTTACAAAATGTTTTATCCAAATGCAATCCTAAGCAAAGAGAACAAAACTGGAGGCATCATGCTACCTCATTTCAAATTTTACTATAAAGTTCTAGTAACCAAAACAGAATTTCATAGGCATAAAACATACACAGAAGCCAATGGAACAAAATAGCGAACCCAAAATAAATCCACACACTTAGAACACATTTTCAAAAAAACTTCAAGAACATACTGTGAAGAAAGGATATCTCTGGGGAAACTGGATATTTAGATCCAGAAGAACAAAAGTAATTTTTTATCTTTCATCATGTACAAAAAAAAGCTCAAAATGAATTAAAGACTTAAATGTAATAACTAAAATTATGCAACTACTAGAAGATAACACTGGGGAATTGTTACAGAGCATCAATATGAGCAAAGGCTTTTTAGGTACAACCTTAAAAGCACAGGCAACTAAAGCAAAAATAGACATGGGTGATCACAAGTTAGAAAGTGTCTATAAAGAAAAAAAAATTTAACAAAGTATAGACACAATCTACAGAATGGGAGAAAACATTTGCAAGCTATCGAGTTGACAGAGATTAATAATAAGAATACATAAGGATTCCAAACAACTTAATAGCAAAAAGAAAAATCCAATTTAAAAAAAAAAAATGGGCAAAAGGTCTCAATAGACTCTTCTCAAAAGAAGACAAGCAAATAGCCAACAGGCTTATGAAAAAAGGCTCAACATCACTAGTCATCAAGAAAATGCAAATCCAAACCACAATGAGATATAATCTCACCGTACTTAGGATGGCACTAATCAAAAAGACAAAAATGACAGATGCAGGTGAGCAGGCATAGAAAAGAGAATTCTTATCTTCTGTTTGTGGGATTGCAAATAGTACAGTCACTTTGGTAAGCAGTATAAGGTTTCCTCAAAAAGTAAAAATAGAACAGCCATATGATATAACAATCTCACTGCTGGGTATATATCCAAAAGAAAGGAAATTAGTACATTAAAGACATATCGGTACTTTCATGTTTCACAACTGACAAAAAATATAATAAACTAAATAGATAACAGATAAAGAAACTATAGTATTTATACACAATTGCATCCTATTCAGCCATAAAAAGAGTAATCTTGTCATTTGCAGCAGCATGGATAGAACTGTATGTCACTATGTAAAATAGATCAAGCACAGGAAAAAATATTGCATATTCTCACTCATATCTGGCAGGTTAAAAAAAAAATCACAGAGGGAGGTAGAGAGAAGAACGGTAGTCACCAGAGGCTTGGAAAGAAAGCAGGGAGGGGGAAGGGAATTTAAGAGAAGTTGGTTAATGGGTACAAAAATAAAGTTAAATTAAAAGAAATAAGTTCTAGAAGTTGATAGTATGTGGGGGTCCTGCTCCTGCCAGGTGTGGGATTTTCTGAAGGAGAGATGGACTAGGCGAAAGAAGGAACTTACAACGAAATGATATACTTGAACACCTGCTTGCAGGACAGATGTCATTCTTTATTAGTTAACAGAAAGCTTTTATACTATTTGTAAAGGGGCAAGATAAAGAAAATTCCTTCACGTACATATCCTTTAAAAGTTACTAGAAGTCTTAAAAGCAACAAACAAGCCATCTGCTTTCAGTCAATGAGTCTTTTTCATAAAGCCAAAAATGATAGTTTTAGTCCAAAGTCCCGAATTACAGTCCTTGAAATGTCTCAAGAAAGTTTCCAGGTGCACATTTCTCCATGTAGCAGGAGTTTTCTCTCTGGGACATCTATGACCTTCAAAGCTTTGTAATCACCTTTCTTGTCCAGGTGTCTTCATTATATTTCTCTTATCCTGCAGTGTTTATTTCTAAAGAAAACTCAAAAGAAGCTTTTAGTGATGTTTCCCAGGCCCCCAAGGTTGCTTTCTGTATTTAGTTAATTTATCATATAAGTATCCAATTAGTATATTATGAATTCAGTGAAAACCCACTGTATAAACGTTAACTTAAATTTTACTATTGAATTAAGTAAAAAGCTTAATGATTAATCTTCATCCTAAATCTGTGAAAACAGTGTTATAAATCACCTACACAACTCCCAGTTAAGTGTTAGAACTAATAATGAATTCATAATGAACTTACTATAAACTTGTGCTTCTAAAAAACCTTATGTTTAAACACTAAACTACATAATTCTAAATCAAATAAAGAGTGAATATACTTATATCATTTTTTACTCAAGCAATATCTAGTAACTTATAACCAAGTGAAAGAAAGCATTCTTGATGTGCTTCAGAGTTTAACCCTTGCATATGTTAGAAAAGGCCAAACGGCATAGTGGGAAATGGAAAAATGAACCATGACATTCCCAGGTTAGCTGTGAGTACTTCACATAAACGTGTTGTTCTTTTCATGCAAGACTGTACAGAATTCTTCAGCCATACCAACAGCGAAGACGGAAGACAGAAGGGCCTCAGCTGCCCGGACTCACTTTGCGGCCCGGGGTCCTCAGCGCACCTGGACTTTGTCAATCAGGCGGGCCTCCAAGGCTGGCTCCCAACAATAGTACAGCATGAAAATTATATTTAACAATAATTTATTGCATATTTCAGAATACCTAGAAGTGAAGAATTTTAGCAATCCCAACATAAATAAAATATAAGTGTTTGAAGTAATAAAAATCCCAATTACCCGATTTGATTATTACACATTGTATTCCTGCATCAAAATATCACACAAACTCCATAAATATGTGCTGCTATGATGTATCAGCTAAGAAGTGGAAGAAAATTTCCCAAGTAAAATTTCCAAAGTTGGATGTGTCTTTAATTATTTTACCCCAGAATTTCAAGTAGTTGTTCTGGAAGAGTTTTATTTGCTACTTTTCTGAGTTCTTCTGTCTTGTATGAGTCTTTATGCTGTTTTCATTCAGTAATAGATTTTTGACTGTGTGTGTCATATTTGGTTCACAGCATGTGTTTATTTCTTTTCTTTAGATTTCTGTACATGTCCAATTATCTTCTAGCACTTATGTAATAAATACGAATTTTAGGCCAATATGTTCATAATTTTTCTGTATCTAATTTTGTTTCTGGCTATTTGTAGAAGTCTTTAATTTTAATGTTTGAAAACTTCAATAGGCCAAATTATTTTTGCTTCTCCTTTTACATCAATTCTTAACTTCATTACTTTGTACTAGGAACATTTTCTGATTCAAATAGTGTCTCTTTCCTGTTATCTCTAAAATTCAAATTCTTCATAGATGGGTCTTTTAGATACATTTTTCTTGTCTTACCCTTCACATCCCTTTTTTATATATTACCTTGTATTTTTATTTTTTCCCTAAGTTTTTAGAATTTTCAGGAGGATTGGTTTTTTAAAAATAATGTTATTTTATTGTTGGCTTAAATTAAATATATTTTTCACTGTTACCAAAGTCAATTTAATTCATGTTCATTGTTTTTATGCATTTTAGTTTGTTGGATGTGAGTGTTATGTTCAAGTTAGTTGATCACATTAAGAAAAAGTTTGACGTAGTATTTTTCAAGGCTTTTGAATGTGCTTTGATGACTTTTTAAATGTCATATAAACAACTTAATGAGCTGAAACATGTAGCTTAAACACTGAGGTATATTTCATCTTAAATGTCTTGCACAAATAGTGTTATTTTTTAATAAAAATATTAGACGTGTGCTCAATAACCTCAACAAGTTCACATCTCACTTGGATTTGAACCCATGCCCTAAAGCTTGTTCATTTTCTCACTATGCTACAGCTATGTTGGCTTCCCTCTAAGACCACTCCTGCTCTGGATCTTTGTACTTATTTCCTTAACATGGAAGATTTTGCTGTCTGGTATTTGTGCTTTCTTTCTCAACATTCTTTAGTTTTTTGCTTAAATTTTACTTTCATTTATTCTCTTACCATCCTGTCTAAATGAGAACGCCTTCTTCCTGACCCACCAAATCTGTCATTCTAGCTTCTTACCTTGTTTATTTTTATTTGAAGCCCCTTTCACCACCTGACATTATATACCTTTTCTTTGTTTATTTTTCTCCCTAAAAAATAAACTAGCTAAAAAGCACCAATATTATTTTGAATACCCAATGCTTTTCTAATGGTCAGAGCAGTGTTTGACATATAGAAACCATATTTTAATATCTGTAACATGACATTAATACCTATAAAATTACTGAATGAAATTAATTGCATTTTATTTTGCAGCATTATTCCTAATATTTTGTCATAATGATTTTGTTCGTGATTATATGCCTATAAAATTTAATATTAGCTAATTTAACAAAAGTATTTTTAAAACGGTTACTAACTTAAGTCTCTGGCCAGAAACTAAAGATGAATAAGTTACAACATCCTAGTGACTCATCCAACTGCCAAAGTATAAATGTGGTTACAAGACTGTAACAGAAGCTTGTTTAAAATTAAACATTGTATATTTTATAAATTGAGAGCTTCAGTAAATTCCCTATGCTCTATACCACAATACAGCAAATAGGAACTTTCAAAATCAAAGCTTTTACTATGTAAGTGGTTAAATAAATCAAGTGATTTACCAATACAGCACAAGTCATTAAATCTTTGTTGAAGAAAATGTCACTTCAATTAGAAACCTCCTTTGTAAACATGGCACCATCAGAGTAACATTCTACAATACCAAATAAAAACTTTCTGGAGTGTTGAGTGGATTTATAAATAGTGTTTTTCCAAAAGAAAATGTCACTTTATGAGAATGACAACACACAGCAAGGTAGCAGCTATTCTGTAACCCTAGTTATCTAAAAATAATAGAATTGAGATGATGAGCAATCCAAAGTAAAAGAGGATTAATGTGACATTTTTATAAAGAGAAACATAACAAAATATCAGAATAAAGAGACTAGGCAACAACAAATCAAACCCTTCAGTCTTGACTATAAGATGAATGTTGGTGAATCATTAATCTATTTAAACTGTCTTTTGAAAAGAAATTACATTATCAGATACATTCGTTACGCTACTTGGTGTTGCATTGATGCACTATTAATATAGAATCACTGAATTCTTTCTTCACCCCAGCAACTTTAATTGCTGCTTCTCATTTTCCTGCTGTGACTCAAGCCAGTATCTTGATAAAGATGTCATGATATAAAAGGATTATTTGTACATAGAAATGACAAACTGCCCTAATATATCACAGCACAGCTACTGTACTCTAGAGTAGTATTAGTGAGGACCATAAATAAAGTCTTACTTCTGTTAAACAAAGGAAAAACAACAAAGACACTAACTGTCTGGCTGGAAAAACACCTAAATGAATATACCCAAAGGGCATCTTAGAGATGGAAAAAAAGTCCAATCGCTTCTTAAAGTTTGTAGTGTGAATTCAAAGTGCACCTGTGCAATTGTTAAGGGCAATACCTTTTCTCCATGCAAATTTATTGGTTAGATAATCCAAGTCAAGAATAAAAAGCACTTGTGCATGCTTTTTTTAACCTACAAAATATACTTCAGAGAGCCATGTTTCTAATCATAAAATCATATACATTTTTTAACATAGTAGTTCTTTTGTATATATCTACTCTTTTTTTTCAATGTCAATTGCAAACGTGAAAATAAAGGCTGCTATTATTAAGTGAAAATAAAGGTTGGTCTAATTATACTACCATTCTTGCCTTAGCCATCTGTGTGTCTTTCTTAGCCAGCAAGATATAATGAAACATAATACTGGTGAAATAAAATAAGTTTTCAAATGGTCATTACATTTTCCTTTTATTTCTTGTTTTATTTTACTTTTTATTGGTATAAAATATAGGATCATAAAATACAGTTTTGTATAATTATATAGGATACTTTACCCATTTGTAGACTGTCTCATTGCACAAAGATTTGTGTCCACCAAGAACAAGTCCAGTGACCAGGAAGAAAAATGATAAAGTAATGAATAGAAGTAAACCATTAGTGTAAAGAAAAATATAAATAAGTACAAGAAATGAAGGATTAGGGAAAGACACAGCTGTGAGAATAGATTACAGAACTGATTAAATTAACCTTCAGTTTGACTATTAGGTTTCTAAAAGCCAAAGCAAAATGAAGAGAAAACCATTTCATAGTCATGGTAAACAAAATAAATGCAGATACCTTAGGAAAAGAAAATTATTAATCTATTACAAAGATCTCAAATAATATTACTACACTGTATCTTTTGTTGACAATGAGAAGTCTATTGAACCATATCATCAAAACTACTGCCATAAAAGTTTAGAATTTTACATTATTCTTTATTAATATTTTTGGTTATGTGAAAATATAAGGCTGTTTTGGAAGAGCACATGATAATATTATTTTAGTAAATTTCTTTTGGTATGAAGAAAATTCTTACAGGACCTTTTAGCTAAAAGAATAGACTCCTGGCCATTGCTAGACCACTGCCACCACCATTGCCAGGCCATTGCCTTACTAAGCTATGGTGTGGCCGTGTGCTCTTTGAGTTATGGCCAGGCCACATTTTCTTAAGCTTTGACCCCCTCGTCTACCTTGAGGAGGTGAATATCCTCTTTGTCTCTCTCTCTCAAGTGTACTTTGTAAATAAGCTATATTTTCTAATCTAAAAAAGAAAAAGAGAATAGACACTTGTAGTTCAAAAACTTCTTTATCAACACCATATCTGTATTTCCATGTATGTTTTTTAAGAGGCCAGATAGAAGATAGTTTGAAATATCATTCCCCAATGAGAACCTGAAGGGCAGGAACCCTTAGCTGTTGAGTGAGACCATAATGTATGAGTGATGGAGACATCCTTGTTTAGTGAAAGAGCTCACTCAGGCCCAGACCCGAGGCTAAAGAGAGCTAGCCAGAGGGCTGTAGGGATTTGGATTAAGGAGTGTCTTAAGAAAAAGCAAGTTTTTTTTTTTTTTTTGCTGTTCTTTTTTTTTTTAAGAAATGTAGATTTAACCTAGACAGGAAGGACTGATGACCCAAATACCTACAATTTTTTAATTATAGTTTTATAAACTATAATTTTAATGATTTTCAATGTTCATGTTATTATCATTTACCCATTACTCAATGGTATATGGGTGAAAAAAATCTATAATTTTTCCAGTAAGGTTTACTTTTGTGCAATGCTGTACCTTAGTGATTCTCGGAAAAATTAGTTGTAAAATACTCTTGATAAGTAAGTGAAAGATTTGGACTTCTCTATGCCGTCTGAATGTGGAAAACATTAAAAAAGGAGACATTCGTTTTGTACCGTAAATCATAAGAACTGTTTTTAAGATGTTATAAGTCATTACCTATTTTAGCTTGTAGATAATTGTTTTACTACTAGTTAATGACTAGCACAGTACATAGAATGTATATATTCTGATTATCTATAATGTACAGGACTAGCTTCTGATGGGGGAATGCTGTCAATTGCTTGAGGAAGGGGTTGGGTTAATCTGTAATTTACACATTTGTCAATTCCATGGTGCAAATACTCCCACTGTATTAAACTCCAAGATAAAAAGGAATGTCATTAAGGTAAAATTTGGGAAGAGATGGTCAGTAGCCAATACAGACAGTATACAGATTTCAATATAGATTTTTACCACAAAAATACAGTATATTTATTATAATATAGCTAAAACATGTTTTAAATATACTTGACATTACCTATTTTTAAAATTAAATACATAAATAATTAAAATTAAGATATATTTTAAATAATATATTTAGAAATAAAATATGTTTAAATAACCACAGAAATTTAGATAATAGTAAAATGTGACAAGATAATTAGAAAGTGATGCATTTAATCTGTTTATAAACTTATATTGTTTAATTTTTATAATAGATGGGCTTAAAAACTGGCTTGCAAAATTTCTGAAAATTTAATAATTAATTCTCACAAAACCATATAGTAGATTCTAGCACACCTCCGACTTTAGACTATCTAAAACCATTAGCTTATATTTTTAAAAAATTAATTTTTAATGAGAGAGAGCATAGGAAAAAGCCAAACATAAACTGAACAGACTTAGCTAAATTGGGTGAATATGCAGCTTGAATTGAAACCTTAAATGAGCCAAATTACACAGCTCATTTAGACAGTATAGATACATAACGATTTCTAACTAGAGTCAAAGGACAAGAAATTTAGAAACTGTTACCCAGAGTACACAGGTATGTGATAGGATGCGGCAATAAACTTTTCTTGCTGTCTTAAAATTGTGGATACATACACAAAAATGAAACTAATTGCAGTTTAGTGTCTCTACATTTTAAAAAGAACTGCCAGATATATTTATTTGTGACATAAGAGTTTGCCAAGTTTTCTCCACTACTTCATCAAACAACTACGTATTAATTATGCACACAGAGAATAGAGGAAGTCAAGATCAGTTAAGAATTTCAACCTAATTAAATAGTACGATAAATTCCCTGGAACCTCTGCTCCCCTGTGCTCATTTTTTCCCCCATTGGACAAATACATGTGTGGGGCAATCCAACCAGACCACTGTAAGTTAAGAGAGATGTCAAATAACAGATTTACTTCCCAACACCCGCTCCCCTTGCTAAGATTTATTCTTTCTATAATTTCTTCCACTGGGGACACAGAGAGCTCACAGATTTACCCACATTCACAGGATAATTATAATAACTCTAGTTAGGTAAAAGTCATTTGCATTTTCTCATCTTCCTTCCCAGTCTCGAATACGTTAAAAAAAAGAGAGTTACTCAGAGAAAGAGAGAAGAGGACAATGTGAAAAAACACACTGTAATCCTCTCCCTCAATGTTCCTGTAATCAAGCTAGTGACAGACAAGATGCAAGAATGTGAATCCAAAATTTGAAAATGAATGAACTTGAAATTCATGAGCTACTTCTTTTGTTCGAATTGTCTGAAATCTAAAAAATCTGTCTAATATTTAATTATGTGAAAGAAAAATATTTAATAGCTCTTACTCGAAAGCAATAATGAAGAATATATATAATATTCATAGATATTTTAGATTAAATATAACTAATTTCTCTTCAAGGCTATAATTAATTCTGTTAAACTGTAAAAACAAACTCATATGATTCCCACATAATAGATTTGTCTGAAAAAAACTAATTAATTAGTGTATGTTAGGGAAGAAAACTGTAAAATTGAGATGGACTACAGAGTTAGATAGTCAATGTATCTTGAAAGTAATGGTGAAATAGACATTAAACCTCTTAGCGCCAGATCAAAATGGTAGAGTCATTTGGTCTACACTTCTTATAGAAATACCTCTGGAAGCAATTCTTTCAGGTCCCCTTGTGGGAGCTTTTCTGTCCTCTCATTAAATCCTGCTTTCTGAAAAAAAAAAGAAAAAGAAAGAAATACCTCTGAAACACATATTCAGACTTGCTTTTCATATTTCCATGAAAGGAATTCCATCAGAAAAAAAAGTTTTAAAATAATACAAATGAAAGTCTTCGATTTGTGACACATTTATTTTATATGCAAATAGAAAATACTTACTTAAATATTAATAATATCTCTTTTATTTTTCTGACTTAGAATGTATAGTTTTTTAACTCACTGAAACACACATTTGAAAAATCAATATACTGCTTTAATTATAATATAAAGAATTAATCATATTAAAAAGAGATTTACAATAATGTAAGACACTTCAGTATATAAAAGAATAAGAATAAATCACTATAAGACATGATGAAGGCACAATTTTTAAATATTTAAATATACTATATATTTAAATATAGCTTATAATTTAAAAAAGAATGTTATAATTGCATGAACTGATACAGGTGGTATAGTGGCTCAATTACCAAAAACAGCATTGCCATTTGGGATAAGAGTTTTTAAGATGAAAAACCACTTCATAAAATTTTGAATTTTCCCTTGATTAAAGGTAAAATTTAATTTAGGGAAAAAACTTATACTTTGGAACTTCAAAAACAGTTGATGCTGATATCTGTTTTAAATAGATTCTAAGACTGATAATTATAAACATGCGTTTCACTTACTTGAATGTCCAGTGACCACTGGGATATGAGTAAATGTACCCTGCACACTACAGAGTAGTAGCATTCTCCAATCTTTATGATAACCAGAAAAAAAATGCATAAATGGGCCAGGTGCATTGGGTCCTGCTTGTATTCCAGTACTTTGGGAGGCCAAGGTAGGGCTCTGCTTGAATCCAAGAGTTTAAGACCCACCTGGGCAACATAGTGCAACCTTATCTCTACAATAAAAAATTTAGCCAAGCGTGTTGGAGTCAGAAGCAGAAGGATAGCTTGAGCTCAGGAGACAGAAGCTGTGGTGAGCTGTGAGCATACTGCTACACTCTAACCTAGTGACAGGGTGAGACTCTGACTCAAAAAAAAAAAAAAGAAAGAATGCATTAATGTACAAGGCATTCCTTACCAGTGGCACCACATCCACAGAAAACTATTGGTAGTAGGCACTGTAATGTAAATCAAAATACCTAAACTCAGAGTCCTAGATTCTATTAAACTGAAGTACATGTCTCAGTTAACCTCATATAAAAGATAGTCCCTGATGTTAAAATCATTATTTTTTATAAAATCCAATTAATGGAAGTCAATATCAATAATATCAATATCAAAATCATAATATCAATAAATCACCCAAAGATTCATTTCCATTTCTTTTTTGTAATTCTCAAATATATTATACTTAAAATTTACATATGAATATCATTCAACAAAACCTTAGTTTCACTTGCTACATATTGCTTTTATTAAAGACAGCCACAGTGTGCTGTGGTGACTGAATTTCTACAATTTGTTGAGGTTATGTTCCATAAACTACTTAGAGCCAAAGGAGACATGAGTATTGATTTCTATAAGTAAATCATTTTTTCAGTGTAAAGTGTTTGTCCATGTGATTGCTCACCCATTTAACAAATGACATATTGCAGTACACTAATTGCTACCTCGGTTAATTCACCTCACATAGATATAATGTTAACCACCAAAAGAAACCAAGAGTAGTAAAGAACATAATTGCCTCTTAAAAATATAAGTATAACCTTCTGTATCATCCTAAGCTTTCTTTAGGATAACAAAATAAAACATGCAATTTTCAATAGCTCTTAAACCAATGGTGCTTTCCAAATAGGCAGTTACATTCTTCCATTCTAGCAATATTTTCAAATGCTTCACACAAAGTTAAAAAACGGGAGTTTTCTTAAGTAATTTCTATTTTATAAGTCTAAACATGTTTAAACTGTGCAGTCTGATTGTTTTTACAGATCCATTTGATAGAAGTAGGCAAAATTCTTTGGCATGTAGAGTTAACCTTATACATTGTGCTACCATTGTGCTGTATTGATCAATGAATGCTTACAGACAAATCTAGATGTCATTTCTATAATAAAAACCTCACAGTCTAATTACTGAAACAGATTCATAAACGGGTAATTTGAATGAAAAATGTGAAATGTTCATAGAACTTCATGAAGTTATAAATTAGGGAACTACATAAGTTAAAGTAGCACAAGTAGTATAAAAGGTAAATACTGGAATATCCATGTGTTCACATAATGCAAGTTTATTTTCCCTTTACATAAAGACCTTAAATTGTGTTTTTGTTCAGAGCCTAAGGAGAGTGAGGAGTAGGGAAGGGCTGTGCTCCACAGAGTCACTCAGGACCTACAGTTTCTTTCTTTTTTTTTTTTAACTTTGTGTGAATCATTTGAAAATATTATTAGAATGAAACAGCCTATTTCTTGGGTCCTTTCAAGCTAACAGAAGTGAGGAGAGTGGGTAAAAATGACATAGCTGTTTCCCCAACCAGCTTGGAAGTGACACTCTAGTTTCAATTTGTTTTCCATGGCTAGGAACAAATTGGCCGTTTCTAATTGCAAGAGAGTCTGAGAAGTGGAGTCTAGCTAAGAACTGAGGAAGAAAAAGAGGGACAAAAAGGAAGAGAGGGAGGAAGAGAGGGAGAGAGAAAGAATCCAGTTTTGTAGAAGAAATAGCATTCTTTATCATGTTCCTCTGTGTTAAAGTGTTAAAACTAAAAAAGTTGAAAAATCACAGCTGTAAGCAATAGGAGATTTTAAAGGAGTTTTAATCAGAGAAGTAGCATGATCAGTGGTGTATTTTAGATAGATGACTCTGGCACCTGTGTGTAGGAAGAAATTTGGTGGTGGCACATTTCTGGGAAATTACATTTTTAGCCATTGATTAACAGCAAGGCTGAGTAAGGAGAAATTAATCATAGCATGAGTGTCTCATCTAAATATCTTTCAACTACAGAAGTGGGGTGTATAATAAAAAAATAATTTTTCAGAGGTCAGAGATTTTCATAAAACACTGCTGCTGGCATTTTGTCTGTCAAGTACTAACTTTCTGAGCCTTCAATAAACGAGAAAAGTGAAAGCAGGTATACTATAAGATCCCTTCTAATCCTACTATTCTAGTGAGTCTTCAGAATTGTCATGCAGGATGAATTATGCCAGTTCTAATATTGCCATCTTGACTCCAGAAAGAATATACTAACTGGTCAGGGTAACTCTGAAATAGCAGCAACATTTATGGTGGTCGGTATTACCTGAGGTAGAAAATTGGATGAAGTAAATATCTGACTTTAATTTGAAAATATTTAAAGGTAAAGAAGAAAGAAATTGCATTAGCTATGTGACCTTAGGCAAGTCATCTAACATAATTTTATGTTAGTTTCCTCTCCTGAAAAATAGAAATTTCCATAGTACTTACCTAAGAGAGTAGTTATTTTGATTAAATTAGATCATCCATGCTTGACTATCAACATATTTCCTAGTATAAGTAAGTGGTCAATAAGCTAATAACCATACTTATTACAAATTAGATGATGCCCTCTTTGTCCACCAGGCCCAAAAGTAGGGTAGATGTCAACTTTTCTCCTTTTTTGCTACTACTAGAACATTCTTCTTCGTTATTCCTAAAAACCCCAGTTTTAGATCTCATACTGTTAAACTATCAGTGGTTTTCAAATTTTGCGAGATATCACAATCACCTGGAAGACTTGTTAAAATAGAGATTGCTGACTGCCCACCAAAAAGTTTGATCAGTAGTCTGGAATGGGCCTGGAAATTTGCATTTCTAACAAGATTCAAGCAATGCTATTTTTCCAAGTCACACTTTGAAAAACTACTTCCCTATAGCAGGCACAACTATTCACTGCTATGAATATTTGAAACCTCTAGGTGTTTCTTCAGTCCCTGAGGGTTTTAGTTCTTGCCACATTCTCAACCCTTAAAAAAATTCTTTGACATAATACTTAGTAATTTCAATAGCCATTTAGATGGACTTTGCAACTCTTTGGCCTCAGAGTTCAGGCAACTACACTTTCATAGTAAAGATTTTCCCCAACTGTACCTCATTCTTTTACTTATATGGTCCTATAAAAAAAAATGCCATTAGCTGTAAATGCAACATTTCCATTATGTCAATTTTACATATCCCTCTCACAGACCAATAATTCTTACTTTTCCAGCATCTTCTTACTAATGTTCACACTCTTGCAGACTTTTGATTCTACATACCACTGATGTCACCACCTTTTCAGTGTCCTTCATTTTTGTTATGTAACTCAATTGCTTCGCTAGTTTAAATTCCATGATCCATTATAATTGTATAAACTGTCAACTTCTTTGCTTCCATTTCCTTTACCTAGAGGGAAAAAAGATGGACTAATTCTAACTCCCACAGCCCCCACAACAACTATGTACAACATTTACAGTGTTGTATGCAGTTGGAGGAAAAAAAACAGACATACCGACTATTCACACATTTAATTAATGATTGACAATCCCAAATGAGCCCTTAATCCGGCTTGGCAACTGTATTACTTAGTCAATTTGCTCTCTCAAATGATAATTTTATATCTTCTCCTCTCTCCTATAATCTTTACTCTTCTCTCTCTCCAGTCATTCTAATAATTTACCTGTAAATCATCAGATATTTCCAAGCTACTACCTACCCTTCTATGCACCTAGCAAAATGTACATATATAATCTGACATTTTTCAAGTTATGGTTCATGAATTGTCAGTTTCTCTACTCAAAACCAGTTCCTCTCTCAAGCATTAAATTTAATCTACTTTCACTTATTCTAGAAAATACTCTAGCAATTTACCTATATGCCTTCTGATGGTTATTGTTTTCTTTCCACTGGATTATCTATTTAGTGTGTGAGTTTTTGTTTGTTTGTTTGTTTTTTAATGTGTCGCCTTCACTGGTTTAAGGAATATTCGGCTAGTAAAAAGTTATTTCTGGTTATGTCTGTATGGGTGTTTTTGGAAGATATTAGCATTTGAATCAGTACCCGACTAACGAAATTCACTCTCATCAATGTGGTAAGGTGTTATCCAACCCATTAAGGACCCAGATAACAAAAGGTGGAGGAAGTCCAAATTCCGCTCTAACCTGGAGCTAGGACATGCATCTTCTCCTGCCCTTGTATTCCAGTTCTCAGGCATTCAGAATAAACCAGAGCTCCTGGTTCTCAGGCATGAAGACTCCAAAACTGACATCAGAAGCTCCCTGGTCCTTATGCTGTATAGTCTGTTCCTGCTGCTTGAGCAATATATCTCAGAACGGGCAATTTATAAAGAATATACATTTATATCTTACAATTCTGGAGACTAAGAAGTCCAAGATCAAGACCTTGGCATATGCTGTCTGAACTGCACCCTCATATGGTGGAAGACTGAAAGAGTAAAAAAATTCTCCCTGCTAATTCTCTCCAGCATTTTTATAATATCACTAATCCTGTCCATGAGGATAAAGTCTTCATTGCCTAGTCATCTCCTAAAAGCTTCACCTCTTTATGTTGTTTCACTGGGGGCTCAGTTTCAACATTAATTTTGGAAGGAACACAAGGATTCAAACCTTAGCACAAGTTTTTGCCATGAGACTGAGGCTTACATTGTAGGCTTCTCTTGTTCTCAAACCTTCAGAATCAGCCTAAATTATGTCTAGCTTTCCAGGTTCTCCAGCTTGCAGATGGCAGGTTTGGGGACTATTCCACCATCGTTATTGCTTCGGGCAATCCCCATAATAAATTCCCCTTCATATGTCTATATCTCTATCTCCCATTGATTCCGTTTCTCCAGAGAACCTTGACTAATTGAGCAATTAGCATGATTTTATCGCTTTTTTAAAGCAATAAAGCAATTGTCAAAAAAAACAAAAAACTCTCTTATAAATATTTGTCCCCTTCCAACTACTGATAAACTACTCCTCTGCTATTTTTATTCCAAAATTTATTTAAAGAGCTATCTATGCCTTCTACTGCCAGTTCTCTGCATTGGCTTTATCTAAATCAATTTCAATTAGACTTTTACCCACACCATTCCACCAAATCTTTTCTCAACAAGGGCCAAGATGATCACTTCACTAATATGCAATGGTCAATTCCCAATCCTCATCTAACATGTACTATCAAAAACTTAAAAAGTTGACCCAAATTTCTGTAGGCTTACAGAATACCATACTGAGTTGGTTTTGCTGCTAGTTCTCTGACAAATGCTTATTAAATATTCTTTGGTGACTTTGTATCATGTAATACCAAAATGTCTGCTTAATTCTATTCTATCACTGATATCTAAAATAAAAAGTGGAACATAATAGTGATTAAACATGCATCTGTGAAATAAACATTTTAACTGGCAGAATATTACCAATGGTTCAGACTTTTTTTTTTTGAGTTGGAGTCTCACTCTGTCGCCCAGACTGGAGTGCGGTGGCTGCTCCCAACCACCGCAGCCTCGACCTGCTGGGCTCCGGCGATCCTTCCGCCTCAGCCTTCCAAGTAGCCGGAATTACAGGTATGAGCTATCACACCCAGCTGATTTTTTGATTTATTATAGAGATGAGGTCTCGCTGCCCAGCGGGTCTCGAACCTGCGGGCTCAGGCAATCCACTCACCTCAGGCTCCCAAAGGCACGGGATTACAGGCTGAGCCACCGAGCCCGGCAATGGTTCAGACTTTAAGGCTAAACTATCAATTTCTGAACCCTGACTATATTCATTAATAGTCACTTTATTGAAACTACTTAATTTCTCTATAATTCAGTTTCCTCATTTGTAAATGCCTATGGCACATATAATCAGAATTACATAATATTGTCATAAGAATTAAATGGGGTGCTATAGAAAAATGACATAGTATGGATTCAATACATATTAAATGTTATTATTAAGTTTATTTTCATTGTACTTTTTCCTCATAACAAATGTATTGAGTAGATATTATTGCCCCTATTTTTCAGATGAAGAAATTTGAACTTGGAAAGGATTTTTACAGACTAAGCAATAATAAGGGACGTTATTTTTGCATTTAGCTTTGCATGCATTTCAACGTCTATGAACTTGCTATGAAAATAATAATAGCTAAGTGTATCAACCTTTCATAGATGTTAGGTACTTGAATTATTTATCTCTTCTTGCATAGCAATATTGCCACCAAGTTAGCAGCTTAAAACAACATATACTTACTACATCCCAGTTTCTGTGGGTCAAAAGTTAGGGCACAAATTTCTGAATCTTCCAATTTAGGATCACATATGGCAAGACTGAAATCAAAGTGTTGGTCAAAGCTTGGGTCTCACTTAAAGTTCAAATGGAGCAAGATCTGCTTCCAACCTTGCATGGTTGTTGGCAGCATTCAATTCTTTGTGGATGATAAACTGAGAGCTTCCATTTCTTGCTAGCTGTCAGCAAAAGGTCATCCTTAGTTAACTGCCCTGTATGCCTTTCCAACATTCCCTTTTGTCTCCTCAAATTCAACAAGGGAGAGTGTCTGTTCCAGAGAGGTACTACAATTGTATATAAGGTAATAAAGCAATTAAATTATAACAAACAGCCAGGTACAGTGGCTCATGTCTGTAATTCCAGCTCTTTGGGAGGCCAGGGTGGGAGAATTATTTGAGCCCAGGGGTGAGAGACCAGCCTGGGCAACATAGCAAGACTGCATCTCTACAAAAAAAAAAAAAAAAATTAGTCAAGCATGGTGGTGGTGGTATGCACCTGTAGTCCCATCCAGCTACTCAGGAGGTTGAGACAAGAGGATTGACTGAGCCCAGGAGGTTGAGGCCACAGTAAGCTGTGAGCATGCCATTGCATTCCAGCTTGGCAACAGAGTGAGACTCTAATTCAAAATATTAATCACAGTAATAATAATAGTAACATGCACAGAATCATATAAATACTTATTATCTTTGCTGTATTCTGCTTGTTAGAAGCCAGTGACAGTCTTCACAACACTACAGGGAAAGAGATTACACAAGAATTTGAATATCAGAAGGCAAGAACATCGGGTGCTCCTAAGGTCTATCTGCCATAGTACTATTCTAGGAAGTTCAATTAGGTTAACTACGGTTTTCATTCCATTTTTAAGAAAAGAATACTAAATAACAGAGCATTTAAATAACTACCCCAAGGCCATACTACTTGCCGTATGGAAAGTGAAGCAGTTTGCCTCTACATTCTATTTTCTAAATCACTACCCTGTACTAATTTCACCATTTTATAAGTAAAGACTGACCTATTATGGAGACATTGCGAAGTATTCAAAAATTAAATATAAAAAACTAAGTGAGAAAAAATAGACTAAGGCCTAGGTTAAACATTAAATTTATATGAAAACTGAATATTTTATATTAAAATCAAATTGTATAAGAAGAAGATTACAGAGAATATTAGAAACATAAATTAAATTCTAGTTTTTTAAATTTATCTGTTTAATATATGTATATTATTCATTGTTATTAATACTATTATTTTAGGTACTGGAAATTGCCTCACAAATAATTTCATCAGAAATTACTATTTTCAATATTTTCAATATAGTAAAAAAAAAATTATTTTTCTTGAGCAACTAAAATAATGACTACATTTTCTTTCTTTCTTTCTTTCTTTCTTTATTTTTTTGAGTTGGAGTCTTACTCTGTCACCCAGACTGGAGTGCACTGGCATGCTCCCGGCCACTGCAACCTCGACCTGCTGGGCTCCAGCGATCCTTCCGCCTCAGCCTTCCAAGTAGCTGGAACTACAGGCGTGCGCTACCACACCTGGCTAATTTTTTATTTATTTTAGAGACGAGGACTTGCCAAGTTGCCTGGGCGGGTCCCGAACCCGCCGGTTCAGGCAATCCACTCGCCTCCACCTCCCAAAGCGCTGGGATTACAGGCTGAGCCACGAGCCCGGCAATGACTATGTTTTCTAATCTTTCTCAAAGCTAACTGGACTTATTTCTGGTATGTTACACTTTCCTGGAAATACTTACATAAATTACACGAAATATGTGGAAAAGAGAGAGAACATAGTCCTTTTCTCTCTTTTTTTCTCTCTGACGGTTGGATACCGCAATGCCAGCTTCAGTATGAAGAAACATATTGGACCTTGAGGTAGAAGCTGCGTTGTGTAGATGACACACCAGAAAAACAACAGGGAAAAAAAACAAAACAAAACAGGAACCAGAGTTTCTGAGGCTCATGGAACAATTGCACTACACCTAGAGTTTGCTTATGAGACAAATACACTTTGATTTTTATCTAAATTACTATTATTTAGGACTTCTTCACTAGTCAAAGCCATAGTAAATTCAATCATACAATAAAATGAAAAGTAACAGTGCTTATGGAACTGTTAATGCTCATTTAATATATTTTAAATAATTTTTTAAAGTTGTAAAGAAAGTATTTTTTAACTGTATCAAGCCTTCAATAAAAAAGGATTTTGTTTTGTTTAAACTTTCAAATAATACTTGAAACTTTCAATGGAAAATAAATCTTGTTTTGCACAAATTCTTGTTATCAGACTCTTAAGATACCTGTTTATTCTTTAATAGTAATCATGTAATAAAGCATTACATTTACTTAAAATATTTGCATATAAAACATATTATTTGAAATAGTAGTGATACTTTTCAGAATAGCTAAATGAAATACAATGTGTCTTATGCAATATTTTATCATGATTTACTATGGACCAGTCCTATCAACTATTCAAGCAAATATCCTAAGTTTTAAAGCTGTTGAAAGTCTAAATTCATTCTCATAGTTTGTATCTGTAAACTGAGCACAAAACTAATTCTATGTCAGCAAATTAGTTTCTAATAAGTTATACAATGAGCAGAACCATATAACTGTCCTGCTTTTGAAGTATGCTTTCTTTCAAATAGAGGTAATGAAGATAACTAAAGAAGCAATGCAAAAAAATGTCACATGTTTTCTGTTCAGCGAACTTTACAGATGGTTGGCTTGAAAATCAGCAGGTCCTGTGGTAATAAATCCTAATATTTGAGGAAAGCAAGTACAGATGGATTATCAGTTCATTGCCACTTGCCACAGTACAATGAAGATTTAATCTTTATGCTGAGCAATTTAGTCTTTACACAACTGGTATGGTGACAATTTAATATAAAATGTCATTATTCCATTTATAATGTTGATATCGTGCTTCTTCAAAGTTTTGTGCAGGGAAGTTATTGGCATTTTGGAAAAGGTTGAAATATTAAATAATTACAATGGTGTTTTACATATATGTTATACAAAAGGTTTTAAAATAAGAAAAGGAATTAAGATTGTTAAACAATTATGTTTTTAGTGTGTCCACATGAAAACTGGTGACATCACTTAAAATATATTTGTGTCAAGACAAATAAAATGTTTATCGAATGCTGCTTATGAGGCTAAATGATGAATCAGATGTTATAAACATTCTCCTTTGATCATAAAGTTCTATTGTCCAACTTCCTGACCTATTCTGTTTACTAGTTAAATAAATGCAGCTTACGCTCTCAAGCAGGTAGACTTTTTCAAGCTATTTTCATTTCTGACTTTTTTTAATTTATAAATTTTAAAAATAGATACCTCATTATTAATCTTATTTTTCCAAAATAAAAAAATTAAAATTACATTTAAGTACTATACACTTGTGGGCATGATGGGGAAAAGAGGTGATAATGTAGAGACCTGGGTCATAGAAAATATTTATAAATATATTTTGTTAACAAGTGAAAGAGGATATTTGACTTGCGAAAATATATTTGTCAATAGAAGGTGATTTTAACACTGAGTAGCATATGGAGACATTTCACCTCATGTTTATATAGATCATAGATCAAGTTTTAGAGCTGGTCATTTGGATGCTAAGCATTACAACATCCAATGCTTTTGTATTCTTCCCATGGGATCTCTCTCTCTCTCTCCCTCTCTCTCTCTCTCTTTCTCTCCCTCTTCTTTCCCCCCTCCTCTCTTCTTCCATTTTTTTTCATTTCTCTTTCTTTCTTTTCTTACTTCCTTTTCCAATTGTCATACCTGTAAGCTTTCTAGGTAATCACAACTCATGACTTTTTTTTTTTTTGAAGAAAATGTGAACTATTTCAATACATTTTTCCAAATAATATTTGTCATGTTGTTTCTCTCCTATAGGTCTGTTTGTTATTCACACACTGCTGCCATCTGTCTTGTGGATATTTCTCAGGACATCTGCTGCCTATCAGATTCTTTGTTTTTGGTTTTTTCCTCCCATTGTGTAAGGAATTATGAAAATCTATTTTATCACTCCACAAAAAATACAGATTGAAAGTGTTCAATGTTCTGGGCCAAAGGACATTCAGCATTTTGTCTCTATCTTTGCATCACAGATGTTAAACTACTTGGTTTCAGTATTGTTTCTTTCTCAAGTAAGTTAATTAACAGAGACTCTTTGACAGAATCGTGGTCTCCCTTTATTCTTAGAGCCCACTGATGTTTTTAATATAGACAATAAAAATATTTAAATCGTCCTTGAGTTTCTTTGTTGCATACCTGGTGTGACCACTGCAAACTGGCATGCCTGAGGTATGCTCAGTTTGTCCCTTTTTTCCCAGTGTGTTCCAATTTAACTATTGAATATTATTTTTCACTTTTAAGGAAATAACCTTCCTAATAGATGCATTTTAAAAAGCCATGGTGGGTTTTATTGCACTCTTGGTTCTAATAGGATCTCCTCTATTGGTGATTGAGGTGCATATGCAGTTAACGGATTTCTTTATTGAATGTTTTATCTGAAAGTTACAAAGTGTAAATTCATCTCACTTTCCACAGTGTTTTCCAAACTCAAAGTAACTAATATTTCTCTAATACACACCATGCATTATGCTCACTGGTGAAACAAACAGCTCTAAATCACAGATGGCAAAAGATAGCCAAGGCCTTCCAACTTCTTGCTGTAGAGGGAGAATTATGCTACACAGGTTCCATCGCCAGTCACTTGTCCAAGCCAGTCTGCCATGGTTCGTCTAGTGCCATGCAAGTCTTCAAGTTGCCAGCTGGTGAAACCCAGTGAAAAAAGGAAAGATCATAGTACATAAAATATGTGCAGGAAATAGAGGATTATTTGTGTTTCTGTGGAATCAAAGAAAACAGTCTAAATACTCTTGCTACATTGTTTTGTCAGTTATTATATATTCTAAACCTTCACTATTTTATTGTTTGAAATTCTTCTAAAATTTATTTTTTTTTTAATTCTTAGGCAGCAGTTAGCCCCCTAATAGTTAAGGTACATGCTAAATGGAAAAAAAAACCAATGCTAAACATGTTTCTTGTGAAAGTCAGTGTCGAGCATTTAACTTACATGATATCTTCATTAATGTTTATCATCCACCTGGGGTGACTTCTTATTAGTATTAACAACATGAAAGCAGAAGGAAACAAGAAGTATCAGTTTCTATTTCAAGTCAGCATTTTAAAAAATCCTTTGCCCAAAAGGAACAATTATGATACATCTAACCACAAAAGGTATGTTTCCATAGCATCCTGTGAAGCAAGAATTTTCATTTAGACCAAATCACTGATCTTCTAAATTAATTTTATCTTTTTAATTCCAATTTTCTTTTGCACATAAAGAAATGAAGCAATAGCTATTTGTATGTCAACTTCTTATGAAGTTAT
Organism: Cephalopachus bancanus; assembly: GCA_027257055.1. Taxonomy (NCBI): domain Eukaryota; kingdom Metazoa; phylum Chordata; class Mammalia; order Primates; family Tarsiidae; genus Cephalopachus; species Cephalopachus bancanus. Next base: position 15,444,438 of record JAPVLO010000108.1, on the reverse strand, counting down.
GCTATAACTTCAAAAACAATTAAATGAAGTCTTCAGCATCATTAGATGCTTCAAATAGAACATCAGTTAAGTAAACTCCAATAACTTATTTTTTGCATTCAACTCAACGAATCAAAGTAAAACTTCAGAATTTATTCTATCAAAGAAAAAAACTCTGACATATTGAATGTTATCATAAATTGCAAAATAGATGTTAGAATTTCAATATTAAAGACAAAATTATTAGTTACTGATTTAAGAGTAAAATACTAGATTAATAAATCAAGGCAAGAGAAACTAACATAAAATTGATAATGATGGACACATAGTTTACATTGTACTAAACGTGCATAAATATGTTGCTAATCAAAATAAGATCTGTAGTTGCCAAAATTTATATATATATTTAAAATATATATACATGGAGAACTGAGTTGGGTTTTTTTTAAGTAAAACTGATGTTAAATACAAAATAAAAAAGTCTTCAGCATTGGAAATAGCTTTCTTTCTTTATCATTCGTTAAGAAGCAGACATTAGAAAATCTGAGGAATTACTTTGTAAATCAACCTAAATGTCCCATTAGTGGTTTTGATATTATTGAACTTGCGTTCTTCAATTTGAATTTCATTTCATTTCTCTAAATTAGCTGTAAATCTTTAATCAAAGTATTCACCAAATGCGACATCACAAAATTTCCAATTTTGACACTGTTAGAATAATTCAATTACTAAAAAAAGATTGCAAACAAGAAAACTAACTTCTTTCTATAAAAACAAACAAAAAGGTAATATCTTGGCATGTGGCAAGAATCATTGACTGAAACTCCTGTTTTTATATGAATTAACTTATATACTGTGTGAAATAAAATGAAATTAAAAACTATTTTTTAACAACTTTATCTCACAAGGTATTCAAATAATAGAGGTTAATTATTTGAGAAGCTTTGTCTTTTAAAAGTTATTTGTTGAAAAATGATACTATACATAAATGCATTTATGATACTATACGTAAATACTATAACATAATATATTTGACTAAAATCTCAATATTGCAAAATGAAAAAAAAAATGTATAACAGACAATATCCTCTGGTAGAATCTGCTCTGAGTTTGCCAGGTGTCTCAGGGTCTATAGAGAATAATTTATCAATTAAATTTGTTATGTTATAGAGAGTAGAACCAATTATAGGTAATAATTTAAATGAGTTAACTATAAAAAGTATAAATTTGAGCCAGATTTTAGAAAATAATAGAAAAATCAAGGAAAAATATACCATATTTTATAAGGAATATTCCTTAAAACATACAAGTGACAGCATGATAGATAAATATGGCTGAGAACTAATTAAAATATATGAAAATGTATAAAGAATAATCATTCTGCTTATATTTCAATGTTCAAATAATCAATATAAAGTTATTTTTAATTGTAGCTTTATATATACAGATTTTTATATTTATTTAAAGAAGTTTTACTTAAAATTATTTTAATAGAAATATAATACATGGCCACTAGTATAATAAAACTAATTTGGTAGTCAATAAACATTTCAATATATTATTTTAATTATTTTTGCATCCTATTCTACTCTTTAAAGCTGCATCTCCCTGAAATCAGGAAATTCTTACATTAGGTAATCATGCTAGTCCATCTCTCAGTATCTGACACATACTCATCTTCATTTCTGATGTTCCACATCTCCAAGCCACTACACTCATTCACCTAGATATTTGCAGTAGTTTTGTAAGACGTCTTTCATTATTCCCTTGTCCTTCTAAAATCTAGTCTCCATATAGCAACTAGAATGAGATTTTAAAAATGTAAACCTGTTTGAAAGATTGTAAATGCTGTCCATCTCACTCACAATAAAAAGCTGAAGTCCTTGCTATGATTTTCACCTTCCTACAAGACCTCATGTTGTTATCTCAGACTTTATCTTTCAAAATCAAGTCCATTCTCACTCCATTTTGTCACACTGGCATCCTTGCTCTTCCTCAGATATGAAAGTCATCTTCTCTACACAGTGCTTTCTCCTAAGTGTTCTGCCTCAAAAAAAATCTGTTTAATTTCTTACATCTGTCTTTATATAAAGTTTATTTACCCAATAAGCTCTACCATCCTTCTTCAACATACTCATACATATACACAAACACACATACACACACACACACACACACACACACAGACACACACACACACACACACACACATACACCAACAGCTATCTTGTACCAAAGAATTTCTTCTTTTTCAAGCCCTACTCCTTTATTTTTATTGCTCTTTCATGTTCTTGTGTGTCACATGATTTGCTTATTTGTTATCCATAATGGTTATGGGCACTTCTCTTCTGGAATGTCTCAGAGTAAGCACCTTTGTTTATTCTTTTTGTTTGTTTTTTTAGTAGTAAGTCTCATGTACCTAGAACCATGGCTGTCACATTGTAGGTTTTCAGGAAATTTTTAAAATTAAATTTACATCCTATAAACATTGGTAATCAGAATTTGTTATGATATATCTAGTTTTTTGTGGGTTTTGTTGTTGTTTGAGTTTCTTGTAGATTCTAGATACTAATCTCCTGCCAAATGCATAGATGGCAAATAATTTTCCCATTCTGCAGGTTGCCCATCTACTTTGTTGATGATTTCTTTTGTTATGCAAAAACTGTTTAATTTAATTAATGTAGGTCCCATTTGTCTGTTTTTCTTTTTGTTGCATTTGCTTTTGAGTTCTTAGTCATACATTATTTGTCCAGTTCAATGTTCAGAAAAGTTGTATCTACATTTCCTTGTAGTATTCAGGTCTTATGTTTAAGTCTTTAATCAATTTGAAGTTGACTTTTTGTATGTGGTGAAAGAGAGAGATCCAGTATTATATCTCTGCATATGGCAATCCAATTTTCCCAACACCATTTATTGAATAGGGTGTCCTTTCCCCAGTGTGTGTTTTTGTTGACTCTGTCAAAGTTGAGTTGGCTCTATGAATGTGTCTTTATCTTGGGGTTATCTATTATGCTTCACTGATCTATGTGTCTATTTGTATACCTGTACTTGCTGTTTTTGTTACTATAGCCTTGTAGTATAATTTGAGGTCAGGTAATGTGATGCCTCCAGCTTTTTTCTTATTTTCAGGATTGCTTTGGTTATTTGGGTTCTTTGTTTGTTTGTTTGTTCTATATAAATTTTAGAATTTCTTTTCTAATTTTGTAAAAAAAAAGATGTCAATAGAAATTGTATTAAACCCATAGATTGCTTTGGGCAGCATGATCATTTTAACAATATTAATTTTTCCAGTTCATGGTCATGAGTTGTTTCTCATCTACGACTTTTTTCATTAGTGTTTTGTAGTTCTTTTGTAGATATTTTACCTTCTTAGTTAAGTATATTCCTAGGTATTTTGTTTTGCTTTTTGTTGCTATTGTAAATGGAATTGACTTCTTGATTAGGTTCTCAAATTTATTGTCATAGATATATAGAAATGATACTGATTTTTTACATTGTGTATTCAGAAACTTCACTAAACTTAGTTATCAAATCTAGGAGTCTTTTGGAGGAGACTTTAGGGTTTTTTAGGTATAATATATCTTCAGCAAAGATAAGTTGACTTCCTCTTTTCCAATTTAAATGCCATTCCTTTTTTTCTCTTGTCTGATTTGCTATGGATCAGTATTACAAAATTATGTTGAATAGGAGTGGTGACTGTGGGCATTCTTGTCTTCCTTCAATTCTTAGGGGAAATGTTTTCAACTTTTCTACATTAAGTATGATGTTGGCTGTGGGTTTGTCGTATACAGTTTTTATTATTTTGAGGTATGTTCCTTCTATGCCTAGTTTGCTGAGGGTTTTATCAAAATGCTGAATTTCCAAAAATGCTTTTTTTTTTTTTTTTTTGCCTCTACTGAGATGATCATATGGTTGTGTTTTTTAATTCTGTTTGTGTGGTGAGTCACATTTATTGATTTGTGAATGTTGAACCGTCATTGTGTTCCTGGAATAACATTCTTGACTGTGGTGTACTATTTTTTATAGTTGGATAAAATTTGGTACTATTTTGATGAGGAGTTTTGCATCTGTATTCATCAGAGATATTGTTTTGTAGTTTTCTTTTTTGTTGCTTCCTTGTCTGGCTTTGGTATCAGGATAATAATGGCTTTCTAAAATGATTAAGGGAGGATTCTTTCTTAGTCAATTTTTGAAAGGAATTTCAGAAGATGGGTACTAGTACTTCTTTGCACATTTGGTAGAATTTGGCTGTGAATCCTTCTGGCCCCAAGGTTTTTGTTGCCAGGAAGTTTTGTTTTTATTAGTGACTTAATATCTCTGTGTGCTTAGGATTTCTATTTCTTCCTGGTTCAATCTTGGGAGATTGTGTGTTCCCAGGAATTTCTCAACTTCCTCTAGGTTTTCTAGATTTTGAGTGTATAGTTGTTCATAGTTGTCTCTGATTATCTTTTATATTTCTAGAATATCATTTGTAATGGCTCCTTTTTCACTTCTGATTATGTTTATTTGTATCTTCGCTCTTCTTAGTATAGCTAACAGTAGCAATTTTGTTTGCATATTCAAAAACTCAACATTTCATTTGTTTATCTTTTGTATTGTTCTTTTCTTCTCAATTTCATTTCATTTTCATTTAGTTCTACTCTGACTTTGTTATTTATACTCTTAGCTTTGATGTTGGTTTGTTGAACTATCTTTTTAAGGGGATATGATTAACCCAAAACAATAGGTAAAAAAGACAAGAAGCATGAGTAAAACAGCAAAAGATACATTGTAGAAAAAATACATTGCAGAAAAAACTAAAAGTACATAGAGGAAGAGAGTGGAAAAGTAAAAAAGAAATTGATATGCCAGGGAAGTCATTAAAGCAAATCATAGATGAGCTGAAGAAATGAGAATCATAGGATTCAGGCATTGCATATTTAAAAGACAAATGTTAACAGAATTCTAGAATAGTAAGAATCCATCTTTATTTAATCCCAACAACTAAAATAGAAAAGTCATTAAGAAGGCAGCTCTGTTTGTGAATTTGTCCAGAAATATGTTGATATTACTAGTACCTGCCATCTTGGGAGGCTGACCTTTTCCAATTGAAGCCAAAGACAAGTGGTTCTTGCATTTTAAAATTGATCTAATTAATGAAAAATATTCCAAATGTCCCAGGAAGTGTTAGTTGCAAATTTAATTGTGCCTCTTGATTTTAGTGATGTTTAAGGAGCTATTCATGATATCATGGCCCATAATTTTGTTTTCATTCAGCTTTGTTAGTTTAGTCTAGTATAAAGATGGCTAATAAAAAAAGAAGTAATGTTTATATATGATAAATCCTACATTATTTTGCTTCTATTGTAAAAATGCTGGTGTCAATCTTAATCACAGAACTTAGGACACATCCAGTTACAAATCTTTTTTTTTTTTTTTTTTTTTGAGTTGGAGTCTCACTCTGTTGCCCAGGCTGGAGGGCAGTGGCACACTTCTGGCCACCGCAGCCTCGACTTGCTGGGCTCCGGCAATCCTTCCACCTCAGCCTTCCAAGTAGCTGGAACTACAGGCGTGCGCTACCACGCTTGGCTAATTTTTGATTTATTGTGGAGATGAGGTCTTGCCAAGTGGCTCAGGCAGGTCTTGAACCCGCGCGGGCTCAGACAATTCACTCACCTCGGCCTCCCAAAGCGTGGGATTACAGGCTGAGCCACCGAGCCCGGCCACTTACAAATTTAAACTTAAAATATAATAGGTAGTCTACCAGCTTGCTGAAATTCAATGCAAATTTTAATAGAATTTTTATTCAGAAAAAAACTTTAATTCTACAATGTGGCCCATAATAATATGTTGTAGTTATTTAATGTTAACTTACATATACTCATAAACTCATAGAAGTCAGTGTCTTGGTCAGTTCAAGCTGCTCTAATAAAATACCATAATATTGGTAGCTTATAAAAAACAGAAATGTATTTCTTTCAGTCCTGGAAGTTGGGAATTCCAAGATCAAGATATTGACAGATTTGATGTAGATTGATGTCTTGCTTTTTGGTTCATAGTAGACTTCTTGCTATAGCCTTACATTGTGGAAGGACAGGTCAGCTCTCTCTAAGGCTTCTTTTATCAGGGCACTAATCCCATTCATGAGAGTTCTGTCCTAATGACCTAATCTTCTCCCCAAGGTCACCTCTCAATACTATCATATTAGGAGTTAGATTTCAGCATATACATTTGGAGGAAAACAAGTCATAGCACTGACTGGAATTCCATTCTTCAGGCTTTACTAAGGATAGAAAGCAAAATACCATTATTCAAAATTCCTTTAAATATTCTGAAAATGAATGTATAATTTATATTTGTTAAATTTTAATTTAACAAATCAGATCATTATAATGAGCTCTCCTCATATCAGAGCACTCCTGGTTAATTAATAAAATGACAATTCCTATATCCCCTAATGTATCTATATAAAACATACGCATTTATAGCTCTACATATTTTATCTAAAACTATATGTATTTATTTGTATATATATATATATATATACACACATACATATATATGTCTCTCTGTGTGAATATTTTAACACATATTGAGATTATATTTTTAGAACCCTGTTTGCCTGTAGAGAAGTGTTTTGATCTGTTATCTTGATAGCAACCAACTTGAGAAGAGACAGAGGAATCTTTCTTGCCCAGCTGGGAGTAGTATAAGTCATGAATAAATCAGTCTAAGTAAGGGAGCTATCATTTAGCAAATGTATTGGCCCCATGTTTAAGTCTGCATTTTAATAACAATTGTTCCTTCTTATGCATGGTTTTATTTTCTATGATTTCTGCTACTCATGGTCACTTACAGTCAGAAAAAAGGTGAGTACAGTACAATAAATATTCTGAGAGAGATAGACGACCACATGCATATAACTTTTATTATGATACATCATTATAATTGTTCTTTTTGTTATTAGTTATTAGTGCTAATCTCCCACTTTGCTTAATTTATCATCTAAATTTGATCATATATGTATAGGAAAATATATAGGGTTCAGTATTATCTGCACTTTAATGCATGCACTGGGAATCTTGGAACATATTCCTCACAGATAAGGTGGAACTACTATAGTAAGAAAAATGACATTTGATTTTCATCTTTCTAATTCCTGGGTCATTATCACAGTAGATTCTTAACTTGCACAGTAAAGTAGAACATGATTTACCCATCCTCCAGGACCCCAGTAATAAATTCATATATTGAATACAAATCCAAATATATTGATTTATCCAAATCAAAAATCTGAGAGTTAGCCTACATTTTTTTCTTGCCTCCAAATTCATGCAATCATTATTCAGCCACCCCGTTGATTTAGCCTCCAAAATAGATTTTTATTTTCAATTTTGTTTTATTGTCTTCATTCCCACTGCCATGATTCCGGCATACTTCTCTCATCATCAGTTATCAGGCTACTGAAATTTCTGCCTTGCTTCCAGGTCTGCCCTTATTCCCACAGTTCACAGACTATTAATAAAGACTGAATGCAATCATACTACTTTCCTACTTAAAACCCTTTATTCACTCCTATTCTTAAAGGATAAAGTCCAAATCTCCTCCAGTGATATTTGAGAACCTTCATGTGGCCTTCCACACTCATATCCCATCACTTTAAAGTCAATGTATGCAACCATCCTACTTAGACTATTTGGACAAAATTGTGCCTGCAGTCATCTACCTCCATTTATTCACCTATTGCCAACCCATCCTTCAAAATGGAGGTCAAGACAGTCTCACACAGTGACACTTTCTCCAGTTTTCTCTCTAGGCAGAAATATGTGCTGCTTTCCTGTTCCCATATACTTCTACATATGTTTCAAATGTAGCAGTTATGGTATTATAGTGATTGATTTTCAAAACATTCTCTTCTAGGGACTGGTAAATATTGGAAACAAAGATTTATGTCTTACACAGCTATGCAAAATTTTATTTTAGTACACAATGCATCTAATATTAGTTGCTTTATATAATAAACAGTTTACAACAGAAAGAACAAACCAAATTTTGATTACAAATTTGGGGTTTGTATTTAAGAGCAATAATGAGGTTCAAGATAATAGCTATTTGTTTCAAGCCAGAATTGACTGACATGATTATAGGATTTTGTTTGTTTAATTCTCTAATACCATGTAAAAGCCAAATTGATATTAAACTGTTTTAGAGAGATTTTCTGTGCTTTGGAAATGTTATAATGATTAGGATCATAGCTCCTTCTCAGTGTAAGTTTTCTTCAAGTTTCTATTTAGCAGTAGGCACACTCAGCGCTATCTTGGGACTGGAACGAGTTCAAATTCAGTGCAATACATGAATATCACAGGGTTCTGGGGCGAGGAAAGAGGGAATAATGTGACCATTTAAGAGTGGATACTGGTTTAATTCCTGCAAAGGGTTTAACTTGGTCAATGCTTTGACCCTCAATAGGATCATCACTTTTTTTTTCCCCCCAGAAAGAGATCAAATGTCATTGGATTAACAATTTAGGGAAAAAGACAAAGAAAGCTCTTCTTATTTGTGTACCTTGCCAGATGCAAAGGAAATAATCAATCTCAGTTTAAGTCTTTTATTTTATTTTATTTTATTTATTTATTTATTTATTTTTTATTTTTTTTTTAGTTGGAGTCTTACTCTGTTACCCAGACTGGAGTGCAGTGGCTGCTCCCGGTCACCGCAGCCTCGACCTGCTGGGCTCCGGCGATCCTTCCGCCTCAGCCTTCCGAGTAGCCGGAATTACAGGCATGCGCTACCACGCCTGTCTGATTTTTTGATTTATTGTAGAGATGAGGTCTCGCCAAGTTGCCCAGGCAGGTCTCGAACCCGCGGGCTCAAATTTTTAAGTACTTTACCCTAAATTCTAGGCTAGTGGTAATTACAGACTGCTAGGTTGAAGAAAACTTGAGCCGACATATATCTAAATTACTTTCATTTTAAAAATTTTTTAAAAAATTCAAATCCAGAGAAAGCACTTAGTGATACCTTGTTTATTGAAAATTTAGAAGAGGAAAAATCAATAAGAATCCGAGGAGGTTAATTCTTTAAAATTATACTGACTCCTTAAAATGGTATATATCCTAACTATGCTGAACTGGCACTATGGTAGTATAGTGGAAGAATGAAGGCCAGGAATATAAGGGGATCCTCAATTACATATGAAACACAATGAATGCAAACTCATTGGATAATGAATGCTGCTTTAACACAATGTAATTGCTTCAGAAAAGGTAAGGAGGCTTGCTCTATTTTAAATTCACACATGTGCTTACATAAAAACACATATATACCCACAGAAACCAGCAAAGGCATCTTAAACAGTTTGAGGAGTAATTGTTCTAGTGGTAATATATAATCAAAACACATAATCTCTTTAAATACCTTGTTAAAACATTTGCAGACACAATAAAGTCATTTTTGCTCGAGTGTATTCTTTAAGAATTTTACCTACTAAGAAAAAAAAACTTTACATTTCTGACATTTGCCATCCTATTCATTGTCAAGTTTGCAGTAGATGGCAATTTTCACTGTGACAAGCATTACAAGAGAACACAGAGTTTTCATTGAGCCTCTCTCCAGTTTCCATGCCGAGATCACATTCGTACACATAAACACACACACACATGCATACATGCACACACTGATGAAATTCCCATTTCTTCTTCAAATTTCTATTATCTCTTCAAAGAGCACGGAGTACTTTAAAACCTCTCACAGCTCTTTCTTTTCCCCTTCTGGGACACCAAACTACTTAGATTCCTTTCGGAGCAAAATATCTTTTAAAGCATACTGTATAGCAAATGCTAACTGGTACCTTTATAAGAGCTACAAGCACTGTATTATCATTAGAAGACACTTTCAATTTTCCCAAGAGCATAGTAATCTCAAGGAGGTCTCTCACTTATCCTCTGGCATGAAAAAAAAAAATTCTCTTAATGATACCAATTAAGAGGTGTGAATGTCATTTCTACATCTTTGTTCTGTTTCAGGTCAGCAAGTCCAGGGTCAAAACAAAGTCATAACAACCTTATTGAAGCTTGTAGATTTTTGTAACATTAGACTGGGAAGACAGGTATTTCAAAATAACTGCAAATGCCTCACAATATTTTCAATAAGATTACATTATTTATACTCATTTTTATTTATCTTTATGTTCTCTCTATAAAACAAAAGAAAAAAGCATAGAGTGCTTATCTAATCTTGTATGACATTTTCTTGTCTAGTTAGTATTGCTCATGAGTTTAACTATAAAATATTAAATTTTCATAAATCCTTTTACAGAAATAATGCAATGTTTATATAGCATTCCTCTGATTATTGACAAGGACGGTCAGTCTTTTGCACTTTTCTTTGGACCTCCCATCAAAAAATGTTGATTCCCTCTTTCTTAATGTTTGTAGATGCCCATTCAGCAATAATTTGTCACCTCTATCTAGATCAGCTTGTGTTTATGTGCCATTCAAAACCAGTTCTGCTCAATGAGGCAGTAAAGATCTATGACTTCTGGATTACTCTGACTGAGAGTTCTAAAGCAAAGTCTGGAGGAAAGGAGGTAGGGACATTTTGCAGGAGACATTTTAATCCTGCAAAAGCAGTAAGAAAGGTGCTCTTCTGCTGTAAAAGACCATAGTTTCCTCGCACATATAATTAATGTTTCCTATAGCTGAACATGAATATTAACAGTATACATTTTACAACAAATTTGATTTATTTATTTAGCGTTACATAAGCTAATTTTATAGCACACAATTATTAAAAAGTAGTATATCTTTACATAGCATTTAAATTGTTGAAATTTTTCTTTGTTTTGTTTTGTTTGTTTGTTTTTAAGACAGGGTTCATTCTGTCGCCCAGACTGGAGCGTAGTGGCACAATCCTGGCTCACTGCAGTCCTCCCACCTCAGTCCTGAGTAGATGGGACTACAGGCACACGCCATCATGCACAGCTAATTTTGGGGGGTTTTTTATTGTTTTTTTTTTTCATAGAGACAAGGTCTCACTATGTTGCCCAGTCTGGTCTCAAACATCTAGGTTCGAAAGATACTCCCACTTCAGCCTCCCAAAGTGATGGGATTACAGGCGTGAGACACTGTGCCCAGGAAAGAATCAAAAAACAAAACAAAACAAATTTAAGGACATAACAGAGCTGAAATAAAAATACATTTGGATTCATGCTTAGTTAGTTGCAGTAGTACTAATTGTGCTCAGTTCAATAGCTCAAAAAAACTGTTACAAAGAGTTTCTAATATCAGCTTACATTTCTCAGTTCAGTATTAAAATTCGATAGTTAAACAATAAACCTCTTAACACCTTGGAATACTATTTTACCTATGAGCAATCTGAAACCTATAAACATTACATGATTTTTCCAAGATCACTAAGAAATATGCAAACAATTTCAAAGCCCAATAAACTATTAGAGGCATAATTAAATTCAGGCTCCAGCCCGGCTCGGTGGCTCAGCCTGTAATCCCGCGCCTTTGGGAGGCTGAGGTGAGTGAATTGCCTGAGCCTGAGGTTCGAGACCCGCCCGGGCAGCGAGACCTCATCTCTACAACAGATCAAAAAATCAGCCGGGCGTGGTAGCGCGCACTTGTAATTCCGGCTACTCGGAAGGCTGAGGCGGAAGGATGGCCGGAGCCCAGCAGGCCGAGGCTGCGGTGGCCGGGAGCGGCCACTGCACTCCAGTCTGGGCGACAGAGTGAGATTCCAACTCAAAAAAAAAAAAAAAAATTCAGGCTCTAGCATATTGTTTTTCAAAATATAATAAAATCCTTTCTTAATATGAATTCCATAGAATAGGCTGAATATAATAAAATTCTTCTATATTCTTCCAAGAAGCCACTACAATCAGGTCAAATCAAATATCAAATAGGAGATCATATTCAACATTTTCTTTCAACAGAACTACTCAGCAGTATACTTACATTTCTTAATTGCTTCTGCTCTTTTTCCTTCACTAAATTATTTATCTTTTGAAAAGTACAGCATAAATATGGTTTTTAAAAAGTCTATTTTTAAATAAAAATAAAAGTTTTTATTTATCACAAATGTATCAGATCCACTCCTCCGTAAGTGACCACTCCTAAAAACTTCTTGTATATCTTTCTATAATTATATGTGCAGAGAAATATACACTTAAGTGTGTGTGTACAGACACATACAAGCATATCATATATGTATGCATATTGTACGTGTATCACTCCAATCTCTTCCTCCTTATTCACATGACTCTGTGTCTTTGCCTCTGTATTTCTGTTTACCAAAAAATCAATCACCGGATGACAGCCCACTCTATCCAACCCAGTATAGCTTCACCTTAATTTAAGGTTGATTATATAAGCAAAGATCACATTTGCAAATATGATCACATTCTGTGGCTGTGGATTTCTGAAAGACACTATAGAACCCAATATACTATTCTTCTTAGCATAAGTGTTACAATTTATTTTATTATTGAAATAAAAATTATAACACCATTTTCTACTCAAGAAAATATTATTTAAAAGTAGTGAGAGTAAAGGAAACTAAGTGAAAGTAAGCTTTCTACACTGCACTCCTAGTGCTAATTGTTATACAGAAATACTTTCTGAAACACTCTGGGCTTGAAACATATTTTTAATGATAAAGTTTTGCTTATTAACTCACTATATTTAATGGCTATATGGCTTTTTGGATTTTCTTTTCTTCTTTTTTTTATTTTAAAGATGTGGGGTACAATTCAAGGTTAAGTTTACAAATGTTCATTATGTAGGTACCCTTGTTGATGAGGTTTGTCTCTCCCTCCCCTGGAAGTTTCCCACTATTGCCAATCCCTTTCTTACAGTATTATGATAATTGTTCAAGGTCCACTTATGAGTGAGAACATATGGTACTCTGTTCTTTGTTTCTATGATAGATCACTGAGTATGATAGTCTCTAAATCCATCCACGGTGCTGCAAAGTCCATATGTTTGTCCTTCTTTATGGCTGCATAAAATTCCATTGTGTATATGTACCACATTTTTATGCAGTTCAGGTTCAATGGGCAGCATGGCTGGTTCCATGGTTTTGTTATTGCAACTAGAGCTGCAGCAAACATGCCTGTGCAGGTATCTTTTTGGTAGAATGACTTGAGTTCTTCTGGGAATATTCCCAATAGGAGGGTTGCTGGGCCATATAGAAAGTCAATTTCTAATTCTTTCAGAGATCATCACACTGTCTTCCCAGCTTCTTTGAATTAGTTTTGCTAGGTTGTGTTTTACAAGGAATTTTCACTTCATCTAAGTAATCAGTCTTTGTAAAGTTTTTCTTTGTCCTTTTAATATCTGGATGATCAGTAGTGTAGCCCTTCTTTCATTCCTTATGTTTGTAATTTGTTCTTCTTCTCCTTTTTAAATCTCTTGATTAATCTTGCGGTTTGTTTATAAATTCCATTCAACCTTAGAAAAAGTAAATTTCCTTTGTTTTTATTTTCCTTGCCTTTTATTTCATTGATTTATATTTTCACCTATATTTTTTTGCCAAAGATTTTTAACTTAGTTATTTTTTGAGATTATTGGGTAAAATTCCTATAATTATTTTCAAGTTTTATTATTTTTAAAATAGAGGCATTTAAAGTTGTAATCTTGCCTGTAAGCACAGCATAGGTTGTATATTACACATTTAGATATTTGGGCTTCTCTTTTTTTTTTCTGCAATGTTTTAAAATATATTTTGAGAATTTTTACTTAACATATTGGTTGCTTAGAAATGTGTCAGGCAATTCCTAAATATTTGGAAATTTTCTTTTTCTTTTTCTTTTTCTAAATGATTTTTAATACAGTTTGGGTCAAGTAAAATACTGTGAAACTTTTATGTTTTGAAATTATTGAACCTTGTTTCATAGATCAGGAGATTTTTTTTTCTGTGTATTTGTAAAGTTTATACAGTTGAAATTTTTAAGTGTAGTGTCTGTAAACGTCAATTATGTTGAGTAGGTTGATAATATTTTCTAGATTTCCTATATGAATGCTAGATTCTGTCTACTTTTATTAATAACTGAGAAAGAGATGTTACCATCTCAAATTTAAGGATTTTTCAGTTTCTCTCTTTAGTTCTGTTAGTTTTGTTTCATGTATTTCGAAGCTTTTTTGTAAGATGTATATGTATTTAAAACTATTATGTCTTTATTATCATTAAATGTTGTCATTTCTTGACTCTTACTTTTAAAGTCTATTTTGTATACTAATATAGTCATTGGGATTCTTATGCTTACTATTTGTGGTTATTTAAAACTTTTAACGTAACTTTGACTCTAATATGAATCATTTGGGCATTATCCCTATTCCATTTCACTGTCTCTGATGTAATCACTGAGATTAAGTGGCTAATGAGCTCGGTCCTGTCCACTTGGGTTAGGTCGCCAACAACTCCAGCACTATTAGACCACTCTTCTCTCTGTTTCTTTGTTGTCAATGACTGTAAACTTAATGTAGTCTTTCTCTGCCTTTCCCTCCCCAGTCCTTTGAAGCTACCTCCTTTCCAGTGCCCTGTCCTGTAAATTCCAAAGTACTGGTCTGAACTCTGATCTCTGCTTCTTGGACTCAGTAGTATTACCATGATTTGTTAAGACATTTGCTGTACTACTTTTGGGGAAATTTTTATCAGGGGCGGAGACAGGGTGATTTTGAGGTTCACATCCTTAGTTTCCACCCTCAGTGCTCAGTCTTTTATTTATTTTCTTTTGACTGATGACATTTGTTTCATATGTTCTGTCTAGCTTTAATGTTTTTTACTGTGAGATGATAAGGCCAGTTCCAGTTATTCTATAACACAATCAGAAGTCCCTAATTTTTGTTGTAGTTTCATTTTTTCAACTTTCCATTGCTTGTGGAAAATTCCATCATTTAGTAAACTCTGTAACATGCTAATAGCCTCCAGGGGGAGCCAAAACATTAATCTACAGGTATAATGCACCTGGATCTCTGAGGTTCTGCTGACCATGAAGAGATTTCAGATAAACTCTTACTGAAAAGTGCCTAGATTTTTTCTTTTTTTTTAATACAGCAGATACCTTCTTCTTAATTAGAACACACTAGTTAAAGGAAGATTTTCTCACAAAGATGGTCATCAGATCAAAGTCATTACTGTGAAGATGATCCTTAGCTTCAGAGGAGATTCAAGGCCTCAGGGCTTTAGAAGGAATGTTGAGTCTTTGAAACTAAATAGTGTCAAATCCATTATTAGATTGTCTTGCAATCAGACTATGGCAATATTTTTAATAGTTTTACTTGAGTGGTGGCTGTAATAAAAAATAAGAATGTTGTAAATGTAGTGAGTGTGTATATTTTATGTAGGACTATTTTTTTAAATGTAGAGTATTTGTTCATAATCCTTTTGCCTTTATTTTATTTTCAATGACTGAATTTCACTTTGAATTTTTAAAACTCCAAACCACTTTACATATTTTTTAACGATGCCCTTTTTGTGTATTTATATATTTATTGTTGGTTTGTTTTTGTTTTTTATGTCATAATCTCAATGCCAATTTTGGCTGAAGGGTTCTGTTTATTCTATTTGAATCTGATTGTGAACGGAAGTCAAAATACAAGTAGTAAAAAACTTTTGAAAAAATGAAAGGCTACTGAGAATATTAACTCATTTTGCATCTTATATTCATCTCCTAACTGTTTTCTCAAAAAAAAATTTTTTTTTTAGAAAGTAGGATTTATTGAGAGGACAGAAAAGCTCCCACAGAGGAAGGGGGCCCAAAGAGGTTGCCCTTAAATGTTAAACTCAATTCCCTTTAATCCATCTTTCATACTTTATTCATGTGTTTTTTTAAAAAAAATGATTCTATTTAAGTTAGTTATTTGTGTCAAATCTATCGGTAACTGGCCATGAGATAAAATTTAAAGATAAATTCTTAGCAAGGTAGGATGGAGGTCTTGTGTATGCAATCAACCTTATCTCTAAACCTGTCTTCTCTGTAGACCCTGTGCCCCAGGTATTTTATAAAGTATGCTAATTGCCCAGTGATCTTTTTTCTCTTAACTCCACATTTTTATTAAACCCGTCCCTCAGCTTGAAATTCCACCTCCATCAGGAAAGCGCTTGCTTATTCTTGTATACTTCTTTTTTTCAAATGTCACATTATCTCATTATGTGTATAAGACTTCATTTACACCCCTCCTCTTTCAAGCAGTCCATTCTTTTCTCTTTTGCAGTTCTCAACAGTGTTCTTTAGGCATTTCAACTATAACCATGTTTGAAGTTATTTGTGTATCTTATGTATATATTTCCCTACATGGTATATGGTTTTTTAAATCTCCTTATGGACTGAGTCACACATTGTTCTAAGTTTTTCAAAGTCGAGAACTTGGTTTTATTTATACTTATATTCCCAACACCTTTCAAAATGACCTAACACATAGCAGAAGACCTGGAACTGGTAAAATAAATAAATAAGTCAGATGGAAAAAACCCTGTTTAATATATAATCATACTAACTGTGGTCAATTATAGCATGAATCCTCTTTTTAATCTAATAGAAGTAAATAAAAACTCAAGCAAAATATATATTTTTTAAATAATATATGATGATATATGATATATATGATTTTGTTCCTGGACATGAAAAGAAATGTAGGAGAAAAATATCTATACCATAAGAAAATCATCATAATGGTTCTGGAAGATGATTTCCATCCCATGTTGGTAACTGAGCAGAGATTTGACTCCACTGAAATAAGCATTCTGCAGAGAGACACTCTAGTTGATCTGTGGGTTCCTCTTACGCAAAGATGTTTTCCAGGCCTCAGGGAATAGACATGGTCCTCACTATGCACATTTCCTAGATATATTCCTGAACCTTGACATTCCTTGACTTTGTTGTTGTTGTTATTGTTTCTTAGAAAAACTAAAAACTATGTGTTACCTAGGACCTCTGGGCCTCTCCTATAGATAGTAACATAGAGTGGTGACAGGGCCTGCTCTCTTTGTTGGAGTACTCTCAGTTGCAATTCCAACCTATCGGCCTAGCCAAGTTCCTCTCATTTGGGATCTTGGTGAATCTTCACAAAGAATAATTATGGTTTGCCTAATCTGTGAAATAATAAGGGACAACATGTAGTATGCAATGTTCCTGTTTATTAGCTTCCCCCAATGTAACCTGTTAAATCTGTACCACGAGACACTAGTAATTGTTTCTATTTCCCCATCAGTAGACACTTAGCACCAATATGGGTAGTGCTTTATCTATCCATGTGCCACATATTCTTTCTATTCTTGTTTTTTGGAGATAATTGTAGGCCATCCCATACCTAGGGATAATGACAAGCAACTGGGAAATGTTGTGACTTAGTAGTCTATAACTCAAGATTGAGTCAAGTAGCAACAAATACAATCAAAGCCTTAGTCACCCTTACTATCAGGTGGCTCCCTTACCAATGGACTCACAAACAACCTTGGCTACCACTTAAGTCAAACACCAGATAAAAGGGATCCTCACTCTTAATTCTTGATGCTCAAAAAATACATTATGATTCATTGGTAAAAGAGCCTACCTCTGAGGTGAACAAGCCCAATAGATTACACTACCCATCATAATAAAGAGACAAGTTGTATCAATATCAATGGCCTCCAGTGCTCTGAACTTCAAATGGTGTTGAACTCAATGACTTTAATGGTCTGAATTTCAAATGGTTTGAACTTTAAGTGGTGCTGCTGGCCATAGTGCATGCCACTCCAAAACTTATTAATCATCTGTTAAAACATACCTTTACACAGACTCCTGGGCCAAAAATAAAGGCCTAACTCTAAAGTCAGGTCTGGGTCACTAATGAATATATTAGAAATGACACAGTCAGACATAAAAAATTTGCTCATGAACTTAAACAGTATGTTACATAAAGAAAAGCTTGTGGGCTATCATAGATGTGAAACTACCATCTGTATGACACTTCCAACAGATGATTTAACATTGACACTTATGGAAGTTACTGTTACTGTAAGGTCTTTTATTATTTAGCAGCTATATCACCTTCTCTAACAAGAAATTCAAGGGTCAACCAACCCAACAAGTTACTTATGGATGTACTATTCTTTACCTTGGCTGAACTTTTGGTGGATAGATAAGAATTTGAGGACTGTGTCTTAGTCATTTTAGGCTACTATGTAGTATCATAGCCTGGCTGACTTATAAACTATAGAAATATATTTCTCCTAGTTCTTGAAACCAAAATTTTGAGATCAGGGTGTCAGCATAGTGGGTGAATACCCTCTTCTGTGGTGTAGTCTTCTGACAGTATATGTTCTGAGGCTTCTAGGTCTAGCCAAAAGCCCATGTATGATCTTTCAGGTGCAACTACAGGCAATTCCATAGAAACCCTTTATCTGACAGACTTCAAGGGAGAAATCGTCCCTCCCTATATCAAATTGCTGCATAGCTAAGGCATTGCAGTCTAAAGGGAGTTGTCAAGGACTTGGAAGCCTTAGCCAGCCATGCTCTTATACATAGCTGCATTCCTCATTCATGTGCTTTCATTTAAATGCTTCTTTATCAGGAATCTCCAACTGACATCTTCCTTGGGCACTTCTGATGACACTTATTTAATGGGGGGTACGATAGGGGTCTTGGATGACACTTTTTTTCACCCTGACTCAGTACTAAGAACTTTTCCACTCCCATTTCTTCCTCTTCTCCTTCCCTGTTGTCTCCCGGGTTCATAAAACTAAAGCAGTTTTTGTTTGTGGCTTCCTATATCCAAGATAAACAAGGCTGGATACTACTGAAGGAGTAGAGACAGGTTTTATTTAGCAATAATATTGCATTAGGGAAGAGGGTATATTGTGAGCTGAACGCAACTTCACTGAAACCAGAAGCTACAGACACTTTAAAGGCTGGAGTCTGCTAAGGGGAAGGCTTGTGGGTGTTAAGGGGGTTAGTCCATATGACTAGGCCACCTGCATTTGTTAAGTGATGCTTACGTAAAAGTAAAAAAACAAAAAATCTCCCATCCTTATGACAGAAGGCAATGGGGTAACATGAAGCAAGGACCCAGGAAAGTCAGGCCCTGTTCTTCCACAGAGACTAGGAGAGCAAGTGTTGCTTCCCTGAATGTTTGCATTTCAAAGTGATGGCGCTCAGGTCCTTGAAGAAACAGTTTGGGGTGGTAGCTTTTCATCTAAAAATGCAAAGAAAGTATTTATCATGATAAGTGAATATTTGTGTATTTCTAAAATGCATTTATTGAATTCTAATTTTCATGGGATGCTGTTAGGATGTGGGGCCCTTGGGAGGTGATTAGGTGATGAGGGTGGAGCCTTCATGAATGAAATTAGAGATCTTATAAAAGACACATCTGAGAGCCCTCTTCTCCCTTTCAGCGTGTGTAGATACAGTGAAAAAACAGCTGTCTGCAACCTAAAAGAGGGTTTTCGCAGGAGTATGACTATGCAGGCACTCTGATCATGGACGCCCAAGCTCCAGAACGATGAGGAATAAAATTCTGTTGTTTATAAGCCATTCAGTCTGGTATTTTGTTATTGCAGGCTGAATGGATGATGGCATTAGCTTTCTGAGGTAACTGCTCCAAGAGAGCGTTCACCAGCCT
The DNA here is from genome assembly GCA_027257055.1 of Cephalopachus bancanus. Taxonomy (NCBI): domain Eukaryota; kingdom Metazoa; phylum Chordata; class Mammalia; order Primates; family Tarsiidae; genus Cephalopachus; species Cephalopachus bancanus. The sequence goes on along the minus strand of JAPVLO010000108.1, from coordinate 15,424,870 downwards.
ATCTGCCTATCAGCAGGTTTTAGATGGAATAAATAGTAAATTATCTTGACAGCATTGAGCTTTCTTAGATATACATTTTAAGGGGAAGGAATGTAGAGAAGAGGAGAACAGAGCTGGACTTACCCTAAGAATAAATATAGCCATATGCAGTTAGTGCAGAGGTTTGGATGGAATCCCTAAGTGCTGAAAGTTCTCGCTTGGTGGTGATAGAATTCACATTTGTACTGTTGGCTTGACCTTCAAATGGTGCCATTCTTGAGGAGAAAATGGAACAGGGGAATAGTACTTTTGGTATGGTACGAGTAATGCACTACAGCTGTCCCGAATAAATCAAAGGGGCAGGGAACTGGTAGAAAGAAGTTTATTTCTGAGTTTGGATCCAGGTAGCAGAGCTGGACTCAAGATCTTTCTAAAATGGTTCTGCTCACCCTTCAGGTTTTACAGTCCATTTGTATAAGTCCAGAGTTGTTAGTACCTATACGTTAGCCACATGACCAACAGAGCATTGTATAGAATTTTAGTTTTAGCCACACTTATTGATAGTGACATTTTACAGTTCAGACTTCCTGATGCCAGGTTCCAGAGGTATCTCACAGCTTTTATCAGGCCTGGCAGAAGCGTTAATCAAGCTGTGCATGGAGTAAATGGAGTTTACAATGCCCAAGACATTATGCATTACACCAAAGTTACACAAATCACAAAACTTACGGTTACATTGATATTATATGACTCAAACCTTTGACTACTAAGAAAAGGAAGTAAACGGAGATTCACATTTTTCAGTTTGTTGAGCATTGTCTGCAGGGAAGTCAAGGATCCCCTGAAGCTACCTACTGGGAGTATATAGGAGATAAGGGGACTCTCAGAAATGTGCCAGGAATATATCACTCTGTTTATTGGGATAGTCTCCAGGGAAATTAAGGATCCTTTGAATCAACTTAGTGAGAGTACATAGGAGATAAGAGGAAGCACACCTTTTTAGCTCTCAGGAATACACAGGGAGTACCTGAACCCTTGCCATGCTTTTCTCCAGGGGCTATGGCAATATGGACAGACATTAGCAGTTTTCTTTATCACTTTCTCCAGGTTAGCCTCTTGCTTATATCATGACAATAAGTGATATAAGGCTTGACTATTAATAATTTTGGCTTCCTGCCCTCATTGCTACCCCCATAAATGGCAGTTGGCTACTTCCTTCTACTCTACTGAGCTCCTGCCATACTCTTCTCCTATTAAGAATAGAATCCTTCTCATTCTTATTTAAAAGAGAATTTTATAATTTCTTCCTCTTCAGAATAATATATGAGGGGGACCCCAAAAATGAATTTATTTATGAAAAATTGTTTATTTATTCTTACATGTTTAAACTTCAGTCACCTTCAGAGTACTCTCCCTTGATGCAATACACTGATCAAGATGCTTTTTCCACTGCTCAAAACAGTTTTGTTTGTTTGTTTGTTTGTTTTCTAAAACAGTTTTTGACCTCATCAATTTTGATGCCTTTTAGTGCTTCTGCTATTTTTTTGTTGCATTTCTTTTTTGTTGCTGGCAAATCTTTTCCCTATGAGGACTTCTTTTTTTTTTTTTTCAATAATATTGTTTATTTTAATATTGCAGGATACAGTTAAGTGTTAGATATACAAACATGCTTCGTTCAGGCACCCTTGTTGATAAGGGGTATCTCCCCATCCAAAGACAGATATTGACTACCGTTAATCCCATCCCTTCCCCTCCACTCCTCCTCATAGTTTCCCACCACTGTCAATCCTTTTCTTATAGTATTACAATAGATGTTCAAGGTCCACTATATGAGTGAGAACATGTGATACTCAGATCTTTATTTCTGTGTATGAGGTCACTCAATATTATAGACTCTAGTTCCATGCAGGTTGCTGCAAAATTCATGATTTTGTTCTTTTTTATGGCTGCGTAGTATTCCATCATGTATATGTACCACATTTTTTTAATCCAGTCCTCTTTTGATGGACATCATGGTTGGTTCCAGGTTCTTACTATTGTGAACAATGCTGTGATAAACATATGTGTGCAGGTATCTTTTTGATAGAGTGATTTGAGTTCTTCAGGGTATATTCCCAGTAGGGGGATTGCGGGGTCATATGGGAGGTCAATATTTAGAGCTTTTAGGAATCACCACACTGTTTTCCACAGAGGTTGCACTAGTTTGCACTCCCACCAACAGAGTAGAAGTTCCCTTTTCACCACATTCTCTCCAGCAACTGTTATTTTATGAGTTACTGATAATTGCCATTCTGCCTGGAATTGGGTGGTATCTCAGTGTGGTTTTGATTTGCATCTCCTTGATGGTTAGTGAGGTTGAACATTTCTTCATGTGTCTGTTGGCTGCTCAGATGTCTTGCTTTGAGAAGTGTCTGTTCATATTTTTTGCCCACTTTATAATGGGGTTGTTTGTCTTTTTCTTTTCAGCATGTTTGAGTTCCTTGTAGATCCAAGATGTTAAGACTTTGTCAGACCTAGAGTTGGTAAATACTTTTTCCCAGTCTGTGGGTTGTCTCCCTGCTCTCTTGATGGTTTCTTTTGCTCTGCAGAAGCTTGTCAGTTTAATGAGGTCCCACTTGTCTATCTTATCTCTTATGGCCTGTGGGTTTCGGATTTTGTTCAGGAATTGGATGCCAGTTCCAATTTCCATAAGGGTGTGTCCTGCATTTTCTAAGGTTCTTATGGTTTGAGGTTTTGCCTTTAGGTCTCTGATCCATTTAGAGTTAATTTTTGTGTATGGGGATAGATAGGAGACTTGTTTGGGTCTTCCGCATGTGGTCAGTCAGTTTTCCCAGCACCATTTACTGAGTAAGTTCTCCTCTCCCCAGTGGGTGGTAGAGGCTTTGTCGAAGATGAGTTGGTTGAGAAATTGAGGTTTTGCTTCTGGAATCTCAATTCTATTCCATTGGTCCATATGCCTGTTCCTGTACCAATACCAAGCAGTTTTGATTATTGTAATTTTATAGTAAAGTTTGAAGTCTGGTAGTGTGATACCTCCTGCTTTGTTATTTTTGCTGAGGATTGTTCCAGCTATTCTTGGTTGTTTGTGTTTCCATATGAATTCCTGTATTGTTTGGACATCTTTATAATGTTGATTCTTCCAATCCATGAACATGGGATATTTTCCCACTGGTTTGTGTCATACTTGATTTCTTTGAGCAGTGTTTTGTAGTTTTCATTGTAAAGGTCTTTCACATCTCTGGTTAGGAAGATGCCAAGGTATTTCATTTGGGGGAGGCTATTGTGAATGGGATTGTGTTTTTTATTTGTGTTTCTGTTTGTCTATTTTTGGTGTAAAGAAATACAATTGTCTTTCGCACATTTATTTTATACCCTGAGACTTTGCCAAAGTCCTTTATCAGTGCAAGGAGTCTTTTGAAAGATTCTCTTGGGTTTTCAAGGTACACAATCATGTCGTCAGCAAAGAGAGATAACGTGACTTCCTCTTTTCCTATTTGGATACCCTGATCACCTTCTCTTTTCTGATTGCTCTAGCTAGGATTTCCAATACTATATTGAACAGGAGGGGAGAGAGTGGGCATGCTTGTCTTGTTCCAGTTTTCAGGGGGAATGCTTCCAATTTTTGTTTGTTTAGGAGTTTGCTAGCTGTGGGTTTCTCGTACGTGTCTTTTATTATTTTGAGGTATGTTCCATGTATGCCTAGGTGGTCAGGGGTTTTTATGAGGAAGGGGTGATGGATTTTATCAAAAGCTTTTTCTGCATCTAATATAATCATGTGGTTTTTATTCTGGCATCCATTGATGTATTTAATTGCATTTATTGTCTTGTGAATGTTGAACCAGACTTGCTTTCCAGGAATAAAGCCTACTTGATTATAATGGATGATTTTTGAGATATGTTGTTGAATCCGGTTTGCTAGGACATTGTTGAGAATTTTGGCATGTATGTTCATCAAAGATATTGTCCTGTAGTTCTCTTTCTTTGTTGGGTCTTTACCTGGCTTGGGTATCAATGTGATGTTAGCTTCATAGAATGATTTGGGGAGGGCTCCATCTTTCTCAGTCACCTGGAATACTTTCAGTAAGATTGATATCAGCTCCTCCTTAAATGTCTTAGAGAATTCTGCTGGAAAGCCATCTGGTCCAGGGTTTTTTGTTTTGTTTTGTTTTGTTTTGTAGGTAGTTTTCTTATTACATAGTCAACTTCCTTGATAGTTATTGGTCTATTTAGGGTCTTGATTTCTTCTTGTTTCAACCTAGGCAGGTTGTGTGATATCAGAAAGCCTTCCATTTCCTTAAGGTTTTCCAGTGTGTTTCCATACAAGTGTACTTAGTAGTCTCTAATGATGTTTTGTATTTCTTCGGGGTCAGATGTGACTTCATCTTTTGTGTTTCTGATTGTATTTATTTGAACTTTTTCTCTTTTTTTCTTGGTCAGTCGAGCTAAGGGACCATTGATCTTGTTTATCTTTTCAAAGAACCAACTTATTGTTTCATTTATTTTTTGTATTATCTTTTTGTCTTTAATGTCCCAGATTTGGGCTTTTATTTTGGTGATCTGGATTCTTCTGTTGTTAGGGTTTTGGTGGTCTTGTTTTTCCAGCTTCCTAAGGTGACTTGTCAGGCTATTGATTTGTGATCCTTCCATTTTCTTCATGTGTGTTTGTAGGGATATGAAAACCCCTCTTACTACAGCTTTCATGGCATCCCTGAGATTTTGGTAAGATGTCTCATCATTTTCATTTGTTTCCAGGTATCTTTTAATCTCTGTTTTGATTTCATTGTTGACCCAGGAATTCTTCAGCATCATACTGTTTAGTGTCCATGTCTTTGTGGGTTTGGGGGGAAGCTTGTTGATGTTGATGTTTATTTTTATTCCACTGTGGTCTGAGAATGTGCATGACAAAGTTTTGATCTTTTGAAATTTGTTTATGCTTGATTTATGGCCAAGTATGTGGTCAATTTTAGAGTACATTCCATGCAGTGCTAAGTAGCATGTATATTCTGTGGTCATTGGTTGGAGTGTTCTGTATGTATCAATTAAGTCCATTTGATCAAGAGTCACACTGAGGTTCCGGGTCTCATTGCTGATTTTTTGTCCTGGTGATCTGTCTAGGGTTGTGAGTAGGGTATTAAAGTCCCCAGTTATGATGGTGTTAGAGTCAATGTCTTTCTTTAGTTTTCCTAGAAGCTCCTTTATGAAAGTTGGCGCTCCTATGTTGGGTGCATATATGTTTAGGATAGATATTTCTTGTTGATGGAGTGAAGCTTTTATCGTTATGTAGTGGCCTTCTGTATCTTTTTTAAATTTTTGATAGCTTAAATGGTATTTTGTCTGAAATTAGAATTGCAACTCCTCCTTTCTTTTGTGTTCCATTCGCCTGAAAATTTGTTTCCCATTCTCTTACTTTGAGTCTGCATGTCCTTTCTAGTGAGATGAGTCTCTTGACGGCAGTATATTGTTGTCTGGTGATATTTTATCCATTTTGCCTTTCTATGTATTTTCAGTGGTGCAATTAGTCCATTCACATTCAGGTTAATTATTGAAATAATAGAGTTGGTCCCGATCATAGAGTTCTTATAGAGTTGTGTTATTTCTCTTGGTTTGTTGTCTTTCTTTTGGTTTTGGGGTTGGTTCATGTGTATTTTATTCTTTTTCTTGTACTCTTGTGAAGAATGTTGTTATTTTTTCCTTTTCTTCTGTGTTTAGTACTTGCTTAAGTGTTTCATATAGAGGTGGTCTGGTGGCAGTGTAAGTTCTTAGGGGTTGGATATCTGGGAAATATTTTAATTCTCCCTCACTGATAAAGCTTACTTGACTGGGTAGGTTATTCTTGGTTGAAATTGTTTATCTTTTAGGACTTTGAAGATAGGGCTCCAAGCTCTCCTAGCCTGCAGGGTTTCTGTAGATAAATCTGCTGCAATTCTAATTCATCTTCTGTGGTAGGTGATCTGGTCATTTTCTCTTGCTGCCTTTAGGAATTTTTTCTTTTATACCTACTTTGTTTAGGCGAATTATTATGTGTCTAGGAGTTGGTCTTCTCATTTGTTGTCTTGCAGGGGTTTTCTGAATCTCTTGTGTGTGAATTTTTGCATCACTGATAAGATGAGGGAAGTTTTTTTCAATAATCTCATGGAATGTTTGTTCCAAGGTGGTTTCTGTTTCTCTTTCTGTTTCAGGAAGGCCAATTACTCGTAGGTTCCTTCTCTTGAAGTAATTGCTCATCTCTTGAAGGTTTTGTTCTGTCTTTTTAAGCTTTTTGTTGTTGTTGTTGTTGTTGTTTTGGAGTTTTTTTTGAGTTGGAGTCTCACTGAGTCACCCAGACTGGAGTGCAGTGGCCACTACCAGCCACCACAGCCTCGACCGGCTGTGCTCCAGTGATCCTTTCATCTCAGCCTTCCGAGTAGCCAGAATTACAGGCACACGCTACCACGCCTGGCTGATTTATTATTATTATTATTACTACTACTACTACTACTATTATTATTATTATTATTATAGAGATGAGGTCTCACCAAGTTGCCCAGGTGGGTCTCGAACCCACAGGCTCAGGCAATCCACTCACCTCAGCCTCCCAAAGTGCAGTATTATAGGCTGAGCCATTGAGCCTGGCTTGTTTTCTGTGTTTTTAAGAGTTTGGTTTAGTTCTATATTTTGGTCCTCAAGCTCTGAGATTCTTTCTTCTGCTTGGCTAGTTCTGCTTTCCATGCTTATCAGTTTGTTATTTATTTCATTCACAGTATTCCTTATTACTGTTATCTCAGTTATCGACTCCTTCCTAGTTTCTTCTTGTCTTTCCTCAATTTTTTAAAATCTCTCCATTAATGTCTTGATATCTAGGTTTATAGTTTGAAACCAGTCATTCTGGTTGCTCTTCATTACTTGCATTCTGAAGTCAGTTTTCTCAGTGTCTGCCCTCCCAGGGGTCTGGGAGAGACCCATATTCTTCTTTTGGTTTTTTTTTCATTTGTGTAGATTTTTCTCTCTCTCCCCCTTTCCCTCCCCTTCTTTAATTCTGTTTTTTGGGGAAGGTGGGGTTGTTTTTGCTTTGCTTGTGCAATCTCCTGTTCTTCCGTATGAGGGTCCTCTGGCTTTGTTCACTTTTGAGGCTGGAGTGTGGGCTGCGGGCTGTACTATTTGTAGTTCTGAGGTTTAATTGAGGGAGAAGCTATGATTCAGAATCTATCTGCTAATTCCAGCATCCACCAACAGGTGTATGGTCACACTAGAACCTATTTCCCACTGCCTTACAATCTGTCTCTGCAGTGGGGTGTAGGTTTGATCCCTGGAACAAAAGGAGATACAAAAGAGGAAAATAGTGGAGAAAGGGGAGTCAATAGGAAGTTAGAAGGAGGGAAGAGTGAGAGGGAAAACAGACATACATACCAACGAACAGGTGAAAAAGAGACACAAGACCAGAAAGAAATGAAAAAGACACATAAGCCAAATCCCCTAAAGCATATCAGTAACCACACAAAGATAGTCCAATAAAATCATGCCTTTTGAAGTGTTTTTCCCAACACAAACATATAATCTAAGTCAAAAAACAAACAAAAGTGAGCAAAACAAACAGTCAAAATGATAAAATCAAAAGTCAAAATAAGAATTCAGACTGACTAGTTCTGGAATCTTTCCTGAGTGCCTAAAGTCTCTTCAGTTCTGATCCCCGGCCTCTCCCCTTTGCTTTCATTACAGGCAGACAGATTTACTCGCAGCTTGGGTTTGTTCTTTTAGCCTGCTGCCTGAGAGGTCTGCGACACTGTTGCCTGCATCTGATTCAGTGTAGGGGAGGGGATCTGTCTCCTGTTTAGTGACATTACCTTAGGAACCGAGGTAGAGACTGCTCGTAGGTGGGCGGGGTAATGCAAATCTCTGCCTGGAAAATGGCCGAGGTGGGCAGCTCCTCTTTCATGGATCCTTTCTCCCCACTCGTTCGTCTGGGTCCCTGGGTGGTCCACTATGATGGGCTGCGGTGGTGTGCGAGGCACCGGGGATCAGCTACACAGCTGGGCACTGGATCAGGTGTGCCACCAGCAGGCTGGGGTGGAGGCGGAAGCCAGGAGTTCCCTCCTCTAGAGCTGAGAGTGGCCGATCAGCATCTCCTTAAGATATGCTGTTCCCTTACACAAGCATGGGGTCATGCACTGGGTGCCTCAGCCAAGGTGGACCCAGAGCACCAGAGCTCCAAAAGACAGGTGGTGAGTGTGGCTTTGGGCCCCTCACAGAGTACTTTAGCCAGAAATAAAGCTATATCTCTGAGGGGCAGGTGCCTAAAGCCTCCCTGGGTGACTGGTGGCTTGGTGCTGGGTGCTGAGTGAGATGATGTAGCCGGGGAGGGAACCGATATTTGAGATTCCTGCGCAGCAGGTGGAGGCCATGTATAGTGGAGCAGCAGCAGCTGGGGGCCACAATATCCAACCCTGCTTGGACCAAGGGTCCTCGGGTCTCGGACCAGCACAGCTGGCAATGGGCAGGGGGTGGGGGAAGGAAAGTAAGAGTCTTTTGGGGAACTCACAATTGGAGAATCTCACAATTCCACCTATGCTGTCACCATCTTTCTTCAGTCCTGCAAGGACTTCTTTCATCTGGGGAAACCATAACAAAAAAGTTGCTCAGGGAAAGATTAGGAAATAAGAAAGGTGGATCATAGGAGTCATGCTGTTTTTGGTCACATACTGCTGAACACTCAGTGTGGTATGGGCACACATAAATCACCCAACATGAAATGGGCAGATGCATTGAAAAACTCTTCCTCCCACAAAAAATAATTTCACTGAAGCTGAATGCAGCCTCTCACAACATTAGCTGGTACACCGATACTGATGGGTTCCTAGAATACTTGCCTAGCTGAGGAAGCCTGTATAATAAGGGGATTGCCCTTCAAAAAATAAATCAATTTTTTAGAGGGTTCCCCCTCATAGTCCTGTCTTTGTTTTTCTTTTCTTTTCTTTTAATGCTGTTTGCAACCTCTGAAATTGGTTGAACCATTTAGTGTCTATTTTGATCTAAGGGGAAGGTCACAAGCTCAGATCAAGGATACATGTAACAAACAAAAGCTTGGACATTGACTGTTTCAGCTGGTTCTCAGACCACCCTACTCTGCCTGCAGAGGTCACTAATGATAACAACATGACAACCAAACAAATTCTCACTTCATAAAGTCGATACATCATCTGCCTCACTCTCAATCATGACAGACTTAATTATTTGGGCATATACATGCCCTTCCCTGGGAAATAAATGGAAGAATGTTGAGAGGAAATAATTATCTCTTTTTCTATCATTAATATGAATAAACATCTTCAAATATCCAGCAATCAATCTTGGCAATGATTCATAAGGTAAATTCCTCCAGAAGGCCATATTCGTTATTTCCCATCTAACTTAGTTTTTTTGCACCCTGCTGAATGTCGTTCAAATGATATTCCTAACTATTAAGCATACCACACTACACTGAGAAAACTATACTACTCCCAGACAATGCTGTGGCCCCATTATAATGTAGCATTGATCAGAACTAATTGTGATGCTCATATTTAATGATCTCCCAAGAGCCAACAGGTGGGCTGATGGGAACCAGTCAGGATGGCTCAGAGGTTTGCTGCCTTTCCCCCTTCCTGTTGTTTTGCTCAAAGCTGGCTCATTTGGACTAAGCAGTCTGCAGAGGGAGAGAAAGTTCTTTGATGTCAGCATTCCTGGCACACAAGACTATTCCCTTGATATATTTCTTGTCATTTGCAGAAACTAAGTCTTCTCTTACCAATCTTAGTCTAACCTATAGATATGGAAACCTGAGGAGGAGGCAGAGATTCCTCTTAGAGTAGCTCTTTGGTGCACATCCAGCTTGTTGGCTGAGGTAGGCATCTCTGTGGTACCCACGGAATATCTGTATCAAGCCTGAGTTGTAGAACAATTAAAATTTGAGAGAGAGTGTCCATTCTGCTACTTTTCTGTTAGTACATTTCTCCAGTAAATCTTGGTCATATCTATTACATAAGCTTAGTTGTTTTTATACCTGATGCACTCCCATTCTCACAACAAATATACAACCAAATTTGTATAAGTTTGAAAGACCTGACTTTTCATTGAATAAATATGAATATATGCAAAATAAATTAGTCAGTCACCCATATTTATACAATGCTTGCAAATATTTGGGTCAAATGAGAAACTCATTCAAATTTGAAATAATATGACGTGGCAGATAATTAATTTTAACATATCACCTATCATTAAGTTAACTGGCTAGAAAAGTATATGTATTTCCACATTTAATTTGGCTAAGGTGAGAAAATTACACAGTAAATTATTCCAACACATGACCTGACAGTGTGTGATTAGTTAACAAGTGTTATTTATTGATGACGAGTGTCAGTATCCAAGCTCTGGAAAATGCCCAAAGGTAGAGCCAGTTGTGAGTTCTGTATGATACTGTGCAGCATGATAATGACAAAGTAAAATATTTAAATGATTTCTTGTGGCTATTCAGTGAGAAAAATTAACTCTGACAGCAAATCTCTGTAGCATACATGCAATTTCCACTGATAAAATACTTCTTGACCTTGGCAACCCTTAGTTATTTCAAAATTTTTGAAGCCACATATTTCAATTGCTAGAATCAATAAACTAGAACTACCTTTACCAGAGGGTGGAAATCATGTTATGCTGGAGTTGATAGAAGGATTTCCTCAGAGGTGTCTCAGGATCAAATTGCAGTTAGAAAGTCCTTGACAGAGAATAGCCATATAATAATTTGGTATGTATTGGAAGGATGCTATTTTGATGTGATCCAGGAGGACTCCTGGTAAATAAATTTGGGGCATTTACTGGTTATAGAAAATCACGTAACCCGGTATTAAGTTTTATTGTTCTTATAGTTACATTACTTTGTAAATACCCTGACTATAAATATTTATATTAGCAGTTATCATTATGATCAATATTTTCAGCATTCATTCACTATATTCAGTTTAGTACATTATTTCAATATAATACATTGAATATAAATGTTTTATGTCACCCAGAATTCTGTTCTTTTTAAAGAAAAAAACATTAGATATGTTTAAGAGAGAAGTAGTTATTTTGTTCTTCAGAAATAGCCTCAATCTAACTATAACTCATAAATGCCTATGACCTTCTTTTACACATGCAGGTTGAAACAAGCAATTACATTTGTCTCTAAGCAATTCTTGTCCATCAAGTCCTTGGCAGCCAAAGCCACATCATTATTGTCACCACTGTCCCTTAAGTTCTTTCAACCTCCCTTTTGAAAACAACAGTACACATAGAAAGACTCTCTATCTGGATTCATATGAAGAAATTTCAGAATATTTATAAACTATTCTATACAACATTGTGAAATTATAAAATGGTAAGGGCAAGCTGCATCAAAAGAAAAAAGTTTCGTTAAAAATAGCTTTTCATTTTCAATAGAGACATTTTTCTTTGCCTTTTAGTTTCTCTTAGTTTTTAAACCCCCATTATGCTCAGATGGAACAAGAACAATTATGCCAGGAGGTATAAGGTTCTCTCACTGTGCTTACTAGAAAGAAAGGCACCCACACTTCATGACAGTTAACACTGGATTTACTATCTGTCAGCAGATGCTCACAGAAAATGAAAATGTTCCCTGAACTTACGTCGTGCCTGTCTTCTCTACTCCCCCGTGCCTTTCCTCCTGGGGAATTACAGGGATAAGAATTTCTTCTTATAACTAACATTTTAGAGCTCACAGAGGAGTGTGTCTTTTGCCCCTCTCTGGGGAGTCATTTATCTCCTCAGCAGCACATTTTTCTTATTTTGTTTTAAAGACAAAGGTTTGGGTGCACATAACCCATTCAGTTATCGGGGTCAAATGCAATTGTTTCTGGCTTCCAGGGTGCATGCCGTCCCCACGTGATGAGTGATTTTAAAATGTTGCACTCTGCAATTTCTGTCATTGCTCCCTATCTACTTAAAGAAAACCATTATTTCTTCCAATACGCACTACCCACATTATAAAGAAGCCAGTGAAAATTATTTTTACTGACAATATCCCAATTAGATAAACTAGAAAGGAAAGAAGTTAGTTGTAGAAGAAAAAGCAGCACATGAAAATTTTGTAACCTCTCCAGGCTCCTGCTCTGGCATTTTGTTCAGAACTTGCCTGCCTTTGGTGTCAGTTTCATGTTCCCTGCTCCCCTCTCTCTTTCTACCCTTTGGCCTGTTCCAAAGTTATTACACGGATTAAGGTGTTAAAAAACTTGAAAGTATGTCACATATACCTTGCCCGTAGTTACGTTAGAAATACTTCTACTACTACTACTACTAATCCAATAACAACAGCCACAAAATTACTTGATACCTGCAGCAGCCTTGTGAGGTAGCAGAAAGTATAGGCATTCTTATCTTCATTTTACATCAGAGAAAAGCAAAGTTAAACTACTAACCCAATGCCATAGAGTTAGGAAAAGGCAAAAAGCAGACCTGACCTATTCCTTTCTGACTCAGCAACAAGAGCAATTAGAAATGTATCCTTTTCCTTATGTGCTGAAGTGTACCATGGCATTGTTTTTAGATGGAGATTCAGAGAAAAAGATCTCAACCATGTAATTCATTAGGCATAATACCTAGAGGAGTACCTGATTCTTGACATTTTCCAAATGCACACTTGTTGAGAGACTACATCAAAGCACCCAATGTGCCAAATTCCTCTTGAAAAGTGTTCACAGCACACTGAGGGATGTGTAAATTTTCACACAACAGATTGCTGATTTAGATTGGTTGGCTAATTGACTATTGGCCATCTCCAAAATAAGTATGAATTGTGTTTAAAAAAAAATAAAAGAGAGAGAGAAAAAGCTATCTAAGTAGGTTGTTTTTGAATATATATATATTAAATATATATATATATATATATTTTTTTTTTTTAAATCAAATGTGTTCTAAATGGTAGCTAATTTACCAGGCTAGAAAAAAGATGACTTTTTTATTCTGTTAGACCTTTTTTTCTTTTTTTTATTTTATTTTGAAGATATGGATTACAATTCAGGATTAGGTATACAAGTGGTCATCACACAGGTAAAGTTTGGGCCTCCCCTTGGTCCCTACCTTGTCTGACTTGAAATCAGGTACATTATTGATGTTATGTGCCTTCCCCTGGCAGTGTCCCGCTACTTTAAACAAAAAGCTTATATTATAGATATGCACACTACTCTTCCAACTCAGATATGTGTCTAGATTAATGTATTTTTATTGTGAGAGTTGTGGGTGTTGAATGAAAATTATTCACTGGTACTCCTTAATTTATGGAAAGGAAGACTTTATTCAGAACCATCATGAGTGGGATAGGGACCACTGTATTGGGATTTTGCTGTGGCAAAGAGAGAAGAGTCTCAACTTCAGGGGTAGTAGGAATTTATAGCCAGGTTGTAAGGTGGGGGGTTTTGTATGGGGAATTACTGAGAGGAAACATCGGAGGTAAGTGGGAATTTTGACTAAGCAGGATTCTTTCTGAAGACAGATATCACCTAGGAGTGGTAGAAGATGAGGAATCTGACCAGACTGTCAGAATGATCACATCTCAAAGTTGGGGATTCTGCTAATGTGACTTAACTAGGGTTGTTACTTATCCTGGATTTTACAAGGAACTGCACAGATAGACCTAGAAAAAGGTTTAGAAGACTGACTAAAACATGATCAAAGAATCTTTGTTTTTTCTATGTGTGTGTTTGTGTGTGTGTATTTATCAGATATTTTATATATTCCTAAAATAAGTCTTTCTTACAAGTCAATTATTGTCACATTGTCTTTCAGTGTCCAGTCTCCAGATCAATTGCACAAAGGAGATGGGAGAGAGATTGCCAGTATGTTTGGATTTATCGTGAATATCTCTGAAGTTGAGAACCCTTCCTCTACGTTTAGTTATGGACTAGTTCAGAAAATAAGCACTGTTTCAGTGCAAGTTTTAGTAGACTGCCCTATTTTCTGAAGAATGATCAATATTAATGTTCTCTTTTGTTTTACCATCCAAGTATTTATATTTTTTTCTGGAGAATTTTTATACTTTTATCCAGTAATGCTGACTTGATTAAAACAAACTATATCTTTAACCAAATACATAACTAATATTACAGCATATGGAGCACCATTGTTAAAAACTTTTTAGTAAAAAAAAAAAGAAAAAGTATTTTCTCCGTGCAAAAAAAAGTATAAGTAGCTATACCCACACTAAAGAGTTTATCCAGTACTTGTGTAGTTGTGAACATGTGTGGCACATTGTGAGACAGTTTTGATCAACTGAAGCGGCTCTTGGTGACTTGTGCTATTTAGAATATGAGACCTAACTTCTCAGTAAAGCCACCAATTTCTATTGATGTTCCTGTCACATTCACACGTCTCTGTCAAATCAGTCTTAGTATGATTTCATTTTAAATCGTCTTTGTTCTCAACGCAATTTAGGTTGTCAGAGAAGCTCATAGAGCTTAGGTACAACTTGAGAAGAGTTGTAAATGAGAATATGAAGGGCCATAAATCATTTGACTTTCAGTTGACTAAAATACATATTGAAATAATCTGTCTTTTCTTCCTCTGTTCTAGAAACATTTCTTATAACCAGCTCTCCCCACCTTACTCGTCTGAGAGAAATAATTATTGTAATGTTATGGACAAAAATTTGTACATAAATTACTGCAAATTTTTGTAACTATATATTCCCATAGTGATTATTTCTTCATTTGTCAAAGAGTTTGGAGGCAGAGGAATAATAATCAGTTACATCAACAACATATACTTCTTAAAAAAGGTAAAGATCACAGATGTGATCTTTTTGTTCATCTTTTTTTAAAATTCTTGCATTATTTCAGAAATAATTGCCAAATGATAGAATTTGTGAAACATACAGCATTTCTTTAAGATTACCTAATTGGAGCATGTATATGTATACATGTATAGTCACCCAAAATAAACTTTGTTCAAATTTTTGTGTTTACAAACACTATTTATTTTGCAAACTGTTTTGTATTCTATTAGTTATTTAGTATTCTTATAAAAGCATTGAAGTATCTAGATAAAGAAGCAATCTTATGCTTTACCCTAGCTGCATCTGCTTTCACCTGCACTTTGTCCCAAACATTAGTGTATTTTGTTGCTGCTCTTAATCTAACCAAAACCTTTCTACATTATTTCTGCTCCAAATTTTATTATAATTTGATCAATTAAGTGGTGGTTTCCAACAAAAACCAAGTCTGTATTTTGTCTCTTTTTTTGCTTTAGCTCTATATCATTGAGATAAATAAAACTATTGTGTGTGTGTGTGTGTGTGTGTATGTGTGTGTGTGTGCATGCATGCTTCTCTCTTAATGTGTATTTGTGTGCCATAGGATAAATAATAGATTAGTCTTAAACTTTGTTTCGCAGATACAATCTATGGCTTCAATTTTCTCAGTGAATCTAAGTACATTACTGATATACAATGCCAGTGGAAAGCAGGAAGACACCCTCTAACTAAGAAAGAAAAGGAGAGAGAACAAGAAAAGGCAAAAAAGGAAAAAAGGTAATTGATTGAATTAGTTGAGATCTCTCAGAAATAGTACATAACGCCTTTTGAATGAGTATATTTATAAATTTTCCCATGAATTTATTTGCTTTTTAATTTGAAAGAGAGCAACTTAGAAAATTAAGTATTGTGCTAACTAAAGACAATTGTATTTATTTTGTCTCTTTTATAAAGTAAGAATTCTTAAACAAATTAATAGCAAAATATAAAATTTATTTACTTCCAAACTATATAAATTGATGACTTAATTGGCCTTTCAATTCTATTTTTTTCTGTAAAAACAACAAAATTTGTCTCAAACTTATTCTATGCCAATGTTGTCACAAAGTTTTGTTTTCTTTTGTATTATTTTGTTTCTTTTAAAGATCTCTGGTAATTAGGGTGAGATTCTTTCAATGTCTGTATAACAGGCTTCATGGCTCTTACAACTTATCCCCTGATGGTTCAATATTGATCCTTTATTGACATATATCATTGGTATCACCAAACTTATTTATTGCCTGGAGGTTATTGAAGACTTCCCTTCTTTCTAATTTTCAGAGTAAACTTTTTTTTTCAAATAAGGCCATCTTTATGCTCTTTTTATTCTACTGAGGAGAATGTATGAGAAAATTAAGTCAATTCTATTTCCTTGTTTCCTTTTCTTTTGCTATTCTTCCTTTCAGTGGTTTCTTCCTTACATTAACGGTTCCTCTAAAAGCATAAAAATCTAAAGCATAGTTTTAGATAAAGACTTATAATGTTTTGTGGAATTTCTCTTCCTTAAAATTTTCAGCCTAACAATTACATTAATTATATTTGAATATATTTAGGCTAAATCTTAGAATGGTTGTTTTTGATGCATATATATTTTTGAATAGCCCACCGTATCTGGAATCACACAAAATAAGAAATTCTGGGAAAGATTATTCAGCTTAGCCAAGCTGACACAGGCAAACCCATCACAGCATGGTACCAGACTTTTGTTTTGTGAAAGCCATGTGGTTTTTTCAACAGGTCATTCTCAAGTCTTTCCCCTACCCCTACCCCACAGCTATTAGAGTCAACCTGTTTCCCTGTCTACACACCACTTACATTCTCTTTGGGACAGTAAGTCATGAAAAAAAACCACATATCTCAAAGTGCAGTATCAGTCCTCTAGCTTCTGCATCACTTGGAAACTTTAAAGAAGCAAATTCTTAAGCACCATCTCCTGATTTACTGAATCCAAAATTCTGGAAGTGGTAATTCCTGGTAATTCTGACACATACTAAAATCTGAGAAGCACTGCTTGTAATGATTGAATTCTACTCCAGGCCATTTGCAAGCCTGATTTCTAAATAGTTTTCTCCTTATGCTCTTTATATTCTATCCAGTGCTTCAGCTCTTCCACCTTCAGGATAAGAACTGCTACTATTTTTTTTTTTAAGTCTTGTATGTAGTCTCACAATTGCACTGCTCCCACATACCAGAAAATGGAGTATTTGCTGCTTGTATCTTTTTTTTTTTTTTTTAGTTGGAGTCTCACTCTGTCACCCAGACTGAAGTGCAGTGGCCGCTCCCGGCCACCGCAGCCCCGACCTGCTGGGCTTCGGCGATTCTTCCACCTCAGCCTTCCAAGTAGCCGGAATTACAGGCATGCGTTACCACGCCCGGCTGATTTTTTTTTTATTTATTGTAGAGATGAGGTCTTGCTGCCCAGGCGGGTCTCGAACCCGCAGGCTGAGGCAATCCACTCACCTCAGCCTCCCAAAGGCACGGGATTACAGGCTGAGCCACCGAGCCTGGCTTCTTTTTTCAGATTTATCTAAATTTCATTGAATCAGGTTGCCATTTCAGAATGTGTGGGATGATGATGGGAGCTTTTCTAGTTTTACTGTAGAAGTTTCCATGTCTATTTTATTGTGATTTATATCACGTTTAACGTATGTCAAACAATTTTGGAAATATGTACCAACTCTGTCTTTCTTGGAAGTCTCTCAGTGCACTGCATATTTATTAGATACTAACATCTAATGGAATGTAACTTCTTTGCTTTAAAATATAAACTTCCTTGCAATGTCATGGTTGCAGGTACACCTGAGAGCTATTTCAGTGCATCGTTATCTCCACTGAAATGGAAAAGATATCTAGGGGTTATTTCTCTCTAACAGCAGAGATATACCAATCATGCTGGAATGTAAAGTAGATTGTCCCCAAGTATTGACTGAAAAGAAACTGTTTTTTTTTTTAAAGAAAAAAACACTGTCCCACTACATATTAGAATGCTCTGGAGAACTACATTTGTTCTGCTATCTTGCTAAGAATTCAGATCACATATTGGCTTCTCACTGTTGCTTTTAATAAAGAACAGTGTGCTGGAGAAACTAGAGATGGAAACTGACTACTGAGATTAGGGGAAAAGAAATGCACATAAACCAACTGTTTGTAGAAAAACACCTGCTGTAGCAGGCAAAACCTAGAGGATGCCTGCTCTAAATGCAACCTCAAAGAAAAAACCATAAACCAAAGAGGTCTGCAGCTACCAACCCTTGCGTCCTTTACTTGTCTTTGTTCTTTACTATGAGACACTGGTTTTCTCTTCTAGGTAAGGTGCTCAATTTGCTTTCATTGCTTCCTATTCATCTTCATAGGTCGTAAGTTTTTAAAAAGTTTTTAACATTTGACTTTACTTCTTTAATTGGGAAAAATCCTGCAAAAAAAATTTCTGTTAAAAATTTCTCAACTTTTACAAAACCTATATTCAGTAAATAATGCTTCAACTATAGTGAAAATCTTTAAACTATAGCTAACTATACTTAAAACCTTTTTATGTTTTAAAGTATTTTATTTATATTTGATTTTGTCTGTATTTTGTTTGTCTGTATTTTGTTTGTTTGTTTTGAGGCAGGGTTTCACTACATCACTCAGGTTAGATTAAAATACCATGATCATGGCTCACTGCAGCCTCAAACTCCTGGGCTCAAGTGAACCTCCCATCTTTGCCTCAACCTCCCAAGAAGCTGGAACTACAGGTGCATGCCACCACATCCAGTTAATTTTTGTATACATATAATTGTAACTATGGTTAAAAGGTATTAGTTGCTAAGTACAAGTTTTGGACTTGTGCTTATGCATAAGTAGTGCAAGTACAAGTTATGTACAAGTACCTCTAGTTTGGGATTTGTAACAATATTGGACTTCTTGCCTATATTTATTTATTTATGAATTATATAAATTATATATATATTAATTGGACTTCTTGACAATTCTATATACAAATTATATACATTATTATAATGAATTAACTTCCATGTATCTAAAATTTGGCAAGAAATCCAATTAAATTCTAATATTCCTTATAATAACACATTGATGTTTAGTAGGATATCAAACACAAACATTTTGGGAGCCATATTTGGTCCTGTATGCATTTAGGACACCAGTTGTATAATTCAACAGTGGTCATGAGTGATATGTTCGCTCTTCAGCTTCAAATTTTTAAATATACCATGAAAATATTGGCATTCATATAAAAATGAGGAGCCATTCAGGAAAGTCCATGTGACTTGTAGAGAAAATACAAGTTTGAGGTAATGTGCACTTTAGAAATGGGAGAAAGGGCAATAGGAATGATACAAAGCACTAGGCTAAGGAAGGGTAGACCAGAAAACGATTTTTGTCTTAAATGTTTGTCTTTGTTTGAGGAAATTGACTTATTTATTATGAATAATATTGAGCATACTAATCTATTATATGCAATTTTATTACTTGAATAAACAATTAATATAGTGCACTTATTACTTCTGCCACATATTTTATATACATAAGCAATATCTCGTATAATTAATAATTTTTCAAACTAAAAAATAAATCACCTAATGATTATTCCATATAGAACATCAAATTCTCTGAGTTTATCAGCATCCCATCTTTAAATATTCAGTATTTTGAAATCATTTTATCTATAAAAACAACTTTTTATGAAAATACTTTTAAAGACAAGATACTTTGGGTACAAATAAAAATATTCCCTGTATAAATTAACTCCTGACATGTAGCAATTCAACTTCTTTCTTACAGTGAGCTAAACTATTAATCAACATAATGTAAATAAATTTTATATACATAAAAGTTAATTAATTATGAAAGATAATGTGAAAAAATATAAACTTATATACTGTAGTATGGCATTATTTAAATCTTATAGTAATACCTGAAGACTGAAATGTGTTAATAAAGTAATATACTTAAATAATTTTTTCATACCTCATCTAGTATACTTTATTTTGAAAGCCTCATACTTTAAATTAGGATATAACATAGTATGGTAAGATAAATGTATCCATGTAATCCAGTAAAATGCTCATAAATTTCAGCAGTATATTTTAGTCATAGGACTTTGTGTAGTTATGTTTGCCAAGGCTGTGCATTCATAGGGTTAT
Source organism: Cephalopachus bancanus (assembly GCA_027257055.1). Classification (NCBI taxonomy): domain Eukaryota; kingdom Metazoa; phylum Chordata; class Mammalia; order Primates; family Tarsiidae; genus Cephalopachus; species Cephalopachus bancanus. The sequence goes on along the minus strand of JAPVLO010000108.1, from coordinate 15,404,953 downwards.
CGAATTCTAAGTGTGTGTGTGTGTGTGTGTGTGTGTGTGTGTGTGTGTGTGTGTGTATAAAGTATAACTTACATAATATTTCAGAAAGTACATAAAATAGAGTGTCTTCAGTTGACTGTGTATCATTTTAAAGATCAAAATTATAATTCATATGATAATAAAATAATGTTTTTCTTACCTTTTATTCACCCTTACTTCAGGTAAAATATCAATTCTGGCCTGCATTATTATCCTCATGAATCTCTCAAATCTTCATTATGATTTACATACATAGACAAAACCTATATAGAAATGTATTATGACCCTTGTTTGTCATTTTTGTATTAAAAACAAAGCAGCACATTTATGAAATAATTGGTGCCATAAATGATAGATGACCTTCCTGAACTTTTTCACTTGAATGGATGCACTTATTTTTCATCTGGTTTTAGATAGTGCTCTGCTTATATACCTGTACCCGTGGGAAACAACAAAGGCACCTATTTGAAACTTAAAAAAAACCTTAGACTTTGATAAATGGAAAAGGACAAAGTTCTTATACATAGATTGCTACATTACTTTTTGTAAGAAGACAGACTTTTTTCTTATATATTTAATATGTAATACCAGCAAAAGTTTTGTTTGGTTTATCTAAATTAGCTATCATATAGTTTTTTTTGTTTGTTTGCTTTAAAGACAGGGTCTTCATCTGTCATCCAGGCTGGAGAGAAATAGCATGAATATAGCTCACTGGAGCTTTTAACTCCTGGGCTCAAGTAATCCTCCTGCCTCAGCCTTCCGAGTAGCCAGGACTACAGATGCACACCACAATACCCAGTTAATTTTAAAATTTTTCATAAAGACAAGGTATTGCATGTTGCCTAGGCTGGTCACAAACTCCTGACCTCAAGCAATTCTCCCACCTTGGCCTTTCAAAGCACTGGAATTGCAGGCATGAGTCACTGCACCCAGTCAACAGATTTTTTTTTTTTTTGCTTTGTTTTTTCTCTTTTAATTTTTTTATTTTAAAGATGTGGGGTATAATTCAGGGTTAGGTATACAAATGTTCATTATGCAGGTACCCCTGTTGATGAGATATGCTCCCCCTCCCCCAGCAGATCACCACTACTGCCAATCCCGGCTTTCCCCCCAGCCCCCAGCAGTTTCCTGCTACTGTCAATCCTTTTCTCATAATATTATGTTAATTATTCAAGGTCCACTGATGAGTGAGAACATGTGATACTCAGTTCTTTGTTTCTGGGATATATCACTAAGTATTACAGGCTCTTAGTCCACCTGTGAAGTTCTTGATTTTATCCTTTTTTGTGGCTGTGTAATATTCCATCGTGTATATGTACCACATTTTTTTATCCAGTCCTCTTTAGATGGGCAGAACAATTGATTCCATGTTATTGCTACTGTGAACAATGCTGTGATAAACATAAGTGTGCAGGTACCTTTTTTATAGAGTGATTTGAGTTCTTCCGGGTATATTTCCAGTAGGGGGATTGTGGGGTCATATAGAAGGTCAAATTTTAGATCTTTTAGGAATTACCACACTGTTTTACACAGAGGCTGTACTAGCTTACACTCCCACCAACAGTGTAGAAGTGTTCCCTTTTCACTGCATTCTCTCCAGCATCTGTTTTTTGAGTTATTGATGACGGCCATCTTGACTGGAGTTAGGTGGTATCTCAGTGTAGTTTTAATTTGCATTTCTTTGATGACTAATGAGACCGAGCACTGTTTCATGTATCTGTTGGCTGCTTGTATGTCTTCCTTTGGAAAGTGTCTATTCATATCTTTTACCCACCTTGTGATGGAGCTGTTTTTGTTTTTGTTTTTTTCTTTTTGGCACATTTGAGATCCTAGATGTTAGACCTTTGTCAGACATATAGTTGGCAGATATTTTTTCCCAGTCTGTGTGCTGTCTCTCCGCTCTCTTGATGGTTTCTTTGGGACCTTATCAAACTGACAGGTATATTGTTAAATGGTATTGGTTAATGAGTACAAGTATTTTAAGAGGTTGGGGGTTTTTCAATAGGAATGTTTTCAGTTGCAAAAATTTTTCCAGTTAAACAAATAAAAAAGATATTTATAACTTACAACAATATGGTGAACAAAAAGTACTATCCTAAACATTATCTTTATAAGTTATATGTTTTTACCATAATTCAGTTTTCTACAAATAGGTTATAATGTGCAAAAATGGGTTAAAAGTGTGTAAAAACATTTACCCCTTCAGGTATCTAGTCAATTGAAGAAGCCATAATCGGTTACTACCATCATCAGTAACTTGTTTTATCTAATATGTCATATAATTTTTACAATTTTTATGCATGCTATAGCATGGAAAAATCTTAGAAGCACTTCACAGAAAGCAACATATTTTGTTTATTTGTTTGCTTGTTTGTTTCAAGACCAAGGCTTGCTATGTTGCTCAGGCTGGAGTACAGTAGCTATCACAGGCACAATTATAGTATACTACAGTCTCTAGCTCCTGGGCTCAAAAGATCCTTTACTTCAACCTCCCAGATAGCTGGAACTACAAATTGACAGGTACAATATTTTTGAATGACATTTTGAAATGAATCACTGATTGGTTAAAAATAAAAAGTAGAAGATATCTGCTGAGGTCAATAGTAAAATAAAAGCAGGATCCCTAGAAGTTAAGCAACTCCAAAATTAATGAACTTTAAAAGTCAAAGATCAAAAATCACAATAAATAGGCTAAACTTGCTAATAAATTTTAAAAATAAATCAGAATATAACCAAAAAGAATATTCAGCTAAGCCTATGGGGGATTATATTTCAGAGTCAAAAGATATGAAAATGAATTTTCAAGTAAAATACAGCAATCTAAACCTCCAGACATTTAGGAACATCAGACTTCAAATCCTTAATATATAATGATGTCGTCTTCTTGTATCCATGAGAACAACCTAATGTTCTTTCCAAAAATTATCCTATAGACAATAATTGAGAAAAGATTTTGTGTTATTTAAGCAAGAAAAATGAGAGATTTGTGTGCTTACAACACTGTCAAATCCTGTCTTTATTTAAAATTGTGATTATAGTCTTTGCTCTGGTTTGGTTTTGGTTTGTCCCTGAAAAACCTCGTGTTGAAATGTAATTATCAATGTAATAGTATTAGGAAGTGGTAGGATCTTTAAGGGGTATTTGACTCATGAAGGATCCCCCCTCTTGATGCAGTCTCTTCGTCTCATGGAAATGAGTTAGTTACTGTGAGAGCAGGTTATTATAATGTAAGGTCAACCCCATGTTTTTCTTCTTTTGGAAAAGCTTGCTTGTCCTACTCTTCGATTATGTTATAACTCATCATAAGACCTTTATCACATTCCAATGAAATGCAAGAGCCATGCTTCTTGAAACAAATACATCTTTTTTATTTGTAAATTACTGACTCCAGAATCCTACCATAGCAACACAAAATGGTCAAACACACTGTTCATTATAAATGTTGCGTTAATTTTTATTTTTAAGCATATGAGGCATTAAAATATTATTCAGTTAAAATGTGCATCTAATTTTTTCAATTTTTTTGTTTAGATTTTAAATCCCATGCTGGTACCTCACTTGGCTCATGCTGCTTCTGATTCTCATTATGGATGCTGCAAAGTAACTACTCTTTCTTTCTAGGTAAAAGCTATGCATAGTAGCAGCAACATATGTGTACATATCTAAGCTTCATAGTCTCAGGTAGTATCATTGATTGGTGGTATTGGATGTTATATGGTTGTGGTTAATGGTTCTCCTGATTCAAGGTCGTAGGGCAGGGCACTTGTAATAAAATTATGAGTACCCATGAAATAACATGGCAATGTACACTCACAGACGCTCATAAAACAATGTCCTAATCCACGGACTGGCAAAGTACTTACTTTGCTAGAATTTTTTGGCATATATTCAGCCCACTAGCTATAACACTAAATTTTATAGCAAGTCCTGTGTCAGCTTAGCGTATGAGACAGGGTTCTTCAAGAGATAGAGTGGATAGGATAGATGGATGGATAGACAGACAGACAGACAGATAATGGGGGGTGGGGAGAGAGAGATATGGGAGGATATTAGAGGAATTAGTTCATATGAATACAGAAACTAAAAAGTCCCATAATAGGTTCTCTGAAAACTGGAGACCCAGCAAAATCGATAGTGTAGTTCAGTTCAAGTGTAAAGGCCTCAGAACCAGGGAAGCTGATGGTGTAACTTTCAGTTCCAGGCCAAAGACCTGAGAACTCAGGGGGCCTCAAGTGTAAACCCAAGAGTCCAAATGTAAAAAACCTGAAATTCTTATGTTCTAGGTCAAGAGAAGAAGGGTGTTCCAGTTCCATGAGAGAAAGCAAAATTACCTTTCCTTTGCCTTTTTTTCTCTTCGGGCTCTCAGATGATTGGACGGTTCCTACCCACATTGAGGGTCTATCTTCTTTACGCAGTCCATTGATTCAAATGCCAGTCTCTTCAGAAAACATCTTCACAGATATACCCTGTAATAATGCTTTATCAGCTATCTGCATATTCCTTAATCCAGTCAAGTTGACACCTAAAATTAAACATTATACTTATCCAACAGGAAGTGTGTGTTTATTGTTTATGGTAATATTTTGTGAATCCTGGATAATAAGACATAAAACTAAACTACAAGTGAGTAACAATCTTCCAATCTCTATTTTACCCTGTATATTATTTGTAGTTTTCTCCATATTGCCAGTAGCACAAGTAAGGTAACATAAATCATAAAAATTTCTTGACATAAAAGCTGTTATCCTCTTTACTATATTGTCTAAAAGAGCCACACAAAGCATGCAGGTGAAAGAAGTTAAATATAAAAGAGTCAAAAAGTTTTAACAAACAAAAACCAATCTAAAAGAAAAAAAAATTTAAATTACTTGTGTTGAAAAGTATATTTTTATAATAAAATATTGTTAACTTTCAATTATATAATAGAATGCATAAGTGTACCTATAAAGACCTAATATATTGTATGATTTATCTGTTGTAAGGAAGTCTTTCAATAACAAGAATACACATGAAAACACACATACACAGAACACACAATGTCAGGAGCACTTAAAAAAAATTGCTCATGAAACTGCAGGCCAGCTGTTCAGGCTTGGATTGACTATGAAATGTTTCTGGTCTCTAATAGTTTTACTCAGTTAACTGCCAGCCAGTCTGAATGATCTTGGCTGAGATGTTTGACAAACACCAGTCAGGGCATGAACTTATTGTGATCAGCAGATGGCATAAAACAAGCACAATTGATCAAATACTGTTTGAGCTCATGTCATTGCTTTGGCCAAAGAATTCACAGATCAGAGTCAATTGAGAAGGCACTATCAGGTTATACAAAGGATATAGATTCAGGAAGAGTGAAGAATCAACATTACTAATGTAGTTAGTTTACCATAATGATATAAAGCCAAATGCAATAACTACAAAGGAAAAGAAATTCTCTATTATATGCAGATATTTTAACACAATTTTCAGTTATTGATAGATCCAGAAGAAAAATAATTTAATAAGATATGTAAATAACAAAATTTATGTGCTTGGATATTAGTAGAACATAGAAACATAAACATTCTTCTCCAGAAAACTTAGAATATTTACCAATGAGTAACATGTGCAAAGGCAAGAAGCAAACCTAAACAAAGTTCATATAATTACTATCATTATTTATCTACATTGAATTAAACTTTATAAAAATATAACTATGTATGCCAAGTAAGTTGAATTAAAAAAAAAAAAAAACTTTAACACATTTACGCCCTAAAGAAAAATTCACACTGGAAATTAGACATCATTTAGAACTAGCATTAAACAATCAAAAGAGTGAAAAGGTAATCTATTAAATAGGAATAATATTTGCAAACAACATATCTGACAGATGTTAATTTCCAAAATATATGAGAAACTCAATAGCAATCAAATAAATAAATAAGTAATCTGATTAAAAAGGACTTGAATAGACATTTCTCCCAAAGAAGATATACAAATGATCAACAAGTTCATGAAAAGATGCCTAACAACGGTAACCATTAGAAAAATGCAAATCAAAACTGCAATATCATCTTGGATTGTGAAGAAGGTTCATTCTGCACTGATTGCCATATTGTCTGAGTCCAGTGGCACAAAACACCCTCACACGCAACAAGGTACATGAAGCAAGTTTATTACTTAGAAATAGAAAAGGACAAAAGAAGTCTTGGATTCATTGTGAGTCTTTTCCCCCAAGACTCAGAAAAGCTGCCCAAGAAGGATGAAGTCCCGGTTGTGTGTGGTACACTTGCACCATAGCTGAGAAATTCTGGAAAACAGCCTACCCGGGTTTTATCACCTCAGGGAATTATGACATGCTATGCTAAGGCATTAAGGAACCTCTAGGGAGGGACTGGACTGAAGTCTAGGATATACTGGTCAGTCCCTCCCTGTCTTAGGATGTTACATTTCTAGCATATTCTACAGTTATTCTAGAGAATTATAGAGAGAAAGGGGACAGAACTAGATTAATCCAGGCCACTCAGGGAACTAGTCTACACAGGATGTCTCATTATCAAAATAACAAATAATAATAATAAATGTTTGTTCAGATGTGGATAAACTAGAATCCAATGCACTGTTGATGGAAATGGGAAATTTGACTACCAAAAAGTGTATAAAGATTTTTCCAAAAAAAAAAAAAAAACAAAACTGCCATATGATACAGTAATCCCATTTCTGAGTATTTATCCAAAGAAACTTAAATAAGGATTTTGAATGGATATTTGCACTCTTATGCTCATGATGGCATAATTCACAATGGCTAAAATGTGAAAAATAAATGTCTACCGACAGATAAATGGACAAAGAAAATGTGATACATGCATAGAATACACGTACATACAATACATATGATAAAATATTATGTGGCCAAATAAAGAATAAAATTCTGCCATGCGTAATGACATGGATGAAACTGGAGGATATTACACTAAGTAAAATAAGTTGAAACTACATGATCTGACTTACATGCAGCATCTGAAGTAGTCAACCTCATAAAGACAGAAAGAAGAATGGTGGCTGCCAGGGACTGTGATAAAGGAAAAAGAGGGAGCTGCTGTTCGATGGATACAAACTTTTAGTCATGCAAGATACACAAAAGATCTAGGAATCTTCTAGAAAGCTTTGTACTTGTGGTAAATAATAACGCAGTGGACAATTTATGAGGGTAGATCTCATGTTTTGCATTTTTTACATAAACAAACAAATCTAGTATAGGAAATGCATCATATCAAAATATAGGAGTTGCAGATAAAAGGTACTTTAAGGGAAATTTTACTTAATTAATTGATGAAAGAAACATGGATCAAAATTAATGAATTGAATAACCAACTTGAAAACGATAAAAAAAGAACATCTAAGTTATGCAAATAGAATAGGAAGGGAAAACAAACTATAAGGGGAGGATTCATAATGATAAGAGAGGAGGGGCTTCAAAATGGCTGACTAAAGACATTTGGTATTCACCGCCTCTAGAAAGAAGAAACAAAACAGTGACTAGATAATCATACTTCAAACAGATCATCTAAGGGAAAACTCTAGAATTCAACAGAGAGGTGACAGAAAACACCTAAACAAGGAAGGAGAGGGAAGTGAGACAGCTGGCTTGACTATAATCTGCTGGGATCCTGGAGACGATCCCCAAGGTGGGAAAAAAAAAAAGTGAAAAAGTCACAGAGCTTGACATTTCTATTACTTACTCCTGAAATCCAATCCCAGGAAAGCCCCTCAATCCTTGCAGGCACTGAGGCTAACACAGGGAGCTATCTGGAGACCATATGATGGCATTGCTCCAGAGAAAGGTACCACTCTGGGTCTCATAGACCCCTTGAAACCTAAACAGCTACAGCAAGGTCCCATTTGGAGAACTCAGCCCACACCAGAATGCATCCCGCCCTGGGGTCCAACAGACTTTGCATTTCCACATCCCTGGAGCCGCACTGACACCCTCTTCCCACAGCTGCCACTGCTTCTGGCTGCTGTCACTAGAACCAAAGCATGAGCCACTGCCAGTGGGTTGGCTATTCCAAGCAGTGGGGCTACTGAACGTTTACAAGTTCCCTGGAACCAAAGTAGATGCTCTTCAGCTGCCATTTATGGCTGCTGTCACTTAGAATAATCCTACCTTCCCTGGATACATGAATACAGCAAAGCCGATGCTGAACTCACATGAGCAATCTACAAGGTGCCTGGAAATCTCCCACCCCTTCCAACCAAGGCCAGCACCTGCTTGTACCACTGGAGGAACTGAGGACAGGCCTAGCTATCCTGACCCTCCACCTCCTTCCCCAGTGGCTGAACCTACTTTCCAGGAGCCTGATGATCACGCTGCCTCATTCACCACTATTAACACCTGTGAATGCCTTCTGGAGGACTGAGGATGGGCCCACCCAACCTTAAGTGACCATCACAGATGGCACTCAGGTGCACATGTCACCTGCAAGAATGGGGACTGGGCTGCCCGGCCCATCATGGACGTTACCAACACCAGTGTGGACTTCATGGGAGAAAGAGAATTGTCCTGACACTGCTTCTGTCATTGCTAACACCATGCTTGCTTCTCAAGGGCTCAAGAACCCACCAACCCTTCCCACTATTGCTACAGCTGGCAACTGAGCAAGCTGCCTGCAGGTCCAAGAATTGGTCACCTGAACCCACTAACACTGATGCTAGCATATCCTGTCTTGGGCCCAAGAAAAGATACATTTGACGTGCTCCTGCCACCACTGACTTACAAGGTCTCTGTCCCCAACAAAATTTCAGCACAGCCTTCACTAATAATTACAACCTAAGCCATCTGCACATTTATAAGTGAAGAGGAAATGAAGGTGAGGAAAAATGTGAAAAACTCACAGAGCTTGATATTTCTATGTATACTCCTGAAATCCTACCTCAGGAGACCCCTTTAATCCTTGCAGACCCTGAGGCCTACACAGGGAGCTGTCTGGAGACCACATGTTGGCATTGCTTCAGAGAAAGGTCTCATAGTTCCCTTGAAACCTAAACAGCTACAGCAACGTGCCAAAAACCGAAGACACCATGGATACTGCTTACAGTCAAATATGAGAAGGGACCCCTCAAAAACTGGAATGTATTTATAATAATTGTATATTTATCCTTACATGTTTAAACTTCAGTCACCTTCAGAGTATTCTCCATTTGATGCAATACACCTATTGAGATGGTTTTTCCCATTGTTCAAAACAGTTTTTAACCTTATCAATTTTGATTCCTTTTAGTACTTCTGTCATTTTTGTTTCAACTCTTTCACGTCATCAAAATGTTTCTCTTTGAGGACTTTTTTCATCCAGGAAAACAAAACAAAACAAAAAGTTACTTGGGGCAGGATAGGGTAAATAGGTGGGGTATGGAGGTCATGCTGTTTGTTTTTGTTCAAAAACTGTGGAACACTCAGTGTGGTGTGGGCAGGTGTGTTGTCATGATAAAAGAATCAGTCAACTATTTGACACAACTCAGGATGTTTCTTCTGCAAATCATCATGCAACCGTCTCAAACTTTTCATATATAAATTTTGGTTTACTATTTGATCTGCAGGAACAAATGTCAAGTGTCCCACAAGGAAGCTGCCCTCTAAAAGATAACTCTGGCTTTTTGAGGGTCCCCCTTCAAAAATCATATGGAGGCTACACTACTTTATACACACAGAATCAAAATTGAAGTGCTCTACTCAGCCAATACCATAAATACATCTTCAGAAAAATGACTTCCTCTATAAAAGCAAATTCAAAAATTAGAAGAAGCAACTGCTCTAACAAATATCAATGTAAGAACATAAGAAACTTTTAAAAAGCAAGACAACATGACACCTTCACAATAATTCTCCAACAACAGATTCCAATAAAAAATTTTGAAATCTTGAAAATAATTGGTGATAATGAAAGGAAAGAAGCTCAGTGATATAAAAGATAACCAGTACTACAGAATCGAAAAAGCAATTCAGGATATGAATGTGAAATTTACCAAAAAAAAAAAAAAAAAAAGGAAAAGAAACCATAAAAAAGTAGAAATTCTAGAACTGAAGAAATCATTGAATGAAATAACAATACACTGGTATAAACTAGATCAAGCAGAATAAATTATTTCTGATCCCAAAGACAGGTCTTTCAAACTACCTAGTAAGAAGAAAAAAAAATAAAGAAAGGGATTTTTAAAAATGAACAAACCACTGTGAAATATGGGACACAAAAGGATGACTAAATATTTAAATTTTCAGTCTGCTAGAAGGTGAAGGAAATATTAAAGGGATAGAAAACCTATCTAATGAACTAATAGATGAAAACTTCCCAAGTCCAGCAAGAGATTTACACATCCAAATACAGGAAACTCAGAATCTCCAAAAAAGTACAATTCAAAGAGATCCTCTCCATGTCACATTATGGTCAAAATATCAAATGTCTAGTTACTTTTAAGGGATCCCCTGTTAGACTAATAAGATTTCTCTGCAGAAATTTTACATGTCAGGATAGAATAGGCATGGAAATTAAACAACATTCTCCTGAAAGACCATTGGATTAATGAATAAATTAAGAAGGAAATCAAAACACTTCTTAACACTCAGTGATCTATCACAGAAACAAGGGACAGAGTACCATCTCACTCATAAGTGAATGCTGAACACTTACCATAATGCTATAAGAAAGGGATTGACAGTAGCAGGATACTGCCAGGATGGGGAAGGGATGGGTGATAACAACATCAATAAGTACCTGATTTCAAACCAGGCAAACTGGAGGCCAAAGGGAGGACCAAGCTTTACTCGTATCATAGCCACTTGTATACCTAATCCTGAATTGTACCCCACATCTTTGAAATAAAATATTAAAACAAATTAATTAGCAATTCTAATTTGTAGATTATATTTTAAAGAATACAAGAAGAATAAAAAGATGTTTACAATGCTCTTAAAAAACACTTCTTAAAACAAATAAAAATTGAAAAACAACATTACAAAATCAATGAGATACAGCAAAGGCTGTGGTATAAGAGAATTTTTTGTAATGTATATTTTTCTATTTTAAAGTTGTGGGGTACAATTAAAGGTCAGGTATACAAATATTCATTGTGCAGTTATCCTTGTTGATGAGGTGTGCCCCCTTTCCCCAGATGTCAACTACCGTTAATCCCGCTTCCCTTGCCCTCCTTGTCCCCCCCCACAGTGTCCCGCCACTGTCAATTCTTTTCTTATAGTATTACGGTAGTTGTTCAAGGTCCACTTATGAGTGAGAACACGTGATGCTCAGATCTTTGTTTCTGTGAGAGATCACTCAGTATTATAAACTCTAATTTCATCCAGGATGCTGCGAAATTCATTATTTTGTTCTTTTCTATGGCTGTGTAATATTCCATTGTGTATATGTAACACATTTTTAAAATCCAGACCTCTTTTGATGAACAGCATGGTTGGTTCCATGATCTTGCTATTGTGAACAATGCTGCGATAAACATACGTGTGCAGGTATCTTTTTTATAGAGTGATTTGAGTTCTTCATGGTATATTCCCAGTAGGGGGATTGCAGGGTCATATGGAAGGTCGATTTTTAGAGCTTTTAGGAATCGCCACGCTGATTTCCACAGAGACTGTACTAGTTTACACTCCCACCAACAGTGTAGAAGTGTTCCCTTTTCACCACATCCTCTCCAGCATCTGTTATTTTTTGAGTTATTGATAATGCCCATTCTGACTGGAGTTAGGTGGTATCTCAGTGTAGTTTTAATTTGTATCTCCTTGATGACTAGTGAGGTTGAACATTTCTTCATGTATCTGTTGGTTGCTCACATGTCTTCTTTTGAGAAGTGTCTGTTCATATATTTTGCCCACTTTGTAATAAGAGAATTTTATAACAATAAATATCCATTTCAAAAAAGGAGAAATGGATGGCTGATGTGAGGCAGCTAGAGTGTGTTTCTCCTATAGAGTAAACCAAGATAGAGAGAGTTCAGTTAGCATCCAGTAAGGAACAGGATTGGCAGCAAACCCTATGACTCATCAAGGAGATAATAACCACATAGTGCAAAGAAGGAAAATTCAATCAACCTGGACTAGAACTAGCCAGACTCTCCTGCAAATCATGGCAAAGACGAATTCAGGTGATCTGTGCTCCTGTTGTGGAGTTAGAAGACTCCATAAACCTTGCAAAGACTTCAGTCCCTTATGGGAAACTGCCTTACTCACAGCCATGCTCTGTCAAAATCTACATGGAGTGGTGAGAGGGTTGAGGGAAAACCCCCGAGCAGTTCCAGCTTCCATATTCCAACTCAACCCTTGCTGGCACCTGCTTTCTAGTCAGCCTGAGAGAGGGCATGCCCCAAGGGCAAACTTTGGGATGGCAGACAGTTCCTGGGATGGGCTGCTGTGAGGATGGCTGAATTTTGACATTTGAGTTGCAGACTTCTTGAGGCTGAGGGAGAGAAGCTGGGTAGGAATCATTGCCACAGCATCCTTTCATTCCCTGTGTAAACTCTTCTGTGCCTGCCCGGCACAATGGTATTGCCGAGTGGCCAAGGAATCCTAATCACCATTGAGTTAGCCAAGAGGTCACACAGGAGGGGTGCTTGAGCTTCTTCCCCAATCTCTGCACTCCCCTTAAATGATCAAAACAGACAGAGAACTTGGGTCATCCCCAGAGCCCTGACGTCTGCCTATATTATCTGAGTACTTCCTTGGAGCAAGGTTCATGAAGGACAAAGCCCACAGCCACTATGACAGTGGGCTGTGTCCCACAGTATCACTTACTAGCCAGAGGACAATAGCATAGCCCATCACATCTGACATAATATCTAAGCTTTGGGGAAGTCCTGATCCTAGACCCCTGCTAACACCAATTTCCAAGCCACCCTGGCAACTCAGGATACTGTAAGCCAGTCAGTGCTGATACCTAGTACAGGACAGTCACAGCTATCAATTGAGAAAACTTCACACCAAGTATGTACATAACCAAGGGAAGCCTACGTTAGACCCCTACCAATGTCAGATAAGAAGAAATTGTCTACCCAAGTGAAAATTAACCAGAAAAATATTCCCCAGAATATGAAAAAGCAGAATTCTCCAACACCCTCAAAAGATCACATTGACACTTCAGCAAAGGACTCTAACCCAAAAATTTTTTAAATTTCAGACATCGAATTAAAAAGATTGATTATAAGATTGAGCTATCAGATTTAGGAGAAAGTTGAAAACCAACATAAAGAAATTGACTATTCAGCACATGAATGGAAAATTCTTTCTCCAAAGCAATAAACACTTTAAAAGATAACCAAGCTGAAATTCTGGAAGTGAAATAATCATTTGGGGAAGAACAACATGCAGTGGAAAGTTTTTAACAGTAGAATAGAGTAAGCAGAGGAAAGGATCTCAGAACAAGAAGACAAAGCTTTCAAATTAATGCAATCAGACAAACAATAAAGTAAAAAGTAATCATGAGAACAGAACAAAGTCTCCAAGAAATGTGGGATTATGTAAAATGTCCAAACCTAAAAATAAAAGATGTTCCTGAGGAAAAGAGAAAGTAACAGGTTTGGGAAACTTGTTTGAGGGAATAACAGAGAAAAACTTCCCTGGCCTTTTCAGAGATTTTAGCATCCATATAAAAGAAGCCCAAAGAGCCCTCAAAAGGTTCATTACAAAAAGGTCATCCCCAGGGCATATAACCATCCTGTTATGCAAAGTTAATGTGAAAAAATGAATTTTAAGAGCAGTGAGACAAGACCATCAAATAATTTATAAATGTCAATGTGTCAGACTGAGAGAAGACTTCTCAGAAGAAACCCTATACGTCAGACAGATTGGGGTTTCATCTTCAATCTCCTCTAACAGAATAACAGTCAAAGACTTTATAGCCCACAAAACTAACTTTCATAAATGAAGGAGAAATAAAGTCTTCCTCAAAAAAGCAAATGCTGATAAAATTCGTCATCACTAAGCCAGCTCTATAGGAAATATTCAGCAGAGTTCTAAATACAGAAACAAAAGGTCAAAATATGCTATAAATCTCATAGACTTTAGGGAACACAAACACAATAGAAAAAATAAACAAATAAATATAGCAATTAGATAACAACCAGTAAAATGAGTCGAATAGCACCTTACACATTATTATGAACTCTGTACAGTAATGGTCATAATGCCCCATGAAAAGATATAGACAGGCAGAATGTTTTTGTTTTTGTTTTTAAATATTTGCTACCTTCAAGAGACCCACTTAACATGCAAAGATTCCTACAGACTCAAGGTAAATGGTAGGAAAAAAAATATTCCATGCAAATGGAACCCCAAAACAACCCAAAGTAACCATTCTTGTATCAGATTAAATAAACTTCAAGTTAAAAACAAAAAAAAGATGAAGATGTTATTAAATAATGATAAAAGGATCAATCCAACATGAAGACATAAGAATTTTAAATATATATGTATCTAACCAAAAACCCCAGCTTTATTTAACAAATTCTACTAACCCTAAGACAAGAGATAGACAGCAGTACAATAATAGTGGGGGAATTCTGCACTTCACTGACAACAATAGACATATTATCAAGACAGAAAATCAACAAAGAAACATTGGTATTAAATCAAAACCTAGAGCAAATGAAACTAACAGACATCTGCAGAATATTCCACCCCAAAACTATAGAATGCATATACCTTTTTTTCACTAAGTCATGGAACATTCTCCAAAGTAGATCATATGATAGGCCACAAACTGACTCAATAAATTCAAAATAATTGAAATCATAGCAAGAATCTACTCAGGCCATGGTGGAATAAAACTAGAAATTAAGAAGAAACAAAATACATGGAAGTTAAACAATCTGGCCTAATCATCCTCAGGTCAACAATGAAATCAAGATGGAAACTTAGAAAATCTTCAAGATGAATAATAACAATAAAGCATGGTATTGAAACCTCTGGAACACAGCCACAGCTGTGCTTAGAGGAAAACTTATAGTACTTAGGGCCTACATTACTAAGACTGAAAGATCGCATATTGACAACCTAACATTGTCAAGGAACCTAATACCTAACACCTCAAGGAACTAGAAAAATATGAACAAACCAAACCTATAGCTATCAGAAAAAAAAGAAACAATTAAAAATCAGAGTAGTACTAAATGAAATTGAACTAAAAAAATACAAAGAATCAATGAAACAAAAATTTAGTCTTTGAAAAGATAAACAAAATTGAGAGATCAAGAGTGAGATTAATTAGAAAAAGAAGAAAGAAAATTCAAATGAGCTCAATTAGAACTGAAAGTGAAGACACTTCTAATACAACAAAAATACAAAAAAAATCCACGATTTTATGAAAACTTCTATTCAAACAAACTAGATAATTTAGAGGACATGGATAAATTCTTGCAAAAATCAAACTTTCCAATTTTAAATAGGAAGAGATGGAAACTTTGAACAGAACAATAATAAGTAGCAATATTAAAACAGTAATTAAAAGTCTCCCATCATAAAAGGTTCAGGACCTGATGGACTCACAACCGGAGTCTACCAGACTTTCAAAGAAGAACTAGCACCAATTTTACTGAAACAATTCCATAAGATTGAAGAGAAAGGAATTCTCTTTAACCCATTCTACAAAGCTATCACTCTGGTATCAAACCCAGGAAAAGACACAACACTAAAAAAGGAAACAACAGATCAATATCCCTTATGAGAATAGATGCAAAAATTCTCCACAAAATATTAGCAAACTGAATTCAACAGCACATAAATTAATAATAATAATAATAAATAAAATAATAATAATCCACAACCAATTGGGTTTTCTCCCAGAGATTCAAGGGTGGTTCAACATACACAAGTCAATAAACACTTACCCCTACATAAACAGAATTAAAAACAAAGATGCAGAAAAAGCATTTGACAAAATCTACCATCTCTTCATGATAAAAATCCTCAACAAAATAGGCATAGAGGAAACACTTTTCAAAATAATAAAGTCCATGTATAACAAACCTACAGCCAATGTCTTCCTAAATTGAGAAATGTTGAATGCATTCCACCTCAGAGATAGAACAAGGTAAGAATGTCTACTTTCACTCTTATTCAACATACTAGTGGAAGTCTTAGCCATAGCAATCAAGCAAGAGAAAAAATAACGGGTATCCAAGTTAGAAAAGAAGAAATCAAACTATCTCTATATGCCAATGATATGTTATAATCAGAGAGTCCTAAAGACTCCTCCAAGACTTTCCTGGACTTGTAAAATTAATTTGATAAAGTTTTAGTATACAAAATTAACACACATAAATTTCAGTAGCACTGTTTTGACACCAAAAAAAAAGAATCTAATAATGCACTTCAAATAACTATCAAAACAAGTACAAACTGAACAAAAAATTAGTAAAAGAATAGAAATAATAAAGATCAGAGCAGACCTAAATAAAATAGAGACAAAAAGACACATAAACACAAAATTAATGAAACAAAAAGTTGATTTTTAGAATGATAAACAAAATCAGTAAACCATTACCTAGATTCTGAAAAAAGAGATTAAAAAGAAATAAAACTAGAAATGAAAAATAAAACACACATTACAACTGATACCATAGAAATACAAAAGATTGTCAGAAAGTATTATGAACAACTATGCACTAACAATTGGAAATTCCAGAGGAAATTGATGAGTTTTTGGACAAATACTACCTACCAAGATTGAGTTAGGAAGAAATAAAAACCTGCACAGATCGATAAAGAGTAATGAGATTGAATCATTAATAAAATATCTCCTAACATGTAAGAGCTCTGAACCAAATAATGTTAATGCCAAATTCTACCAGTCTTACAAAAAATAACTAAAACAAATTCCCTAAAACTATTCCAAGAAATTGAAAAAATTCAATCTACAAGGCCAGGATTACCTTGATATCAAAACCAGATAAGGATGCAAAAACAACAACAAAATTATAGGGCAATATCCTTGATGAACATAGATTCAAATATCTTCAACAAAATACTAGCAAACTTAATTCAGCAGTATATCAAAAAAATGATATTTCATGATAAAATGGAATTTATTTCAGGAGTTCAATAAACATGATCCATCAGGTTAGTAGAATGAAGAAGAAAAATCATGTGGTCATCTCAATAGCCAAATGTCAACATGATAAACATGACAAAAACTCTCAACAATCCAGGTATGGAAGGCCTACTTGTGCCTATTAGATGGAAGTATACCTATTAAAGATTACAAATGAAAAACTCATAACCAACATACTGAATGTAGAAAAGTTGATATTCTTTTCTCTAAAAACTGTAGCAAGACGTGACTGTTCATTTTCATTACTCTTATTTAAAGTACTACTCGAAGTCATAGCCAATGCAGTCAGGCAAAAGAAAGAAAAAAGGGGACGGCATCTGAGTTAGAAAAGAAAGAATCTTTGCTGATGACATAATTTCATATTTGGAAAAACTTAGACTCAAAATATGTTACAATAGTATAATAATTCAAATAGCATAGTATTGGTATAAAAGCAGACACATGGAATGGAAGAGAATGTTCATAAATTTCACAGAAATAAATTCACATGTTTACAGCCAACTAATTTTTGACAAAGGAGCCAAGAACATGCACTGGTGAAAGGACAGTCTTTTTCATTAAATGAAGCTGAGAAAACTAGATATGTATATATAGAAGAATGAAACTAGATCTCTATCTCTCACTATATAAAAAAAAAACTCAAGATGGACTAAAGACTTAAACTTAAGAACACAAAATATAAAACTGCTGAAAAAATATAGGACAAACACTTTTAGATATTGGTCTAGGAAAGATGTTATGGTTAAAGTTTCAAAAACATAGACAACAAAATAGACAAATGGAACTATATTAAACTAAAAAAGCTTCTACTCATCAAGGAAAAAAAGGAGCAGAATGAAGAGACAACATTTTAAATGGGAGAGAATAACAGCAAAATATTTATCTGACAAGGGCTTAATATCCAGAATACAAGGAACTCAATTTTGAAAAGACACAAATAATCTCACTGAAAAGTCAACAAAGAGTATGAATAGACAGGTCTCAAAAAAAAAAAAAAAGTCAATGGGTATATAAAAATGCTCAACATTCTTAATCATCAGGGACACAAAAGTCAAAACCACAATGAGATATCCTACCTCAGTCAGAATGGCTATTATGAAAAATTCAAAAAAAATAACTGACGCTGGAGATGTGGAGCAAAGGAAATTGCTGAGAAAAGGGAGCCCTTTTATACTATTAGTGGGAATGTAACATAGCTCAGCCTCTCTGGAAAACAGTATGACTATTTCTCCAAAATTTAAGATTAAGAACTACCAAATGATCCAACAAAGTCCCCTACATACATCCCCCCTTCAAGTTGAGAATGTTCAAAGTTGCGAATGTGCGTTTGCATGTTCATTCACGTAAGTTTGCTCACATGTCTGGCTTACGTTGTTATGTGTGTGCATTCTCTACGGTTGTACTTTTGTGCACTTTACAGTATAGAACTGTATAGAGTACAGCAGTACAGTATCTTTATTTCAAGCTCAGGATACCCATAAGCAAGCAGAAAAACAGCAGGGAGGTAGCTGGTACTGCTAAGAAGCGCCAAGTGATAACAATGGGGAAAAAAGTGAAAATAATTGGGAGAGTGGAGCCAGGCAAAAAGATGAAAATTGAGTTTAACATAATAGTCACACTTTAAGAGATAATTACACAAGCTCTTTACATAAACTCTTTCATAAATTAGAAGATGAATGGCATGAGCTTGGCATAAACTTGAAAGGGAGACTATGCATGTTATTCTTGAACGTTAATTCAAATAAAAATATTTTCCAAGCTTATTGCATTTCAAGCAGGATAGTTTTACCTGCTTATATCTTTTCTTTCTTTCTTTCTTTCTTTCTTTCTTTCTTTCTTTCTTTTTCTTTCTTTCTTTCTTTCTTTCTTTCTTTCTTTTTTTGTTTTCAGGCAAGACTAGTCAGGCACGGGAGCTGTTTGGGTTTCTATTTCATGGGTTTTCACCCTTTGCAAATTCTTCTCTTAAAGATTATGGGGGGGAAGTGTTGGCATTTTGCTAAAATATTTGTATGTATTTGTCCCTGAATTTACTTTGACAAGTTTTATATTCCATTATCAAAACATATTATTAAGAAACTAGAATGTTATTTATGCTATAATAAACATTTTGTCTATTTTAGTTTTTACAGTATAAAGACAACTTGTTATTCTCAGATTGTATATTCAGCTTCCATGTTTTAAACTTCATCTTATTTAAAAATGAAAGCACATTTTAATGTACACTCTTTTAAGGATTATTGCTAATAATTGAAATTGAGCAGAAGTAGTTTTATTTTTTCATTTTTACTGAAATGTCCTAATGTGCATGCATTTTGACACAGTAATTAAGATCATTTTGAACATTTCATTAATTGCATTATTTTGGTCCTAAGTCAATATGATTCTATTTAAATAGTCGAAAAGACAATGTGAGTTTTTAAAGTGATCATACTCTACCCATTTGCAATTTATTAAATATGGCCATTATCTATATGAAATATGTCAAGATTGGCATTGAGATTATATTTACTCAGTAGACAGAAAAGTAGTGCTATTGTAATTATTTGGTTAGCTGACAATCAATAGGAGATTATAAGCTCTAAAGTGAATTGAGGGTGAAGATGGTGCTGAATTGTTCATTTGATTATAGGTATTGATCAGGTTAATAACATAATTGCAAAATCTCTACTTCCTTCTATAACATATAAGTTCAATTTCTAATGTTTTAGTTCATTTGCTCTTTCAAGAAATGTACAAAGGTTTGAGATGATTGCTTCCTCTTCAGAGAATTCTGTCATTTTTGTGTATCTCTATTTGTTAACAAAAGCATAAAACTTTATATTATTCTTTTCCATTTTATCCTTATTTCATTATTTACTCATCTTTTATTACTTGGTTCCATTTCCTACTTTTTTATTTACTTCTTTCTTTCCTATTTGAATTTCTTACCTACTTTGTCTTAATTTTTGCCATCTTGTTCTTACCATATTTTCCTTTATTCTGAGGTGTTTTTATTCTCAGATAATTACAGCTTGGTAGAACTTAATCACAAAGAAAATGAAGGAACTGGTTTGAATATTTTGGTCACCACTAAAATCTGTCACATCATCTGAGTGTCAGTTAAAGCCATGGCTAGCATTTTCCCAAAAATGTAGATCTCTGCACTCTTTTTGCTATGTTCTTCATTTGTAACACAGAAAGTCAGAAATCCCTCAAAACATGAATAAAATGTAGCTTAGTGTCCTAGTTCTATGTGATTCATGAAAGAGTAACCTACTTAATGCATGAATCTTGCCATGTTGTACTCTACTTCTGTCCCCCATCTAAAATTTCCAAGTGTTTTTATTCTCCCTTATTTATATTATTACCAGTTATGTTTGTTAATTTTATATATCAATTTAGCTAGCTTACAGTACCCAGATAATTACTCAAACACTCATTAAGGTGTTGTTCTGATGGTATTATGTAGATTTGGTTAAAGTTTATAATTAGTTGTCTTTAAATAACTAAGTATTAGATTATTTTTTTATAATCTGGGTGAAACTCTTTCAATCCTTTGAAAGGCCTGAGGAACAAAACAGTGATTTCCCTGAAGAAGAAATTCTTAAAACTGCAGCATCAGTGCCTGCCAGAGTTTCCAGCCTGCTGGTCTACTCTACAAATTTTGGACCTACCAGTTTCTACAATCATGTAAGACAATCCTTGTATATAGAAAGATTATATATACTTAATGACTGTTTCTTGCAAGAACCATGGCTTATGTGTAAGTCTATCATTGCAAAGAAATGTACCCACACAGATATGCACACACACATACTTCAATAAGTAAACCAAAAAAATCATTTGTTGAGACACATATATAATCCTTAGAAAAACAGTTAAATAAAATGTGTGTGTGTGTGTGTGTGTGTGTGTGTGTGTGTGTGTGTGTGTGTGTGTATGAAATCCTTGTTATTTATCTATCTATTATCTCCCAGGATCACTATTATGCTGGGTTTGAATCTCAACTCTCCCACTTATTATCCATTTGACTTTAAGCACGTCACTTTAGCCTTCTGTGTTTTAAGTTTCTTATCTTCAAAAGGGGAAAAATAACATTATATCTATATGAATCAACCAATATATTGTGAGCATTTTAAATAGTATGTGTCATAAAACTGTACCTCGGGGAATGCTAATTTTTATGGTTAATATTATTCTTAAAACATTGCCAATGTAAGTGCAAAACACAAATTAACACAGTAATGCATATAATGGATTCAGGCATGCATATTATTGATAAGTTCGGAGACAGGCTGA
Source organism: Cephalopachus bancanus (assembly GCA_027257055.1). Lineage (NCBI taxonomy): Eukaryota > Metazoa > Chordata > Mammalia > Primates > Tarsiidae > Cephalopachus > Cephalopachus bancanus. The sequence continues at coordinate 15,383,570 of JAPVLO010000108.1, read as the reverse complement.
GACATTTGAACGTTTAGTTTTTCTAGTCTCAAATAGTCAAGAACAGAGATACTTGCTTAGTTAGTTCCTTAATACCTTAGTAACCAAGAGCAGAGTGGCGGCAGAATCCACATGTTTTTCTTCCAGTTTTCATAGAAAGTTGATAAATATCAGCTTGGGGAAATTCAGGTAGAGTAAACTGGAAAAGACCCCTGGTTTGCTTTTAATTTCAGAAATTCTACAACATTTAAATCAAACTTTTCTTGGCTTCTGCACCAACACTTGAAATCCCTGATGTCTCATTTCTAAATAGCATAAGGAATTAGAACCTACGATGTTTTAAGAGCCTTATATTCTATTTAAAAATTCTATGTCAAAACAAGGATGATGCTTTCACTTGGTTCATAAGCTTATTCATTTGAAAACAAATTTTAAACACATGCATTACAATTAAAATGGCATGATAATCACACAATTAAGAAAATGTAGTGTAAAAGCTGATTTTCATAGGTAACATTCTTAATCATCTACTCTAACAGTGGTATGAATATCTCTTACTCTTGAGGGTAGAAAATTCTATTCAAAATGATATATTAAAATAAGCTGTGACTTCTTAGATTTATTTGTCTTAAGAACATGAAAAGAACTTTACATCATGGTATAAAAAGCAATATATTAGAGCTTATCTGAATAAACCTTACAGCTTAACACGATATTATATTTTTCTTGAGAGAGAAAGCATGTAATGTGTAAAACTGGATCTTCTTGAGTTCATTTTTTTCCCTTTCTATCTTGAAGATGTTATCTTTTTGTGGATTCCATTATAATTCATACATAAATGCATGAGATTCTCTAAATCCTCACAGATAGCTCTGTTATGTGCAGTACAGAATCTCACTGTATTACAAACCAGAATTTCAAAATCATATCTCTTGGTCTACTTACAACATTCCCCATAATAGGCTATTAATGCTTTGGCTAAAATTGTCAACCAACCCCACTACCCTCTAATCATAAAAGTACATAACTTTGTCACCTGTTCCTCAGATTGGCAGTCTCAGGTGACCAATTCTGCTGTTCCATCATTTCGACTGAAACCATGGATGATTGCTGTGACTTCTTCCTATAATCTTTTCTAAATATTTTCTTTCACTTCATTAATAGGAAAGCACAGACTGAAAATCAAACTTTTTTTAAATCTAGGTTTTTACATTTATTAGCTCTGGTAGCACGAGAAGTTGTTTATTTTCTTTATCTACAAAATGAAGATACTACTAATAATATTATAATCCAGAATTTTGGATGATTACACTATATTGTAGCCCTATTAATGCTATGCCTTTTTTTGTTTGATATTTTCTCTAACATCTATTAAGCACCCTCAGTTTTACAAATTTGGGTATTCTTCAGGAAAAAAATAATCAATATGATTTTTTAAAGTGACATTCTAATTTTATTCTTCCATTTCTTCAGTTGTGTTACACATGGCCCAAGATGTACCAAACTAAAAGTAAAAACCATATTAATGGAGAACACATTTAAAAAATCAGTCATCTCACATTTTGAGTTCAGGATTTTTCTTAGAAATTTTGGGTCAGTTATTATATATCTCTATGAGTCCCTATTTTATTAAATCTAAGGACATTTTCACTGTATTTATAAGATTATAGCCCTGCATACCATTGATGATTAAGTAGATGGCTTAATAAATAATAACAACAGTAAAGAAAATGTTTTACTACAGAAATTGCCCTCCAACAAAGAAAATCTGGCTTTGTTAAACTGTGTGACATCACACAAGTTATTTCTTCTCTCTATGCCTCAGATTCTACATGAGTAAAATAAAGATAAAAATATTACTGATAGCAATAAGATTTTGGGAGGATTAAATGTAAAGTACTTAGCTGGTGAATAGCAAAAGTAAGGATTTAAGAAAGGTTACCTATTATTATTTTATGAGCTCTATTTTTATTATACGAAGTCATAGAATCATTTTACAAAACTCCTGTGTACTTCTCCTGAAAAGCTTTTGTTTGCTTGTAATAATTTTAAATCATACATTAGAGTTTCTTTCAAAAAATATCCCATTGCTGGATGCAGTGTCTCATGCCTGTAATCCCAGCACTTTAGGAGGCAGGGGTGAGAGGATTGCCTAAGTCCAGGGGTTTGAGACCAACCTGGGCAACTTGGTGAGATCATGTCTCTACAATAAATCAAAATATTAACCAGGCATGTTCGCAAGCACCTGTAATTCCAGCTACTTAGAAAGCTGAGGCAGAAGGATTGCCTGTCCCAGCAGGTCAGGGCTGCGGTGGCCATGAGTGAGCCACTGAATTCCATCTTGGGTGACAGAGTAAGACTCCTATGAATGAATGAATGAATGAATGAATGAATGAATGAATGAATAATATCCCATTTATAATCAGCATCTTTGTGTATGAGACCTTATTGCTTTCAGTATCTATTTTGTCTTATTTTATGCTTATTCATTAATGTGCAGTTTAGACATTATGAGTGTTATTTAGATCACACAATAATGATTTCTGGGGTCTTTTTGATACCTCACTGCCATACTGTATACTTCTTGGGGGAAGAAAATAAATACACCTCTAAAAATATAAGTCTCTGAAAACCTAATGTGAAGATATATGTTCTTTAAGCAGGTTGATTTTCAGCTGATTGCTGACAAAGACACTAGCATTGTTTATTCTATTTGCAAGAGGGACTGGGACTTATTATTTTTCACTTCTCACTATAACACAGAAGAGTAATTTGTACTTCTCTTTTGACAATTTTCAGCGTTGTCATGGTCAGGAGTACAGTCATTCTCCATGTGGGAAAATTAGCACTCTTTTGAAATTTGAAAACAAATTTTTCTGAATTTTATTTATTGAAAACATAACCTGGGTATTTTTAATCAGAGAGAACATGTAATTTTGCACTTGTATTGTTTTGCTTAAACTTGTAAACATTCTTCATATGCCATAACCCTTTATATTTAAATGCTGCGTAACATAGCATCAATTTTTTGAATATTCATTTAATGAAAGCTATTATACCCTGTGTTTATTTTTGATACTGTATTAATTAACACCTTTGTGCATGTAGTTTTTACTTCTTAGAATTTCCTTAAGATAAAGTTTCTGGAATATAATTACTACTAGGGTAGTAGAATTGTTACTACTCTTGGGAAAACAATATTTTTAAAAAGTTGTTGAAAATCTAAGTCACACATTTTGTTGTTTGGCAATTTACTTTTAAAATGTTGCCAAGGTCTGGATTAAACACACCTATATTATTTTATTTTATTTAAACAACAACAAAAAAACCACTTATACAATTTAATGATGTTTTAGATCATGTGTTTCATGAATAGAATGAAATAATAACCAATAGTATTAGGGAGAATCACACTCAAGCTTGAAGGAAATGTACAATTAATAAAAGAAAAAAAATAGACTGGGCGTGTTGGCTCATGTCTGCAATGCCAGTACTGTGGAAAATCAAGGCAGAAGGATTGCTTGAACCCAGGAGCTCAAGACATAGCCATATCTTAACCAAAAAAAAAAAAAAGAAATGGAAAAAGAAAAAAAAATTGCTGAACATGGTGACAAGTGTCTGTAGTCCTCGCCACTCTGGAGGCTGTGGAGGAAGGATTGCCTGAGACCAGGAGTTTGAGGCTGTGGTGAGCCATTATTGTGTGACTGCACTCCAGCCTAGGCATAAAGTGATACCCTAACAATTTTTTTTAAGTGTTTAGAAGAATTTAAAGATATTGTCAAGACAAAGGCAGCTGGAAAGAAGATTTTGTATCTAAGTTACAGGATAATAACTTTAATTCTAATTGAATTAAATTTAATTGAATTTTGACCATATGCTGCTAAGATGAAGGGAATGTTTTCAACACTTATTTCATTGGTACTAGAAGACTAACGAATGGTTTAATTTAAATAGTGTGTAAATTAACCAACTTGTTTGACTTCTAAAATTGTATCTTTCAGGGTGTAATATGTATATTATTTGTTCTGTGGAATATTCATTCATTGTAGAAAACCAAGAGAGAAAAAGCTCTTGTCTAGTAATTGTCTAGTAACTTAAAATCTAGTTTGAAAAGCTCAAGTTTTTCATTAGAATAGTAATTTATTCATCTAACACACATTTTGAGTGCCTATTATGTGCCTAGTGATATTTCACGTGTAGGTTTATGAACATAAATGAAAATTTTTTAAAAACTTGCAATAGTAAACAATTAAGTACTAATTATACTACTTTAGAGTATATTATAATGGAAGATATGTATGTATCCAAGGGGATTTGGGTAACAATAAATGTTATCTAAATCTTAAAGAAGTCATTCTGAGCCGGGCTGGGTGACTCAGCCTGTAATCCCGCGCCTTTGGGAGGCTGAGGTGAGTGGATTGCCTGAGCCCACGGGTTCGAGACCCGCCTGGGCAGCGAGACCTAAATCAAAAAATCAGCCGGGCGTGCATGCCTGTAATTCCGGCTACTTGGAAGGCTGAGGCGGAAGGATCGCCGGATCCCAGCAGGTCGAGGCTGCAGTGGCCGGGAGCAGCCACTGCACTCCAGTCTGGGCGACAGAGTGAGACTCCAACTCAAAAAAGAAAAAAAAAAAAGAAGTCATTCTGCATTTGAAACATTGAAAGTTTCAAAAGGGGAAAAACCAGAAGTGATAACAAAATCAAAGCTTCAGAGACTTATGTTCGGTTGAATCAATATTGGTTTAGAAATTAACACTCTTAGGATTACTCTAAATTTTCATACATTCAGATGTAGAGAAACATAATACCATAAATGACAGAGAACTAATAATAATAGACAACATTTATGTACTAAGTGCATACCCTGTCACAAGCACTACCCTAGATAACTCACATAAACTGTCTCATATAATCCCACAATAACCTTCTGAGTGTGACATTTACAAATTAAATTTATAAAAAGAGGAAGCTGAAGTTCAGAAAGATGAGCTAATTGTTCTTGGGATTAAATTGTTGGAAGATATCAGGGCTGCAGTTTTCCAAATACTATCATCTGCTGTCTTAGGACTATGAACAACTATAGAGGACCAGTATTCTCAGATGTGCAGATACTTCTCAGGAAGTCATTCTTTTCTAGAGAAGAAACACATTGAAGGCTGTGGAAACAGAAACTCCTGTATGAAATACTGTGAACATGTGTTTATAAAATAATTGAATTTATCATCTCTTTAAATACATGCCCATCTTTCTAAGTTGCTGCATTACTAATCTCTCTAGAGCAATGTATCAATTTATGTAGTGGAATGATTTGAAATTTTTATTGTATTCATTTTTGCCATAATTTTGTGCAAGTTAAAGTTAAATAAAAAGTATAAGCATATCTAGATAGTCTAGATATGATCAAATGTAATTAAACACATTTATTATGTTTTATGTTTTCCCTGAAGAGGTAAGTCCTTTAGGAATACTACCTCATTATTTAGGTCATAACATTATCTTTACAAATAAGAAAATCAAGCCAATGTCATGTGCAGTGACAGAGCTGTTATACTCAGAAAAACTGAATAGTCCCCTCTCTCCCTGAAGAAAATCCAAAAAACAAAAACAAAAACAGAGTTGACCCTCTGTTATTGTTACACAGATAGAAAAAAAGCATGTTTTCATTTTATTCTCCACTGAGTTTGCTGTAGAAAAAGTCACAGTAATGATTCCACTATGTTCAAGTAAAAAGGTTTTTATAGGTCAAATAAGTCACAGAAACGAATAGGCACACTTGGACTTGGTTGGGAACTGGCTCTCACTTTCTGGTTTGGTTTTCAAAATAAATACTTGAAAGCTCTTCTCAGGCTATAATACGTGAGGCACTTATTATGTGGCAAATACTGCATGAAGGTTGGACCACATAAACCATTAGAGGTTTGGGAATATAATTTTTAATTATTTTTCTTTTAATGTAAAGTTGAAATATAGAATCATAAATTTTCTTAGTAGAAAATTTGTGATGAATACCCTCAGACCACAGATAAAAATAAACCTTTCCAAAGATCTGACCTCCTTAGTTGCAGGTCTAAGTGTTACATCTTACCAAGTTTTGGGAATTGTGGTATGGAATTGATGCAATACATTGTATCTATAGTAACCTGTTAAAAAACCTGGTTATTTTATCACATGTATTTGCTTTCGAGACTTAAAATTTTATATTTAAAAAATCAGTAACTTTGAGAGTACTCTACTCAGTGAGGTTATAAAAACCTAAAAGTGTGAAAGATTATATACCAGAGGGAAAACTGGAGTGCTCTATATTATATAATGCTGTATAAAAGATTTTAGTAGAGTAATAAAGCTATAGTTTTACAAACCAACACTAATGGCTGTGGTAAAAAGAATGTCAACGTGACTCAGAAATACTGTAACTTTTACTTTATATTAAGTTAATGAATATCAGTGAGTAAGTGCAATCTCTTACCCTTTCCTTTACTAAAACATATGAAATTCATGATTGTGAATTAAATGACACATTTATATTTTATTTGTATTTAAAAAGATGTTTAGCAAAAAATGTAAACTGGAAGGAAAATTGGTTTATTATATGACCAATAGTTTCATTCTGTATTTTTTAGTTTTATGAAATGTTGAAGAGTTATGCAAATGTATCAATTTGGTACTTTTCCAACCATCTCGATTTTGGTAGGGATAAGACAAGGACTAATGATTTCAATCTGTCCTATCTCAGAGGGAAATCTATAGGACACAGCTTTATACAAGATATTTCAAACTATTTGAAAAAAACGGACAGTTATTTGATAACTTAATGGTTATAAATTTTTACTCCATTTTTTTTAACTTTATTTGTAACTAAAAAATCTCTACTTTTTAAAAAAATCAATGAACTAAATTATTATTTAAACTGGTAACCAACTTATTTACTTGAAATTGGTGTGTTATTAACTCCTCATTTTTATATGCATTGGAATCTCTGTTTTTTTAGATAAAATTAATGTATTTATTTGTAGTTTCTTCTTTTACACAGAGAGATAAACCATACCATAATTAACAATTAATTATTGTTTTATCTTTCCCATTGTCAACTAATAAAAATCAACCCTATTTAGAGGGAAAGAGCATGGGTCTTAGGGACAGAAAAGTTGAATTAATTAACTTTAAATTTTAGTATTAAGTAGTTGTGTAACTCTATGTAAGTCTTTATAAACAGAACACATTTGATGTTTTTGAATATTAAATGAGAAATCTTAGATGAATATAGTTTATAAATACAAAGTCACTAGAAAATTATTCATTCTACACTACGAAGGAAATGTGATTATCTTTTGAAGTATTATAAAAAAAAAACTAAGCCCATTAATATGGCTTAATATTGACTATTGGTTTGAATTTCCAAAATATCTACTGCATTGGATTTCATAGTACCTGGTCCTGATTAATATTGTCACTGCTTACATTTATTTACCAACTAGACTGGTCTTTAAATACTACTCAATTTAAAAGTCTGCCATAATTGTGTACGGTGATTTTTAGTGTGTATTTTTTTTATATTTGCAAAATTGTTTCCATATAGTGTCTGGTTTGAGGCCAACAGAGCCAAATCATTATAAGCATTTGTATTCCGGTGCAACGGTTGACAAACTTCCTATCAAGAGCCAGAAGGCAAATAGTTTAGGCATGGCTAGCATATGGTCTCTGAGGCATATGAGGGGGAAGCCCCCCAAAACTGGAATTTATGTATAAAAAATTATGTATTTACTCTTACATGTGTAAACTTCGGTAGCCTTCAAAGTACTCTCCGTCTGATGCAATACACCTATTGAGAAACTTTATCCGCTGCTCAAAACAGTTTTTGAACTCAACAATTTTGATTCCCTTTAGTACTTCTGCTGTTTTCGTTTCACCTCTTTCACATGGCGAAACGCTTTTCTTTGAGGGCTTTTGTCACCCAGAGACAAATAAAAAAGTCTTTTGGGGTGAGACCTGGTGAATAGGGAGAGTGGGGCATGGGGTCATGCCATTTCTGGTCAAAAACTGCCAGACACTCTGTGGTGTGGAGAGGTGCGTTTTCACAGTGAAAGAACCATTCTGCTCTTTGGTACAACTCAGCACATTTCTTCCATAAATCATGACACAACCTTCTCAAAACTTCGGGATAAAAAATTTGGGTTGACCACTTGATCCAGAAGAACAAATTCTAAATCTACTACAAGGAACCTATCTGCCGAAAGATAATTCTACTTTTTTGGAGAGGTCACCCGCTCACATTCTTATCTTTACTATTTGTTTATTTATGTATTTTTTTCACAACTCTTCAAAATGTAAATGCACACAAACAAAAATTAGCATAAGTAGTAAAAAATATGCTGTGAGCCACATCTGGACTATGACTTATAGTTTTCCAATTCCTTTTCTAATTTCATCTAGCACTGTGTCATTTTAATTTAACAGGCAAAATATTAGATTGCACTTAAGGAAGGTTGGCCACCTTATCCAAGGATAGAATGCCTCTAAAAAAAATCTAGTTCTTTTTTGTAGATGTATATTCATTTTGAAAAATCATTTTTACCTTTTAAAATTTAAACATTATATTTGATATGAAAAATTTTAGGAACCAGTGAAGTTAAAATAAAATTAATGTTAATAATTGAAAGCATATAACTTAATAGGTTTCATAAAGAAGACAATGATCTAGAATTTGTATAACAATTACCACCTTTTGGATGTATATATAAGTCTTTTCTCATTTCAATTTCAAGTACTTTTAACAATATCATTCAGACAGAAGGCAGGTATTCTATTTCTGCGTGTATATAGAAAAGAAAAACAAAAATGATTCCATGCAGTGTCACCAGAGAGAAAAATGGCAAAAGCTGGAATGGAACACACTGTTACATCTAGGTTATATCTGAATTTAACTGCCCATAGATGCTAATTTCAACACCATCCCATATGGTGGTTAAATTAATAAAATCTTTCATGTGTATTTTAGAACATCAAAGAAGCCATCTGGCTACTGACTGTCACCTTAATTTTTAGTGCCTTGTAGTGAATTTTACAGTTTGATGTACCACTTTAATGCCAAGGAATACTTTATCATCCATATTTAATTATTAAGTACCTAAAAGCACTGACATTTTGAAATTCAGTTATGACAATGCAGAGCAAACCCCTGTCCATACATGCCAAATAGACTACTGGAAAATTATTTGCAATCAAGCTGAAAGACTATTGACCTTAAATAGGCGAGTATCTTAGGTGGAACTATTATTCAATTTGCATTATATCTGTGAGTGAGACAATTCTCTAATTCGCTGTGTGCATATAGACTCAGTTATATTATTACGTTGCTTTCATGAAAATTCATAAGCAATAATTATGGCATAGAAAGTATAATAGACTTATTCAGGGCCAAGAATTTTTAAAACTTCCTGATTTGAATACAAGTTTGTTACTTGAGGGTAAATTATAGATAATGAAGAATTCAGCCGATGCTATTACTCTGCTCAAAAATTTAAGAATGCCAAATGCTTCAGATATGAATTGAAGTGTAAAGTCTGCTATTAGTATTTTATTTCTCTTGTTATTTTAGATGAGAGGCAAGTATTTAGAATGATCACACACACACACAGTAGGCAGTATGATTCTTTAATCAACGTCAGTAAAGGATATAGCAGTTTAAAAGTTTATGGAAACATTTTGATTTCCTATATTGTTTATATATAAAATATAATTATTTTCATGAATCTATAAATGTATCGATTTACTATATGAAGAAAGCACATAAAGAAACTTGCTTAAGGTGGCATATGCAAAAAATAAAGTTTGATTTACCATTTAAAGCCTAGTGAGTTCTACTTTGGGGCATGCTATAAATAACTGTGTAGGATTTATAAGATTGAAGGAGTACAAGGTGAGACACTGATGATCTGTTGCAGAGACTGGAAGCAAGGAGCTATTTTTGTTAACACATAAAATGTCTGTTGTCAAGGTTGTCTACAATGGCTATCTATAGACTGCATAACAGTACGGTACTAGAGCAGGCTAGAGTATAAGCAATTGTGGAATTATCAGTACTATTAACTAACATTTACATTGATTTGTAATTTTCTTTCTTCCTTCTAATCAAATTAATAATTCCTTAAGGGCTTAGATGGTGTCCCATTTGTCCCTATTTCCCCTGCACTTAGCACCATGCTTGGTGCTATTCTAAACGTCTAACAAGATTTGGTGAACTGAGCTAACCTAAGAAGCTAAACTCACATGTGACATAAAATAAACCATCAGGAGTTGTGTACTGTCAATAGAATCAAGGTTGCCTCTAGAGAAGACAGACAATGCAGAAGAAATAAACAGAGCAGAACTCCATCACAATTTATGCTAGAATCAGGGGACCAAGAATCTTCAAGGTGATGTCAGATTTGATGGCTTGCACCAGAAGTTGGACAACACTATCAGACGTGGAAAAAGGGAGCATGGGAGCATGGAAACAGAAAAAGTTTGAGTGGAAATGATGACATTTGCAGCAACCCCAGTGAAAAGCAAAAAAAGTTATTCATGTGTACCAGAAAGGGTCACATAACAAAAATTAGATCGAATTAGATTATAAATGGGTACACCCTAAGAATTATTTAATCAGGACTGAAAATGGAAGCATGCTTGGAAGTTATGTTGGAAAAGAGTGGAGCAGACATGACACACAACTGCATCAGAACAAAAACTAATTCGAACAATATAGAAAGACCCAGGACTATCACCTTAACCCAAATAGATTATTTTGCAAGGCAAAGGGAGAACAACACAGAACATTTCCTCCCAAGAGAAGAGTACACTCTAGAAAATAACAGAAACCTCAAAATCAACAGCAGGGAATATTTTCAGACTCAAATTCACATTCAAGGCTGTAATATATAAATGCCAGAGTGATACCTAGAAATCCTGAAATATGATTAGACATTAAACCCGGGTGTATAAAATTGTTTTATAGAAGCATGTTTATCTTCAACATAGGAGAACAAATGCAGAAATCTTTTTGTATTTTTCCCTATATATTACAGACACTCATCTTCTTCAGCTACATCATGTTAATTAGACTTCCATTAAAAAAACCTGAAGGTAAAACTTCTAAAATAACATTTAATAGATAGCCCAGATTTATTTAAAAGTGATGGAAAATAACCTGAGACTATCTTTTTGTAGTTATGAGTTTGCCTGCATTATTTTTATCTCCCTAATATTTTTAAGAAGTAAAAATAGTATGAAACAATAATGTCAAAATCAATATTAACCTAGACTTCTAATTAGTAAGTCATGATATTGTGGGTTGTGTATGTGTTTTCATGTATGTACACCATCATATCTAACATAAAAAGCAAATAACACAAATAATTTTAAATGACAAGTAATGTCCTTAAGGAATCTAATCAGTTAATAACATGACATATAGATAATTTTTTGAGGCAAGATTCTGAATAAAATACAACCAAGTTTCCTTGTTTTTAAAGATATCTATTGCCTTTGTTGCTGATAGTCTTGGTTCCTTTTTTCTACCATAATTACTGATACAGCAGTTAATGTCTATTTATTTCTGTTTTATTGGATACTTCTTGCTGATATTATCCTGATTCTGTTGCTTCCTTATTACATTCTGAGCAAATTAAATGTACCAGAGGACCTTTGCTAAAAATAGCTCAAGGTATTCTGACTTAACTTTCTTTTATAATCACTGAATCCCCCTCAATACAATTATTTTGCCGTTAGAGGGGACTTCTAAAAAATATGTGTACATTAACATACAACTCGCAAGTATTATGAAACTTAAAAGTAACACTTCTGTATAATGGTGGTGGCTATAACATTTAAAAATGTGGCAGAGCAGACAGCTGGCAGACCATTAAACTTTCTTAAGTTAGTTAATTTTACATGAAGCTTCATAGACAATATAAAAATATTTGTTTATGATGATATATTCAACTTACATTGACTTTTTATTGTGGTAAGATAATTTCCCATGAGATCTAGACTCTTAACAAAATTCTAAGTACATATCGTAGTAGTGTTACCCAAAGGGACTACGTTTAGCAGCAGATCTCTGCAGCTTATTCATTTTGCACAATAAGCTTTACACCTGTTGAACAGCAATTCTGCATTTCCCACACTCCTCAGCCCTGACAATCACCATTTAACCTCTCTGTTTCTAGGAGTTTGACTATTTCAGATACCTCGCATAAGTAAAATCATGCAGTTTTTTCCTTCTCCACCTGGCTTATTTCACTTGGCATCATGTCCTCCAGTTTCATCCATGTTATCACATATGGCAGGATTTTCTTCTTTTTTGTCCAGACTGAATAATATTTATTGTTTGCATATATCTCATTTTCTTTATCCACTTATTTATTGAGGGACACTTAAGTAATTTCCTTCCATGTCTTGTCTATTGTAAATAATGCTGCAGTGAACATGGAAGTACAGTTCTCTCTTTGAGATCCTGATTTCAATTATTTTTGGATCAATATCCAGAATTGGGATTGCAGGATCATCTAATAGACAGGTTTTCCAAAGAAGACATTCAAATTGCCAAAAGATGAATGAAAAGATGCTCAGCAACATTAGCCATTAGAGAAGTGCAAATTAAAACCTCAGTGAGACACCGCTTCATACCTCCTCAAATGGCTGTTAATAAGGTGGAACAAAAGCTAAGTATTGACAAGAATGTGGAGATATTGAACTCCTCATAGTCAGAAAATAAAATGGTTCAGCTGCTAAAGAAAACAGTATGAAGTTTGCTCAAAAATATTGAATTGACTATTAAGTGGGGGAAAGAACTGGTAGACTTACATAAAGATATTAACATTTTCATAGGCAAAAGTTTATTTTCCCAGTGTCTTCTCAGTTTGAGAAAATCTCAAGCTCTTGAAATATAAGTTTTCTTCCTTTCATAGAACTCTGATGTTTATGGAATCTGACAATAAAGTTTGCAAACTGGCCACAGTGTGTTTATGTTGGCAACACTGAGCAAACAACTTGGCAAGGCTTTATAATCTTGATATATCAGTGTCTCACAACTGTGTTTGTGTTGACGTATGGCTGTGTCTCGCTGAGTGGCATTCAATATTGTGGTTGCGAGTTTTTGTGTGCCATCACCAGATTGTCGAAGCTTGAATTAGAGCGACAAACAAACATTGCATTTCTTGTTAAACTTGGCAAGAGTGGAAATGAAATCAGCGACATGTTAGTCCAAGTTTGTGGGGATAATGCCAAAAGAAAATGGTAGTGTACAAATGGATTGCACATTTTTCTGAGGGGAGAGAAAGCATTACTGATGAAGAGAGGTCAGGACATCCATTAACAAGCAGAACTGACTAAAACATTGCAAAAATCTGTCAAATCATGTGTCACAATTATAGGCTGACTGAAATGCATCACAGACAAAATAAACCTTGATAGAGAAACAGGAAAATCTTAACTTATAATCTTGACATGAGAAATGTGTGTATAAAAATCAGCCGGGCGTGGTAGCACATGCCTGTAATTCCGGCTACTCGGAAGGCTGAGGCGGAAGGATCTCTGGAGACCAGCAGGCGAGGCTGCGGCAGTCTGGGCGACCCAGTGAAACTCCAACTCAAAAAAAAAAAACTTCTGAAGGAGGTCTTGCATCACAACAATGCACCAGCTCACACAGATGGTTTTCACCAGTAAACAAGTAACTGTACTGGAACACCCCTCCTACTCAACTGATTTGGTCTCCATTGATTTTTTTCTTTACCCGAAGATAAAGGAAATATTGAAAGGAAGCATTTTGATGACATTCAGGATATCAAGGGTAAGATGACAGTCTGATGATCATTCCAGAAAGAGTTCCAAAATTGCTGACAGGTGAACTAGGTGCTGGTGTCAGGGCATAGCTTCCCAAAGGGAATACTTTGAAGGTGATCATAGTGATATTCAGCAATGAGGTACGTAACACTTTTTCTAGGATGAGTTAGTTCACAAACTTAACTGCAGATCTTGTATGCTATATATGAACTACAACTTCACAACATATATGAGCTACAACCTAGGATATATAAAACTCAGTAAATCAAGTGGAGGGACAAAATTGGGTACAATGTACACAGGTGGAGGTGTGGGTACAATTAAAGCCCAGACTAAAACAATTTGTACCCCCCAGAGCTATAAAAATTTAAAAAAATAAAATTCTGTAAATAGTGAAATCATGTCAACTTCACAACAATTTATTATATTCTATTCCCCTAAAACTGTGTTCTCTGTGTTAAAGGGAACATAGACCCTGATGTGTCTGGATGACTATTTCATTTCTTCCCAGTGTAGATATACCCTAGCATATTAAAACTTTTACCCAGACATTAAGTTAATAAATTAGGAAGTAAATTATGAATCCAATATAGTCTTAAGTGTAAGAAAAGGAACAAGGCTGTGGAAGTGTGTTCTTAGAGGTTGATTACAAATGTCAGGTTTCATCATGGGAAAACATTTGCTGAGAGGACAAAGCTTATATATTGACAGTTCCACTTAGAGGATATTTTCATATAATTGGAATGTCTGTGTAAGCACCACATCCTTTTTGCTAATTTTATTTTGTAGATTAAAATCAAGAGATTACATTGAGACTATTATTTACCAAGTTCTCTAGAATAAATAAACACTTAGAAAAAGTAACATAAACATTAAATATTAATTTGTGAGTCAAAAGCCCTAACACAATATACTGGTTAACATAACCCATACAAAATTTTACCAGATTAACTTCTGATATTCACACAAACACGTACACACACACACACACACACACACACACACACATTTTTTAATTTCTATATACCTTTATGAAGCCTTGAATATTATGATTTTCTCTGAAGAGAGGAAAAAATCTACTAACAAATTTATAGAATACTAGCAGTGGGAACACAATTAAAGAGAGAAAGAACAGGTGCTCTTAATTTTCAATATGATTATTACTTTTAGAATATAGTAGAAATTCTCACTCTTGAAAATTGCCTCCTCACTGGCATTGTTTGTGGTGCCTTCTTCCTCATAACCATTTCTTCTCTCTAGCCAGTCTTCCAGCTCCCAATTTCAGTAACTTTCACTCTGTCAGCAGTACAGCTGCTTAGAGATGTTTTCACTTATCTCTTTCCAAGCCATTCTAGTCCCCATTGTCTAAAACTAAAGTGGTATGTGAAGACATTTTTCTAACAAAAGAAGGATCTTTAGTTTCAACAATAACTTCATCTGTACCCAACCACATAAGCATGAACTGGGTGATGACTGTGAGCTACTAACAGAAGTTGGAGTTTTCTCTGTCAAGTAAATGTGTCAAAAAGTCCCATGCTTATCAAACATGATTTACTAGGTTCAGTGGTATGCCGGTTGACCTGGATATCTGAAAAAAATAAAATGAGAGCTCCTGCCGGGCTCGGTGGCTCAGCCTGTAATCCCGCGCCTTTGGGAGGCTGAGGTGAGTGGATTGCCTGAGCCCGCGGGTTCGAGACCTGCCTGGGCAGAGACCTCATCTCTACAATAAATCAAAAAATCAGCCGGGCATGGTAGCGCATGCCTGTAATTCCGGCTACTCAGAAGGCTGAGGCAGAAGGATCGCCGGAGCCCAGCAGGTCGAGGCAGCGGTGGCCGGGAGCGTCCACTGCACTCCAGTCTGGGAGACTCCAACTCAAAAGAAAAAAGCAAATGAGAGCTCCTGTTAATAGTGTTTGCCAATTTTCATCATGTAAATATTCCCACCATGGCCAACTGAAGTTGCCAATGTGACACCAAAGAGCTTACAAAATTCTTGAAAATTTAACAATTAACTCTGATAATCCAGTACAAGCTAAGACCAGTACAGTTCTGGCTGTGTTAAGCACTGGGAATTTGGGAATTCTGTTTACAATGCAATTAGTTACAGGAGAAAAAGCATATAGATCCCAGTATACTTTGTCAAAGATTTACAAACGATTTCAATTTCTCCTAAAGCCAAACCAAGGTCATGAACTATTGCTAACCCATATATACATATACATATACATATGCATATACATATACATATACATATACAAATACACATACTCTGTCGGCCATACTGAAGTACAGTTGGGACAATCACAACTCGCTGCAGCCTCGACCTCCTGGGCTCCAGAAATTCTCCCTCCTCAGCCTCCTGAGTAGCTGAGACTACAGGTGCACACCACCATGTCTGGCTAATTTTTTTTATTTTTTTAAATAAAAAGACAGGTCTCACTATGTTTTTTAGGCTGGTCTCAAACTCTGGGTTCAAGGAATCCTCCCACTTCAGCTGCCCAAAGTGCTGGGATTACCATTGTGAGCCAACACGCTCAGTCTTTTTCATGTCTTTGATGGTAAAATGCTGTGTCAATATAATAAATTATGGCAAAAAACTGAAAAATCAAGATTATTTTATCTTTATATTATATTTTACTGATCATTGCATGCTGATCACACACCAATGAGAAGCAGCATTCCTGTAATGCCTCTCCTTGTTAAATAATTGTGGGACCCAGAAACCGGGCAGACATATAAAAAAAAAAATGTGTCCAATAATAGTTCATGTCAGCCAGGCTCGGTGGCTCAGCCTGTAATCCCGCGCCTTTGGGAGGCTGAGGTGAGTGGATTGCCTGAGCCCGCGGGTTCGAGACCCGCCTGGGCAGCGAGACCTCATCTCTACAATAAATCAAAAAATCAGCTGGGCGTGGTAGCGCATGCCTGTAATTCCGGCTGCTTGGAAGGCTGAGGCGGAAGGATCGCCGGAGCCCAGCAGGTCGAGGCTGCGGTGGCCGGGAGAGGCCACGGCACTCCAGTCTGGGAGACAGAGTGAGACTCCAACTCAAAAAAAAAAAAAAAAAATAGTTCATGTCATTCTTATTCTCTTGTTTTTTAACAAAGAAAACTATCATCCTATAACACTCTGTCTCTAAAAGTGTCCTTTATTAGTAAAGAGTTTACATTTAAGAAGGAATCCAAATTGTGCATATCTTGTTTATGACTTAGGAATGAGTGCTCTTTGATTTTAAAAGTGAGAGAGGTAAAATTGCTTTCTTTTATCAGCCCCATGTAGTACATGAAGGAATCTAAACATCAGAATGATATGGATTGTTATAATGTTTTTTTATAAGATATAACTTATACCATTTTTGTACATTTCAACAAGGTTAATTTTATAAATCACAAAGTGATGCTGAGCTCCATAACAATTGTATGTAATTTACTTTATCATTTTGTAATTATTTGAAGTTATTACCATGTTATCTGTAAAAGTAATTTGCATTAAAACTATCAATATCAAATAAATGTCTTAACAAGATTTTTCAAAGTTATTTGTAAAAAGGAAAAGGAGTCAACATGATTTTCAAGTATATAATTGTTTTCATTTGTTAAGCACTTCTCAGATAAACTGAATTATAATTGATTTGGCAAATGTCTTATGTAATTTTGAATGACATAGGGTATCAGGAAAATACATTGTATTATCACACATTAAATTAAACTGTCTCCCATTGTTTTAAATAAAGCATTAACTAGAATGAATTATTAAAAACATATATGGAAATATGTAACAATGTACAGGATAAAATATTTTAGCTAAATCAGTATCATATTTTGTATTATATTTTTGGACCTAATTTTGTGATTTTCTTATTATTGTAGCTTTCTGAATTGAGAAATCTAATACTGTGAAGGCTTATAAATACAAGACAAATTTTCTTTGTTTTACAATGCAGATGCCATTTGTCACACTTTTTGGTGTTTCAAAAGGTTTATAAACGTTTCCTACATTTGTGAAATTGATCATATTGAGAGTATATAGAAACTCATCAAAAAATCATCTTATGTTGGCTTCCATCAGGTAATATTCAGCCATGTGACATGATCTTGGCTATAAACTGAATTGTGTACCACTGAAATAATTATGTTGACGCTCTAACCTCCAACGTGACTTTTTTTTTTGAGTTGGAGTCTCATTCCATCGCCCAGACTGGAGTGCAGTGGCACGCTCCTGGCCACCGCAGCCTCTACCTGCTGGGCTCCGGCGATCCTTCCACCTCAACCTTCCAAGTAGCTGGAACTACAGGCACGCACTACCACACCTGGTTAATTTTTTATTTATTGTAGAGATGAGGTCTCGCCAAGTTGCCCGGGCGGGTCTCGATCCTGCGGGCTCAGGTAATTCACTCACCTCGGCCTCCCAAAGCACTGGGATTACAGGCTGAGCCACTGATCCCGACCTGTATTTTGATGTAAGTCTCTAAAAGAGGTAGTTATGGTTCAATTAGGGCATAAGGATGAAACTCTAATCCTATAAGACTGATGTACTTATAAATGGTCATGTGAGGACACAGAGAGAAGGGGCTGCCGGCAAGCCAGGAAGAGAGGCCTTATTAGATACCAGGCTGCATGCACCTTAATCTTGAATTTCCACCCTCCAAAACGAAAAATTAAATTTCTGTTGTGTAATGCACCCACTCTTGGTATTCTGTTTATATCAGTTTGAGCAGATATATAAGCCCCAACAATCAGAAATCTTTCTTGAGCCTTTTATTCATAAGCTTGAGCTATAAAGAAATGCCACCCTCTTGTACCTTTTCAGTGTCACCAGAATCAGAGCCCCCTAAAACAGCATATGGTGCCCAGTAGCTGTAACACTAGCTGACCTGTTTGTGTCCAGTAACAGCAGTTAGGGGTCCCATGAATAGTGCTTCCCTATGGGATAGGCATAGCCTCTGGTTGTATGAACCACAAAACTAATTCTCTGGTGCTTCCTGAGGTATCAAATATTCATTAATACACTTATGTTATCTCTAAACCACTTTTTTATGTATTTACTTATAACAAAAAAGTGAAACAAGTAATTTAAAACAGTGTTTTTCAAAATGGTGAGTTATAAAAATAATTTTAGTGGCAATTATATTTTTTAAAACTAAAAAGAACAAAAATAACAGAGTAAAAAATCCTAATATTATAATATCATGAAACATTTGTTTCATGCATGTGAGTATATACGCTATATATGCATGTGAATGCATGTGAACACACATTTGTCAATATATTCACATATATGTGGATGTACACACACGCATCCAGTACATATATTCCAGATCTCTGGTAAAACCTGTTTTTTTACTGAACTTGGGACTGGAGGGACAGGCTAGCCATTGAATGAATTTTGGATAAAGAACTTAGATGACATAACATATTTCTTAAAGAATTTTGAGATGAAATAACATATCATTGGATTATACTAATTAATCACCAAGAGTTTATTATCCCTTCTAAAAAAATTCACCTTTTTTAGTATATCTGACTGTACCTAAATTATAAACAAAACACAGTGTTCTCAGCGAATCCTTCCTGATTTAACTTTGAAAGAGAAAAAACTTCCTCCCCCATATCCAAAGAATTTTGTTCTGCTTCTTGTTACAATCACTTACTCCCCAGGCAGTAGTGCTTAAAAGATGGAATTGTGCTGATTCTAAAAACATGGTTTTATCCCCTGGCACGATCTTGGTTTTTTTCTTTATCTCTGAGATAGAAAGTTTTTAGAATTCTTGCAAAGGATAAGAAACCATTGTACACTACTATGTAAAAATATCAAGAGATTTCTTTAGTAAGAAGGTCATACCCAATTTGTTTGAGTTACTTTATATTATAAACTTCAATAGTTTATTTCCTTTTTGGATTCTGTGGGTCCTTCTGTTTGTGAAAAAAGAAAAATCTCTTGACAACCATGGATACTAAGACAAGATTCCTGTGAAGAATCTTCACATCTAGAAAAAGCGAAGATGGGGTATGAACAAAGGGTCATAGCATAAAAATAGCAAAAGCAATTACTGAGCAACCTAAAACAGATATAAACTCCACTCATTTATTCAATATAAATGGAATAGGCGTGACTTAAATATAGTTTTTTAATTTATTCATGTGCATTTAGAATGAGAGATAAATGTGAAATAGAAGTTTATATGCAACCAGAGAGATCAGTATTATAGATTTTGACTTCTTAGAGTAATTTTGTATATGCAAGGGAAAAAAGTTCAGATTATAAAAATTAGATATTGGGCAGTCCCCTCGGGTCCCCTCCTGCTCCATGAGCTTGTCCGTCCTCTCAATAAATCCTGCTTTAAAAAAATAAAAATAAAAATACAATATTTAGAAGATGAACTATGCAGAGAAATGTATTCACAATTATTTATTTCCTTCCCCTTGTTACCACATTTCACTGGGGCCTATTGATGCTGGATTCAGTCAAGTGATTTGATTTTCTCTGTTTAACATGAGTAGACATATCATAAGCCACTTTCAAACTAGAGCTTTAAATTCATTGCATACTTAGGGTTTGTTTCCTCTATTTCCCCCTCGCCATCTTCTACCTTCCACTAGGAAATACTTTGCTCAGTATAGCACCCACTCCTTCATCCTGGGTCCTGAAAAAGGAAAACACAAAAACGTTAGTTCAGCCCAACCGAGCTCCACAAAACCCTGCTTCAGAAGAAGTGTTTTCCTCACTTAACATGAGGAAGCATGTTGTATAATCTAATGTTTTACAGGTTGTTTTTTGTTGGCTTCAAAGCTTATTCATATAGAACTTAGAGTAGTGAAGATTTTATTGGACATGTGTTTTGAAGTATACAAAAAAAAATTTTAAAAATAACTCCTAAAAATCTAAAAACATTTTTAAAAGATCTGCGACATTTGAGAGAAGCTGCTAAATAAGTGTTATGGTGCATATCAAAATGAAATTTCTTATAAATGTAGAGAAACATGTGGCTCAGAAAAAGAAGTATCTTAGTAGAGAAAAGCTAGAACATGAGTTTTGCTCTTCAAAAAGCTTCTTGACCTTCAAAACAGTATGACTTGCCCTAACTGTACCTTGATTTTAACCATTAATGCTCTTAATGAGAGACATACAGTAAACTATTGCACCCATTATCCAAAAGGGTAAAGTAACTATAAAATTTAGAGTTTCCTTCCTCTAACTTGTTACATTGAAGAAATAACATCAGTCTTAGGATTCTTTTACTTTACAATCAAATAAGAATACACATAGAACAAGGCATCATATTAGAACAGTTGCAATGAACATTCTCTGTTTTTGTTGTTGTACAGAGACTAAAAACTGAACTTTCAGTGGTGAGCATCAAAGGTGATAAATTATCCCCTAACTTCACCTGTTTCCCACTCCTCCTCCCTTCAAACCTGCTCTTCCAGTTTTAACATCTCAATTTTTAAGATGTTACTCCATTACTCTTTGCTAAAGCCGAAACCCCGCTGCCTTTGACCCTTCTCTTTCTCACCCATTTTAGTTTTCTGTGAGTCAGAGTGACTCTACCTTCAAAATATATACCAAACTTGACAACTTGCCAATTCAATTGCTCCCATCCTAGTACAAGTCACATTCCCTCTTGCCTGTATTATAGCAACTGATTTCCATATTCCTGCTCTTGTCCTTTTTACAGCAGTCTCAACACAGCAATCATAATGTATAAACAGTATAATGAACCCTTCAGCGACCTCCTGTCTCATTAGGATAAAAGTCCAAGAGCCCACAAGACCAGCTAGTGGCATCTGGTATTTCTAGGCTCTCACCACATTAACCCTCTAGACTTCCTTAACCCACTTTGTCAATTCTGTTGACTCTGCTTCTGTGTGGTTCTTGGACATCCAGGCATGATCCTACCTCAGCACCTGTTGAACAGGCTGATCTTTTTGTTTGAAAAGATCTTTCCCTATGTCACCAATTCTCTCTTTTCTTTAGGTCTCTCCTTGAACTCACCCTCTCAGAGAAGCTTCCTAGGGAAATTCTGTCTAGAGTTTCAAGTCCATCTACCTGCATATGTATACATTATATTGTCCTTCCTATTTATTTTTCTTCCTTAGCAATTATTGCCAGGCCACACACCAAATATTTAAGATTTTTATGATTCTAAGCTGAATAAGGGCAGAAGTTCTTTTCTTTTATTTATTCTTAGTGCCTAGAACACTGCCTGGCAGTGAGCAGACATCCAGTGTTGACTAAGGACTGAATTTATGGAAGACATGCAAAGAAGTGCTAATAGTCAGTGCTGATATTCTTATCTCATCACCTCAGTACAAGTGACTAAGGACCAAGAGGCGAGTGAGATGTTTGGCGGCTGCAGAATGTGCTGTGCAAGCTGACTGCAACAGAAAGACTCTTTACAGAAAGAGGATTGTAAACAGCTGGGCTTGGGGAAAATATTTTTCTTATAGATTATCTGGTGAAAGTTCAGAATATGAGGGATGTGAGAAAGCCACAAAAGCACATGTGAATAAATGTACAGCTCTAATCAACTGCCAAGCCAAAGCCAGATCCCATATATAACCGCCGTAAGATCATGTAAAATTTCTTCTAATCCTCCTTCCTTGGATCAATCCATAGAGGAGTAGAACCCTGTTGTGTTTGTGTGTGTGTGTTTGTGTGTATGTGTGTGTGGGGGGGTGCACGCTGGAGGTTGGGATAGGGATAGTATATCTAAGATGGAGATCAGAAACTGATCAAGTCTCTACTCTATGCCCTCATTCCTAGGCTAAAACAACACATAGCTAGAGGATAGAAAATTGTCTAAAATCTCTGACTCAAGACAGGGTCTCTGTTCTATTCCTGCTAGTTGATGATAGCATGAGTATAAATTATCAGGCAAAGTGGACGTACATACAATGTGCATTATAGCTTTGGGAAAAAATTGACTAGCATTAGCTAGAATATAAGAGAGGTTTAAGAGAGGGGGAAGATAAGACTGTCACTAATAATCTGAAGAGGAAGAGAGATTTTGACAGGAAAAGAGGGGATTGAGAAGACTCCACTGGTGACCCTGTAAACTACAGGCTCAAAAGAAAGAAGCGCGTGTTTGTGGTGGACTGAGAATTTTGATGCAACTGCTCTGAATTCCTAGTGACTATGTTCAACTGCTTCATAAATTAAAAATCCAAGCGTTTTTAGTTGTCACGCTTGACATTTTTCTAAAAAAATTAAATCAAGGATAAATTCACAACTCCAACAATTTTAGTGCTTCTGATAAAAGTAATTTATGTTGATTTATGAGGTGATCTGTGTGCTGGGGCTGTCTAATTGTTATAGGCATCTTATGTTAATCGGGCTTTTGATGTGTAAATAGCATGATTTAATCTCAACTTCATCACCAAGAAACACTAAATTTTTTTAATGGCCTTGTTTATATTAAAGCTCTTTTCTTATAAACTAGACTTTGAATTAAAATTATGAAAGGAATATCCAAACATCATTAACCTAGAGTTAGGTACCAAAGTTAATGACCATTTATGATCACTCACAAGATAATTGAGTGGTCGAGAATGTTTAAGTATATAAGTTAAGTTTTATACCCCTATGTGGCAATATATACCAGAGTGTAACTAATTTCTGTAAATTTCCTCAGCAAACATGTACCAGGTATACATGAGAAGCAAGACAAATCTCTATTACAAGACACGAAAATAATAAGTATACTAATTAAAAATAAGTTAGACCATTCACTTTTATTTTTCCATTAAAAAATCCTACAATTTTGCCCTTTAAAAATGCTTACTAGACAACTCACTTTGCAGAACAATAAAAACAAAAGCTAGTGTCCTAACTTTATGAAGATTGCTGTAAATAAATGATTAATGTACCTTGAAATAAGTGTTGTTTACAGTAAAATGTCCTTATGTATTTTTACCTATCACTATGGGCAGTTAAGTCCATGTTGCACATAAATAATCTTGATATAATTTTAAAAGAAAATCACCTTGTATGCTAGAGACTCAACAGAAGACTGGCTGTTTTAATCATGCCATGTAATAACCACTTTATCACTGTAAGAGAAGAAATCTTGAAAGTCTAAGTTATTGTGGTTTCAGGAAGTGACTCTCACATCTGTATGTTAATAATAAAAAGTATAAATAAAAATTGTGCAACTAAAATCCCCAAATCATAGTAGAAATTGTGTTTTGTGCATATTTAAAATTAAGCACTAAGTATATGTTGTATTCTTGGTTCTACTGGTATATTTGCATATTAAATTTGTCTGAGAACTGACTCACAAAGACACTACAGAATGTACTATAGTATTTACTGTACAACAACCAGTCATATTACCATGGAACAACTTGACAACAGAGTATTACCGACATTTATTTGCCTCTTTGGTAATAATGTTGATGATCTTATTCTTCAGCAGCTAAACTGTTTTAATTACCAGTAGGAACAATGGCATGTTATGGAAGTAAATGTTCAAACTCACTCTGCAGTTGTATCTCTGAGAAATGCACATAAATTCTCAGGATTACATAGAGAACGGTGAATTATTTTTCTGTACCAACTTCTGTGAATTCTCGTGACCAGCAGGAGGATAATGCAGTTCAGCTATGAAACCCAGCTCTCAATCAGAAAACATGTTCCTTCGGTCATTGCTAAGTCTGACAAGTATTTTTCCTTCTTACCCTTCCTTCCTTCTTCTCATCCTCCCTCTCTTCCTCCCTCCTTCCTTTCCATCTTCCCTCCCTTCGTTCCTGTCTTCCTCTTTTCCCCTCTTCACGACAGAGTCACTTCCACTATTAAGTTATGGAGACAACAGAGGTAACTACACAGTTAGCAATCATTTAAAACCTCTATAAACTATCATTGAAATCGATTAATTTATGCTTATAGAATGAGACCCTTGAGTCAATAGAAAATGAAAAATTTTACATTTTAAAAAATTAAGTAACATGAACAAAACACTTTTAAGAACACTAGGTGAGCCTTCCAACAGTAATTTATTTTCCTACATTTTTTCATCAGCATACATTTGGCTGCAAGTAACAGAAAAACCAGTCTAGCTTAAACAAAACAATTTTATATATATATGTATATCACAGGAGAGCTGGAGGCAAAAAGCTTGGGAATTGTGGATTCAGCAGCTAAACCACTTTATTAATGACCGATGTACCTTTAAAAACCTATGCTTCCAGTCTTATCATGTTGGCTTTTGCACAGACTACCACCTCACACAAGGTCACAGGAAATCTGCCTCAGTTCCAGCCAACACACCCACACATAAAAAAGGCCAACAGCCGGACTCAGTGGTTCAGCCTGTAATCCCGCGCCTTTGGGAGGCTGAGGTGAGCGGATTGCCTGAGCCCGCGGGTTCGAGACCCGCCTGGGCAGGCGAGACCTCATCTCTGCAATAAATCAAAAAATCAGCTGGGCGTGGTAGCGCGCGCCTGTAATTGCGACTACTCAGGAGGCTGAGGCGGAAGGATCGCCGGAGCCCAGCAGGTCGAGGCTGCGGTGGCTGGGAGCGGCCACTGCACTCCAGTCTGGGCGACAGAGTGAGACTCCAACTAAAAAAAAAAAAAAAACCCAAAAACAAAACCAAAAAAAGGCCAACAAATATAAAGGGAAGATTTTTGGTTGGTTGTTTAGCTTTGCTGTTTGTTTGTTGTTTGTTTGTTTGTTTTTAAGATGATAGGACTCTTTCCTAGAGTTCCTGAAGAAACATGTCTTTTTTACCTAGTTGGGTAGAGTTATGCTGCAAGTCAATGACTAAATCTGTGCTGTAAATGAGAATGGTATGAAACAGAATACTTGATTCAAATTGATAGATATTAAATTTTTAGCTATAGATAGATGACTATTTACCAAGAGAGTAGAGAATAAATGCAAAAATTTGTTTCTGTCAGAAAAGAAGTAAATATCTATTGGTCAGGGAAACCAAAAGATTGTTAGTAGTGATAAAACATTTCTTCAAATATTTTATGAAAATCATTTTATTTTTCACATGGATCGTATGAAGCATTGATAAACCAGCTCCCTGTTATGTTTTGATTAGATTTTTGAATGAATAAGGCAAATACATTTGCAGTAAGAGTTGGATTTCCTAAGTTCCTCCATTCAAATGGAATATTTTATCATATAATCACTTGTAAAATAAAATTTGAGGGCTTTTTGTCCCAATGGTATAAATCACGTGAGTCAAGAACGCCCTTTTGGTGAGTGGAATGGAGAATACATCATGGTTAACTGTGCAGGGAGAAAGGGCTAACTGCTGAAGGCAAGAATGATGAATTACACAAGATAAGCAATCAGGCTTTTTATTTTTAACATAATCTTCTTCAGTCCCACTAGATTCCCTATTTGTTACTATTCTCTATATACCGTCAATCGCAAAGGATATAAATCACTGGTTGATCATGTTGCTTTTTGTCATTTCCTAATTGATCAGCATGCATTTCACACTGCAGTAGTCCAGCATGATAAGAATATGAAATCAAGAAACTTTAGGATGTTGTGCTTTCTCAACTGGTACCTGTGATTGATGCTGTGGTTGCTAACATGGAATTCATGTTTCCTCCTGTCTGCATAAGACAATGGGAACAGAAACATGAAGTAATATTAAAGTGATAGATACCACCTGTCATCAAAAAACCACACCTCTCTTTAAAATCCACACCTAGTTTTACACACATTGCTAAAGCACATCAATAATGCAGCACAGCATGATACACTAGTATTTCTTTCCCTTCAAATGTACACATTGTTCATGATGCTATTGAGTCTGCATATTCATAGTGACTAAGATTATGTCCAGAGCACATTTAATTAATTTCATCAGTTAGGAATTGTATTTGGCCAAGAGGAGAAACGGTTCCCCCCATCCCCATTTTTAAAGGTGTTTTATTTATAGAAACTGTAAAGGAGGAAATCTAGGACTGATGCTGTAGCATCAAAATATTTTCAAAGCAAAAGAGCTCCATTTGCCACCATTTGCTTCGTTCCATTTGTTATGTCTTCATTTGCACAATGGCTGTCAGAGATCCAGCTATTAAGTTGATATTTCATAAAAAGAAAGCAAAACACGAATAAGGTTTGTGTCGAATTCATATTCCCTTTGTAAGGCATCTAGTAACTTCTGCCTTTATCTTATTAGTAAAGTTGTGTTACATGAAAAGAGCAGCCGAAAAGGAAGTTGGAGAAACTTTTCTGGGGTCGGGGAAGATATATTAATGCCACAAGTAAAGCAAATTCTATACTTAAGAGAAAACGAATAGATATGGGAGGAGGGAGAAACTTAGTGTTTTGTTACATTTATTAGAGAGATGCCTAATTCTAACAAATCGTTTGTGTGCAAAAAAAAAAAAATGACATAAATCGATGCAATGAAGTTCAAAATCAAGAAGATTTTTGACTGGGATGCAGATGGCATCATAGCCAGAAACGAGCAAATGAGGGTAAAATGTATCTTTTTTACTCTTTCTTTGGGTTCACTAGAATCTCATCAACTTCTACATTTTCAGATTTTATTTTATTTTTATTTTTTGATATTGATAACTTTTACAAACACAGACGCCTAGATACCTCAGTGTTGACGAATTTTTTTGAGTTGGATTCTCACTCGGTCGCCCACACTGGAGTGCAGTGGCCGCTCCCGGCCACCGCAGCCTCGACCTGCTGGCTCAGGCGATCCTTCCGCCTCAGTCTTCCGAGAAGCTGGAACTACAGGCACGCTACCACGCCCGGATGATTTCTTTCTTTCTTTTTTTTTTTAATATTATAGAGATGAGGTATTTCTGCCCAGGCGGGTCTCGAACCCGCGAGCTCAGGCAATCCACTCACTTCAGCCTCCCAAAGGTGCGTGATTACAAGGCTGAGCCACCGAGCCCAGCTAATATTGACGAATTTATAACATTATATCTCAAACTGAGTTTGCTTTTTTTTCTGATTTTTTATTTCCTTTTTTTTTTTTTTTTTTTTTTTTTGAGTTGGAGTCACTCTGTCACACCCAGACTGGAGTGCAGTGGCCGCTCCCGCCACCGCAGCCTCGACCTTCTGGACTCCGGCGATCCTTCCACCTCAGCCTTCCAAGTAGCTGGAACTACAGGCACGCTACCACGCCCGGCTAGTTTTTATTTATTTATTGTAGAGATGAGGTCTCGTCAAGTCGCCCAGCCAGGTCTCGAACCCGCTGGCTCAGGCAATCCACTCACCTCAACCTCCCAAAGCACGGGATTACAGGCTGAGCCACCGAGCTCAGCTTGATTTTTTCATTTCAATTAATGACCTTACCATTTTCTCCGAAGCAAGATTAAAATTATCTAGTTGACTTTTATTATTTCTTCTGCATGTATCTTACCCTGTTAGTACTCAGTACTGTAATTCACATCTCTAAAATTTCTTTTCAATTATCTTTTCATCTACTCTTACTGGCACTATCCCCATTCATATTCCGGATTGCTCAAGAGTACACTGTTTTCCCAGTTTTTCTCTTTCCTTTGTAGCATCCTTCCAACAAACAGTGCATAGATCTTGCAAAAACCCTGTTATAATCATATTCATCTCCTGATGAGAATTATTAAAGAATTACAACGTCTAATAAAGTAAAAACACCTTCAAGAGCTTTCTAACTTCTTAATAATGTCTATCACTTCAATTTACTTTACCAATCTTAATTTTTAACTTCCGATTATGGTAATATAATTCAATGAATAGACATTTATTCATTAAAATTAAAAAAAAAAACAACTTTCTCTTACATCTGGATTTTGGCTTACATGCTAACTGTCTGAGGGAAACACTTCCTAGGTATCCTAAACATTTTATTCTTTAATTTCAAATTCAAATGACGCTTTCTTTGTAATTTTTTTTTCTCATTTATCCAGCTGGCTGTAATTTTTCCTTTTTATTTTTGTGCATCTTTACTGCAGGACAAGTTCCCAGATGGCCTTGGCTAACCTAGCTCTTCCACTCACTTCTTGCTTGAACTTGTCAATAATAACTGTAGAATGTGCTAAGAATGCAAAATCCTGAGATAAGGACGATCAGTCTGGAGCAGGCTGAGCTCCGGTTCCCATCCCTCTTAGAACAAGATGTACTGCAACGTTTTAGCCCAGTGAATTCAGCGACCCCTGGGTAAAAAAGCAGAGCAGAAATGGGTTTGGGGTCTCTTAGCTGAGATGCAACATTGTGCATATGCAGACAAGAGTCTTTCTACTCTGGGCATCTCTCCAGAGCCTTGGGGCACCAGCTTGCCATGAATCCTAGGCTTTCGTTTTTCCTTGCTGCCTGTGGGCTGGTGATAAAGTTGCTTCACCTGATGTGTGAATGTTCAGTTTCACCAGCCTTGAGCAAGTAGTAAAACCTTCAGATCGATAACCCATGCACAGTGAACCTGCTTTACACTTGGTTGTACTTAATTTTTTTATTATTTTAAAGCATTTAATTTAATATATTTCTTTTTATGTGATTTGTATGGTTTTATATTCCCTCCTGGATTGTATAGTTCAGCAAACACTATTAATGTGCCTCCTGTTAATCTCAGTATAGAAATGTGACTTACTTATAAGTTCAGGAAAAAATTATGGACATTTATATATTGAGAATGAAGTCTGTGTCATCATACAGAGGATCCAGGTTCAATATCAGAAACCAATATTTATTTTCAGACCACAAAAAATCTTATCTGTGTGGAATTTACCTCAGTGCTATTTAAATGTTAATGTCCATGTGAACCACTTAGGAATCTTAATA
Source organism: Cephalopachus bancanus (assembly GCA_027257055.1). Lineage (NCBI taxonomy): Eukaryota > Metazoa > Chordata > Mammalia > Primates > Tarsiidae > Cephalopachus > Cephalopachus bancanus. The sequence goes on along the minus strand of JAPVLO010000108.1, from coordinate 15,354,038 downwards.
AAAATTCAAATTTTAATTGAGTAGTTTCTTGATACAGCATGTATCAAGATGCTGCATGTCCTGATACTCTGCATGTCTTACAAGGGTCCCAGTGATATGGATGCCACTGACCTCTAACTAAACTTAGAAATGCAGAGAAATAAAGAAACAGTTCAAGAGGACATTTAAGATATTTTTTCTGTGTCTAAGTTTATAAATAGAATGAGAATGACAACAATATCTACTTTATGCTGTCAATTTTAAATTAACTCTAGCTAAGAAAGTATTTTAGAAACATAATTGTGTAATTCTTTTAATCAACGTATCTATGTAAAAATATAAATTTTTATTTAGAAGACTGAGGTTATTATACAATGAAATACAAACATGAAAGTTGTTGATAAATCATATGCATCATAAATAATTATAACCGTTTAAAAGCAATATCTTACTGTTATTATTAAGACCTCCTGAAGAACTTTCCACTTTAAACTCTTGATCTAACTTTTGGCATCTGAAGTATCTACAAAGATATGAACCAATCAGTTTAGAGCCATGGACCCTTGACACTATTATTCCTAAAACGATCTAAATTACTCTGCAAATTTCTATTTTGTTTGGGCATTGAAACAACTTTGATAACTCACATTTTGTTTCTAAAACTATCCCAAATTACTCTAAATTTCTGTTATTTAGGCTTTGGAATAACTCTGAAAACTCACACTTAATGCAGAGCAAGATCTGTAGAGCTAAAATGAGAGTTTATATACATGGAAGCATTGTCAGTGTGTCAAACCAGCCAAGCCATTTAGCAATTAGCAGCCATAGTCACAAAATGCCAACTAAATCCAAAAGCATGTTTCTCTCATCAAACAGTCCAATTGTTTGTATTGATGCAAGGCTTAGTCATAGACCAGGTGCTCTGAGCTTTAAATATGAATTCATTTTCTGAAATTAAGTCTGAAAACCTAATGAAAAAGCTGACTGTAATTGCAAAGGATACATTACATCATGACAATAGTCAGTTATAAATGATTCAAACAGCAATTGAATATGCCTCTAACTTATTTGACATGGGTAGTGGGAAGAAATTCCTTTAGCTCAATTTACTTTTAGTATTTTACAGCTGCATTGCTCAGGAATATAGAGCCCATTTCCACAACTAAAAGGCCAATAGATTTTCTTTATGTAACACTCCAGTGCACTGCCTAACCTCAGCAGGGATAAGCATTTATCCTATTTAAAAAAAGTTATTTCAAAAAACCTCTGTGACATTGCAATGAAAATTGTAGTAATTGTTGGTAAGGATGATTTCTGTTTTTCTTTTTCACTAAATTAAATGTTTCTCTGTAGCACAGCATGGTGGCTTTTGTAACCTTTTCAAAGTTAAAATGAGCTACTCACTGTTTACAAGAGTATTTCTTTTGTAAGATAAATGAATTCAATTGATTGAATTGTGGTAAGCAATGAATTCATCCATTAATGTAAGAAGTTTGTTTCATTTTGAATCTCACAGAAGTGTTATGATTTGAAGAACTACTTTTAAAATATTTTCTTTATGTTTCCTTTAATGAAGACACATACACTAGGTTTGTTATAAAATTATATATTTTTTAACAATTTGATAAATAAAAACATATCACATCTAGCAGTAAGCTTAAGTTAGTATGTATTGTTGGGGGAAAGTCCAAGTTTTATAAAATTGTTATATAGTGTTCTGTTTCATACTTTGGTACTTTTAAGAATAATTGATTAACTAAATTTTTTTTAAGTTTTCAAACAAAGTTTATTAGAGAAGGAAGATAAAATGAAGCTTCATGGCAGAAAGACCTGCAATGGGCAAGTTTTTCAAAGAAAATCTGCCCATTTAGCTAAATTTTTAGCACACACATAGACAAGCATACACACATATCTGCTCAGTCATTTCAAGTCAAATTACAAACTACCTCCTCATATAAATTCTGAAATGTATTAGGGGGAAAAAACCGATTAAGTAAATAGGTTATTTTTGTTTCTGCAATTAAAAATAATATATACACTCTAAAGCGATCATATTGGTTATGATTTAGTATTCTATAATTTTGAGCCTGTGATTAGCTGATATGGTCTTAAAATAATTAACATTAATTCTTAAAGTTCTCCATTTAATTTCAAGTTATATTAGTGCATAGGCTAAAAGGATAAGGCTAGGATAAATGAGTTATGTTACTTGATTTCTTTCTTCACTATTCTGTAAGTTTTTTTCTGAAAAAAATCTTATGGTTTTTAAAAATTACTATAACATAAGCTTCTAAAGTCAAAGATTACATTTTTTTTTCAAAACAATAACGGTTGGGGGCTTATATCTATCACGGGCATGCCATTAGTCTCATGTATCTATAATCTGAGGGCAGTAGTGGCTGCCAATTCAGTGAAGCAATAAAGTTAAAGAACAGGCTTCAAATAAGACTGAAGAAGTTTTATTCCTTATAGTTTTATTTCTTAGCATTTTTATTAGAAAATGTTTTAAAGTCTCAATGACAGCCGTGAATATTGCATTACAAACATATTTAGGAAAAAAATGGAAAGATTAGAAACCACAAAATATTTTTATCAAAAAGTAGTATTAATTATTTTACTTGCTATTATACTAGTTACTATAAAAGTCCGTTTAATAGGCCAGGCAATGTGGCTCACACTTATAATCTTAATATTTTGGGAGGCCAAGGTGGGAGGAAAACTTGAGAACAGGATTTCTAGGTCAGCTCAGCCACCCTGAGCAACAAAGCGAGACCCTGTTTCTACAAAAAGTAGGAAAATTAGCCAAGCATAGTGGTGCACACCTGCAGTTCCAGCTACTTGAAAGCCTGAGGCAGAAGTATCACTTGAGCACATGGCACTGAGACTGTAAGTAGCCGTGACTGCCATTGCACTTCAGAATGAGTGACAAAGTGAGACCCTAACTCCAAAATAAATAAATAATCTGATCAGCTTATTAAAAAGGAGTTGAAAGTAAAATTCGTACTTACTATTGTGTTTCCTATGGCACACTATAGTGTTACTACTGTAAATCTTAACATCCAAACTTTCTTTATTAACTTGTTTAATGGAATTGTTCTTTAAGAAGATTGTTCTAAAAGGCATATTTTCTTGTTTGTATTTTAGACATAGTGTTAGGTCGCATTTCCAGCAGGGCCTCCAGAATGTTAGGTCAGGCCTGCTGAGGGTGTAGGTGTCTGGTGTGCAATCCAGTGCCCAAGAAAGATGCAAAGAATTGCACAGAAGTTAGATTAGAAAATATGGTTTATTTAGAAAGTAAATTAGAAGAGAAAGAGAAAGAAGAGATTCACCTTCCCCAGGAAGCATGGCCTGACCTTAGCTCAAAAGCACATGGCAGCACCATAGCTTAGCAAGGCAATGGGGATTTATTGTTCCTAGTTGAGTTCTTTTAATCCTTCCCTTTGATGGAGGAAGGTCATAAAGGTGATTGGGAGGTGGTCTGCTCCAAGTCATCTGGAAGGGGCAAGTAAGCATAGGTACTGACTTCAGATGCTGGACAGCAGGCTGATGGGTGGGTTAGTCAATGATTGCTGCCATGGTTGTGGGCTAGGTGGAAGGAGACAAGGGGAGGGGACTTTCTTACAAGAGACCTATCAGATGTTTCCAATCCACAAGCTCCTTAGCAAAAGGTGGCCTTATTATCATTTATGTGGCTTCAGACAGTTAAGGGGTGATCTTTGACCTTCTCCCTTCGACAAGGACCACAAATCAAAAGGTTGGGCTATCCTTGTCTTGCATCTGCCGGAGATTTGTCAAAGGAGTTGGGTAGACTACCACCTTGGCCTGCAGTAAAATGTCTGAAAGTTTACTAAAACCTGCCTATTGGAAATTTATCTATGTCTAACCTGTGCTGGATTCAAAGTGTGTCAGTCTAAGCAAGAATGACTATGTTAAGGCAAAACATGAACTAAGTTTATTGCAAGTTTCTCAGAATCCCTCCTTTTACGTAGCTTTGCAGAAAAATTTAAGAAACTCTTACTAACTTTCACACACATAATGCATGTGATTTAAAGGCATTTTTTTTTAAATAATGGAAATAACACAGGCTTTTGAGAGGTGCATTAATATTTTGGGTGTGTGACAATTTTGTAACTTCTTTGGGTCTCAATTATATCATTTTATAAATTAACATATATTAACAATTGAAATGAATTTTTATTAAGAACTACTTCATATGAGTCATTTCATACAGTTTTTAACACTGAGTATACCAATCTACAATTTAGTGAATTCATTAATTTACTCAAAAAATATGTATTGAGCACTTATTATGTGCCAGGCACTTTTCCAGGTAAGGGGTAACACACAATATGAACATAACAAACAATGCCTTTTCTTCATAGTTGGATTCCACATATTATACATGTAGATATGTGTGCTATAGGAAATAATATTATAAAACAGAAAAACATTTTAGTGGTTTATTTTGAGTATCTCAGAAGTTCAATAAATATTTAATAATGCGATAAATTCATTCAAAATCCATGTCATGATATCCATATATGTCCTTGAGATAAATGGAGATGGCATCTTTCAGTCATCACAGAATGGAACATTCTCTATTACTTAATTAACAGTATTTGTAAAATGAAAACACATCAATTTCTGAGAAGAAAAAAATACTAAGAACTTAGTAAAATTTTCCAAAAGGTGCATATTAAGGCTATAAGCAATGTCACTTAATTATTCCTGTGATCATTACAAAAGAGAATGTTATGCATAAGTTCTTATAGTGGGCCTCAAAATAATATGTATGTGAGTATAAATAATTCTAAAAGGACTTTAAATAGATTAATGAAAATATGTAGCTTTGTGGCTAAAAACTGAAGATCTATGGACTATAGTTCTCTTCACTGTTTAGCCTATTTACACTTTTGAATTACCAAAACTTGAATTTCTAGGAAGTTCATATTGATATCCAGATTTAAATTTTTTTTCAGAAAAAAAAGATATGGCAACATTTTTGCGTCTATTCCCACCTGTCAGCCAGGTACTGTTTCTAAACAACTACTAACTTTTTAAAGGAGGCATAGCTCTCCAGTTACCCTGTCTTACATTCTGCCTGCTCCTGCACTTATGTTTTATGTCTGAGTCTTTTAAGAATTAAAATTCCCTCACTTTATCTAAGAAAAAACTTTAGTGCTGTAAGACATATGTTTGGTTTTACATCTTTCAAAATTGTCCTATGTACATTTTTGAGCTTTTGAAAGCATGAAGAAATACAAATTTGGAACTTATTTTTTTCAGTCAAATAACTTGTGCATATGATGCAAATAACTCAAATACATTTATGGTCAGATGATTTCTACTCTTAGTTTGTATCATTCTCTGAAATCAGAAGACATGTACTCAATATCTTGTAGGAAAGTACAGCTAACACTCAAGATAGGAACGTCCATGTCTTCATGCAGTTTATATTTTGGTAGTGAGAACAAAAATAAGTAAGGTTTTTTTTGTTTTTGAGTCAGAGTCTCACTCTGTCTCCCAGGCTGGAGTACAGTGCACGCTTATGGGCACCGCAGCCTCGACCTGCTGGGCTCAAAACAGTCTTCCACCTCAGTCTTCCAAGTAGCTGGAACTACAGGCACATGCCACCACACCCTGCTAATTTTTTTAAATTATTACATATTGTAGAGAGGAGTTCTCTCCAAGTTGCCCAGGCTGGTCTTGAACTCATGGGATCAGGCTATCCTCTAACCTCGGCCTCCCAAAGTAAGGGGAAATGGTCAAAAATAAAAAGTTTTTAAAAAGAAAAGATAATTAATTTAAGATAGATTCTATTTTTAAAAATTAAAGCTAGAAACAGAAAATGATGGGACCTGGAAAATGTGCATTGTAGAAAGGATGGATGTGAAAAGTCCTAGATGGGGCTACCATCAGAAGACGACACAGTATGTAAGCTTGTGGCAGTCCTGGAGGAAGAACAGCCCAGAAGGAGCTCTCAGGGCAAGTTGATGTCACCCAGGTAAAGATCCAATCATACTACAAGCACTCTGTTATTGTCTGGAGTGTCTTGTTCACAATGTGATAGAACACCTAATCAAAAATCAGTGATGGAGATGGTATGACTCAATTTTGCCTATTCTTCATGCAGAGTATGCAGAATTGCTAAATTATTCAAGGAGAACACTGACATACCATTTGGAAGATGGTGTCAACCAGTGTGATGACACTGATTGCATCACATTCTGGAATAACCAAAAATTAATGTCAACCAAGCAGGATGGCAGATGTAAAACAGTAACCACTATTAGTTGTAATCTCAAGTTATTTCACAGTAAATATAAAATCTAGATGTCAGGATGATATTGTATGATATCGGTGCTATGTTTACTTGTTTTAAAGGATATTAGTTGATTTGCTAGTATGTGCAATGTCCTCCAAATCATGGGCAAGATGGAGAAAGAAGTGACAGGAATAATGTCCAAGATTCTGTGTTTGGTTGCTTGATAGTTCCAGTCATAGTAAATTCAGTAGAAAGAATACCTTTGGGAAAGGGGATTAGCAAGGGGAAAGATGTATAAATAAAACAAACCTTAACTAGGCTTTGCTGGTAACTCCTTTCTTGTTATTGACCCAGTGAAGGACAGAATGACAGCATTCTAGAAAGAAAAGAGCTTACATAAACTGCAGATATTTTAATTAGTGTTTAATCAGTGAGTTATGGGAGGAGAATATACTTGCACGATGTTTTTAGTAGCTATTTGACTTAATAAATCAATCAAGTAAGTGGGATTGATTTTTGGAAAGGGATGTTGGTGGCAAAAGATGCAGAATTAAGCTGGACAGCCTCAGTAGCCTTGGATGTTAAAACACCTTCAAGTATCTCTTTTAATCAAAGTAGATATTATATGAACTAAAAGATTGTAAAATATTTTTCTTAGATTATCATTCAGGTTCATTGTAAAGCTCAAAATAAACAACATATTACATCATCATAATTTGTTTGATGCATTCAACATTCATGGCCTGAAACACAAATGTCATATTAATAGACTATTGTTAAATATTATTATTATTATGTGTGTGTGTGTGTGTGTGTGTGTGTGTGTGTGTGTGTGTGTGTGTGTGTGTTGGAGTCTCACTCTGTTGCCCAGACTGGAGTGCAGTGGCTGCTCCCGGCCACCGCAGCCTCGATCCGCTGGGCTCCGGCGATCCTTCCCCCTCAGCCTTCCAAGTAGCTGGAATTACAGGCATGCGCTACCACGCCCGGCTGTTTTTTTGATTTATTGTAGAGATGAGTCCTCGCTGCCCAGGCAGGTCTCGAACCCGCGGACTCAGGCAATCCACTCACCTCAGCCTCCCAAATGCGCGGGATTACAGGCTGAGCCACCGAGTCCGGCTGTTAAATATTATTGGTAATTTATTTGTTATATTATAGAAAATGCAGTGGTATAAAGCATGCATTTAGTTTCTTTAATTTAAAATCAGTCCTCAGAAAATTGGTAATAATTTGTAGAACATAGCATTTATATCAGTTTTAGCCATGTAATAAGAAATAAACCACAGAATCTGTTCAAAACCCCCCAATAGGGGCTGGACTCAGAGGCTCATGCCTGGAACGGCAGCACGCTGGGAGACTGAGATGGGAGGACTTCTTGAGCCTAAGATTTTGAAGTCAGTTTAGACAGCATAGTGAGACATCATCTCTACAAAAGATTTTTTAAAAATTAGCCGAATGTGGTGGTATGCCTGGGGTTCCAGATACTGGGGAGGCTGAGGCAGAAGGATCACTAGAGTCCAGGAGGTCGAGACTGTGGTAGGTTGTGATCACGCCACCTCACTCCAGCCTGGGTGACAGAGTGAGACTCTGACTCAAACAAAAACAAAAACAAAAAAAATCTGCCTAATAGGGAGCCCAACTGCAGAATTACTTAAATATATTAAAATAAAATGCTAGATAACATAGTTATATAAAATTTATGTTTCTCAAAAACTTAGTGTCAAACAAAAAGGGACAGAGAAAGAGAAGGGGGGGGGACCCAAACACAGTGTTTGCTAAACAATAGCCTTATATAATGTTGGAAAATGTGTATTTTTCTTCATAAATTTATACTTTGCCATTTATGATTGGCAAAATGGAAAAGTAGGTGTAATACCTGATGTAATGCTAAAAGATTTTGGTCTTAGTTGAGCAAAACTTCTTCTTCTACTAATACCTCAATAATCTTGAATTTTCAACTACTGACAAGTTCAACAAATAAGAAGTAAATTTTATAAAATCATTAGCATAATTTTAATGTTTAAATTACAAATAGTTTCTAATTGTATTTTGTTTTTATGTGCCATTACTATAAAGATGGTGTTTATTTTATTTCAATGCATTACTTCAAATTACATCTGCTATACAACTGATAAACAATCTAGTATATTATAATGCTCTTTTATATACTTTCTGAGAAACTACGTGACAAAAAATCAAAAGTTGAGTGTTTATAATCAATAATCAATAAGTGCCTGACTTAACAATTCCTTTCTTCCTTCCAATTTCATGTGTAGAGATCTTGAAAGTATCAGTATTATATTCTATAGTGATAAATGACAAACCCTACCTTAGTCTTAAATACACTCAAATTGCCCTATTATGGCTTATTACATAAGCCTTTTGCGAGTGTGTTTTATAGGCTCGACATTTTTTAAGCAAAAGTGCAAACAAATAATTTATTTTTTTTTAATATCATTTTTTTTTTTTTGAGTTGGAGTCTCACTCTGTCACCCAGACTGGAGTGCAGTGGCCGCTTCCGGACACCGCAGCCTCGACCTGCTAGGCTCCAGCGATACCTTCCACCTCACCCTTCCAAGTAGCAGGAACTACAGGCGCGCGCTACCACACCCGGCTAATTTTTTTGATTTATTGTAGAGATGAGGTCTCACCTGCCCAGGCGGGTCTCGGACCCGCGGGCTCAGGCAATCCACTCACCTCAGCCTCCCAAAGGCGCGGGATTACAGGCTGAGCCACCGAGCTCGGCTACAAATAATTTTTTAATACTTTGATATTCGTCGGTAATGGAATAAAAAGTCTGCTAATTTTGCATGATTGTTAAATTATGTTAATTTTGCCTTATTTGGCTTTTCTGACTTTATTGTTTGCTTGTCTAAATAGCAGAATGAAATATTGGGCTAAAGTGTCTGCTAAAACACAGATTAGAATATAAAAGCAATTACATATTTAAAACATGATTGTTATTTGGGAGCGGCCCCCTTTTTAGTAAGTGAAGTCTATTCCTTTTGTCTTCTAAAAGTTTTTACCATGTATAAGTCTTATAAAAAAAGGAAAGGAGATACATTTATCTGATATCAATATTATCTGTTTAATCTTGGAAAGGTACCCTAAACTTAGAGGACTGCAATTAGCTATTTGCAAATCTATTACCTATTTAAACAGATGTCTTGAAAGTTTGTCCCTCTGTCTTTCCTTCTTTAAATATAATTGGTACAGAGTTAGATATGTTCTGTTTTTATAATTAAAAATAAAATACTTTTCACTTTATACAAATAATACTTTATTTTGAAGTTTCTGTATATCTTTCACTCTGTATATCTCATTGTTGGCATTCTACCTTAATTTGGTGCATTCACAACAAATGAACCATTATGAATACATTTAATTGACTAAAATTTGTTCTTTATTCTAGTGTCTTAGTTTTTACTTAATGTCTTTTTTTCTGCTTCCAGGTTCCCATCCAAGATATCACATTGTATTTAATTGTCACATGTACTTAAATTCCTCTTGGCTATTTCTCATGTTTTGATGATATTGACAGTTCTGAGAAATACATGTCTGGTGTTTTGGAAATTGTCAACCAATTCATTTTGTCCGATATTTTTTTTATCATGATTTGACTTGGATTATGAGTTTTGAGAGGAAGATCATAAAGGTAAAATTCCATTTCTACCACATCTGATCAGGAATACATATTACCAACATATTTGTTATGGTGACAATTTTAATTTGATCACCTGACTGAGATGTTTTTTGCCTGTTTTCTATACTGCAAATTCATTACACTTAAAATCAATACTCTGAGAAACTTTTATACTCTATTTAAGGGAATAAGATAATGAATATTAGCAATACATATGCCTTAAATTTAATTTTGACTTAGAGATCAGGCTTTGCTCAATATACAGAACTTATTTTTATAATAGTTTATACTTACATGGTATAGAAATTATATAATCTACCAAAGATGAGTATTCAGATTTTCCTATAATTTTTCTATAATTCTCCTGTCTCTATATTCAATGCCTAAAAAAAATCAGACATATAATTTAGCTAGTGTTATTTTCTGTTAGCATATTCAACCAAGTCATATTTATTTCATGAAGGTTTGGGGATTCCTCAAAAAACTAAAAATACAGCTATCACAAGATCCAGCAATTCCACTACTGGGTATATATCCAAGAAAAGAAAATCAATATGTCAAAGACATATCTGGAATGCTAGGTTTATCACAGCACTAGTCACAAAAGCCAAGATCTGGAATCAGCCTAAGTACTCATCAATGGATGAATGGATAAAGAAAAAGTGGTATATATTCACACCGGAATATTATTTACCATAAAAAGAACAGAATCCTGTTATTTGTAGCAACATGAATGGAAGTGAAGGTCATTATAAGTGAAATAAACCAAGCACAGAAAGACAGAATCACATGTTCTTTTTTTTTTTAAGTGGATTTTAAAAAAAGAATACATTGGTGGTAATTACCAGAAGCCAGGAAGGATAGAGAGGAAGGAAGGGCAAAGAATACTTGATTAATGGGCATGAATATACAGTTATAAAAAAGAAATAAAACCTGTGTTTCATGGATCAGTAGGGTGACTATAGTTAACAGTAAACAATTGTGCATTTTAAAATAGCTAGAAGAGAATAATTCTAATGTTCCTAGCATTAATGAAATGAATACTTAGGGAATTATTATATTTATTTAAAAAGACTTTGAATTCATTATAGACCATAGAATCTTATTTTTCTTAATTCAAGTTTTTTATTTGGGTAGTGTAGTGCTTATTTTTATTTATATAAAAGTGCCATTACACTTTTATATCTCTCAGTCAAATGGTAAGCATTTTCAAATTCAACAGATATATTCAAAACTTACAATGTTAATAAATAAAACATTGATGTATAAACCAAAAACCAAGACATCTTAAAATAATGCATCTTAGCTTTATAAGCAATATAGCTGATCCCATTATTTGTCTGGCTTGTACAACAAAATGACATTCTAAATGTACAGTTATAAAGTAGTATCTCTTTTGTACAAAACAAGTGGAAATGGCAGCTCAAGAATAATATGTAATTAATTATGTATAGACATGAAAAGTCAGCTTTATAACTATAACTTCTATGTTATATATAAAAAGTATATATATTTATATGTATGTGCATGTACTAATACATACATGTATCAATATATAGATATTAAAAACTCAGTAGATTTGCTAATGAATTCATTAAATGAAGCAGAATTGAAAATTAGTGAACTGTAAGATTAAGCTAAAAGTACATAAAAGTTTGAATAGACACCTAAAAACATGAGAAAATAAGATAGAAGTTAATAAATAGAAAATTGTAAATGAGAACAACATGAATAATATTGAAATTTCAGATGTAGAACATGTCCAAACGATTGGGATATAAGGCTGTGTCTGCTTCATTCCAGCTCATTAAGCCTCAAGTTCATTGAAGTCATAACCCCAGGGAGAAAATCCACCACTGACTGTTTTCAGTCTCTGCTCAGAGTGGGAAAAGCATCTCAGATCTTGATTTAGAGAGATAAGCAAGATTCCACTTTCTAGGGACCTCTTTTTCACTCCTATTCTTCACAAAGAGTCCTCTTTTCCTTCTTTCTCTGCCTGTTTTCAGAATCTTTGAAACTTGTACACAAGCTTGTATACAAGAGAGGAACCATAAAAACCTGGGATTTATTTATTTAAAATTCTTTATTTATTCTTACAAGTTTAAACTTCAGTCCCCTTCAAAGCACTCTCCACTGGATGCAATACCACTATCGTGAAGCTTTTCCCACAGTTCAAAAGAGTTTTTGAACTCGTCAATTTTGATACCTTTTAGTGCCCTGCCATGTTTCCTTTCACATTTTCCACATCAGCAAAACGTTTCCCTTTGAGGACTTTTTTCATCAGAGGAAACAAGAAAAAAGTCGATGGGGCAATGGCAGGTGAATAGGGCGGGTAAGGCATGAGGGATGGAGTTGGAGACATCATGCTTGGTGATCTATCACAGAAACAAAGAACCACATGTTCTCACTCATAGGTGGGACCTGAACATTAATCAGAAGAGAGAGATGGGCTGTCATGGGACATTGCCAGTGGAGGGAGGGACCGTGAGGGGACACTAACAACACAAAGAACACCTGGTCCTAAACCAGGAGAAGTGAGGACCAATTGGAGGACCGAACTTCACCTGCATGCAGATTACTTATGTACCTGATCCTGGCTTACAACCCACATATCTGCAATAAAATAAAGTCATATATGCTAAAAACAAAAACAAAAAACTGCTGAGCACTCAGCACAGTGTGGGCAGGTGTGTTCTCGTAAACAACCCATGATGAAATGAGTAAACTCATTGAAAGAATCTCCAAAAAGCCGGGCTCGGTGGCTCAGCCTGTAATCCCGCGCCTTTGGGAGGCTGAGGTGAGTGGATTGCCTGAGCCCACGGGTTTGAGACCCGCCTGGACAGCGAGACCTCATCTCTACAATAAATCAAAAAATCAGCTGGGCTATGGTAGCGCCTGCCTGTAATTCCGGCTACTTGGAAGGCTGAGGCGGAAGGATCGCCGGAGCCTAGCAGGTGGAGGCTGCAGTGGCCGGGAGCGGCCACTGCACTCCAGTCTGGGCGACAGAGTGAAACTCCAACTCAAAAAAAAAAAAAAGAATCTCAAAAAAAAAAAAAAAAATTCACTGAAGCCAAACAGCCTCTCATAACAAGGCTAGCCAGTGCACTGATGCCGAGGGGTTCCTAGAACACTTACATAGCGGGGAAACCTGTACTACAAGTAGCCCACCCTCCAAAAGATAATTCCAATTTTCTTGTAGGTATCCCTCATATTTAAACTTATTTATTGCTTTCTGTTTATATTCTCTGATCTTTTAAGGTATTTTGGAGGAAATTTAGTAAAGGGCCTATAAGGGAATATATATATATTCACTCGGGAACTATATACATATAATTCACTCTTGCATAAGTGTTTCAAAATAAAATTTTCTTAAAAATAAAAAGGAAATAAAGATATTTTGTTACATACAAAAGCTAAAATAATTTATTATTAGCAGATACATACTGCAAGAACTATTAAAAGAAGGATGTCAGGAAGAAGAAATACTATAACACTTGAAAATGTGGGTTTACCCCTAAGTAATAAAGAGCATCAGAAACTTTAACTATAGGGAAAAAATAAATAAGTTTTATGACTTATTTAAATCTCTAAAAATAATTGACAGCTTAAAATAATAAAGACTTGTGGAGTTTACAGTACATATCCTATATGCATGTTTACTATATATATGTATTCTCTCCGTGTGTGTGTGTGTGTGTGTGTGTGTGTGTGTGTGTGTGTGTGTGTGTGTTTGAGAGAGAGAGAGATTTGACCCTTGAGCAACGTGGATTAAGACTATGAAGGTCCATTGTATACAAATTCTGGTTTTGCCACCCCTGAACAGTGAGACCAACTCTTCCTCTTTCTCTCCCTCCTTAGCCTGCTCAAATTGAATAAAATAAGGGTGAAGATCCTTATAATGATTCACTTCTATTTAATGCATAATAAATAGATTTCTTCTTATTTATTTTCATAATAACATTTTTTCCCCAATATACAAAATATGCATTAGCTGACTATGTTTTGATCAGGTTTCTGGTCAACAGTAGGGTATTAGTAGTTATGTGTTGGGGAATCAAAGTTATAAGCAGATTTTCTGCATGGGTTCTATACACCTAGCCTCTGTTTTGTTCAAGAGTCAGCTGTATATGTCAAATATATAACAACATTATTTTAAAGACCCGGAAGGAAGAAAGGAATGTACAGGGAGTTCTCACTTAATGTCATTGATATGTTCTTAGGAAACTGTGACTTTAAAGGAAACAATGTGAAAGAAAATCAGTTGCTTTTTTCTCAACATTATAATGAAACTATGTTGAACAAAAGTGCATTATTCAAGGACTTGCTCACATTGTTTCACTTAAGGTCAATTTTTTAAGAAATTAATGATGACATTAAGTAAGGAATTACTTGTACTATTTTATGGTCTTACAAACAATGTAGAGTGGTGTGATATCACTTGAATCTAGACTGTGATAAATTAAAACAAACATTAACAAAACAGAGATATAGCTAAATAAATTATAAAGGAGAAAAAATGGATGTACTACAATACTAAGTTAATTTTTTTAAATGTCAGAAAAAGAGGAAAAAAGTGAGAAAGAAAAGCTAAAGCAAACTGAACATAAATAACAGAATGAAATACGTAAGCCTGACTATACCAATAACAAATTAAATTTAATAGTATAAATATGTCAATTAAAAGACAGATTTTTAGACTGGATTAAAAAGCAAGCTCTAATTATATGCTGTCAACAAGAAAAAAAGTCAAAGCCTGTAAGTATAAAACTACAAGTAGATTAAAAGCAAAATAATTTAAAAAGATAAATTACACAAACACTAGTCAAAAGAAAAAAGAAATAACTGTATTAATATCAAACAATATGTGTGAGAACAAAGAATATTACTGAGTATAAAGAAGATAATTTCATAATGATAAAGGGTCAATTGATCAAGAGGACAGGGCTTCAAAGAACATAAAACTAAAATTAACATACAAGAAAATTCACAACTATAATTAGAAATTTCAATCCTCTCCTCTGACAATTGAGAAAACAAATAGACTTAAAATTGAAGAGGATATAAAAAATTTGAACAATACTAACAACCAACATGGCCTAATTGACAATTATAGAACACCCTAAGCAACAACAGTAACACACATATTCTTCATATGTGTGCATGAAATATTTACCAAGTGGTGCATTAATTAAATCTCACTTAATTGAAGAGGAGTATAATCTTAGGAACTATTTTAGGAATTAAATTAACAACAAATAACAGAAAGATGTATGGGAATTCTCTCTGTCATGTGGAAAGAAAGTAATACAATTTTACAATGCACTTGTCAAATAAATCAAAAGTGAATTTAGAAAGTATTTTGAACAGAATGAAAGTAAAAGCACAACATATCAACACTGTGTGATGTTGTTAAAGCAATACTTAAGGGAAAATCATGACATTAAAGAAGAAAACTCTCAAATCAATGCTCTTGACTTTGACCTCAAGATTATGGAATAAGAACAATAAATAAAACCCAAACTAAAGGAATAATAAGAAAAAAATAATGGTCAGAACAACAATCAATAAAGTAGAAAGTACAGAACTAATGCAGATACATGTATAAAAACAAACCTGATTCTTTAATAAAAATCAATAAAATTGATAAATCTTTAGGCAGATTTCTAAGTTAAAGAGTCACAAATCATTAATTTAAAGTATCAGAAAGATTAAAAATAAAAACAAAAACAAACCTCTAGATGATTACACAATTAGGAATTATTATTCTGAAAGCTGTCAGAATAAAAATGAATTCATTTGGGTTAATAAGCAAAGCAAAACAAAAAAACCTGATAAATAAAGCCAGGGAAGGATATTCAGAGAAGGTTCTCACATTTGTATGCCTAATAACAAAAATTATCACAAAAGATTGCAAAAACACAGCCTTGCACAAAGATCATCCCAATCTTAAATTAAAAAATACTTCTGCAAGAATATCTGCCCAGTCACTGTCTGTCCAAACTAGGACTAGCATCACACTTCTTATTGGTGTTCACAGTCAAGGATAATTACTTAAAATACATAATGTAGTCATTCTCATTTTTTAGTTAAAAAAATTTTGTCTACCTTTACTTAATTATATACATAGTTTAATATAGTATCTCAGTGCCCTTTTCCCCAATAAACACTATTTTCCTTCAGAGACCTTATTTTAGTTGACATTGGGAATAACTTTACTCAGATAAATTCAATACCTTTAAGTTCAACATTTCAATTTCTATGAATGAAAACACCAACCTTACTGAAGTAAAAGCAGATGGCCTGGATACTATATATATATATATAGTGGTGGGATTTTGGTTAAAAACTTTATCACCAAAAAATCTCCTTTATCTCCAATTTTTTCCCATGGAGAATTATAACATGGAGAAAAAAATTGCAATTCTACAGAAACTCAGACAATTGAAGAGGATGGAGCCCATTTTATGAGGACAGCATTATCCTAACACCAAAACCAGACAAATATACTGTACGAAAAGAAAGTGGACAGCCCTTTCGGGTCCCCTCCCACTGTGGGAGCTTTTCTGTCCTCTCAATAAATCCTGCTTTCAAAAAAAAAAAGAAAAGAAAGAAAAGAAAACTATATACAGTTCAGTATCTTTTATAAACATAAATGCAGAAAGATGTTTAACAGAAGTTTAGCAAATAGAATCCAACAGTATATAAAAAGGAAAGTAACTATGTCCATTATCTTGGAAAGGCAATGTTGATTTCACATTCAAAGCCACTGAATACAATTAACATATTGAAAACTGTGATATTTGAATACATTTGATCATCCTCCAAGTGTTTTGGCATACAATTTCTATAATTTTTTGAATTTACAAAATGTTGTCCTTTTGTATGATAATGAGGTGACTTGTGGCTGGGGATCCTGAGATAGACTCAGGTTGGGGACTAGTCATCTGAATGAACAAGGCATGATTACAGGGTTAGGACTTTCAGCCCCACCCTCAATCTCTGAGGAGAACAGAGGGCTGAAGACTGACTTGATCACCCATCACTGATGGTGTAGTCAGTCATGCCTACATTATGAAGCTGACCTGCATAAAAAGCCAAAAAGAACTGAGTTGGAGAGCTTCTGGGTAGCTGAACACCTAGTGGTTGCTGGAGAGTAGTGCCTCTGGGGAGGGGATGGAAGCTCCAAGCCAATTTCTCCATACTTCACCCAGTGCATCTCTTCTTCTGTATTCTTTGAAATATCCCTTAAAATAAACCTGTAGGGGAACCCCCTCAGGTCTCCCACTGTGGGAGATTTTCTGTCTTCTCAATGAATCCTGCTTTCATTAAATAAATAAATAATAAAATAGACCTGTAAATGTAAGTGTTTTTCTGAATTCTGTGAGTTTTCCTAGGAAAATTAATCAAAACTAAAAACGGGGCTTGTAAGAACCCCAATTTATAACCAGAAACACAGATAAAACAACCTGGGGCTTGCAAATGGCATAGGATGTAGGAGCCAGGCTGTGAGACTGAGCCCTCAACCTGTGGAATCTGACATTATCTCCAGGGAGATAATGTAAGAATTCACTTGAATTAGAAGTCACCCAGCTGGTGTTTGCAGCCAAATTCATTGCTTGCTTGCTGTGTGAGAAAATATCCCCACAATTTGGACATAGAAATATTTTGTGTTGATTGTTATGTGGTGAAAGAAAAAGAAAAATAGTTTGTTTTTTCCCTAATACATCTGGTGTCAGAGGCATGTTATGAAACCATAGTGGGAGAAACTGTTTTTTTTTTTTTTCCTATGTACAAACCGAATAAAAAGAAAACAATATTATCTTAATAGATGCAGGAACAAAAAGTTAGAAATGATCCAATATATATTCATAATAAAGACCCATAAAACTAGGAATGAAAAATAATGCATGAACTCAATCCCATGTAAGACAATGTAGGCGGCAGAATATTACCTTTTTGCCTCAAATAATTGTCCACCTCTTAATCCCTAAAGTGAGTATCGCTTTATAAGGCAAAGGAAAATTAAGGTAGTAGATGGAACTTAAGTTGTCAATCCACTGACCTTGATAGATTATCCCTGTGTACTCAGCGTAATCAAAAGTGGACTTTTAAATGACTGAAGAAGGCAGAAGATAGAGAACTAGCAGAATGACCCCATGAAAAAGACTCAGCATGTTGTTGCTGGACATGAAGACATAGAAAGAGGCCACAAGTCAAGGAATATGGATGGACTCTAAAATCTGCAAAGGGCAAGAAAACACATTCACCCGAGAGTGTCCAGAAGAAAAAAAGCACTGCTAAAAAGTTTTTAAATGTAGTGAATGCTATTTGTACTTTTGACCTTCACAACTGTAAGGTAATAAATGTGTACTGTTTAAAGTAAATGAATGTGTGACTATTTGTTACAGTAGTGATAAGGAATTAATACATGAATGTATGCAACATATTCAGTTAACATCAGAATTAGTGGTGAATTTGATGCTAAATACTTTCCCATTGAGATTAGGAACAACAGAGAAATCTTTGTTTCACCAGGTACTGAAAATTTTAGCCAATGAATAAAAGAAGGAAAATAAATAAATGACAACCAGATTTATGCAAAAAAGGTCTTATTCACAAATAAAAACATAATTGTCTATAAAGAAAATCTGATGGAGCCTGATAAAATCTGGAAAAAAAAGCAACACTGATAGAATTAACTGGTGATTTTAGAAGGTTTATAGGACACAAAACTAATATACAACAGTCAATTATATTTCTATATACATGCAATGAGCAATCAGAATTAATTTTTTAAAAGTATTTGTAATAGCTTAAAACATCAAATGTTTAGGGATAAGTCTGACAAAATATGTGCATGACTTGAGTAAAAACTATAAAATAGTGCTGAGTGAAATTACAGGATACTCAAAGAAATGGAAAGATATACCTTGGTCATAGATCAGAAACCTTAATATCGTTAACATTCAATCCCCTTTCCCACCATGGATTGGTTGATAGATTCAATTTGTTGTTGAAGTTATCAAACTAATTATTTAAAATTATTTTAAAATTTGAAGGATCTGAAATGGCCAAAACACTTTGCACAAAAACTTGTGCTAAAGGACAAGTCTAGGACCTTAAAGGATAATTGAATATACAGTAGAGACCTCTGGACAGATACAGAGTTATCTCCCTGGAGGGATGTCTTTGCATTTAAAAGGGGAAGGATACCTGTACCCATTGTTTATATAGCCTTGCCTAGGTATCTTTGTAAGATTGGTTCCAGGACATCCTGGGACACCAAAATTCTAGGATGCTTAAGTCCTGGATACAAAATGGCCTAGTATTTGCATACAACTAGGCACATGCTCCCATATTTTTTAATTGATCTCTAGATTAGTTATAATACTTAATACAATGTAAATGCTATATAGTTACTATAAAACATTGCTTTTTATTTGCATTATTTTAAATTGCTATATTGTTATTTTTTATTGATATTAAAATATTTTCCAATCTGCATTTGATAGAATCTGTGGTACGGATTTATTTATAGTATTTATTTATGTTTTTTAAAATTATTTTTAAAATTTATTTATTTTAAAATTGTGGGATAAAATTCAGGATTAGGTAGATAAAAGGTCATTTTACAGATAAATTTTGGGTCTCCCTTTGGTCCCCAAGATAATATACTCTTGTAGTTGTGAAGCTCTCCCCCACCCCACCACCCACCGGGCAGTTTTCTGCTACTGGCAATCCCTTTCTTATATTATGATAAATGTTCAAGGTCCACTTATGAATGAGTATATGTGGTACTCAGTTCTTTGTTTCTATGATTTATCACTGAATATTATAGACTCTAAATCCATCCTAGTTTCTGAGAAGTCCATAATTTTATCCTTATTTATGGTTGTGTAATATTCCTTTGTGTATATGTATCACATTTTCTTAATTCAGTCCAGTTTTGATGAGCAGCGTGGTTGTTTTCATGTTTTCTCAAGTGTGAATAGTACTGCAATTAAACAGCTGTATGCAGGTATCTTTTTTATAGAATGACTTGAATTCCTGAGTATATTCCCAGAAGGGGGATTGCTAGGTTGTATGTCAAGTCAAGTTGTAGATTTTTTTAGGAATCATCACACTGCTTTCCACTGAGGTTGTACTAGTTTACACTCCCACCAAAAGTATAGAAGTGTGCCAGAGTCCCGCTCCAGCAGAATTCAGAGATTCCTGAAAGTGTAGACGGCATTGGTGATTGTGAGAAAGAGAGAGAGAGACAGAGAGAGAGAGACTTGGATAACTGTTGTTCAGATTTGAGCAGAAGACCATTATTGTATGTTAACAATGGGCTTTTATACTCACATGCCTTTCACATGAACACAAAGCCAGGTGTGTGAGGAGCATCCCCCACCCATCAGATGTTCTTTCAGGTATGAGGAAGAAAATCCCATAACAGACACTAACCTTAATCCATGACCAACCTATCCTATAAAACTTTTTCATCCTATGCTGATTTATACTTATACCAAGTTAAATGATTCTATAGAAACTTGGATACTTACTTTACAACCTAAAGTGGCCCATCCCAGAATGTTTGGAATGTGGCCCAGTCCAAAGTTCACAGTGGGCTACCTGCAAGTAACCTAGCCACATTCTTTCAACAAAATGGCTGTCTAAACATATTTCTAAGACTATATTCTACAATTTACACCTTATTCAACTTCAATAAATTCTAAAATCCTGACCCAGAAGCCTGTGACCAATACTAAGGCTCTTAGATGTGACCCGAGTTTGAACTGTAAGTTGTGTGAAAGCCAAAACCACAGTTTGTGGAAGAATGGGAACAATGAGCTTCTAAAGTTAGTTTGTGTTCATCCCAGTCTCAGAGTTATATGCTTGAACTTGCAGAAGTTTATTCTGACTGTAGTGCTAGGCAGAAAAGGGAGAGGAAATGGGGTCAACAGCTCCCAAACGCATCCTAGTGGTCTTGGGGTCAACAGCCCTTCCTGATCCCTAACGCTCAGCGGGCCTCTGTGGCCAGCTCCCAACAGAAGTGTTCCCTTTTGCCTGCATCCTCTCCAGCATCTGCTGTTTTTTGAGTTATTGGTGATGGCCATTCTGACTGAGTTAGATGGTATCTCAGTGTGGTTTTAATTTGCATATCTTTGATAATTTAGTGAAGCTGAGCATTTTTTCATTTATCTGTTGGCTGCTCATATTGTCTTCTTTTGAGAAGTGTCTATTCATGGCTTTTGCTCATTTTTTAAATGGGGCTGTTTGTTTGTTTTCTTTCAACACTTTTGAGTTCCTTGTAAATCCTAGATGTTAGGCATCTGTAAGATTTATAGGTGGCAAATATTTTTTCCCATTCTGTGGGCTGTTTTCCCTCTCTCATGATGGTTTCCTTTGCTTTGCAGAAGCTTTTCAGCTTTATAAAGTCTCACTTGTCTATCATATCTTTTAGGTCATAGGCATTTGTGATTTTGATAAGCAATTGGTTGCCTATTCCAATTTTCATAAAGGTTTCTCCTGAATTTTTTAAGACTTTTATAGTTTGAGGTTTTACTTTTAGTTTTAATGCATTTAGAATTGCTTTTTATATATAGTGATAAGTAGGAGTCCTGTTTCAATCTCCTGTATGTGGTCAGCCAGTTTTCTCAGCATCATTTACTGAATAGGTTCTCCTCTTCACATTGGCTGTTGGTGAAGGCTTTGTCAAAGATGAGTTGCTTGAGAAATTGAGGCTTTCAAGGTATAGGATCATTTTGTCAGCAAAGAGGGATAGCTTCACTTACTCTTTTCCTATTTAGGTACCCTTGATTTCCTTCTCTTGTCTGATTGCTCTAGCTAGGGTTTCCATCACTGTGTTTAACATAAGGGTTGAGAGTGGGCAGCCTTGCCTTGTTCCAGTTTTCAGGGGAAATGCTTCCAGTTTCTGTCTTTTTAGCAATATGTTGGCTGTGAGTTTATCATAGATGGCTTTTTTACTATTTTGAGATATATTCCCTCTATGCCTAGGTGTTCAAAGATTTTTATCAAGGAGGGAAGCTGGATTTTTTTTGGTAAGTTTCCTCTGCATCTAATGATATAATCATTTGGTGCTTGTTTTAACATCTGTTTATGTATTTAATTGCATTCATGATCTTGCGAATGTTAAACTAGTCCTACATCCCAGGGATGAAGTCTACTTGTTAATAGTGGAGGGTTTTTGAAATGTGTTATTATTTGTATTTCTTTATAAGATATGTACATTGTAAAAACCTTTAGAAGACAAAAGAGATAAATTTCAATTTTTAAAATGGGGGTTGATACCGTTTAACAATTATGTTTTAAACATGCAATTTTTGTTATATTTCAATTTATGTTTTTGCAGACTCTTTAATTCAGAATTTTGTTATGCTATATAGACAGATGAACAGAAAAGTCAGAAAAGTAAAAGGAAAGCTCATAGTATTCCCAAAGGACTGTAAGCTAGAAATATTCCTCTTTTCTTCTCAGGGATCACTTGTTTGTATCAGAGAGATACATTCTTTCTGTTTCTCAGTCTCCTTATCTCATAGTCTCTCTGTCTCTCCACCATTTCAATATAAACCTGGACTTAATTCATATAAAAATAAATTCTAATTTAGATGATCATATGTTAGTTCTAATCTATGCATAAATTATAGTTCATACATGTGATAAACTGAACAACTGAGACAAATATGATCGTATAAACAGTACCAAGACATGCTAGAAGCATCATACATTCCTTCAACAAGTTTTTATTGAGACTCTACCATGTTCCTGTACTTAGAACCAGGAACACATTGATGAAAAAATAAATAGTATCTGCCATTTAATAGGTTCAGAGTGAAATGGTAGATTAAGGTCACTACAATTAAGAGAAACAAATAGAAATGTATAAGCTAATTAATTCTATGTTATATGCAATAAAACAGGTTGTACAAGAGGAGCAGAATACAATTTCCAGAAAACAGAAATACAAAGTGATTTTAAGTGTAGATTTGTTCCCCCATCTATAAGAAAAAAAAAATTGTGCTCATGGAAATTTATGATTGGGCTGAGGAAAGAAGAGAGATATTGTTTAACAGAGAAAGAGGAAGAGAGAGAGAAGTAGAAGTAACAATTGCATAACATAATACACAAGCCCTACAAACTGGTAAAATGGAACAGAATCAGTGATGTGTTCTCAACAAAGATTATCAAATTAGTACATGAACAGGAAATAACAGTGGTAGACAGTAAACTACTAGACTGCTAGAATTGTCAGACTACTTAGTATACTTCTGAACTTTTTTTTTTTTTTTTGTATTTTATTTCCCATAATATTAGAAAAGCTACAAGGGATATTATTGCACAAGACTAATTTTGAATAACAAAAATTAATTCTCGCCGGGCTCGGTGGCTCAGCCTGTAATCCCACGCCTTTGGGAGGCTGAGGTGAGTGGATTTGCCTGAGCCCGCGGGTTCGAGACCCGCCTGGGCAACTTGGCGAGACCTCATCTCTACAATAAATCAAAATGAGCCGGGCGTGGTAGCGCGCGTCTGTAGTTCCAGCAACTTGGAAGGCTGAGGCGGAAGGATCGCGGGAGCCCAGCAGGTCGAGGCTGCAGTGGCCGGGAGCGGCCACTGCACTCCAGTCTGGGCGACAGAGTGAGACTCCAACTCAAAAAAAAAAAAAAAAAAAATTAATTCTCTGGTGAAAATCAAATAAACTTGAAAGGACTATAACTTAAAATTAGTGACATCTGGGGATCAAAATTTTTGAATGATTTAAAGAGATATCCTAGATTTTAAGTAGAAAAAAATACAGATATACAATGTCTGAATTTTTAAATTATTATTTAAGTTTTTAAAGATCTTTGAAATTATGCTCTGAAAATATAATTTAAATGGTCAAATGATGAAAATGTGAAATGATTTAATGATATTAACATATCTAACACAAAAGTCTACAATTAGCACATCTAAATACTAAGAAAAATGGACAGAGAGTCCATAATTCCATGAAACACGAATGTCAAACTTCCACATAATTTGTGTTGGGAAACTACAATGTTAATTTTATATGGCAACCTGACTTGCCCACAACATGCCCTGACATTTGGTCATACATTATTCTGAACATTTCTGTGGAGGTGTTTTTTGATGAGATTAATATTTAAATTAGTAGGCTGAGCAAGCACACTGCCTTCCCTAATGTGCGTGGGTTTCATTCAATGGAAAATCTGAATGGAACCAAAAGGATGACTGTCCCTAGGATAAGAAGGAATTCTGTCTGCTTGACTGCTTCCAACCTGGAACACCCATTTTTGTCTCTACCTCCGAATGGATCTTAGATGTTGAGACTGCTGGCCTTCAAGCTAAAAGTTATGTCATTGGCTTTCCTGGGACTACAGTTTGCTGATTCATCCTGAAGACCTTAGGCCATGTCAGCCTCCAAAACCATGAGTCAATTCATTCTCTCATAAGAAATAAATCTCATAATACACCTCTCTCTCTCTATGCATATATGTGTGTGTGTGTGTGTGTGTGTGTGTGTGTGTGTGTGTGTGTGTGTTATACACATGTATCTATACACACACACACATATATATATCATTCAAACACAAATAATCATGTTAATAATTAAAATATGTAGTGCATTTTTTTTCTCTCCAACACCATAGAGTGCACCTTCACAAACCTGGTTTAAGTATAGATGGTACAGTCTACTACATATCCAAGGTACAGCCTTCGGCTTAGGCTACAAACCTGTATAAGCATGTTACTTTACAGAACACAGCAGGCAACTGTAACACAATGGTATTTATTTATCTAAGCATATCCAAACATAGAAAAGTTACAGTACAATGTTATAGAATATAAAAAATGATACCTTTGTATAGGGTGGCTTCATTATAAACCTATAGGACTATCATCATACATACTGTCTATTATTTACCAAAGCAGAATTATGTGGTACATAACTGGATGGATTAGATAGATGATGATAGATAGGTAGGTAGGTAGGTAGGTAGGTAGGTAGGTAGGTAGATAGATAGTAGCTAGAGACAGGTGAATGTTAAGTAGTACAGAGACATAAAGTTTAGTTACTACTTACAATAATGCAAGGAGAGGAACAGGTTATATTTGCTAAATTGGAGGAAAAAAATAAACAGAGAGGTCATAGGTCTAGTATAAAAACAAACTGAACCATAACTAGATAAGTCCTCAATTGTTGTTTTGTTTCTGTTTTCTTTGTAATTTGGAAATGAGATGAAAACTAATTGGTAAGGAAAAAATTGATTATATAATGAATAAAATTTATTGAGAAAAATTGTAAGAGAGTACCTAGCTTTCTAAATGCACTCAAGGCTCAGGGCAGGGCAATCCCCTCGGGTCCCTTCCCTCTGGGAGATTTTCTATCCTCTCAATAAATCCTGCTTTCAAAAAAAAAAAAAAAAAAGACTCAGGGCTTAGACAAAGATCTGTGAAAAATGTTGGGAAGCAAAATAAAGATGGAAAAGTATAGACTGAATATTTAAGAGAGGAAGAAGTTAAATCTATACTCCAGGCTAGACAGAGCTTGATACTGGTCATGTCAAAGACTGCAGAACTCAATATTAGCTAGTTCAGTCTTGGGCACCTAGAAAAGAGAAGTGACGAAAATCCTGAATTATCCAAAATAGGGAATGTTTGGAAAAGTCATGGTTTGTGTTTAACAATTATAGTGTAAAGGGGAAGAGAGATAATAGGTACACTATTTTCTGTGTTGGTATGTTTATCTGAGATATTATCTGAAGTTCTTGATAAAACACATTTAAGAAAAATGTTGACACTAGATGAGCCCAACTCTAGAAAACTCGAGAAGTATAAGCAGAATGATAAGGGCAATCAAAGCCATAATATTTAAGAAATTATAGGGGACATAGATGATAGTTAATAAGGATAAGACACACCTAAAAGCAATAATTGCATGTGCATATTTAAGACATGGCATTTTGGACAATGACTTGGGCCCTCTCTTGAATACTTTTGCTGAGAAAAATAAATCAGAAGTCATAGAAAGAAAAAATTTCTAATAATTATTCCTTCTCCACTCATACAGCAGGTTGTCTCTTATTGTTATATCATTTGCTTTGAAAATGTGAATGCTCAAGTTAGATTACCACTTATTGGAGATGTCTTATGAAGGAAGTGAGAAATAGGTGGTGGGGCTAAAAAAAAAAAAAAGATATCTCAAAGTATGGTGAATGTTTTGAACTAAAGGAGAACCAGACCTCTCTGACATTCTCCTGCCCTCCTGTCTCTCATCTTTTATGCCATAGCATGGGAAAAACTCTCTTTGAACAGTCTTTACCTTCCAGAAGATCCTTTAAGAAGGCAGTCAATTGTCTTGAGGCTTCTCCCTGGGAATCTCACTAACCAGGGAAGAAACTCACAGAAGAGGAGACAACACACCCAGACAGACTTTGTCACAAACAATCATCTATTCTTCTTATGACTTCTGTGAGAAAATGTTTATTACATGAGAGACTTTATATCTGCATAACAAGAAAACCTTTGTTTGCTATGCATTTCCTCTGCTCATTAAGACACAACTCGTATCACCACCACCCACAGGGGACCCAGGTCCCTATTCCCTTCTGTACCTCAGGATGTTATGTGAACTTCAGTCATGTGGTCCTTCTTTGAGTCTCAGATTTTGTGGAACTCCCATGCATGCTTTTTCTCTTGTTAATTTGTTTACTGTCTATTTATTTCACAGGATTATCAAACATTCAGAGGGTAGATTGGAAGTTTCCTCTGTCCTAGATATGGAAGAAGTAGAATTGCTGATCTTAAGACTTTCTTACAAATCTGATTTCATGCTGATAGCTGTAACTATTTTGCTGATCTGTGCAAATTTAAGAGAAGAAAATACAATGTACATATATATCTATAACATTACTTGACTCGCTACTATCACTATGAGAAAAAAAGCTTTACTATGGCTATGAAGTCATTTATGAAGAACTACAGCTTATATTATTTTACACTGGAAAAATGTTCTAACAAATATACTGTGGAGAGTAACCTTTATGTCAAGATGGTGACCCAGATGACCTAATTGATGTTATCCACCTGTAATTGCTTCAGCACTATAAAAAAGTAACTGGCACAATTAAAATATGTAGTGCATTACTCCAAATATTTATTATAGTCATTACATTGCCAAGTGCAATACATTCTCTCTCATTTAATCTGCAAATCTCTATAACTAACAACTTATTCATTATAGGAGCTATGTCTCATATATCACCCAATTCACAGGATTAAGTAGCAGAGTTGCCAAGAGTAAATGCTTCACTGATCTATTTTTTTAAAATGGCATTACATATATTTACTTACATAATATTTTTTCTTAGTAAGTCAACCAACATATTAATTTGTTAACCACTATATTATATATATAGTACATATGTAAGCCAGTATATAATTCACTTAGAAAGAAAATATCAGTCATTAAACAATAAATAAATGGTTATAATTTGAGTTCCACTACCTTTTGCCCTACTCTAAGTGTGCAATGATTTTAGAAAAATTATAGAGAAAACATTTAAAAGAAGAATCTAAGTTTACAACAAATATCTTGTAAGAACAAACAGAATATAAACACAAAGGAATAAATAATAGGATTTAAATGAAATATGTAGGACTGCTAGTTTCAGAGTCAGAAAACAAGCAGCCGCAGAAGAAAATAGAGTATTTTGGGGAGTAATGGGAATTTAAAAGATTCCCTGAAATGCAGGACCTTGCAGACTTTTTGAAATCAAGATATGGGACTAGTTTTCTGCTCTGAAAGGAGACTGATAGAAAATCATGATGGCTGTTCTGGCTAGGGTTATGACTTAAAGTTGACAATAAATAAGGTGGAATAAAACAGATACAGCCACTTAGCCAGCCATGTTGGATGTGTTATGTATCAATGTCACCATGAACCAACTAGGTCTTCTCATTCTTATTAGGAGAGATAGAATTATAATATCAATAAAAAGATGAATTTACGCTAGATAAAATGGAAATAATAGAAAAATGTCTTATTCCTTTCAAAATGCTAAAAAAAATCATAAAATGGGTAGCTTATAAACAATAAAAAATTGTTTCCCATAGTTCTGGAGACTAGAAAGACTAAGAACAAAGTGCTGGCAGGTTTTATGTCTGATGAGGGCCCTTTTTTGGTTCATAGAAACGGTACCTTCTAGATGTGTCCTTACATGTGGAAGAAGTAAAAAAGTTCCCTTGGGCTTATTTTATAAGGGAACTTTTCCCAATTATTATGACTCCAGGTTAGGATTTCAGCATATTAATTTGAAGAGGATTCAAACATTCAGGGCAAGGAAACAGAAAATGACTTTATTACAAATATTTTAGATATCACTTGGGGACCAAAAAATGGAATACCATTAATAAAAGAAATATAATTATAAAAATTAAATATATGTGGTTATAAAATTATCTTATTAGAAATTTTGAAAATGAGAAAATTTAATCATTCAATTGTTTTTTAATGAATGAAATAAACTATGGGCCACATGTAGTAAAGAAATAATTAGGGCATCAAAAGACAGTTCTGATGAATTTGCTCAGAAGGCAACAAAAGGAACGAAATTAACAACAACAGTAACAAAAGAACAAGCAAGATTTAGGAACAATACATGTTTAATAGGATTTCCAAAGGGTAATAGAGGAAATGTCAAAGGAAAGTACATGAACATAGAAATAAATTTGAATTTACTTTGCATTTGAAGTACTAACAAGTCTCAGATTGAGAATAATACATTGAGTTCTGGGAATGAAAAATTCAATAATGAAAAATACAAATAAAACATTCAGAGGTCCGTTCCAGTAAAGTGTAAGATCATTAATAATTAAAAGGAAAATTAACAGAACTGCCAGATATAAAAGGAAAAAAAATCTTAGAAAAGAAATGATAATTATATTGACAGTAAGATTTTAATCATTAACATATGCCAGAGTCAGTGAACAAAATATTTTACATTTATGTCAAAAAATAAATGTCAACAAAAAATTCTTCATCCAGGTGCACTGTCACTCATAACTGAGGGCAAAATAAAGACTTTTAAAAAACATACCTGTGAAAAGAGCGTATATGCTACACATCTCTCACTTTAAAATATACCATAAGAAAGACTGTAGCAAATGGGAACCTATATGAAAATAGTGAGGTACCAAAAAAGATTAACACAAAGAAAGGGTAAAATATATTAGTTCTTCAACTATCAGTGTGAAATAAAAATAGTGATCAATGTTCATTGAAACATTAGGAATTAATTTCTAGACAGAATCCATAAGGACAATGTACAAAAAAGTGTTTCCTAGGTGGTTAAAATTTGCTAAGAGCCATCTCTTTGACAACCAAAGGCTAGAGGCATTCATTATAAAAATACTTACTTCAATATATAAGTTAAAGGTAATAAGTAGGAAAATAGAAGTACTAGATTAAATTTTCAATCCATCAGAGGCAAAAAATATTCTGAATTTTTCAAGGTATAGTGTGTCTACATAAAGAGATAAAACATACAAGAGTTTTTTAAAAATCAGCAAAATGGATCCCACCAAAATTACATTGGAAAAAATGGATGAGTCAAGCCTTGCTATACAATTTATTGACTCATATTTGAAAGATATCAATTCAAATTCTTAGCAGAGTTTTCTCAACCCAATAATATAAAGTCCTCACCACCACATCTTGTGATATATCTGGAATCCTGTGTTCTCCATCTAGGCTCATTGACTCTTAGAATATTCAATTCTTATTGTTTTTAAAATAAAAATCTGTGGGCAATTGTCTTAGTATTTGTGTGTTAGAATACAAAATACTATCAGCAGTGGCAATCTCTAGAGTAACAACCTAAATCCCAAGCATGTGTCAGAACAAACATGTTCTCCTTTTGAATTTCTTACCGGGGATGTTTTACACGTTGTGAAGGGTGTCTTCCCTTTGCCTCTTTAGATTCACTCTTCAGCCTTCTAAACTCTCTTACCTGCTACCTGAGACTGACCTCTGTTATCTGAATCTTGTGTTCTGGTGTGCTAGTTGGGCTCAGTCTGCCAGAAGCTCTGAGTCAGAGAAAGAGAGAGAGGTTACTTTGAACTGTGCACTTAAATGAATGTCAGTGTCCCTCTAAGAGAGTCTCTATTTTGTAATTCTCCACAATCAGGTTATTGTCACTGCTTTCTCTCTTTCAGGGTTGTGACTTGGTGATTGTCTATTGCCACTCAGTCCAGGTTCCAGTACAGTCACTTATGCTTCATCCTTATCAATGTCAATAAAATCTGCTCAAAGTCTTTTAATTTGACTGTGCTATCTCTTCTTACAAAAACCCCGGCAAAAGCCGGGCTCGGTGTCTCAGCCTGTAATCCCGTGCCTTTGGGAGGCTGAGGTGAGTGGATTGACTGAGCCCGCGGGTTCCAGACCCGCCTGGGCAGCGAGACCTCATCTCTACAATAAATCAAAAAATTAGCCGGGCGTGGTAGCGCATGCCTGTAATTCCTGCTACTTGAAAGGCTGAGGCGGAAGGATCGCCGGAGCCCAGCAAGTCGAGGCTGCGGTGGCTGGGAGCGGCCACCGCACTCCAGTCTGGGCAATAGAGTGAGACTCCATCTCAAAAAAAAAAAAAAAAAAGCCCGACAGGTGCATTGTTCAGTAAATACATACTTTTTAGAAACTGCCTTAGTATTCAAGTACAAATGAAGATGCAGTCATGAGTTGTTCAAGAACAGGGATATATTCTGAGAAATATGTCTTTAGACAATTTCATTGTTGTGCAAACATCATAGAGTATACTTACACAAACTCAGACGACATAGCCTACTACACTTCTAGGCTAGATGGTATAGCCAGCCTATTGTTCCCAGGCTACAAACCTGTATAGCAAATTCTACTTCAATCATATTAATAAACTTTTTTAGTTTCCACACATAAGTGAGATCTTGCAGGATTTGTCTTTCTGTGCCCAACTTATTTCACTAAACATGATGTCAGGTTCATCCATGTTGTTGCAAATGACAGGATTTTCTTCTTCTTAAAGACTGGATAGTATTTTGTTGTGTATATATACCACAATTTTCTGCATGCATTCCTATGTTGTTTGACCTTTAGGTTATTTTCATATCTTGACTATTGTGAATAGTGTGCTGCAGTAAGCATGGGAGTGCGGATACCTCTTCAACGCATCAATTTCCTTTCCTTTGGACATATATGAGGAGGGAAACCATTAAAAAAAAAGGGAATTATTTTTGGAGGTCAGGCCTCTTGTAGTGCAGGCTTCTCCCATGAAATAACCCTTCCGCATAAGTATAACCAGCTAGTGTCGCCATGAGAGACTGCTGTCGACTTCTGTGAATTTTTTTGGAGATTCTTTCAAAACATTTGCCCTTTTCATAATGGGCGATTTATGAATGCACCTGTCCACACCGCACTGAGTGTTCACCAGTTTTTTTTTACCAAAAATGGTATGACTTCCATGCCCCATCCTCCCTATTCATCCAATCTCACCTAGAGCAACTTTTTTCTTTTGTTTTCCTGGAGAAAATTAGTGATCAAAGGGAAATGTTTTGTTGATGTGGAAAAGGTGAAAGAAAAAAAGACGGAAACGCTAAAAGGTGTAAAATTTACAAGTTCAAAAACAGTTTTGAGCAAAGAAAAAAGCATATCGATAGGTGAATTGCATCAACTGAAGAGTACTTTTGAAGGCGACTAAAGTTTAAACATGGAAGAATACATATATAATTTTTATACATAAATTCACATTTTTGAATGCCCTCTCATATAACCAAGAGTGGGTAAGAGTGTTGTATCATCCGGAAATCTTATTTTTAAGTTTTTGAGAAATCTCCCTTCAGTTTTTTTGAATGGTAGTACTAATTTACATTCCCATTATCTCTTATTGTAGTGAATTTCGTCCTATGGACAGATGCTGACAATAACTTTTTTTTTCAGTTTATTTCTGGGGCCATTCAAATATTCATATGCTCAATTCTCATGAATGGTGCAAACTTTTCCTATCTCCAGCAAAAAGTAAAACAAACAGACAAAAACAAAATGAATACCATCACTTCACAAAATTACAATAGTAACTAAATATTCATGAGCAATGAATAATATTCAGTAAGTTCCAATGTGGACATTTAGTTTAGATAACTAAAAGACAAGTTTACACTAACCATGGCCAAAAAGAAAAGAAAATTGATTAAGAATAGTATAACTACAATAAATCTCATTGCAAAAGAAAAAAAGGAAACACAGTAGACTATGTTCAAAGTACTTATCAAAAGTCAATGAGCAGAATGCTGCTCTTAAAAGCAATTCTTCTGTTCATTGTCCTCTGTGTATTTTCTCTCTGCCCCTTGGAATTTTTTCTTGTATAGTAATTTTCCCTGGTCACAGTAGAAAGACATTGGAGAATATCATCCTGGAAAGTGAATGTAAGTTTGGCTCCCTGGAGTTTTTTGTAATTAGTTGTACAATCAAGGACTTTGCAGCTGTTCATGTCTTTGCTAATCCAATGAACCTGAATAACTTAAAATAGCTTAAAACTCTCAACCCTTAAAAGTATAGGTTGTAGATACTGACTTACTTCTAAAAGGTGTAGTTTTATAAAAAAGGAAGAAAAAAAGTAAAATTTACAAACATTCCATCAACCAGGTGAGTAACGATGGCATAAAAAATGATGTCATGGTGATAGTATGTACCCCTGAAATGACATGATGAATATGACACTTTACCTTTGTGTTATTTTTCTCAAAAATGCATGACCCCAGTCTAAGCATGAAAGAAACATCTATAAATCTGAATAGATGGAGAATTTATAAAATATCTGACCAGCACTCCTCAAAACTCTCAAGGTCATCAAAAACAAGGAAAGTCTGAGACACACTCACCATCTAAAGAGACAAGATCATTAAATGTAATATAGCAGCCTGACTGGAACACTAGAACAGGAAAAAGAACAATAGGTTAAAAACTATAAACATCTGAACAAAGTATTGACTATAGTTAATTTGAACAATATCAATAATATTTAATTAATTAAGACAAATGTACCTTACTAGTGTAAGATGTTAACAAGAAGAGACTGAGAGTCAGGCATATGGAAATTCTCTTTACTCAACTTGAAAACTTTCTGTAAATCCAAAATTATGTTATAACAAAACTAATTGAAAGGCTTTTAGCAGGCATCCTGTCAAACTGCTTTGTTTGTTATTTATTTATTGTAAATAATAATATCTAAATATTACTACTAGACATAATTTTTATTCTGAAGTGTGTTGTCATCAATTTAATGGTCTCTTCTCTGTCTCAACCCTTCACCCGTCTTATCCTGTAACAAAATAATGACAAATGTCTTGCTTTCTTACAAACAGGGCTTTTGTATGGGGACTATCCACAGGATGATCGTTGTAAGTTAAATTCTAGGCTTAGGGTTTTGGGCCAGATGAATGCTGTGTTTTGTGGTTTCAGACACCTGTGATGTCACACTTGTCTCTATTCTCCCCTCTGCCCTGAGCTATTTTCCAAATTTTAATTAGCAAACTTGGTAAAGTTACCAGTCTTCTCTAATGTAAAGCATATTAAGCAATTGGAAATCCTAAGATCTATCTATGTTACACATCCACACAGTGTGTGTGGGGCTCTGGTTCTTACAATTAGTAGGTCTTTTGCCTATTTGGCAGGATATATGTTCATTACCAGAATGAACATTTTACTTTTAGGAAATAATTTTTAAGAATTCTATTTGGGGAACAGCTACTCTATATGAAATTATTAGAAATAGCTAAGATAGGTCTCATGGCCACTTGGGTATCTAATAATCTTTCTAGCAATGAAAAGAATAAGTCCCCTAACTCTATATTCTATGCAGTAGTTTAATTCTTCATTAAGCAAGCCAGAAAGAAAAAAAAAAGTAGCACAATTGTGATGATTTTATTTGCTTCTTCATCTTGGAAATCATTAGCAAGGACTCATGACCAATGGATGAAGAACAGTAACAAACACCAGGAATTAAAACATTGAAATCAAAATAGAGGTTTACACATAAGGTAGGTAGATTTTAAGTGGAACGTGATAGAGAAAAAGAGTCATCCGTGGTTAATCTTGTGGATGCATGACTTGGACTACTATATACCTTTTATATACAATGGGATCTGTTTATTTGGGCTGTAACAAAATCTGTACATCAGATTATACCATGTTAATTTGTTTTCCTGCTGTTCTTTAGTTCTTCAATTTTTGTTACTGTGGCATATGCCTCAATGCTGATAGTCTCCAAAACAACCAATTCTCTTTTTTCCCATGCTCATAGCCTCTCCTTTATTTAGTTTTCCCAACTACTCAGTGCTGATAAAATCCTGGTAGTTCGTAGTTTTCCCAACTACTCATTCAACCTTGTGAATCTTGAATGGAAAAACAAATAGTAAAGGTCTCATGGTGGTGCCAGAGTGGTGCCATCATGATTGGCACATGGATCAATTCCAGTGATTAGCATTTTACTGAATGCTGGGGAGTGAGTTAAGAAAGCAAGTAAGTAGTGATGAGAAGACCTCTAGGAATAGATTCTTATTTCTTAAAACGAAAAACAAAATAAAGTGATGGTCTTTTTACTGGCTTGGATATTGGTATGTGATGTGCAATTATCTTCTAAACTTGTGGGAAGCTAACCAATACTCCCAGAATGTTAGAACAAAATACATATTTTTTAAAAAGAACTAATGAATTGTACACCTCAAAATTATTGTTATGCATTATAATAATTTTCTTTAATGGTTAAGTCACTTTGATTTAGACATTTGTGTTTTAAGAGTAAAAGCATCATACCAATACAGATGGTCTATTATTATAAGAGTTCGGATGCACAGAAAAGTAAATAAAATTTACCAAAATGTAACTACACACAATAAAGTTCTTCTCGAATGCAGTTACTTTTAAAGAAGATGGTAGTTGTTTTTAATGATCCTAATATAGAAAGACTTCTAGTATTTACTTGAAAAAGGTAAACTACTGCTTATTTAGATTTAAGTATTTATATGTGTTTTGTCAAATTTGAAACTAATGAAATTAAAATCCTTATAATTATTTGGTATTTTGTATAATTAAAATGATGAAAAGCATCTTTTTCTCCTAGCAGGACTTTCATTTCCATTCTGATCCTCATTCATTTTGCATCTCAAATTATTTTGTTTCTCAAAATCCTTAGGATTTTGAGTCTCAAATTGTAATTAATGGATAATATCTTAATTATTTTGGATGCATGCTCTGATAAAATCTTGTGCAAATTCATTTTATGAATATGTAAGTACTCCTCTCTTAATATCTGTTATAATGATGCAATTAAATCTGTTTGGAGGCATCTTCTTAGGTTAGAAGAAAAATTTATTTTAAAAAGACATATCTCAATAATGAAGTGGTTCTAGTGTCAAAAGTCATTAACCTATAACATTTGGCAAAATCTGAGATCATTTTTTCTTGAAACACAGTCTAGCACACTCTACCATTTGGGTCCGGACCAGGTTAGTATAATCATGCTGATGAAATCATTCCAGAGATGCTAATGAATATAATGAGAATATGTTTTCTTTTCCAGATCAAGAGAAAATTCTGCTGGTAAAATCCTAGTAGTTGCCAGATTGAATTGGAATCATTGTTTTCCAGCCCAATGCTCCATACAATATTTTTCCTGTAATTTCACTTGACATAAAGTGTAACTACTTGGGATGAAACTCAAATACGATAATCTGGGTTTAAATATCATATGGGTTTTCATTGATACAAAAATCTTATTTATCCTTAAAAAAGTGCATGAAATAGTTCCTTTTAATATTTATTCTGCAAATTTAATGATACAAAGACTTGCTCTGTTTTTTTTTAATTCTTTGTTGTTTTATTTATCATTTATATTCACTGTTAGTGTTTACTTTTTGTTCCAGATTCTTTTAGCCTCCCAACAAATAGCATGTCTCATCCTTAAATCATTTCTTAATCTTTTTCTCAATATAATTATTCATTTAAAGGATTTTTTCAAAATAAAAATGTTGACAAGAAATAGGCAGATAAGTCTATGTGTGAATGTATGAATGCATAAATATAATACATATTGTTTTCTACATAGCTACAGCAGTTATTTATTAGATGCATTCTATTTAGAGTGTTTTCACCTCTTCTATATCTTCACTAAATTTGTCTGCTTTTTCTATTAATCACTGTGGAGAAGTGTGCTGAAATAACCCAATAAAATGGTGGATTTGGCCATATCCCCTTGTATTTTTATTTGTTTTATATGTTTTGAAACTATAGTACTAGATGCAAAAAATTTGGAATGTTTTAGAAATCTGGCATATTGGATGTTCAGTTTGAGATGTTTTAATGCTATTTATACTATTAAACTAGGTTTTGTTCAATTGTTTTGTCTTTTAGCTATTATTAACTGCTTAGCAATTGTTTGGTAGTATATTTTTCATGTTTAGTTTTTAAAATTTTGTTATATTACTTCTGGGTATGTTGTTTGCCTTTGTATGCATACATCCTCCTATACATATTCATGTGCACACAGACAGAAACACAAAGAGACACACACTCACACTATAGCTTAAGTAGCAAACCAAGCATCAGAAGACTTTGAACTTCTGATGCAACATCTCAACAACAACAACAAAAAATAAGCCTCAAAATTTCGTTGCTGGGTATGGGGAATGAAATACTTTATCCCTTCTCCAAAACCAAACCCAACTCAAAAGACAGCCCTCAGTGACTGACTTTCCGGAATGGTTATACATTTACCCTAGCTCTCTAGCTCTTTAGGAGTAAAATCTGATATGCATATTTTGCAGTTTCCCAGAGTTTTCTTTTATGATTAAGTTTTACTTTACTTCTACTATATCAATGAAACACACACTCTTTATGGCTGCTTTCCATTTTCCAATTCCCTGCTTGTGTTCGTGCAAACACCAAATAAATTACATGTACTCGAGTTCTTGTCTCATGATCTGCTGCTAAAATGACCCAACAGAGAAATCAATTTCCATTTTTTGGCCAATTAAAGAATGTATTCATATGTATGCTTATTGTGATTTTTGATATACTTATTTTCACTATCTCATTTTGCCTTTTTATATTCCCCATATTTATAATTTTCTTTATTACTTAGAATATACACGGGGATAACATGCTGTATTTCAGAGCTTACTTTCATTTTTATCTAATTCTACCCAAAGGAGAAAGGACACTTGAAGTTCATTTTACAGAAGAAAGTGCATTTGCAATACAAAAAGGAAAAAAATCTATATATGTTAAATAACCTAGAGCAGGCATTAAAAAAATAATTTTCTAATATGATTTTAAATTACCTGTCCAAAAGACAGGAAAATAGTTGTAAATTGTTGAGAAATATTTTGCGCTCAGGCATGTGCTTTGATCATTAAAAAAGAGTTACAATATCAAAATATTATTTATTTTGCAACTTTGAAAGGAGAATAAATTATAAAATCTAATAAGTACAACAACAACTACTACCATTTATCAAGTACTTACAACAAAGGCATAGTGCTCAGAAATTTCACACATTCCCTCCTTTACTCTTCATCACAGCCCTGGGGAGTTTACACTGTTATTTCTGTTTTACAGATGAGGAATCTGAAGTTTCAATAGATTCGGTAAGCTTACCATATGACAGAAAGTGCCCAAGCTATTGTGATGTAAATTAACTAAATAGTGGAAACATTTACGCATGTTGGAAGATGATGAGGTTTAAAAAATTTTTCTGAGGCAGAAAATTAAAATTTGTTTGAAGTAGTTAATATTATTCTGCAGCATTCTGCTCTATATCATATAATACTGTAATAAATATACTATAATTTTAAAAAACATCTGCTGTATAAACTTTCTGAATAATAT
Source organism: Cephalopachus bancanus (assembly GCA_027257055.1). NCBI lineage: Eukaryota > Metazoa > Chordata > Mammalia > Primates > Tarsiidae > Cephalopachus > Cephalopachus bancanus. Next base: position 15,316,235 of record JAPVLO010000108.1, on the reverse strand, counting down.
TATATCATTTCAAAAAACATTTTTATTGCTTTGTAAATATCCTCCTCAATCTAAAGTCTGGATCTATTTTCTATATAATTGTATTATATATTTTTTTCCACATTTGTATGTCAAAATGTATTCTACTTTTTAATGGAATCTTCATGTGCAAATAAGTCAAATCTTATGATTGCTTTAGAATGTGATAAATATTCCTAATATTCTACTTGGTTTATTCAAACAAAATTCTACTCATCTGTAGGAAAAGTGCTATAAAAGATAGAAAAATACTGAAAAAGTGAAATAGATCCAAGAGTAATACATTTACTCAGAAAACCTGTATAATATTTATGGACTTAGCATTTATTTTTCAGTCTTCGCTCAAGATTTTTAATATCTTAAGGCCTCATTTTTTTCCCCCATGAGCATAAAACTGTCCCCACTTTTTTTCACAGAGTTGTTGTAAGGGTCAAACAATAACAGGGTAAAATACATTTAAAACTGTCAATTGCTATATAGAGAAAAAATAATTTAAGGTGTTATTTTAAATAAAGTAATCATTTACAGGAATTTTTCATCTGTATTCTCCAATTAACGTTTCTGATAGAATGTTTTGCCTTAGTAACTTAAACTATGTCCACTATGGGTAACTTTTACCATCTTGACTTTTTCTGATGTAAATAATAAAATTTCTGTATTATCTTGTTGAAATTATAAGAAAATAACCCAATGAACTGACCCCGACTTTATTTTCCCAATGTTTGCTGTATAAGATGTATCTCTTATTAGGCTATCTCCCCAACAGAATTTCAGCTAACATTTTTTATGAGTTTAGTATTAACATGAAAGAAGTTCTGAAACTTCTTCACCACCAAAGATCTTGTCCTTCAGTCATTTACTCTGAAGTTATACCCTTGCTCTTGTTATTTCCAGTAACCACGTTTCTTCCTTATTATCAACTCAAACCTTCATACTCTCCAACCACCATCGTTTGTCTTTGCAATCAAAACTTTATTACTTCAGACTTCCAACAACTTACTTTTTCTACCTGAACCTCCTTCAATCCATTGACCTACTACTGTTTGTCAGCTCCATCTTATCTTTATTCTCCACATTACCTGCCTTGGCTTCTATGACCTGTTATTATGTCACTCTATTACTTGAACTCACAATTTTCCCTTCTCTCTTTTCCCACTGCATTTTGCCACTTTGGAAAATCCCTAAATTTAATTAAGTCTAACTCTCTACCTGCTTTATGCCTTGCATCGGAGCAAATCAAAGTAGCTGAAGGAAAACACATACACCCCCACTGATCTCACCTTTAACTCAGTAACCTTTAACTCAGTAACCTCAATTTCCTCTGTGTTCAACGATCCTACTCAATGTCCCTTGTATATTTATTTTACAATTTTAATCTCAAGACCTACATCACACTTTACTCTTTTTACCTGAAGTATTATTTTTTAAAAAGCAACTCAAATAGTAGGATGAAATCAGAACAAATATTCATAACCCATTTACCCATCTCTACAATTCTACTATTGGTTTGCCACCTGGTTTAAAATTTGTCATATCTGCATTACTAACTAAAACCAAAGACCAAATCCTAAATTTGTGTAAAGGAATTATCCTTTTAAAATAATTTTGTTGCATAGATTGTATGTTTTATATTATGTGAATTGATCATCAATTCAAAAAACACATTGCAGAATAAGCTTGAAAATAATTTGGACTGCACAGTCTCTCTGTCATCACCAACCACATTGTTTTCCACTCTTTAGAGTAAAACATTCCCTGGAGTTTTCTCTGTTGAATCCAGTTTTTCTTCCCCCACTCTCTCTTGAAATCAATTATGTCAGGTAATACAACAATTCCAGCTAAAGTTCCTGATGAAATGCGGTTGTCAAATCTGCTGGACAATTATTTGTTCTCATCTTACTTGAGCTAACAGAAGTTATTGGCACAGATGATCAGTCTTCCATAGAAATATCTTCTTTACGATTTATTATCTAAAGCTATGCACTATTAATTTTCCCCTTACCTCACCTTTCAATTGGTTTTCCTGATTTTTCTTCTAAATTTGCTATGCCTAGTGCTCAGTTTTGAGCCCCCTCCTTTTTTTTCTTCTACCTATAATGACATTTTTGGATACCCTATCCAGTTTCATAGCCTTAATAGTAAGGTAAATTTTAAGACTTCAGTTTTTTTTTCTCAGTCTAGATTTCTCCTTTGAGGTAGGCCTACTTAAAACATTCGCTTTTGTGTTCCTGGTTCATAATAGACTTAGATTTTTAAATCTTCATTTTGGTTTTCAATCTCCTCTGAACTTACTTCTTTTTCAGTGATCCCAATTTCAGTAAGTAACAATTGTATTCTTTCTGTTGCTTATACCAAAACCTTAAACTCTTCCCAGATTTGTCTTTTTAGCTTGTCCTATGTGAACTGCAAGAGAAAACAGTGATTACTCTGTGTCAAACACTGTTTTAGCTAACAAATGCACACATGCGCGCGCACACACACACACACACACACACACAAATTATGAATTTTCATAACTTTCTAAAGTATGTGACTAACTAAGGTAAGTTTTTTACAGATAAAGTTTTTTTTTTACAGATAAAGTATTACAAAAAGTGTAAATATCACCTGGCTACATAGCAAGAAACAGACAATTTGGGAATTTGAAACAGAATAGCCAGGCTCCAGTATATATACTCTGAACTATTCAGTTATATTTTCTAAAAAGTCAGAATTCAATCTGTTCTCCTGACCTTTTCAGTTACTGACTTGCTATAAGTCACATTGTCTCTTAAATATAGCATTGCAGGTACCACGGTATTATAGGGTATATGCAACTATAATATTACAGACCCTACTAAATCACTCTTCTTTACATACCTGCTTTTCTTGCTTTTTCCCTTTCTTCAGGTGTGTTCAAATGTCACCTTATTAAAGAAGCTGTCTCTGGTCACCCTATAGAAAATAACACCAGTCTTAAATAACACCGATCTCTTTCTCTCTATTACCTGAAATTTTTCACTTTATAGTTGAGTGCTCCGTTAAATCAAGGTGGGTTTTCGTTCTTTTTTTGTTGTTATTTTTTCATTGTTTTAATTACAGAATAGCACCAGATAGTAGTAGACACTCAACAAATATTTATTGAATAAATTAATAGTCTGTGTATAAAATGAAAATATTCTGAGTTGTCAAGATACCTAAGCAAAGTTAAACTAAGCTAAAATCATATTTATCATGTTGTGTATACTCTTTTTAAAGGAAATTGACAAAATTATCTTCTTATTTGCATGATAAAACTCATCAATTATTGGATAATTTGATGTGAAATGTCTGGAACTACTTTGCAATATTCTATTCGCAGGTAGAGGTAAAACAGAACATTCTACATCCATCACAAGTCTGGAATTAGGCAGTTTCCTAATTATCAAAAGTTGATTCACTCGCTGTATTCCTGTGATGGTTTAGAGGACTCCAGACATCACTCTTGCACCCCTGCGTGGCTGTGATAGAGTTGTCCTCTGTATTCCCTAAAGGAATTGTCTCCATAATAGAATGTATATATCGGGATGATTCACTGCAGTGTAAAAGAAAACACTAGTGTGGGTAACATTTAAATGTAGAGAACAATTACTCATATTCAATATATGGATGAATGCCGATATTCTCACTTCATCTTAAGACAGATAAGGAATTGTTCCACATGGTGTAAAACGTTCCCTGGGGAAAGAAAAGTGACAACTTTACTTCTTTCTTTTACTCCTAACAAATTGTTATGGATGCAATATACCTGTTTCAGGGTCAGTGAATTTCTGATAGTATTTCATTTTAACAAAACTAAGTTCCATAAAATGGACAAGCTGCTAAAAAGTAGCCATGCAAAGAACGATGGGTTAACAATATTGGCAATAGCAGAACACAAGCAAACAAGAAATGGAGGAGCATGTGTTTTACTTTGTCAGAAACTACAGAATGAAACAAATACCAGTATAAGAGGATTTCAAGAGAAGATGACAGAAATGGAAATGATCGAAAACTAATTGGAAACATGCATTGCATTTTCAGTGTGTGTGTGCAATGCCTTGAGATACTTGTTAAAAATAAAATTTAGCCATCATCATTAGTAAAAGTGTTAAGAACTAAGCATTAAGTTCCAATGATTGTTTCACTGACTGTAATAAATATCAATAATTATTTCATTGGGAGTTTTTGTGAAAATAATGAATATTATAAAATAAAATATCAAATAATTGTTTTGTTTGTTTTTCATTATTTAATTTATTAAATGTTTAATTTCTATTTCATAGCTAATTTGTAACATACATATCAGTATGGCAGTATAACTATATAAACCATGAAGAAATAGCATACATATTGGGAAGATGTGCTCAAAAGTTTTGATAATAGAGGTAAATAATTAAAAGGGTTTGGCAATGAAAGGCTCATAATCTACATACAGTATTCACATAAATCTCAAACCACTAATGGAATTTGTTTATTTAAGCAATTGATTAATTTGATAAATATTTAAAATCCATTACACAGACCAGTACCATTCAGAGAAAGAAAATGATTGCATTACTGCCAAAAGGACCATATTGAAAAATAAGAATTTTGTGAACGTTTTTCTTACAACATGTACAAAATTAGAATAATTCATAGTTCATGAGCATGAGAGTAATCCCTCCGATATGGCATGAAGAACAAAATAACAAAAATTTTTTTTTTTTTTTTTTTTGAGTTGGAGTCTCACTCTGTCACCCAGACTGGAGTGCAGTGGCCGCTCCCGGCCACCGCAGCCTCGACCAGCTGGGCTCCAGCGATCCTTCCGCCTCAGCCTTCCGAGTAGCCGGAATTACAGGCGCGCGCTACCACGCCCGGCTGATTTTTTGATTTACTGTAGAGATGAGGTCTTGCTGCCCAGGCGGGTCTCGAACCCGCGGGCTCAGTCAATTCACTCACCTCAGCCTCCCAAAGGCGCGGGATTACAGGCTGAGCCACCAAACCCGGCTTAACAAAAATTTTAAAAAGATTTTCAGGTAGCCATTAAATCATGTTTATGAATGAATGAACTTGTATTGATTTTCAACTCTAAAAGTTTATTTTTGTATGATAGCTAAATTGTTATATTTAACATATAAATGCAATATAATTTATGCTATATATGATTAACCATGAAATATTTTATGCACAAATGCTTACATGAGTGTGCATTATATTGTTTCTGATTAATAGAAAATATAAGCATTTTTACAGTACTGCTGTTGTATCTTCAAGGTATTAAAAGATTGTTCTTGAAATATACAATATGTATTACACTTGGAATTAAATAATAGTGCATATTTTAATATATCTGCACATGCCATCATTCATATTTATGGTTTTTAAATATAAAAATTTTATACATGCAAGAGAATTAGCTGTTTTATATTCCACTTAAAGTATTTAAAATTAATATAAAAATGCATTTTTTGAAATGTAATTCGTCCTTGTATTTATTATTTAAAAGTTGGTGGTATGTTGAAAAGAACCTAAGAAATAGCCACAAGAATAGTAAATCATGCTGTCACATTTTACATTGTATTTGTCTAAGATAAATTGTTTAAACTTCCCAATTAGAGTTAATGCATTTATTATTATTTTTGAATGAGAGAAAAAAGATGTCAATTATTTTTAATTTTAGATTCAAGGATACATAAACATATTCGTTAAATGAAAGTTAACTTTTTTATTTATTTATTTATTTATTTTATTTATTTTTTAATTGGAGTCTCACTCTGTTGCCCAGACTGGAGTGCGGTGGCCTCTCCTGGCCACTGCAGCCTCAACCTGCTGGGCTCCGGCAATCCTTCTGCCTCAGCTTTCCAAGTAGCTGGAATTACAGGCATGTGCTACCACGCCCGGCTGGTTTCTTTGATTTATTGTAGAGATGAGGTCTCGCTGCCCAGGCAGGTCTTGAATCCGTGGGCTCAGGCAATCCACTCACCTCAGCCTCCCAAAGGCACGGGATTACAGGCTGAGCCACCGAGCCAGGTAGTTAACTTTTTTTAAGTGACAAGCTAAAACAGAGCTGAGGGAGTACTTTAGAAACATCAAATTGTTTAGAAATGTTGGAAAAATTCTCATAACATGAGAACATAAATAATATTTAAATTATGATTTTACTTTTTTTAGTTGGAAAACAATGACTTCTTTATATTTTATTTTCAGAGTGTGATTTTGACTTTAGTGCTTGAGGATGCTAGGAAAGAAAATTTTAGGAGAAAAAAGTCTACTGAGCATATGTAGAGGTTTATTAAATCTACTATGGTTTTCTTTCTTTGATACAGAGACTAAATAATAAAAGAAAAGGAAGAAACAGCCAATCTAAAAAAAAAAAAAGCTTCAAATAAGGAGAAATACACAATAGTTCTATTTCTAACTCCCTGGCTCAATTGGTATTTCAGTTAAATATGAGGTAGTCAAGTAGGGTAGTCAAATAAATGTAAGATAATGAAAAGATGAAGGGGTCTTAATATAATCATCCTCAATTTAGAGCCAGATAATAAAGTGAGATAACTGATGGCAAACTCAAATGCAAAGCAATCCAGGCATTAATATTTATCATTTTTAAGGGAAGTTCAACAGTTGAACTAACATATAAGTAGGGCAAAATTTTTAATACCTTTGAGATACAAATTGCTTTTCTGTAAAAAGGTTTGCATCATCTAATAATTAGAAAAAGTTATAATTTACATGGATGTAAGTATTTGACTCTTAGATGAAACAACAAAAAGACAATGTTGTGATGTGGGTATTAGGACAGGACACTTCCCACACCTAGTAAAGCAACTAAACCAGTGAGTTTTACCTCCAAGGCGTCTGTCTCCATAATCCTGCCTTTCTTTGTCTTTTGAAGTACACTGTGGTCCCATGTAGGTGAGATAATATCTCTGAGTTTCTCTGTTAAAACACCCCCTTTATGCCTCATCTTTTGCTCATAGCGGTTACTACTGACACAATCTAAGTTATATTTCTTAAAACAAGCACCTGTGACTCTGGCACCACTGCTTAAAATAACAAATAGTAATAATAAGAAAAGCAAACTAGCAAACTCAAACAAACAAACTTGCTAGCTACTTGTTGCCTTACAGAAAAATTTACGATACCAGCTTCTAATCTTCTCTTGCTATGTACTACCCAATCTTCCTCTAGTTTTCAGACTCATCACATTCAGAGCTTAGTTCTCTCCCCCCAGAGCATCCTATGTTCTTGCTGCTAAAAACTTTTTAATTGTCACTCCAGGACACATAGGACATATGTAATGTAGTACTGAACTTTTACATATTTAAAGATTAAAGAAGCATGCAAGGAATAGGTTGTTTAGAAAAGTCTAAAAATATTTTCATTAAAATATGCACACATACACACACACACACACACACACACACATATATATATATATATATATATATATATATATACACACACACACACATTATGCAGCAGATTTAACTTATGCTCTCAAATTTGCTGATATTACTCCCTCTGGTAGGTGGATCTCAAATCTCCTCCCATTGGCCTTAGATTATATTGTGGTTTGTGCACAGACAACTTCAGAAGTTTATGGAAGTATAGGAAGTTTCCACATACAAGAAGTTTCTACGTATTTGTAAAGAGTGATAAATCCATCATCCTGAACTTTCTACATTCTTTTGAAATTGCTTTTTTGGATTTAAATTATCAAATTTTTCTATATAGTTGAAACAGATAAAATCATAAAATTAGTTATGAAATTACTAAAAATGTATCGTAAACTTTCTTGATTAATAATATAATTATAAATTGCAGATTTTCAATTTTTTGTAGTAAGATGAAAACTAAAGTTACTTATAGACCTTTTTCTCTTTTTCTACAAACTTAAATCACATCTTATGGAGAGGCTATTGACATGAAAGGGCACAATTACAGTGTTTTAAATTGCTTTTCAGAGTCAATCTGCAAAACTGAGTTAAGAAACTGTTGCAAATTTGTTTAAATCACAAACCCATAAGCACAGCTTGTCTCAATCCCTAACTTCATGAGTAAACAGCACAGACATTCTCAAAAGATAGTGCTGTGGGAACCAACACCAATGTAGTAATCCATATACTAATAGCTTATTATTAGTAGTATTTAAAGAGTACTGTTATTTTTTAAAAAATATATCTGAAAATAAGATTACAGCTTTATTAAAGTCCATTTCCTTTTGCTTAGGCCTCGGTGGACATAGAAAACTGCATTTCCCTCCTAATTACTCTATGCATGACTCATTTCTGTAATCAGATTACCCTTGTCCTTCCTTTCTCTAAGCTAAACAAATCTAATTCATTTAATATCTCTATTTGCCAGAAGGTTAATTATCTTTGTTTCTCTTCGCTGACCATCACCTGTTTTTTTCACCTTATTTTTTTAAGGTCAGCAACTGAAGTTAGACACAATTATAGAAACCTGATTGATGGAGGGCAACAGAAAGATTGCTTTCCACTTCATCCATAATTATTGTATTTAATATTTCTCAGTATCTTGTCGAATTATATTTTATCATGACATTTCATTTTAGTTTCCCATGGTCACAAATGCCAGTTTTAGTAGGTTTTTTTTTTTTAACTTCTACATTGCATTTCCTCCAACAAAAAGTTCTTAATTCATTCTTACATCAACAATGTTAGAACTCTGACACCATCATTTACCCTTATCTCTCCTCTCCAGTTCATCTATCTCCCACTCTCAGACTAATTGTCCTAAAGTAGTATCATTTACCTCTATCTCACAAGAAGCCACTTCCTGTGAACAGTCACATTAAGTCCAAATTCCTCTGGCTAGTTGCAAAGTATTTCTAACTCCATCACTGGACTGAAGGTGTGCTATCTATACTTGATTGTATGCCCCTGAAGACTTATAATACTGTCTTTCCTCTTATCATAGCATTTATAACACTCTGTCATAGGTTTCTATTTAATTATGTGTGTCTTTTGTCCTACTCTAATCTCAGTGAAAACACAGACTATGTGATTCAGTGTTTTACCATTATTGCCAGGAATTTTTCACTATACTAAAATAGTCAATACATTTTTGTTAGCAGTATACATACGTAAGTTAATTAGCATACAAATCATATTGTGAAAATATTAAGTTAATCCATTTTAAGTACTTTTTTGTATTTAAAACCATTAGTCATGTCTGAATGAGAACATTTGTCTATCCCATAAAAGGGGGAAAAGTGAATGACATCTTGGAAGGAGGAGAGCATGACAAAACTGTAGTTCTTATGGAATTAATTATTTGTGCAGAAAGGGAGAACGAGGAAGAACACCAGCAGTGAGACTTGAGGTTCGTGAGCCTTCATCTAGGGTATAACTTCATGGGGAAAGGAGATCACAAAACTAAGATGCCCAGATAGAGGAGAAGGTTGGATACAGCAAGACGTTTGCTTATCTTTCCATCAGGGAATCTGGACCACCTCGAAGAAAGTCCTGTACCTACTAAACTATAGAAGAGTAATGGTGCTTGATTTGCTTAGATTCAAAGAGGGATGCAAGAGTATTTCTCCTGCACACATAAGTCTTGTCCAGAGATAGTTTAGAACTAGTAGGTCTATTATATTGAGGATGGGCGTTGATCCCAATATAGATGGTACTGAATGAAGGGTGTGTTTGAGGAACCAGGGTTTAATGGTATCAGCAAGAGCCATTGTGGGGATGGATCCACTAGGCAGGCCCAGTAGGTACTAACTGTGGCAAAAGACTCAGTCCAGTCACATCTTGCAGTACAGATGGCAAGAAGACCCCCCACTGCTAAAGCGTTTATCCCTTCCAGATACTAACATATATTCATTTCACTCTATGCTAGGAGTTCAGAGCTTCACAATTTAGTTCTTAATTAAATCTATGCTGCTCATTTCTATGTATTAGACTTTGGTCAGCAATTAGCCTTTGAATTTCTTAAGGAAAGTATGCAGTGTTTTATGCACTTTATTAAATAAGTGCTACTATACCCAGCAGAAAATTTGATTAGTGAGTTCATTTTTAAGCTTATGGTCAGTGATAACCTTCATAGATCTGCTTCATTTGTACTTTTATGGAGTTATTTTACTATACATTTTAATTCCACATTAGTGGTTAATTTTTTTCTCCCAATGTACTTTTCTTATGATTTTAGATTTTGCATAGTTGTTTAGACAAATATATATTTTTAGTTTTTGAATTTTACTGTGGCTGCCTATTCAAAATATCCATGCCTTTTATTCCAAATATCATCATAACATGTCTAAAATGTATAAAAAAGTGGCAGTTAGAAAACCATTATAAAGGAAATTAGAAAACCATTGAATAAGTCCTTTGATTTCTCTGTACTTCTTAGAACTCTCTTAAAATATAAAAAAAGCCATTTTCTAGATTATCCTGAGCTAGAATTATTCCAACTAGAAAAGTACATGAAAGTGTATTGAAACCATGAAGAACTATAAAAATTGTTATTCTTTAAAAATATCAGATATTTAAAAATCACTATAGTGTCCAATAATTGATATTATACACATTTTCTAAGTAATGTAAAACAAAATGTTCCATTATATTTTGTATACTACTGTAGATGTCAATAGTTTTTCAAATTGATTTGTCAGTTTATTATTTGATCAAAGTATAATTGAACTTTTAAGTGCCTAATTTAGTGTGAGGATTCTAGTGTTATCTTTTAAAGTTATTATGAGCGGCAAATTTCTGAGATAGGCTATAAAAAACATTCAATAGTCACCACTTTGTTGCCATAAAATCTGAACTTTTTGTGTTTTGTTTTTAATCAAGTTCTCAATTTGTCACTCAGGCTGGAGTACAATGGTAGGATTATGGCTCACTGCAACCTCAACTTTCTGGGGGTTCAACCAATTCCTCCTATCTCATTCTCCTGGTAGCTTGAACTACAACCGTGCACCACCACACATGGATAATTTTTTTTTTTTTAATAGAGATGAAGTCTTGCTATGTCACCTAGGCTGGTTTCAAACTCCTGGGCTCAAGCGATCCTCACACCTCAGCCTTCCAAAGTGCTAAGATTACAGGAGTGAGCCACCCATGCCTGGTCAAGTCTGAACGTTCAATTTTACTGCTCTTTGTATCCCTTTGATAAAAGAACTGAATGGGTAAAGAAGAAATAGATGCTAGAAGGTGTTAGATGATGATAGTGAGAAAAAAGTCAAATTTAGGTAACAAAATGGGCTGTATTTCAAGGGAAGGCACTTTTGAATAGTTTAAAGTGGTGTTGAAAATCAGGAAAATGGCCATATCTCCTGTTTGGGACAAAAGACAATGTGTGTTCACAGATACAAGTGAGTAGACAGACACACACACACACACACACACACACAAACACATATTCAATAGCACTTAACATGAGAGCCATGGGAGATTGCTCATGTTACCAATCATGGCCACACTACCTCAGTTAACCATTGTTTCCAGAAAAATCTTACCTTAAAAGTACCTGCATCTCAAGCTTGATTTACATATTTCCATTTTATAAACAACCTCATATAGTTGTATAAAGAAAGAAGACATTTTTATTACATAATCTTCATTATATATATTTTTTGGTTTTATCATCTCCAAATTGTCTACTTTCATGACACAGCATATTTTTAATCAAAATAAGATAGGTCTATGCCATTCATAGAATACAAAAAGGAAAATTCATTATTAAGTGCAATTACAAAATGTATCATTTCTATATGGTTATTAAATCTCAAATCAATATGACAGTAACCAGAAAGCATAAGAGGTAATCTATTCACTAATAAACTATAAATGAAACTGTGATTTATTATATTTTTAGAATTTAATGTAGACATAAATATTTCAATTTGCTCATTTCAAATGTGCTCAGAACTACACTAATAGATTGTTGAATAACACCAAAGTCAAGAGGTCTGAAGTTTTATTATACCAAATTGAAATAATCATTGCTGAAGGGTAATTTACTTGTAAGGTACTATACTTTATATTTTACTCATCTTTTACTCATGTAGACTTCCTCAAGAATGTCCTTTCTTACTCTCTCCAGTGGGCCAAATCCTACAAATTCCTTTGCCCATAATTTCCCATCACACTTTATTTGCATTTCTTTCATGGCATACCACTTTCTGAATTGCACTACATATCTAGTTTTCCATATTAGATTCTATTAAAGATATTTGAGGATATAATCCTTTTAGCATCTCTTTATTTTTCTAGAGACCTTGTAGACCGGCTTACATAGATTAGATATTAAATAAATATTTTCTAGTCAGTAAGCCTGTAGTAGATTATAAGGGGAAGTTTCTGCACTCGTTTTTGTCTTAGAGATAAGAATTTAAGATGTTGTATTTCCAGGTAGCTTGTAAGACATAAGTCCAAGCAGTCATTTTATAGTAAGTAATTAAGAGCCCGTTAAAGAACACATTCATACTCAACATATAAAAGGGCAGGTGAATCTATGTAATGTTGTGAGGAGGGTATAATTTTGCAAAGACCTAAAATGCCAACTTTCAACAAGGTAAAGTTATGCATGCCTCTCCAAGTCTATGGATGCAATACTGCTTGACAAGCTTAAATAGTTATCGGCTGTTGCTGCAGATCCAAGAGCTGATGTCATGCCTGACAAACATGAGGGGGGAAACCTGAGCAGACTGTGGTAGCTGAAAAATGGAGTGAGACAGAGAGACACAGTCGCATTGAGACAGCTGCCGTTCAAGCAGCCCAACATAAGATACATGAGACATGTGACCACAGAGCATGAAAACTCAGAGACACTTTAAGATAATACTTGTTCAATAAAGCTTTTCTTCTTCTACTTTCTTTCCTATTTTCCCAGAGAAGATCAAGAGGGCTATAAATCTGATGATGCAAATAAAATATTAAATGAAAGAGAGAAGCCCCTCTAATCTAGTTACAAAACTGCAGGTTTTCACCTGTGGCAGGTACCAGCTGAAGATGAATAAGACAACTTCACCATAGCAGTTTCTTTTTAAAGAGATTTTTTGAGGTATAATTAACACACACTACATGGCAGCAATGTAAAATGTCAAATTTAGTATTTTTGATACTGTGAAACCATGACCACAATCAAGACAGTGTTTGTACCGTTACCCTCCAAAAGCTCCTCACTCTCCTTTGTAATACCTGCCTCTCACGCACCCCCTATTTCCAACAACCACTGCTCACTTTCTCTCTAGATCAGTTTGCATTTTTTTGAGTTTTATATAAGTCAAATGGTATAATATGTATCCTTTTTTGAGATTGGAAGGTCCTGGCTTGTTTTTTCAGCATAATTATTGAGAGGCCCATTTATGGAGTTGGTTTTATCAGTAGTTCACCCATTATTGTTGCCAGTATTTCATTTTTTGGGTATACTATAATATGTTTATTTATTCTCTGTTAATGGACATTTGAGTTGGTCTTGACTATTACAAATATCCCTGTTATAAACATTAATGTACATTATGTGGACATATAGTTTCTTTTTAATCCTTTGGGTACATATTCAGGAGTAGAATGACTATACTATATGGTTGACATATACTTAGAAACAAAACAAAACAAAACAAAAAAGCTGCCAAACTGTTTTTCCAAAGTATTATATTATTTTATATACACATAAGCTGTGTAGGAGAGTTCCAGTTCTGCCCCATTCTCTGCAATATTTGGGATGATCAGTCTTTTTAAATATTAGCCATTTTAATAAGCATGCATGGTAACATTGTGATTGTGATTTTAACTTGCATTTCTTAATGACTAATGATGTTGAGCTTTATTTAATGTTTATATTTGCAATTTGCACAAGACTGAACACTTTAAATTGTAGAAATTATGCAATTTATACAACATTAAGTGATTACATCTGTCTGTTTCTTCCTTATACAACATACTAGCTATGACCAAATGAACTTCACACTTTATCATTTGAATAAACATTGTCTGACTCAACTCAGTAAATCTGTAACATGTTGCTTAGTTAACTAAAATTCACATGAAGTTATTAATGTGGTAGGCTCTTAATATTTAAAAATTGCTTTTTAGGAAACGTGAGGTTAATTTTTTGACTCTCATAGCATGACATGAGTCATCTGTGAGAAATTAAGCACATTACCAAAAATAAATGGCGAACTGAAGGATGACATGAGGTCAACTAGTTATATTTTTTAATGTTTCAATACAGGTTTCAAACAACTGCTTCAGTCTGGAGGCACCACGGAGAAGTATCACCTAACTAATAATTAAATGTTAGCCAGGCATTATCCTTGCACCTACATCCCAGCACTTTGGGAGCCAGAGGCGAGAGGATGATCTAAACTCAGGGATTTGAGACTAACCTGGACAACTTGGCAAGATCTCCTCTCTACAGTAAATTTTAAAAAATTAACCAGGCATGGTAGAGCATGCCTGTGGTTCCAGCTACTTGGAAGACGGAGGCAGAAAAAGTGCTTGAGTCTAGCAAGTCAAGACTGCTGTGGCCAGAATAGTTCCACTGCACTTCAGCCTGAATGACAGAGTGCAACTTCTACTCAAAATAAAAAATAAAAATGAAAATAAATAATTGAAGATTAAATAAATATCAATAAAATATGTCTGCAAAGTTAATTTCAAATTATTCAGCTTATACTAAACATAAACATTGTATCTGGCAAATTTGATAAAAAAATTATTCAAAATCGTAATACATGTGTTATGATCAGTATTATATTTGTATAATTTTTAGTCTAACATAGGAGTACATTTGTGTTACAAAATGTTGGATTCATTTTGTTTTACTCTACTTACCAATTATTCATACATTTACCACCATCTAGTTTCTAACCTGGTTTTTATAATCTCCTATCGGTATTCATTGATTCAGTAAAAATCCTACAGTAATATTTTTTTTAATGGGAGAGGGGTCACCCTGATGAATGGCCACAAGATATTTCCAGTTTGATAAATGCAAGTTATTTGACATTACATTAGACCTTTTGCATTATTGATCTAACGAGGAAGAAGAATATAAGAATGGTGATTTAATATTAACCCTCAAAACTAAGGCTTCAACAGCATCCTGTGCCGTCAGTCTACTAGGATGATTGTAATAAATTGGAAAGAAAACTCACTCTAATAACTTGCCTCATGATGAAAGACAGTATGATCACAACCTCAAAGAAGTTTTGTTTCTTGTGGGTTTTTTTTGTTTGTTTTTTTGTCAAAGTATACATCGCCTGAGAAGGCTTAACTAATTTCTAATAAAAATTTTTAAATCAGATTGTACTTTGAAAAATGAAAATGTTAGAAAAGAAAAAACATGTTTCTGCTAGTTATAACATATTTTCAGAGCTCTTAATAGTTTTTGACAGCAGTGCTCAAAATGGAGGATAAGGTGAACTGCTTTAGGGTTAGGGTTACGGTTATGTGTGTATATTTTTATCCAATAACTGATACTTTCAATTCTAATTCTAAACTGGAAGATCTGTTCTATTCTCTGACCTCTATCTACAAAATATGTTTACTCTCTTTCCAAAAGTGAAATGCCTTGCTATCCTTGTCCACAATATATATTCTCATTTGTCAGTCTTAATTACACTAAATTACATAAAAAGCGGTTTTAATATTACTAATCCATACCAACACAAACATTTTGCTAACTAGATTTCAGAATCTTTGCAAAAAGTCTTTTCATCTTTACAATCAAGGTGTTATCGTCAAAACACTGTGATAATGTGTTCACAGGTTACTTGGGTTCATTCTTTGTTCCACCCTTCAGTTTGTGCTATTCACATGAAATATCAGTAGGTTTATTTTTTGTTTGTTTTTCACTTTAAGTATTTTTTCATCAACTCTTTTTATTTTGTTGACTATGCAAAATATTAACGTGGATTCAAAAGTCAAAATTACACAAAAAAGGGGTGGAAGTCGGTTTCTGAGAAGCTCCCTATCCCTCTATCTCCTTTTCTGTCATTTTCATTTTCCTGGTATACACATGTATATTCCTTTCCTAGGGCTGCCTAACAAAATAACACAGCAGGATGGCTTAAAACAATGGAAATTCATTCTTTCATCGTTCGGCAGGGTAGAAGTCTGAATAAGTGTCAGCAGGGCCACACTCACTCTGAAGGTTCTAAGGAAGAATTCTTGCCTGTTTCTTCAAGTTTCTAGTGGCTTCAGCATTCCTGGGATGGTGGCAATATAACTCCAGCTTTTGCCTTCATCTTTTCATGGCACTCTTCTCTCTGTGCTTCTGTCCCCAAGTCTTCTTTTTTGTTGTTGTTTTTATAAGGGCACCAGTCAGTGGACTTAAGGTCTATTTTCATCCAAAATGAACTCATTTTAACTAATTTTGTAAAGACTCTATTTCCAAGTAAAATACAGGTTCCTGGTAGACATGAATTTTGGGGAACACTATTCAATAGGCAAGATCATTAGTTTTAAAGGTATCAGTTCTGGGATTTTTCTTGCAAAACAGAATAAGTAAATACATGTATATTTCCTATTACTCCTTTTTTACACAAATGATAGCACATTACACATACTCTTTTTTCCAATTAAAATTATATAGAAGTTACTCTACATTTATTAAAACAGATTTACCTCGACTTTTTAAATCAGCCACATAAGCTCCAGTATGTAATTGTAACACAGTCTAGTCAACCAATCTCCTATGCATGTGAGTATATTTTCATCCAGTATCTTATAACAACAACAACAAAAATGTAGCAATGAACAACCCATGGTATATGTATTTTCATATTGTTGGAGATGTGTCATGACTCAAAAAAAGTAAAATTGCTGAATCCAAATGTAAATATACATTTGTTTAGCTTCTTTAAAGGCTATACCAAATTATATTCCTGCCAGCATATCTGAGTGTTATTTCTTCTCTCTCTTTATATGAGTGTATATATATATAGTACTGTCTATATATACAATATATGTTATAAGAAATTCATGTATTTTACTTATTATATTCAGCATGTATTATCACCTTTATTTTTATAATGTCTTTATAATATTATGACAGCTTCAGTAATTTTTTAATATATAAACCATTTTATATCTTAACAAATCAGAGCCACAGAAAGATATGAATATTTAAGGGAGTATTTTAAGCAACTAATGATTTTTTCTTTTGTATAGGTTCTACATTCCTAAATATGAATATTTATTTTATATATATCAATATAAAAATAATTTTTCATTTTGACAATTTTTCCCCAGTATAAATGGTTCTTGGAGTCAACTCATGTTTATTCTATGTTAAAAAAAAATAAAACCTGCTTTTTAAATGACTTGAGAAACATAAAAATAAATCCCAAAGAATATTAAATACCAACGTGTCAATTTTTTTAGATGTTCTTTTTAAACGGATTCAAGGAGTGTTTTTACAATAAGAAGAACATAGGTTTTAAAAAAACACTTTAAATGATTCAAACCTTTTCTACAGAAGCATGGTTTCTGTGGTGATTACTGGGGAGAATTTGTGTACTGTGTAATGAGCTTTAGATGAATATTGGATCCAACAGATTTTTTTAGTTTTCTTGCTTGATAGGTTATTGGAAGGAAAAAAAAAAAAAGAGTAAGTTGCCTTTAGGGAACAATGGTATTCTGTTCATATATTTTTTGAGTGTTTGTTATATCATTGTGTTTGTTTAGTGTTATTATTCCAATGACAAAAAAAAAGAAGAAAAATGGTAGTTGTTAGGTTAGCAATTGTTACTATTTATTAAATGTTTATAAACTGATCTCATGCTAATTGTAGTATATAAATTATATCTTTATTTCTCACAAAACTCCCATTTTATAGTAAATAAAACTGAGATTTAGGATAAATCACTTTCAGATCACTTCGATAGTCATTGGTGATATCAGATTTGTCACTCAGTATTCAGTCAGGAAACCAGAGTTAGGTAAATTGATAGAGATTTGATCTTACACAGCCACTTCAGAGGTTTGGCATTACTCAAGCTGGCTAAGCAGTACCTGTGAATCTCTTGCCTTTGTGTCTGGTGCTGGATCTTCAAGTGTACAGGGCACAGGCAACTGAGAAAGAAGGACAGATGTTAGGTGGCTGAGAGCAAACACTAAATGGAAATTTTGGCCCGTGAGGACAGACTAAAAATCACTTGTTATTACCTCTGAACCTTAGTAGGTGGATGTTCTGCAGAAGCCAAGCCCTTTATCATAGACCTAACACACATCCCTGACTTAGGAGTTTATGAAGCCAAAAGGAGAGCAAAGGAAAGGTGGGGCATTTGCAGGCTTGGCCACTGCTTCACACTAAGAAAATGAATGAGCAAATCTACAACAAAGTGGGAGAGTTACAAAATGACTCCTGCTTCACTTTCATCCTCCAAATCTCTTACAACAATCTTTTCTGTAGCCCAATTAGGCAGAAACACATAGGAAAAGAAACAATAGAAAATATATTTTAATGTAGCTGAACTGACACATTACAAAGATGCATTTGGATTCAACCTCAGAGTTTTTTATTTTCAAAATCTGAGTTCTCTAGTCCAGGGCTATATGTTTATCCAGCATCACCAAAGTTTAGAAACCTCTTGCTGTGATTTCTGAGTGTGAGTTGAGGTGAAGCTTCCCACATCCAGGCAGTTGAAAAACATGCAATTCAAAGACATGCTCCCTAATCAGAGTTAGCAAAACTAGCCCTGTACTTAGCAAAATTGCCTGGCAAAAAATATGCACTCAATAAGTCTATATTTAATAAACAACCAGATTAGAGAGGGTAGAGAAGGACTACAAACACAAGAGATATGAAAGACAGACACAGGGTGTCAGAAACTTGGTTTCCCAGAGGAACCAAAAGAATGCCTGAAAACCAAATCTTCTGAAGTCACATCTTAAAGCCTACAAAGTCAGACTCCGGGTTTTCACATAATACTGGTGATCTAATAAATAGATGATCTTCTTTTTTTGTGTTTTAACCTTTGTATTAAATCTATACCTCAACAGGAATATTTACAAAGTTTTCTGTAGGTTTAGTGTTTTCTGCAATATGCGTTGGAAAATTTTGGTCTTTGTTTTCCACCATATGCACAGATTTAAAAACTCATCAGATTTGTTAAGAAATCAAAATTCTTATATTCTGTAAGAAGTATAAATTCTAGCAACTCTTCTTTAAAAGGATTGCTTTAATAGCAAAATATAAATATATTTTCTAAAGAATGTTGAATGTATTATTAATTTTTAAGGGACCTGCCTTTTTTTGTAATGCTTTAAACCTCCATTGGTTCTTTGTGTGTTTATTTTTTTAATTCATAAATAATAATTTTACATATTTATGGGATACATACTGATATTTTGAGACATACAACGTATAGTGATCAGGTCAGGGTAATTAGCATATCCATTATCTCAAACACTTATTTTTTTTGTTTTTTTGGGGAACATTGAATATCCTCCTTCTAGCTATTTGAAACTTTACAAATTATTATTAACTACAGTCATCCTAGAGTGCTATGAACACTAGAACTTATTCCTCTCAGGCTGATAGGGAGAGATTCATTGGATAATTATTAAAATCATAATTTTGGGACTTTTTTTTTTTTTTTGAGTTGGAGTCTCACTCTGTCGCCCAGACTGGAGTGCAGTGGCCGCTCACAGCCACAGCAGCCTCCACCTGCTGGGCTCCGGTGATCCTTCCGCCTCAGCCTTCCAAGTAGCCAGAGTTACAGGCATGCGCTACCATGCCCAGCTGATTTTTTGATTTATTGTAGAGATGAGGTTCTCGCTGCCCAGGCGAGTCTCGAACCCACGGGCTCGGGCAATCCATTCACCTCAGCCTCCCAAAGGCGTGGGATTACAAGCTGAGCCACCGAGCCCGGCTGGGACTTTTTAATAAAGAATTTTTTAAAAAAAGATAAGCATTATAGTTAAGTGCAATGAAACCTGACAGTTCTTAACTTTTTATTTTCAAGTATATGGCTAGTGGATATGATTAGAGACAATTAATTGTGCTAACATAAAAGACCATAAATTATTATTTTGTCTAAAAGTTTTGCCTGATGAAGCATAAAAGCAGCCTATATTACCTAAAGGTTATTTTTAAATCAATAGTGATAAGTAATGGGTGAAAATTGGAAATCTATAACTTTATGAGCAATAGAGCTGTTATTGAAACTAGCCTGTATGGTCAAGAGAATACCGTTTGTCCCAGTTAGAGTTTGTGCAGGTGAAATGTGGGAAATCATTTTGCAAAAAGCATAGAGAAAAAATGAAAAGCTAGTCATTTTTTATCTTAAATACCGTAGAGTATTCTATTCATTAGCCTTTGAAGTTTCCTGTTTTTCCATTGATTATTCAGTATAATTATAACCATGCATTCCAACAAGGTCATCTAGGACATAAATGAATAGACAGAGCTTGAGTTTTAGTTTTGGAGCCTCACTCCAAAATGAAAATTAGTGTAGTTACTTAGAAAAATAATTCTTGAACCAATTAACATATACCTATTATTTCCTTTATGATGCAAATTGCTATTAAAGAGCAGTGCAAAATTGTACTGCACATCACTTAATGAAATGGAAAGTTGATACCATCTAACTTTAAGATGTGAAAGGATTGGCATTATAAACGTTTCCAGCATTTTGAATTGTACCCTAAACATTTCTCAACAAATGCAACACATATGCCAGTTAAAACTGTGAAAGCAATGTGTTATATTTAATATATAGATATTCCATGATAGCACGATTACTAGTAAATACCTATATGTGCACACATATATCACAACAGCTCCAATCGTTAACCTTGTGGTCATATTTCTTCATTCATGGAAAACTTAGACACCCAAGTAAAGGTTTTCTTACTTTGACTGTTGTTGCTGTTCTGGTTAATACCAAACTCCATGTGGGCTGCCTTTCTAATATAGGGGTATTAATTTTATATCGGTAACCGAAACTCTTTCCATCCTTTAAAATTTATTAGCACCTGGACTGTCTTAGCCTCCAAAAGCTCGCCTCACTTTCCCCACAGCCTGAGGTATATATTCAATAATGTGCATTACTACCACTGCTATCATTCATTTTCTAGAATGTTTTCTTTCCACGATCTCCTCCCTAACCAACCCCCATCTTGTTTGAAATTACTCCCTCTTTTTTTAAACATCACCTCATCTTGTACACAGTACTGGATTTGCTGGAGGAAAAAATAATACCATACAATGAACTTACTTCTTGTTGCCATTTCAAATAAATTCCTGTCAAATACTAGCAAATGTAATGTCTTCATGTCTTTTTATTCTCTTATTTTATCTCTCAGGTTCATTCCATTAATTAAACATTCCTATTTTATTCTAGAAACATTTTATTTTTGTCTATGTGATAGATTTTCTTGGTTGTCTTCCTACAAGGCTGCTTTCCTCAACATCTTTGCTAGCTCTTCCTCCAGGAGCTATTTGGTCTTTGTTAGGTTAAAATATATCCCAGTGGGGAGCTTCCAAAATGTTATTAGATCAGACCCCTGGGGAGGGCAATGTCTGGTGTCTGCAATCCAGTGCTACACAAAAGATGCAAAAATTGCACAGAAGTTAGAGTGGAAAAGATAGTTTATTTAGAAAGTAAATGAGAAAGAGAGAAGAGAGAGGTTTGCCTTCTCCAGGTAAGGGAGGGGGACAAAGCCAATAGACATGATGATCATAGCTCAAAGAGCCATGTGGATATACCAGAGTTTAATAAAGCAGTGGCAAGTGGGTGCTTTAGGTTGAATCCTTTTAAATATTCCCTTTGATATCATTAAAGTGATTGGGTTGTGGTCTGCTCTATGTCACCAAAGAGTGCAGATAAGCACAGGTACCTACAGCAGGGGCAGATGGGTGGTTTAGTCACAAGATTACTGCCCTCCGTGTCTGTGTCATGAAGGTCAGGAAGGCTGATTAGATTAACTTGGATCTTGTGGGTGAGGCAAATACTTGAAATAGAAAGCTAATTAGCACAAACAAGCTAGGGAGGGGTTGTAAAACAATTATCAATAGCTACCTCTCAGAAACTGGTTCTGTCCTTGGTTAGTGATTAGAGAGTAAATTAAAGTGAACTGCTAGAAAACATGACAGATCTAGGCAATGTTAAAAATGGCTACTCATTGGGTATATTGACTCCGTGTTGGTCCTTTCAGTCTTTTTTTAGATTTTCCACACTCTGTCTCCATGCTTTTTAGGATTTTTTTAAATTCATTTATTTCTATAGCTTCAAATCTAATGGTATTGCCAGTGTTTTGATAGAGAAGTGAATATTATCCCCATTTATTCCCTGACCCTCACTATAAGATTACAGCCCTCCTCAAACATCTCAGTTATCACAACTTCCATTAACCAATGAAAAGTGGTCAGAAATGAAATATGCCATGTCTAAGACATCTAAATAGAAGTTTTGAAGTTTTAAGGGCTGTCATGTGCTTCTGAAATCTTACTTTCTATTTCTATTTCTCTTTTTTTCCATGAGAATGTTTTCACTCAAATGAAAGCATCTCTGCAACTGTATTCAAAATTGAAGACAGGTAGCAGAATCACAGTGGATCTTCAGCTTACACATGATTGGGCAAGAAATAAAGTTTTGCATTTGTATGCTTCAGAGATTTGAAATCACAAGCAAAAATTGTTCACACTTAAAATAAAACTAAAAGCCGGGCTCGGTGGCTCAGCCTGTAATCCCGCGCCTTTGGGAGGCTGAGGTGAGTGGATTGCCTGAGCCCGCGGGTTCGAGACCCGCCTGGACAGCGAGACGTCATCTCTACAATAAATCAAAAAATCAGCCGGCGTGGTAGCGCATGCCTGTAATTCCGGCTGCTTGGAAGGCTGAGGCGGAAGGATCGCCGGATCCCAGCAGGTCGAGGTTGCGGTGGCCGGAAGCGGCCACTGCACTCCAGTCTGGGTGACAGAGTGAGACTCCAACTCAAAAACAAAACAAAAAAATAAAATAAAATAAAACTAAAACGACTTACTTTTCCTTTACAAAGTCCTACATCATCTGATACTTGCCTAATTAGCCAACCTCTTCTATTATTTTTTTTGCCTTCTTGCTCAGGCATCTTGATTTTTTTCTCATTTTCTCCATAGATATTTATACCATCTATTGTCTCAGCTTGAAGTGATCTGTCTTCCTGATTTTTGTATATCAGGCTATTTTTTTTTTCTTTTTTGGAGGGGAGGGGGGTCTTGGATTAAATGGCATTTGGATTAGGTTGTTATCAAAACAAGACAAAACAACTTTGATTTTATTATTTATTTATTTTTACAATCAATATTTTTTATTATGATGTTGCGGGGAACAGTTAAGGGTTAGGTATACAAGTACGTTTCGCTCAGGCACCCTTGTTGATAAGAGGTGTTTCCCCGTCCCCAGACAGATATTTACTACCATTAATCCCCTCTCCCTCCCCCCACCGCATAGTTTCCCACTACTGTCAGTCATTTTCTTATAGTATTACTTTGGATGTTCAAGGTCCACTATATGAGTGAGAACATGTGATACTCAGATCTTTGTTTCTGTGAGAGGTCACTCAGTATTATAGACTCTAGTTCCATCCAGGTTGCTGCGAAATTCATGATTTTGTTCTTTTTTTATCGCTGCGTAGTATTCCATTGTGTATATGTACCACTTTTTAAAATCCAGTCCTCTTTCGATGGACAGCATGGTTGGTTCCAGGTTCTTGCTATTGTGAACAATGCTGCAATAAACATATGTGAGCAGGTATCTTTTTGATAGAGTGATTTGAGTTCTTCAGGGTATATTCCCAGTAGGGGGATTGTGGGGTCATACAGGAGGTTGATATTTAGAGTTTTAGGAATCGCCACATTGCTTTCCACAGAGGTTGCTCTAGTTTACATTCCCACCAGCAGTGAAGAAATGTTCCCTTTTCTCCACACCCTCTCCAGCAGCTGTTATTTTTTGAGTTGTTGATAATTGCCATTCTGACTGGAGTTAGGTGGTATCTCAGTGTGGTTTTGATTTGCATCTCCCTGATGATTAGTGAGGTTGAACATTTCTTCATGTGTCTGTTGGCTGCTCGGATGTCTTCCTTTGTGAAGTGTCTGTTCATATCTTTTGCCCATTTTATAATGGGGTGGTTTGTTTTATTCTTCTTTTCAGCATGTTTGAATTCCTTGTGGATCCAAGATGTTAAGCCTTTGTCAGACCTGGTGTTGGCAAATACTTTTTCCCAGTCTTTAGGCTGTCTCCCTGCTCTCTTGATGGTTTCTTTGGCTTTACAGAAGCTTGTCAGTTTAATAAGGTCCCACTTGTCTATCTTCTCTCTTATGACCTGTGGGTTTCAGGTTTTGTTCAGGAATTTGATGCCAGTTCCAATTTCCATGAGGGTATGTCCTTCATTTTCTAAGGTTCTTATGGTTTGAAGTTTTGCATTTAGGTCTCTGATCCATTTGGAGTTAATTTTTGTGTATGGGGATAGATAGGGGTCTTGTTTCAATCTTCTGCATGTGGTCAGCCAGTTTTCCCAGCATCATTTGCTGAATAGGTTCTCCTCTCCCCAGTGGTAGGTGGTGGAGGTTTTGTTGAAGATGAGTTGGTTGAGAAATTGAGGTCTTGCCTCTGGAATCTCAATTCTATTCCATTGGTCTATATGCCTGTTCCTATACCAATACCAAGCTGTTTTGATGATTGTAGCTTTATAGTAAAGTTTGAAGTCTGGGATTGTGATACCTCCTGCTTTGTTTTTTTGTTGTTTTTTGTTTGTTTGGTTTTTTTTGCTGAGGATTGTTCTGGCTATTCTTGGTCGTTTGTGTTTCCATATGAATTCCTGTGTTGTTAATTTCCTAGGTCTGAGAAGAACGTTGCTGGTAATTTGATGGGTATTGCATTGAATTTGTAGATTGCCTTAGGTAAGATGGACATCTTCACAATGTTGATTCTTCCAATCCATGAGCATGGGATATTTTTTCACTTGTTTGTGTCATCTTTGATTTCTTTGAGCAGTGTTTTGTAGTTTTCATTGTAAAGGTCTTTCACATCCCTGGTTAGGAAGATGCCAAGGTATTTCATTTTTTTTGTGGCTATTTTGAATGGAATTGTGGTTTTTATTTGGGTTTCTGTTTGTTTATTTTTGGTGTAAAGAAATGCAATTGTCTTTTGCACATTTATTTTGTATCCCGAGACTTTGCCAAAGGTCTTTATCAGTGTAAGGAGGTTTTTGACAGATTCTCTTGGGTTTTCAAGATACACAATCATATCATCTGCAAAGAGAGATAACTTGACTTCCTCTTTTCCTATTTGGATATCCCTGATTGCCTTCTCTTCTCTGATTGCTCGAGCCAGGACTTCCAATACTATGTTGAACAGGAGGGGTGAGAGTGAGCATCCTTGTCTTGTTCCAGTTTTCAAGGGAATGGTTCCAATTTTTGTTCGTTTAGGAGTATGCTGGCTGTGGGTTTCTTGTAGATGGCTTTTACTGTTTTGAGGTATGTTCCCCATATGCCTAGATGTTTGAAGGTTTTTATCAAGAAGGGTGCTGGATTTTATCAAAAGCTTTTTCTGCATCTAATGATATAATCATGTGGTTTTTGTTTTGACATCTGTTGATGTATTTAATTACATTATGGTTTTACGAATGTTGAACCAGCCTTGCATCCCAGGTATGAAGCCTACTTGGTCATGATGGATAATTTTTGAGATGTATTGTTGAATCCGGTTTGCTAGGATCTTGTTGAGAATTTTAGCATCTATGTTCATCAAAGATATTGGCCTGTAGTTCTCTTTCTTTGTTGAATCTTTACCTGGCTTGGGTATCAATGTGATGTTGGCTTCGTAAAATGATTTGGGGAGAGTTCCATCTTTTTCAATCGCCTGGAATACCTTCAGTAGGATTGGTGTCAGCTCCTTCGTAAATGTTTTGTAGAATTCTGCTGGAAAGTCATGCTGGAAAGGGCTTTTTTTTTTTTTGTAGGTAGTTTTCTTATTATGTAGTTGATTTCCTTGATTGTTATTGGTCTATTTAGGGTCTCAATTTCTTCTTGTTCCAACCTAGGTAGGTTGTGTGATGTCAGAAAGTCCTCCATTTCCTTAAGGTTTTCAAGTTTGTTTCCATACAAGTGTGTGTAGTAGTCTCTAACAATCTTTTGTATTTCTTCAGGGTCAGATGTGACTTCTTCTTTTTTTTCTGATTGTGCTTATTTGGGCTTTTTCTCTTTTTTTTTGTGGTCAGTCTAGCTAGGGACCATCAATCTTGTTTATCCTTTCGAAGAACCAGCTTTTTGTTTCATTGATTTTTTGTATTATCTTTTTTTCTTTAATGTCCCAGATTTGGGCTTTTATTTTGGTGATCTGGATTCTTCTGCTGAAATTAGGGTTTTTGTGGTCTTGCTTTTCCAGCTTCCTTAGGTGTCTTGTTAAGCTGTTAATTTGTATTCCTTCCATTTTCTTCATGTGTGTTTGCAGGGATATAAATTCCCCTCTTACTACAGCTTTAAAGGCATCCCAGAGATTTTGGTAAGATGTTTCTTCATTTTCATTTGTTTCCAGGTATCTTTTAATCTCTGTTTTGATTTCATTATTGACCCAGGAGTTGTTTAGCATCATGCTGTTTAGTGACCATGTCTTTTTGGGTTTGGGGGGACTTTGTTGGTGTTAATGTTTATTTTTATTCCACTGTGGTCCGAGAAGGTGCATGGTAGAATTTCAGTCCTTTTAAATTTGCTTATACTTGATTTATGGCCAATTATGTGGTCAATCTTAGAATACGTTCCATGCTGTGATGGGTAGAATGTGTATTCTGTGGTCTTTGGATGGAGTGTTCTGTAGGTATCAATTAAGTCCATTTGGTCCAGAGTCACATTGAGATTCCGGATCTCCTTGCTGATTTTTTGTCCTGATGATCTGTCTAGGGTTGTGAGTGGGGTATTAAAGGCCCCAGCTATGATGGTGTTAGAGTCAATATCTTTCTTTAGTTTTCCAAGAAGTTGTTTTATGAAAGTTGGCGCACCTATGTTGGGTGCATATATGTTTAGGATAGATATTTCTTGTTGATGGAGAGAACCTTTTTTTCATTATGTAGTGGCCCTCTGTATCTTTTTTTAATATTTGATAGCTTAAATGGTATTTTGTCTGAAATTAGGATAGCGACTCCTCCTTTCTTTTGTGTTCCATTCACCTGAAAATTTGTTTCCCATCCTCTTACTTTGAGTCTTTGTATGTCCTTTTTATTGAGATGGGTCTCTTGAAGGCAGTTTATTGTTGCCTGGTGAAATTTTATCCATTTTGCCATTCTCTGTCTTTTCAGGGTGGGTTTAGTCCATTCACATTTGGGCTAATTATTGAAATGTGAGAGTTCGCCCTTTCTTTGAGTTCTTATAGAGTTGTTGTTCTTCCACTTGCTCTTTTTTTTTTTTTGTCTTTCTTTTGGTTTGGGGGTTGGTTCATGCATATTTTATTCTTTTTCCTGTACTCTTGTGAAGAACGTTGTTCTTTTTTCCTTTTCTTCTGTGTTTAGTCCTTTCTTAAGTGTTTCATGTAGAGGTAGTTTGGTGGCAGCATAAGTTCTTAGGGATTGGAGATCTGGGAAAGATTTTAATTCTCCCTCACTGATGAAGCTTAGCTTGGCTGGGTAGGTTATTGTTGGTTGAAATTGTTTATCTTTTAGGACTTTGAAGATAGGGGTCCCAGCTCTCCTAGCCTGCAGGATTTCTGTAGATAAATATGTTGCTATTCTAATTGGTCTTCCATGGTAGGTGACCTGGCCTTTTTCTCTTGCTGCCTTTAGGATTTTTTCTTTATGCCTACTTTGTTTAGGCAAATTATGTGTCTAGGAGTTGGTCTTCTCATTTGTTGTCTTGCAGGGGTTCTCTGAATTTCTTGTGTTTGAATTTTTGCATCATTGATTAGATAAGGAAAGTGTTCTTGAATGACCTCATGGAATGTTTGTTCCAGTGTGGTCTCTGTCTCACTTTCTGCCTCAGGAAGGCCAATTACTTTTAGGTTCGGTCTCTTGAAGTAATTGCTCGTCTCTTGAATGTTTTGTTCTGTCTTTTTGAGCTTATTTTCTGTGTTTTTAGAGTTTGGGTTAGTTCTATATTTTGGTCCTCAAGCTCTGAGATTCTTTCTTCTGCTTGGGTAATTCTGCTTTCTATGCTTATCAGTTTGTTATTTATTTCATTCACAGTATTCTTTATTACTGTTATCTCAGATATCAGCTGCTTCCTAGTTTCTTCTTATGTCTTCTCAATTCTTTTCAATCTCTCCATTAATGTCTTGATAACTAGGTTTATAGTTTGTGACCCTTCATTCTGGGGTTCTTCATTGTTTGTATTCTGTAGTCAGTTTTCTCAGTGTCTGCCCTCCCAGGGGTCTGGGAGAGACCTATACTCTTCTTTTGGTTTTTCTTCATTTGTGTATATTTTTCTCTCTCCCCCTTCCCTCCCCTTCTTTAATTCTGTTTTTGAGGGAAGGTGGGGTTGCTTTTGTTTCACTTCTGCAATATTTTGTTCTTCCTTTTGAGGGTCTTCTGGCTTTGTTCACTTTTGAGGTTGGAGTGTGGGTTGTGCACTGTACTTTTTGCAGTTTTGAGGTTTAGTTGAGGGGGAAGCTCTGGTTCATAATTTATATGCTGATTCTAGCATCCACCAACAGGTATATGAGCACACTGGAACCTATTTCCCTCTTCCTTACAATCTTCCATGCAGTAGTATGTGGGCTTGGTCCCTAGATTAAAAAGGGGATATAAAAGAGGAAAATAATGGAGGAAGGAGGAGTCAAGAGGAAGTTAGAAAGAGAGAAGAGTGAGAGGGAAAACAGACATACCTACCAACTATCAAGTGAGAAGGAGACACAAGGCTGGAGAGAAGTGAAGAAAGACACATAAGAAAGATTTCCTAAAGAATACTGATAGCTACACAGAGACAGACCAATAAAATCATGAGACAGTGTAAGTCAGAAGGCAAACAACAAAGGTGATCAAAACAAACAGTCAAAATGATAAAACCATAAGTCAAAATAAGAGATCAGACTAAAGTCACTTCAGTTCTGATCTCTGAACTCTCCCCTTTGTTTTTCATTGCAGGCAGCTAGATTTACTCAAAGTTTGGATTTGGCTGCCTGGAAGTTGCTTTTGTCTGATTCAGCATAGGGGTGGAGCTTTGTCTCCTGTTCAGTGACGTTACCTTAGGAACTGAGGTGGAGCTTGTTGATAGGTGGGTGGGGCAATGGAAATCCCTGCCTGGAGAATGGTGGAGGCAGATTCTCTTTCATAGATCATTTCTCTCCACTTGTCTGGATCCCCAAGCTTGGGGTCATGCACTGAGTGCCTCAGCCAGAGTGGGCCCGGAGCTCTAGGGCTCCAAAGCTCCAACAAGCAGTCAGTGAGTGGCGAGAGTGGCCCTGGGCCCCCACAGGGTACTTCATCCCAGAAATGGGATGTCTCTGAGGGGCAGGCATCCAGAGCCTCCTTGAATGACCAGCGTCTTGGTGCTGGGTGCTGGGCGATAGACGATGTAGCCAGGGAGGGATCTGAGACCTGAGACTTCCACGCAGGTGAGAGTCACGTATGGTAGAAAAGCTGCAGTAGGGGTCCACAATATCTGGCCCTGCGTGGGACCGAAGGTCCCCAGGCCTCCAACTGGTGTGGCTGGTGGTGGACTGGGGGATGGAGGAAGAAAAGTAAGAATCCTTTGGGGAACTCACGTTTGGAGAATCTCACAAGTTCACCTATGCCATCGCCATCTTCCAAATCTCTATTTTTTTAAAAGAAAATCTTACTGTTCTGTGATGTTCAGTTCTGTCACAGGATTGTGAATCTTCAGAAACCGTGCTCCATAGATATATTTATCCAACATTTTGCCTCCTATTGTCTGCCCTCCTACATCCCAAACTTGAAGAGTAACATTCAAATTTCCTTCCCGTAGGTGCAGTCCCCCAGCAGGATGATTTTCAGTTGCCGGTACTCAGAGTCCACCACGGTGTCCCGGGAACCGGGCCCATTCCCCAAGATGGAGGAAGCAAGGGAAAACAAAACAACTTTTAAAAATTTACTAATTCCCCCCATGCATACTCTTTGATAGTGACCTCCCATGATGACTCTGGGCTTTTTTTGAGAATTGCTTTGGCAAGTAAGACAACAGCACATACAATTCAAGCAGAGATTTCCAATGGCTCATTGCAACATACTTTCTTCAGTGGCTGTTGGAACCATTTCACTCTTGTGTAAACAAGATCAGGGTAACTTACTTTATGATGAAAAGCATGTGACTTTACTATCTTTTGCTCAACATCCTGTCAATCTCCAAATATGTGAAAGACCTCCCAAGGTCCCAGCCAACTTTACAGCTGATTGAAAACCCATGGTGAATCTCAGACCAGAAAAATCAGGCAGAGTTCAGAGATAAAGAGATGGTTGTTGTTTTAATTCACTAAACTTTGGGGGCTTGTTACACATCAAAAACTAACAATCATGTCAGAGTCATTCCCTTACAGTCCAAAACAAAGATGTCTTGTCATCTTAACATATCATCCCATTTTATATAATCTCCGTAGCACTTGGGATCTGATTTTATGTTATCTTTCTGTATTCCCTTCACTCTATTGTAAGCTCTAAGAAAGTATAATTTTTGCTGAGTTCTTCATTCATATCTCCCTAGAGCCTAGGGCAGTAGAGCGTCAATACATTTTTTTCAAAGAATGAAGAAATGAAGCATGTATTTGTAATCATAAATGTACTGTTAATATAATTCTTTGATAAATTGACTCATTCTAAATACATTCTATCGAAAATAAATTTGAATATCTACCAGATTAAAATTAAATTGTTGTTCAATAAATATTATTGTCTTCATTTTTTTACAAAGGAATTTATCTTTGCTTTGAATCCAAACTCCACCAAGTAGTAAAAACTGTATTTCTGTCAATTTATGGCATCTCAAGCCTTTGCAGTATAAATATGACAAAATATATTTAGGCAATACAAGAGGTATTAGGATAGTATTTGCTACCAGTTTTTCACTTAAAACAATTTTAAGTATCTTTTGAGAAATCCCTGCTCTCACCTGGTGATTAGGTGAAAGCATCTTTAATCTTCCTCCTCCCACAACTCTGGATTTACAGAAAATTCAGTGTAATTGTCCTGGATCTTCCACTCATTCTGTCATACTTTGCTCTACATAAAAATCATTCTACTTTTTTTTTTTTGAGTTGGAGTCTCACTCTGTTGCCCAGACTGGAGTGCAGTGGCACACTCCCAGTCACCGCAGCCTCAACCTGCTGGGCTCCGCGATCCTTCCATCTCAGCCTTCCAAGTAGCTGGAACTATAGACGTGTGCTACCACACCCAGCTATTTTTTTTTTATTTATTGTGGAGATGAGGTCTCACCAAGTTGCCCAGGTGGGTCTCAGGCAATACACTCACCTCAGTGTCCGAAAGCATGGGATTACAGGCTGAGCCACTGAGCCCAGCTCATTCTACTTTTTATGAAGCCATGCTGGATATGCAGAATTTTTTGAAATTTTTTGCGATTCTCTCATTTTATGGAAACCCAATAGCAATTTCTAATGTCATCCTCTAGCAATCTTATGAAAGCAAAATGTTTAGAATCATTCTATGATTCTGGGCACAATTCTGCTACAAGTTCCAGTTTTCTATAAGTTCTGGGTTTCAGTTTTTTCATTCCTGATTCAGCCTCATGAGTAAAGCCCTGCTTAGGATCATGTTTCCTTGTCTAACTTCACTTTTTTCTATAACAATCTCTTTTCTTCTGTAATCTACTGTCAAAGTACACACTTTTCTTATCTTCTAAATCTTTGTGAATGTACACTCATTGAAATCAAGTCACCAAATATTCTTACTCTTAACCTGTATGTACATATCAAAGGTGAAAATCAAGGTCAAGTGAAGGAAATGTCCTCATTAAAGGACTAAGTCTTAAATCAATTCAGCCACTCCAAATATTTGGGCAGGCTTTATCTCTTACCACATTATCCATTCTAACTAAATCTTCAATTTGAATTAACCTCTAAAATACCAAATCTTTATGAAAACTTATCTTTATAATTATGTGGGTTGGAAAACACAGATACAGTATTTCACAGATACTTGTCAGTATGCAGTATTGCAATGCCCGACTCACCTGCAACAGACTCACTTTGGTGCTGGCTTATTCACACCTGAGAATTATTTAGTGGAATTAGAGACAAGAGGTTTGATTCTTATATGCTTTAAAAATAAAATACATTTGCAGAGAAAACAATGCTTAATATACATAAGAGCAAATGCTTAAATAGGTTTACATAAAACTATTAACCCACTAACAATTACACATGTCCTTAATCTTATTTGCATGTTGTAGAAATAATTCAATTCTATCCTCTCCTTCAGGATAGATCAAGCACTTGTCCTAATAAAAATGCTACCCATTTGTCAAGAATGCAATGACCAAAGAGGGCAGATATGCAGTAAATCCTTCCAGAAGTTGGTCAGACATTTGAACTAATATCATATTGAAATTGTTCCAAGAAATTTGGACATTTTAGAGACTATTGATTACATCTGAATAATTCAGTTTGGCTAACATGAGAGTTGTTATTATTAGCCAATTTGGTTAGCTTCAAGACCATGGCTTTGGCTTCCTCCCCAGAACTTTATATTTTAGAAAGAGATTTAATTCATAAACTTGTTCTGAATAAGCCTGCAATTTGAATTAACCTCTAAAATATGTAGTTAAACAACTATTCACTTTCTTAAAGTAATTGGGTTAACTGATATATGAGTATTACTAAATATTTATTTTAAAATGTATTTTTATAAAATTTCTGGACAAAAATAATCTTTTAAGCAACCAACACTAAGAAAAATATTTTTATTTCAGTTAATTCAATTGCAAATATTTTATGCTTGCCTAGTAAAAAATGGGATTAGTCCAGACATTGTTCCAGAATGCTGCTTATCAGAATCCTTTACTAATACAATTATTTATTTTTTAATATCAAGAACGATATGTACATTCAAAAATTCTCTGAACAATTTACATGAAACATCATTTTATTTCTGGAATTGTCTTAAACGTGCAAAACTCAGATTAAAGACATGAAAAAAAATAGACTATAGCAATTATAAAAATTTCTATTAAATTCTGTAATATTAATTATTTAATCTCATTACAGCTTCTAACTTAAAGTCAAGTAGCACAAGCAAATAAAAAATTGGGTTTGGATTCAGACTTTCTGATTGTAGACTTCAATTGTAATATTAAACTTCTCTAAGTATCAATTTTCTAATGTAGATGGTTTGATGACAAAATGAATAATTAATGTAACACAGACTTAATGCTCACTAAATGATGTACATTATTAGAGCCTAGAGGTCGTTCTTAGTGCTATTCTTTATATATTCAAAAGTAACGAAATATACATATGTACATATATGTATGTGTGTATACACACATACATATATATTGTGTGTGTGTGTGTGTGTGTGTGTGTGTGTGTGTGTGTGTGTGTGTGTTTATGTATGTCAGCATCTTACTCTGTCATTCATGCTGGAATACAGTGGCATAATCATGGTTCACCACAGGCTCAACCTCCTGGGTTTAAGGAATCCTTTCACCTTAGTCTCCTGAGTAGCTGGAACTACAGGTGTATACCACCATGCCCAGCTAATTTTGTACTTTTTGTAGGTAGATGGTCTTGCTATGTTGCCCAGTCTGGTCTCAAACTTCTGGGCTCAAGCATTCCCCCCACCTCAGCCTCCCAAACTGCTTGGATTACAAGTATGTGCCACCATGCCTGTCCAAAAACAGCTAAATATATATATTTTTTACTGTGGGTCCTTCTAGGTTGGACATTGTATGTGAGTCTCACACATATCTAAGCTTATATGTCATTGACTAAATATTTTTATTTGCTATAATAATAAATCAAATTTTATGGGCCTGTAAAGATTTTTCCAAGGACTGAAGAGATCTCACATAAACCTCAATTCTGTTTTTTTATTTTTTTAATATTATATGGTATGATATTGTACTTTAGAGTTGTAGAGTACATGTGAGGATTTACTTCATAAGTAAATTGCATGCAGGTGAAGTTTTAGCTTCTGAGGAGCCCTCTCTCCCCCTTGAAGTAGATCCAGTACCCAATGGGATTGTGTACTCCTTATCTCTCTTCCCTCCCTCCTCTAGAAGTGTACAGTGTTTGTAGTCCTAACCTTTGTGTTCGTGTGTCCAGTGCCCCCTTATGTGTGAAGACATAAAGTATTCAGTTTTGTGTTTCTGTAATAGTTCACTTAGAATGATCATTTTCAGCTGCATCCATGTTGCTGGAAAGGGCATGATTATGTTATTCTTTAAAGCAGCATAGCATTCCATCATTTATATATACCACATTTTCTTTATGCAGTTCACTTTTGATTAGCATCTGGATTGGTTCCATGTTTCTGCTGTTATAAATAGTACTGCAATGAACTAAGTGTTCAAGTGTTTGTCTGGCAGGGAAATTTATGTTCCTTGAAGGTATATTCCCAGAAGTGGGATTGCAGGCTCATATCATAGCTCAAATTTTACTTCTTTGAGAAAATGACACACTGCTTTCCACAAAGGTTGAACTAGC
Organism: Cephalopachus bancanus; assembly: GCA_027257055.1. NCBI lineage: Eukaryota > Metazoa > Chordata > Mammalia > Primates > Tarsiidae > Cephalopachus > Cephalopachus bancanus. Next base: position 15,281,680 of record JAPVLO010000108.1, on the reverse strand, counting down.
TTATATGATCATCAAAATGTAGAAATGTTCCCTATTATCCTCAGTCTCACCAACACCTCTTGGTTTTTGACTTTTAAATGATACCCATCCTGACCTGTGTGAGTTGGTATCTCAGTGTAGTTTTGATTTGCATTTCTTTAGTGAAGCTGAGCATTTTTTCATATGTTCCTCGGCTACTTGAATGGCTTCCTTTGTGAAGTGTCTGTTCATGTCCTTTGCTTGCTTTTTAAAAATATTAATTTTAAATATGCTAGATATACAAATGTTCACTATGCACGTATCTTTATTGATGAGGTGTGCCCCAGGCACCCCTAAGCAGATTTCCACTACTGACAATCCTTTTCTTATAGTATTAAGGTAATTGTTTATGGTCAACTTGTGAGTGAGAACATGGTATACTCTGTCTTTATTTCTATGATAGATCACTCAGTATTATAGACTCTAAGCCCATCTAAGTAGCTGTGAAGTTCACAATTTTTTTCTTATTTATGGCTGCATAATATTTCATCATATATATGTACCATGTATTTTTAAATTCAGTCCTCTTTCGATGAGCAGCATGTTTAATAATGCTGCAATAAACATATGTGTGCAAGTATCCTTTTCACAGAGTGATTCGAGTTCCTCTAGGTATATTCCCAGCAGGAAAATTGCAGGGTCAAATGGAAGGTCAATTTTTAGATCTTTTGGAAATGACCAGACTGTTTTCCACATAGGTTATATTAGTTTATACTCCCACCAACTGTGTAGAAGTATTCCCTTTTCCCTGCATCCTCTCCAGCATCTGTTGTTTTTTTGAGTTATTGATGATGACCATCCTGATTGGAGTTAGGTGGTATCTGTATATCTTTGATGACTAGTGAGGCTGAGCATTTTTTCATTAATCTGTTGGCTGCTAGTACACTCTTCTTTTGAGAAGTGTCTATTCATATCTTTTGCCCACTTTGTAATGGGGCTGTTTATTTTTTTTTTTTCTTTCCAAATGCTTGAGTTCATTGTAGATTCTAGATGTTAGGCCTTTGTCAGACATAGAGTTTTTAAATATTTTGTGCTGTCCCTGCTCTCTTGATGGTTTCTTTGTCTTTGCAGTAGCTTGTCAGTTTGATGAGGTCCCACTTGTCTATCTTATCTCTTATGGCATGGGCACTTGGGATTTTGATTAGGAATTGGTTGCTAGTTCCAATTTCCATAAGGGTATCTCCTGCATTTTCTAAAGATTTTATAGTTTGAGATTTTACGTTTAGGTCTTTGATCCATTTAGAGCTGATTTTTGTGTGCAGTGATAGGTAGGGGTCTTGTTTTAATCTGCATGTGGTCAGTCAGTTTTCCCAGCACCATTTACTTTATAGTTTCTCTTCTCCCCAGGGTTGGTGGTGGTTTTTGTCAAAGACACTCTCACCCCTCCTTTTCAACATAGTTTTGGAAGTCCTAGCTAGAGCAATCAAACAAGAGAAGGAGATCAGGGGTATTCAAATAGGAAAAGAAGAAGCCAATTATCCCTCTTTGCAGACAACATGATTTTATAGCTCAAAAACCCAAGAAAATCTATCAAAACCCTCCTTGCACTGATAAAGGACTTATGGCATGGGCACTTGGGATTTTGATTAGGAATTGGCAAAGTCTCAGGTTATATAATAAATGTGCAAAGGACAGTCGTATTTCTATACACCAGCAATAAACAAACAGAAACCCAAATAAAAAGCACAATCTCATTCACAATAGCCACATACAAAATGAAATACCCTGGCATCTTCCTAACCAGAGATGCGAAAGACCTCTACAATGACAACTACAAAACACTGCTCAAAGAAGTCGAAGATGACACAAACAAATGGAAAAACATTTCAAGCTCATGGATTGGAAGAATTGACATTGTTAAGATGTCCATCCTACCCAAAGCAATCTACGGATTTAATGCAATGCCCATTAAATTACTAGCAGCATTCATCTCTGATCTGGAAATGACAATACAGGAAGTCATAAGGAAACATAAACGACCAGGAATAGCTACAACAAGCCTCAGTTAAAAAAGAAAAAAAAGTACAAAGTTAGACATATTGATCAATGGAACAGGATAGAGATTCCAGAAGAAAAACCTCAATTTCTCAACCTTTGCCCACTTTTTAAGGAAGCTGTTTTTCCTGTTGATTCATTTAATCTATTTGTCAATCCTGAATACTAGGCCTTTGTCAGATGTAGAGCTTGCAAATATTTTTTTTTTCCCGGTCTATTGATTGTCTCTTTACTCTCTTGTTGGTTTCTTTTGCTGTGCAAAATTTTTTTAGTTTCCTAAGGTCCCACTTGTCAATGTTATCTTTTGCTGAATTTGCTTTTAAGGACTTGGAATGAATTCATTATCTAATTCCATGTCCAGGAGGGTGTGGAACATCCATTTTTAAAGGACACAAGGACTATTTATTACTTGAGTCAAAGTTTCAGTTCGATTTATTTCTGTAACTTAAAATATTTCCATGAAATCTTACTTTTATTTACTTTGGTTTTCATTTGAAAAGTGAATGTTTTATCAAATAATCAGCATCTTTTATAAAAATATTTTGACTCAAATAGGTCACGAAGCCAAGAGATGATGACTGCTCTAATTACCCTTTGATATAAATACTTTGAGAAAGAAAAGAAAAAGGAGTCGGTCATCTAGTATTTATTCTCAAGTGATGTATTATTGTAATAAAGAAGAACATGGAAAGGAACAATGAAATCTCAACCATTTTATTAGCCACATTAAAGGAAGGGAATGTCTATATTGGCAACAAGGAAGAAAAATATGACATTCTTCAGTGTATTTGTGTAAAATGTAGAAGTGTGCATTGTAATGTGAATGAAATACTTAAAAATACTTAACAATGTAGACTTAGAATGTTGTAATCTGTGACTTGAAAAATATCCTATTTTTTCATTTTCCTCAGGCTATTTCAACTTTTTTTTCAATTTACCAGTCAAATTGGTTTCCCAGACTCTAATGTCAGCCTATTCTAATAGAATCTATAGAGCAATGTAATTACATAATCCATCCTTATATGGGATAAAAATAGTACAGTTAAAATGTCAAATAGAATCAGGGCTATCTAAATAAGAAATATTTTCAAGCCGGGCTCGGTGGCTCAGCCTGTAATCCCGCGCCTTTGGGAGGCTGAGGTGAGTGGATTGCCTGAGCCCGCGGGTTCGAGACCTGCCTGGGCAGCGAGACCTCATCTCTACAATAAATCAAAAAATCAGCCGGGCATGGTAGCGCATGCCTGTAATTCCGGCTACTTGGAAGGCTGAAGCAGAAGGATCGCCGGAGCCCAGCAGGTCGAGGCGCGGTGGCCGGAAGCAGCCACTGCACTCCAGTTTGGGCGACCGAGTGAGACTCCAACTCAAAAAAAAAAAAAAAAAAAAAGAAATATTTTCAATTGTAATTTTTTCTTTTCCCAAAGACACATGAAGGTATAACTTCCTGCATGTATGAAGTGTTTTATATTAAGCTTCTGAGAAGTTTTGAGAACCCTTTCAAAGTACAAAGTACTTTATTTTTCTGAACTTGCACAAATTTGCTAATGTTTTGTGGCCTCATCTTTCTTATTCCTAAACTTCAAATTAGAAGTCAAATTGTCCCCTAATTATGTTAATAATCAAGGGTTTTATGAGTACCCCAAATAATTATTTTTTTTAAGTAAGAAAGAAATGTAGAGACATTTAGAAATTTAATGGGATTGTAGGAATTATAATACTAGTTTGATTGACCCTGAAAGCCAAACATTTCATTGAAAAGTGTTTCACAGCAAAAAGGGCAAAAACTGCAATTCAGTGAACTGCTATTTTGCCCTCACATGCTTTGAGCAACTCTTCTTTCACCTACCTCAGAACCACGTGTTCCTGGAAAAGGATGTGACTTAGAAGCAGGGAAGAAGCACAAAGGAAAAAACCTGTCCATAGCCCATTATAATTCCTCTGTAAGAGTTTTCACTAGCACCGTACATACCCACCTAGAATGGAAAGTGAGAATGAGAAAGTAAAATCAACTAACCTTTTATCTGTAACACTTGCCCATGCACCTCTTTGCACAGGGAAATAGATGTGGTCTTTGTGTTGTCTGTGTACAAAAATCAAAAATATTTCTGGAAATCCCTAATAGTACAGATAATCTGAAGATATAAACCTAAATCTTAAACATACAGGATACATTCTTCCAACAAATATATTTGAGTGTATATTAGGCACGTGGTATACAACAGTGGAAAAATCAACAATCTCAGCCCTTGTAAGGACATGCATGCTAATAAATAGTAAATATAGTAGGTAAATGATATAATATGTGCAAGCAGTAAGGTTTTTTTTGGTATATTAAAAAGAAAAAAGAAGATGGGTAAGGACTTAGAAATACCTTTTGGAAACCACTTTATAGTCGCATTCAGCTGTATACAGTACAGGTTTGAGCAGTCAGAGAAGGAAATTTAACCAGATGTTCCAAAATGAGAATTTGAAACCAAGAAAAGGAAAGATATGGGTATGTAAGAAAGAGAATGATTAGTGTAACTGACTATAGCATTTATCTTAGTAAGCAAGAGAGAGAAACCATCAGAGTGTTGAAGAGTAGTTGAAAAAAATGGTATGCAGGATCAATGAAATGTATATTTGGTGGGTCAAAGACTGGCTTAAATGAGCCAATAAGAAGGGATACATTCATTATAACATGCGTTCTTAATTAATCTGGTGGTAAAGGTGGCTGAATGAAATGGAAACTATGAAGAGGTTGCAAATATTGATAATATATTAAGTAATAAGTGTTCTTGTCAAGAAAAAGTATAGTTGTTGTCATTTCTACTAAAACATAAAGCAATAATTAAAGAATATAGGAGTATATTACAGTAAATCACTGAGTATGTATAGCATTAGGAGAAATAAAATTATTTAAATTATATCAAATATAATTGAGGAAATGACTTAAACATTTCACATTTTACTTGAAAGTTAATACTCTCACTGGAATGACACTGGAGGTCTGCATATACATTACTTATATTGGCTCACTTGTTTGTCATTAAAAACCTATCAAGTAGGTAGCTCAGTCCGTATTTTGCAGATAAGAAGACAGTAGCAGAGAGAAATGAAATGACTTCCAGGTAGACAGAAGTTCCAGGACTCAGACTAAGTGATCTACTTTTGCTTGCCAGTACGTTCCAGTAAAAACACATGTCCTCCCGGGTAGATTTGTTCAGTCACATCTCTCTATTATTCTGTGAGTATAGCAACGAATACAGGAAAAATTAATCATAATGTCAAGTGGAGGAATTTTTCTATGCAGATTAGTTAAACTATTATTTATAATATTCTGCATAACATAATGATATGCAATATTTAAGAAATATAAGCAATAGTTGGAAAATTCACAACTTGTAATGAAATTCTGAACATCCTTTTGCTTGTTGTTTTGGAGGAAAGAAGACAGTCTCTCAAATACCTTGAAATTGAATTTTGATTAATTGCATTTTTGCCATCTCTATAACAACAAGGCACATTTTTCTTATAGCAAAGATGTCAATGATTGTTTTTCTAATAGATGCAGTGGTGTCCAACTTCAAGCAATCTCGATCCTTTTTCTGAATATAACTCAATATATCATTTTGCAATTTTTCTATGATAAATATCTTTCAATGTCACTTTTTCTCTTTGTGATATACTAAATAAAGGTGAAAGTATTTTGTTTTCTAATCTTTAGTGAATTTTTATCATATAATACAAATTAATATGAGACATATTGAATGAAATGCTATGTAAGCTTAGTGTCATATTTTGAAACATACTAAACTATTCAGCTCAAAATGATATAATCAGATATTTTTAAATTTTTATTCAGTTCGATAATTGTAAAAAAAAAAACAAAAAAACCAGTCTTTTTTAGTACATCTCAAAAAAAAATGCTAAAATCATCAGTGACAAGGTTAACATTCCAGGGCATTCAATCTATCTTTTGAATATGCATTGTCAGACAAGCCCTAGATACCACCAAAATATGTTCCCCCAACAGTAAATCATCATCATGATTGCCATTATTGATCTGTAGAGTCACTAACTGAATCTATCCATGGGATTCAACACCATCTATCTTGATATTATATAGCCCCATCCTCCTGCCTAAACCCATTAAACTGTCATCTGTGGGTTTACATCATTTTTATTTGAGGGGCCTAGTGAAACTTTGCACTTTACTTGATTTCTAAAACAGTTCTAAGAGCAAACTGTCTCATCATGAAGATTCCATTGTTTCCTGTTAATATCTGTCATTTCCTGTTACATCTGTTACCAAGAATGGGGCCATAGTAATTTTAGATGGGAGAATAACCACCATCACTGAATATAGGATGTTATATAGAATGTGGATGTTTACTTTTATGTTTACACTTATATGAATACATAATACAATACTTCAAGAGCTATCAGAATATAGGCTATATTATGTAATGACTTCTGTCTTGGTATACATTCAGGATTAATTAAAAATTGGTAAGTTTTAATAATGTTTTTAATTTCCACCAAAATAATATAATAGTAATAAAGAATATATGTTAGTTGTAAAGTATATAGTTAATACTATTTACCTAGAGTTAAGTTGAAGATGTTTTGCTCTTTGAAATCAAAGTATTTTTCTTTTGGTTTGAGTCGAGAACTCATGCTGTTGCCCAGATTGAAGTGCATTGGTGGCACAATCAAGGCTCACTGTAGCTTAACTTCTTTGGTTCAGGTAATCCTTCCACCTCAGCCTCACAAGTAGATGGGACTACAGATGCACGCCACCAAGTCCAACTAATTTTTTTATTTTTATTTTTTTGTAGAACTGAGACTCACTATGTTGTCCAGACTGGTCTCAAACTCCTAGGCCCAAGGAATCCTCCCACCTCGGTCTCCAAAAGTGCTGGAATTACAGATGTGAGCCTCCACATCAAGCCCTTACTTACATTTTCAAGGATTTTCAGGGATTTATTAATGGATTTCCATGTCTGTGGGTATTTTGACAGTGAGTACAAAACATTGTATCAATGTACATTTCTGCTAAGTGGTAAGTAAAAAATAAATAATATTCAACAGATTCTCATGAAAGCTCATAATCCATAAATTATTCAAAGATAAAGTAAAACTAGAAAATATTAGTTGTCTAAATCAAAGAATAAGTACAAGGGTCAACAGGCTGAAAATAAAAATGTAGTACATCATACTTAGAGTTTACACTCTGTTTTAAATATTATTTCAATATAAAAATGAAGCACAAAACATATTAATAGCTTAAAGCTCATGCATTAGAAGTTTTTAGAAAAAACACATTTTTATAGGAAGCAAAAATATATTTATATAAAGATTGATACTATATGCTATTTGGCTTATGAGTAGCATGCTTTGCCTATAATTTTGTATTATATGATTATAAATTAAATTTTATATACAGAAATGTATAATAATTGCTGTTATAATAGAGTGACTTTGTCAGTTGTAGATTATAGGTGATAAAGCTTTGAATTCTTAAATCATGGAAGGTCTGGGCAATTGAGCATACATTTTCTAATCTGTATCTTTTTTTTTTTTTTTTTTTTTTTTTTTTTAGTTGGAGTCTCACTCTGTCGCCCAGACTGGAGTGCAGTGGCCTTCCGGACCGCAGCCTCGCCTGCTGGCGATCCTTCCGTTGAGTAGCCAGAATTACAGGCGCGCGCTACCACGCCCGCTGATTTTTTGATTTATTGTAGAGATGAGGTCTCACTGCCCAGGCGGGTCTCGAACCCGCGGGCTCAGGCAATCCACTCACCTCAGCCTCCCAAAGGCACGGGATTACAGGCTGAGCCACCGAGCCCGGCTCTAATCTGTATCTTAAGTGTAAGAAGAAAAATAAACTACGCTTAACTGAAAATATAAAACACTCTTATTTTTGCTTCCACATCAATATCTTTAGAGAAAAAAGTGAGAACAGGTAAGATAAAGCAATTTTCCTCAACTTGATAGAAGCTGTACTGTTCAATAAGAGGGAAAACAAAATCTCTTCTGCCTATGGTTGTAAAGCTGTGCTATTGTTTTTCAAACATCTAGAAAAAATTTAACTAGTCCTGTTATTTTTTTTTTTGCTGTTTTTAAACATTCTCTTAGAAGATATGATTCTATGCATTGTAGAAAAATTTCCAGAATTTGTGAGAATACTAACAAAAGCAATATTTAAAGACTTTAAACACACACCCCTATTTTCTTTTCATTTTAAATAGTGTCTTCTCTAAGAAAATTCATGTAATATAGATTGTTAACTGTGCTTTTGCTATATGTGCTTTATAATATAGTCAGTGTCATTAGAAATATACAGATGTGTGGTGTGTGTGTCTGTGTGTGTGTGTGTGTGTGTGTGTGTGTGTGTGTGTGTGTGTGTGTGTGTGTGAAATGATTATCTATTATTCCTGACATCAAGAAACTCACTGTCTGGTAAATTATACAATTATAATCAAACTCTAACACAATGAGGACACTGAAGTGATAGAGACATACAAAGGCAGGACTAGTGGGGTGCAAAGAAGATTTTCTGGAGAGAGTGACGGCAGCACTGCAAATGTCTTCACTTCCACCATTCTGTGAACTCCATGAACAGTAGGACATCATCTTGTGGCACTGACTATAACATATAGCATATAGCAAAATACAGCACACATAGTGAATGCCTTATAAATACTTTATAGTGAATGTAGTTTAAGTCATATATTCATTCACATTTTCAATTCCACCCTACTTAGGTCTAAGCCTTTGCGAAACCAGAATCTAGTTAGGTTTTGAGGACAAAAGTTGAGTGTGAATGAGAATAAATACATTTCAATTTTTGAGAACTTCTAAGAAATTGACCATTGAAACAGTTTTAGCCATGATGAATTTTGTAGACAGATACATAATTCTAGGTACAAAAGTGCACTTCTCTGAGTCCTCCCTCTTCCTGTCTCTATCCATATATGTGTCTGTGTGTATTTCTTATATTATGGTAAATTTCTCAGAATTTGTGATATACAAAGGAGAACCCCCCCAATCTGTAATTATCTTTTAGAGGGTAGGCTTCTTGTAGTACAGGCTTTCTTCTCTAGATGAGTGTTCTAAGAACCCATCAGCATCAGTGTACCATCTAGCATTGTTGTGAGAGGCTGCGTTTGGCTACAGTGAAATTTTGGAGGGAATTCTTCCAACACATTTGTCCATTTCATTCTTTCATTCATTTACGAGCATATCTGTCCACACTGCACTGAGTGTTCAGCAGTTTTTGACCAAAAATGGCATGACCTCCTGCCGCAGCCTCCCGATTCACCTGCTCTCACTGTGAGTGACTTTTTTGTTTGCTTTCTTTGGATGAAAAAAATCCTCAAAGGGAAACCTTTAGCTGATGTGTAAGAGGTGAACAAAGACAGCAGAAATACTAAAAGCCATCAAAATCGAGTAGTTCAAAAACTGTTTTGAATGGAAAAAGCATCTCGATGGATGTATTTCAGCAAACAGAGGTTACTTTGAAGACAACTGAAGTCTAAGTATGAAAGAATAAATACATAATTTTTTATAAATGAATTACATTTTGGGGGATTCCCCATCGTATACGCAAACAACACACATATACACCAATTAAATATAAGTATATATTATATTGACATATAATTAACTATATATTACATAATTATTTATTATATTAACATAAAATTAATTATATATATCATATATAATTTTAAAAAGAAACTTTGCATTATGGAGAATCTGTATCATATACAAAAGTAGAAAATATTGTATAATGGATCCTTGTGGATTTTCTCACACAATTGGAATAATTGTTAATACATAACTAATCTTCTTTTATTTATATACTTATCCTCCTATACCCTAGTATATTATTTTGAGCAAATCCCATATGTTATATCATTTCATCTCTAAATACTTCATTATATTACTCAAAAAGATAAGGAATTTTTTTCATGTTGTTGGAAATTGATTATGTATTCCTATACAGTTATAAAAGTGGTAAGGAACAGGCAATAGTAATATATACGTAATACAGTAAGATTTCGAAAATTGAAAGGAATCTCATTATTTACTATAGTAAGAATATAGCTAATAAACCTTTTTTAAAACAGCTTTAAGGCCAGGCTCGATGCCTCAGCCTGTAATCCCGCGCCTTTGGGAGGCTGAGGTGAGTGGATTGCCTGAGCCCGCGGGTTCAAGACCTACTTGGGCAGCGAGACCTCATCTCTACAATAAATCAAAAAATCAGCCAGGCGTGGTAGCGCGTGCCTGTAATTCTGGCTACTTGGAAGGCTGAGGTGGAAGAATCTGCGGAGCCCAGCAGGTCGAGGCTGCCGTGGCAGGGAACGGCCACTGCACTCCAGTCTGGGCGACAGAGTGAGACTCCAACTCAAAAAAAATAGCTTTAAGGATACAAGTAGTTTTTTGGATGAATGCACTGTATAGTGGTGAAGAAGTCTGGATTTTAAGGGTACACGTCACCCCACCTGTACACATTGTATTCAATGGATGATTATTCATACCTTCACCTCTTCCCACCCTCCCCCTTCAGAGTATCCAACGTCCATTTTACCATTCTCTATGCCCTTGTACACCCTTGTTTAGCTCCCACTTAAAAGTGAGAGTGTACAGTATTTGGTTTTCCATTCTTATATTAGTTCACTTAGGATGATGTTCTCCAATTTCATCCATTCTGTTGCAAAATACATTATTTTTTGATGGCTGAATAGTATTCCGTGGTGTGTGTGTGTGTGTGTGTGTGTGTGTGTGTGTGTGTGTGTGTCAATCTCACCATCCACTGATCAGTTGATGGGCATTTAGATTGATTCCACGTTTTTGCAGTTGTGAATTATGCTGTGATGAAACTGAATGCAGATTTCTTTTTGTATAATGATCTCTATTCTTAGCATAGATACCTACTAGTGGGATTGCTGGATCAAATGGGAGGTCTACCTTTAGTTCTTTGAGAAATCTCCATACCAATTTCCACTAATTACACTCTTACTATGAGTACCTTTTTTTTTTTTTTTTTTGAGTTGGAGTCTCACTCTGTCGCCCAGACTGGAGTGCAGTGGCCACTCCCGGCCACCCCAGCCTCAACCTGCTGGGCTCCGGCGATCCTTCCTCCTCAGCCTTCCGAGTAGCCGGAATTACAGGCATGCGCTACCACGCCCGGCTGATTTTTTGACTTATTGTAGAGATGAGGTCTCGCTGCCCAGGCGGGTCTCGAACCCGCGGACTCAGGCAATTCACTCACCTCAGCCTCCCAAGGCGCGGGATTGCAGGCTGAGCCACCGAGCCCGGCTTACTATGAGTATTTAAGTGTAAACTTTTCACCGCATCCATGTCAGGTTCTATTGTTTTTTGTTTTCATGGACATTCAGACTGCTGAAAGGTGGCATCTTACTGTGGTTTTAATTTGTATCTCCCTGATGATGAAAGATGTTGAGCATTTTTTCTTTTGTTTGTTGGTCATTTGTATATCTTCTTTTGAAAGAAGTCTGTTCATGTCACTTGCCTACTTTTTAGTGGAGTCATTTGCTTTTTTCTTGCTGATTTGAGTTTTTTGCTGATTCTAGATATTAGTTCTTTGTCAGTTGTATAGTTTGCAAAAATGCTCTCCTATTCTATAGGTTGTCGATTTGCTCTGTTAATTATGTCTTTTGCTGTGCAAAAGTTTTAGTTTCCACTTATTTATTTCTGTTTTTCTAGCATTTGTTTTTGGAGTTTTAGCCATAAATTATTTGCTTAGGCCAACTACCAGAAGAGCTTTTTCTAGGTTTTCTTGTAGTACATTTATGATTTTAGGTCCGATATTTAAGTCTTTGATCCATTTTGAGTTAATTTTTGTATATGGTGAGAAGCATAGATCATTTTGTTTTTCTGCATGTAGCTTTCCAATTTTCCCAGCACCATTTGTTAAACAGAGTGTCCTCTCCTCAGAGTAAATTTTTGTTTGCTTTATCAAAGCTCAAGTGGTTACAAACATTTGGGTTTATTTCTGGATTATCTGTTCTGTTTTATTGGTCTATGTGTCTGCACTCATACCAGTACCATGCTGTTTTGGTTACTACAGTCTTACAGTAAAATTTGCTGTCAGATAATGTGATGCCTCCAACTTGATTCCTTTTGCTTAGGACAGCTTTGGCTATTATGGCTATTTTTTTCTTTTTTGCTTCCATGTGAACATTAGAATCATTTTTTCTAATTCTACGAAAAAGAGCATTGGCAGTTTGATAGTGATTGTGTTGACTCTGAAGATTACTTTGTAAGATGCAGTCATTTTAATAATGTTAATTCTTCTAATCCATGAGCATAGGATGTTTCCCCATTTGTTTGTGTCCTCTACAATTTGCTTTCATCAGTTTTGTAGTTCTACTTTAGAGATCTTTCACCTCCTTGATTAAATCTATTCTTAGGTACTTTTGCTTTTTGGTTGCTACTGTAAATGGAATTGAGTTATTGATTTGAGTCTCAGCTTGGTAATTATTGGTATATAGCAGTGTTACTGATTTTTGTGTATTGATTTTACATCCCTAAACATTACTAACTTTATTTATCAAGGCCTGGAGTCTTTTGGAGGAGTCCTTAAGATTCCTTAGGTATAAGACCCTATCGGCATACAGCGATAGTTTGATTTCTTCTTTTCCAATTTGAATATCTATGATTTCTTCCTTTTGCTGATTACTTTGACTAGGACTTGTAGTACTGTGTTGACTACGAGTAGTGAAAGTAGGCATCCTTGCCTTTTTCTACTTCTGAGGGGGAAGGTGTTCAAGTTGTCTCTGTTGAGGATGACATAGGTTGTGGATTTGTCATAAGTAACTTTTACTCTTTTGAGGAATATTCCTTCTATGCCTATTTTGCTAGGGGTTTTTGTAACAAAGGGATGCTGGATAATTATCAAATGCCTTTTCTTTGTCCATTGGAATAATTCTATAATTTTAATTTTACTTCTGTTTATGTGGTTTTTGTTGAGTTGCATGCATTGTACAATTCTTACATCTCTGAGATAAAACCCACTCTATTGTGGTGAATTATTATTGTTTATGTGCTGTTGAATTTGTTTTTGGCTATATTTTTGTTTTTCATCTATGTTCAAGAGGGATATGGGTCTGTATTTTTTTGTTGTTGTGTCCATTCCTGGCTTTGGTGTAAGGGTGATATTGCCTTCATAGAATGAGTTAGGGAGATGTGGGAGTCCTGCTCCTGCCAAGGGTGTGAGGTTTCCTGAAGGAGAGACGGATAGGCGAAAGACAAAAATATTATACTCGGACACCTGCTTGCTGAACAGATGATATTTAATGTTGGCTAACAGAAAACTTTTATACCATTTGTAAAGGGGCAAGACAAAGAAAATTCCTTAACGTACATATCCTTTAAAAGTTACCACCATTTAGCGGTCTAGAAGCGACAAACAAGCCAAGAACACTATCTACTTTTAGTTAATGAGTCTTTATCATAAAGCCAAAAATGATAGTTTTAGTCCAAAGTCCTGAATTACAGTCATTGAAATGTCTCAAGAAAGTTTCCAAGTGCACATTAATCCATGTATCAGGAGTTTTTCTCACTGGGGCTTCTATGACCTTCAAAGCGTCATAATCACCTTTTTTGTCCAGGTGTCTTCGTTATTTTCCTCTTATCCTGCAGTGTTTATTTCTAAAGAAAACTCAAAAAAAGCTTTTAGTGATGTTTCCCAGGTCCCCAAGTTTGCTTTCTGTCTTTAGTTAATTTATCATAAAAGTAGCCAATTAGTATATTATGAATTCAGTGAAAACCCACTCTATAAACGTTAACTTAGAATTTTAACTATTGAATTAAGTAAAAACCTTAACGGTTAATCTTTACCCTAAATCTGTGAAAACAGTGTTATAAATCACCTATATAACTCCTAGATAAGTGTTAGAACTTATAATGAATGCATGATGAACTTATTATAAACTTGTGCTTCTAAAAAACCTTATGTCTAAACACTAAACTACATAATTCTGAATCAAATAAGGAGTGAATATACTTATATCATTTATTACTTAAGCAATATCTAGTAACTTATAACCAAGTGAAATAAAGCATTCTTGATGTGCTTCAGAGTTTAACCCTTGCATATGTTAGTAAAGGTCAAATGGCACAGTAGGAAATGGAAAAATGAACCATGACATTCCCAGGTTAGCTGTGAGTACTTCCTATAAACATGCCATTTTCTTCTTCCACAACTGCACAGAATTCTTTGGCCGTACCAAGCAGCAAAGGTGGAAGACAGAAGGGCCTCAGCTTCCTCGCCCTGCAGCCCGGGGTCTTCAGCCCACCAGGACCCTGTCAATCAAGTGGCCCTCCAAGGCTGGATCCCAATAGGGAGAATTCTGTCTTCTTCTATTTAATGGAATATCTTTAATAAATTGGTACCAGGTTTTTCTTTGAAAGTCTAGTATAATTTGGTTTTGAGTCCGTCAGGTCCTGGACTTTTTTATTTTATTTTTTTTTGCTGTTGGGAGACTTTTAATTACTGCTTTCATTCTGCTATTCATTATTGGTCTGTTCAAAAATTTCTATTCCTTTCTGACTCAGTTTGGTGGGTTATATGATTCCAATAATTATCCATTTCCTCTAAATTGTCTAGTTTGTATAGGTGTGTTCATAACAATATCAGGTGATCTTTTGTATTCCCATAGTATCATTTATAATGTCTTCATTTTCTTTTCTGCTTGAATTAATTTGACTCTTTTCTCTTAATTTCTTAATTAATCTAACTAGTGGTCTATCAATTTATTTTCATATTTTTAACAACCCAACTTTTTAATTTTATTGATCCTTTATTTTTTTTATTTAAATTTTATTTAGTTCTGCTCTGATCATCGTTATTTCTTATTTTTTCTGCTAGCTTTGGATGTGGTTCATTTACATTCTTCTGGTTCCTGAGGTGTAACTTTAGTTTGCCAATATGTGATCTTTCAGTCTTATTAATGCAGAACTTAGGTGCTATAAATTTTCCTCTGAGCCTCACGTTTGCTGTGTTCCAGAGGCTTTGGTAACTTGTTTCATGTTGGCATTAATTTAAAGAAATTTTCAAATTTTCATCTTGATTTTATTGTTGACTCAAACATCATCCAGCAGCAGATTGTGTAGTTTCCATGTTTTTGTTTGGTTTTCTAAGTACTTCTTAGGGTTGATTTCTAGTTTTATTCCACTGAGGTCTAAGAAGCAGCTTGATATGATTTTGATTTTTTAAAATTTATTGAGACTTGATTTGTGGTCAATAATATGATATATCTTGGAGAATGTCCATGTGCTGATGAGAAAAATGTGTATTCTGTAATTTTAGGTTCGTATGTTTTGGAGATGTCTGTTAAGTTCATTTGCTCTAGGGTCTAGGTTAACACCAATTTTTTTTATTAACTTTCTTTCTTGATCTGTCTGTTGCTATCAGTGGAGTATTGATGTCTCCCACTATAATTATTGTATGGTTGTTTATAGGTGTAGTAGAATTTGTTTTACAATACTGAGGTCTCTGTTGTTAGGTGCATACATATTTAAAATTGCTACATCTTCTTTTTGGATCAATCCCTTAATCATTATATACTAACCATCTTTGTCTTTGTTTTCTGTGGTTATTTTAAAGTCTGTTTTATTTAATATGAGAATGGCCATTACTTTTAATCTTTGGTTTCCATCTGCGTTAAGTAGGTCTCTTGAAAGCACCAGATGCTTGGAATATGTTTTTATTTTATTATTTTTTTTTAATTTTAAACATGTGGGTACAATTCAGGGTCAGGTATACAAACATTGATTATGCAGGGACCCTTATTGATAAAGTGTGCTTCTCCCTCTCCTAGCAGTTTCCCTCAGCTGCCAATCCCAAACCTCCTCCCCTGACAATTTCCCATCACTGTCAATCCCTTTCTTATAGTATTATGATAATTGTTCAAGGTCCACTCATGAGTGAGAACACTTGGTACTCCAATCTTTGTTTCTAGATCACTGAGTATAATCGACTCTAAATCCATCCAAGTTGTTTGTCCTTTTTTTATGACTGCATAGTATTCCATTGTGTATATGTACCACATTTTTTTCACCTAGTCCAACTTCGATGGGCAGCACAGTTGGTTTCATGTTCTTTCTGTTGTGAATAAAGCTATAACAAACATATATGTTTAGGTATCTTTATTGTAGAATGATTCGAGTTCCTCTGGGTACAGTCCAAATAGGAGAATATGGAAGGTCAGTTTCTAGTTCTTTCAGAAATCACCACACTGTCTTCCAAAGAGGTTGCACTAGTTTACATTCCTACCAGCAGTGTATGGAATATGTTTTTTAAATCATTCGATAAATCTTATCTTTTAAGTGGGACAAGAAGACCATTTATGTTCAGGGCTAATAAAGATACATAAAGTACTAGTCCATGAATCATGCTGGTTATTACCTGTTTGCTTTATTTATTTATTTTCTCTATTGTGTTGGTGTTCTATAAGTCTTGTGAGCTTTATTATTCTCAGTGTTTTTCTACTCGTGTACTTTGACCCTTTCTTTCGATATCTAGAACTCCTTTGAGTATGGTTTATAGAGTCAGTCTAGTAGTGACAAATGCCCTCAGTGTTGCTTGTCTGATAAAGACTTTATTTCTCCTTCATTTATGAAATTTAGTTTTGTGGGATACAATATCATTGTCTGACTTATATTCTGTTTGAGGAGATTGCAGATAAAGCCCCAAATGCCTTCTGACTTATAGAGTTTCTACTGAGAAGTCTAACCTTAGTCTAATAGTTTTACCTTTGTAAGATATTTGATGTTTTTGTTTCACTGCTCTTAAAATTATTTCTTCATATAAACTTTGCATAACTTGATGACTATGTTTTGGGGGGTGAACTTTTTTGGAAATTAATTTTCCAGGAGTTCTTTGTTCATCTTGTAACTGGATATTTAAATCTCTGACAAGGCCAGGGAAGTTTTCCTCCATTATTCGCTCAAATAAGTTTTCTAAACCTGTTGTTTTCTTCCTTGGGGACTCCTAAGATTAGGGTTGCACATTTTACACAGTCCCATATTTCTTAGAGTCTCTGTTCTGTTCTCTTAGTTATTTTTTCTTTACTTTTGTCTGATTGTGTTCATTTAGAAGTGTTGTCTTCATGATCTGAGATCCTGTCTTCTACTTGCTCTAGTCTGCTGTTTAAAATTTTCACAACATTTATACTTCCCTTAATTAGTCTTTCACTTCCAGAAGTTCAGCTTGTTTTTTGTTTTTGTTTTTTTATTTTGTCTTGATTTTCGATCTGTATCTTTGAATAATTTTATATTTATGTCTTGGATAGTTTTTTGGGTTTTTTTTTTCTTTTTCTTTTTTGATATCGGTTTTCCATTTTCTCCTCTTTCTCATTAAGCAATTTTGTAATCAATCTTTTGAATTTTATCTCTGGAACTCCAAAGATTTTATTTTCATTAGGATCTATGGCTGAAGAGTCAGTGTGGTCTTCTGAGATATTGATGACTTCTGTTTTTTCCTATGGTCAGAATTATTTTTCTGGTTCCTTCTCACTTGGGTAGAGTGTTCTTATTTGAGCTTGGCAGGGGTCTGAAGTAGGCAGGGTAGGAGTCCATTGGTTATGTATAGCCTTGATGTTGTGAGTTTCTCAATTTCCAGCTGTGGCAGTGCTGTGCTGAGTACTTGCACTGTCTCAAGGATCCCTGAGTTGTTGGGACACTTTGCTAGTGGTGTTAGCTGGGATCTGTGACAAGACCTTTCCAAAAGTTGAGGTATTACATCAGATATAATGGGCTGTGCAAGTTGATCTCCATTTAGGATGTGGCCCTTGCAGGAGGGAGTTAGCTGCAAGGATGGCTGTGTACTTTCTGTTTGCCCTATGATGATGCAAGGAAATACCCATCTAAGTTAAGTGATAGATGGGTCTGTGGTCACTACCTAGGCTCTCTATCTGTTTGGAGCCTTTGAGGATGGGAGGTTCAGGGAAAATATTCTCAAGATCCTCACCTGTGTGCACTATTGGCTACCTCAGTGGAGATTAGGAAGGAGTCCCTGGCCAACAGAGTAATGCTTCCATGCTGTGCAGAGGTTACACAGAAGAGTTTACATGTGGTTGCTAAGGCAATGAGTCCCACCCACCCGCCTTGCCTTAGTATCAGGACGTTTGCATTCAGGCAAATAAACTTTTCAAAGTAGACAGTTGAGTTTTATATATTTAAAACATTTCTAAAACCATTTTGTACATTTACTGATTTTCATGTTGAAATTATCACTTTGAAAATGTTCATAACAAATCTAAACGTGTTTTGCTTTAACAGTATTCCATTTCAAACTTTTTTTTAAAACAAAAAAGCATTTATTGAGCATGCGGTAGACACACTCTTCATATTAAATATTTAAAAAGGAATAAGAAATGCTTCTAAATTTGTAGACTACAAAAAATGTACTCTGTGTAATACATGTCAAAAATATTCTCAAACAAGTATTTTTTGTCTTAAATTTTAAAAAGTTACTAACTTTACCCCATCATTAAATTACTAAATTTACTAAAAAGTAAAAGAAAGCAGAATGTGCAAGGACTCATATGTATGAATGAATGTGGTATGCTTTGGTGAAGCAAAGATTATGCTTAGTATTAGAAAAGAAGTGGAAATTCGGTATAAAGAGTTGAGAAGCAGTGGGAAATATTAGGCTAAGGAGTTCAAAGCATTATGCTCTAGGCAGAGGGAAGGGAATAGAAGATTTGTCAATAGATTTATATTTTATAGAGTTTAAGTTCAATATGAGACGTAGATTTAATGCAGGAGAGATTCAAAATAGTGTTGAAATTTTTGCAAGAGGTAAAGAGAGAACTGCTGGCTGCCCTAATTGACGCTTTTGCAACTTCTCACAGGACAGCCACGTGAAGGCTCATGTACCCCCATTCAACTGAATGACGAGTGGAGGAGTAGAAACAGTCTCCTCAGGGTACAGGCAATAGGGGGGGTGCATTACACATGAAGAAATGTAAAGCAATAATAAAACAAACTAAAAGTTAGTCTACTTTTTATTATCACAAAAATTGACAATGTTAAAACATATCAGAAAATATATTTTGTTAGTCTGCTATAAACAATTACTACTGTTAAAGTTTAGTTTCAGTGATCTGTCTGCCAGTTACAACTTGCCACATTTGTATTTATTATCCTTTAAAAAATATTATATTCCACGTGAAATTTAATACAGAGGATTCCCAGTTATCCAGTCATCCACCAATGCAATAAGATTCACCTACATATGCTCATCTTGAGAGGAAACTTGTAAGAATTCATAATTGTTTGACCTTCATTCCATTCATTTTATGTCTTTAACCTCAAATGTATTATACAATTCTGTATGCAAGAGCTGTATTTAATTTTTTCCTTTATGAGTTATCTTTTTTCCCTAATGTGAAGTTTTAAATGAGGTTAATCAGAAGCAGAATATATTCGCAAACAGCCAGAATTAGCCTTGAAAAAAATGTAAAGTGAAACACTAAGCTGAAATCATTCTTTGAAAATCAGAGCATGTAAATTATGGAGTAGGCCATTCATTATGCAACCACAACCTTAAGGAAATGGATTCTTCCAAAGAAAATAATCAAATTTCTAAGAAGAAAATTCAGAGAATTGACAAAAGATGCTTACTTGATATTATCAAAGATGTCACAAGTGGAATGGCTTGCTGTCTTGATGGTTTTTATCAAAAATTGAAGGCTCATTCTAAACTAATAAATCAATAATGCCAATGTTTGCTGTCATTCAAACATTTACTACAATTATTATAAGAGAAAAACAAGTTTTTAATAAATAAAATTAACATTTGTGAAATTTTTTCTGATGAAGATGTTTTAATAAAAAATTTGTGAGAGTAGAAAAAAATTATAATAGTTTTCCAAAGAGGATATTTATGAATCTCTGCAAAACTTTTCTTTATATTGAAGACTTTCTTAATTGTGCATTTGTTTTCTCCTGTGAAAAGTAATTCTCAAAAAAAATTAATAATACATATTACTTGATGAAGGAACAGAGAAAGTAGACTGACACACTTGCTTATAATAGTTATTGGGCATGAAGAAAATAAATTTTAATGAAATCATTACCACATTTGTACAAGTTAAGGCTCAAAACCAAAAACTGCAATATTTATTAATTTAGCAGATCAGTATAGAGGTATCTATTTTTCTTTTTAAAAAACTTATATGTAATGCAATAAATTTATCATTTTTTAATTTTATAATTGTTTTTAGCTTTTTTTTCCTGTCATGATTCTACATACATGAAGTTTAGCAAAATAAAATTTTTTCTTTGCAATATTTTGGCCACTATTAGCACTTTTTAAAATCTTATTAATATTTCTGAAGGTAATTGTTTTATATAGACAAAGAGGGTGCTAAAAAATGATTCATTCTGACTGTCAAACAAGCCGGGTATGACATTGCCCTCATTAAGACTCCAAACATTTACATTACTTACAAACATTACATAGTTTGTGCCAAACTATGGAAAAATTTCAATAAATTATATTAAAAGTTTATTGTATAAAATAAATACTAAATAATTATTTTAAATTGTGTAATATATGATAATGAGAAACTGAAAGACAGAACTAACTCTATTTAGTAGCTATCTTTGAATTTTTCTGTACTTTAAAGGATCTCAGTCACTTAGATTAATCCTAATTATCATAAAATAATGCCCTTCTTCATCTTAATATTTCGATTGCTAAGACACGTTTCCCTTCTAAGATTTAGGCAAAAACATTCAATGATTCTTTACCAAGACCTTCAATAAACTTAAAGTCTGATTGTAACTGCAAGGAAATGAAAGTGCAAGATAAGAGCATATACATGTGGTCAGTATCACAGAGGACTTCAATATTTGAAATAAAACTCTTTCAGTCAAGTTCCTCCTTCATATTTCCAGTGTGGTGTTAGCTAGTGAAACTAGTTTATATTATACAAATAGAAATAAGCTAAAGAAAGTATTTGGCTATAAAGCGGCATGGATAGAGAAATCAATTGCTGATAAGATATTAAAACAACAAAAAAAATGCCCTAGGTCTGAGTCAACCAGTGTGGGAAGGAAATGGGTTAATTAAAGGGTGATGAGGCAAAGCAATGAAGAGTCTCCAAAGCACTCACCAAATCATTCTTTTTTTCCTAGACACAAAGCTAAATTATCCCTTGCTTGCATACCATGACCAACTTGTAGGAAGATAAGAACATGGGATCAGGTTTTGGTCAGTAGAAAGCGAGCTGAAGTGAAATATTTCTCTACCAGGACTACTGCTTAAATCTTAGTTCTCTCTCTTTCCTCCCAAAAACTGGGCCAATAGAGATGATCCTGTGGAAAACTTCATATTACTGGAGAACATTGGAACCACTTAATGGGAGAATCTTGAATTTTGTGTCTCAGTTGTTAATAAATGTCAACCAAGGGAGCTGGGATGTTGAGAAATATACATCGGGGCCAAGTGCAATGGTTTATGCCTATAATCCCAGCATTTTGGGAGGTCTAGGAGTGATGACTGCTTGAACCAGGAGTTTGAGACCAGCCTAGGCAATATAGGGAGACTTCATCTTTATTAAAACAAAAACAAAACAAAAACAACAATAAAAAAAAGCCGGCCATGGTGTTCCTGTGGTTTTAGCTATTTGAAAGTCTGAGACAGAAGAATCACCTGAGCCCAGGAGTTTGAGGAGGGGGCCGTGATCTAGCCACTGTACTTCCAGCATGAGCAACAGAGTGAGACACTGACTCAAGAATAAGGTAAAATAAATAAATAAATGTCTGCATTGGTTTGGGAAAAGCAAGATATACACATTGGTTTGTTAAGCCACAGAGATCTTTGTTGTTTTTGTTGGCAGTTTGCTGAGTTTTTTTATTCTAGAGCTAAAGTGAAGAAAGTCAAGCTGGAAATATAAATGTAGAATATAGCAACAAAATGGAAATGAATAAAATATCCGGGGGGGGAAGAGCAACAACAAAAAGTTCACAACTACCGACGATGCCAAAATAATACACACACATTTTAAGAGATATTGAGAGATGTTCACCATAATGCTGACAGTAACCACTTGTAATTGTAGAAGTCAAACATAACTTTTTTTTTTTTTTTGAGTTGGAGTCTCATTCAGTCGCCCAGACTGGAGTGCCGTGGCTGCTCCCGGCCACCGCACCCTCGACCAGCTGGGCTCCGGCGATCCTTCCACCTCAGCCTTCTGAGTAACTGGAACTACAGGCAGCGCTACCACGCCCGGTTAATTTTTTTTGATTTGTTGTAGAGATGAGTTCTCGCCAAGTTGCCCAGCGGGTCTCAAACCCGCGGGCTCAGGCAATTCACTCACCTCGGCCTCCGAAAGCACGAGATTACAGGCTGAGCCACCGAAACCAGGTTCTATATACATAACTTCTATTCATCATCCTGAGTATTACAATTTTGATACAACTTTTTCCTTTCTTAAGATGTGTCTACATTTTTTTGGCATCCTCTCCAGAGCTTTGGGAATACTTAAAATAAGAAAACAAAAGAAGGGTAAGTAGCTATAAAAAAGAAAATAATCTAATTATGGAAGGAAAATATAATAATATAATGTCATTAAAAAGAAGAGAGTAGGCATTTTTCTAGATGAAGAGTTAATCTAAATAAATAAGGTCTAGGACAAAATTGATTAAATATTTGCATGAGACAGTTTTTGAAATGTTATTTTCAACATTATAAAACAGTTAACAGAAGATATGTTATTCACTGTTTTTATTTTAAAAGAGATGTGGAAGATGAATACAAGAAGATTAAATGATTACAGTTGTCTTATATAACTCTTAAAAAACACAGTGAATGTTTTAATCAAGATGAACTCTCATGAAAATTTGAGCAACAGATTTTTGGTAAGAATTTTTGTTTGTTGTTTTATGTTAAGCTCTGTGCCAGACACCAAGGGAGTCAGTGTAAAAGCAGACTAAGTTTCTGCCCTCTTGTTTCAAGAAAATTATTAACAAATTGGGAAATTCTTCCTTATCCAAGAAGGAAATTTTTCTTGTATTGTCATTATTATTAAACAAAAGCAATATTAGCAAAATATATATCTAAACTTTCAGGTAGCAATAACACATTTAAAACAGGAAATTTTAGAATTTAATAAAATTGTAGACTCAGTCTGAAATCATGTAACTGAAGAACCTCTGAGGGATAAGCACGAGTGAGCTACAGGGTATTATTTTATTCCTGAAATTAAAAGTAAAATGCTAAATGCAAGGCATTTTTGTGCAAAGAGGAGATACAGCTTTCATCGAGTTTTCAAAGTATTCATGACTTAAAAAGATCAAAGGAAACTGTTATAGTTCAACTTCATCCCTTTTCAAATGAGGCATATGAAATTCAGACCAATAAAATGTCTTCAACAAAGCCACACAAGTAGATAGTTATCCAATTACAACCAGAGTATATGTTTTCTTATCTACAGTACCATTCTCTTCCAGAGGTCCTTTCCAGTATCTTTACTATCTTTGAAGAATTCTAGAAACAATACAAACATTTAAGTCTATAATTTAATTATAGTTACACTGAGAGGTAGTGGGTGTTTTTCCTGTTCTTTAAGATTTTATGGCTGTTAGATTGTGTTGCTTCCTCTGAAAATACCTGGAACCATTCGAATAAGCATAACTTTTTATGGATATTAAGGGATAGTTATTAAATCTGTCTAGGTCTTTCAGGCAAGATATTATCAATGCTACTCTTTCTTTACATATTTTCCATTACTTTTGTATTTGCTCCTTTATGAAAGGTCTCTGTCTTTCTCACATTTTTTTCCATTAGATAACAACAAATAAAAGACATAGTAAATACTCTAGTTAAATGTACATTTCCTAAAGCATTTTCTATTCTTTAATCTTTATTCCTGTAGATATTTTATATATGCAGTTACTTCAGTCTCTCTAAAGTTGAAGGTATTTAAAAAGCATTCATACAGCTATATAATTAAATGAGATATTTGAAAATGTTTTAACACAAGATTTTGAAGTTTTTCACAAAATGTAATATGAAGCATTTATAAATAGTTTTGAAAATCTCTTTCCAACAATTAATTAACTGTAATATTGGGTATGTTATTTTACTTCTGAGTATCTCATTTTCAAAATGGAAGTATTAATAGAGAGATTGAAGACTTTTAAATTAAATGTATTAGTGAATTAGAAAGATTTAAATGTCCTAGTGCCTTTCCTGAAAATTGTAGTTCTTCATTAAGTCTTAATGTGTATTTAGAAACATATAGTGACATCCTTACTAAAGGCCATTAATTTATGCCAATTGATGATACAACACTGGTGATTAGATTCATGTTATATTTGTATACAGTCTACATTGACTTTTTTCTCACAGTTTTAATGCTAATATTGAATTTCACAAATAGTCCTGTGTTTCTTAATCTTTTCTATCTGTGAAACCACTAGTTCAAAGGAAATCATTGATGAATAAAAAGTAAAACATACAAATTAACACCATCCTAATTTAATAGTGAGTTGAGCGTGCACCTTCTCAGTTGAACTTTTTTCTCCCCACTGCAAGTTTGCATTTAAATGGTAATCAGAAGATATACTAAGGGGGCTAAAAAATGTACACATTTTAAGAGAGGAAACCTATATTAGACTTGTAATACCACTATAGTGAGACTTCATCAAACTGAAAATGTTCTGCAAAGCAAAAGAAACCATCAAGAGAGTGGAGAGACAGCACACAGAATGGGAAAAAATATTTGCCAGCTGTATATCTGACAAAGCCCTAACATTCAGGATCTACAAGGATCTCAAACATGCAGAAAGGAAAAAACAAAAACAAAAAAAAACCCAGCTCCATTAAAAAGTGGAGAAAAGACATGAATAGACACTTCTTAAAAGAAGATATATGGACAGCCAACATTTACATGAAAAAGTGCTCAGTTTCACTAATCATCAAAGAAATGCAAATCATAACCACATTGAAATACCACCTAACCCCAGTAAGAATGGTCATCATGAATAAAACAAACAACAGATGCTGGCAGGATGTGGAGAAAATAGAACGCTTGTACGCTGCTGGTGCAACATCTTAGGAAAACAGTGTGATGATTTCTAAAAAACTAAACATTTATTTACCATATGACCCGGCAATCCCCCTGCTGGCAATAAACCTGGAGGAACCCAAATCATTCTACAAAAATCATTCTACATGCATGTTTATTGCTGCACTATTAACAAAAGCAAAAACATGGAACCAACCATGCTGCCCATCAAAACTGGACTGGATTTTTAAAAATGTGGTATGTATACACAATGGAATGCTACACAGCCATAAAGAATGACAAACATGGACTTCACAGCAACTTGCATGGATTTAGAGTTGATCATACTCAGTGATCGATCACAGAAACAAAGAACTGAGTACCACATGTTCTCACTCATAAGCAGACCCTGACATTTACCATAATACTATAAGAAAGGGATTGGCAGTAGTGGTATACTGCTGGGTTTAGGGAGGAGAGAACACAACATCAATACAGGTACCTGATCTCAAACCAGGCAAAGTGGGAATCAAAGGGAGGCCCAAGCTTTACCTGTACAATGGCCCCTTGTATACCTCATCCTGAATTGTGCCCCACATCTTTAAAATTAAAAAATTACTCAATATATATCAATAACCAAAGATGAATACAAGTCACGTTTGTCTTCTGCAATTACAAGAGGTGCACAGAGTGGTTACCATCAGCATCCAGACACTTCTTATTACAGGGAACATCTCTTAAAATGCGTTTACATATTTTGACACCCCCTACACCTATTGGAGGAGTTTGTTTGAACTCTCTATCATATCATAGACACAGACTTTATTTAGTATAACATTTCATTGTTTTTAAGTTACAAATTGTGTGTGTGCTTTTATGTGATTGTGCTTGTGTTTGTGTGTGTGAATTGTAGTAATGATGCGTGTGCCTCTTCAACCTAGCATAGAGGAATGATGATCTTGACTTCTAAAAATATCACTTTTACTTCCTATATCTTCTTATTCCACTTTTTCTAATAATTTATCTATAAGAAATGTTTCTTAAAGGAAACAAAAATTTTATCCGAATTCTTAAGTGTTTAAAAAAATCATCTGAGAAACATTGATAGAAAACAAATTGAATAATAACGTACAGTCAGTGCTTTATTGAAATAACATATTTACATATCCCAGAATTTCATCAACCTTTAGCTTTTTGCTTTCTTTAATTAATTAATTTATTTTTGCTGAATATTTAAGTTAAAATATATGTACTGGTATATTATGAAGAATCCTAACAAGTTTATGCTACTGTGAAAATAGGTATATTTCATAGTTTGAAGTCTGCATGTTACAGCTTTTGTTACAAATGAGAACACTCTTTTCTAGATAAAGAGCAGTAGTCACATAAGCTAATGTCTGAAATACAGTAGGATATAGCACAAAGTAGCACAATATGTCACAATAACGACACCGTGTACAAAGCACCTCTGTACTATAAACTTCGAATTGTTTATTTGATGGCAATGTAAGCATGAATATTGGGTTATAATTTAATTTAAATAGTGTCTCTACAAATATTTCAACAGTGGAAATTTTTATTGTAACTCAAATTGAGCTTTCTGTAAGGTAGGTAAACACAAAACAAATAGGACATGTTACTTTATTGTTTAGTGACCAGTATTACCAAGAAATATTTGTCCAAATGCAAATAGCTTCCCTATTTGTTATGCTAAAAAGATAAATATTTGTCAAAATTGAGCTTAGTGAATTATTTGTATTTTACACGTGATAATTACTTATCAAAATTAAGTTTAGTGAATTCTCTGTATCATACATATAATTTTTTTCACTGTTCTATAAATACATTGAGCTTAACAAATATAACTCTTCATGACTAAAAGGTGAATATTTTATTTAAATAATCATGGATTAATATAAAAAGTTATGGCTCTTGGAGGCTTACAAAAGCTTAACTATATTTAGTACCTAACTCAGTGTCTGTTACTCAACAGCGACATGTGTTTTCAGTTTATATTCTTAACTTTAAGTTTATGATCTATTTTCTACCATCTTAAAAGATAATGTAATTTACTGTCAAGCCATAAATTGACAATGCATGTAAAAAATCCGCCCCCCCCATCTCCAAGGCTAAAGAAGCAGTAGTCTCTTATTCTTGGGCAATTTGTTCAGTTGTCATCTCTAATCAAATATCTCCCACATATTAAATTATATCTTAATTTATTTTCATTTGTTAATCTAAATATAAATATGTGTTGAATACATGTTTCACTCTTACGCACTATGCTGAGATGAAGAATACCATGTCAATGGAAAAAGTACATTTACTGGCCTCAAAGACTTTACATTCTAATGAGGAAATGCAGAATAGAAAAAAATACATAATTTTTTACATAATACATAATTTAACTTTGGAAAATATGCTGTGCTTTAAAAACTAAGTAAAATTATCAGTTAATGTATGACAACAGGTAAAGCTACTTTCAAAGGATGCTGAGGGAACACTTTGGCGATGATGTCATTTGAAAACCTGATGAAAAGATTTTCCAGTTTAAAAGAAAAAAAATAGTATAATGCCTTGAGATTGGGACAAGTTTGATTCAGAAAAGGTAAAAAATATATATACCAGCTTCAGTTTACATTATAAAAAGAGCTTTCTGACTATTTTTATCCTTACCATCCTACATTCATTTCTTCAGAAATCAGTATTTGTTTAAAAACTTCATCAGATGCTTCACTTGGCTAGTGAAAGGACCCCAGTAGTTTCTTTGGAAATGTGAAATAAATTTCACATGATTTACCACAGGTTGCAAAGCCAAGTTGTGTTCAATCCTATCACTCAGGCATCTTCTTCCATCCATCTTTTCCTCACTCAGCAAGCTCCAACCATAGTGAGTTTGTGTGAAGGGTAGAATACATGTACTATACTGGTTTACAGTTGATAACACTTTGAGGACTAAGATGAAGTAATTACATGTATTCTAGACAGGAAATATAATTATACTCTACTCTGTAGAGTTGTTGCAATAGTAAAAGAAAAAGCAAGGATATGCCCAAGGCTTTTGGTCTGAGAAACTAAGTTACAGGAGCATGTGTGCAAAGGCAAATTTATTATTGTACATAAAATTCCTCCCACTTTGACACTTTTGCCACATTACCAGGCAAGTCATTTATCTGAAGCTTTTCAGGCTCTTTCCCCTTCATTCTTCACATCTAATCAATAATCAGATTCAGTTTGATATGAAGTTTTAATTTTTTGGTCTGCTACATAGAGATAGCAAAGTCCTCTATTACCCGAGTTAATATCATCAACTATATATACACGAATCTGCCTGCTTTCAATCATTTCCTCTTGATATCTTTCTATAATGCAAATCCAACAATGTCATGACCTACAGAAAGACTTTTGTGACTTTGTATTATCTTTAAAGTCATGTCTGAACTTAATAGAATGGGATATATATGTGCCTCGATCATGGGGTTTCTACTTCTACTTCCAACCTCAGCTTTTATGATATCCTTCTAACCAGAAAGTCCTGATTTAGCTATTCTAAAATAATTATGACCTCTAAAAATGAATATTTTGCAATTTTATTGATGCATTTTCCCCCTTGAATGTCTTATTAGACAAGTGTTCACATTTGAAGACTCATTTCAAGAGCATTATCTTAATGAGGTTCACTCACTCATCGATCATGGTCTCCTTTGTGAATCCATTTGCCGTAGTACACCCTTGTTTCTCTTTAGATTTTTTGATTGAAAAAAATTACAGTCAATGGATGACAGAGATAATGTTATCAGCATACAGATGGTATGTATGGTACGATAAGAAAGAGGTAACTCTCATAAGTGCTTAAAGACCTGATTCAGAGAGAGTAGTCATCATGAATATTAGTTATTTGGTTAGTTCTGAGTTCAACATCACTGTAGCAAGTTTAAAAATATGAATTTAAATTTAAGAGGTTTTTTTTCTCCCTTACTCTGTATGACACATTTGCATGCTAAAACTCTCTCACTATCCCTCAATTTGCTCAAAACTTCTTTCTCTTTCTTCATCAAATCCTCTACCACTTTGATATATACAAAACTTAATGTCTTTCTCTAGTCCCATTGCTTTTACCTGTTTTTTAGTTCAATTTTTGAAAAGATTGAATGACCCAGCTAATCTTGTTATGACCTATGCTGTAGAATCTACATATGTCACAAATGAGCTTCTGGGTTTGTTGCTCTTCATTGCTTAATCTTGGTCTATAGCTACATGACATAAATCAAGAGACTTCCTAGAAAATAAGGATTATGAATCAAAATATACTTTCATTATAAGAAAGTATGAGCACCAATTCAAAAATATGTCATCCTCCAATTATTATGGATGTTTTCATTTATCCAATACAGTATCAGTCACAAAAATGTTTTCTAAGTGTAATCTAACCCTCATATATAACCACCATAATCATCTTCATACCTACCTCATAAAAGTGTAATTTGAGATCTAACCTATTACTAAATCCAGAGGGGGGAAAAATTCCTTTAAGGTGCTCTCCAGTCTTAGATTTTACAATTTCCAAGCTGTGTTCATTAATTTCTTGCTTCAGTTACAACTCCATTCAGGTATATTTTCCTAATTCTTGTGGATATTATTAATAATAATTAGTTAATAAAGCCATCACTGACATAAATTAAGTACAATATGATATTAGGATAAGAACAGAAAAGCTTTAATAGCAAATTCCATTAGAAATTCTTGTTAGAAATAATGGATTTTATTGCCTACCTAATCACAAGGCAATTAATGTTGTCCACATTTATTTCCTTATGTATGGCTGACATGAAATGACATGAAGTGAAGAGGCTCAGTTTACTCTTGGTGTGAATATTATACATTCTAATGATCACCAGACTTGAAATACATTGGTAATTCAACTTAAAAAAAAACCCACATTCTTTATGATTATAAAAGCTTTCCAGCCTTGTTTGCTCAAATAACTACACCTGCTAGACTTCCCTTGTTTTGCAGATTCCCAGGTCAACTAACTCCAGTCATAGTCCTCAAAATATATAATGCAACTCAGATACTGATAGAAAGCAATGTACTCTTCCACCTTTCCACGAGTAAAGATGAAATGAAGAAATCAATGGGCTATATTCATTATTATTGTCATTATTACACTGAGAAATTATTGTAAATAGAGTACATGTCAACTTTTATTTACAATAATATGACACCATGCTATACATGATGAAAAGTCAGAAAATTTTCAAACACTGAGCCAAGCACTTTCTACACAATGGAGAAAAAAAAATCTATTAAGCAATTTGTTTTAATGCTTAGTTAATCAATTATTCAAATCTATTCTATTCAATACATTATCAGAAGATTTATGTGCTCTAATCTGCTTATTACAGTACAATATTTCAAGGTAATATCTAATTAAGAGCCTGACACAAAATCTTTCACTTAATGCATACTTGTGAATGGATAACATGAATTTTCCTACATAAAGCAATGAGACACTGAAGCAGAAACTCAAAATATCAGTGACAAGTTTTGTAAATATTCTATTTGATTCAGGTGCACACTCTAAGCACTCAAAGCATATTAGAGGGTTGTTTCAGGTCATATATGATAAGGGGGCAAAGCAGGGTGGGAGAAAGTGACTAAGACATAATGATCTGGATAATCTAGGAATATTAATTTGTGTAGTTAGGTAATGACAAGGTACATAAATAACAGCAAAAATACAAAATAATAACAAAAAAGTCCTGCCACAATCATGTACAAATCCCAAATGTAATTTTTCTGACTTTATTTTATTTTGTGTTAAGTAGAGTTCTCTAAGTAGGATGAAACAGAGTCAATGAATAAAAATCATAAGAGAGAAATTATTAACATTAGTACTTCATATAAAGATTGGAATTCTGTCTGAAATTACGATTTACACAATTGTGTGGTGGATTTGGGATGGAAATCCTGGCCCACAGCATAATAATTGTAAAGACAGCATAAAACATGCGCTTCTAGGACGCAAATAACTTTAACTTGCTTGTTATAGTTTCACAAACATAATGATTAACTTTACCATACAGCATTTCTAGCAAGGCAAAACACTGCTAAATGCCTAGATTATCTTATTCTGGTTATAGCTACTGTCTATCCTGAAGCTTTTTGGATGTTGATCATCTTTTTTTGTAGGCGTTTTCTCATTGTGAAGTGATATGTTGTATTGGGGCTATGACACATGTACCCTTGTCTGCAAGATGTGCATGTGAATGTGTCTTCCAAAATTAAGTCTTTTCTGGAAAGGCTTGGAGAGGTTAAAAGTGAAAGATTGATCTATGAAACAATGTAGCAAAAAACACAATGTTTGGGATCATTTATAGCTTGCCTTGGATTTCCATATGTTTAATGCAAAGCTGTGATAGTCAACAATTCAACGTAAAAATATCTATTCACCAACAAGATAAAGTTTCCATCTCAGTGATCTCAAGTATTTAAAAATATATATGTAAAAATATGCACATGCACATATGAATACATATATATGTAAAATCAAGCTATGCAACTAAGCTGTACATATATGAAGGAGGATACCTAATGTAAAATAAAATAACCTAAATATAACTAAGGAAGAAACATAGTTATCTGTATTGATTGTTGCTAGAATTCCCTCTTGATTGCTAATCCTTGTTAAGCTTGCTTTTAAAATGTCGCATTTTCATCTTTTCAGTAGTAGTTTGATGAATGTAGTGTTTGAGACAATTTTTTTAATTGCTGTGTTAGTGCATTCTAGAAATAATTTTTGCATGCTGATTCAGACTGCTTCAAGATTTGAGGCTTCCAAAAAATCTCAACATGAGGCTTTTGTATCTCATTGTGTTAGATCACTGGAGTGTGATCCTGAGAAATTCCCAGCACAGGGTATTCACACCTTTGTGTGCTTCCCTTCCCTTGGCTGGAGGTGGAAACTGTGACTTGTTTCTAACTATTAGAATGTGGCAACCTGTCACTCCTGTAATTAGGTTACATTAGCCGGCAAAGGTGACAGAACACCTCTGCCATGATTACATTATGTAAGACTCCATTTTAGCAAATTGAACAAGAAGAGTTTCCCCTTGCTGGACTGCAAAGTAAGCTCCCACTTGTAAGAGGACCCATAAAGAGGGCCATATGACAAGAAACAGCAAACAGTCTCTAGGAGATACGAGAGGTCCCAGTTGGTGGCCAGCTAGAAAATGGGAACCTCAGTCCTACAGATGGAAGGAGATAGATTCTGCCAACAGCATGATAGAGCTTGGAAGTGACTCATCCTAAGAGAGGCTCTGATGAGACTGAAGCTATCTATGACCAATACCTGGATTGCAGCCTGGTGAGGCCCTGATGCAGCGAAATCCAATTAAGCTGTGGTTGGATTTCTGACATACAGAAATGGCGATACTAAATGCCTGTTGTTTTAAGGCACTGTGTGGTAATTTGTTATGCAGCACAGAAATTAATACACTCATACATTAATACTCCTGCAGCCAAAGTAGAACACTTCAATATATCTGAACATTATGAAATCAGTCATGATTTAAAATACTTTCATCTTTAATAAGCTTTTAACATATTATGGAGTTATATTTAATAAGGAAATTATTTCATTTCAATACTTTGTGCCCTGGATCCATTAGAATGAGCCCCAAATCAGAGAAAGAAAAGGAGCTGTTCTTCTCTGCTGACTTACAGTCATCAAATGTTGGAGTTCTTAGCAGTATTATAAATTGGAGCCATCTGTGAATGCTATTAAAAAGTTACGCTAATCATTAAAAATTACTCTCAACCCCTTAATATTTGGAATGAGAATCTCTGTGTTCTCTATCTTTAGACACCTTGCAGCGTGCTATGGTCTGAATGTTTTCCTCAAAATTTATGTGTTGAAACTAAATCTGCACTGTGGTGGTATTAAGAGAGGAGGCTTTGGGAAAGTGATTAAGTCATGAGGGTACATTCCCCGTGAATAAAATTAAAGCCTATACAAAAGATGCTTCAAACAGCAGTTGTCTCTTTTTTTCCCCCCCTTCTGCATTTTGCCATGTGAGGATACAGTGTCTTCTTCTTGAAAGCAGAGAGCAGCCAACATCAGACCTGCTGGTGCCTTCATTTTTGACTTCTCAGCCTTCAGAACTGTGATACACAAATTTCTATGATTTACATGTCTTTTTATTTATTCGTTTATATTATCTATTAAATGACCTCTGATATTTTGCTATAGCAGCACAAATGAAGTAAGACAGAGACAAAGCAAGTGAGAATTGGGTGTCTTTCTGCAAATGAAAGTAGCTTTTTTTAAGAACTGAAAAGACAAATCTGGGTTCTTCACTGATTAATAGCTACTGCTTTGATGGCTTCTGACTCCTGTAACACAAAATATGGTCTCACAATCAAGACTCTTCACAATATGAATCCACTTACCTTTCCGACATCCTGCTTCGCTTTCAAGATTTACCAAAATGTTCAGTTCCTAAACAGAAAATAGAATATAATGCTTTGGGGTCTATGATCTATCTATAACACCCCTTGATACTTTGTTCATCAGCTAGTTTTTTTTCAGTTCCTTCAGATGTGACTCCCAATCATATGTTAGCAGTACTCCTCTCATGCTACAGCCTTCCTACTGCATTCCTACTCTTAGCACCTAAAATATTGTGATGTGATTACTTGTACATACAGTTGCCTTTTTAATTAGACAACAATAGTCTTGAAGTCAGGAACAGTGTATCATTCATCTTCACATAGCCAGTGTTTAGTAAAATGCAGCCACTAGCACATAAACACCTAGAGATACTCGTACATTTAGCACACAGACACATAAACACTCTCACACACATGTATGTATAATAAATGTTATATAGTATGTAGTATGTACTTAATAGATTATTAATGTTACTAGATATGAGCCTAATTTTTATTGGCTTTCACAAAATAATGAGTTCTCAAGAGGAAGCTGTATAATTCCATAATAATTTCTATGAATGTGATGGTTAACTTTATCTGGTCAACTTCATTAGGCTATGGTGCTTAGTTGTTTGATCATATGCTGGGCACATGTTGCTGTAAGGGTATTTGTGAATGTTATTAATACTTACAATCAGAGAAAATGTAAAAACAGATTATCCTCCAAAATGTGAGTGAGTCTCGTTCAATTTGTTGAAGGTCTTAGAAGAAAAGATGGAGTGTTGGGTGTGGTGGCTCAAACCTGTAATCCCAGCTCTTTGGAAGGCCGAAGTGAGAGGATTGCCTGAGCTCAGGGATTTGAGACCAACCTGGGCAACTTGGCAAGACCTCGTCTCTACAGTAAAAATAAAAATAAAAAATTAGCCAGGCATGGTAGTGCACGCCTGTATTTCCAGCTATTTGGAAGACTGAGGTGAAAGGATTGCCTGAACCTGGTAAGTTGAGGGTGCAGTGGCCGTAAGCGTGCCACAGCACTCCAGCCTCAGTGGCAGAGTGCAACTCCAAATCAAAAACAAACAAACAAACAAAAAGATGGAGTTTTCCCAAAGAAGAAGTAATTTATCCCCAAGACTACAATATAGAAACCCTGCCTGAGTTTTCAATTTCTTGGTTTACCTGCAAATTATTTCAGATCTAATACTGCAACACCAATTTGTATCTGAATTTTAAGACTGCTCACTACAGATTTTGTATTTACCAGCCCCACATTATGAAAGCCAATTACTTAAAATAAATATTTCAATACATGACAGAGAGAGATAGATTATAAAAATAAAGTTGTTGGTTCTGTTTCTCTGGAGAAAACTGACCCATGCAGTGAACACATTTTAACTGATGATGGCTTAATATTTATTCTATCCTAAATATGATCAATCCAATAGGGAATGTAAAGATGTCTTCATAATCTCATTATTTTTTAATTTTAAAAAAGATTTAACTTTAAATTTTAAAAATTCCTTTGGCAATGAAATGCTATATTTATAAAATCTGTTAATGGTCAAAAGAGGAAATATAAAGCAAATTTAATCTTGCTTCTTTCTTATGTTATATAAAGCTAACTCAGAGTGTTATTAATAGAATGACTTAAGGATACCATCATGAGATAAATTTATTTAAAAGGTTTGTGGTTGTTACGTGGCCCAGAATTTATTTTATGTTTTTGCAATGTGTTCTTTGGCAGAATACCTACATAAAATGAAAGGAAAATTACTCTTTTTGATAAATATTTTTTTGTAGAAATACTCGGAGCAATAAAGGTAGTAATAGGCAGAGTAATACACTCCCCCCATATCTAACAAATATCCTCATTCCAATCACCAGATCTTGTTAATATATGGCCCTATATTGAAAGAAGGCCTTTTCAAATGTGATTAATCAGTTAAAACCCTTGAGATGTAGAAATTATCCTGGGCCTGATCTAATCACACAAATCCTTTAAAAGTGTAATTCCTTTCCTGTCTGTAATCAGAGGAAGAGGATACTGGGGAGAATGGTCAGAGAAATACAAAGCTCTTGAAGATGCAGTAAGGTGACTATGAGCCAAGGAATGTGTGTAGCCTCTAGAAACTGGAAAAGGCAAGGTAATAGATCGTTCCTCAGAGATTATAGAACATAATTCAGTAGATACCAACACCTTGATTTTAACCAGTAAAGTTTGTCAAACTTCTAACCTGTAGATATGCAAGGTAAATACATTTGTATTGTTTTATGCCGCTAAGCCTATAATTACTTATAAGAACATCATTAGAAGATGGATACAGAGATTTTTTTGAAGTAATTATGATACATACACATCTATGAAGTTAAAAATGCAAAAGAAAGAAACACAAGGTTGATTTTGACAGTTTCTTTTCCATATTCTGCAAATTTAATAGCCAAAAATGGGTTATTAATTAAGAATCAAAAAGCTACTGACAAGAAATAAAGTAAAAATATTATAGTATACCTTTTGTATTAGTAATGTATAAAAATTTTGAAAGACTTCAATAGCAGCAATAGCTTCAAAGAATTTCTTTTTCTAAATAAACTTATAGTTCAATCACAAAAAAAATTGAATTTGAAAACAGCTAATTGCAGCCATGCTTCATAAGCTAAATTATGTTCCAACTTAATATTCACTGATGTTCCTTAATGCCCAAATGGTTGGAGACCAGCTCTAATAAAGACAAAATGTGAGACGCATATTTAATTTTAAATTTCTACTAGCTACATTTAAAAAGTTAAAAACAACCAGGTGAACATAATTTTAGCTATCATTTATCCAATCCAATATATTCAAAATAGTGTTATACCAATACGTAATCAGTATTAAAATTATTATAAATATATTTTACCTTTCTTTTTTACATCTATAAAATCAGCTATGCAGATTATATTTGGGGCCAGTTGTTTATTTATTTATTTTTCATTTTTATTTTGGCTTCAGAGGGTACAGTCATATGTTTGTAACATAGATATATTATATAGTGGTGTGGATTGGGTCTCAGGTTGCCCTTTCCTTAGATAGTGAACATTGTACCAAATAGGTAATTTCTGAATCTTAGCTCCCCACCACCACCCTTCCCCTCTTATTGATATCCCCTGTGTCTATTATTTCCATTTTTGTGATCATTTAGCTCCTGCATTTGCGTGAGAACAGGCAGTGTTTGGTTTTCTGTTTCTGAGTCAGTTCACTTAGGATGATGGTCTCCAGTTCCTCCTATGTTGCTGCAATGGATATGATTTCATTCTTTTGTATGGCTGCATAGTATTCCATGGTGTGTGCGTATGTGTGTGTGTGTGAGTGTGTGTGTGTGTGTGTGTGTGTGTGTGTGTGTGTGTGTGTGACATTTTCTTTATCCAGTCAATTGTTGATGAGCAAATAGGTTGGTTCCATGATTTTGCTATTGTGAGTTGCGAGGACCAACTATAATTCCGTGGCTTAATTGCCACATGTGGCTCCTAGCTACTATATTAAAAATAATACCTCTAAATGTAATGTGTGTATCACAATTTTATTTTTTAAAATGGGTTGGTCATTCAATTCAAAGTTTTATCTGTTTAATTTCTCAGGAAACAACTTAATACACTCTTTACCAGTGACCATTTACATGTAGTGGAGACATGGGTCAATAGTACTGACTTTCTTTTGCAGTTTCAGCTACAGCCATTCTAGTTTATTATTTGTTACCTTTATTTCTGTATAATTCGTTCTGGAAAAAAAATTTCTTGATGAAAAATAAGCTTGTGAACAATTCTTTAAGGCAGTGATCACAAAATACAATCCCCAAGCACATAGAAATCCATAGATGTCATATGTTGTGGTCCAGTATAATATTTTTATTGTAATTTTTTAAACATAAACTGCAATGCTTGTAGCTTCCTTCAGAAAATGAAATATCTGTTCACACATTACTTACATTGTCATTCTTTGGTCATCCACTCTCACTTCTACCCCATAGTATCTTTTATCAATTCCTAATATTCATTTGTGTCACCTACCAAGTTCCAAGGAAAGTTAATTTCAAGTTTTACTCTAGCATTAGAAGTGACATTCAAGATCAGACATATGAAATATTTGCTTTTATGAAGAGATAATCTTCTATTAGTAATTTTCTAGGTAGTTAAGCAACACTAAACAATGTAATAGATAGTAACCCCCCCAAAAAATCACTACCAGACATAAATCTGTTTAGTAAACAATTCTGGTAGAGATGTCAGAAATCATGGCTCAGGTATATGAATCAGATTTTCAAGAAATACTAAATACGATTGTGTCATTTATTGTTCATTATAATTTGTCTGGATTAATGAAATCCCAGAACAATAATTATTATACAAAGTACCTCACAAGCTAAATGCTCCCAGGTAAATTTCAAATCAGCTGTGTTTTTGTTCCTAATCAGCTTGAGGTCATAAATAAAGACACTTTATTGATGTTGTTATTTTTGAATTTTTTGATACCTTAAAAACAATCTTTTATTATGGAAAATTTAAAACATACAAGCCTGGATCACACAACTTGAGCAGAAGAACCAGATGTATAACAAGATGAAAGCTCTCTTATGAGTATTTTATTTGAATGTTGTGCTTAAAAAAGATATGCCTCTAGACGTGGAAGAGAATTCATGGTCAGAGCAAAGAATAGCAAATGGATATTT
Organism: Cephalopachus bancanus; assembly: GCA_027257055.1. Lineage (NCBI taxonomy): Eukaryota > Metazoa > Chordata > Mammalia > Primates > Tarsiidae > Cephalopachus > Cephalopachus bancanus. The sequence goes on along the minus strand of JAPVLO010000108.1, from coordinate 15,243,504 downwards.
TCCCATGGTGATTTTCTCTTACCACTTTCAATAATTTCTCCTACTAAGCAATTTCTATTGTCTACAAGCCCTGTACTACCAAACACTCTCAGTTACACAATTTCATAGCTGAATGTTTTCCTGGAGCTCTCTACCCAAATTCTCTTTTTTTCTAATGTCATTGCAAATGTATCCATCCCTTTACAAAAAAAAATTGAGGTTATTAGGTATAACCATCCCAGATTGTGCTACTTGGCTGAGATAACATTTATATATGTATCTCTCATTCATTATCTTCTTCACTGAGTCTCAGAAACATATATAGCTTCTCAAATTTGAACTGTAGTATTTCAGCCTGTGCTCTTTAGTCTATATTCTCCTACTGTTTCTAGACCATTCATTCTTCAGTTTTCTCATTTCTTCTCTTACATTTTTCCAATTCTTTTTCTCTATTATTTAAAAGTCAGCTCTACACTGCACATCTGTGCTATATTTAGTAAATAGTACTATTATTTACAATATGAGTGGTTATCCAACGGGTTGCATAATGGGATCACCTGAGAAGGACTGATGATCCCAAAGATACTGAGTTAATTTTAAAGGGTGTGTCCTGTATGTCAGGATTCTTGTAAGTTCCCTATGATTCTAATAAGCAGAAGTTTGAGAGCCACCGGTTTATATAATTTCTTAGTTAGAACCTGATTTATTTGTTATTCAGTCCCTATTAACACCAGTCAGGTGCACTTAAAAAAATCCCATCAATCTTACTTATTAACTTTCCATAAAATCATTCCCTCTTAATATATATTAGCACATTTTTATATGAGGAACTCATCCTTCCTTAAGACTATTTCATTAATAAAATTAATCATCCTGACCTTGATCATCCTCTTGGTCAATGAACTCTGGAAATTGTTGTCAGATTCTTTTGTACAAGTTACAAAGTGGGTAATATTTTATACCTCTGGGGAAAAAAAATTGAAGGTTCACCATTGTCTTTAGCATGACATTCAAATGGTTTACTTGGATAAGACCATGCTTAATCTGGTGTCTTCCATGCTCTTAGCCATTATAGCACATCCCTTCCATTCCACTCTTTATCAGCCTAAGCCCTGTACTCAATCTGATTAGTATGTCTTCTTGGATTTCAATATTTAGCAAAAACATCAACTCCCTATCCAAAATTTTGTCCTACTGTCGGTACATACTCCCAACTCAAGAAGAATTATCCTCTGCTTTTATGCCATAAATAAGTTTTTGCATTTTTGCATAAGATGTATAAGCATTGTCTCCTTATTTGCTTACAGGTTTGGCTTCATTCCCTGAATTTTAAGCTTTTTAAAACCAATTATTGTATATTATTTATCTTGATATTGCATTTGTGTCCACTGAAGTGGTCATAACATATAAAAAATACTAACATTTTCATAATATTAATTCCATAGGCATAGAAAGGAATGATGCTCTAAGAATGACATATCAGATACTAGGAAATATTGTTTGAGTGAAATCCCCAAATTAGATGGTAGTCTGCCCTTATCCAAGCATAAATAGCACCTACATTTTCTTCAACAAGGATATTTTATACCCTTCACAGGTTTCCTTCACATATCTGAACTAGAACATGGTTCTCATAGTGGGAGTCTTGGACCAGCATCCTAACATCACCTGGGAACTTCCAAGAAATTCAAATTCTTGGGTCTTGACCCTGACCTGTTTAAGAAATGTCTCTGAGGGAAAGGCTCAGCAACCCATGCTTCAAGAAGTTCTTCAGAAACCTGTAATTTCAAAATTTGAGACAATTGTAATGGCCAAAGAGCTAACGTTTGCTGCTTGCCTGAATTTTCCCTTTTATATCATGCAGTCTGGTGGAGGAATTGGGAGAGCCAGCTCTGAATGAAAATTATAGCTCACACTCATCATCTGAATAACATGAGGAAGTGGTTTAATCTTTTGAACCTAAGTTTCCTCATTTATATAATGGGGTAAAATATTGCCTACCTCAAGAGTTGCTGAGAATATTAAATGAGTTAATCCATAGAAAATGCTTAGCACAATTTATTGTGAAAGTGCTTAACTCAATGCTTAGCTCAAAATTTACAATTTTTTTTCTCCTTTTGGTACTATTGTTATTTTTACTATTACTGTCACTTCTATTACCTGTGATTATTACTATTACTACTATGAGAGAATACATTTGTCGTAGTAAATATTATGACAAATAATCTGCACTGTAGTCAAAGGGATAGTACTTTTAAAATGTTTAGTCACTAAATGAAACACAAGTTAGGTCAGACTAACTTAAATGCTCTAGCATGAGAGGAAGTAAACTACTGAGAAAATAAAAGCAATATCGGTATTTGTTATAAAAATATTCAGCCTCATGTTTACAAACAACATTCTTTCTATAATATTTCAAGAATTACATCATATGTCCCCCTTGAATTCACCTTCAGTCTGAAGTCACCTAAACCCTTTAGCTTTCCGTCAAAAAACAAATGTAATCTTTCCATTAGTAAGCTAATTCAATTCACCTGATCATGAAATACTTACAATTCTAATATCTGTACTGTGCTTGCAACCATGTAAAAGGTTTATATGAACTGACAAAGACATTCAAGTTTTTACCCTGCAGAGGATAAGAAAAAATATATGGTATTCACAATGTTAGTGACTAAATCTCCAGAAATGTTTAAAAAAGAACATTAAGATCCTATAAAATGGAGTGGAAGAACATTAATAATGGTCCATGCATTGGGAAAATAGAGAGAAAAACAGGTTTATCAAGAAAATATTAGTTGAAATTGATACATTTATTCCAGATAGCTGAAACAAGTTTAAAATGCCATCAAGCCTAAATCTCAACTGCCAGGAAGAATTGACACAAAGTGCAGTAATTGATTTTGTGTCCTTCCTGTATACTCAAAATACACCCATGCACACATGCTTTATTTTTGATATATGACTGTAATAAATTTTGGCCCATAGACATTTTTTATTATGTAGGCTTATTTACTGCACCCAATAATTCATACATTTATTTCTAATTTATCTTAATAATGAAGTTGATATTTTCATTATGTATGTAAATGAATTTGTAGCTTATCAGCTTGAATAAGCTGACTTCATGATCCAAACTCATAAGGTTATTGACTCATAGAAAATAAAAGTAGACGCATTCACAGCATAAATTCATAATAAATATCTATTTTTTAAAATACATAAATTAAAAAATAGTGAGGGAGAAAAAAAGAAGAGATGGAGAAAAATGGAAATAAAGGAAGGGAAGGTGAGAGAAAGAGGGAAAGAAAAGAAAAGAAATGTCAGCAGCTACAGTGATGAACATGTAAAACCCCTTTATACAATTCTTACTATGACCATTAGTTATTTTGTCCTCCAGTCAAAACATAACTTTGTACTGTAGTATCAACAAAATATTTACAATACAGGTAAATAATTCTTTTACTTTCAATGGGACCCATGTTTTTTCATTCATTTAGCTTAATCCTGGAAGCTATTTTTAAAAATTTACTTTCCTTTGACATAAATTTCAACAGCTTCTCATGAAATATTGATACTCTCTTCCAAAGCATTTATATTTCTGTTAAATGTCCACCTCCACCACCATGTTTAGATTGCTGTAATCACCACTTCAATGATTCCCAAGGCTTAGATTCTCCCGGTAGACCTACTTGGAAGTCATAAATAACATCTCTCAGGTTAATTTTTCCTAAAGTCATTGTTTGCCATTACTCCTTTCAACTGTTGCTCATTTTCTACAATATCTTATGCAAATGTGTACTTTTGCACCATTCCCAATCTGTTGTCAAACTTATTTTTCTCTATTTTTAGGCATAAAAATACTCATGCCCAATTCTTATCTTTTCCCAGGCTGACACCTAAACATTGCTTCCATATTCTTACCTTGTATTTTTCTGGAGTTCTCCAAATGAGATACCTTTTGTATCCTTTCCCCACTCCCCTAATTTATTACTCGTAAGCATTTCAGTTCCCACTCTTTTTTTTTTAATTTTTAATTTTTAATTTGCAGGGTACAGTTTAGGGTTAGGTATGCAAATGTTCATTATGCAGGTCCCACTCTTGATGTAAACTTTCTCTAGCCATTTTCAGTCCAGGGCTCTCATTGGCTCACCTTCAAACAAATTGCAGGTACAGTCAGCACGTATATTTAGGACATACCATGTAGTGTTCTGTGTTTTTAGTTAACATATTCCTGAGGACAGCAGCCATCTTCTTCTTATAGGTGAGAATGGCCAACATAGGATTTGGAAGACAGGAGGCATAACATTAGGATTTCTCAGCAACTTGGATGGATTTAAAGTAGATCATACTCAGTGATCTATCACAGAGAACAGAGTACCATATGTTCTCACTCATAAGCGGACCTTGAACAATTATAATACTATAAGAAAGAGATTGGCAGTAGTGGAAAACTATCAGGGGAGGGAGGGTGGGATTGGCAGTTGAGGGAAACTGGAGGGGAGGAAGGGGTATACCTCATCAACAAGAGTACCTGGATAATCAACGTTTATGTACCTAACCCTGAATTGTACCCCACATCTTTATAATTTAAAAAAATTACAACAACAACCACAAAAAAAGAGTATGGAAACTGAAACTAACCAGACCAAGTGTACGTATTCTGACTTTCATACATACTCTCTTGGACAAATAACAACTTTGGACCTCAGGGTTTTTTTTTAACTGTCGAATGAAAATAATTACAGTATTAACTTAGTAGATATGTTATGAAAAGTAAGTGAGTTAATATACCTAAAGATCTTTGAACAGTGCTGGAGTATAATAGATGATATTTTTAGAAGTTGGCTGTAATAATAATAACTATTCCCATTATTATTATTTAAAAATAAATAATATATTCTGAGAAATGATATTAACCACTTTACATATGTTATGGCATTTAATACTCATAACTCCATTTTACTGGCAAAGTAACTGAGGAGTGATATTTTCTAGGACACCTAGTATTAGTGTTGACAATAAAATTCAAACCCATCTCTCTCTCACTTCTAAGTCATTTTAGTAACCCTAAGCCATATAGATTCAGTATCTGTTCCTAATGATTTTTATTGTTGTTTTTATTGATTTTGACATCTTTTGAAAAATAATGCTTAGTATAATAGAAGACATGTTTTATAGCTCTTGGTGTTTTGATTTCCAAAGTCTAACAATTAAACTAGTTTAGCCTTATTTTCCTAACGATTTCTGTGGTTCTTCACATTGGCATTTCCAATGTTTTCAAGTTTTACATACTACCTATGTATTAACTTCACCATATGTTGTCTTTTAAAATTAAGTGTATAAAATGATAAGATTATTAAGATAACTAGATGGTAAGGCAACTTAAAGCTAAGATAAATATGCATCCATCCCCAATTTGATGTAAAAAATCTCCAAAATCTATCTGTAAAAATAATTTCCATGTGCTACTTTCACATTCTTATATATAATCTGTGTATTAAAAAGGGATCAGAGTAAAATGTCATCCTAAGTATATTGTTATATGTGCATAATAAGAAAGAACAATATAGCCGGGCTCGGTGGCTCAGCCTGTAATCCCGCGCCTTTGGGAGGCTGAGGTGAGTGGATTGCCTGAGTCCACGGGTTCGAGACCCGCCTGGGCAGCGACACCTCATCTCTACAATAAATCAAAGAATCAGCCGGGCATGGTAGCGCATGCCTGTAATTCCGAATACTTGGAAGGCTGAGGCGGAAGGATCCCCGGAGCCCAGCGGGTCGAGGCTGCGGTGGCCGGAAGCGGCCACTGCACTCCAGTCTGGGTAACAGAGTGAGACTCCAACTCAAAAAAAAAAAAAAAAAAAAAAAAAAGAAAGAACAATATGTATTTTGAGAAACTTTTGAATACTGTAACATCTTTTAAGTCATTGAAATATTCCTTTTTAAAAAATTATATTCCAAAAAGAAATGTTACCAAAGAAATTGCAAATATTACAAAATAGGTATTTAAAAACTACATTTTCAAGGGTCACTGAACATAATTTTATTTATACTCATAAATAAGTATTGAATTATTTACATACTATTTGCGATAATTTTTTCATGCTTTGGAAACTTGAAATACTTCCAGCACTTCCTCAGTCATAATTTTTTAACTGAACACTCTTTTAAAATCTGTAAATCACAATTTTCCTATTGTTTCAAACGATTTGGTTCCGATCTCAACTCTTTCTCCATACCTTTTATTTAAATATTGGAATTAATGAAAAACAACATGAAGACATAGAATTTGTACTGCATGATTTACAAATATTTCATCTTTATTTTATCATTAACTTATTATGCATTAGTTTCCCACCTCTTTAACCATATTTTTAACTTTTCTGAGATACTTTATGTTGTCTTTTGCCCTAATAGATTAACAGCTCCAGGGTGTCGCAATAATTTTTTGAGTAGCATAAATATTTTATTCTCTTTATACTTAAATGTTATAATATTTAATAACCTAGGTGATACTTAAAGAGACATTATATGATTTAAGGTATATCATCAAACTAAAATGTGTAGGAATTATACACTTGAATTTTTAACGTTTAAATTACAATCTGAATCTCAAGAATTTGTGTTTCAAGTGGTGAATTCTAAAGGAATTATTAATCATAGTTACATTTATTTTATAATATTTTTCATCAGTGGTGTTTCGATGTAAAAGTAGTGTTGGTCTAAATTTTGCCTTTGTATGTAAGTAGATTGTTAATTTCCTTTTCTTATAGGTAGAGCCTAGAAGGGTGCAGATCATATAATGCCAAGTGAAAACAATTTGTAAATTATAAAACACTCTAAACTTTAAATTCTTATTACAACAAATACAAAGTACTTAAAAAGTATTTTTCTAGACACAAACTATCTCCTGAGATACTATGAACAAGGGATAACTATTACCAAACATATACATTTAGGTCATGTTTTTAGTTTTAATAATGTATAGTTACCTGTGTTTATTAAAAGTGTTTGTACATAAGTAAATAAACAAACTTACATTTCAAATCTTGTTGAAATTGGTCACTTGATCTTCTGGCAATATATGGATAATTTACTGTGTGTAAATAATGACCGTTTCCATTAAAATTTTATAACTAGGCTGAGGTGAGTGAATTTCCTGAGCCTGCGGGTTCGAGACCCACCTGGCCAACTTGGTAAGACCTCATCTCTACCATAAACCAAAAAATTAGCCGGGTGTGGTAGCGCGCGCCTGCAGTTCCAGCTACTTGGAAGGCTGAGGCGGAAGGATCGCCGGAGCCCAGCAGGTCGAGGCTGCGGTGGCCGGGAGTGGCTTCGGTGGCTGCGTTGGCCATTGCACTCCAGTCTGGGCGACAGAGTGAGACTCCAAGTCAAAAAATAAAAATAAAAAAATAAAAAAATTTTATGACTTGACTTTAACTCACAATAGGATAATACTTCACTAAAATCAAAACAGTGCCTCAATAAATAAGAATACTATAACTTTGTTTATGGACATAAATTTTAGTTTTCTTTGACCACTTGCTAAAGAGCCATTCACTCTAAGATAATATTTTAGATATATAGCTAATTTTCCATCTATATATCTTACATTTTCTCTTTCTATATGTGTCTGTTTTGAAAAATCTAAAGCCTATAAGAAAGATTAAAGAATATAAAATGAATCTATGCATGTTCCTACCTACCTAACTTCATTTATTACAGAATTTAGTTTTGTCATATTTGATTTATCTTTTTCAACCTAAATACAGACACAATAACACACTGAAATATTTGAAAGAAATCTGCACATTTTACTCCCAGAATATTCTATCTACTACAAAATAAGCCTCATAATTTCTTCTTTTCAAGCTATTGAAATTTTTTAAAGTCTAGGCAGCCCAGATGTCTTATATGTGGAAATGAACACTATCAAAGTGAGAACAGTAAAATCAGTTCATTCAGAGCTTGTTACATGTGAGAGTCAGCCACCATCACTAGTATTTTCTTAGACTCTCAAAAGCAGATAGAGTAGTGGAAAACCTTAATAATGAAAATAAAGAAATAAAGAAATGGAAGGAAGGGGGGAAGGAGGGAGGGAGGAAAGAAAGAAAGGCCTCAGGTCTGCCCTGTTAAAACTGTTAGCATGGAGAAACTGTAGACAGCTAACTAAAAGCAAGACATACCATGTGATTTGTTAGAGGTGTATATCTGGCTTTTCCAGTTGGTCCTAAGTTGGAAGTAAAGGTAAAAATTAGGGAACTTGTCAATTTTTAACCAAGTCTTGACCATTTGGAGTTGATTGTTAAAGGGGTTCTCTTTTAGCTTCTTGATCTGGTTGCTAGAGAAAATGGTGTGCAACTCTACAAGTCTGACTTGGTGATATATAGTAGTTGGGTAGGGGAGGAAGATGGGCTAGTTGCTGTAGATTGTGGTACAGAGTTTTATTTTTATATATGGTCTGGACATTTCCATTTGTATCATCAGTCTCACATATAGAATGACACACAATCTGGTTATGTGTAATGTTTCCTCATGATTATAACTGTGTTAAATTTTTTTGCCAAAAGTATTCACAAGTGGTGGTTATTTTCACTGCATCACATATGTAGGCACATAGAGTCAGTGTGTAGCATTATTTGTGAGCTAAGTTTAATAACTTGGTGAAGGTGATATTCACCAGAATTCTTGTTTATAAAAGGAATCAAAAAAACAAATTTTGTAATCAGTAAGTTGTTAGTAAGGGTATATTTTTAGATGCTATAGAATATTCTATAAATATCTGGTTCTCCAGCAGCATTTTATCAAGTTCTTTAAGTCCACTGATGTTTACTGTAGTGATTGTGACTAAGAAGCAACCTTTTCAATTCTATTACTCCTTCTCTATAAATTAAGTTTCATCGTTCAGTAAAGAACTTTCTCCTTATTCTTCTCCCTTTGTTAAAACATCATCACATCAAAACTCCATGAAAATTTATTTTAATGCAGATTTTATAATCCATTACCATCAGTGATTTCCCCTCCCTTCTTCCCTCCCTTCCTTTCTTTCTTTTTTTGAATTAGGGTCTCTCACTGACACCCAGGATGAGTGCTTCTTCACAGCTCACCACAGCCTCAAACTTCCTGGCTCAGGTGATCTTTCTGCCTCAACCTCCTGAGTAGCTGGAACTACAGGCGTGCATCCCCCTATCCAACTTATTTTTTGTAGAAACGAAGTCCCACTATGTTGCCCAGGCTGATCTCAAACTCCTGGGCTCAAACAATCCTCCCTCCTCAGCCTCCCCAAATGCTGGGATGATAGATGTAAACCACCATGCCTGACCAATCATCAATAATTTTCTTTCTTTTCTATTTTTCTTTCTTATTTTTCTTAATAACTGTTTTCTGCCTCCCACTGGATGCCTCTTACACAAGCTTGTTTTTTCATTCTTTCTGTCTGTCTCTCTCTCTCTCTCTCTCTCTCTCTCTCTCCCTTCTCTCTCTCTGTCTGTCTTTCTCTGTCTCTTTCTCTCTCTCTAACCAATTCACAGTGTATCCTAAATTTGACCCAATGTATCCTAAATTTGAGAACACCAGGTTTTGGACCTTTTCATCTATTCACATCAGACTTTGCGCACTACCTTGCTTCTGGAATAAGATGCTTCATACTCATCTGTCACCTTGCCTGTCTCAAATAAGGAATCATCCATTTCTCCAAGGAACACTAGTACTTTTATTGAGAACAAATTATTCATTTCTTTTCAATACAAAGAAAACTGAAATAATATTTTCTACCTTGCTGGAATATCTCTTAAGAAAATAAAACCTATATTACAATTATTATAATCTTAACATTGAAAAATCATTTTGGGCCAAATAATTATTTGCAATACCATGTATACCTCCAAATCGTTATTTAATAATTTGCTAAATAGCCAATGGCTTATTGATCCACAGTGGTCTTTGTACTTACTCTTCATATGTAAATACACATGGGTATTTATTGAATAATTGATAAAATTCTCAAAACATACAAGGCACAGAATACTGTTAAGTTTCTGTGAAGCCAGGTTTTCTGGAAAGAACTTTTTTTTTTCCTCAAAATAGTAGCAAATAAATTACAATACCAAAAGTTCTTTCAAATTTTTTATTGTGAAAGGAAACATGCAGAAGCAGAAGCTAAAAGTAACGAAAGTATTTTATATAACATTTTTGAACTACTCTAGTGAGAAAAATATTTGCTAATAGTTATAACATAAAAACTGTTGAATTTAATAAATAAAAGACGCGTTTGAAATTGTTCATGTCAAGCAAAGATTAGAAAATAATTAGATTATCTCATTACTCTATTTGAGACATCTATGTTGACATCAATCACAAATTATTTATTATTCTAACATGATAAATGACATAAAATTTAAATATTAAACCACACAACAGACTTGTAAAACACCTTTAAAGTCAAGTTTGGAAATCAATAAAAACTTGAACACATGTATTAAAATAATTATACTAAACATGAACTTTTCATTTTTTATGTCAAACAGATCAGATTTCCAGCATATTAAACTGTCAACAACTTACGCTAAGTCTCTCTTAAACAAAGAAAATAATTACTGTTTTAGCAGTGTACAACAGGACTACTACAAAAAGAATTTATAACAATTTCAGATGCATTGAAATAAGCGTCTTCTCATTCATTAAAATAATTATTTTTAATGAGAGTTTTCAACATTATTTTAACATTTTATGTTTCCCTTTAAAAACGGACTCTCTCAAAACATTATAAAGTGAATTTGACTCTGAATTTCTTTTTCTTTTTGTTTCTGTTCTAACTCTAATCATAACAAGCCGTGTGATATTAGACAAGTAATCACTCCACTTCAAGACTCTGCTTTCTCATCAGTAATATGGCCACATTGGCCTGTGAGACTTTTTTTTTTTAATTTTTAATTTTGAAGATGTGGGGTACAATTCAGGGCTAGGTATACAAATTTTCATTATGCAAGTACCCTTGTTGATGAGGTGTGCCTTCACCCTCCCCGGCAGTTTCCCACAACTGTCATTCTGTCCCCCCTCCCCTGGTAATTTCCAACTACCGCCAATCTGTTTCTTATAGTATTATGATAATTGTTCAAGGTCCGCTTATGAGTGAGAACATGTGGAATTCAGTTCTTCGTTTCTGTGACAGATCACTCAGTATTATAGACTCTAAGTCCATCCAAGTTGCTGTGAAGTTCATAATTTTGTCCTTCTTTATGACTGCATAATATTCCATCATATATATGTACCACATTGTTTCATCCAGTCCTCTTTCAGTGGGCAGCACGGTTGTTTCCATGTTTTTGCTATTGTGAATCATGCTGCAGTAAAGATGGCTATGCAGGTATCTTTTTCATAGAGTGATTTCAGTTCCTTTGGGTATGTTCCCAGTAGGCGGATTGCAGGATCGTATGGAAGGTGGACTTTTCCATCTTTTAGGAATTGCCATACTGTTTTCCACAGAGGTTGTACTAGTTTTCACTCCCACCAACAGTGTAGAAGTGTTCCCTTTTACCCATATCCTCTCTAGCATCTTTTGTTTTTTTGCTATTTTTTTTTTGAGTTGGAGTCTCACTCTGTTGCCCATACTGGAGTGCAGTGGCCGCTCCCGGCCACCGCAACCTCGACCTGCTGGGCTCCGGCGATCCTTCCGCCTCAGCCTTCCAAGTAGCCGAAATTACAGGCATGCGCTACCACGCCCGGCTGATTTTTTGATTTATTGTAGAGATGAGGTCTCACTGCCCAGGCGGGTCTCGAACCCGCGGGCTCAGGCAATCCACTCACCTCAGCCTCCCAAAGGCGCGGGATTACAGGCTGAGCCACCGAGCCCGGCTTGTTTTTTTGCTATTGATTATGGTCATCCTGACTGGAATTAGGTGGTAACTCAGTGTGGTTTTAATTTGCATTTCTTTGATGACTAGACTCTAAAAATTAAATGCATGTATCTGCTCTTTTTTTTTTTTTTTTTTTTTTAGTTGGGCTCTCCTGTCACGCCCAGGTTGACCTGCAGTGACACAATCATAGTTGCATGTTTCACTGCAGCTTTGAACTCCTGGGCTCAGGCAATCCTTCTACCTTAAGCTTCCAAAGTGCTAGGACTGCAAGCAAAAGCCACTGCACCAGATCTTGTGTGTGTGTGTGTGTGTGTGTGTGTGTGTGTGTGTGTGTGTATGTTTTAAGTCAACTCTGAACTCATTGGAAAAGTTACTGAAACTGTAGCATATATTGAAATATAAAATCAAGTACTATCACTGATTTCCAAATTGACTAAAGAAGAAAAAAAAACTAGGAAAAAGTAGAAATTCCTTCCAGACATGCTTTGATGTCTATCTAGCACATATTTATTGATTTAACCAACCTCTACTTATCATATATTAAAACTGGATCAGAATCAGGAACACGGACGTATGTTTAAAATAATGACCATAAGAAGAATCCCATTACTGGTTCATTATACGTCTGAAGCTGTTCTAAGTGCTCTACTAACTTATCATTCCTCCCTGCAGTCCTTCAAGGGAGATACCATTACTAGCAGTACTTTACAGATGAGGAAACTACCACTCAGATAAATGAAATAATTTATCTGTACTATCTTAACCTTGAGTGAAAGAACTGAGACCTTAAACCAGGCAGTATTATTCCACAGTCTGTAAATCATGTGGTAACATGCTCTAAAATAGGCTCAGAACAGTATTAATAAAAAGGGAGAAGAAAAATATAAGAGATAATGTTAAAATGTTCTCACATTTTATCATGAAGTGTTTTTGTTTTTGTTTTTGGAAACTTTAAAAAGAAGGATGAGATAAACACTCTGAATTTTTTGTCTCAAAATTTTATCGGTAACTTTCTCCAAATACAAGTGATTTGCCAAAATGCCTACAAAGTGCTAGAACTGGGATCAGATACACATTATTCTGAAATTAAGTTCATTTTTATTTTTCTAGGAGCAGGAAGCCTACTAGTAAAAATTGTTGTGATAGTGGCTAATTAAAAAGGAGAGAAGGTACAATAATAATAAATGTAATGCTGACCATTTTCTAGCCAACTTTCTAAGTTTTGTATATATTAACACATTTAATCCATACAACTATGTGAGATAACTTTTTATCATTATCCCTGCTTTTAAGATTAGGAAACTAAGGTGCAAAGGACTTAATTCATTTCTCAAGTTCATAAAATTAATAACTAGTAAAGTCATGTTTCAAGTTCATGAATTTTGGCTCTAGAATTCTTGCTTTTTAAGTCCAAGGAGATTCCATCATTTCAGGTTTGTGTGACCAAGAGGATTTCTATTGGTAAGGGGGAACAGGTGGAAAAGTAGTACTGTTCCACAAGTCTCCCAACTCTAAGAAATAGAGATTAGTAAAAGTTTTGCATATGGCATGCTTGAGATGTTAAAAACAGTGATATCCAAATGGAAATACATTTGAAAATAAAAATAATACATGTGAGTAAATGCCAGCCCAGAAACTGAATTAGAAATGTATAATTTATGTACTAGATGGAATAAACTAACAGAAAGGAAATAATAATGTTATAGTATATATCATATTTCATATTTGTTATTACACATGTGATAGATACTAAAATGCATTGCTTTTACGTTTATTTTATGGTTGATAGCCGGATTGCTTGTTATTACCTTATTTAACCATCTTTAACATTATTCATTCTCAGAGATCAAGTTCAGTATAGAGCTGAAGAATTCCAAGACAATTGAGAAAGGAGTTCCTTAAGGAACCTGAACCAGCTGTAAAGATAAGAAATGTTCCAGGGCCCCAAAGAAATGGGAAAGAATTTTGGGGTGAAATAAGTCGGCAACTGCTCAGGAGCTGCCAAAAGCACAAAGAGACTAATTTATAGAAGAAATCCATTGAGAATAATTAATTAACATAAACTAGATTTCATCTGAGGTAATGTGTGGATAATAAGCCAGAGAGCAGTAAGATATTTCACGTTCATACTTTCAAGAGGTTTTCAGAGACAGAAAAGGAGATAAAGAAAACTTAAAGAGCTGCTCAGATCTAAACTGACCAAAAAAAAAAAAAAAACCCAAAGAACTTTTAGGATAAGTCAAACTGGAACATATTTAGAGACAGAAAAAAGATGGTATGGAGAAAAAAGAAAGAAAAGCCTACAAATGTAGGAGATGGTGAGGGGATTGTGCGCCTTGAGTGAGTGAATGAGAGCAGGAACCCGTCTTCCCTGGAGAAATCAGGAGAAATAGGATAAGAGAAGCTTCCATAGGAAATACAGGTTAGGGATCTAAAACATTTTGAGCCTGATGACTTCAGAGATGTAGCAGATACATTTATCTGTTGAGAATAAGGCATGGGGGGAAAGTATTGAGAAAGACGGTGGCATAGTCTCTACAAGGAAGTGTGTTAGGGGATCCAGAAGACAGGACTTCTGAATAAACCCTGTGGCATCTATTGATCAACTTTCTATCTAAAGTAAGAATATAGTTTTGATGTACTTCAATCTTTTAAAATTTAAAACACTTCTCCGTTCATTGTTGTGCTAAGTAGGAAGTTAATGGTATAATTTAAGAAAAACTGAATGGGTTCTCAAATGAACCAATAAAATATTTCTGTCAGCATAAAATGCTAAGTGGAAAATGATTTTTAATAGTAATTACCATAATCTACATTGGAGCTGCAAGAAGGCAATCTCTAAAGTATTTGTCATCAATTAATGTTTCGATGTCCATTGGGAATCGCCCACTCTATCACATACTAAAAGTAACAGGTGAAACAAATTAACTTTTTAAAATCTTATTTAATTTCTCTAGTTATGTAGTCTGAGTTTTTTCATCTTTATCTTTTGAAGCTATTTCCCACATGTTTAAGTGTTCAAAATATGCTATACAACCCTTTGGGAAAACAAAATAAAAGCCTTTAAAACTAAAAAACAGCAATTAAGTTTTGCCTCTAGTTTCTTTAGGAATTGTGAATTTCATAGAAAGTATTAAGAAAATGTAAATCCTTAAGTTTTTAACATTTCTGTACAAACTAAACTTAATGTAAGTTTTTAACAAAACATGTTTGGGGAATCTCCTAAGGAGTTCTAAAAACATTCAGACACAAATTATACACAAGACTCAGAATGATAATATGAAGGAAAATAGTACCTAAACTATTTGTACTGGTATCATAGATGCATTGTCCTTGGACAATAATGATTATTTTAGTTAGTGTTTCAATGTAAAATTATTCTATGTACTGGATAGGTGTCTGGAGTGTATATTGAAATCTTAAATGTTTAGCCAAGCACTATTTGAGAAACTAATGCAACAACACAAAAAAACTTTAAAATCAAAATGAAAACGCATTCTCTGAAGATGCTGTAGGGACAAAGTTACACCTGTAGGGACAAAGTTTACAGTGTTCATTTATTATACAGCATGCACATTAGTTTATATGGCTGCTATAATAATTTACCACAAACCTCATGGCTTAAAACAATGCATATTTATTCTCTTACATTTTTGGAAGCCACAAGTTCACAGTCAGTTTTACTGGGATGAAACCAGGTTGCTCACTGGGCCACACTGTCTCTGGAGAATTGTTCTCAGTCTCTAGAGTCATAATCCCTCCCTCATGGACTCTTCATCTTCAAAGTCGGGTAGCTTCATTCTCTGACTCAGTTTCTCTCTGCTTTTTTCACATGGCCTTCTTGTTCTGTAGTCTATGTTAAATACCTCTCTTAGGTGAATACATGCGATTGCTTTTAAGCCCTATCTAGATAATTCACAATAACCTCCCTATTTCAGTATCCTTAATTTAATGACACCTCCAGTGTGTGTGTGTGTGTGTGTGTGTGTGTGTGTGTGTGTGTGTGTGTGTGTGTGTGTTATAAGGTAACATTCATAGGTTCCATGGACTGGAATGTTATTATATTTAGGGGCGTTATTATTCAGCCTACTATATTACATAAGGCACATTACATATCACTACAGTCTATACTTGCTATGTTTCACAGTTTTTATTTTATGTATGCCTAAAAGATGTTAGTAAAACCTTATCAGTTGAGCACATGCATACTGAAAATAATATATAATGTTTATAATATCACGATTTTGTAAGTGCATAAAAAACAGAGACTGAATTTCCACCCTAATGAGTTGTCACTTCCTTTACCTAAAAATCTCCCATAACTGCTAACTTTGTATCTTCAGATTACAGTCCTTTCTTGTCTAGCACCCTTCCTAGCAAGTGTTTCCCCATGGATAAGAGTAGAAATATAAGGATGAAAAAAGCCTATCATGAGGTCAAGTCAAATTTAAGGTGAATTTAAAATACAATGAGAGCAATGTTCAGAAAAATAATAGAAGATCCTAAGAAATTGGTAGAAAAAGATTTTATATATATATATATACACACACACACATAAAATTTTCTTTATATATAATATATATTATATTTTCATATTTCAAATATAAGTATAAATATATATTTTATAAACAATATATTTTATATAAATATATTTTATAGGATTATAGATATAATTATAGATACTATTATATATGTAAAATTGATGACTGCCCCTATTAAAAGTATATGTGATATCATAGTCTGGATTCAATGGTGTTGATTTGACAGTTAACTGTCAGCAAAAAATGCAAAATTCTAAAAAATTTTTTGTTAAAAATCACTAATTAGTATCAGCAGTTGGAATATATTCAAATGGGAAAGCACAAATATGTTTGGTAACAGAGACCTGGGCATATTTTGACATGGGCTTATTTTTGCATGACAATTACGCAGATTCAGAACTTAATATGTTCCTAATCAAGACACAAGGTTCAGTGACCATGTGTCACAAACTGAACTATTTTGTGATTACATCTGTTAGGTAACTATTCATATATTTATATATTTTCCCTACAGCTGAATTCTGTTTTTCCCCTCATGGGACAGGACATGGCTTGGGCACATGACATAAGGATTCATAGCTATACATTTTCTGAGAAAAATCGTTTTCCTAAGAGTTCATAGTGAATTGTGCTCTAAAACACTCAAGCAAAGCTTTGGAATCTATTGTAGTGTCTAGCATAGCACCTATGATATAGTATGTAATCATTAAAAGTACTTCAGATATCACTAATGAATCTAATTTGTAAAACATGATCTGCACACAGCTTAATAATTTATTTTAAAAACAAAAATAAATTATGTTCCCTATAGAGGCATTCTTAGTCAAATAAGAAGTTCTCATGTTTTCTTTGCAAAACCAACAACACTCGGTCACTGATACAAAGGTAAACTCTTCTCACTTTTTGTGTACCCTTCCAATTCACAGCTTGTCTTCACAGACATTGCTAAGATAACTGATAATGGCTGAAGACATTTTCTCATAATGAATAAAGAAAGACAAATATCACAGCGACTATTCTGTCTGGGTACACTGTCAACCAAAATGAAAGTTACAATTCTCAGTCTAGTTTTCAGCAGACTATAGTCTTGAAACGAAGTTCTGTACAACAGGAAAAAAGTAAATGATAATCTTTAAAAGTTCTGGAACGTAGAAGGAAAGAGTCTAACTAGTTTTTTTTAATTCCTTTATCCTGACTGAAATTTAAATGTAATAGTTGTAGCTGAAGAAGCCAGGATGAGCCATGTAAAATATTTGTAAATGAAGCCTTTCACAGGTTGAGTTTTCCAAGCATATACTGAAATGAAGTTTGGCATGCAGGATATTTATGAACAGTGCCCGATGGATCATTTGTAGTAGAAGGTAAGGGAATAGAAACAGGATTAAACAGAGGGAAAGACTGAACTGAAAATTAAGCCAGCCCCACAATAGCCCCTGGAACCTCTTGAGATCTATGGATTCAGAGTTTTCCTTCAGAACAGTCAGTTCCATAATGGTTTGAAGTAGCTAGGGTTTTATACTCTTGTATTGCTCATTTATTGGCTGTAGGCCACCCTAGGAGACGTGAGACCATGGAAAAGAAGTTATTTGCAGCTGAAATAGTTCCTTAAGGGACCAAGAGCTCAACAGCTAAGAAAGCAAATCTTTCAATGATCAGGATTTCAGCAGTGTATCACAATGGCCAATGCAGTGGGCCATGTTTGATGGGCAATAAAATAGAGTAGTATCGTGAGGCATGGACCCTGAGAGAACTTCCATTCTTGGACTGCTGGTCTCTAGATATTGATATGACATAAAAATTCAAACACACTCATTGTGTCATCTCCTCCACTAGCACAGTTTTTATTTGCATCTTTAAGATGACCAGTCCCAAATCTTTATGTCTAAGCTAGATCAAAGTTATTCAGTGAAATACTTGGCATTTTCAGTTGAAACAATGACTACATTTTTTTTCAGCTTGATCAAACTAAACTAAACATCATCCACTATCACATTTTATTTTTGTATGTGCTATTGATCTCTGGATATGGTGCAAAAATGTATGCAGATACTCTTGTTTCACAGTCTGAATTCTTAAATGAGCTCATGAAACATTTTATGACTCAGCGTTTTCTATATAGCCTCATGGCACTCTTCACTAAGTATTCAGAATTTATTTCAAGTCCATATGTGGACTATTCTCTCTTTTTTCTCTCAGCCGTCATCCATGGCATCCCCTCTTTCTGTAGGTTCTTATACTCTGTCCCCTTCCAACTAATTGCTATTTGTATGTAATGTCCTAAGTTGGATCTTTCTGACCACTTTCTCCACATTGTAAATCAATTGTATGTATAATTATTTACATCCACAACATAATTGTATCATATCATTACATTATTGTGTCTCCTGTACCTACAAAATCTCTCATCCATAGCAGATGATAAACAAATACAGAGTGGATGAGTGAATACATGAATGAACACATGAATGAGTGAATGAACATATAAAATAAATCCTGGGTTTCATCTATTCCAGTTTACTCCCCTTTCTACACCAATGAGTCACCATCTATTCTTCCCAGGTTATAAAAGTAGTGAAAGTTAAATCTAAAAACACATCAGGATCAAAAAAAGGACAATGACAAATATTAGGGAAAAATGAAAATTGGACTTAATTTGTTAGACAGTGTGGAACCATTGAAAAACTTTAAGAAGTTTTCAAAAAAACCCATGAGTTTAAGTTGCATGCTGTAGTCAATTAAAGTTAACCAGAATGATCACTGCATTAATTGAATTCTTACTAGAAGTGTGGTCAGTGTTAAGCTGTGAATCATTTAACAGAAGAAACTCTGAAATCATGATAATAGAACATCAACTGTGCTAATTAACTCTTCAGATGACATTAAACAGCAAGAGAGGAAAAGGATGTGGCTTAAAACTGAGAGGATGTGATAACAATTAAAAGTGACCTCTAGAAGTAAAAAGACACACAGAACAAGATGTATTAAAGATAAGATGAGGGGATATAACTTGAGATGCAAATAATTTTTAAAATGCAAAATACAAAATGTGCAAGTGTGACAGTAACACAGCTTTGTGTCATAGCAAATAAAAAACTAGCCGTGATCAGTGATGCAGCTCTGGAGAAAGCAAATATTGTGCAGAATTTTAAGTAGGAACGGTGTACCCAGAGACGATGCAGTAATTCTCAAATTATATTCTCAGTGTTTTGGCTATTTTTAAACATATTTTATTTTTAGAGCATCTTAGGTTCACATTAAAATTAAGAAGAAGGTACAGAGAGTTCCTAAAAACCCCTGTCCCTACATGTGCGTAGCTTCCTCCACTATCGATATCCCCCATCAGAGTGGTATATTTGTTACAACTGATGAACCCACACTGACACACGCTATCACCCAGAATTTACATTAGGGTTCACTCCTGGTATTGTACATTTTATGCATTTGCACAAACATACAATGACATGTATTCACGTTTGTGATATCAGACAGAATAGTTTTAGCATCTTAAAATTCCTCTGTGTTTGCCTAGTCATCTGTCTTCTCCTTCCCCACCCAAAACCTGACCATTGATATTTTTACTGTCTCTATAGTTTTGCCTTTTCAAAATGTTATGTAGTTGGAATCATACTGAATGGAGCTTTTTCAAATTGGCTGATTTTGCCTAGTAACATGCACTTAAGATTCCTCGTGTTTTTTTGTGGCTTGATAGCTCATTCGTTTCTAGTGCTAAAGAATAGCCTATTGCTAGAATACACTACAGTTTATGCATTTCCCTAGTGAAAGATGTCATGGTCGCTTCAACCAAGTTTTGACAATTATGAATGAAGTTTTAATCATCCTCATGTAGGTTTTTATGTAGCCATAAGTCTTCAGTTTCTCTGGGTAGATATGAAAGGCCACGATTACTGGATTGTGTTATAAGAATATACTTAGTTTTATGAGAAATTGTCAAATTATTTCCCAAAGTGACTGCAAAATGTGCAAATGTGACAGTAACACAGCTTTGTGTCATAGCAAATAAAAAACTAGCCGTGATTAGTGATGCAGCTCTGGAGAAAGCAAATATTGTGCAGAATTACATCCACAACATAATTGTATCATATCATTACATTATTTGGACACCAAAGCACATATTTGAAGGGTGTTAATTTTATTTTTTAATTGACAAATAATAATTTCACATATTCATGGGGTACACAGTGATATTTTGATACATATAAAATATATTGCTCAAATCATGATAATTGGTATATCCATCATTTTTATCTATAAATAAGTCTCAAGAAAACATGTAAATCACGTTTATTATTGATTTGATCTCTATCTCCCCAATGGTAGGCACATGTTATTTACTTAAATATTTCTTGAAATAGTATTATAAATTACATGTTTTGAAAAATGAATTGAGATAAGATGCTGAAGAAGAAATGTAAATATTAAAATATGGACTCTAAAATATGGACATTATGGACTGAATTGTGTGTCATTATGGAGTGAATTGTGATCCTTCCAAATTGTGTGTCATTATGGACTCAATTGTGATCGTTCCAAATTCCTAGATTGAGTCCTTAACCAATAATGTGACTGTATTAGGAGATATGACCCTTAAAGTAGTAATTAAGATTAAATGAAGTCATGAGGTCCTAATCTTATAGGATTGGTATCTTTTAAGCACAACTCTCTCATATATCTGTCTCTCTTGGACTTCTGCTTTCTCTCTCACTCTAGCTCTCTCTTCCTCTCAGTATATAGAGGAAAAGGCCATGTAAGGACACAGTAAGAAGATAGATGTATGCAAGCTATGAAGAGAGCTCTCACCATAAACCAACCTTTATAGCACCCTGATCTGAAAAATCTTGCCTACAGAAATGTGTGAAAATATTTTTCTGTTGTTTAAGCCAAGCAGGCTGGTATTTTGTGTCATCAGTTTGTCAGACTAGCGTAAGTTATTAGGTTACTGTTCTTTATATACACATTTTATTAATCAAATCATCAGGTTTTGAGTTGCCTTGGCTGTGTTTTAATAATGTCTGCTCTTATTACCAACAGTAAATATATTTTAAGATTATAAATATATTAGTATAAGACAAGGGATCAAAAAAAAATCCAGAATTATTCCTTGGAGGACAGGTCCCTTGTAGCACAGATGTCCCCTGCTAGGTAAGTGTTCTAGGAACCATCAGCATCAGTGTACCAACTAGCGTTGTTATGAGAGACTGTTCTGTTCCAGTGAATTTTTTTTTGGAGATTCTTTGAACATGGTTGCTCATTTCATGATGGGTGATTTACAAGCACACTTGCCCACACAGTGCTGAATGTTCAGCAGTTTTTGGCCCAAAACAACGTGACTCTCATGCCCCATCCTCCCTATTTACCCAATCTTGCCCCAGTTGACTTTTTTTTGTTTCCCTAGATTAAAAAAAGTCCTCAAAAGGAAATGTTTTTCCAATGTAGAAGAAGCAAAACAAACCAACCAACAAACAAAAATGACAAAACAGGTTTTTTTGGGGGTCTCCATATTAAGCAAAGGGGTAAAATTATACTAGTGAAATCAGTTCACTCAGTATTATTATATTAAAAATGTATCACAATAATAAAATTGTACAAAAATAGACACAAATCTGAAGTTGGAAAATTTAATATAAGAATATTCTATGTACTAATTTTCTAAATTATGACAACATAAGTATGATAGAGGAAATTAATGAAAGCCCTAGTCATGGAAAATATTATTATGGAAATATTTTAAAAATTATTAACATTGTTTCTGGAATTGATATCTGTTACAGACCATATGTAGGTGTTCTACCCACATATATTTAAAATGTAAAAGTCCTGACTCTCAGGATGGCTGTATTTGAAGTAAAGAAATAATCTATATTAAATGAGGTCATAGGTGTGGGGTTTTGAAACAGTAGGATTCATGTCTTTATAAGAGACACCAGAGAGCTGTTTTCTTTTTCTCCTTTATATGAGGACACAAGGATAAGGCTACCATCTTCAAGCTGGGAAGAGAGACCTCCTCAAAATTCAAGTTGGCTGGCACCTTGACCTTGGACTTACCAGTCTCCAGATCTATGAGAAAATAAACTTCTGCTACTTAAACCACAGAGTCTGGCAGTCTGTGATATTTTATCAGGGCAGTCAAAACAGACTAAGAATATATTTTACTTAAAAGTAGTGTGCTAAAAATCATATTTTCAAAGACCAAGTGAATAAGATGAGAGATCATGTGCAGATATTAGCACCATAAAGAATAAAGTCAGAGAATAAGTTGTGAAAATACTGTTTGTAAGGAAGTTTCACTTGCAAAGATATTCTCTCCTTTATTATTGAGTTTTTAGAGAATGAGACAGGAAATTTGTTGCTGTCATCATTATTGTTGTTGTTTAGTTTTTGCTTTTCTTAATGCATAATACTCCTGAATTTTTGTGTGTGTTTTATTTTTTATATATTGTCTCTGGCCGATATTAAACAAATCAAATTTTTAAAATATTGATATAATATTTATACTAATTGTACATTCTCAGAAAAAAATAGCATAAAAGTAGAATCAAAGAATATCAGTTGGGGGCACACTTAGGAAATCTTCTCACAGAGGGGATATCGATGACTTTTTAAAATATTGTTTTTCTTTTCATTCTTAATGTTACCTTAGAGTCTAAAGACTTAGTTGAGATAAATTAGCCTTAGCTTTAGGAGAACTAATATGACTCTTGTTTTGCTTTAATATCACACTATATTTTGGATACAAATAGATTTTTTATTAATTCAGAATTTTAAAAATATGAATTTATTTGTTTACATAAAATTGCATGAATTAATGACCTTGGTAAATGCAAATTCACCATAATGTCATTTCCTTGATTAAACTTTTGAGTTACCTTCAGTTACAGAACTTCTAAATGAATTAAAAACTAAACGAACAAAGCACATTGAGTTTCTATGAAATAAAAAAAATAAAAGAAAAAAAACACTGTTGGATTAGGAAAAAATTAGAGATGAAAATATGATGACTGCCGGGCTCGGTGGCTCAGCCTATAATCCTGCGCCTTTGGGAGGCTGAGGTGAGTGGATTGCCTGAGCCCGTGGGTTCAAGACCCGCCTGGGCAGCGAGACCTCATCTCTACAATAAATAAATAAATAAATCAGCCGGGCGTGGTAGCGCGCTCCTGTAATTCCAGCTACTCGGAAGGCTGAGGCGGAAGGATCGCTGGAGCCCAGCGGGTGGAGGCTGCGGTGGCTGGGAGCAGCCACTGTACTCCAGTCTGGGCGACAGAGTGAGACTCCAACTCAAAAAAAAAAAAAAGAAAAAAACAAAAAGAGAATATACTATGTAAAAAATCTTTTTGTAAAAAACAAAATTTGTTGATAGTGATTTTGTTGTACATTCTAAGCCATGATTTGATCTCATGTGTTTCCTAATACCTAATATACTTTCTGAGAAGTAAGAATTTCTATTATGTCATGACAGCTGATCTAATATTTGGTAGGTGTCCATCATTTCCTGCTGAAATGGGGAAAAGACAGCTAATTACCACATTATCAGAGTATGTGACTATGACTATTTTAATTATGTACCCTCCACTAAAATATATCATTGTAATTAAATTCTCAGTTATTTAACATTACTGAAAAATTTTACCATTTTCTGATTTAACTATTATGCTTCTCTAAATCTGTTTTCCTTATCTAACTTTTAAAAAGAAAACTTGGCCGGGCTCGGTGACTCAGCCTGTAATCCCAGCATTTTGGGAGGCCGAGGTGAGTGGATTGCCTGAACTCACGTGTTTGAGATCTGCCTGGGCAACTTGGCGAGACCTCATCTCTACAATAAATCAAAAAGTAGTCGGGCATGGTAGCGCGCGCCTGTGGTTCCAGCTACTTGAAAGGCTGAGGCGGAAGGATCGCCGGAGCCCAGCAGGTCAAGGCTGCGGTGGCCGGGAGCGGCCACTGCACTCCAGTCTGGGCGACAGAGTGAGACTCCAACTCAAAAATAAAAAAATAAAGTAAATACATAAATAAAAAGAAAATTTGAGCTAATATGGAACGAATAACTAAAATTAGATGGTATCTCTCTGCTCCAAATACGTAATAATACTTCATAAAAAGAACATATTTTAATTCATAAAAAAGTTTTTTAAAACAAGACCATAAAATATGTATAATTTCCCATAAGTAACACTTTTTGACTTATATAGAGCATTAAGTATTGTTTCAATTTATTTGGGTTAAAATTGTTTACATGTATTCGGTGAGTAGGAGCTATATACATTGAAACATAATTAAGAATCAATTCATTAAAATGTATACATACTAAAAAAGGATATCAACATTTGAGAAAACCACTTTATATGGATAAATTATATGAAGACTCCATAGTTTATCATAAATTTATTATAGAAATACCAAGTCAGAAATACTGTTTTAATAGACCAAGAAAACATTTCACTGAAAAATAATTGTAAATAAACAACATGCTGTGCAACACTTGTTATCTAATGAGTCTCAATTTCAGATTAGCTATGCAATCTAAGCAAATTGAGGACTATTGTGCAAATATCATTTTCAGTGTGAAAGTCTTTTATATTTAAAACCACAGCAAACAAATTGTTGCTCAGAAACTAATCATATTTGTAACAAACTCCATTTTGAAAAATGCATCAAATAGAACCTCTGTAGTTGAACTTCACTAAAGATTTTGAATTCTTAAATCACATTATTTGAGCCTCTGAATCTTAACAAGCTTTTAAAGACACATTTTTGCTGTTTAAGTAGTACTCTCCATCAATGCTAATGAATATTTTTACAACTTAACTTGTAAAGAACGATTCCATCCATTAAATTAGATGGGACTTTTAGCATCATCTTGAAAAAAAAGATGCATCAGCTGTTTCCAAACACTTTTAAATATGAGATACATAACTTCTAGACTACAAAATGAAGTAGACAGAATGTTAATTAAAATGTTCTTGATAATATCTTACAAGCTTTTCTAAAAACCAATGTCAATAGAAAAGGCAAAAAGTTAGATTAAAAAGGAAGAAAATGTTGAAAAATCTGGAGAAAAGTAAGAGTCTTATTGGTAAACTTGTCTAAAGCCAGGACATATTTAAAACAATATGAAGCATAACCCCTATGTCTGTTTAAAAACTGAAGAAAGGTTTTGCTGTTGCTGCAATTATTTTTCTTGAGTCAGGGTCTCACTCTGTCATCCAAGGTAGAGTACAGCGGCACTATCATTGCCCATTGCAGACTTGACCTCCTGGGCTGAGGAAATCCTTTTGCCTTAGCCTCCCAAGTAGCTGGGACTACAGGCGGTCACCACCACTCTCAGCTAATATTTTTGACTTTTTGTAGAGTGGAGATCTTGCAATATTGTCTAGGTTGGTCTTGAACACCTGGGCTCAAGTGAACTCCTGCCTCAGCCTCCCAAAGTGCTAGGATTACAGGTATGATGTTTAGATATAGGTATATGTTGTATACAGTCAGGGTAACTAGGATATCTATCATCTCAAGTCACTTGTTATTTCTTTGTGGTGAAAACATTCAACCTTCTCCCTTCCAGCTCTTTCCAAATATAACATAAATTACTGATAACTATAGTCATCCTACTGTACCAAAACATCAAAACTTATTCCTTCTCGCTAATCTCCTTTCTACCCATTGACCAAACTGTCACCATTCTTTCCACTCATCCCCCTTGCTATCCCTAGCCTCTGGTAACTTAAAACTTTCTACTTAAAACAATTTTTTTTTTTATGAACCCAACAGTGCTAGCTGGTATATTTATGCCAATGGGTTTTCTACTTTTATAAGATCGGTTTTTTAAGATTCTACATATGAGATTTTTCCTTTCCTACCTAGCTTATACCATTTAACATAATTTTCTATAGTTCATCCATGTTTCTACAAATGACAAGATTTAATTTTTTTTATGGCTGAATAGTATTCCATTGTGCATATATGCCACATTTTTTAAAATCCGCTCATCCATTGATGAATACTCAGGTTGATTTTAAATCTTGGTGACTGTGAGTAGTGCTACAATAAATATGGGAGTGCTTGAAAGAAATTTTAACATAAATACTATTGCCTTGAAACAAGTGCAGACAAAATAGCTTTAAAGTATATAATAATGCATATCTTTGATAATGCTTTTATTATCCTTTCTTCTGAGTGACTTAGAGAATACTAGAAGAATTTAAAATTATTAAATTTGAGAATGTTTTCTTGGAGCGTTTTAAAAAATACCCTAAGTTTTTTTTTGCTGGAAAGAAAAACATCATCTTATAGTTACAGTTGTGTAAGAAAAGGCCATTTTTCTGTATTTTTTTTTTTTTTGAGTTGGAGTCTCACTCTGTCGCCCAGACTGGAGTGCAGTGGTTCCCGGCCACCGCAGCCTCGACCTGCTGGGCTTCGGCGATCCTTCCGCCTCAGCCTTCCGAGTAGCCGGAATTACAGGCATGCGCCACCACGCCCGGCTGATTTTTCGATTTATTGTAGAGATGAGGTCTCGCTGCCCAGGCGGGTCTCGAACCCGCGGGCTCAGGCAATCCACTCACCTCAGCCTCCCAAAGGCGCGGGATTACAGGCTGAGCCACAGAGCCCAGCTACATTTTTCTGTATTTTTTTATAAAAGTATATAAAGAAAAAATGTTGAATTTTATACTGCTCATAATTTTAATAGAAATACTGTATTTTCAAAGTAAAAATAATTGATAAATGAAATTTACCAAATTAAACTGGTAGAAAATGTTTATGAAATAAATATTTTGAACCGTGTATGGTGGCTTATGCCTGTAATCTCAGCACTTTGGGAGGCGGAGGTGAGAGGATTGCCTGAGTTCATGGATACGAGACCAGCCTGGGCAACTTGGTGAGACCTCATCTCTACAATTAATCAGAAAATTAGTTGGGCATAGTGGCGTGAATCTGTAGTTCCTGCTACTTGGAAGGCTAAGTTGTAAGGATCCTGAGCCCTGCAGTTTGAAGCTTCCGTGGTGTGAGCGTACCAGTGTACTCCAGCCTGGGCAACAGAGTGAAACTCTGACTCAAAAAATAAAAAATAAATAAATTAATATTTTATCGTGGCCATGTCCCATGGGCCTACCTTCTAAATATTTAAATGTTATAGCAAGGTAGTCCAGAACATAAAATATTTAGCATGTGTAATAGACAGCTTTTTTCCTTCAATAAATCTAATGTTTAATGAGTTATGTTTTTATGAAAGCAACTGAAGTCTCTCTGTTTTAGAGGCTTTAAAATAATGCATCTGAAAGGGGATGAAAAACAAGTATCTCTAGTATTAAAAAATTATGACAACACAAAATATATTGCAAATCTTCATCTGGGTATCGTTTAAAAAATATCAAAATCTCTATATGTGTTTTGTGCTTCTCAATCTACCAGAAAAACGCCCTTCTATAAACTACCAAACTATAAACAAGTTTCAATTAAGCATGTCCTATATATTTTATGTATATTTCATTATTCAACTGGTGATGAGATGCAAATTAGGGATAGTCAATATCCTTTTTTTTCAACTCAGTCAATATTAAAATACAGATCAGATAAAAATCCGAGAGCTTAAGCCTTTTTATGCAGTTAGTCTCATTTCAGACTTGACAAACTAAATCTCAACTCCCCTCAAAGTATTTCTAGTCTAAGAAGCTTAAAATTGCTTTCTAATTCTTTAGGGTAGCCTTCATTCACCAGATGTCAAGACAGCACATACAAACGAGGACCTCCAAAAATCTGGAATTCATCTATTAAAAATTATGCATGTATTTTTATGTGGGCAAACGTCAATCACCTTCAAAGTATTTTTTTGATGCAGTACATTTATTGAGACACTATTTCCACTGCTCAAAATAGTTATTGAACTTGTCAATTTTGATGACTTTTAATGCTTTGCTGTTTTTTGTTTCACCTCTTCGACACTGGCAAGAGGTTTCCCTTTGAGGACTTTTTTCAACCAAGGAAACACAAAAGAAGTCACTCTGGGAAAGATCAGGTGAATAGGAAAAAAGGGGCACAAAGGTCACGCCATTTTTGGTCAAAAAATGCTGAGCTCTCAGCTTGGTGTGGCAGGTGTGTTGTCGTGGTGGAAGAACCAGTCACCTTTTTGTCACAACTGAGGATGTTTCTTTGCAAATCATGATACAACCTTCTCAAAAATTCTAGTTATCAACTTTGGTTGACCATTTGATCCAGAGAAACAAAATCCGAATGTACTACAAGGGACTTGCCCTCCAAAAGATAATTCCGCGTTTTTTTGAGGCCCCCTTTCATAATATTAAGCATTAATTGAAGGCCTATTCTATACTTATATTTGCATTTTTTAATTAAGCTGGTTTTAGTTTAAAATGACTATATATTTGCAGCAACTGAGATAAAATACATGATAAAATACAGGTGCTTAATTATTTATCTGTGATTACAAAATACAAAAACCTCTAAAAATCCGAAAATGTTTTCATTATTTAATGGGCCGTAAATATGATTTGCTCTGTATACACTTAGTGAATGAATAGATTTGTGGTTATTTATAATTTTTTACCCATTTAGAGTGAATATTCATATAATTTGCTGTGAACATAAAGGTTTGCTTGATAACTGACCCCACTAAATTAGATTTGCATTTTGCTCTCCAAAATCTCTCCAAAATTCTGAATTCTAGGATGCATTTTGTTTCATGGGTTTCAAAAAGAGATACATATAAGGTCTTAAGGACAACACTCTTGAATAAGTAATTAAAAGGGGAATGCAGTTTTTCTTATTGTCCTCCTTTCTGAGTTCTTTATATCAATATCAGGAGTACGAAAAACCAACTAGCCTTAGACATACATTTACTGCTGTCCTCCCTGAAAGTCACATCTATACCTGGATGATATTGTACCCACCACTTCACTTTTTGGAAAGTCTAATTTTTCATATTTTGGACCTGGGATTCCATTAAAGCTTTCTTCTCTGTAGTGATATAATGAATGTTTAAGCAATTATTTTTGTTGGGAGCCAGCCTTGGAGGCCCACCTGATTGACAGGGTCCTGGTGGGCCAAAGACCCCGGGCTG
Source organism: Cephalopachus bancanus (assembly GCA_027257055.1). Lineage (NCBI taxonomy): Eukaryota > Metazoa > Chordata > Mammalia > Primates > Tarsiidae > Cephalopachus > Cephalopachus bancanus. Next base: position 15,214,054 of record JAPVLO010000108.1, on the reverse strand, counting down.
CAGGGCGAGCCCAGGAAGCTGAGGCCCTTGTGTCTTCCACCTTTGCTGTTCGATACCACCGAAGAATTCTGTGCAGTCGTGGAAGAAGAAAATGGCATGTTTATGTGAAGTACTCACAGCTAACCTGGAAATGTCATGGTTTATTTTTCCATTTCCTACTATGCTGTTTGGCCTTTTCTGACATATGCAAGGGACTCTGAAGCACATCAAGAATGCTTTCCTTCACTTGGTTATAAGTTATTAGATATTGCTTAAGTAATAAATGATATAAGTATATTCACTCCTTATCTGATTCAGAATTATGTAGTTTAGTGTTTAGACATAAGGTTTTTTAGAAGCACAAGTTTATAGTAAGTTCATCATGAATTCATTATAAGTTCTAACACTTATCTAGGAGTTATGTAGGTGATTTATAACACTGTTTTCACTGACTTAGGATAAAGATTAATGTTAAGGTTTTTACTTAATTCAATAGTTAAAACTCTAAGTTAACATATATAGAGTGGGTTTTCACTGAACTCATAATATAATAATCAGACACTTTTATGACAGATCAGCTAAAACAGAAAGCACCCTTGAGGGTCCTGGGAAACATTACTAAAAGCTTCTTTTGAGTTCTCTTTAGAAACAAGCACTGCAAGATAAGAGAAAAGTAAGGAGGACATCTGGACAAGGGAGGCGATCGTGGGACTCTGAAGAACATAAAAGCCTAAGATGAGAAAATTCCTGACACATAAAGAAATATACACTTAAAGAAACTTTCTTGAGACATTTCAAGGACTGTAATTTGGGACACTGGACTGAAAGCATCATTGTTGGCTTTATGAATAAGACTTGTTGTCTAAATGCCTATGGGAATCTTGGTTTGTTTGCTACTAAGACCACTAGATGGTAACTTTTAAAAGATATGTACGTGAAGGAATTTTCTTTGTCTTGCCCCTTCACGAATGGTATAAAAGCTCTGCGTTAACTAACATTAAATTGTCATCTGTTCAAGAAGCAGGTGTCCAAGTCTATTATCTTCGTTCATTCGCCTATCCGTCTCTCCTTCAGGACATCTCACGACCCTTGCAGGGCAGGCCCCCGCATATTTTGGTGAAAGAATATGTTCCTTGTCTCCACAGTCAAAATTCCCCATAACAAGTAGTACCCTGATCTGACGGCCCTGGCCTGAGATAGGGTTCCTCAGGAGTCACCAGCTAGGTTGACCTTTCAATATTGTGTCTTTACATTGTCTTGTCAGTAAAGCAGTTGGTGTAAGTATGCTGCCCCATTCCTTAAAACCTTAAAGTGGTTTTCAGTTCCCCCCAGAGTAAAATACAAATCCCTTCCGATAACCCAAAGTTTTCACCAACCTTATCCTCTATGACTCATCCTCTCAGCTCCAGCTACATTGGCTTCTGAGTGGTTGTTCCTCTCACACAGTTTGCACTGGTTCTTACCCCTGACTGAGATGTTGTTCCTCAAAATTTCCACCTAGTTAACTTCTTTATCTCCTTAAATACTTTATAAAAGTGTGAGCTCTTAAATGAAGTTTATTTACTACCCTTTTCAAAGTTTAGTCATCCTCAAATTCATTATCTGCTCTCCAAATTCCTTTTAATCTGCTCTCCAAATTCCTTTTAATCTGTTGCCTTTCTTTTTTCCATAGTACGTAGCAACTTTTGACACATTATATAATTCATTAAATAGTTGCAATGATAACATATTATTTTATCTGTATGGAAGTTCAGAAATCAGTTTGGCCGGGCTCGGTGGCTCAGCCTGTAATCCCGCACCTTTGGGAGGCTGAGGTGAGTGAATTGCCTGAGCCCACGGGTTCGAGACCCGCCTGGGCAGCGAGACCTCATCTCTACAATAAATCAAAAAATCAGCTGGGCGGTAGCGCACGCCTGTAATTCCAGCTACTTGGAAGGCTGAGGCGGAAGGATCACCGGAGCCCAGCAGGCCGAGGCTGCGGTGGCCGGGAGCGGCCACTGCACTCCAGTCTGGGCGACAGAGTGAGACTCCAGCTCAAAAAAAAAAAAAAAAAAAGAAATCAGTTTGTGAAATACAATAAGCATCCACTCAATATTTGTCATGTGAATGACTGAATTATTAAAGTAATGGTATTGGTATTCAATATGAGCTTGGAAAGTGCATAGTTGAATTAGTAATTCAACTATGATCTTAGAAAGTGCTGTGTTACTTGAAGGAACATTTGATGAAGAATTAAAAGACCTAAAGTCATGTTTATTTGTTCTTTCGATACTGCTTATGCTAAGTTTGGAGAAAGTACTTAACATGGGTGTCGGTAATACAATGTGACAATGACAGCAAAAATAAAGGAAATTGAATTAATTTCTCATTTTCTTTCCTTCTTATTTTCCATCTTCTTAGTCAATGAGTGTTCTATGTTTTCCCATAAAAAATACAGAAAAAAGTACCCAACAACTAGTTTACAAATATTTGCGGTGCATGTTAAATGGTAGGAACTGAATAAATATCTATTGAATAGATGAATATATGTATAGATGAACTTTTTTTTTTTGACAGAGATTGGTGGGATGTTGTATTCCTAACTCTTACTTTCTTTTTTTAAATTTTATTTATTTATTATAAAGATGTGGGGTACAATTCAGGGTTATGTATACAAACATTGATCATGCAGGTACCCTTGTGGATGAGGCATGCCCCTCCCTCCCCTGGCAGTTTCCACCAACTGCCAGTCCCACCCCACATTCCCCTCACAATTTTCCGCTACTGCCAATTGCTTTCTTACAGCATTATAATTGCTCGAGTTCACCTTATGAGTGAGAACATATGAGTGAGAACAACAAGCAAGCAGAGACCCAAATAAAAGCACAATCCTAATCACAATAGCCACCAAAAATATTAAATACCTCGGTATCTTCCTAACCAGAGAAGTGAAAGACCTTTACAATGAGAAATACAAAACACTGCTCAAAGAAATCCAAGAAGACACAAACAAATGGAAAAATATCCCATGCTCATGGATAGGAAAAATCAACATTGTTAAGATGTCCATCCTACCAAAGGCAATCTACAGATTCAATGCAATAACCATTAAGTTATCAACATCATTCTTCTCAGACCTGGAAATGACAATACAGAAATTTATATGGAAACATAAACGACCACAAATAGCCAAAACAATCCTTAACAAAAGAAACAAAGCAGGAGGTATCCCACTTCCAGACTTCAAACTTTACTATAAAGCTAAAGTAATCAAAACAGCCTGTTATTGGTACAAGAACATCAGTCTATACCAATGGAACAGGATAGAAATTCCAGAAGCAAAACTTCAATTCCTCAATCAACTCATCTCTGACAAAGCCTCCAATAACAACCACTGGGGAGAGGAGAACCTATTCAGTAAATGGTGCTGGGAAAAATGGCTGGATGAACATTTTTAAGTGTATCATTTGAAATATTTAGATGATTAGCTTATGAGGATACTTTGGAAAGCAATTCTGGGACTAAAAACAGATTGCAGAGGTACTGTCAACTCTCCCATAGTATGCACATAGAAAGGGCAGCAACAACAATATACAATTCATCATTGGGTCACATGCTACTAAGTGGAATGAGAAGTGATCCTTGTGGGACTATGAAAAGAACACTTATGGAAGTTTGCCATGCCTGTGAAATTCTTTCTTAGTCTTGTTAGTCTTAAAAATGCATCTGCAGTTGGAAATGGATAATGACCTTTGGGAAATAAAGGACGACTTAAGCTTTCACAATCTTGGTCTGAGGAGAATAAGATACCAGTCCAAGAAGTAATGCTGCCAGCAATTAGTCCATGTGTCGGATTTCTGAAAATGCTGCAGTTTCTGTCTCCAAAAAAGACAATGACATAGTTGTACCTTAATTTGTATTTTCACTACCAAGCTAAAAAATAAATTGAATTCTACATGCTAACAATTTATTAGACCCTTGAAAGTTGAGACAAGATTATTTTAGTGATATTGATGTATACTTTTCAAAAGTAATTGTATTTGTCAAAGTATTATGACCAGAAATAGCTTCAATTGAAATTAACTGTTTTGTGCTAATATTAATATTTTTGTTGTAGGTAAATACAATCAGTAGAAATAAATATATTTCAATTTATTAAATCCACTCACAAAAGAACAATACGTTGCATTGATAACAATCAGAAATAATTTTTAAAGCTTGTTTGTCTCAAATGGGTAATAGATTATATCTGAGTTTTGTCCAAAAGACCAGAGTAGACCAAGGAAGGAGGATAATCTATAGTACACAAGAAAGAAAGTACCAGATGAAGAGGATCCTGTGGACTTTGTCAAATCAGGATGACAGAGGAAATATCTAAAGTAGCCTCGGGCTATAAAAAAAAAGCAGTGGAAATTTGAAATAAAATTTAAGGAAAGCTACGTTTGTAACTTACGATTCAAAGTGCTTATAATATCAAAGGGACAGAAAGTAGTAGAAGATAGAACAAGTGGAGGCAAACTGTCTGTGATTTAGAGATTCAAAGAGGGCAGCAAGACAAGCTACTTAGAAATAGGAATGGGCAACCTGAGGATAGAATAAAAGTTAAGCAGGCAGCCTTTTGAGGGTGTCTATCATATGCTGTCACGTGTGGTAATCTAAAGGACCCATCAAGAGCTATCAACCACATAATGTGATAGAAAACCAGTCTGAGTAAGATATTTTCCTTAAGATACTAATCACACTTGAGAGAAAATTTATTTAAACTTAAGTATATATCAAATGTGTACCATTAATTTAATATATATCATTAAACAAGTAACCTAAGAATTCAGCATATTTTTCAAACCTAAAAATAAGTATTTATTACTATCTTAATTTAAATGTTACCGTAGCCATCAATAGTGTGACTTTTATGCATAAGCGAGGAACAGTATTTATACCTGTAAGGTTATCCTTCCTTGAACCTCAGCACCATTGTGTGCTGAATCACATCAGACATAAGCAGAGATGTTTTATTTGAATTATTTTCACTTAAATTAGAGATCAGTTAAATGATAATTGATTTACAACATTATTTTCCCACATCTTCATGCTTTTAAGCATCTCTGCTAAAAACTTTTTAATCCTGTTGTTCTTTTTTAGAAAGCAGATTCTTTTAACTTTGTTCTGTCTGCACTCGGAGCAGTGCCAGACACCTAGCAGAAACTCAGTAAATATGTTCTGATCAAAACTAAATTTCAGGCCAGGCACAGTGGCTCAAGCCTGTAATCCCAGCACTTCGGGAGGCCGGGGCAAGAGGATTGTCTGAGCTCAGGGGTTCAAGACTGACCTGGGTGACTTGGTGAGGACTTCGTCTCTACAATAAATCAAAAAATAAGCCTGGCATAGGGCCTTGTGCCTGCGGTTCCAGTTACTTGGAAGGCTGAGGCAGGATTGCCTGAGCCCAGCAGGTTGAGGCTGTGTTGGTCATGGGCAAAAGAGTGAGACTCTGACTCAAAACCAAACAAACATGTAAACAAAAAACTAAATTTCAACTATCCTTAGAATATTCTCTAATATCAAAATCAAAATGACTGTTGAAAAATATCTAGGTGATCCTTTGGTAACTTGAAAGCACCAAAATTTTAACGTCTGCATTATTATTTTAATCATGTTTCATAGTTTATATTCATAAGCTCAATGTTTGAAATAATGATTTGAGTGCAAGTAGGTGCTGGGAATGGCCTCAAGCATCTGTGAAGGGCAGGAAGAAGTAAGAAAAAGAGGGTGTTTATAATAAAGAAGAAGGAAGAAAAATGTAATGAGAAGAATGATTGGTACTGCTTTGAGATGAGGGAGCACCAGGATTCAATCCCTCTCAAAACAAAACTATGTAGAATAGACCTTAGAATTGCCTGTGAAGGACAAAGAGACTGGGACATTATCGACTGACTCTCATCCCCATGGGACGAGGTTACTAGCAATGGCTTTAAGTCCCTGTACTCCTGCAAGGCACCGTCAGGCAGGCTGAATGGCCTGTTTAGCTTTAGAAAAAGGTGTTAGGAAAAAAAAAAAAAAAAAAAAACTGACAAACTTCACACAGTACTTTTTAGGTGGCCTCCTCAGCAAGTTTCACCACATCTGTGCTGAAATCAGAAGTATGCTGAGGTACTGTGATATGTGACACAAAAAAACAGATGCTACATAAGGAAAGTTCAATATGTTCTATTTTAAAATATTATAGAACATATTAATGAAAAGATAATGATAGTAAATCAAATACACCATATTTTATAAAATTAAAATGCATCCTTGCTCTAAATGAGGAAATATCAAGAATGCTCCCTATGTTCTTTTGCGCATGACATGTTTCATAAGATACTCAGTATATTTATTCATTTAGGTATACATATGTATTTACACACATACATATGTATTGAGACATAACTACAGTCAGACACTGTTCCAGGCAAAGAGGAGACATTTATGAGCAAGATAGATAAGGAACTGCTCTCTTAAAGATTTTTATTTTATGGAGTGGAGGCCCCAGGTCTAATATTATGCAAAATTTAGAGAAAGTTAGATTCTAACATTAATATAACTTAGTGAACAGTCACAGTGGCAAAGTCATTAAAAATTCTGTTTTCCTAAATAAAAGTTAATGCATCATATTTTTTGCATTAACGTATAAGTAAAGCATATTGAGTATCAAGATCATGGAAATATACTTGATAGGTTTTGACTACGTTTCATTTGTAGTGATCTCATACAGCAAATTAAATTAAATGCTTAACTGCAATCCATCCTATGCATGTAGTATGAACCCAATTAAATGAGGGTTGCTTCAGTTAAGTTTAAATATTTATTGGACTGGTGACAGAAATAATAGCATCACCACATTATAACTGATACTTGTTCATCAGATAGCTAGGATAATAACAGTTATATAATGAGAACTGTGAAAGAGGTTAAATGAAATGAGAAAGTAGGGAAAGTTAATATCATCAATAATGAGGTTAAAAAAAAAAAAAGAGTTGTAAAGCATAATTCTCTAGGCTGATATGTTATATACCAGATTCCACATATGGAGTCTGAGTATATTGTTGCCCACAAATAATTACATTTATATTTGCAAAAAAGTTTATTATGGTAGTTATACATCATGAAATCTTGGGCCCAAGAAGGTTATGTATGGTGTCCATGGATGAGTCATTTCACTTGGCTATGATTCAATTGTTTCATCAAGTAAGTAAAATCTCTACACTCAAAAAATTCTCAAAAGTTTTACAATTAAAATATACTTCAGAAGTTCCCTGATTCGATAAGTAATTCTTCTTGGGAAAAAAAGGGAAACTGATCAAATCTTTTTTTTTTTTAAATGTTACTGGAAAGGTGTTTTCTTGAACATTGACAAACTCGGTTTTAGCTTTCAAAAGGTTTCAAAGAGGTTAAAAATCACTTTAATTTACTTATTATTTATTTACACAATGCTATGCATCAAGATTTGAGTGTCAGTATTAGAACTCTTCATGGTGCATACCAGAACTGGTATTAGAAATCATCATGATGTGTAATTTGAGCTCTCTACTAAAATACATTACATTATTCATGATGAACAGCCATGTATCATAAATTTAAAATAAAAAATTAGAAAAAACAAAAATAATAAGATACATTTCTTACTTATTTCTAATGTCTTTGCTATATTGTTGCAATGGGAGAAAAAATATTTTAGTATATACACAGCCTATACGGATAAATAAAACACTTCAAAAAATATAATAGTTTAGAGTCTCCTGTGGCTATAATAATTCAGTATTCAAAAAGAAATAATTTTAACCTCAATAACGTACTTCCTTTGTTTTGTTTTGTTTTATTTTGAGAAGGAGGTCTTACTCTGTTGCCCAGGTGGAATGCAGTGGCACGATCATGGCCCAGTGCAGCCTCGACCTCCCGGACTCAGTCAATTCTTATGCCTCTGCTTCCCTAGTAGTTGGAACTACAGGCACACACCACCATGCCTGACTGATTTTTTTTTTTAACTTTTGTAGATATGAAGTCTCACTATGTTGCCTAGGCCTGTCTTGAACTCCTGGGTTCAAGTAATCCTCCTGTTTTGGTCTCCAAAAGTGCTGGGAGTACAGGTGTGAGCCACTGCACCCAGTCAATAATGTGATTTTATGACTCAATGAATGAATCAAGAGAGGCCACCATTCTTGAAGCTGCTGTCTTTTAACTCCAAACATGGAACATCTTCTAGCTTTGTTTAATGGTGTTGGAACTGCATCTCAGCAAGGTACATCTTTTCTTTCAAGCTTTCCAATAGGTTCTGTTATTACAGACAAGCAGGAGATTGAAAGGCAGGAAGCAAGCTAGAGAAAGAACCGAATCTGTTTCTATTTGCAAGCTGTTCCTAACAGCTTCTCCCTGGTAATCGGTGTAAAAACTGACAGCAGTGGAGCGGCTATCAGTTTCAGTTCTAGCTCCTTTCAGCTCAGCCAGGACTAGCCTCATACACACTCCCTCCCAGAGGTGCCAAGAGGAGCCTGGCAACATCATCTTCCGAAGGTCTTGTCCATTGAATGGGTCCTTTCTCTGATTTTCTAGTTTTCCAGACCCCTGACTTTCTCCTGTTGCTCCTCTAGCCTGTTATCAATGCTGCCTGAATGAGTCTGTTCCTTTGTTAGCTTTCCAAAACCCATGTAACAAATTACACTAAATCGTTTCTGTGGAAATACCTCAGAAACTGGATTCTGTTTTCCTGACTGAATCTTTACTGATACAAAATATTTTAAAGAATATATTCTCCTAAAATGTTTTGCCTACGTCAATGAGTTTGACAAACATAAAGAATTTTCAGAAATTAAAAGTTAACACAAGAAAAGACTCTTGGGTTGGTCCTCAGTATTTCTTTAGTTTTATACTTTTTTTTTTTTGAGTTGGAGTCTCACTCAGTTGCCCAGACTGGAGTGCAGTGGCCGCTCCCGGCCACCGCAGCCTCGCCTGCTGGGTTCTGGCGATCCTTCCGCCTCAGCCTTCCGTGTAGCCGGAATTACAGGCGCGCGCTAGCACGCCCGGCTGAATTTTTGATTTATTGTAGAGATGAGGTCTCGCTGCCCAGGCGGGTCTCGAACCCGCGGGCTCAGGCAATCCACTCACCTCAGCCTCCCAAAGGCGCGGGATTATAGGTTGAGCCACCGAGCCCGGCAGTTTTATACTTTTTAATGTTGAAAAATAACAGACTAAGATATTTCAAGGGCAGATAAAAAAATTTCTATATTTCACTTGTTTTGACAAATGGTATATCGGTGATTGACACTCATTGACACCCTTCCTTATGAAGACATTATACACACAAAAACACACACATGCATACGCTGTATTAAGGATTGAAAGTTTCTATAGAATTGAAAGTTAATTCAGTTTTAATAATCTTGACAACAGATTAGGACTTTTTAATAAAAATAATTCACTCAGTTGCTAACATTTTATCAGTTACTTTTCAGTAGTTTAATAAAATAAAATTATCAAATTCCTCAATTTTTTAGAAAAGTATATTTATCAAACTTTTAAAATAACAGAAAATTCTCTATAATGCAGCAGTTACTTTTCTTTAATATATATTTAAATGTCTTTTAAGTGAGACCAGATAATTTTGAATCTCCAGGTAAAATTTACAGAGTACACTGCATTTCTTCAACAACTATTGCAAGATCTTCTGTGGAGAAGATGAGGAATGCATGAATCTAGATTGTGCCTTTTCCTTTCTAAAGTAAACTAACCATGAGTACTTATACTGGATGGGGGTGGTGGAGAACAGAAAACAGAGATTATGTCATATAGTGACATTCTAATGTGATAGAAATATGAGTTACTCAAAATCTGACTGAATCAAATTAGAAAAAAATACTACATTTTATTGCTACTGGACAACTTTTTATCAACTATTATGGGCAAGAGATTATAATATAGGTATTACAGTTGTCCCCTTTTTCCCTGGGTATGTATTACAAGACCCCAGTGGATGCCTGAAACTGCAGATAGTTCCAAACTCTCTCTATATAAAGCTATGTTTGTTTCTATACATACATATCAATGATAAAATTTAATTTATAAATTAAGCACAGTAAGAGATTAACAATAATAACTAATAATAAAATAGAGCAATTATAGCAATATCCTATGATAAAAGTTAAGTGACTGTGGTCTCTCTTTCTCTCAGAATATCTTATTGTGCAGCATTTACTCTTCTTCTGATGAGGAATTACCAAGTAGATGGTGAGAGATTCCATCCTGCTATTCATAATGGTATGAAATTTATAAATGTGAATTATCTGTTTCCATTTAATATTTTTGGAACTTGATTGAATCTAGATAGCTAAAAATGGGGAAAAAATGAAACTCGGGTAATGGGGACTACTGTAAATAAGAAATCCCTACAGGAACTTCCTCTACAGTATGTTGCAAGGGTGTTGGAATTGTAATAATAATTTACAACAAAACAGCTCAAAATGAATGTCATGGGCACACATATAAGGAGTTAAATGATCTTTAAAAGTACTGAGCAAACACAAGGTTTATGCTTCAGGGAAAAATCCTCTCCCATGTTTTTAAAAAAGGTTTGAAATAAGTAGAATTTGAATGCAAAAGTATGTGTGTGTATACTGTGAAGTGGAGGGTGGACAATAGAATACTGTACTCTAAGAGCAGGGAATGATATAAATAGAATATAATAGAAAATATAAAAACATTAATAGAGAATAGTGTTTTCAGTCTAACTCATTCTTGAGTTATTTGACCTCTGGTTTCAGAATGCAATTTGGTCCATATTTTTTTCCTAATACAGATTCAACTGTTTTTTTAGTTTTGAAGAATAACTTATATTCATTAATGAACTAATTCCAAGAATTAAAAATATATTTTATACGCAATAAATTTCTACTATGTTTAATTTAGTGCAGCTATGCCCTGAAAAAAAAAAATGTCCCAGGTAAAATTATATACCCATTAAACATTTTTTTTCTGCATTTTTCAAAATAGTTAGACATTGAGATTTTAGGAAGTATACTTTATGAAAAAAGTGACATCAACAACTCTTCATTGTGTCTTGTTGATAACATTTCAGTTCAATTAATTGGGTCAATTCATTGGGTGTGCACTTATAGATACTCAAAAAATAAGAAGTCTAAAGTAAAAATCTGCCAATCAATTCTCTAACAGTATAAAAATGATGTAGCCGGGCTTGGTGGCTCAGCCTGTAATCCCGCGCCTTTGGGAGACTGAGGTGAGTGGATTGCCTGAGCCTGCGGGTTCAAGACCCGCCTGGGCAGCGAGACCTCATCTCTACAATAAATAAAAAAATCAACCGGGCGTGATAGTGCATGTCTGTAATTCCAGCTACTTGGAAGGCTGAGGCGGAAGGATCGCCAGAGCCAGCAGGCGAGGCTGCGGTGGCCGGGGGTGGCCACTGCACTCCAGTCTGGGCGACTGATTGACTCCAACTCAAAAAATAAAAAAATTTAAAAAATTAAAAATAAACTTTTTATCTGCATATTTTTTTCTTATTTTATATGTGGTAGCATAAAAAATATTTTGATGTTCTTGCAACATCTTTATTCACAAATATGGCCCATTAGACTGTTACTCTGAGAAAACCAGATTAAGAGTAATGTGAATTCACAACATGAATCAGAGATGGATTCACAGGTGCATTAGGAGAATCAGAGAATGATAATGCTCATAATTTCAAAACTTCTAACACTTTTCCACAGCAACTTATGAAGTGGGGATCATATTTTTTGTTCTCTTTTAGTCTCTGACTAATGTTCATGGGTAAATAAGATTCTCATAATCTTTTTTTGAAATTTGTTCTGCTCAGTCTAATCCATTCCACCAAAATTCTCCAAAAAAAGTATTTACATGGAAGATTGGATAACATTTAACTTTGAAATAATGTTATTATGCTTATTATAATGTAATGTAATAAAAAATTTGATTATTTGAAATATTCACAGGACATTTAAGCATTATTTTAGTAAATATTTATTAGATACCTATAATATGCAAGGTGCTATAACCGTTGTTATGAGGAGAAACATTTAAAAATACATATATAGATTATTTTGTAACTATTTTATACAAATGAAACTTTATCATATATACTGTTTTCCTTTTTTATAAATGAAAGGAGGAACCCTGAGAAACTTAGAATAAACTTAGTTCTCACATCTCCTCAGCATAGTCATTTTTGCTTAGGCTGACACACTTTGAATCTAGCACAGGGTTAAACATAAATAAATTTCTAATAGGCAGGTTGTAGAAAGTGTTCAGACATTTTACTGCAGGCCAAGCTGGCAAGCTATCCCACCCCCACAGCAAATCTCCATCAGATGCAAGACAAAGGCAGTCCAACCTTTTAAATCATGGTTTAGCATAATAATAATCTCTAAGAAACTTTCGGGTTACTTGTCTAAGACAGAAGTTCAAAGATCACCTCTTAGCTGGCCAAAGTCATAGAAATGCTAATAAAACCACCTTTTTACTGAGGAACTTGTGGATTGGAAATGTCTGATAGGTCTCTTGCAGGAAAAATTCCTCCCCTTGTCTCCTCCTATCTAGCCTACCAACGTGACAGCAATAATGTGACTAACTCACCTATATGACTGTTGTCCATCACCTGATGTCAGTATCTGCCCTTACTTGCCTTTCATGATGTAGTGGAGCAGACCATCACCAAATCACCTTAATCACCTTCCCGCATCAAAGGGAAGGATTAAAAGAACTCAACCACAAGCAACCAGTGGTCATTGCCTTCCTAGACTGTAGTGCGGCCATGTGCTCTTTTCCTGGCTTTGGCTTCTTCCCCTACCTTAGGGAGGTGAATCTCCTCTTTCTTTTTCTCTCCCTCTCTCTAATTTGCTTCCTAAACAAACTTTATTTTCTAATCTAACTTCTGTGCAATTCTTTGCTGCCGGGAGCCGCAATCACTAGTAAAAGTAAGGTAAAAGGAACCTGAAAACAGGAAAAAAGGCGGGCTGGGAGCAAGGCCCCTGTAAAATGCGGCCATAATGGAGGCAAAGCCCCATGGATCCTGTTGATGGACCTTCCCTAACTTTGAAGGATTGCATGCATAGGCTTGAGAATATTCCCTCTTTAGTTGAGATAATAGATGCGCAAATGGATGATGGCATTTGACAGCAAAAATTATACATAGGCATAATGGAGGTGATATTGCAGCAAAAAGGGTGCCCCTTAGAATGTGCAAGGATGTGGAATTAGCAGTAAACCCATGTATAGAAATGTAAAAAAGGCTCAACAGCAAAAATTTCCCCCCTGAAGGGACAAAGGAATGCAAATTTTGAAACCTTTAGCTAAAAAGGAAAAACATGTACTTCCTCATATCCTTTATAAGTAACAACATTGACATTTGTTTTTGATGAGGAAGTGGGAAACTGAGACAGAGTATCTCCACAAACAGGTGTTTTTGGGAAAAACAAGTCACAGACATGCCTTTTGATTTAAGAAATATTATAGTTTAATTAGAAAGAGGGTTAAAATTAAAGTAAGGATTAGATAAATAGCAGTTATAATTAAAAGATAAATGTTTATTATAGATGTAGGTATTAGTTAAATATAAGGAATAGGACATAATTAAGTTTTAAGGTAAACAAAATTATATACACTTAATGTAGGTTTAAAATTAAATACATTTAAGATTAGAAGTAAGATTAATTTCATATGTAAGTGTAGATTTAGACATAAGTTTTGTTTAGAAATATAAAATGTAAAATGGGTAGAATTTAAAAAATAGATAGAATAGTGAAGGGAAGAGATTCAGTTGGCCTAGAGGTCACAGGATGTGGCTGATAAATTGGCAGCTGGTATTTTGTTACACCACTGGTAACAGGAAGGAACAAAATGAAACTTGTAAAGGTCAACTTCCCCATAAACAAAAGAAAAAACATGATGTAAACATTTAATGTGTAACATGGGATACATTTTGTGGGTAGGGGGGTCAGTAAAAAAAACTATATAAGCTTGTAAGAGTTGAATAAAAATTGGCAGAGTCTTGAACTCTCCCCAGGAAGAAGGATCCTGTCGTGTTCGTCTTTTCTTCTTCGCCGCTTCCCGATTCCCCCATCTCAAGCCCTGACTCTTTCCTGGAGCTGGACTCCAGCACTTTGTATCTTTCACGTGGCAATGGATCACATACCAGATACCCACACCCCCAGCAGGCCTGACCTAATATTCTGGAGACCCTACCTGGGAGTGTGTCCTAACAATAAAACATGCTTTATTTAGTTACTAACTTATTTATTAAATTATTTTGCTTGACTCTTCTTCAACTACCTGTGTGATTATTCCTAACAGCACCTGAAAAATAAGTGATGAAAACAGCATTCTGTCTGCCATCTGGCCATTTTATCCTGAATCATGAGAAAGCAGTCACATCTCTAGGACAGGTGACTTGGTCTACCTTCCTTAAACACATGGTAATGACACACTTTTTGACAAACAAAGTAGGGACATTTGCAAATCACGATTCCCACTTCCCCCAGGAAATTGTCATGTGAGCTTTTTTGCCATCTGATTAAAATGGAGATGGTTCATAACTGAGGTGACTTTTTTTGGTAAGTTTAATTTTTGTGGCTACAGTGATTACTTCGAAAAAAAACATTTCAATGTTGGCTACAACATACTTTTAATGTTGCAAAGAGGCACCTGGTGAGTTGTGTTCCTGTTCCCAATGTCATCCAGAGTTGCTTGCACTTAGTAATAGCTTGCATACTTAGAAATATGCTAAAAGTTAATTTTGGCTAAAATCTTTAATTTGTATGAATCTGACTTCACAGTCCGATGCTTTGAGTTAGCACATCAACCTTGTATTAGGGTTCTCTAGAGAAAACAGCTCAGATAAGCTGTATATATACAGAGACTGACAAGTTCCAAGTAGTATGATTGGCAAGCTGGAGAGTCAGAACAGCCGTGATGTTTGTTGTTCAAGTCCCAGTGCTGGCAGGCTTAAAACCTAGAAAAAGCTGATATTTCAGTTCAAGTGCAAAGGTAGGAAATAATCTAAGTCTCAGCTCAAGGCAGTCAGTCAGCAAAAGATCCTTCATACTCATGGGAAAATTGGCCTTTTTGTTCTATCAAGCATTCAACAGATTGGATGACGCCCACCCACATCAGGGAGAGCAATCTGTTTTATTGAGTCTATCAATTAAATTGCTATTTTCATCCAGAAACACTATCACAGACACATCCAGACTAATTTCAGATTAAATATCTGGGAAACCTGTGACTCAGTCATTTGACAAACAAAATTAACCCTCACACATAATATATCTTTCCCTTAAAAAAATTTAAGTGATACACAATTTTTATTAAACATGGCTTTTTAAACTTAAAAATGCTTAGAGAACTCTCCCAACCAAATAGGAATAATTCATATGTATTATATTTATAGCTGTGTAGTTTTCCATGGTATGTATTTTCATGGTATGCTCATACTATATTTTGTCTATTTTTATTTTTTATTAGTGACCAGAACTCTAATATTTGCTGCTTATAAAATAATGCTGAATAATCATCCCTTTACATGTATCTTTATGTAATTTCAATTTATTTCTTTTGTATAAATTTCAGGAATAAGAATATTGTGTTTAAAGATATAAGCATTTTTTAAGCATTAATAACTGTTCCCAGAAAAATCCCAAAAATATATGTGTGCACTCTTATGCTTTAAGTTACAAAATACTGAATTGTCATGTATTCATTATATTATAAATTATATAAAGAATGAATGAATGTTCTAATAGTTTGTGAAGTAGGAAGATCACCCATCACTCATTGCTCTTCTTTTGCACAGCCACCAGTCTTATTTGTGATTCAGAGTTTCATGGAGATATCAGCAAAACAGCTCTCCTTTTTTGTTTTTATATTTTTAAATCCTGGATATCTTTTAATGATTTCCATAGGAATATCCCCTAAGGCTAAGTGACTAATAAGGGACATACGCTGTCTTATAATCATCCTCATTTTGAACTCTAAATCTTCATATTTTCTTGCAATTTATAGGAAGTGACTCTCATTAGCAATTTCCCAAATTTTCAAATTCCGTATAGGAGACTATAGATCTAGAAAAGTAGAATGCTTTATAAAAGGCTATTGGGTTAAGGTTGAAGAAGTTTCTGGAAATGCTATGAAAGTTTCCATTGTGAAGTCATTGTTATCATGTTAAAAGAGTAATATGATGAATGGCTAGTAAAGAGTTAAAGAAGAGGCAGAGAAACTTGATGTCAATTATAATGAAAGAGAGAAGACATTATATGAGAGTGATGGCAAGGGAGAAGACTTTTAAAGGCTAGAAAATCATAAGCATTTTTGTGGCTAAAAAGGATTCCATGGAGAAAGTTTTGAGAAACATGGCAGAATAAGAAAATAATAGAACAAAGTCCCCAAAGATAGAAAGAGATTGGACTGAGGACAAAAATGGAGGAATTGATTTGGGTGAAAATGAAGGTCACTTCTGACTCAAAGATAGAACAGAATAAGGAGTAGGTAGATTAACATAAATAGAATTTTGATGCATAAAGACGGTTCTGAACGTTTATATTGAAAAAAATTTTTTATATTTTTCAATTAATTGTAGTCTAGGTCAGCTTTTGAAAGTAAGAGGATAGAATAAGAAAGCAGGGTAACTGATCTCAAGAGAGAAGTCTCAACTTCTTCCACTAAGCTCAGAGAACTCGAGTATGTTGCTTTGTTTATCTGGCATGGATCCTAGGCTGGGAAGGGATATGCCCACAGCTTTTGTGTGTGGAGTCGAAGGAACATCAGACAAAACAGTTTTGTAGTTGACACTTAAAGCCAGGGATATTGTCTCCTAGACAGAACAATCTCTCTATAAAGATGAAATGAAGAGAAATAAGAAAAGGTGGATGGTAGTAAGATAAAATCTTGGGAAACCAAAATAAATATGATGGATGAAAATATAAAGTTCAAAGGAAATCTTTGAGCTCTGTGAGAAAGTGTACAGATGTTGTATGTTTGTGTGTGCTGTGTGTTTGCACGTGTATTGCCTCATTCAATGTGCTGAGGAAGCTAATAAGAAGACAAATGCAAGTCTGACGAGGGAGCTTAAGGAAAGTGGAAAAAGACTGCAAAGCACATTGGATTATGTATTTAGGAAAATAATTTAAATGAGTACAAATTAACAATGAGGAATCATCTAAGTTTGGATATCAGGAATTTAAGAAGGCTATCATCCATTTTTAATGACTTTAGCAAAAATGCAGTGACACCAGAAGACAGGCTTGTTCCAACATAGGGAGTTTTAGGATTGATATAATAAAGGCCAGAGCAAAATAAGGGTATTTGGATATAGTGACTAACAGTGCAATATGGACTGGATAAGAAGATTAAGACTACAAGGAGAATGATGAATACCAATACATAGACATTTTGACGAATGCATGGTCGTAAGGAAAAAAATCAGATCCACTAAGTGTGGACGTATGTTACAGGGGAAGGATGAGTGAGAACAGAGACTAAAATTTACACTGCAAAGTTTAGAAATGGTGCAGTTCTGTGTTATTATAGTCACAGTATTAGTTTGCTAGGGCTGCCATAAGAAAATATCAGACTGGGTGACTTAAACAATAAAAAATTTATTTTCTCACTGTTCTGAAGTCTGGAAGTCCAAGATGAAGATATCATCGGGGTAAGTTTTTTCTGAGACTTCTCTCCCTGCCTTTCAGATGGCTATTCCATAACTGGGTCCTCACATATCTTCCCTATGTGAGATAGCATACTTGTGTTTCTCCCTCTTCTTATGAGAACATCAGTCATATTGACATAGGGCCCTCCCATATCACTTCATTTAACATTAATTACTTCTTTTGAAGACTCTGTTTCCAAATCATCATATTCTGAGGTATATTGAGTATTAGGGCTTCAACATATATATATGAGAGGAGCACAATTTAGTCAATAACAATCATGATATAACCTTGCCTGTGGATATGAGAACAATCATGTTATAGCCTTGCCTATGGACATGAGAAGTGCAATAGAGACTAAATGAATCAAGAAAATGGTGGAAGGGACATAAAGATAGAAATTAATCAAAAGGGATAACAGAGAAGTCAAGTAAGTTACTCTGTGAAAGTAAATTTGAATGATATAATTTTGGAATACACTAGGCAGATAATTAAATGATTAACTTGACATTAACAAATATATTTAGACTATATCTTTTATTAGACATTGGCATAACTACTTTATTTCCATTTATCATATGATATTTATAACACCTTTATGAGACTGATGCTACTGCCAAGACTTTTGTACAGATTTTTAAAAATTAAAACTCTAGCCGGGTTCAGTGGCTCAGCCTATAATCCCACGCCTTTGGGAGGCTGAGGTGAGTGGATTGCCTGAGCCCGTGGGTTCGAGACCCACCTGGGCAGTGAGACCTCATCTCTACAATAAATAAAAAAATCAGCTGGGCGTGGTAGCCATGCCTGTAATTCCGGCCACTTGGAAGGCTGAGGCAGAAGGATCTCCGGAGCCCAGCAGGTCGAGGCTGCGGTGGCCTCGGTTGCACTCCAGTCTGGGCGACAGAGTGAGACTCCAACTCAAAAAATAAAAAATAAAAAAAATAAAAATTAAGGCTGAGAAACGAAGACTTGGCAACTTGTCCACCATCACAAAAATAATACTTAGTTAAACTGGTATTCACACTCACAATGGTCTGATTTTAGAGCCTTTACTCTTTTTTTAAATTTATATTTTATCTTAAAAGATGTGGGGTACTAGTCAGGATTAAGTATACAAGTGGACATGATACAGGTAAAGTTTGGGCCTCCCTTTGGTCCCCACTTTGCCGGGTTTGAGATCAGATATCCTTATTGATGGAGACTTTTAACTATTAAATACAAAAACTATTATTAAGTTTGTCAGTCTTTACTGAAAGATTTATATAATATTAGGAATTTCACTTGCTATTTGAATAGCAAATAATATAATTCTGACTAATGCTTTTTAAAAAAATTTATTTGCATATACTGTATTTTATAACTGCTACATTACTGGCCAAAACAAAACTTAAATATAAATTTGCTAGGTTCGATTTTATTTTCCCTTATGCCTTCTTTCTCTTTCTAAATCCATTATTTCCCAGCTGATCTTTGCAATTTTTATATTTTTTGTTTTGTATCAAAAAAAAAAGCAAACAAACAAACAAACAAAAAACGTTACCAGAGAGTTCATACAGGTCACCATATTACTGATTTTAAAAATATTTTTCTTACCAAAATATAACCTAAGGGGTAGCCGTGACACAAATTTTAAACTAAGTAACATCATATGTCACTATATGTATGTCATTATATAGCTACACACACACACACACACACACACCACACACACACACACACATATATAATATGCACCGTTAAAAAATTATTTTAAAAACTTAAGATTACCACATTTTTTGAAGACCTTTAGGTTTTTCTATACAAAGTAGATAATCATAGTATTTGGTATATATTCTCATATATGCCTTAAATTTTATGGACATTTATGGTAATTATACTCTTAAAAAATGTTGATTTAAGTAATGTAAAAACATAAAAACAGTGTAAATAAATTAATGTTTCCCATATTTTGCATGATTGTCTCATTTTTCAAATTTATTTTCTATAAAAAATTAACAAATTGCTAATTATTGATTTGATTTTCTTTCTGTCAAAATTATTGATTTTCTCTGGGTCTGGCATTCAATTCACACAGGGCTCTGCGAATGTATTTGAGTACTATATTTGAAATGAACAAAAATAAAACATGGAATAGTTCACACTAATAATAATCGAGTTTGTACTAATTCTTGATAATGCATATGTAGTATTAAATAAATGTTATTATAAAGTTATTTGATTTATTACATGCTAAAGATTTGTATGGACAGCACGTTAGAAATATGGTGTCACAAATTATACTTTAGCATGATTATTTATATGTTATATCACCAATGATTCTTGAATATAGATAATAATGAGTCAGATGTTAGCATTCCCTGCTAAGTGGGAGCCCTTAAACATTTTTTTCAGTTTGAAACCATGCAATGGAGAATTTAATTTTATCTGAGAATTCTGAATCCTAATCATGACTCTAAATTCTTCCACATTCTGATATTTCTAAATAGCCAACAGAAATCCTGTTTTTTATTCTTATTTACTAAATTATGTGAAATAGCTTAAAGTCACAGTCTATTTCACGGTACAAAATGTACCAAATTTCATTTTTTATTTCTATTTCTACTTGCTAGAGTTGCAGTGAAACATTAAACCAAAGAGTTGATACAGGTCTGAGCAATTCATTATGCCCCAGTTAGGGTTTTATTTAATTATGCAATGAAATAATGATTTAATTCACTTTGAGTTTTTATCCGTTATAAAATTAGTTTCAGCATTTTAAAAGGCTCATGGATTTGTTTCTATAGCTAAATTTTAAACAACTGATGAAAAAGAGATCATGTTATTGATGTACTTTTAATTTTATTTTCCAATTAATGTTGTATGACATTTGATTTTGTGTGACTTGTATGACACTGGACCAAGTGCATTTGCTAACAAGGAAGCATTTCATATTTTAAGAAGTTAAAATTTTATTAAAATTTATTAAGTTTACTGTTGATTCTATTTTCCAAATGTTTTCATGAATGAAATTTTTTTTATTCATTCAGTATATTAATGGTACCAGCTAACCTGAACTGTGACTCAAAACTATCTAATGTGCTGGTGGGGATGGATCACAAGAATTCTATTAAGAGATTCAGGAAACTCCCGGGACAGAAAGGATAAAGAACCCACACACAATGAACTTGACCTGACTGAGCCCTTTACACTGGAGGAGAAGGTCATCAATTTTGCCTGCTGATTCTTCTTTAGGCCTTGGGGCAAATTTAAATAAATTCAGAAAGAGCTTTTCTCTGAAACCATTGTAAGATATTGAGGCAGAAGCAGCAATGCTTCAGAGTATTTTAAGCCTGAACAAAATGGTATATTTTGTTAAAGACAGCTGAGAGTTCTTGTATGATAAAAACTAAAGCGTACCCTTCCGATTTAGAAACTAGAGACTTCATTTTTGACCCTGGCACAAGCTTCTTTAGAAGAGAATACATAGAGAAAGTGAATGGTAATGATTCTTTCAAAATGTTTTAAGGCAAAAGATAGAAGGTAAGTAGTAGTATGTCGTCATGGGAATTGAATGGGTACGTTGAGAGAGAGAGAAATTTCTGCTTTGTTTTATTGAATGTCTGCTTGTTTGTTTTAACAATGGAAGAAAATTGAGTCATGTTTCGTGAACAGGAAATTAAACAGTAGAAAAAAGGAAGTCAAAGGTTTTAAAGAGAAGTAAGTAAGTTGATGAGGTGCCAAGAAAGAATATAGGGATGAAATCCGTAGCAGATGTGGGACCATTGCTAGGAGCAAATCTTTACCCATTTGTGACAGGAGAGGAAAAGAAAGATACATGCCGGAGCTGAAAGCCTTATAGTAAGAAGTGAGATCATGTATAAGAGTTCTGGTGTACAAATGAGGAAGAAAGTAAGGGTGAGGTTCAGAAATTTGAAATAATAGTGAACGGATAGTAGTTTCTATTACAACAGTATTTCCCATCTTACTTGCTCTTCAGCATTGTAGCATTGCCACTTTCCAGCTAAGAATTGAAGTCTGTTTTTCAATCTTCCTGAATCTGGCTAGGCCCAGTGACTGCTTTCACCAAATAAAATATAACCAAATTGACTCTGCCAGTCCCAGATACAGCCTGTAACTGGACCTTTAGCTTTGGTTCTTCTCCTTGCAATCCAGGTCTATATTAGGAGTACAGTTGTCCTGAGACCTTCATGTTATGGGACGCCAAACCATGACAGTTAGACATGGGAATCAGATGCTATACATCGAGTGCTAGGAACAAGAGCACCAGTGAACCAAACGTCTTAGTAAGAAAGCCACCTTGAATGCCCAACACACTTAAGCATCCAGATGACTGTATCCCTAGACACTGTTTACAATGAAAAGACATAACAATTCAACTGAATAGAAGCAACCTAAAGAAACATAAGCCATAGATCTTATAAATTATTTATTTAAACCACAAAGTTTTGGGGTAGTTTGTTACACAAGAATAAATAAATATAAAATAGCATTGGAGATGTTGTTTTGAGGGGTGCTAAAGTGAGCTAATGGGAGAGATGTAATAAGGATATATAAAGCACAGTAGAATGTCCAAACAAGATGTTTAATCTATCTTGGTAAATGCTACATGCTACATGCTCTTGTGTAAATCCATCCAGTGGTAGTCGTTAGTCAAGTGTGACACTAAGCACGAAGAAAAATACTTGGGCTTAGTCTAAGACTAACATTTAGCCAGAACAGGTACAAGAAAATACAAATCATTCAAAAAAGTAGATTACAATCATAATTTAAATTATTATTTTACCCTAAAATGAATGTTTCATTGTCTTTGATTATTTTTTTTATCATCTTTACTTAAATTGGGTTTTCGAGTGCTCTGAGTCATCGTCCTCATCATCACCCTCATCATCCCAAAACCTGATCTTTCATCGACTCTAATCACCGTTTCTCCCCATCAAAATAGTAGGTGGAAATCATTACACTCTTCCTCTGGGATGCTGTATATTGTTTCTAATCTTTCTCAAATGATTGACATTAATTATAGATCATCATTCTTGGGAGGATATGTGGTTTTCAACTGTATGATTTGACACTGAAGGTTCTCTTTGTTCCTCCTCAAGTTGCTACTTATTATATAAAATCGAGGAAATTGTATTGAATCTTGAAATAGAAGGTAAGTTCTCATTTGCAACATTTTCCTCCTAAATAAATTTCTTTTTTAAATGGTATTCCTCTTCTGTCATTTTTATTTTTTAAATAAATAAGTCCTATATAGTATTATTTAGGACTATACTTGAAGGTTTTATCAGAGATTAGAGAAATTACTTAGAAGAGGAAATGAACTTCCTTTCAGTATCTGAATTTTTTTACGGTCTTAAGCAAGCAACTTTACAATTATAAGTAACACCTCCATTTTCACCACTTCTGAACTGTGAGTCACAGTTAGAATTGCCAAAAAAGAGAGAGAGAGAACACTTTAAATTTTAATAACTGAATGCCGTGTTTTTTTGCTTTGCTGGCTGCCAGAAAGAAACTGCTAGTCCTTTTTTGTGCCAATGAAAACAAAAATAGAATAAGATGCATTTACACTGATGGTGCCAAAGGGGAAGGATGTGAGATACTGATATGGATGAAGTTGAAGTGTTCTTTCTAGATTTATTTCTTAGGAAAGGGATTTTTCTAAGAAAATGCAAGAATCTCATAACAGTAATTTGTTTTGAATTTATTTTTTAAAAGAAATAAAAATACAATTATCTGTAAATATATTCCCTGCTTTCTTCAGCAATGCACAGAAGTAAAATATTTGGTGGAAAAATTGTAATGTAGTCATGCAAAGGCAAATGTAGAAGAAGCAGCTACTCCTTGGACAATGAAAATGTGACTCCATTCTTTGTTTGGTCACACAGCCTCCACACAATTATCTAGTTCAGTCATTCTATTAAATAGTGCAGACACATCCAAGAAAGAATGAAATAGAAGGGAAGCAATGTGTCTTTTGAGATAGTTTAGCCAGTAGAGTTTATCTCCTTCCATTTTATAGCACAATCTACCTAGATATTCAAGTTTGCTTTTATTTAAGTAAATGGGATTTAGACAAGTCCACATTCATATATATTTTCCTCTTACAAATGTTCTATCCTATCATCTGGAATTGCATTTTTTAAAATAGGACAGGGTCTCCATTCATCATTAATATGTGATTTTATTACCTGTGAAGATTTACATCCATAGATGGAAAATAAGAGGTCTACACTGTGTTGCAGTAAACACAAAGATGTTTGAATTCCATTTCTTTCTGTGTCTGTAAACCACATTTGAAATTTTTAGACAAATATTCAATTGCTGGTATCTTTTTGAAGGAAAATTTATTTTCCTTTGGGGATATACTGGGCCTTATCGTAAATCTATTTTTATTTCTTTTTTTAAAGATTTTTTTTTTTATTTTAAAATTGTGGGGTAGAGTTAAGGGTTAGGTATACAAATATGCATTGTGCAGGTACCCTTGTTGATGAGGTGTGCCCCCTTGTCCCCAGACAGATATTGACTACCACTAATCCCACCTACCTTCTCCTTCCTGCCCCCCCCATAGTTTCCCGCCAATGTCAATCCTTTTCTTATGGTATTATGATAGTTGGTCAAGGTCCACTGATGAGTGAGAACATGTGATACTCAGGCCTTTGTTTCTGTGGGAGATCACTCAGTATTATAAACTCCAATTCCATCCAGGTTGCAGCAAAATTCATGATTTTGTTCTTTTTAATGGCTGTGTAATATTCCATTGTGTATATGTATCACATTTTTAAAATCCAGTCCTCTTTTGATGAACAGCATGGTTAGTTCCATGATCTTGCTATTGTGAACAATGCTGCGATAAACATACGTGTGCAGGTATCTTTTTATGGAGTGATTTGAGTTCTTCAGGGTATATTCTCAGTAGGGGTATTATGGGGTCATATGGAAGGTTGATTTTTAGAGCTTTTAGGAATCGCCACACTGCTTTCCACAGAGGTTGCACTAGTTTACACTCCCACCAACAGTGTAGAAGTATTCCCTTTTCACCACATCCTCTCCAGCATCTCTTATTTTTTGAGTTATTGGTGACAGCCATTCTGAATGGAGTTAGATGGTATCTCAGTGCAGTTTTAAATTGTTTCTCCTTGTTGACTAGGAGACATTTCTTCATGTATCTGTTGGCCGCTCATATGTCTTCTTTTGAGAAGTATCTGTTCATATCTTTTGTCCACTTTGTAATGGGGCTGTTTGTTTTTTTCTTTTCAGCACGTTTGAGTTCCTTGTAGATCGTAAATGTTAGGCCTTTGTCAGAAATGGAGTTGGCAAATACTTTATCTCAGTCTGTGGGCTGTCTCCCTGTCCTTTTGATGGTTTCTTTGGCTTTGCAGAAGCTTGTCAGTTTAATGAGGTCCCACTTGTCTATCTTATCTCTTATGGCCCATGCGTTTTGGTTTTGCTCAGGAATTGGATGCCAGTTCCAACTTCCATAAGAGTGTGTCCTGCATTTTCTAAAGTTCTTATGGTTTGAGGTTTTACATTTAGGTCTCTGATTCATTTAGAGTTAATTTTTGTGTGTGGGAATAGATAAGGGTCTTGTTTGAATCTTCTGCATGTGGTCAGCCAGTTTTCCCAGCACCATTTACTGAATAGGTTCTCCTCTCCCTAGTGGTGGGTGGTGGAGGCTTTCTTGAAGATGAGTTGGTTGAGAATTGAGGTTTTGCTTCTGGAATCTCAGTTCTTTCCATTGGTCTATATGCCTGTTCTTATATCAATACGAAGCTGTTTTGATTATTGTAACTTTATAGTAAAGTTTAAAGTCTGGTATTGTGATACCTTCTGCTTTGTTTTTTTAACTGAGGATTGTTGCAGCTATTCTTGGTCATTTGTATTTTCATATGAATTCCTGTATTGTTTTTTCTAAATCTGAGAAGAATGTTGCTGGTAATTTGATGGGTATTGCATTAAATCTGTAGATTGCCTTAGGTAAGATGGACATCTTCACAATGTGGATTCTTCCAAACCATGAGCATGGGATATTTTTCCACTTGTGTTATCTTTGATTTCTTTGTGCAGGGTTTTGTAGTTTTCATTGTAAAGGTCTTTCACGTCGCTGGTTAGGAAGATGCAAGGTATTTCATTTTTTTTTTTTGTGGCTATGGTGAATGGGATTGTACTTTTTATTTGGGTTTCTGTTTGTTTATTTTTGGTGTAAAGAAATGTGATTGTCTTTTGCACATTTATTTTATACCCTGAGACTTTGCCAAAGTTCTTTATCGGTGCAAGGAGGCTTTTGATAGATTATCTTGGGATTTCAAGGTAAACAATCATGTCGTCTGCAAAGAGAGATAACTTGACTTCCTCTTTTACTATTTGGATACCCCTTATTGCCTTCTCTTTTCTGATTGCTCTAACCAGGACTTCCAATACTACATGGAACAGGAAGGGTGAGAGTGGGCATTCTTGTCTTGTTCCAGTTCTCAGGGGAAATGGTTCTAATTTTTGTCTGTTTAGGAGTATGCTGGCTGTGGGTTTCTCGTAGATGGCTTTTACTATTTTGAGGTATGTTCCATGTATGCCTAGATGTTCGAGGGTTTTTATCAAGATGGAGAGCTGGATTTTATCAAAAGCTTTTTGTGCATCTAATGATATAATCATGTGGTTTTTGCTTTGACGTCTCTTGATGTATTTAATTACATTTATGGTCTTGAGAATGTTGAACCAGACTTGTGTCCCAGGGATGAAGTCTTCTTGGTCATGATGAATGATTTTTGAGATTTGTTGTTGAATCCAGTTTGTTAGGATCTTGTTGACAATTTTAACATCTATGTTCATCAAAGATATTGGCCTGTAGGTCTCCTTCTTTGTTGGGTCTTTACTTGGTTTGCTATCAATGTGATGTTAGCTTCATAAAATGATTTGGGGGAGAGTTCCAGCTTTCTCAATCACCTGGAATACTATCAGTAGGATTGCTATCAGTTCCTCCTTAAATGTCTTATAGAACTCTGCTGGAAAGCCATCTGTTCCAGGGCTTTTTTTTTTGTAGGTAGTTTTCTTATTACATAGTCAATTTCCTTGATTGTTATTGGTCTATTTAGGGTCTCAATTTCTTCTTGTTTCAACCTAGACACTTTGTGTGATGTCAGAAAGTCCTCCATTTCCTTAAGGTTTTCAAGTTTGTTTCCATACAAGTGTACATAGTAGTCTCTGATGATCTTTTGTATTTCTTCAGGGTCAGATGTGACTTTATCGTTTGTGTTTCAGATTGTGTTATTTGGGCTTTATCTCTTTTTTTCTTGGTCATTCTAGCTAGGGGACCATCGATCTTGCTTACCCTTTTGAAGAACCAGCTTTTTGTTTCATTGATTTTTTGTATTATCATTTTGTCTTCTATGTCCCACTGTTCGGCTTTTATTTAGGTGATCTAGATTCTTCTCCTGAAGTTAGAGTTTTGGTGGTCTTGTTTTGCCAGCTTCCTTAGGTGACTTGTTAGACTGTTAATTTGTGATCCTTCCATTTTCTTCATGTGTGCTTGTAGAGATATGAATTCCCCTCTTACTACAGCTTTCATAGCATCCCAGAGATTTTGGTAAGATGTTTCTTCATTTTCATTTGTTTCCAGGTAACTTTTAATCTCTGTTTTGATTTTATCATTGACTCAGGAGTTGTTTAGCATCATACTATTTAGTGTCCATGTCTTGTTGGGTTTGGGGGGAATCTTGCTTGTGTTGATGTTTATTTTTATCCCACTGTGGTCCAAGAAGGTCCATGGCAAAATTCTATCTTTTGAAATTTGATTATGCTTGACTTATTGCCAAGTGTGTGGTTGATCTTAGAGTATGTTCCATGCAGTGATGAGTAGAATGCATATTCTGTGGTCGTTGGGTGGAGTGTTCTGTAGGTATCAATTAAGTCCATTTGGTCAAGAGTCACATTGAGTTTCCAGACCTCATTGCTGATTTTTTGTTCTAATGATCTGTCTAGGGTAGTGAGTGGGGTATTAAAGTCCCCAGCTATGATAGTGTTAGAGTTAATACCTTTTTTGAGTTTACCTAGAAGCTGCTTTATGAAAGTTGATGCTCCTAAGTTGGGTGCATATATGTTTAGGATAGATATTTCTTGTTGATAGATTGAACCTTTTGTCATAATGTAGTGGCCTTCTGTATCTTTTTTAATTTTTGATAGCTTAAGGGGTATTTTGTCTGAAATTAGGATCGTGACTCCTCCTTTCTTTTGTGTTCCATTAGCCTGAAAATTTGTTTCCCATCCTCTTACTTTGAGTCTGTGAGTGTCCTTTCTAGTAAGATGAGTCTCTTGAAGGCAATATATTGTTGCCTGATGACATTTTGCCATTCTATGTCTTTTTAGTGGTGCATTTAGTCCATTCACATTCAGGCTAATTATTGAAATGTGAGAGTTGATAGGTTCTTATAGAGTTGTTGTTGTTCTTGTTTGTTTGTTGTCTTTCTTTTGGTTTGGGGGTTGGTTTGTGATTGTTTTTAACCTTTTTCTGTACTCTTGTGAAGAACGTTGTTGATCTTTGTTACTTTTCTTCTGTGTTTAATACATTTTTAAGTGTTTCTTGTAGAGGTGGTCTGGTGGCAGCGTAAGTTCTTAGGGATTGCATATCTGGGAAAGATTTTAATTCTCCCTCACTGATGAAGCTTAGCTTGACTGGGTAGGTTATTTTTGGTTGAAATTGTTTATCTTTTAGAACTTTGAAGATAGAGCTCCAAGCTCTCCTAGCCTGATGGGTGTCTATAGATAAATCTGCTACTATTCTATTTGGTCTTCCATGGTAGGTAATCTGACCTTTTTCTGTTGCTGCCTTTAGGATTTTTTCTTTTATACCTACTTTGTTAAGGCAAATTATTATGTGTCTAGGAGTTGGTCCTCCCAGATGACCATTTGTTATCTTGCAGGTGTTCTCTGAAACTCTTGTGTTTGAATTTTTGCATCACTGATGAGATGAGGAAAGTTTTCTTGAATAATCTCATGAGATGTTTGTTCCAGTGTGGTCTCTGTCTCTCTTTCTGCCTCAGGAAGTCCAATTACTCTTAAATTCAGTCTCTTGAAGTAATTGCTCATCTCTTGAAGATTTTGTTCTGTCTTTTTATGCTTCTTTTCCTTGTTTTTGACAGTTTGGGTTAGTTCTATATTTTGGTCCTCAAGTTCTGAGATTCTTCTGTTTGGGTAATTCTGCTTTCCATGCTTATCAGTTTGTTATTTATTTCATTCACATTATTCTATATTACTGTTATCTCAGTTATCAACTCCTTCCTAGTTTCCTCTTGTGTCTCCTCAATTCTTTTTAATCTCTCCATTAATGTCTTGATATCTGGGCTTGTACTTTCAGACCAGTCATTCTGGAGGCTTTCATTGTTTGCATTCCAAAGTCAGTTTTCTCAGTGTCTGACTTCCCAGGGATCTGTGAGAGACCCATATTCTTCTTTTGGTTTTTCTTCATTTGTGTAGATTTTTCTCTCCCCCTCTCCCTCCCCTTCTTTAATTTTGTTTTTCAGGGAATGAGTGGTTGCTTTTACTTCTTTTTGTTCAATCTCCTGATCTTTTTTATGAGTGTCTTCTGACTTTGTTCACTTTTGAGGCTGGACTGTAGATTGGGGCTGTACTTTTTGTAGTTTTGAGATTTAATTGAGTGGGAAGCTGTGATTCAGTTTCTATCTGCAGATCCCAGTATCCATCAACAGGTGTAGGGCACACTGGAACCCACTTCCCACTGCCTTGCAATCTGTCCATGCAGTGGGGTTTAGGTTTGCTCCCTGGAACCAAAGGAGGTAAGAAAAAGGAAAATAATAGAATAAGGGGGAATCAAGAGGAAGTTGGAGAGAGAGAAGAGTAGGAGGGAAAACAGGCATACAAACCAACTAATGAATGAAAAGAGACACAAGGCCAGAAAAGAGTAAAAGACAAACAAACAAACAAGATTCCCTAAAGCATACCAGTAATTACACAAAGACAGTCCATTAAATTCTCACCTTTTGATGTGCTTTTCCCCAACACAAACAAGTAGTCTATCTCAAAAAGTAAACAAAAGTGAGCAAAACTGTCAAAATAATAAAATACAAAATCAAAATAAGAAAATAGACCAGCTCTGGAGTCATTCCTGAGTGTCTAAAGTCTCTTCAGCTCTGATCTCTAACCTCTCACTTTTGCAGGCAGATAGACTTAATCATAAGTTGGGTTGGTTCCCTTGGCTTGCTGCCTGAGAGGTCTGCCACAGGACTGAGTTGCCTGTGTCTTCTTCAGCATAGTGAATGGCCTTTTGTCTCCCGTTTAGCAAGACTACCATGGAGTCCAAGGTGGAGGTTGCTCGTAGATGGGTGGGGCAATGCAAATCTCTGCCTGGAAAATGGCTGCAGTGGCAGCTCCTCTTTCACTGATCCTTTCTCTCCACTCATCCTTTCTCCCCACTCGTCTGGTCTGTGGATGATCCACTATGATGGACTATGGTGGTGTGTGTCTGCCGCCAGGCACTGGGAATCAGCGATATAGCTGGGCACTGCATTTGGTGTGCCTCCAGCAAGTTGGGGAGGGGGAGGGAGCCTGGAATTCCCGGGCAAGAGCTGAGAGCTGAGAGTGGAGGTTCAGCACCTCTTTAAAACGTACTGTTCACTTCTACAACAATGGAGTCTTAGCTCCCAAGTTGGAGGTTAGGCAGAGCCAGGTGGGTGAGTAGCTACAGGTCTCTGCCTGGTCATCAGGCTTTAGCTGTTCTCTGGTTGGGGCAAGTTGGGGGAAGTGGAGTGTGAGACTGCTGGGCACCTCAGCCAGAGCCAGGACTGGAGCTCCAAAGGGTGGGTGGCAGGTGGTGGTAGTGGCTTTGGGCCCCTCATATGGTACTACAGCCAGGAATGGAGCTGGTATCTCTCTGAGGGACAGGTGCCTAGAGGCTCCCTGGGTGATGGTGGCTTGAGATGGGGCTGGGCGGGGACCAGAACCTATGGCAGGGGCCTGGGACTCCGAGGGTCAAGCACTGGCCAAAGCTTTGAGTGCTTCAGCCTGGGCGGTGGCACAGAGTCCAGATGCACAGGTGCTGGGGGCCTGCAGGCAGTGGCAGCTTGGGCCTGGTGGAGTACCCCAGGAGGGAATGGAGCCTGTAGCTCCAAGGGGTGGGCATGGAGGGCCTCCACAGGCTGCCACAGCCTGAGACTAGGCTGGGCGCCCAACCAGGGAGGGAGCTGGCAGCAGCTGAGTGCTGGGCAGATCAGTATAGCCAGCAAGGGAACCCAGATCTCCACAAGGAGGTATCCCAGGGCCTCCACAAGTGGTGGTAGGCGACTTGGGGCCAGATAAGATGGTGTAGCTGGGGAGAGAGCTGGGAGCTCCACTTGGCCAGGGCTGGGGCCACCTGGAGTGGAACAGCAGCTGCAGAGGGGTCCTGGTAGCCAGCTATGTGTGGGACTACGGGTCTCCAGGCCTTGGACTAGTGTGGCTGGCGGTGGGCGGGGTCAGATGGGGAAGGAAAATAAGAGTCTTTATGGAAACTCACTTTTGGAGAATCCCACAGTCCAACCTGTGCTGTCGCCATCTTACCGGAACTCCATCTATTTTTATTTCTTTGAGAAAAATCCAAACTACTTTCCACAGGGGCTAAACTTATTACATTCCCACTGTGTATGAGCATTCCCTTTTCTCTACAACCTTGCCAATATCTATTGTCTTGACTTTTTTTTTTTTTTTTTTGAGTTGGAGTCTCACTCTGTCGCCCAGACTGGAGTGCAGTGGCCGCTCCCGGCCACCGCAGCCTCGACCTGCTGGGCTCCGGCGATCCTTCCACCTCAGCCTTCCAAGTAGCTGGAATTACAGGCATGCACTACCACGCCCGGCTGATTTTTTTATTTATTGTAGAGATAAGGTCTCGCTGCCCAGGCGGGTCCCGAACCCCCGGGCTCAGGCAATCCACTCACCTCAGCCTCCCAAAGGCGTGGGATTACAGGCTGAGCCACCGAGCCCGGCTTGTCTTGACTTTTAATACTAATAATTCTGACTGGTAAGAGATGATATATATACTGTGGTTTTGATTTGCTTTCTTTTGATGATTAGTGATTTGGGGCATTTTTTTCAAGTTTTTGGCCACTTGAATGTTTTCTTTTGAGAAGTATCTGTTCATTTTCTTTGCCCACAGTTGGATAGGGATATTTGTTTTTTTCTTTTCTTTTCTTTTCTTTTCTTTTTTTTTTTTTGGTTGTTGATTTAAGTTTCTGGATATTAATTTTTTTATAAGATGCATAGTTTGCAAGAGTATTCTCCAATTCTGTAGGTTTTCTGTTTACTCTGTGGATAGTTTCTTTTGCTAGTCAGAACTCTTAGTTTAATTAACAATTGTCAATCATTGTTTTTGTTGACTTTGCTTTTGAGGACTTAATTTAAATTCTCTCCTTAAACCAATGCCCAGAAGAGTACTTCCTAGGTTTCTCCTATGATTTTTATAGTTTGAGGTCTTACATTAAAGTATTCAACCCATCTTGAATGAATTTTTTTTATGGTGAGAGATAGGGAGGGGTCCAGCTTCATTCTGCTGTATATGGTTAGCCAGTTTTCCTAGCACCAATTATTCAATAGGATGTTCTTTCCCCATTGTTTATCTTTGTAGATTATGTTGGAAATCAGTTGGTTGTAAGCATGCAGATTTCAAACCTGTACATGTGCCCTTTCGATCTAAAAAGGAAGAATGAGTAGGAGTTGGTTGGGAAAATTTAAGTAGCATAGAAAAGAGGCAGAGAGTAAAAGCATTAGGGCAAGTCCAAATCTGACTCTATTAGGTCAAGAAAATCAGTGGATAGGAAAAGACAGATGGGAAACAGGGAGCTCAATAGCAACAAATGTTTATTCTAAGGCAGAGAAACTGCAGAGGGGACTCCAGAAATCTGAAGCCCACTACTACTTACCTGTAAGGACAGTTATAGGGCTTGGGGGGGAAATTTTTGATATTAGCGCTGCTAGGGGGTAACTAAGGTTTATGTTTAAGTAAGCTGAAAGGAAATCTTGTGGTTAGGCAAGGTACTAGAATGGATGCATTGCAGCCTAGCCTGGTTGATATTTTCTAACCCGGAGCAGCTAGCAAAGTGGCAGGGGTGTCTAAGATGGCCTTACCCAGGAGGACAAACCCCAGGCAACCACTACTCTGCTTTCTGTTACTATAAGTTAGTTTTACTTTTCTAGACTTTATATAAAGAGACTCATTAGTAGATGCTCCATTGTGTCTGACTCCTTTTTGCTCAGCTTATTTTATAAATTCCTCTGTTTCTTTGTGTGGCAGTGGTTTCTCTCTCTCTCTCTCTCTCTCTCTCTCTCTCTCTCTCTCTATTTTAAAGATGTAGGGTAAAATTCAGGGTTAGGTACACAAATGTTCATTATGCAGGTACCCTTGTTGATGAGGTGTGCCCCTCCCTTGCCTGGTAACTTCCCTAAACTGCCAATCCCACCCCCACTCCCCTGGCAGTTTCCTACTACTGTCTAAACCTTTCTTATAGTATTATGATAATTGTTCAAAGTCCGCTTATGAGTAAGGACATATGGTACTCTGTTTTCTGTTTCTGTGATAGATCACTGTGTATAATACACTCTACATCCATCCAAGTTGCTGCAAAGGCCATGTTTGTCCTTCTTTATGACTGCATAATACTCCATTGTATATATGTACCACGTTTTTTTATCCAGTTCAATTTCAATGGTAGCATGGTTGGTTCCGTGTTTTTGACACTGTGAATAGAACTGCAACAAACATGTGTGTTTGGGTATCTTTTTTGCAGAACAATTTAAGTTCCTCTGGGTATATTCCCAATAAGGGAATTACTGAGTCATATGGAAGGTCAATTTCTAGTTCTTTCAGAAATCGCCACACTCTCTTCTAAAGAGGTTGCACTAGTTTGCATTCCCACCAGCAGTGTAGAAGTGTTCCTTTTACTCCACATCCTCGCTAGCATTTGTTGTTGTTTGCTTTGTTAATGATGGTCACACTTACTGGGGTCAGGTAGTATCTTGATGTAGTTTTGATTTGCATTTCTCTGATGATTAGTGAGGCTGAACACTTTTTCGTGTATCTGTTGGCTATCTGTATATCTCTTTTTAGAAGTATCTATTCATGTCTTTTGCCCACTTTTTAATGGAACTGTTTGTGTTTTTTTTTCTTTTCGGCACTTTGGATTCCTTGTAGATCCTAGACGTTAGGCCTTTTATCAGATATACAGTTGACAAATATTTTTTCCCATTCTGTGGGATGTCCCCTCACTCTCTTGATGGTTTCTTTTGCTTTGCAGTAGCTCCTCCGTTTGATGAGGTTCCACTTGTCTATCTTATTTCTTATGGTATGGGCACTTAGGGTTCTGATCAGGAATTGGTTGCCAGTTCCAATTTCCATAAGGGTGTCTCCTGAGTTTTCTAAGATTCTTATCATTTGAAGTTTTTACATTTAGATTTTTGATCCACTTAGAGTTGATTTTTGTATATGGCGAGAGGTAGGGGATCTGTTTCAATCTTCTGCCTGTGATCAGCCAGTTTTCACAGTGACATTTACTGAATAGGTTCTCCTCTTCCAGTGGTTGTTGTTGGAAACTTTGTCAAAGATAAGTTGGTTGGAAAATTTAGACTTTGCTTCTGGAAACTCTATGCTGTTCCATTGGTCTGTATGCCTGTTCTTGTACCAATGGCAGGCTGTTTTGATTATTGTCATCATATAGTAAAGTTTGAAGACTGAAAGTGTGATACCTCCTGCTTTGTTACTTTTACTAAGGATTGTTTTGGCTATTTGTGGTCATTTATGTTTCCATATGAATTTCTGTATTGTCATTTCCAGGTCTGAGAAGAATGATGTTGGTAACTTAATGGGTATTTCATTGAATCTGTAGATTGCCTTTGGTAGGATGGACATTTTAACAATGTTGATTCTTCCTATCCATGACCATGGAATATCTTTCCATTTGTTTGTGTTTTCTTGGATTTCTTTGAGCAGAGTTTTGCAGTTCTCATTGTAAAGGTCTTTGACTTCTCTGGTTAAGAAGATGCTGATGTATTTCATTGTGTGTGTGTGTGTGTGTGTGTGTGTGTGTGTGTGTCTATTGTGAATGGGATTGTGCTTTTAATTTGGTTCTCTGCCTGCTTGTTGTTGGTGTATAAGAATGCAACTGTTTTTTGCATATTTATTTTGCATCCTGAGACTTTGTCAGAGTCCTTTATTAGTGCAAACAAGTTTTTGACAGATTCTTTAGATTTGTGAGATATAGGATCATTTTGTCAGCAAAGAGGGATAGCTTGACTTCCTCTTTTCCTATTTGAATACCCTGATTTCCTTCTCTGGTCTAATTTCTCTAGCTAGGGCATGCAACAAAATGTTGAACAAGAGAGTGAGAATAGGCAGCCTTGTCTTGTTCAGGTTTTCAAGAGAAATGCTTCCAGTTTCTGTCCATTTAGCAATATGTTAGCTGTGGGTTTATCATATATGGCACTTACTATTTTGAGATATGTCCTTCTACACCTAGATGTTTGAGGTTTTTTTTCAAGAAGTGATGCTGAATTTTATCAAAAGCTTTTTCTGCATCTTATGATATAATTGTGTGATTCTTTTATTTACATCTGTTGATGTATTTTATTAGATTAATGGTCTTGTGGATGTTGAACCAGCCTTGCATCTTGGGGATGAAGTCTACTTGGTCATGATGGATGATTTTTGGAGATGTGTTTTGAACCAATTTTTCAGAATCTTGTTGAGTATTTTTGCATCTATGTTCATTAGGGATATTGGACTGTAGTTCTCTTTTTTGTTGGATCTTTACTTGGTTTGGGTATCAGTGTGATGTTAGCTTCATAAAATGATTTAGAGAGAATTCCAACTCTCTCGATACTTTCAGTAGGATTTGTATCAGCTCCAGCTTGTACGTTTTGTAGAATTCTGCTGGAAAACCAACTGGTCCAGGGCTTTTTTTGGTAGTTAGTTTTCATATGACAGAGTCAATTTCCAGGGTTTTTATTGGTCTATTTAATGTCTCAATGTTTTTTTTTTCAATCTGGGGAGGTTGTGTGATGTCAGAAATTCCTCCATTTCATTTAGGCTATCAAGTTTTTTTTCCTACAGATGTACATAGCAATCTCTGATAATCTTTTGTATTTCTTCATTGTCAGTTGTGATTTGATCTTTTGTATTTATGATATGTTTATATGGGCTCTTTCTCTATTTTTCTTGGTTATTTTGGCTAGGGGGTTTATCAATCTTCTTATTTCTTTCAAATAACCAGCTGTTTATTTTGTTGATGTTTACTATGATATTGTTGTCTTCTATGTCCCATGTTTGGACTCTTATTTTGGTGATTTGAATTCTTCTGCTAAAGTTTGGGTTTTGGTGGCCTTATTCTAGCTCTGTTTTAGGTGATTTATTAGGCTCTCAACTTGATATCTTTCCATTTTCTTGATGTCTGCTCATAGAGATATAAATTCCTCTCTTAGAACTGATTTCATGGCATCCCAAAAGTTTTGGTAAGATGTTTCATCACTTGCATTTGTTTCCAGGAATTGCTTAATTCTGCTTTGATTTCAGTGTTGACCCAGTAGTTGTTCAGCATCATGCTGTTTAGTATCCCTGTCTTTGTGGGTTTTGGGGAAATTTTGTTGGTGTTGATATTTATTTTTATTCCACTGTGGTTTGAGAAGACGCATGGCAGTATTTCAACCTTATGAATTTTTTATGCTTGATTTATGGCCAAAGATGTAATTGATCTTGAAGCACATTCCCTGTGGTGATGAGTAGAATGTATATTCCATGGTTGTTGGGTGGAATAATCTGGAAGTATCTATTGAGTCCATTTGGTTTAGTGCCAAGTTTAGGTTCTGTATCTCCTTGTTGATTTGTTGCCTCGATGATCTATCTAGGGCTGTTAGTGGGGTATTCAAGTCCCCTGCTATAATAGTGCTAGTGACAATTTTTTTTTAGTTTACTTAATGGTTGCTTTATAAATGCTGGTGCTCCTGTATTGTGTGTATATATGTTTAGGATTGATATTTCAATTGATGGATTGAACATTTGTCATCATGTAGTGTCCTTATGCATCTTTTAAAATTTTTGATAGCTTAAAGGTTGTTTTGTCTGATATTATGATCAAAACTCCTGCTTTCTTTTATGATCCATTTGCCTGGATCATTGTTTTCTATCCTTTAAATTTGAGTCTGTGTGTGCTCCTTGAAGTGAGATGAATCTCTTGGATGCAGCAAATAATTAGGTCTGGTTTCATATCCAGTTTGCCATTTTGTGTTTTTCAGTGGTACATTTAGTCCATTCACATTCAGACTGATTATTGAAATGTGATTGTTTATTCCTGTCATGAGGTTCTTAAAAAGTTTTTCTTTGCTTGTTTTCTTTTGACTTTGGGGTTGATGAATGTGTGCATTTTCAAGCTTGTTGTTGCACTGTATTCTCTGTTGATTCTGATCCCTGCTGCTGTTCTGTTGGGAAGTGTGTGGTGATTCTTTTCTTTTCTTTATTCTGTGCTTAATTGGGATAGTTTTCTTGAATAACCTACTGGAATACTTGTTTGATGGTGTTCTCCATTTCCCTTTCTTCCCCTGGGATGCCAATCAGGTATAGATTCATCCTCTTGACATAATCGCATATTTCTTGTAGGCTTTGTTCTTTCTTTTTGAGTTTTCTTTCTATATTTTTTACTGATCTGGTTAATTCCATATTCCAGTCTTCATGTTCTGAGATTCTTTCTCCTGCTAGATTAATTCTGCTTTACATGCTTGTCATCTTGTTATTTATTTCCTGGATGACATTTTTTATGGCCAAAATTTCTGTTACAAGTTCTTTCAGTGTTTCATTTTGTCTTTCTTGAGCCTTATTCACTCTTTCCATCCACTCTGTAATCCCTGTTGTATTCTAGGGCCAGTTATTGTTGACTTCCATTGTTTGGGCTTCCATATCTGATTTTTCAGGAGTTTTCTCTTTGTTGCACTTGAGATTACCTGTGGTCTTTTTTAGTTTTTCCTCATTTGTGACAGATCTCTTGCTTTCCTCTTTAGTTCTGTTTTTCAGTGTCAGTGGAAGAAGTTTTTCCTTCTGATATTTCTCAGTCCTCTATTCTCCCCTGATCCACATTCTGGATTTATTCTCTTTTCAAACACAGTTGTGGGTGGGAAGATTTGCTGTCTCCTATTGTTTTGAAAGTCAAATAAGGCAGGTGATAGGAGCTAGGATTTAGAAACTACTTGCAAATTACAGTGTTCACTGATTGTGGTATGTGTACCCTGAGACCCACTCTCCACCTCTACTCTATATGACGATACAATGGATACATGTGTGTACCCCCTCAGTCCAAGATACAGTGACAGCAATGAGAAGCACAGAGAAAAATAGAATGAAATAAGATGGACAAGAATTTTTTTAAAAAAAAGAAAGAAACCACACAACAAAGCAGAAACCAAAGTAAAAAACAATTGAACACACACACACATCCCAAATCAAACTGGAATAACAACAAAGTGAAACAAAACAAACAACAACAAAAACTGGGAAAACTAACACACACACACACACACACACACACACACACACACACACCAAGCACAAATGAATGGGGAAGAAAAAGAAAAAGACTGTTTAAAAAAAAAAAAAGAATTCAGGTTGAACCCTTATACCTATATTGACACATACCTTAAAGTAAAAAAAATAAAACAGAAGAATAAAAGAGCAAAAACAAGCCAACAACAACAACAAAAAAAAACTGAAAGATGAACACTCATTCATTCGCATACACAGATAAACAGAAAACAAAACAACAAAAGAAAAAAGAAAAGTCAAAAAAAGAGAAAATGGGGAGATGCAGATCAAATTCTCACATACACATTCATGCACAAAAGAAAAATATTAAAGAAATAGATGCACTAACAAACAGACAAAAAAAATTTTTTAATTAAAAATTTAAAAAAAGAAAAAAAAGAAAAACTCAGCCATAGTGTGGCAGGTTTTGTAATTGTTCCTCTCATCTGTTTGCTGTCTCCTGCAGAGCTTCCACCTTTTTCACTCTCTCCCAGTGATCAGAGTAGGGAAGGAGAAGGGGCAGTGGAGGTGGGTGGGGCTGCAGTCCTCCTCTCCCACTCTCCCCTCCCATTCTCATATGGTCAGGAAGATCCCCTTTGGTAAGGAGGTGCAAGACTCTCTTTTCCCTACAAATGTATTTGCTACTTATGGGAGTGCCCCCAGCCAGGCCTATCCTGGAGTGGAGTTCTCCTATTGCATCTGACTTCCAGGCTCCACCTGGGTTTGTCCCTCTCAGTCATGCCCCAGCTGTGTGGTTCTGTTGTTCAGAGGATTGCTGGGGAAGAGGAGGTTGGGTTAGCCCTGGACTCACCACTGATCTCTTTGGAGTTTTTCCTAGTCCTTTTCTGGCCACACCCTTTTTCCCCTGACTGGATGAGCATATGGGGAGAGGAGCCTGAGACTCACCACTTATCAGGTCCCTCCATAGTTTGTGCTTTCAGGATATTTCCTCTGGGTCATAATCAACCCCTGAGTAGTTTATCTGCCAGTCACAGAAATCAGTTCTGTTGCTCCGTGGTGAGCAAGTCACAGTACTTTTCTTCCCCATTTTCAAGAAGTTGGCAGGCTGCCTCTTTCATCTTCTTTGGTGGAACTTTGTTTCTGCGCTCCCTCCACAGCCCTTGCTGCCAGTGTCCAGTCAGGTGCTGAAGTGGTGAGGCAAAGTCTGGAGCTGGAAGTGTCTCCTGTTTCAGTAGTGAGGCAGATACTGGAGCTAGTAGTCTCTCCACATAGCTTCTTACCAGGAAAACCTTTGTCCATGGGGGAAAAAATGGTACTGAGCTTCTGTGACCTGGGAAGCACTAGGGATCAAGCAAAGCAGCTGCAGCACCAGCTGCTTCACCAGGAGGCCCTAGCCTTTTGCTCATGAGCCCCCACTTAGTCGGTGTCTCCCAGCATCTTCTCCCCAGGAAGGTTTTTGTTGATTTTAAAAAAATGATGCTTGGCTTCTGCGTTCCCAGAATTGCTAGGGCTCAAGCTGAGCAACTGCATCACCATGCCTACACCAGGACATCCCTGGATGCTAGCTCTCTAGCCCTCACTTATTCAGCCAGTCATACTTCCACTTGCTCACCAGCATGAACACAAAATTTTCCATACACTCACTCAGTCACACTGCCACTTGCATAGTTTGACTGACATGGCCTTCATCTTCCCAGCCTCAGCGGTTTGTTTCTTTTTAATGAATGTATTCCATTGCATGACTACCACAGCCCCTGTATACATTCTT
This sequence comes from Cephalopachus bancanus, assembly GCA_027257055.1. Lineage (NCBI taxonomy): Eukaryota > Metazoa > Chordata > Mammalia > Primates > Tarsiidae > Cephalopachus > Cephalopachus bancanus. Next base: position 15,174,135 of record JAPVLO010000108.1, on the reverse strand, counting down.
GTGTTATTCTACATTTGAGTTGTTTCCAGTTGGGTGCCAATACAAATAAAATGACCATAATAATTCAATAAATTGGATAGATGGAAAAGTATACATGTGAATAATGATGCAAATAATGATGATCTTCATTTTCTTTTTTTTTTTTATTTAGTTTTTATTTCTCTGCAATCCAGCTAGACATGGAAGGGAATAAGGAAAATATGGAACCCAAAGAATTGTAGCAAGAGCACAAAGATTATAGGAATACTGTGAGCAAATGGGATAGAGCGGGTGCTCTCCTGAGCTACAGAAGGAATGATCTGGTAGTTTAAGATAAAACAAGCCATATTTATTAGAGTTGTCCACAGTCCGCAATGGTGATCTTCTTGCTGGTCTTGCCATTCTTAGACCCAAAGCCCTCCATGGCTTGCACGACATTCATGCCCTCTTTCACCTTGCCAATAACCACATGCTTCCCATCCAACCATTCAGTCTTAGTATTGCAGATGAAAAACTGGGAACCACTTGTGTTGGGTCCTGCATTTTCCATCGTCAAGATGCTGGGACCTGTATGCTTCAAGATGAAGTTCTCATCATCAAATTTCTCCCCATAGATGGACTTGCCGCCAGTGCCATTATGGTGTGTAAAGTCACCACCCTGGCACATAAACACTGGAATAATTCTGTGAAAGCAGGAACCCTTATAACCGAATCCTTTCTCTCCAGTGCTCAGAACACAAAAGTTTTCTGCTGTCTTTGGAACTTGGTCTGCAAACAGCTCGAAGAAGACGCAGCCCAAGGGGTCACTGTCGATGACGTTGTCGAAGAACACAGTGGGGTTGACCATGGCTGATGGGAAAAGGCTCAAGGCAGCCGTGTCTGCATTTTCAAATTAACAGCACACTGACCAGTGTTTATCCATTAAGACTTTGGGTTGTCACCCACCCATTAGGATGTTTATCAAGTAGAGAATCTTCGCCTCTGCCAGTTGAATTTTCAATTTGCCACCTGCAATCATTCCCCAACTCATAATCCAGGTACAGAGCAGGGCTGTCTGAGGCTGTCACTGTGGTTTCCCAAGGAATTTTCCTCTTGCTATTTAAAATTATTTCATGTACCTACTACAAAACAACTGCTTGAAGATTATGCTTCCTCCCTTCCACTCTTCAGACAAGATTATCTCCACATTGTTATATAAACCTAGTTCATACACTTGCAGAATTGCTACATGACAGAACTTTTAAAAATCAGTGACCTTTGCTTTTTGACAAAGTGCCAGACTTGGAGGTAAATCTTCTGACATTTTGGAAACAGTTGAGGCCTTACAGTCTAAAAGTTGGTTACACAGTAGCATTGTTTTGAAGACTTCAGTTTTATATGGATTTGAAAGTTACATTTGAAAAAATATTCTGACTTTCAAATTCACATATATCCAACAAACCACAATAGATAATATTATCCCAGTGTTTTGCAACTAGTTCAAAATTGAACCCAGAGGGTCAGAACACTTGGCATAAAGCAGGTAATTGGAGTTATGATTCAGACTCAGTTAAGAGCACATCCATGTGACCATGCTGAGATAAGTAGAGAGTAAGACATGACAAAAAGTAGGATGAGTTTTATCCATTTAGAGAGAAAGAAGTCAGAATTAATTTTTTAAAATATAGGTACATGCAATGATATATTATTAAATGAGGTGGCATGCATTGTTCAGTTCAAGGACATCCTTGTATATAAATTAAATGTACAGTTGACTTCTAAAAGTTTATTTTTTTACCAAATATTATATGTTGGCTTTTTTTTTTTCTTTTACTTTTTCTTTTCTTTTCTTTTTGAGTTGGAGAGACTTACTCCGTTGCCCAGTGGCATGCTCACAGCCACCCCAGTGTTAACCTGCTGGGTTCAGGCGATCCTTCTACCTCAGCCTTCCAAGCAGCCATGATGCCTGGCTATTTTTTTTTTTAATTGTAGAAATGAGGTCTCACCAGGTTACTCAGGCTGTTCTCAAATCCATGGGCTCAGGTAATCCCCTCACCTTGGCCTCCCAAAGTGCTGGGACTACAGGTTTGAGCCACTATGCCCTCTTAAATCTTTTATTTTAAAGATGTGGGGTACAATTCAGGGTTAGATATACAAATGTTCATTATACAGGTATCCTTGTTGATGAAATGTGCCCCTCCACCACCCTGTACCTTTCCACTACTGCCAATTCTTTTCTTAGAGTATTCAATGTTGCTCAAGATCTGCTTATGAGAGAGAACATGTGATACTCATTTGTTTCTGTGATACATCACTCCGAATTATAGACTCTAATTCCATCCAAGCTGCTGTGAAGTTCATAACTTTCTCCTTATTTATGACTGTATAACATTTCATCTTGTATATGTATCACATTTTTCATCCAGTCCTCTTTTGACGGGCAGCATGGTTGGTCTCATGTTTTTGCTACTGTATGCAATGCTAAAATAAACATGCCTGTGCAGGTCTCTTTTTCATAGTGTGATCTGAGTTCCTCTGGATATACTTCCTGTAGGGGATTGCTGGATCATATGGAAGGTTGATTTTTAGATCTTTTAGTAATTGTCAAACTGTTTTCCACAGAAGCTGTACTAGTTTATACTCCCACCTACAGTGTAGACGTGTTCTCTTTTTCCTGCATCCTCTCCAGCATCTGTTGTTTTTTGAGTTACTGATGATGGCCATCCTGACTGGAGTTAGGTGATATCTCAGTGTGGTTTTAAATAAAAGTTTCTTTCTTTAATAAAATAAGTTGATATGATTCAAGGCATTGTTTCTATCTAAACTAGTTGTGAAAGTTGTATGAGAAAAAAACTTTCTAGTAAATAAAATCCCATCTTAAATGATGCAGTGCTACTATCACATTATATTTATGAGAAAATATTAAACATAAAGTGAACAATTTTTGAATGATTCAGTACTAAACATTTAAAAATAATCCTGTAGCACTTGGATTCCTAATTCTCATGAGGATTCTCCAAAATATAATAGAAATATGTTTGTTAAAATTGTGATTAGTCACAATAATTATCAATCATTGTATACTTAAAGTGTAACAAAAAATGGTTTTTATTGTTCTACAATTAATCAATTGAATAACAATATTTAGAAAATTAGCCATCACTATATGCTGATAATTCTACTTTGGGCTTTGGAATTTATTTATTTTTAAAATTTCTATATTGTATATCTTGCTAGATGAATAAATATGTTATTTGTTATTACTGTTTCTTCTACTGACTTAAATGACTTATCTAGCTAAAATCACCCATGTATTTAAAGTTTAAAGTCAATTTTTATTTTTCTATTTCAATGTTAAAGGCAAATTTTAAAGGTCCCTAGTACTATAATAGTATAATTTAACTTGCATTCCTATGTTATCTAGATGAGTGCAACCTAATAAAAATATAATGCAGATGATAAGAATAATAACAAATTTTCTAATAACCTTGTTAAGAAAGTAAAAATAACAGTTATTTATTTAGTAAGCTATTTTACATAAATTAATATATTTAAAATGTTATTTCAATATATAATCAATGCAAGATTATAAATTTGGTAACTGATATATTTTATATTTTTGCACTATATATAAAATTCTTTTTGTATGTTTCAAAATAACTAACAGTATATTTCAAATCTTACCATAAAAAGAGATAGGTACATATGACCAGCCAACAGATACATGAAAAAATGCTCAGCCTCACTAGTCATCAAAGAAATGCAAATTAAAACCACACTGAGATATCGCCTAACTCCAGTCAGGACGGCCATCATCAATAACTCAAAAAACAACAGATGCTGTAGAGGATGTGGGGAAAAGAAAACACTTCTGCACTGTTGGTGGGAGTGTAAACTAGCACAACCTCCATGGAAAACAGTGTTATGATTTTTCAAAGATTTAAAAATTGACCCAGCAATGCCCCATCTGGAAATACACTGGAAAGAACTCAAATCATACTATCAAAAAAATTCCTGCACACATATGTTTACTGCAACATTACTCACAGTAACCAAAACATGGAGCCAGCTGTGCCGCCCATTGAAAGTAGACTGGATAAAGAAAATGTGATACATATACACAATGGAATATTATGCAGCCATAAAGAAGGACAAAATAATGGACTTCACAGCAACATGGAGGGATTTGGAGTCTGTAATACTCAGAGATTTATCACAAAAACAAAGAACTGAGTACTACATGTACTCACTCGTAAGTGGACACTGAACATATATCATAATACTATAAAAAAGGGATTGGCAGTAGTGGGACACTGCCAGGGGAGGGGTGGGAAACATAACATCAATAAGGGTACCCAAACCTTACCTGTACGATGACTACTTATGTACTTAACCCTGGATTATACCATGTTTAAAATAAAAATAATAATTTTTTAAAAAAAGATAGTTGTGTGGTTACAAATATGTTAATTAACTTGATTTACTCATTCTACATTGTATACAAATATCAAAACATCACTTTACACCCCATAAATGTATACAGTTGCAATTTGTAGTTTAAAATAATATTTAAAAAGCAAGCTATTTGTGTGTTTATACTTAAATTACATTTCAATTTGAAGTAGACACTTTTCAAGTTCTCAGTATTCACATGTGGCTAGTGGATATCTCATTGGACAATGTTGATTTTAGTGAAGTAATGTCTGTAAATTGCCCTCACAAAAAGTGCATAAAAAGTTGCTTAACTACAGATATCCAAATGCCATCACATTCTGTAAATTTTAACAGTCTTTAACTTTTATAACAGAAAATGTCTAAACAATTCAAAAATAGAATTAATAATATAATGGATCCTTTACTCAGCTTCTGAAGTTATCAAATTATAGTACTATGTGTATTTCATGTCAATTCATATCTTATCTATGGATTCGCCCACTCCCACTCTCAATTTGTGTTATAAATTCCAGATATCATAACATTGTATTCATGAAAAGTTAAGTATAAATCTCTAAAAGGTAAGCAGTTTGAACAGCATATCTATTGTAATTAATACTACAATATGTATAAATACTTTTTTTAAAAAAATTTATTTTAAGGGTGTGGTGTGCAATTCAGGGTTAGGTATACAAATGTTCATCATGCAGGTATCCTTGTTGATGAGGTGTGACCCACCCCATCAGTTTCCCACTGCTGCCAATCCTGCCCCCGCCCCCACCTCCTGGCAGCATCCCACTACTGCCAACCCCTTTCTTATAGTATTATGGTAATTTTTCAAGGTCTGCTTACTAGTGGGGACATGTGGTACTCTTTTCTTTCTTTCTATGTTAGATCACTCAGTATCATAGACTCTAGGTCCATACAAATTGCTGTGAGGTTCATAAATTTGTTCTTCTTTATGGCTGTGTAATATCCTATGTGTATATGTACCACATTTCCTTTATACAGTTCTCTTTCGATGGGCAGCACAGGTGGTTCCATGTTTTTGCTATTGTGAATAATGCTGGTATAAACATGTGTGCAGGTATCTTTTTCACAGAGTGATTTGAGTTCCTCCAGTTATATTCCCTATAGGGAGATTGTGGGGTCATACGGAAGGTAGATTTTTAGATATTTTAGGATTCTTCATGCTGTTTTCCACAGAGGTTGTACTAGTTTACAGTGTAGAATTTTTCCTTTTTCCCTGCTTCCTCTTCAGCATCTGTTGTTTTTTGAGACATTGATGATAACTATTCTGACTGGAGTTAGTTGGCATCTCAGTGTGGTTTTAATTTGTATTTCTTTGAAGACTAGTGAGGTTAAACAGTTTTTCATGTAAGTGTTGGTTTCTCATATATCTTCTTTTGAGAAGTGTCTATTCATATCTTGTTCACTTTGTAAGGGGGGTGTATTTTTTTGTTGTTGTTGTTTTTTCTGACACATTTGTGTTCTTTGTGGATCCTAGATGTTAGGCTTTTGTCAGATATACAGTTGACAAATATTTTTCCACACTCTAAGTGCTGTCTTCTCATTCTCTTGATGGTTTCTTTTGCTTTGCAGAAGTTTTTCAGTTTGATGAAATCCCTCTTACCTATCTTATCCCTTATGGCATGTGCACTTGAGGTTTTGATCAGGAATTAGACACCAGTTCCAATTTTGATTAGGGTGTTTCCTGCATTTTCTAATAGTTTGAGGGCTTACATTTAGGACTTTGGACCATTTTGAGTTGATTTACATTTATGGTAATAGGTAGGGGTCTTGATTTCATCTCCTGTATGTGATCAGCCTGTTTTCCCACCACCATTTACTGAATAGGTTCTCCTCTTCTTAGTGGTTGTTGTTGGAGGCTTTGTCAAAGATGAGTTGGTTGAGAAATTGAAGTTTTGCTTCTGGAATCTCTATCCTGTTTCATTGGTTCCTATGCCTGTTCTTGTACCAATACAGTGTGTTTTGATCATTGCAGCTTTATAGTAAAGTTTGAAGTCTGGAAGTGTGATACCTCCCGCTTTGTTTCTTTTGCTAAGGATTGTTTTGGCTATTTGTGGTCATTTATGTTTCCGTATGATATTCTGTATTGTCATTTCCAGGTCTGAGAAGAATGATGTTGGTATTTAATGGGTATTGTGTTGAATCTGTAGACTGCATTTGGTAGGGTGGACATCTTAACAATGTTGATTCTTCCTATCCATGAGCATAAAATAGTTTTCCATTTGTTTGTGTCTTCCTGGATTCCTTTAAGTAGTGTTTCATTGTTTTCATTATAAAGGTCTTTCACTTTTCTGGTTAGAAAGAAGTTGAGGAATTACTTTTCTCTTTTTTTGTGGCTATTGTGAATGGGATTGTGCTTTCTGTTTCGTTCTCTGCCTGCTTGTTGTTGGTGTAAAAGAATGCACTGTCTTTTGCACATTTATTTTGTACTCCAAGACTTTGCCAAAGTCCTTTTTCAGTGCAAGTAGGTTTTAGACAGATTCTCTTGGATTTTCTAGGTGTAGGATCATATCATCAGCAAAGAGGAATAACTTGACTTCCTCTTTTCTTATTTCAATACCCCTAATTTCCATCTCTTGTCTAATTGCTCTATCTAGGACTTCCAACACAATATTGAACAAGAGGGTAAGAGTGGGCAGCCTTGTCTTGTTCTGGTTTTCAGAGGAAATGTTTCCAGAGTCTGTTCATTTAGCAATGTGCTGGATGTGAGTTTATCATAGATAGACGCTTTTATTTTGAGGTATGCTTCTTCTATACCTAGCTGTTTGAGCATTTTTATCAAAAAGTGATGCTGAACTTTATCAAAAGCTTTTTCTGCATCTAATAATATAATCATGTGGTTCTTGTTTTTACATCTGTTGGTGTATTTAATTACATTTATGGTCTTGTGGATGTTGAAGGTACAGTCCTGTACCCTGAGGATGAAGCCTACTTGGTCATGGTGGATAATTTTTGAGATGTGTTTTAGATCCGATTTGCTAGAATCTTGTTGAGAATTTTTGCATCTATGTTCATTAGGGATATTGGCCTGTAGTTCTTTTTTGTGTTGGATCTTTACCTGGTTTGGGTATCAATTGTCACAAGTTTTTAACTGTGTTTTAGGAGATATTTAAACTGTCGAATTTTTTTAAAATATTTTTTTCTTGTACAGATTATCATTTTGTCTGTCTTGGTCTCTCTCTCTCTCTCTTTATCTTTCTTTCTGTCCTCATGTCTTTTCACTCCTTTCCCCTTATTTGTTGTAGAAGTTGTTTTTGCTTTCTTTTTCATTCCATTTTTTAAAAATTATTTTTATACCATTTTTCATATTCTAGTTTTGCTGATTGAATTGCTGTGGAGTAATAAGATCATTTTCTCTGTTTATTGTATTCTTTATACATTGTTAAATGAATCTAGATGCAGATTTTATTTTTTTTCTTTTGACAAGATTATTTTATAGCACATATGTGTGCTGTTCTGATTTATTTTTTTCCACCAGGAGACATATTTTCTATCAGGGGAAACATATTGTCTGGTATTCATCTTTTAATGGTGTTAGCAGCTACTGTTGATTATTGCATAAATTCATTATTTCATTTAAAACTACAAAAACATAATATTCCCATCCAATTGTTTATACTTTATGTATTTAATTAATTGATTTATTTATTATAAAGATGTGGGGTACAATTCAGGGCTAGGTATACAAACTTTTATCATGCAGGTACCCTTGTTGATAAGGCATGCCCCTCCCTCCCCTAGCAGCTACCCCCAACTACCAGCTCCAGCCCCCCTTCCCCTGACAGTTTTCCACTACTGCCAATTGCCTTCCCACAGCATTATAATTGTTCAAGGTAGACGGGCTCGGTGGCTCAGCCTGTAATCCCGCGCCTTTGGGAGGCTGAGGTGAGTGGATTGCCTGAGCCCGCGGGTTTGAGACCCGTCTGGGCAGCGAGACCTCATCTCTACAATAAATAAAAAAATCAGCCGGGCGTGGTAGCGCATGCCTGTAATTCCGGCTACTTGGAAGACTGAGGCGGAAGGATCGCCAGAGCCCAGCAGGTCGAGGTTGCGGTGGCTGGAAGCGGCCACTGAACTCCAGTCTGGGTGACAGAGTGAGACTCCAACTCAAAAAATAATAATAATAATAATTGTTCAAGGTCACCTTATGAGTGAGAACATATGGAACTCAGTTCCTTGTTTCTGTGATAAATCACTGAGTATGATCAACTCCAAATCCATCCAAGTTGCTGTAAAGTCCACATATTTGTCCTTCTTTATGACTGCATAATATTCCATTGTGTATATGTACCACATTTTTTTTAATCCAGTCCAGCTTCAATGGGCAACACAGTTGGTTCCATGTTTTTGCTATTGTGAATAGAGCTGCAACAAACATACGTGTGCAGGTATCTTTTTTGTAGAATTATTTGAGTTCCTCCAGGTATATTCCCAATAGGGGAATTGCTGGGTCATATGGAAGGTCAATTTCTAGTTCCCTCAGAAATCATCACACTGTTTTCCAAAGAGGTTGTATTAGTCTGCATTCCTACCAGCAGTGTAGAAGTGTTCTGTTTTCTCCACATCCTTGCCAGCATCTGTTGTTATTTTATTAATGATGGCCATTCTTACAGGGGTTAGGTGGTATCTCGATGTGGTTTTGATTTGCATTTCTCTAATGATAAGTGAGGCTGAGCACTTTTTCATGTGTCTGTTGGCCACCAGTATATCTTCTTTTGAGAAGTATCTATTCATGTTTTTGTCCACTTTTTAAAGGGGCTGTTTGTTTTTTTCCTTTTGGCACATTTGAGCTCCTTATAGGTCCTAGATGTTAGGCCTTTGTCAAATATACAGTTGGCAAATATCTTTTTCCCATTCTGTGGGCTGTCTCTCTGTTGTCTTGATGGTTTTGTAGAAGATTGTCTATCTTATCTCTTATGGCATGGGCACTTTGGGTTTTAGTCAAGAGAGAAGTGAAAGAACTTTACAATGAGAACTACAAAACACTGCTCAAAGAAATCCAAAAAGACACAAACAAATGGAAAAATATACCATTCTCATGGATAGGAAGAATCAATATTGTTAAGATGTCCATCATACCAAAGACAATCTACATATTCAACACAATACCCATTAAGTTACCAACATCATTCTTCTCAGACCTGGAAATGAAAATACAGAAATTTATGTGGAAACATAAGTGACCACGAATAGCCACAACAATCCTTAGTAAAATAAACAAAGCAAGAGGTATCACACTTCCAGACTTCAAACTTTACTAAAAGGCTACAGTAATCAAAACAGCCTGGTATTGGTACAACAACAGGCACATAGACCAATGGAACAGGATAGAGATTCCAGAAGCAAAGACTCAATTCCTCAACCAACTCATCTTTGACAAAGCCTCCAATAACAGCCACTGGGGAGAAGAAATGGTGCTGGGAAAACTTGCTGGAAATTTTTTATTAAAAAAGTACCAACATTTCCTTCTTGATTAAAATGGTAAAATTTCTAAAGAAAAATATAGAATAAATGCTTCTTTCTTTGACTTTATCAGATATCAAGATAATTTTTCTCCATATTCAAAAAATTATTTTTTAAGAAATATAGTTGTTTATGTAAATATTTTGAGAGATTTATTTTTGTGATGCCAAGTATGTATCATCTTTTATCAATGTAAACTCATTCCATTCGATTCCAGTATCTTTGAGAACTTCCTTGTTATCTATATATTAGCTGCTGCAAACTCATTTTGTGTTACTATTTTGTCCATAGCTAGAATAAGCCATTTCCCCTCTAATCCCTCACACTAGGTAAAAAAATAATTAATACAGGATGACTCATATTTTCTAGGTCTTCTTAGTAGAAAGAGTTAGGAAATTTTTATTGTTTTTGTTTATTGGCTGGTTTTCAAGATAAAATACAGAATGAGTTTATAACAACATTTCCAGTATAAAATGCAGGTTGTAACCGGTTATGGTGGCTCAAACCTGCAATCCCAACACTTTAGGAGGCCAAGACAAGACGACTGCCTGAGCTCAGGGGTTTAAGACCAGCCTGGGCAACTTGATGAGACCTAGTCTCTACAATCAGTCAAAAAATTAGATAAGCATGGTAGCAGGAGCCTGTATATTCAGTTACTTGGAAGTCAGAGGCAGAAAGATCTCCTGTGACAAGCAAGTCCAGGCTGTGGTGGCCATGAGCGTGCCACTATACTCCAGTCTAGGCAACAGAGTCAGACTCAATATAAATAAATAAATAATAATAAAATGCATGTAGTAGGATTTGTACTCAACTTGTTTTACTTTATATTTAGATCTCCATTACTCATGTTGAAAAGCTTATTTTCTTAGGTCATTGGGAATAATAGATTTCAAATATTGCACAATTATTCAATTTTTATACCTTACAACACATACAACTCTCTCAGAATAAAAACCACCAATAGCAATATGATTATTTTAAGTAATTCCAATGCTTTTTCAATACCTATTTTTGTTCCACTATAATGTATAGTCAGTGTGTTTTAAATCAATCTGGTATAAGTTCTACTTGTGTGGAACAACAACAATGTGCATATTGGTATGCATTTACTACATTTTACTTTTTATTGTATTGTTTGATATTTTGAGTTTAGTTTCATGTGATAATGATATGCAATATTTGCATAACTCTAAAGTAAAATGTACAAAACTAAGGCTATTTAAATAAACCTAGTTTTTTAATCAAAGTCTTCTGTCTTATTTCTGTTATGATACATAGCCTTCTCTTTCAGTTGTTTATTCCTTCATTTTTTGCTCATTAAAAGAAAATATTTTTGCATTTTCCATCTTTCTTAGTTAAACTGCATCATACTATACATATTTTTGTTATACTATGTAGATAGAAAATAGTAATATGTTTTTTAAAAGACACTTAGCTTTTCTAATATAATAAAAAGAAAAGCCATAGTTTGCTTTCATATTACAGTCCTTCTGGGATAAGAACTTCAAAGATTCCCAAAAAGATAAGAAGAGCTTATGGTCTTTATATTGAAGGTCTTCACAGTCTTTTGTAAAATTTACACACATTATTGGGGTACATATTTGAACCCAGAACAATCTTTTATTTAGTTCCTGCAAGGGAAAGGTACAATGATCTGTCTGAGTTTGTTGTCATTTAGAGTTTAAATAAGAAAAGTGGTCATTGGTCTGCTTCACCTTGGAAATTAGTATGTGCATTTTAAAAACCTGTGACTTCCTCTGGATCTGAGAATAAACCTTAGAATTGGAAGTAGTAAAATTACCCTCAGCAAGATTCACTTATCTTCTATAGGTATCTTATATGCAATTAAGTTTTGTATTTTATATAGTATTTATAAATATGTCTCACTTAATGGATGATAGATCCATGGTGGAAGATTTTGCTTTAAGTAATGTAAACTAATTCAGAATGATCATAAAGCACTGATTTTGAATTGCTCCAGTCATAGCTAATTACCAAAGAACTAGTTTTAATCCTTTCCATTTGTCTTCTCTCCTAAATTTAGCAAAGAAAAAAGATGCTGATGGCTGAGGTAGTGTGTGATTTGTTTTAATCAGATAATTTTTGTCAGGTGTTTCAACTTGTCCTCTCCAATGAGAGCCTACATGCCCAAATGCCTTGAAACAAACTTAATAAGAATCATAATTGTCATATTGCCTTGAATACACATCTGGGAATTTGAAATATGTTTCCTTTAACCAAAATACATATTTTTAAAAGCATGTCTACAATTTTCTAAACAACTTATTATGAGAAGGCCAGAAGTAGATTGATCTTTTTTTATATATGTGGCATATAGACTAAAAAAATCAAATACCCTGTCAACTAGACTACATTTTTATACTGCAAACAAGTAGGAAATCAATTCTCTCTCAACTTTATATCCGTTTACTTCATATTTTAGTACTTGCAAATATGAAAAAGGAAAAAAAAAGTTAAAATGTGGAAGAATACTTCACCAACAGCTTGGTGTGGTTTTTGCCTATGACAAAGAGCACAATAACAAAAATAAACTAAAGTGTAAAAAAGGGAAAAGTTCTGAAAGAAAGATAGTAGGTGTAAGAAATGCAACTCTCCTTTTAATATAGGTATTATCAATCTCTAGTGAAAATTATAGCATCCAATTGCAGATGCATATTTTATTTTTTATAGTAAGCCATCTTAACATGGCATGAACATGTATAGGCAGGGGCCAAAGGATAGCATCAATGATGATGATGGTGACGATGATGATTGATGGTGATGATGGAGAAGAATCACACTTTGGAGAATAATTCGTGAACTTATATTGCCTTATATTGCTTTTGAGACGTGCCTCTCCATGTCCAGTATAAACTATAAACTAGTTTTCAGCTTCTGATTTTTCAGAATTCCACCAAAAAAAAAAAAAAAAATGAGCCGGGCTCGGTGGCTCAGCCTGTAATCCCGCGCCTTGGGAGGCCGAGGTGAGTGGAATGCCTGAGCCCGCGGGTTCGAGACCCGCCTGGGCAACTTGACGAGACCTCATCTCTACAATAAATGAAAAAATTAGCCGGGCGTGGTAGCGCATGCCTGTAGTTCCAGCTCCTTGGAAGGCTGAGGCGGAAGGATCACTGGAGCCCAGCAGGTCGAGGCTGCGGTGGCCGGGAGGGGCCACTGCACTCCAGTCTGGGTGACAGAGTGAGACTCCAACTCAAAAAAAAAAAAAAAAAAAAAAAGAATAGTAGTATAGCTGAAAGTTATGTGCATAGAGTAGGTAATCGAGTGTTGGACAGAATCTGTTTCTGATCTTTGCAAAAATTATATTCTTGTTCTCTTATAATGTAATTTAAAAATTATATATGACTAATTTCTGCCATTATTAGGAGTAATTCAGAATTTCATCTAATTCATTTCATTGTATAGACCAGCTAAATATTGAAAATTTTATAAATTGGAAAAAAAACACTCTAAGACTTAAAGATAATCATGATAAAAGTGATTCATTGAAATTGGGGAACATGAATGTGCCAAGTATCTTTTTCTTTCCGTTGCTACCTTCATGTTGCCCGTCTGGCAATTAAGCTTCTTTTAATTCAGTTTTTGCAGATATTGAATTCTGAAATATCGAAGAAACCACATTTCATTGAAAAATGCAATACTTTCAATTTGGAATAAAAGATTTATTTCATAAGAGATGAGTCTCTAATCTGAATTTCCCATTTAAAGGTATTACATTTCATTATCTGACAGCTCTACATATAAATGAGGATAACGACAGATTGGTTTTTTTCCACACTCAAGATATTTAGAAGTTCCTTCAAAAATGTTAATTTGCTTTCTACATATGAAGATTTGGGTTCTGAATTAATAGAATGTTCTTTAAAAACTGAAAATACTGTGTTTGACGATCTGAAGTTCCACTCTACATTTTCGAATGGATTATCTGTCTCTTTCATAGCCATTATTTCCAGATATGTGGTAGTGGCTTCTAGTCAAGTCATTCCATAAAAATCTACATTTGTAAACTCCTAGTTAAGTGTTTATATAAAATACAATTCTAATATTCACATTACTATTAGTATAGGTAGAAGAGATATTATTCTCACTTTACATAAGAAAACTCAAGTTTGAGAGGTGGTTGCAAATCATGCTCAAGAAGAAGCAGCTGATAAGATAGAAAAAAATAGTTTAAACTATAACCAGTTGGTTCCAAATACAGGCTTTTTTTGTATTTGTGGGCTCTTTGTGCAACGTTTGAAAGATAGGAATAATCAAGAATGAATGCCTTGTAAGACATATGGACATTTAAATCCACATTTTTTTTTTTTTTTGAGTTGTAGTCTCACTCTGTCGCCCAGACTGGAGTGCAGTGGCCGCTTCCCCACCGCAACCTCGACCTGCTGGGCTGCGGCTATCCTTCCTCCTCAGCCTTCCAAGTAGCTGGAATTGCAGGCATGCGCTACCACGCCCGGCTGATTTTTTGATTTATTGTAGAGATGAGGTCTCGCGCCCAGGCGGGTCTCGAACCCGCGGGCTCAGGCAATCCACTCACCTCGGTCTCCCAAAGGCGCGGGATTACAGGCCTAGCCACCGAGCCTGGCTCACATTTTTTTTAACCTTCTAACATTGAGCATCTTGGTATTAATTTTAAGTCATTTTTTGTCATGCTTATTTACATTAATTTTCTCAGGTACTTAATTTCTACTGTGATATTATTAAAAAAATAAATTCTGACATTTGTTAAAGATGGTAAGGGATACTTTATTCAAAAGGCTACTGCTACAGGGTTTTACAGTAAGAGAGAGGGACTAGGTTTAACTTTAAATATGGCATGGACAAGTGGATATTTATAAGCAAGGAGCTAGCTGAGAGGGAATCCATAGGTAAAAACTTACTAAAAGTAAATAAATAAAATAAATAAGTAAGGGTGGTGCATTTTAGTTAAATAAACTTAACAAAATTCTTGCTATAGGCAGGCCAGAGTGATGAGATATCACCTGGAGGATAGGGGAGGATGAGGAAATTGATTCAATATTGAGGGTGATCAGCTATCTAGGGTAATGGTTCTCTCTAAACAGCAAGCAAGATCCTTGCTACAAATGCCTTCTTGAGGACAAAACCCAAGGATGAGGACAGTTAAAAAAACTCAGAGGAGTCTATTTAGAGTCTGGTCATAGACAGCCTTTGTCAATATCAACAATGACCTTTAATCTAATAAAAATAATATCTGAACCTCAGATCTTTCTTTGCATCTTTTCTATAATCTCATGTGTCCAACTCTATCAATCTTGTTATAATTTAATCACTAATGTCTTTAAAATAAATTCTTAATTTTTGCTTTTCTTCCCAACTATTTTTCAATATCTAAATATTTTCCAATACTTTCACCCCTTGCCATTACATCTCTGTCATTGCCCTTTTCCCTGAACATCTCAAGTTTACTAGGTCTGGGGTTATGGGCATTGTCAGTCTCTTCCTACCAGTCCCTTCCTATCACCCTCATTGTGATTCCAAAACTAGCACTTGAGGAAATACATGAAAATGATATAGGGATATTTGATAACAAAGTGATAAAAATACACACATTTTAAGTAACTTTCAAAAAATAACATGAATATTTCTATGAAACATTATGCCAAAAGTAATGAAAAAACTGCCTTGTACTACAATATTTTTAAAAAACTCTATGACTGTTCAATGGAACATGTTGTTAAATCAATTGCATTTTGTAAAAGATCTTGATCTTTAAGACAGCATTGTCCAGATTCCAGATAGCTCTATTGCATGTCTCCTCTTCAAATAATATTTGAACTTCTAAAAACTTTTGCAAAACTCTTTTAACAAAGAACAAAAAGAGGGAAAAAGGAGTTTTTAATATAGAAAAAGGAGGGAAAAGGAGTTTTAGTTGCTATAGCACATTGCATTTCTAGTAACTTCACACCATTTTCGTTTCTTGTTATGTGTATTTTACTATTTTAATTGGGATTCTTTCTTATTGGCACCATAATATGTTCCTGATTTGCCATCAGCCACTGATCTTGCTACTCCACTCTCTGTTGCATCACTATGGTATATTCAATTTACTGAGTCATGCTGTGTACATTTTTCTGTTTTACTTAAATGTATTGCATATTGGTGAAGAAGTCTGAGCTTTAAGTGCACCTGTCTATTTGTTTTTTTTTTAACAATCCTATCATGAGAGGTCTATTCTGTATCTGGATGACAACTGACTCCAAGTTATGGGAATTTAAATTGATAACCTTAGAAAGTAGTGGTTACATAGCTAATGTGAGATTTTCAGGTTAGTATAGTTACATTTTAGGAGATGGTAACGTAGATAGTAGGTAAGGTGGTTCAGTGAGGAACTTTTACATCTTATCATCACTTTCATAATAATGGGACCGAAAGCTCTCAAAGATAGTACAGTCCCATTTTGTTTTGGAGTATTAGCTCTGGGCAAAAATGTGGCTCACCACCACAATTCCAGAGAATGTGTTCAAGGACTAAGTGAGTATTCCAAAATGATCCATAGTGAGCCAATCGATGGGTGACGATTTGTCATCCACTCAATCAGAAATGAGAAAAGTACAAATGGTAAAACTAAAACTTATTTTTTAGCAGCCCACGTAAATCCAACTATTTTAAAGGCTTTTATGCCAATGAATACATCCAATAATTGTAGGAGATGCAAGTGAGTTAGAGAAAAGTATTTTAATGGAAAATTAAGAGGAATATTTCTATTTGATTCTTTTATTGGAAGGATTTTTGTAATATTTTGCAATTTGGGTAAAGTCATATGTAATTTGATTCACAAATACTTTAAATGTCTTCAAAGCTGTAACTGTAATTTCACTAGTGTCACTAACAAGCTTGAAAAGTGACAAGATATTTGGATTCCTCACAAGCAAATGCATATATAAATGAAATTTCCATGTTTTCCAGTATCTTGAATATCATTCATGGATCATGAAATTTTATTTTAGAAGATGTTTCTGCAAAAATAATAAAATAAAGTAATAAATATGAATTGGTCTTATTAAAGACTTAGCTTTCAAATCTGCCAAAGTAAAAACTGTTTTATGATTTTTTTTAACTGTCTATCACACCAAAGCATTAGGTAAGTTGTTCTACATATTAGTCATTTAATTCTATCTGTCAAAATGGAAAATATGTGGGTAGTCACTTGAAAGTTCAAGCAAATTTAAATGAATTAAAGGTTCGAATAAGTAATTACTGTCATTGAATAAAAGGTTACTTAGGACTAAACCTGACCACTCCATCTATTTTATTGTCTCCAGTCAAAGTTAGGTGGCTGTATATCATTGCCATTCTTTTTAAAAAGCTGACACAGGCATTAGTATGCTGACATTGAAACTAATTTTACAAGATATTTTGAATGTAACTAAGCATGAGACCTGTGGTCTAAAGATATTCTACTTCTGTTTAATTCTAAGGACAAATCTTTGACAGATTAAGTGCTGTAAATCTCTCACAGATGCTGTCATGAGTGCCTTCAAATGCCACTCAGTGTCCCCACAATTCTTTCAGGAAAGAAAGATCAATTATGGGTAAACACACAGGGAGGATGGCAAGAAAATCCAATTTTTTTCAAAGAATTGTAATGCTGATTTGAATTTCATAAAATGTTAGTTAAAGTGTGCAAAGATAATGATACTTGTAAATGTCAATTAAAAGCTCTAAAGTTTTGACAGCAAAATATTAAAAGAAGAATAATATAAAAATAAAATAGGTGAATTATATTATGTCTAAATAATGACAAGTAATGAATATAAATAATGGTGGTTTGTTGAACATATACTATGTGCTAAATATATTTTATTTGTCATGTTTATCAGCTACAAAATTGTGCAAAACTGTGTCCCTGTTTTTTTTTTTTCTTATTACCCAACTGAAGTGTAGCAAAGTTTAGAGCCCGAGGGCCAAAGAACCAGAAAGTTTCAAGGTCCAGTTTCAAAGTCAGGACTTGGTCTTAAAGCATTTGCCTTTTTCTAATTACATGGAGATTTTGTAACCATTCAGATTAGGTTTTCAATGTATTAATAGTTAACCTAAATAATTAACCTGGTTGGAATTTATATCAATTATAAATTTGCTACATCACAATGCATTCCTCAATGCTGCTGGAAAAAAAATGTTGTGGCAGAGCAATTTTCTTTTGTTTTTAACTGTTGCTTGACCAGGTGGTTTATTTGTTCTGGGCTGAGTGGTCTAATTCCAGTGTTTGGAGAATTAGCTAGGACTGAAACATTCAGGATCTCTTTCCAATGGTCTCTCAGGCTCTAAAATACTATCCTGGACCTGTTCACACAATGACAAATGGGTTCCCAGGGAGAATAGTGGGCAAGTCAAACTGGATGAAGCATTTTTAAGATGAGGATTACATTACCTTTGCTTCTACCAGCCAAAGCTATTCACATGACCGTTTCTGTACTCGAGAAGATGCTGTGGTAGAAACTGTCTCAATCTAATGACTATTAAACATGATTCTTAGGAATAGTCAGTGTTAACCTTCCAAAACAAGCACAGCATTCTTTGAGTGGACAAAAACTTTCAAATAAGTCATGAGTTTTCATTCTTGAAACAGAACCCTTGATTTTCCCTCCCAAGTGTACAGAAGATTGCTCTTCTGCAGTCTTCCATACATCCAGCCGATGTCAACACTATTTTTCCAATTATTCAGGACAAAACTTAGTCTTCTTGACCCTATTTGTTCCTTTTTTTCTCACATTTCTTTTCCTTTCCAATTTATCAGGAAATTCTGTAGCATTTGCTTTGCAAATTTGAGCAGAAACTAACACTGCTCACCATCTCCATTGTTAAACATGCTTATCACTGACAATGTCTTATCCAGTTTGTATTTCTATAGTGATCTCCTAATCAGTTTCCCTAACCTCATTCTTACAGGCCTGTAGTCACATAGTAGTCAGAGTTACTCTGTCAGATTATGTCCAGACATAAGGTTGGCTCCACCTTTCAGAGTATGAGCAGTCTTTACAGTAGCCCACAGGTCCCTACATAATCTGCATTCTATGGTATCCTCTCTCTATCAATACCTTTCCCCAGAACATTCTATGTCAAGTTTACTGACATCTCAGTTCTGCTAACAAGAAAAGCATACTTCTGCCTTAAGGACTTGCAAATATCCACATGAATTCATTTTCTTCCTCCTTTAAGTTGTTGCTCAAATGCCATTGTCTCAATTGTCATGGGTAGCTACTAGATGGCCAGAGTCACAGGCTGTGAAATAATCCACCCAAGTCAGTTTGAAGTAGAAAAAAAAAGTTCATTGAACACTCTGTAAGGGAGACAATAGGCAGCACAACAATAGGGAAACTGTCTGCACAGGGCCTGCAGTTTGAGGTTGTTTTTTGGGGAGCTGGCCTCTTTTTGGTTAGGGCAAAGGTTCCCATCATGCATCAGGCTATTGAAACATGGCAGTTCTGATTGGTTGGTGTAAGACTTTGACTATAGCCTGCTCATTGATTAGTTGGAGGTTAACACAAGGTGGCTCTTGTCATATGGAATGGCTTCCATATTCTCTCCTGTCAGACCAAATATGCAAAATCTTTGGCACTTGGGCGAAAATTTCATCTTCTGTAGCTACTTCCTACTGAACAGGGATGTTGCACTGGCCCTATCTTGTGCTGTTGGTCTGTTAGGGGTTCTTTTGTGCTGATAGCTTGAAATAAGAGAGCCATATGGATAATTAGGGGCAGTTTGAGTAAAACATCTTTGTAGCTTGGTCTAAAGGGCTCAGAGGAAGTGGAGTTTCTGATGGTATGGGTGGAAACCTTGTGAAACATCATCTGGAGTTGGAGTTTGTTGGAGTCCCAGTCCAACTGATAGGCAGACAGGAATAAGTTGGGTCCCATCATAAGTGTTGGAAAGCAGAAGAAAATTAATATGAGCAAATGGAAAAATTATATATATATGTGTGTGTGTGTATTTATATATATTATATTAAGATAATTACTGACTAAGGAAATACTTCTTCTTTGCAAGGAAGAAAGACTAACACACATATTTCTGGGTTAAGAAAGGATACAAGACCAACTAAAGTACACTAAAGTAAATAAATGCATTGATTTTTGTTCTTTGTTTTGTCTGGAAAAAAAGTTTCATATCCTGAAGAGGCTTAGTCGTCTAGAAATTTGCTGTGGTCTTCATATCCTCCTCTGTTGTAGGGGAGGGATTTGATTACGTTCCTTGTTATGAGCTTGTGATTTCTAAAAAAATGTTGTGATCTCATGTCATGTAAATTCACAGACGTCTCCTTGGAGAAAAAGGTCAAAGATAAAGTCTTTGAATTGGGAGAGAGAAACAGTGTTCAAATCAGAGAGGAAGTATAAGATGGGCTGCTCTAGAATAATATAGTAAAACTTTTGAATGAGGAGAAAGAAAGATTGGTTAAAGTTCCTGTTCATGGGCCCTTAAGGGCCAGGGTATGTCTGAATATAGCTATAGGTCTCCAATAGGTTTGCAACTGTATTTGGTAGAGGGACCCTCATCTGGAGTAGGGATGGTCTTGACTTTGGAGAGGTGCATCCATGGGGAAAGACTTCACAGTTTCACTGCAGATTTGGTAAGGTCCAGTCTAAACAGGTTCCACTGGTCTTTTAGCTTATGAGTTTTAAGATATACCCAATCTCCAGGTGTAAGATTGGGATGTATGTTTCTTGATAAAGAGGAATCGGGTTTTGAACTGTGATGATTTTGATATTCATGAATGCCCTTAGTGGTCTGTCCCAGAGACAGAATATACTGTGTAAGATAGTGTCTTTTAGGATCCAGTAAAATGACTGTTTGAAAAACAGAGTCTCCCATAAATTACTTTAAATGGGCTGAGATGAGTTTTGGACTTGGGGATGATGAGGAGCCCAGGATTGCAATAGACAGAAGGGTCAGTCATGCTTGTTGGGTCTCATGTATCAGGTTTGTGAGAAGTTTTTTTAAGGTTTGGTTGATTCTATCAACCTTTCCAGAAGAATGCGATGTCATGTTGCATGTAAGTGATACTCTATTTTAAGAGCCTCGCTTATTCCCTCTTTTATTTGAGAAGTAAAGGTTGGGTCATTGTCTGATTGTAGGGAATAAGAAATCCCAAAATTGGGAAGAATGTGATCAATAACAGCTGTGGTGACTTCTGAAGCCCACTCAGTTTTGGTGGGAAAAGCTTCTAGCCATCCAGTAAAGGTGTCTACAAACATTAATAGATACTTGAGTCCTTTGCAGAGAGTCATGTTAAGTCTCATGCCCATCTTTAATTGTAGAGTTTGGATAAGGGCAATAAGCTTGACTTTTGGGGCCAAAGTTGTACCACCTGGCAGTGGCCCAGATTCTATGATTTCATTGAGACTAACAATAGCATATCCTGATAACTGAGTCCCATCTATGTTGTAACTGCTGTCATCTGTAAACCATTGTGGCCTCTGGTTTAATGAGGAGAGTATCTTGAAAACCTGGCCTGGCACTATAGTTTAAATCTATAGTCTCTAAGCAGAAATATTCAAGTGAGCACTCTACATTTGGGTCTGGTAAGAAGGTAGTAAGGTTAAGGACTTGGCATAGTTTGATACTTAACTCTGCTATTTGTAAAACAAGTGTTCAGTATTTGGTAATCCTGCTATCTGAAATCCAGTAGAAAGTCTTTGAATTTAAAATATATATTACATGATGAGGTGTGTGAGTAGTTTTTTAATCACCTAGGGTTGATTTGGAGGCCTCCTTGACAAGGAGGGCAAAGGATGCCAAAGACTGAAGACAGCAGGGCTATCCCTATGTTGCTGGATCAGGATTTTTTGACAAATATGCCGCTGGACATTGAGAGGACCCTAGTGTTTGTGTAAAACACCCAAAGTTACCTTTCTTAGACATATAGGTAAAAGATATGTATTTTTTATATATAAGTATATGGTAAGGATAGAGCTGGGGCGAGGATGAGAGCTTCTTTAAGGGTCTTAGAGCATTGCTTATTTTAGGGCTCCAGGATAACGGTACTTATTCAGGTCCTCTTCAGTGCCTCATAAAGACATTTGGCCGTACATCAAATTTCAGGTATCCAGGTGTGGCAGAAAGCCACCATCCCTGGGAAGGAATGTAATTGTTGTTTGTTTGTTTGAATGCCTATGTCTGGGATGAAACTTTTACAGTGCCTAGATAGATTCTTAGTTCCAGGGGTCAGTATTAATCTCAAGAACTGAAACTTTGGGGAGGAGATTTGAGCCTTTGAGAAAGAGAAAGAGACCTTGTGACTGCAGAAGGCTAGTTTTTGAAGTACCAAGATAGTGTCTAAATCAGAGGGTTTTTTCATCTGCTGCAAATAAGTAGATTGTCAACATATTGAAGTAGAGCACTACTTAAGGAAAGCTGAAGGGTAGATAAATCTTGGGCAAGGGCCTGTCCAAATAAATGTGGGCTGTCCCTGAATCCCTGGGGAAGGAACTTCCAGGTCAGTTGTTGGGTAATTTTAGCAAAAAAGTTCTGCCATTCATAGGCAAATAAAAACTGGGAATCAGGATGTACTGGAATACAAAATAAAGTATCTTTGAGGTCTAATACAGTAAACTAAAGAGTACTAAAAGGGAATCATCTTAAAGGGTATAAGTGTTACTAGGAGAAGGGGTACGGTTTTCAGTGTGGGACGACAGGTCCCTTAACTACCTCCTGCCTTATTATTGTTA
Source organism: Cephalopachus bancanus (assembly GCA_027257055.1). NCBI lineage: Eukaryota > Metazoa > Chordata > Mammalia > Primates > Tarsiidae > Cephalopachus > Cephalopachus bancanus. The sequence goes on along the minus strand of JAPVLO010000108.1, from coordinate 15,151,549 downwards.
GGAACAATACAATGCATAGTGGATTCCTGCTTAGGTCTTGTACCAACCTGTAGTGCTGTCCTACCTTTTGACCACTAAAATAGTTGTATTATATGGCAGATTATGGGAGTGTAATAGTTCTGTGGCTAAAAATATGTTTATTAAAGGATATAAGACTTCTTGGGACTCAAGTCTCAAGGTGTATTGAAATTTTCTAGGAAAAAAAATTGAGAATTTTAAATATTTATACCAGGTCTGCAGTCAAGGAACAACTTGGAACAAAATATCTCATACTTCCAAAGGAACTTGTTGGAGAATGGAGGGCTGTATTTTTAATTGTGTACATAATCTACAGTAATGGTTCCATTTAGTAAACAAAGCACCCTTGTTTTTTATGCTGGTGAACTCAAACTCTGTTTTAATAGAAAATAATTGAGCATAATCTATATTTCTGATGAGAAATCTATAAGGAATATAATAATTTTTTTCTGAAGTTCTTGGCATCAATAATAAGGATTAATATGCTGTAAAGCTATAACAATTTAGTTATAGTTGCTAAAAACTATAAAGTTTTTAACTAAAAACAACTTTGATTATTATAATTCATAATTTTCATTTTCCAACCATTTGGAAGTGGTCACTTACCAACACATTAGCCTATTCCATTTAAAAACTAACTCTTTAATTGGCACATTTGACTTCTTTATCCCAAAATGTTAAAAGCCTATTTATGTTTTTTTTTTACTCTTTTCAAGGTACAAAAGCTAATACTTAAGTGAAATAAGAAACTAAAAATTCTTCCCGAGTTCTTTACAATAAAAATGTTTTCTGAGAGCATTAAATAATTGAGTTTTAAAAAGCTGTAACTTACTTATGTATTTCCCCATTTAAACATTTATTTTATTTTTCACTTTAGATGTGTATTAACTCTGTGTTCACTTAGCATTTGCCTAGGAAGCTCCAGAATAGAAAGAAATTATTATACAAACTGCTAGGGGAAATTTATGCTTTTGCGTAGAAAACAATTATCACAATGATGCTATCGTAAATAGTAAGATAAATAATTTCAGTATTTTTCCAATATGCTATGTGGAGTCAAATAAAACTAAAAATGGTTAATTTACCTACATCTTCATTACCTTTCTCCTACATACCTTATGTCTCATATCTCAACCTTTATTTATGACTATTTTCTTATTATTTTATAGGTTATCTAGATTAAGGATGCTGGTTAAGGTACTACTTCAGACTCGTTTTTTTTTCTGGTCTGCTTAAGGAGTTATGTCTGGCTGTATTCTGCTACTCTCACCTACACCTCACTAGATCCAGACAGCAGTTTTAAACTATGGCTCCAAATGCTTTGATGTTTATTCCATCAAGAGTAGTATCTCTAGCCACTTCCCTTAAAATCACTGTGGGCTTGTGTCAAGGTCAATGAACAGAGAGTGGAGGAAGTGATTATAAGACTAGTCTATAACAAGTCAGGAAGCTACCACCTGGTTATCTTGAATCACTTGCTTTGTGGATGGCCTCTTTGATATTGGCCTTGACAATTGTTTGGCTATCATGCCAAGAGTTCAGACAACAAAAGCAAAAATAAACAAGTGGGGCTACATCAAATTAAAAAGTTTCTTCACGGCAAAAAAAAAAAAATGCAACCAACAAAATGACAAGGCAGTCAATAGAATGGGAGAAAATATTTGCAAATCATATATCTGATAAAGGCTTAATATCCAAAATATACAAGGAACCGACACAACTCAACAGCAAATAATAAATGAATGAATGAATAAATAAACTCTATTTAAAAATGCATAAAAGACTCAAATAGACTAATGTATCTATATATAGTGAAATGATTCCCATACTTAAGCAAATGAACATATCCATCACCTCACATAGTTAGCTCTTTGTGTGTGGGGGGGTGGTAATCGCATCACAAATTCACTCTCTTAGCAATTTTTCAGTATACAATACATAATTATTAATGATATTCCTCATGATGCATGTCAGATGTCTAGAATTATTCCTCCTACACAAGCACTACATTATACTCATTTCCCTACTTCAAAGTTCCTGGGAAACAACAATCTACTCTCTGTTTCTATGGATTTGACTTTTTTCTCTTTAGATTCCACATACAAGTGGGATTATGCAAGTATTTTTCTTTCTGTATCTGGCTTATTACTTAGTATAATGTTCTTCAACCTCATCCTCATGTTTGCCAAAGAAAACACACAAATGGCCAAGAGGTACATGAAAAGATACTCAACATAACTAATCATCTGGGAAATGCAAATCAAAACCAGACACACACACACACACACACACACACACAACACACACAAATCACCTCTTACATGTTAGGATGGTGATTATTTAAAAAGAGATAGAGAAAGAGAGACAGAGAGAGAGAATTAAATGTTGGGAAGAGTGCAGAGAAAAGAGAACTCTTGTACACTTTTGATGAGAGTGTAAATTAGTATAGCCACCATGGAAACCAGTATGAAGGTTCTTCACAAAACACAACATGGAACTACCATACAATTGAGTAACCTTTCTTTTGGGAATATACTAAAAAAAAAAAATGACACCGTACGTCATAAAGATATCTATGTTCTCATGCTCATTGCAGCCAATATGTGGAAACAACCTATGTGTCTATTGATAGATGAACAGATAAAGACATTGTGATATATACAGAGGAAGTGACTTGTTTCTCATTGAAAAACTCCGATAGCTAGGAATAACTTGAATACATGCCCATAAATGGTGTGTGTGTGTGTGTGTGTGTGTGTGTGTGTGTGTGTGTGTGTGCATAATGAAATATTATTTAGCCTTAAATAAGAAAGAGATCCTGTTGCTTCAGCCAACACAAATGAGGCTAAAGAACATTATACTAAGTAATAAACCAGATACAGAAAGAAAAATACTTGCATAATCCCACTTGTATGTGGAATCTAAAGAAAAAAAAAAGTCAAATCCATAGAAATAGAGAGTGGAATGTTGCTTCCCAGAGTCTTTGAAGTAGCAAAATGAGTATCATGTTGTACTTGTGTAGGAAGAATAATTCTAGACATCTGACATGTAGCATGAGGAATATCATTAATAATTATGCATTGTATACTTAAAAATTGCTAAGAGAGTAAATTTGTGATGCTGTTACCACACACACACACACACACACACACACACACACACACAAGCTAACTATGTAAGGTGATAGATATGTTAATTTGCTTGACTATGAGAATCATTTCACTATCTATAGGTTATATGAATACATTGTTGTGGACACCATAAATATACACAATACAATTATTTTAATAACATCTTTCAAAACCTCCGTGTGCTCAAGTTATTTCACCCATCGGAGTCTTACCATTAGAAACAAGACATTTCCTCTGTTTCCAGTCCTAACCTCTGATTCACAGAAGGCAGACTCATAATAAAATAGTGATATTTTGAAACATTCAGTTCTAGGAAATCTGTTATACCACAATAAATAATTGGAACACCTAGTCCTCACTTCAATGACTCATAAGGGTGAATGTATGACTGAACGGCTGACTGTTTTTATACTAACCAAGATGCATTTACGTGAGCAATTCAAAATTTTAAATAGAACCACCCTTGGTTACTTCATCATGAGAAGATAACTAAATACTGGTCATCTATCAAGGCACAAGCCTACAAAATTGGTATATCTCCTCAACCACTTCATTGAGCATAGTCTCAAAGCTGACCACAAGTGACACTTACTAGATCAGCTTGCCAGAGATTTAATAATCTGTACACCATTGCAGTCAGGAGAGTCCAGCAAAATGGAAACTGATCTTATGGCTGTCTTACAAATAATCTCTTATTAACAAAAATAGAAAGAGAAAAGAAAATAAGAACTACCACGAATCTCAATACACTAGCAAGATTTAATTGGTGAGCCTCAAATTGTATTTTTTTCCTTTAGAAACTATTTTGTAATCCCACAAATGTAACTTAAACTTAATATCAATAAATGTGTTTACTGTATAAGAGAAACTATGTTGCTGAGAGTAATCAAAGCACACATTAATAATTTTTCAAATGATTACTAATCTGTAAATAAAAATAAAAAATGTGATTGACCTTTATCTTGTGTGAGATATTTTACTAAAAAAGAATCTCTGACTAAAATCTCTGTAGCTTGGTTTTAACCAGCAAAGGCAAATTGTAGCAGTAATTAACTAGATTGTCTACAGTATTTTGGTTTTAATTAGTTTTAGGCACACTGTTGATTGCTTAAAGATTCTTTACCAATTTCATTAATAATGCATTTCAATAATGTTATTTTGTTTGTAGTACTATTTTCATTCATATTTCATTAAATGTATCTTATACATGAGAGGGAATCCCCAAAAAACAAAATTACTTTTTAGAGGGCAGGCCCCTTGCAATATAGGCTTTGCCTGCTAAGTGCTCTAAGAACCTATCAACCAGCTAGCATTGTTGTGAGATACTGTGTTCAGCTTCAGTTAATCTTTATTTTGAATTTTCTTTCAATGTGTTTGCCCATTTCATGATGAGTGATTTACCAGTGCACCTGCCCACAACACTCAGAGTGTTCAGGTAAATTTTGACCAAAAACAGCATTCATGTTAACTGAAATAAAAAAAAACTTCCCCACCCTTCCTATTCACACGACCCTTCCTCCAATGATTTTTGTTTGTTTGTTTCCCAAGATTAAGAAAATAAAAATCCTCAAAGGAAAATATTTTGCTGATGAGGAAGTGGTAAAACAATAAAAGGCAGAAGCACTAAAAGGCATCAAAATGGACGAGTCAAACACTATTTTGAGCAGAGGAAAAAATGTCTCGATAGGTATATTGCAATAAATGGAGAGTACTTTGAAGGTGACTGAAGTTTAGACAGTAAGTATAAACACACATTTTTTAGAAGTAAATTTGGGGGTTTTTTGGGGGGTCCCCTCCTTGTATAATACCTCTCTATGTATGTAATTACATATATACAACTATACCTGATCAACACTGTTTTAGAGTAGAAATGTTTTCAAAAGTTACATTAAAATACATTACATTCAGAAATTCATGTTTGTAATTAGAAAGATGTTTTTATTTATCTATGTGCTATGATGGTTCGTGTGAAAGAACAGCTAGAGTTATGGTAATATTTATTTGAAAATGAATCCACTATGAGGATAACAGTCATCTACCAAAAAAAAAAATTATGTCAACATCAGACAACTTAGTTTTTGTGACTTCTTATATTACCCACAAATATTGCAATTATTTTTCATTTGCATATTCAGTTCATTACAGATTTTCTCTCCCAAGAAACTTGTTAAAAGTCATTTTGTCAGCAAGAGTTTGGGGAAGTTTGAGAAGATTTAGGGAAAGTGTGAGAGGATCCAAGAGAGTAAAAAGGGGAATGGAATAGGAAAATGTAGAATTCCCAAATAGTTCCAGTGGCTTACAACCACAATTTCTTGATGAAATAAGTTATGTATTAATTCGCTTTGTGTAGCCACAATAAAACATTTACTAAGTATTTGTTGAATTAAATTGAGTGAAAATGAATGCTGAATCATTATTGTTTATCCCTGACCTAACACTTAACGTATGACTTCTCATGCTTATCTATAATTCTATTACAGGAAGAAGGAAAAAGTTTTACCTTTACTTTCTTGATTCCCTTTTACCACTACTGCAGGGACGTAGATCAGCAGTCCCGGTATTTGACTCTCTCTCTCTCTCTCTCTCTCTCTCTCTCTCTCTCTCTCTCTCTCTCTCTCGCTCTCTCTGTGTGTGTGTGTATACGTATATATGTCTTTCTCTCTTGCACATGATTTTTGTTATATTTGTTGCTGTCAGGGAAGGATTTTCAAGTTTAAATAATGGAGGACTGTCTTTGCTTAGATCATCTTCTCAGGCACCAACTTAGGTGATTGTAGGATAACAAGCCCAGGAGTTCATCAAGGATTTTCTCTCAGAGCATCTTCCAGTGATTTCACTGGTAGACTCGAATATCCAGCCCTTTATATCACTCTACTTTCTATTCCCTTTTAAAAATAATGCTTCCTTTTCAAATCTCCTTGAAAATTGAGATATCCCCATCAGTGGACTATTCCAGTTGAGAGAAAGCAAGAAGATCAAAGGAAGTCCTTAACTTTCTGTTTCCATTTTTCTTTCTTCTCTCTCAAATCCCCTTCAGGGTTAATTTTATGATACCCCAAAACCTAAGAGCAGTTTGCTTAGGGGTCAGAATATAATAATTGCTTTTTATATGTGCCCCTAGGTTTTTTAATGAGTACCCCAATGATACTAGCTCATGACCATTGAATCAAATTAAGTTGTAATTTTAAATGCCACACTGAACTTAATTTAATGTAGTCATTAAAATGACTTATAGCTCTATCATTTTTCACTTTTTCTCCCTTTTACTGAACACCTCGTGCACTGCGTTGTGCTTAGCAGAGGAAGAGGACAATATTGAGAAGCATCACAAGATCCTTTTCCTCGGGACATTTACAATGTTAATAGGGAGACAAGAAATATATGCATAAGATTTTTTAAATGACTGTCAAATTTTAGTATAATAATGAAGTCCAGAGAATTACAATTTTGGTATAGATGAGTTTAGTTTAAATAGTTTCAGTTAAATGGTGTCAGATGTTGGAAACGCAATCAAGTGGAAAAGTCCTGCAGGCAGTTGAAAATGCAGAACTGAAGCTCAGAGAATGGTGAAAACTATAGATTAAGATGAAACATTCTGTTGCATAGAAGTCAGTGGATTTTTAAAGGAAACTTATTTCCATAAAGAAAAAATACAGTAGGTGTTTATTTTAACAGGATATATTTAATAAGATGACTGAACATTGTTGCAACATTTGAGTCAAATCATGGAACAGAACTTGGTTCTACATCTTTAATTGTGTGCTATGACATATATCACTTGCTTTCTCTGAGTTCCCATTTCTCATTAACTGAAATAACCTCTATACATTAACAATGTATAAAATAAGTGAGAAATTTTCAGTTATAAAACAGATGTTGCCTGCTGACACCATCAAAAGATCAACAGAATAATCTGTTAATCAAACATCATGTTTACTGGCCCCACTAGAACGAAAAAGTCTTGAGTCTTTACCATGTTTCAGAATGGAATGATCAGAGTTGGATATTTACAGGATGTTTGGGTCTGAGATTTAGCAGATTATTGCAGTTCTTTCAAAGAAGGAAGCTAAAGCAGATTATTTCAACTCTTTCAAAGAAGAAACTTAATTGGGTTTGGGTAAAGATTTTGACATAATTAAGATTAGTGGACCTAGTGAGATGAGGGCTTTGATAAGTAAACTGTTGTTAAATAAGCAAACTGCACAGGTTAGCAATCTATTGTATGAAGGGAGGCTTGCTTGTCTGAAAAGGTAGCTCTTTACTTCTGGGAGGAAAAATAACTTGCAAGAATTCCCTGAATACAAAATGTAAAATTGTTTATTGATTTTCAGTTTTATTTTAGAGGAGTAAACATTTCTGCACAAATAAATAAATCATTCCAACACAAGTGATCTTAGTTCTCAGTCAGTCCTCTGTTCTCAGTTAGGTAAATAGATGCAGAAAGTCCCAATTTTCACAGATGAACAAATCATGTAGTTAATGTACTGTAATTATTTCTTTGAGAGATTTAATTTCTAGTGTGAACCAGCTATTCTTCCGGTGGCAGAAAATGTATTTGTATCAATCTAGGGTAAATAATATCATTTTGCAATTTTCTAAATAGAATTACAATAAACTATCAGTTTGTTCATCTCTCTCCATACCACCTATTTGACCATGAACATTTACAGTAGTAAGAGGAATGGTGTGCAATTGGTAGGATAAGATGGATTACAGAGCTTGAGGATGTCAGTTTTGCAGCCAGATTCAAAGTGTTGAACTTTTAACTCTATCATGCAGTCATGTTACTTAAACACTCTTTGAGTTGAAGTTTTTTCTAATCAATGAAATAGACATATTAATAGTACCTGCCTTATTGAATTGCTGTTGGAATTTTGCAGTAAATTAATAAAAAGTACTTAGGACAATGCTTGACTCAAAGCATTTGATAAATGCTATCCATATTGATAGAAAGAATAATTATTAATCAAAAACCTGGTATTTATCCTTCCTGTTCTTCGTTGAGTTCCATGGATCTGTGTTTTGATTTTATTTGTCATTAATTCCGGCAGGTTCTCAACCATTATCACTGGGAATTATTTCTTCTGCTCTATTATCTCTTCTTCTAGTTCTAATATTTCAATATTATTTATGTAACATCTTTTGAAATAATTCCACAGTTCTCAAATATTCTGTTCTATCTTTTACATTGCTACTATTATTTTTTCTTTCCATATTACTTAAGGAATTATATTGAAATTTCAAGTTCATTTAATTGTTCCTAAGTTTTGTCAAGTTTATTGTTAAACTCGTAGAAGGTACTTTTTAAATTTTTGTCAGAATATTTTTTGATTTTTAGCATTTTTTTCTTGATTCTTTCTTACAGTTTCCATCTTCCTGTTTCCATTTGTCTTTTGTTCTTGTACTTTTTTTTACTTCCAACTGAAACCTTTAACATTAATTATTGTATATTTATTTGTCTTATTTTATTTTATTTTTCAATAGCTTTAGGGATATAACTGATTTTTGTTACATAGATGAATTGCATAGTGGTGAAGTTGTTATTTCATTTATTTGTTTGTTTGTTTGTTTATTTATTTTTACTTATTTATTTATTTATTTTTTGAGTTGGAGTCTCACTCTGTCGCCCAGACTGGAGTGCAGTGGCCGCTCCCGGCCACCGCAGCCTCAACCTGCTGGGCTCAGGCGATCCTTCCGCCTCAGCCTTCCAAGTAACTGGAACTACAGGCACGCGCTACCCCACTCGGCTCATTTTTTAAAATTTACTGTAGAGATGAGGTCTCGCAAAGTTGCCCAGGCGGGTCTCGAACCCTCAGTCTCAGGCAATCCACTCACCTCAGCCTTCCAAGGTGCGGGATTACAGGCTGAGTCACCGAGCCTGGTTGAAGTTGTTATTTTAAAACCCCTGTCTGATCATTACATCTGTATTATATCTTAGTCTTGTTCTGATGATTGTGTTGTCTCTTCTGAGTACATTTTCCTTGTCTTTGGTGTACTTTGTAATTTTTGTTGAAAATTTAACATTTTGTACCATGTAATATGAACTGAAGTAAATAAGCTTTCAATATGAATATTGATGCAAATCTTGCTAGAAATGGGCTGGTTTAAGTTTTGCTAAAGCTATAGGTGCCGGAGGCTTATAATTGCTCTAATGTTCTTTTTCTAATGTCTTCTCTGTTAATTTGGGGGCTTCTCTAAGTACTTTTTCTTAGTGAGAGTGCATATCTTGAAGCTCCTTTAATTTCAATTCATTGTCATAATACTATATTGTATAGTGATAAATTGTGGGATAGAGATGAGGCAGTCTTAACTGTAAATCTCTAGTCATTGAAGGGGCCTCTGTCTTGGGGTGTTTTTATTTAAACCTCCCTTCTGTTCACTGGCTACAGTATTCTCAATTGATTAACTTGAAGCTCTGACTCTTGTGGACTATGGCTTTGGGTTTTGTTTTTTTTTTTTTTTTTCTCTCATAGGTAAGACAAGAAACCTAGAAGGAACCGGAATGGGGTGAAGTTCCTTTCCTCGGCTTAGAAAATAAGAGTAGCCCTTTGTTATGAAGAAGGTTCTAAGCATATTTCATAATGACTATCCTTTTTCTCACCTGCAAGAGTCACAAAAGCATCCTTTCCAGACTTTCTCAGTGAGAACCTGATGAGCTTACTAGAGGTAAAGTCCACAAAGGTTAAGCCCTTGAAATTGTGCCTCCAGGAGTTTCTCACTCTCCATTGGTCCACACTCAGTTTCCAGCATGAAAAGAAACTCCAGACTCCAGAAATTGACATGGTATTTTGCCCTACAACCTCAGTTTTCTGATGGTTCTAAAATATTGATTTTCAATTTGTGTGCTTTTTTGTAAGAATAGGAGTGACCACTTCTGTGATAGACTAAAAAATGCTCCCCACCACACCCTCCCAAAAAATGTTCATGTTCTTATTCATGGAATCTCTGAATGTTATATGACAGAGGGACTTTAAAGATGTGATTAAGCTAAGGATTTTGAGATGAGGAGATTATGGGTATGGTGCAATCACAAAGGACCTTTGAAGAGGGATCCAGGGGTTCAGAGTCAGTCATAGGAGACATGATAATGGACTGACTTGAGAAAAGAGTCATAAACCAAAAATTGTTGGCAGCACCTAGAAGCTGAAAAGAGAAGGAAATGGATTCTCCCTTCAGAGCCTCAAGGAGGAACCTACCCTACTGCCACTTGCTTTTAGCTTAGTGAGACTGATTTTGAATTTCCAATCTTTAGAAATGTAAGATAATAAATTTGCATTGTTTTAAACCACTGTTTGCAGAAATTTGTTACAACAACACAGGAAAATAGTATATCTATGAAACTCTTTCCATGTCATAGCTGAAATGAAAAGTCCTAGAGAGGGTTTATTTTCGTTCCATATTGAGTACATCTGCTGCTTGTGGAGTGATGGATCTAGGGGTGACCAGGTAACAACATAGAAGGGATGCATTTCCTAAAAATAAAGTAGACAGAATTCTAAAGATGTTCCCACACAATTCCTATCCCTTGGTTATTCAATCAAGATATTACTGTAAAGGGACTTTGTAGGTAAAAGTAAGGCTACTAATCAGCTCACTTTAATACGAGGATATGGCATTGGATTATTCAAGTGGACCCAATATAATCACATAAGCAGAAGAGGAATTAAAAGAATCAGAAAGATATGAAGAAAAGAGCATGAGAGATGAGGTGGGGGCAGCTCATGTAGAGTTAATACATGAGGAAGACTCAGCCCATTACTGTGAACTTTGAAGGTAGAGTAGATGGTCATGACCTAGGAATACAGGTAAATTCTAGGATCTGGGCACAGTCTATATAGCTTACAGTCAGCCATGGACACAAGGACTTCATTTCTTCCACGTCAGGGTATTATATTTTGCAAACAAACCTGAATAGTAAGGCAACAAATTCATCCCCAACACCTCTAAATTTATACCTGCTGGCACCTGGCTTTTGACTCTGTGAGACCAGCTAAAGAAACCCACACTTCAGATCTACAGAAACATGAGATAGTAAACATATGTTGCTTTAAACTACTAAGTTTGTGATAATCTTTTATGGTAGCACTAAAAAATACTAATACACAAACAACATAGTGCCTGGATTGATCTCAGGTCAGTTCAAATATAATCTGTAGGAGCTTGGGCACGTTTTGTTTTTTGTTTTGTTTTGTTTTGTGAAAACATGCCCAGATAATTTGGATAAATGCTGAGAACCACTGCTAGAGTGACCAGCTCATCCTGGTTTGACTATGATTTTCTTGGTTTTACCTCTCTTGGAAAAGCCTTAGTCTTGCTCAAGCAGAGACATTGGTCATCTGTACGTCTGCTGCCCTAAGTGAAGCTGAAGCTATGCAGAATATAAGATATAGAATTATGCCTTGGAAATCACTTTCAAGCATCCTTCAAATTCTTCTATGAAAAGTGTTTTTTCAAAACCTTCAAACATTTTTGTGCAGTCACATAGATGCCAGGAACCTAACTAAAACTTTCACCTACTACTTTTGTTTCCTTGTAGAAGTCCAGCCTTTTCATTTGCATACTTTGTATCAGCTATTATGGATTGAAACTTTTACTCAAACTTACTATTTATCAGTACACCATGATGAGTATTTCCACATACAACTCAGTTAAGCAAAGAATTAATGCCGCTTTACAATGCATTAAATTCCCGTTCATACACTTATGGTTTGTTTTTACTAGTTCTGAAAGAAAACCAGTATTCAGACTTAGTACTCTAAGAATATTTATGCAGCATAATGTGAACATAGCTCTCTTTTTCATTTCTTGGTGACCAAACACTTGTAGTTTATCCTAAACATTTGTATCTATTCATTTGTATTTGCTCAGTTATTAAAAAATGATTTTCTATTATGAACAACATAATATCATAAAAAACAACTATTTCTTGCTATCTACACCAGTGTTCCCCTCAATGATCACATCATTCTGTACATGTTCTATTAAAACTTTCATGCTAACTTGTATTCAAAGAGGCATAAGCCAAAATTATCTGATATTTCTAAATACATCCTTGGCATAAACATGACAAGCATATTGATTTAAAACAATTTGCATGTTTGTATACCAGAATACAACTTAGGAAAAGCCATAAATCAGAACAATTAATATGTTCTCTTGATGAATTTGGGCTATATAAGCTATACAAAATAAAGAAAATCTTAAGAATAAATTCTATAAGCAATTACCATAGGATTTTTTCAATTGTCAATAGCAATGATGGAGTAAAGAAACTAGGAAGTCAATTTGCTTTTTGCTAAAGCCACCAAACACAATCTTTGATTAGCGAAGTCATAGGCACTAAAATTAAAGCATCAAACCTTTGTTTTGCTTTGAGAAATACCTTAACCTATCTTCGCATTGTCATGCTCTTCACTAGATCTCAGCAATCATTAGGTTTTATTTTTATGCAAAAGTCCTTGAGGCAGAATATCTACTTCAGAAATTGTTATACTTCATATTAAATATTAACTTTTCCAAATTTGTGTTCTATTTGTGTATGTTATGCTTGCTCTTTGAAAAAGTGAAATGAGGTTAGAAATTATATTTGTCTTTATGTCATATCCTTCTTCACATATAAATAAACATGATGATTTTGGCTCAATTGATTTTTAGCTCAAGGAAATATAAATATAGAATAGATATGAATATCCTGTATTATTTTAACCAAAATCTCCCTCTAGCCTCAATTTAGATTGATTGACTCTTCTTTTTTTAAACTACTTCCAAAAATACCTTTACATTTCTTTTTTTGAAGGACACTTATTTTTGACACACTCAAATCAAGTATTTTCTGAACAATTCAAGACTTTTTTTTCACCTTAGGGAGGATCTTGTCAAGTTAATGTCAAGATAGTTTATACTTTTGACCACTTTCTAAATGTAGTACTTTATATTAATTGGACTCCCCATGCATGTTTCCACAATGACATGTTTAAAGGACCTGAAAATACTTAATTTGTTCAGTGTAAGAGGCTTGGTCAAAGCAGGAAAGTGAATATAATTTGTTTAAATGAGTCTTTGTTAACACCAATCCCTCAACTTGGTTATCTTAAGAGCAGGACTAATAAAATGTTGAAACAAAGGATTGTAGAAAAACCCACTGTGGTGGGCATACACAGATAAGCCTTATGTGTCATGCCCTTGAAAGTCTCCTCATCTTGACTGTGGCCTAGACCTCTGATCTGCCTTTGACAATAGAATATAGCCAAAGTGATGGGTGGCCACTCCTGTGATTCTTATGTTACATAATACTCCATCTTAGCAGAGTAGAGTCACAAAGACCCTTGCTAGTCTTGAAGAAGTAAACTGTCATGTTGTCAGAAGTCTGGAAGAGACATTGAGGAAGGAACACATGCCAAGAAACCCTGGGTATCACTGGAGAGCTGAAAGTAAGAAAAATGAGATCATATTCCTACAGCTTCAAGAAGATAAATTCTTCCAATAAGCTTGAGAGAGGACCCTAAGCTTCAGAAAGGAATGCAACCTTACTGATATCTTGATTCTAGTCTTGTGAGACCCTTAGCAGAAAATCAAGCTATATCAAGCCTAAAATTCTGGCACACAGAAACTATGATATAATTAAGTTATGTTGCTCTAAACCTGCACGTATGTGGGAATTTGTCACAGAGCAATAGACACCAATTACACTCATGCATGCTTTATTTTATTAAAGTCCTCACACATCTTTCAGTAATATCTTAGAACTTCATTATAATTTGTTTTTTATATGGAATTCAATGCTTGTTTCAAATGAATCTTTAAAAGTTTACCATTTTCCTATATTATAAAAATCTACTATTTTCAATCTTAAAACTATATAATGGACTTCCAATTTTAAGGAATATAATTCATTAATAATAAGTGAAAAAAAAACACTAATGAAAACTGACATTGTATATCTGCATTTTATTTGAAAGTGATTTTGTGTGTAATATTGAGTTGCTGTGCATGCAGCTTATAGTCAAACTTTGACTGCATCAAGGTCTCAAAAGAAAAATGAAAGAAAAATGTTACCTTTTGTAAAATCCATGCAATCCCCTTTTATACCTAGAGAATGGCACAGGATGAAATGGAGATGGGAGAAATGCAGCACTGTCAAATGAGGGAATGGTAACAGCTAGGGCAAGCAATAAGGATAGTACCCCTGGCAAGGCTGCAAAGGCAACCACAGCCTGAGGCCATTTTGACTGTTCTGTAATATATCTTCTACAACTAGAAGGGAGGACAGTGACAATAGTGCTCCCTTCCCTCACACAGGGAAGGTAAATTATTCCCATTAAAGAGACAGATAGGCTTGCTACCACGAAGTTGGAGTGGGCTAAATTAAACTTTAGATTTTCAAAAACAAAAACAAACAGAGAATACGTACCAGTTACAGAAGTTTCAGTTTAGTTTCTATTGAAGACACAGTTTCATACAGATTTATACCTTCCTACATTTCTTTAATTTGTTGTTTTTTACTATAAAATCATATGCATTTTGAAAAATATGAAATATATTTTATAAACAGTTGAATAAAATAAAAACAATTCTTCAAGCCAGGCAAAGATAACAGTGCTTACAATTTTTGTAAATTTGCTTCCTATTTTTCTTTTATAAATATGTTTTACAAAAATAGAATTTGTGACATCTATTTTGTAATTTCAATTTTTGTGTCTAAAATAGCACCAGCACATAAAACAGATATGTATAACACCACAAATGAATTCCCCTTCCCTCAATCTCAATTCTAGAAATAGACATATTCAAGCCGGGCTCGGTGGCTCAGCCTGTAATCCCGTGCCTTGGGAGGCTGAGGTGAGTGGATTGCCTGAGCCCGCGGATTCGAGACCCACCTGGGCAACTTGGCGAGACCTCATCTCTACAATAAATAAAAAAATCAGCCGGGCGTGGTAGCGCATGCCTGTAATTCTGGATACTCAGAAGGCTGAGGCAGAAGGATCACCAGAGTCCAGCAGGTCGAGGCTGTAGTGACCAGGAGCGGCCACTGCACTCCAGTCTGGGCGACAGAGTGAGACTCCAACTCAAAAAAAATAGGCATATTCAATATGTATTTGTTTATCATTCCAGAAATTTTTCATGTATATCAAAAGTACATATTTATAAAGATATACATATTGATTTATATCATGTAAAATGTATAAAGAAATATATTTTGCATGATAGAAACACATCATAATCACTCATCCATACTGTTTCTTTAAATAATCAAGTATTAGTTTCCAGAATCTCAGTGCCTCTATTCTGTAGACCAATGCACTCTGAGATGGAGTTTAGCAATTTAATATCTAGGAGAATTATTAGTTGGACTTCTGACTAGCACCAACTTTGACAGAGAAGGATGTAAAAGTGTGCAGAGAAGATATAGGCTATATAGCCTCTACTGATGCCATAGCAAGTTCTATAGGTAGCATTGCTCTTCAGAACAGTCCCAAGTTGGCTCAACATATCCAAGCCTTTATAATCTGGCATCAGTCAGCCTTGGAATGGGGACCACCATGGAAGAGAGCAATGACAAGTGACCTTGGGTCAGTGAGCTCTCTGCATCTCTAAGGCAGTCCCCAAAGGCCAGATATCTGAAGGACATTTATCTGCTGACAGCACTCCCAAAGGCTGGGGCAACCAGTCCTTCATTACAAGGAGATATGGGTGGTACAACACAGACTCCATACTCTCTACCCTGTTTCTCATTTGTAATATAAGAGTCAATTTGTTAAGAGATCAAATTTTTGCTTCCAGAATCTTCGTTCTGTTCCATTGGTCTGTATTCCACCTCTTGTACTGAGGCTGCTTTGATTATTGTAGCCTTCTAGCAAAGTTTAAAGACTGAAAGTGTACTACTTCCCACTTTGTTCCTTTTGCTGGGGAATGTTTTGGCTATTTGTGCTCTTTTTGTTTCCATCAGAATTTTTGTATTGACATTTCCAGGTCTGAGAAGAATGATGTTGATAATTTGATGGGCACTGTGCTGAATCTGTAGATCGCCTTTGGGTAGGATGGACATCTTGACAATATTGATTCTTCCAATCCATGAGCATGAAATGTGTTTTTCCTTTAGTTTGTATCCTCTTTGATTTCTTTGAGCAGTGTTTTATAGCTCTTGTTGTAAAGGTCTTTTACTCCTCTGGTTAGGAAGATGCCAAGTTTGTGTGTATGTATGAAGAGGGGCTATTGTGAATGGGGTTGTGCTTTTTATTTTGTTCTCTGCCAGTTTGATACTGGTGTATAGAAATGTCACACTGTCTACTGCACGTGGATTTTGTACCCTGAAACTTTACCAAAGTAATTTATTGGTGCAAGGAGCTTTTTAGTAGACTCCCTTAGGTTTTCAAGGTATAGCATCATATTGTCCACAAAGAGGAATAGCTCAACTTTCTCTTTTCCTATTTGGATACTCCTGATTTCCTTCTTTTGTCTGGTTGCTCTAGCAAGAACTTTCAGCAGTATGTTGAACAGGAAGTGAGAGTGAGCAACCCTGTCTTGTTCCCATTTTGGGGGGAGATGCTTCTAACTTCTGTTCATTGAGTAGTGGGTTTATCATAGATGGCTCTTACAGTTTTGAGAAATGTTTTTCTGTACCTAGATGTTTAAAGGCTTTTATCAAGAAGGGATGCTAGATTTTGTCAAAAACTATTTCTGCATCTAATGATATGACCATGTCATAATTGTTTTTATATCTGTTAATGTGGTGAGTTACATTTATGGTCTTGCAAATGTTGAACAAGCCCTGCATCTCAGGAGTGAAACCAACTTGGTCATCGTGGAAGAATGCTGAGAATAGTTGTGTTGTCTACTATGCTAGAATCTCACTGAAGATTTTTGCATCTATGCTCATCAAGGATACTAACAACTTATCTTTGACAAAACCATCAATAACAACTGTTGGGAGCTGGCCACGGAGGCCCACTGAGCATTAGGGATCAGGAAGGGCTGTTGACCCCGAGACAACTAGGATGCGTTCGGGAGCTATTGACCCCATTTCCTCCCCCTTTCTACTCAGCACTAACCAGATTAAGCTCCTGTGAGCTCAAAACATAAAAACTCTGAGACCGGGATGAACACAAGCTAACTTTAGAAGCTCATTGCTCCCATTCTTCCGCAAACTGCAGTTTTGGCTTTCACATCACTTATAATTCAAACTCGTGTCACATCTAAGAGCCTTAGTATTGGTCACAGGCTTCTGGGTCATGATCTTAGGATTTATTGAAAGTGTAAATTGTAGAACATAGTTTTAGAAGACAGCCATTTTGTTGAGAGAATGCGGCTGGGTTACTTGCAAGTAGCCCACTGTGAACTTTGGACTGGGCCACATTCCAAACATTCTGGGATGGGCCACTTTCGTTTGTAAAGTAAATACTTAAGCTTCTATAGAATTGTTTAACTTGGCATAAATCAATCAGCTTAGGATGAAAAAGGTTTACAGAATATGTCAGTCACAGATTAGGTTATCCTGTTATGGGATTTTAAGATTATCATATGAAAAGGGTTTAAAGGCAATCATTGATTAAGTTTTCATGGATTAAGGTTTCTGGTGGGTGGGGGACCCCCCTCCCACATCTGACTTTGTGTATAAAAGACCCGTTGTAATTCCCAATAACACACACTTCGCTTCTGCAGTAGACTGGAGTCCAGTTTCTTTCTTTCTCTCTTCTTTCCCCCAATCGCGACGCTGTCTCCACCTTTGGGGTACCCTGAACCCGACTGGAGCTGGTCTCTGGCAAACAACCACTGGGAAGAGGAGACCTTACTTAGCAAATCATGCTGGGAAAACTGGCTGACCATACGCAGAAGAATGAAACAGGACTCCTACCTATCATATGCAAAAATCAATTCTAAATGGATCAAAGACCTAAACATAAAATCTCAAACTATAAGAATCTTAGAAAAAAATGCAGGAAATACTCTTATGCACATTGGAATAGGTCACCAATTCTTGATCAAATCCCCAAAAGTGTTTGTTATAAGCCATAAGACAGACAAAGTGGGAACTCATCAAACTGAACAGCTTCTTCACAGCAAAAGAAACCATCAAGAGAGTGGGGAGACAACCCACAGAATGGGACAAAAAATTTGGTAATTGTGTATCTGACAAAGGCCTAATATCTATGACTTATAAGGAACTCGGGTGAGCTGAAAGAAAAAAACAAACAGCCCTACTAAAAATTGGGCAGAAGACATGAGTAGACACTTCTCAAACGATGACATACAAGCAGCCAACAAATTCATGAAAAAATGCCCAGACTCACTAATCATCAGAGAAATGCAAATCAAAACCACACTAACATACCACCTTACCCCAGTAAGGATGGCTATCATTAATAAATCAAAAAAGAATAGATGCTGGAGTGAGTGCAGTGAAGAGAGGATGTTTCTACACTGTTAGTGAGAGTGCAAAGTAGTCAAACTTCTATTGAAAATAGTGTTGTGATATCTAAAGAAACTAGAAATTAACCTTCCATATGGTCCAGCAATTCTCATCCTGGGAATAGACTTGAAGGAACACAAATCATTTCACAAAAGAAGACACCTGCACACATATGTTTATTGCCACACTATTCACAATAGCAAAAACATGGAACCAACCCTTCTTCCCAGCAAAAGTAGACTGGCCTGAGTGCAGTGGTTCATGCCTGTAATCCCAGCACTTTGGCGATGGAGGCAAGAGAATTGCCTGAGTCAAGGGGTTCAAGACCATCCTGGACAACTTGGTAAGACCTCATCTCTACGATAAATCACACACACATGCACAAAAATTAGCCAGGCATGGTGGAGTGTGCCTGTACTTGGAAGGCCGAGGTGGACAGATCATTTGAGCCCAGCAGGTTGAAACTATGGTGGCCGTGAGTGTGCTACTGCACACCAGCTTGGGCAACAGAATGAAACTACTACTCAAAAAAAAAAAAAATTGACTGGATAAAGACAATATGGTACACATACACAATTAAATATTACACAGTCATAAAGAAGGACAAAATCATGGACTTCTCAGTAAATTGGATGGAATTGGAGACAATCATACTTAGCTATATATCACAGAAACAAATAACTGGATACCACAAGTTCTCACTCATAAGTGGGGCCTGAATATTAATCACAAAAGCACAAGGGAGGGATCAGCAGTCATGGGACACTGCCAGGAAGGGAACAGGGATGGCATGTAACCCAACACAAAGGGTACCTGATCCTACCTAAATCAGGCAAGTGAGAACCAATTGGAGGCTTAAACTTCACCTATACACTCATTACATATGTACCTAATTCTGACTTGCAACCCACATAATCATAATGAAATAAAGTTAAATAAATAAATGAATTAATTAATTAAAAAATAAAGAGAGAGTTAATAATGTTATTCTCAGCAAATGGCAAAGAGGTATAAATAAAAGAACACATATAAGTGGCTTAGCTTCCATCTTGGTACATCGTAAGAATTGTGTCATACGTTACTATTTCTATTATTTGTGCTAGAGCTATCACATTACTATAATTGATTCAACAACGTATCAATCCAACAATATAACAATTGAATATCCATAATATTATTATTATTCTAATAATAATGTATTTGACTTAGAACCTCATTTTATTTAACAGTACACAGTATGCCATTGAAGGAAAGGATAATATTGTACTTTGCCAGTTCCTATATATGAACATGTAGATGTATTTGTGTTTGTTAATTGTAAACAATTTGTCATAAGACATCCTTGTTCATAACTATTTGTTTACATATGTACATAAACATGAAGACAAGGAATTTCTAGATCATCACATATTATTTTATTTGTTTATTTATTTTGAGACAGAGTCTCACTCTGTCATTCAGGTTGGAGCGCAGTGGCTCAGTCATTGCTCACTGCAAACTTCTGGGCCCAGATGATCCTTCTGCCTCAGCCTCCTGAGCAGCTGGAACTACTGGCATGTACCATGCCAGATAATTTTTTTTTTTTTATTGAGACAATAGTCTAGGCTGATCTGTACCTCCTGGGCTCAAGCAATCCTGCCTCGGCCCCCTTTAGTGCTGGAATTACTGTTATGAACCATGGTACTTGGCCACCAGTTATTTCCATTTAAAATTTTTTCCTTAGTTGCTATGTAATTATCCTATGCTGAATGTGTCTTAATTTGCATGACCAACAATAGTGTGACCCTTAGTTTCACTATACCCTCACTACCTGCATGTTTCAGACTTTATTATTTTGTCAATCTACTATCTGGAATATGATTTTTTACTATTTTAATTTGCATTTTTCTGTTTATAAATGAAAGTAGACATTTTCATATATTAATAATGCATTTTAATTGAAATGCATATTAAGACAATTGTGAATTTAAATAGTCATTGGACTTTCAATTTTTAAATGTTAAACATAACAATCATATGTTGCTTTATTTGTATTATTTTTATTAGTTAAATTATTAAAAAATATGCTTGTTCATGTTGGACAGCAAGCAAACTCACTGAAAAAAATTTAAATAAAATTACATAATACTGAATATTCTGTTTTGTGACTTTCTTTTTATAATCACCAGTATTTGGCGACTATCTTTTTTTTGTAAATGCATAAAAATTATTTTGTGTTTTCTGGTTACAAGCTATAGAAACCAAAACAAGATACTTTAAAACAAGTAAACAATCTTATTTATATAGAATGGCTCATGGTACATACAGAGAAACTAAAAAAAAAAAATCCATTTCATTTAAAGCAGAGTGGCTCGGCTTTAACTGAAAAGCTTCCATGCTGCCCCAGCCAAGAGTCCTTTGCAGCAACATAGATGGAGTTGAAGATCATCATCTTAAGTGAATGCACTCAGAAACAGAAAAACAAACACATGTTCTCACTCATATGTGGGCGCCAAATGGTCACAAGGATGGAAATAATAGACACTGGGGATATTTATGAGGGGAGGGAGAGAGGGACTGACTGGACAACCTGAGAACCAATCCCCCCACTGCATAGTATGTCTATGAATTGAACAAACATGTGTATCCTCTTAATCTAAAATAAATTTTTTAAAAAGATTCAGAAAAGGATTGGGTACCTTGACACTCTCCATCAGGACCCTATTATATGCGTGTCTGGGGAGGTGGTAGTTCACATAGACTAATTAGGATGAGCAGAAAAATAGCAGAATTGATGTGGTGTTCCAGCAGTTACAAAAAATGCATACTATAATTGTAATGTAATTTTTATGGCTTATAAGTATTCCACTTAATAGATTACTTAATTAATCACTTCTTACTGGATGTTAACTGCTTTTTAAGTTTTATCATTTTATTCAGCATTGAGATTCTTATACCAGTAGCTAAGATTTTCCAAGATATCCCCAATGTGCTGGTTAAATACAAAGTCATTTTTTTCCAGCTAATTGACCATCAGAAAGTTTGCACCAATTTAAACTTTAACCGGTAGTTTAAAGGGCTATCCATTTCCCAAACGAACATGAGATATTTGTTTTCTTGCTTTATGTCATGGCTATGATGTTTGCGTTCCTTGAATCTCCAATCGGATCAAACATCTGAATGTGCCATTCATGATGAGTTTTTCTTTTGTGTTGTCTGGACTAACAATAGTTCAATCTTTCTACTACAAATTTTGTCTCTTAATCATTAAATTCTAAGAATTTTGCCTTTCTAAATCTTGTTATTTCATATGTATTGCAATTATTTTAAAAGATTGTTGCTTATCATTTACTACTTTTTTTCTCTGCTCCATTTTCTTTCTTTCTTTAATTTTTAATTTTAAAATTGTAGGGTACAATTCAGGGTTAGGTATACAAATATTCATGATGCAAGTACCTTTGTTGATGAGGTGTGCCCTTTTCCCCAGGCAGATTCCCACTATTGCCAATCCCACCTCCCTGTCCCCCAACAACCCTGCAGTTTCCCGCTACTGTCAATCCTTTTCTTATAGTATTACGATAGTTGTCCAAGGTCCACTAATATTACACAGTTATAAAGAAGAACAAAACCATGAACTTCTCAGCAACCTGGATGGAATTAGAGTCTTTTACAGAAACAAGGAACTGAGTATCACATGTTCTCACTCATTTACTACTTCGTATAGTATATTCCATTATACGGAGGTTTTACTTTTATATATAGACAAACTGTTAAGCTTTGTTTTTATAATTTCTGCCTTTTAGAAAAATTCTGCTTGGTAAGATTTCTGACACCAAAGAAAACATAGACTTTGTTTGTTTTTACTGATTAATCGGTTGTACTTGCATGATGATTTAAAGATTAATCCATCCTTACATTACATAGTTGAAATGTTCTTCATCATATTATTTTTTTAGTGTATATACTTAGTGTTGGTAATGAAAATTATCAAGTGAATGAACACATATAGAATCCATAATATTTAATATTCATCGTGGGACTCTTTTCTTTTTTCTTTTCTTTCTTTCTTTGTTCTTTTTTCTTCCTTCCTTCCTTCCTTCCTTATTCCTTTCTTTGAGTGGGTGTCTCACTTTGCCACCCAGGCTAGAGTGCAATGGTTTGCTCATGCCACCGCATCCTTGACCTGTTGGACTCAGGCGATCCTTCTGACTCAAACTTCAGGTAGTTGGAACCACAGGTGCATGCCACCATGTCCACATAATTTTTTTGATTTATTGTAGAGACGAGGTCTCGCTATGTTACCCAGTCTGGCCTTGGACTCAGGCGGTTCTCTCACCTTTGCTTCCCAAAGTGCTGAGATTACAGGCATGAGCCACCATGCCTAGCCTATCATTCAGGTAGAAAACTCCCTGAATAATTCGAAAAGAGGGTTTTCCCTGAAAATTAATCACTCATGGCCCACCACTGCCATGGAAGCAATTTCTTCCTGAAGAGAAATGCTGGTCCTTTATGGCCTCCCTGTCAGAGACTGAAAACCACAGACATCGTTGCATGGCTATCTAATAAGAATTTCAAAATCAAATGTCCCGGACAGAACTCTTAACCAATAAGTCTCTCTGCACAAAATCACTTTTTCCCAAGTTTTCTCCATTTATTTAAAAAATATTTATCTAGGAACAGTTTCCGTAATTCTCTGAACAGTTATCTGAGCCATAAGCTAGACTTGAAGTGCTATTTCTAATCTCTCTAATTAATTTTTATTTTTCTACCTTAATGTGTTTTTTTTAAGCCTTTCTATTAAAAAGGTGCTTAAAATTCAATAACATGCAAAGTAATAAATTAATAGTGTCTACTTCAAATTCAGCCTCACTTATGCAATGCCATGTCTCCATATAACATTGTTTTAGCATAAAATCTACTTCTCTTTTTATTTTAATTATTTATTTATGTATTTATTTATTTTGAGTTGAAGTGTTACTCTGTCACCCAGCCTAGAGTGCAGTGGCACACTCCTGGCCACTGCAGCCTCCATCTGCTGGGGTCTGGTGATCCTTCCGCCTCAGCATTTCAAGTAGCTAGAACTACAGGCACGCGCTAACATGCCCAGCTAATTTTTGATTTATTGTAGAGATGAGGTCTCTCCAAGTTGCCCAGGTGGGTCTGGAACCCGCGGGCTCTGGCAATCCACTCGCCTTGGCCTCCCAAAGTGTTGGAATTACAGGTTGAGCTACCGAGCCCAACCCACTTTCTCTTTTTTAAACCTACGCATAGAAATAAAATTTTGTAGTTTAAATGTTAGGTGGCCCCAATTTTTACTTTTTCCTTCTGATATTTGTTAATATATATGCAAAGACAAAGTGGAGCAAAAATTTAAATGACCATTTTAGATATTATTTTGTAATGTTTGGTTAGAATAAAAATGTCTGTGTTTTGGGACTTCATCTTCATAAGCTCTTATCCAAATACCCATATGCTACAAGGAAGTTCTGAAAAATTGCATATCTGCTACCTGCAAGGAAGAGTCTGACAAAGTATTACTAGCAAGACCAAGTATATTCAGGAACTTATTTATACTGATTTAAAAGTACTTATAGCACAACCGTCACACCCATGTATGAACCTCTTTGTATGGTATTTCCTTAACAAATATTAATATAATAATATTTGTTGATAAATACAAAATCTTGAAATTTAAAGGTCACTGAGAGTTCTCACAGAGAGTTTAGGCCACTACTCATACTATAGTAGGTATCACAGAATGAGCAATTCAGGTTTTTTATTATTCTTGATATTAAAATACAAAATAGTAGGTAGTGTTTTTAAAAATTTATCTTTAAAAAATCATTTACACATAGTAAAATTAAGAATTATTAACAAAATATATTGCAATATATTATCACTAATATATGAGGTTACCTACATAAGTCAATAATGTGGAGATTTTATATATATATATATATATATATATATATATAATTAGTATGAACACAAAGGTATAATTTTTGTCTCACAAATACAGATTAATGCATTTTTTAAAAGAAATTTTGTTTAAATTTTTTTCTCTGGACCAACCTAATACTTATATCTTCCTAAAGCTCAGGACTTCTTTTATATAGACTAAGGTTTTACTGTAGTCCATATTTGGCTTTGACGTTTGTGATTTCATATTATTATAGCAGTAGTAGTTTTTTTCAAGCTACACTCCAGAGCCTTGGTAACTAGAATGGACTTCTTTTATTTTGTATTTTAGCCTGATTGTCCTTTTCCTCTTTTACTGTCACCTAACACAACAGCACTTGATTTAGCATCTGGACTGTGAAGCAGCAAGTTAACCAGTTTTGGAATCAGAAGGTCTTGATTTATGCCCTGGCACTTTTTACTTAAGATATGACCCATGGTGAAAAGTGTATGGTATAGTGGATTAAGTGTGGGCTTGGAAAGCATTAGAAATGCATTCAAAACTAAGTCATATCTCTTTATATCTGCATCAACGTGGCAGGTTACTTAGTCTTCTTGAACCCTTGCTATTTTGTAGACAGAGTGATTGTTAAAGATTGATGTTTAATGCACAACATCACTATTTGGAGTTCAGCACAGGGTGGGTGAGAATTGTATTTGTTAGACTTTAAATTCAGTGCTATGTCTCTTCTGCCACTCATGGAGAACATTGGTGTTACCATGTTTAACTTACATTTCTGCTTTTTATATCTCACATGTACATTTAATCTATCCTCAAGATTTTTAGAATGCTTAGCCATATACAATTTCTATTAATGCCTCATTTTTACGAGACACCCCCCCACACACACACACTCACACACTGAGTTTGAATTAATATACCCAGGGACTTCCCTGCTCTGTTCCTGGATTTGTCCTGTGTTAATTATTTCCATTTTCTTCCTACAATGTTCAGTCTTCATGGATTTTTTCTATCATCATACTGGATTGATTGCTGGAGAGACATGGAAGTTTAAATATTTTTCCAGGGAACTTTAGAGGCTTTGGCTTTTTTCTGGTGCTACTGATTTGATATCTGATGCCGTTTTGATTGTCACCACTATTTACAGGTCTTTGGTTTGCTCTGAATATTGTAATTGCTTTCTTGGTCTTCAGTAGCTGGAAATTTCACAGTGTTATGTGATAACTAGGTCTTTTTTTGTTGTTGTTATTCCAGTATATTTTGAATAATAGGCTGTCAATCCAAAGCATATGTCCTTATTAAGCAATGAAAAACAAAAACTTCTATTAATTCTTGATATTTTTCGCTCCTTTATTTTCTAATTCTATTTTAGGGGCCCTTTTATGTCTAGCACTGTGACTCCTTATTTTATCCCCTATGTTTCTGCTCTTGTTTGTTTGATTTTGTTTATTTTTTGTCTATTTCTTATCTCTTTTTACATTTTTGCTTTTGTTTCTGCAACTAGATTTTCTTGACTTTTTCTTCCAACCTTCTCTTATTGTTTATTTTAGTGAATTCAATGTGGCCTTTATTGCTATCATTCTTTGTTTCATTTTAAATAGCTCCTGCTTTTGTTTCGGGGATGCATTACCCTCAATATTTCTCAGGATGCAGTTAGTTTGTTTTTTTTTTCTGGTTATATTTGTCCTTCAACTCCTTCTAATAACACTAAAGCATACTTCCTCCTCTTTATTATTTTCAGGATTTTTATTACATACTTTAAAATATGCATACGTTTTGTTTGCCAATGTACTTTTTAAAAAGTTTTTATGTTTGGAATTTTTTACTTAATATTTTTGAGCCCCAATTGCCTGCAGATAACAAATTGCAAAAAGCAAAATTATGAATAATTGGAAACCACCTGCAAATGTATGTTTATATTACTTTTTCTCCTTTTACTGTATTTGACTACATTAATTTTGCTCAATATTCCAGTTCACAGGTTCTCTCATTAGCTAGATCTAACTTATCCGTATGTTGTATGTTAATTTAATTAATCATACTTTCAATGATTGCTCACTTTATTTTATCTTATTTTATTTTATTTGAGTTGTAGGGTACAATTGAAGATTTACTACATAAGTAAGTTTTATGCAGGTGAAGTTTGGGCTTTCAACTGGCCCTCTCTTCCCCTAAGAGAGGACCAGGTACCCACTGTGTTACCATATGCTCCTCTCTTTCCCCTTCCCTCCCTCCCCGGTAGTGTCCAGCATCTAAAAATCCCATCCTTGTGCTTGTGTGACCAGTGGTCAGGGCCCACTTATGAGTGAGAACATGCTATATTCAGTTCTTTGTTTCTGTGATTCTTCACTTAGCATGATGGTCTCCAACTGCATCCATGTTGATGTGGAGGCCATGGTTTTGTTCTTTTTTTATGGCAGCATAATATTCATGTATATATACCACATTTTATCCAGGCCATTTTCAATGGGCATCTGACTGGCTCTATGCTTTTGCTATTGTGAATAGAGCTGCAATAAACAGGTGTACAAGTGATTTATATTCCTTTGAGCATATTTCCAGAAGCGGGATTGCTGGATTGCATGGAAGCTCGATTTTTAGTTATTTGAGAAACCACCATACTGCCAACTTATGTTTTAAAACAAAATTATAGAAAATTGTTTCTAGGTGTTGTTTTAGGGCAGGTTACATGAGTAGGTAGGGAGCTCACTATTTTACTGAGACATCTTCTTTTCTTTTGGTAGGTTAAGGTTAATGTTTAGGAAGATAAATTTTTCATTGACTGTTTATTTATTAATTTTCATGTTTTAGATTCTATTTCCATACATGGTACTTGCTTTCACCTCAACAAGAACTTTCTTGGGATTTTATTAACAAAATTGCTACCTTCCACCAAAGAAAATCTCTCATTCCCCAACATATTCAAGCTATGACTTCATTTTTCTGGTGGTCAGTCAACATTCTCCTACCCTCTCTTAATTCCATTGATTTGTTTAAAATCTCTCATACAATTATGATTTTTATTCAATATAATATTTTCATAACTCTATTTTACCAATTGCCTTTGCTATTATTGTGATATATCTTCAGAAAAATATACAAATGCAGCTGGGCTCGGTGGCTCAGCCTGTAATGCCGTGCCTTTGGGAGGCTGAGGTGAGTGGATTGCCTGAGCCCGCGGGTTCGAGACCCGCCTGGGCAGCGAGACCTCATCTCTACAATAAATCAAAAAATCAGCCGGGCGTTGCAGCGCATGCCTGTAATTCCGGCTACTCAGAAGCCTGAGGTGGAAGTATCACCGGAGCCCAGCAGGCCGAGGCTGTGGTGGCCGGGAGCGGCCACTGCACTCCAGTCTGGGAGACAGAGTGAGACTCCAACTCAACAACAACAACAACAAAATATACAAATGCATCTTTTCAATGTGACACCCTGACTTAGCTATCTGAGATTTTAGAAGTAAATGAAACATTGGATGATATTTTCATTTAGATCCAGAATTCCACAATTTGATACTCTGCAATGAATCTCTGTGAAAAGTGGGATCCAATCACACACACCTGGAAAGCTTCTACAATATGTTCATCTCTTCCCTTCCTTCCTATGCCACCTGAGAGAAGACACACAAAATTCTCCAAGGGGAAACCCTGAGCAAGTGGTGAATTAAAACAAGACTTTTTCAGGAGCCTGCAAGACTTCTCCACAACACGTCACACTAGGAAATAATTACACACAAAAGTTTCTTTTATCTTATCTGCTCAAACAAATCATATCTAAATTTATTTTGTCACATTCTCCTCTACCTTCTCCATTATTTAGCTTGTTTCTTTTTACAGTGTTCTAATGTATGAATCAAATGGAAGAAGCTATGCTGAAAGGTGAGGTTTTTAAAAAATATTTCTGCTGTCTCCCTTTCAGTGTACCCAAACTAGAGGCTTATTGAAGAGTAAATCTACTTGCTTTTCTTAGTTAAGAAACTTTATAAATAATCTAACTTACAGCCTGCTTCTTTTGCTTACATTTTAAAGTCTATAGCATTTACTACTTATGACGATCTTATTATGTGATTCTCTTTTTATAATTGCGTATTTATTTATTAATTTAATTTATTTATCACCATACACAAAAAAACAACTCTAAATGGATCAAAGACAAAACCAAATAACCTTAAACTATAAGAATCTTAGAAAATGCAGGAGACATCCTTGCAGAAACTGGAATAGGCAACAAATTCCTGATCAGATTCTCAAATGCCCGTGCCATGAGATATAATAAGGGGACCTCGCTAAACTGAAAAGCTTCTGCAAAGCAAAAGAAATCATCAAAAGAGCAGGGAGACAACCCACAGAATGGGAAATAATATTTGCCAACTGTATATCTGACAAAGCCCTGACATCCAGGATCTACAATGAATTCAAACTTGCCAAAAGGAAAAAAACAAACAGCTTTGCTAACAAGCGGGCAAGAGATATAAATAGACACTTCTCTAAAGAAGATATATGGGCAGCCAACAGAATCCTTTAAAAATGCTCGGTCTCACTAATCATCAAAGAAATGCAAATTAAAACCACACTGAGATACCACCTAACTCTAGTCAGGATGGCCGTCAACAGTAACTCAAAAAACAACAGATGCTAGAGAGGATGCAGGGAAAAGGCAACACTTCTACACTGTTGGTGGGTGTGTAAAGTAGTATAGCCTCTGTGAAGAAGAGTGTGGCAATTCCTAAAAAGATCTAAAAATCAGTCTTTCATATGATCCAGCAATCCCCCTCCTGGAAATATACCTGGAGGAACTCAAATCATTCTATAAAAAAGATACCTGTGCACTCATGTTTATTGTAGCATTATTCACAATAGCAAAAACACAGAACCAAACATGCTGCCCATCCAAAGTGAACAGGATATAAAAATTTGTGGTACATATACACAATGGAAAGTCATGCAGTCATAAAGAAAGACAAGATCATGGACTTTACAACAACTTGCATAGATTTAGAATCTGTAATACCCAGTGATCTATCACAGAAACAAAGAACTGAGTACCACATGTTCTCACTCATAAACAGACCCTGGACATTTATCATAATACTATAAGAAAGAGTTTGGCAGTAACGAGACGCTACCAGGGGAGAGAGAGGGGGTACATAACAACAATGAGGGTACTTGATCTAAAACCAAGCGAAGTGGGGACCAAAGAGAGGCTCAAACTTTACCCATACAATGACCACTTATCTACCTAATCCTGAATTGTATGCCACATCTTTAAAATATCCCCATTACCTAAATGTTCAATGCCTTACTTCACAGACTATGAAAAGACCTCATCTTATGCCAGATTAGACTGATTCAGTAAAAAGCTTTTAGTGAGAGAGAATGGGAGCTTTGGAAGCCTACATAGAATAAGAGAAATTCTTGACAAAGCCTAAACTCTAAACTCAGTTCTTACCCTTTTGTTCATTTTTCTCCGTGCTCAGTCTGGAAGAGAACACAAATGTTTTTGGCTGCAACTCTGACTTCTTGACAATATATCCCCAGGTCTATATCCATACACTTCCTGCTCCAGACAAATTCTATATTCTCAGCTGCTTCAAGTAATTGTATTACCTTAGAGTCATATAAAAAGAAATGTCCAAGAAAATGTACTCGATCCACACATTAATTATTTGTTTCATCTTTTTTATTTATTTGAAATGGAGCCATGTATTTAAAATCAAAGAAATAAAACTTGGATAATTTTTTAATCTTTATCATTTCTTTCCCAAATAATGTTCTTCATATTGTCTTTGGTAAATTAGCCTATATTCTGGAAATATTTAAACATGCACATAATCAGGAAGAATAGCATAATTCACAGTATAATTAAAGTCCATGTGCCCATAACCCAGCTTCAGCAATTAGTAACATTTTGTCAATTTGTTATTTTTTTATTTTAATTTTTTTGAGTCGGAGTCTCACTCTGTCTCCCAGACTGGAGTGCAGTGGCCGCTCCCAGCCACCACAGCCTCGACCTGCTGGGCTCTGGCGATCCTTCTGCCTCAGCCTTCCAAGTAGCTGGAACTACAGGTGCATGCTACCAAGCCCAGCTAATTTTTAAAAATTTATTGTAGAGATGAGGTCTCGCCAAGTTGCCCAGGCTCAGGCAATCCACTCACCTCCACCTCCCAAAGGCACGGGATTACAGGCTGAGCCACCGAGCCCAGCTAATTTGTTATTTTAATACTTTCTCCTCCCCACTTAGAGGATCGACTTATAAATATGGTCAACATTTGAACAACATGAGGATTAGAAGTGCTGAACCCCATGTAGTCAAAACAATTTACATGTAATTTTTGACTTCTCCAAACCTTAACCATTAGTAGCCTACTTTTAATGGGAAGTCTTTACCAATAACAGAAACAGTTGATGAACTCACATTCTGTACATGATATCTACTATATACTGTATTCTTACAATAAAGTAAGCTAGAAAAAATAAAATATTAAGAAAATTATAAGAAAGAGAAAATATATTTACTAGTTTACATTGCTAAGTGGAAGTGGATCTTCATAAAGGTCTTTATCCATATCATCTTCATATTGAATAATTGGAAGAGAAAGAAGAGGAAGGATTGGTCTTGCTGTCTCGAAATGGCACAAATAGCAGAAAATTTGTTTAAAAATGTACCTGTGAAGTTCATACCTAGGTTGCTCAAGGGTTCACTGGATATAGTTAATGACTTCCAGGGTGGACCACCACATCTATTCGCATTCATAAATTAGACTTTCCTAATTTTCCTGATATAGGCTATTAGAGTATTAGGATTAAGAAGATGTCCATGTATCATTTCTAATACTGACATAGTATGATTATGTACAAATTGCTGAACTCATCAAAAGCATGAAGTCTATCAGAGTGTAGACTGACATACCCAAAAGCAACCCAATAAGGGAAACTGAGTTTGGAAGTAGTAAGTATAATTATCTACATTCCATATTCTACTAATTTCCAACTTTAATCCTCCTTAAACAATGCTTTCATTATCTATTATTGACTACTTAATACATTCATTGTCAAAATACTTCTACCTTGGAATTAATGTCCTGGAATTTCAATCCCCACTTTATTATACAACCATTTTTTTGCTACTGCCCAGTAAGTTATAGACAGATTAGCACTCCCTCTGACACACATACACAGGGAATAACAAAGACAATAAGAAGGTGGCTTCAAATTTATCCAAACTTTTTAGGAATGTGTTGAAATTAATTATGAATTTATTTTAAATCTTCATAAAAAAGATTTTACATTATTTTAGAAATGAATGAGAAAACTTATTAGCAAGATTTGAATATTGAAAATGGAAAATAAATATGAACAATGGAGAGTAGATATTTGCAACTGACTAAAATGATGGTCTTTTCACAGATTCTACAAAATCTCCTTTTCAAAAATCTTTTTGACCAAAAAACATTAATCTGAGTGCTCCAGAATCTTTGTTCAATCTCATATTTTTTTAATCGAACTTCGTTTACTACATCAGGCCCCTCTTAATTGGGCAAAAATAGTAATTGTATAAAAATGTAAAAACTATGGGAAACCCCATACTTCAATATGTCATCGCGAAAGAGATTCTCAACTTTCTTAGATAATTAGTATAGGCCTAACAACTCATCTATACTTAGATATTTTTGCGAGAACATAATTGCATCATTTTTTAATCTGAATTATGTAAAGCTTTAAGTGCATCAATTTAAAAAAAAACTCTCCAAAAAAATCAAGTTAAATTGGCTTAAATGCAGTTATAAGTTCACAACCTTTCTTTCTTGATGGTATAATCTGTAATTTCACAGCAACCATGTTCTGCTCTGTTACTTCTTATGTTAATCACTCTTAGCAAAGTGGTCTGCAAAAAATATATTGTTTGTCTTTAGAGCATTGCTTCCTCCCATTTCAGGTCATGTTTAATTTCTTCATATCACTGTTTGAAAAAAAATCAGCCTCCAAATTCAAGGGTTGAAGTACAGCCCTGAAGGATTCTGTTTGTTTTACAGCTATGTAAGACATGTTTAATCTTCAGATTCCTTCAAGTTCAGGATGACAATGGAGCATGGAACACAGATTTTTGGTCTTAAAAAGAGTGTCAGACATGGCGTTGGCAAATCTTTTTTCCCAGTTTGTGGGCTGTCTTCCTGCTCTCTTGATGGCTTCTTTGACTTTGTAGAAGCTTGCCAGTTTAATGAGGTCCCATTTGTCTTTCTTATCTTTTGTGACACGGGCATTTTGGGTTTTGATCAGGAATTGGTTGCCAATTCCAACTTCCATAAGAGTGTTTCCTGCATTTTCTAAGGTTCTTACAATTAGAGGTTTTACATTTAGTTCTGTGATTCATTTAGAGTTAATTTTTGTTGTGGGGATAGATAGGGGTCCTATTTGAATCTTCTGCATGTGGTCAGCCAATTTTCCCAGCACCATTTATTGAATAGGTTCTCATGTCCCCAGGAGTGGGTGGTGGAGGCTTTGTCAAAGATGAGTTGGTTGAGAAATTGAGGATTTGCTTCTGGAATCTCAATTCTATTCCATGGTCTATATGTCTGTTCTTGTACCAAGAACAGGCTGTTTGGATTATTGTAGCTTTATAATGTAATTGAAAGTCTGGGAGTGTGATTATCTCCTGCTTTGTTGTTGTTGTTGTTGTTTGTTTGTTTGTTTGTTTGTTGTTTGTTTGAGAAACAGCTACTCTTGGTCATTCTATTCTTGGTCATTTATGTTTCCACATAAATGCCTGTATTGTTTCTTCTAGGTCTGAGAAGAATGTTGCCAGTAATTTGATGGGTATTGCATTAAATATGTAGATTGCTCTAGGTAAAATGGACATATTAACAATGTTGATTCTTCCAATCCATGAGCATGGAATATTTTTCCACTTGTTTGTGTCATCTTTGATTTCTAAAAATTAACCTTTCATATGACCCTGCAATCCCCTTACTGGGAATGTACCTGGAAGAACTCAGGTCACTCTATGAAAAAGATACCTGCACACATATGTTTATAGCAGCATTGTTCACAATACCAAGAACATGGAACCAACTGTGCTGCCCATCAAATGAGGATGGGATTTTTTTAAATGTGGTACATATACACAAGGGAATAATATGCAGCCATAAAGAAGAACAAAATCATGAACTTCGCAGCAACCTGGATGGAATTCGAGTTTATAATGCGGAGTGATTTCTCGCAGAAACGGAGAGCTGAGTATCACATGTTCTCAATCATAAGTGGACCTTGAGCAGCTACTGGATTACTCTGAGAAAAGAATTGAAAGTGGTGGGAAAATGTGGGGAGGGGTATGGGGGAATGGGGAGGTAGGATTGACAGTAGTCGATATCTGCCTGGGGAAGAGGGGGCACACCTCATCAATAAGGGTACCTGCACACTGAATATTAGTATACATAGCCCTGAATTGTACCCCACAATTTTAAATAAAAATTAAGAAGCAAAAAGTTAAAAGAGTCTTGATGTCAAGAAAATGCTTGTTTTTCTTAATACTATCAATTTTTAAAATCAGACTTTATGTGTTGTATTAGCAAGTATGATTCTACAACACGGAGTTTCTATCCAAATTTATCTTTCAGTTTTGTATTTTCCAAGAGGCAGTGCATGAAAAGCCACCCTGCTCTAAGAAGCCAACTTACATAATGGGAGACAAGTGATGTTAATAATTTGCCTTAAGTAAAATAAAAGACAGCATGTTAAATATTTTTTAGTTACAATTACTAGATACCATGTTATTAAAATATTGAGCTCAAGTTTTCTGGAATAAGTTTAGAATCATACTTGGTATGCAATACCATTTTAAAATGTGGAATCTTACTTATTCTGTCATGATGTAGATTTAGTGATTGAATGTGTATCTGATCGATTTCTTGCTCTGGATGACCTTTCACCTGATAAGAACTTTGTTATTGGCTCAGATTTCTCCTATAAATATAGTGTGAGAATTTGGGCTAAAGTAATAATCACCCTAACTTTTAACTTTTCCACAGAACCATTCATCTTATTTATGCATGAAACACCTTTTAACTTCAAAGGATATTCAAAGTTTAGAAGAGATATATGAGTGTACCAAAAAAAGGATTATAGGGGACATAATGACATGCTGTGTTAATGCAGCATTCTGAATTAAAATAACTTTTCTTTTTTTTCCTTTTCAATAATATCTTGACATATTCATGGTTATTTAATAAAAACGTGGAGGATGAGATGAATGAATGCAAGTTTTATATGACAGTTGCATAGTGAAACTACTGAGCATAGGAATCAGGTATAAGAAAGCTGCCATGGTTATATATTATTTATCAGTAGATAGAATGTTTGTATAATAATGTCAATTTCTTATTTTTCTCTATTAGAGGTGTATTAATAAAGGAATGTATTTTTGCATCATGGAGGAAAATAAATTCTGAGGTTAAACATGAGTGTGATTATTGGATGCATCAGTATTACCTTTTAAAAAAACTGTGTAAGCATCTTTGAACCCAAATTGTTAAAGGTGGAGCTAAACGGCAACTCATACGTACCTTTTATGATAGGTTAAGTTGCATCTTTGAACCCAACTATTAAAGGCAGAGCTAAAACATAACTTATATGCATCTGGGACAGTAGGGTAAGGTTTCAATATAATGTATGTTTCCTTTCTGCTAAATTCTTATTTGATGAATAACAATTGTCAGTAACCACTAAAGGAATTTGGGTTAATGACTCATTCAAATATAAATTTCAAAGTTCTACTGAGTATCTATTCTTGAATTACATATGAATACAATTTGATTCTAGACATCAGAAGCACCTACCATGTGTCTGTTCCTGAAATAAATTTGAGCATTACTGAAACTTGTAATGAAACATCTGTTAATATTTTATCAGATCATCTCAGGAATGGGATGGCAAACTAAGAACAAGGTGCTTTGGAAAAGAAGTACTGAGTATCTTCTTACTACAAATTCTCATCTCATTACTTGTATACAATATTATTACACAGAGAATTTTCTTTTAAAGATTTTGAATGACAATAAAATAGTTATGTATAAAAAGATTGTCTCTGTAAGGTCTCTTCCTTTGATTATATGTTTAAGAGGACAGACGTTTTGCTTAAAATTTGCCTTACCTTATACTCACCAAATATATTTTCAGATTGACAGTCTGATTTAAGAATCAAATAAAGATAGATGATTTGATGAGGAAAGGGTACTGAGATATGGTTTTCTGATCATCTTTTCAGTGTTAATGAATTTCCACAGTATCTGTCTCTGTTAGTCTTTTCATTATCAAGCACAGTACCTATGTGATATGACTTGAGTTCATCTCCCAGAATTGATATGCTGAAAATGTGGTTCCTTGTGTGATAGTGAAAGTTTGAGCCTTTATTGATTGATTGATTGATTGAATTGGAGTCTCACTCAGTCGCCCAGGTTGGAGTACAATGGCACACTCATGGTCATTGCAGCCTGAACCTGTTGGGCTCAGGCAAACTTTCCATCTCAGTCTTCCAAGTAGCTGGAATTAAAGATGTACACTACCACAGCTGTCTAGAAAGTTTGAGTTTTTAAAAGATGATTAGGAGCTGGGCTCGGTGGCTCAGCCTATAATCCCGTGCCTTGGGAGGCTGAGGTGAGTGGATTGCCTGAGTTCGAGACCCGCCTGGGCAATTTGGCAAGACCGCATCTCTACAATAAATCAAAAAATTAGCCGGGCGTCGTAGCGCATGCCGGTAATTCCGGCTACTTGGAAAGCTGAGGCGGAAGGATCGCCAGAGCCCAGAAGGTCTAGGCTGCGGTGGCTGGGAGCGGTCACTGCACTCCAGTCTGGGTGACAGAGTGAGACTCCAACTCAAAAAAAAAAAAAAGATGATTAGGTTACTAGGAGGAATTAGTGCCATTATGCTACTACTAGATTAACTATCTTAAGAGGAGATTATTATAAAGAAGGCCAGCTTTCATATTTTGTTTTTCACTCACATTCTTTTACCCTTTTCTGTGTGATGTTTTCCAACATTCCCTCACCAGATGGTGGTGCTATTAGATTTTGGACTTCTTAGTCTCCAAAACCGTAAGTAATAAATTTATTTATAAATTATTCAGTGTGTGGTATTCTGTTACAGCAGCATAAAATGGAGTGAAGAATTATGTTAAAAGTCTTGTAAAGAAAACCTCTTTCTGGAGACTAGAGTTCTTTTCACAAGCATATAGAGTTCTAAACTTAAAGTCATCACAAGTCTACTGAACTATCAACATTACCTCAATCAGGTAAGATTATGGCTTCTTGACTCTAAGAGATGCTTTCCCAAATTCTTACCCAACCAAGTACATACGTTTGATAATCACTGACTTCTAAGAAAAATACACGAAAGAAGTGTCCCTGGGTGGATTCCAAGATAGTGATGAAGTTGGCTGTAGTATGTAAATCTCCATGTAAATGAGTGTGCATAGGGACAAATATGCATGCAAGTGTGCCATCAAGTGGATGTGTGAGTGTCTAAGTGGGGACATGGGAACAAGTGGCGTGTGCTCTCTTGCTGAGGCAACTGCCCAATGCCGCTGCTCAGATCCCAGTGTGATCCATGGCCCAGAGGCAGGCACCATCTCTGCAAACCTATCCAGAAGAAAGTGGTGAAAAGCACCCATTGCCAGTGGTGCCAGCCACCACAGCCCTCAGCACCAGATCAGACACTAACAGTGAGGACCACAGAAGAAATACACTGAAGGCACTAGTTGCCGAGTCCCAGTGGAGGACAAGATGCAGCAACATCCTCACCACCTCTGTCCTGGTACCCAGACAGAGACAGGCCCTGGCCTGCCCACATGAACAGCAGAGCTACTCCCAGAGACAGAGGGGTAAATTCAGCACATGTCTGAGGTTGGTCACTGCCAACCCAGAGAGAATACCCAGAGAGATAGACCAGACAAGGAGACTCAGGTACTCCATTCCCTTAACTGAAGCATTTGTGTGTCTATAGCTGCAAGTGGAGATAAAGAACCCAGCCCAAAGTTGACGACTGAGGATGTTTCAAACTGGCCCATTTCCCTTCTACCAGTGATTCACAAAATGTGTGACTCAGATGGGAGTATCCTGATTGGTGCACATGGAGAGGGTTGATTATAGGCAGATCTGGTGGGAGCTGCACTAGCCTCCCCAAGACTGCACAGTGAGCAGAGGGACAGATATAGAGGTCCAAGACCACTCTCCTCCATTGCCAGCCAAGAGCAGCGGTGCTTGGTTGATGCCTACAAGAAAACCAAAGTTTCGAAACTGCCACAAGAAGGCGCTCGAAGAGCATAAGCGTTTTTGGCTTGTTTTTCTTCCTCTGTATTTTGCTGGGTGCTTGTGTATTTCATTTTGTTTTATTCCTTTTCCATGCTCTTTTTTCACATAAGGGTATATATTAGTGTAAAATTTTCATTATA
Organism: Cephalopachus bancanus; assembly: GCA_027257055.1. Classification (NCBI taxonomy): domain Eukaryota; kingdom Metazoa; phylum Chordata; class Mammalia; order Primates; family Tarsiidae; genus Cephalopachus; species Cephalopachus bancanus. The sequence goes on along the minus strand of JAPVLO010000108.1, from coordinate 15,113,657 downwards.
TTGTCCATTTTAGTCTTAGTTTTTTCTTTTTTTCTCTCTTTTTTACAGGTTTGTTTATCTGTATCTTGGTAGGTTTGTGCGCTTTTCATCCTCTAATTTGTTTCTTCATTTTCCTTTCTTCTCCCTTCTCTCTTTCCCTTTTCCTTCCCTTTCCCCTGTGTTATTTTGTTCCCAGTGGATATAAATGTGTTCCCATTGTGTGGACATACTGTGAGGAGGTGGGAAGCGGGTCCCAGGTGGTCCACACCCAAGGCAGAGAACATTGTGATCTGCAGGCAGCTTTTAAATCAATTTTTAACACCTTCCAACACACCTTATTCAAATCTCAAAACTGCAAAATGCAGCACAGCTTGCCACCCAGAACCTGGCTTCAAATTGAACAAATCCAAAGGCTTTACCAAGGGAAGAATAGAGGGTTGAGCAAATAGAAGTAAAAACTATTCCCTCTCTCACTGAGAAATGGAAGTAAAGAGAAAAGAAAATTTATCACAAATTAAGAGAAATCAGTGAGAAAACAGAGGTACTCCACAAAGTCTAAAATGAAGAGTATACAATAATATAAACTTTGGAACTCAAACAATGAAGAATGTCCAGATTGATTGGTCTCAGACCACAAATGCAGAGATCAAAGAATGGCTGTAAAAGACAAATAGGAGCCAAGAAAAGAAGAGGAAAACATGAAAGAAATAATTATAGAAATACAAACTTAAAGAATACAGTCAATGAAATAAATAGCAAACTGATAAGCATGAAAAGCATAATTAACCAAGCAAAAGAAAAAAGCTCAGATCTTGATGACCAAAATATGGAAATAACTCAATCTGTTAAAAATATAGATAGGATGTTTAAAGTAATGCTACAAAGCCTTCAAGAAATGTGTAATTATATTAAGAGGCTGAATTTACACCTGAATGGTATCCCCAAAACAGAAAAAAAGAATGAGAACACCCTGGAACAAACATTTCAGATGGTTATCCGATAAAACCTCATGCATATCATCAAAAATGTGACCATCCAAACATAAAAGATTTAGAGAATCCCTGCAAGACATCAAATGAGAAGACTAACTTCCTAGACACATAGTAATTTGCTAACACAAAGAAGGTACACAATAAAAAATCCTAGATGCAGCAAGAGAGAAAAGTCAGACTAACCAACAGGGAAGACCAATTAGAATAGCAGCAGACTTATCTACAGAAACACTACAGGCTATGATACACTGGAGTCCAATTTTCCATGTTCTCAAAGATACACAGTTCCAACTAAGAAATTCCTACCCAGATAAGCTTAACTTCATCAGTGATGGAGAATTAAAATCTTTCCCAGACATTTAATCCCTAATAGTTTATGCTACCTCCAGACTAGCTCTACAGGAGATGCTTAAAAAGATATTAATCAAAGAAGAAAGGAAAAAAATAATAACAACACTCTTCCCAAGAATGCAGGAAAACAGAAACAACACAGTATGCATCATGACTGCAAAATAGCAAACACACACATATATCAACAAGAAAATCAAGAGAAAACCAACCAAAAACAAACAAATAAACAAAAACAAAACTTTAAAAAAGCCTCATGACAGAAGTAAACTCTCACATCTCAATAATCAGGCTGAACATGAATGGACTAAATAGACCACTGAAAAGACATAGAGTGGTAAACCTGATTTAAAAACACAACCCTAAAATATGCTGCCTCCAGGAAACACATTTCACTACAAAGTACACACACTCAAAGTTAGAGAATGGAAAACAATTTTTTAGGTGAATAGAACACAAAAGAAATCAGGACCCTCAACCTTAATATCAGACAAAACAACCTTTAAGCTATCAAAAATGTAAAAATATACAGAAAACACAATATAATGATAAAAAGTTCAATCCATCAACCAGGAATATCCATCCTAAATATACATGCACCCAACACATGATTGCCAGCTTTTATAAAGAAGTAACTAAGTGAACAAAAAAATAATTTTGACACTAACAATATTATAGCTGGGGACTTAAATACCCCATTAACAACCCTAGATTAATCTTCAAGGTTTAAAATCAACAAAGAGATCTGGAACCTCAAATTGACACTTGACCAAATGAGCTTATTAGAAACCTACAAAACATTCCACCCAACAATCATGGAATATACATTCTACTCATTACCAGATGTAGCGTACCCCAAGATCAGCTACTTGCTCAGCCATAAATCAAGCATAAACAAATTTCAAAAGATCAAAATGCTGTCATGCTTCACAGACCACAGTAGAATAAAAACAAATATCACCACCAACAAAATTCTCCCCCCATCACAAAGACATGGACACTAAATAACATGATGCTTTAAAACTCCTGGGACAACTCAGAAATCAAAACAGAAATTAAAAAGTTACTGGAAACATGAAAATGGAGACACATCTCACCAAAACCTCTGGGATGCCAAGAAAGTAGTAATAAGAAGGGAATATATATCTCTATGAACATACATCAAGAAAATAAGCTGGGCTCAGTGGCTCAGCCTGTAATTCCATGCTTTGGGAGGCTGAGGTGAGGGAATTGCCTGAGCCTGCGGGTTCAAGACCTGCCTGGGCAATTTGGTGAGACCTCATCTCTACAATAAATCGAAAACTAGCCAGGTGTGGTAGTGCATGCCAGTAGTTCCAGCTACTTGGAAGCCTGAGGCAGAAGGATCACTGGAGCCCAGCAGGTTGAGGCTTCAGTGCCCAGGAGTGGCCACTGCACTCCAGTCTGGGTGACAGAGTGAGACTCCAACTCAAAAAACAAAAAAAAAGAAAAGAAAAGATAACAAGTGAGCATGCTAACAAATCATTAAAGGAAAGAAAAGAAAAAGATAACAAGTGAACACGCTAACAAATCATTTAAGGGAGATGGGAAGGCAAGGTCACTCTAACTTCAGCAGAAGAATCCAGATCATCAAAGTAAAAGGTCAAATACGGGACATAATAGACAAAAATATAATAGAAAAAAATCAATGAATCAAAAAGCTGGTTGTTTGAAAGAATAAACAATATTGATGGACCCCCTCACCAGAAAGACCAAAATAAAGAGAGAAGGGCCAGGCTCGGTGGCTCAGCCTCTAATCCCAGTGCTGTGGGAGGCCGAGGTGAGTGGATTGCCTGAGTCTGCGGGTTCGAGACCAGCCAGGGAAGGCTGAGGTGGAAGGATAGCCAGAGCCCAGCAGGTCAAGGCTGCGGTGGCCGGGAGCATGCCACCACACTCCAGTCTGGGCTATGGAATGAGACTCCCACTCAAAAAAAGAAAAAGAAAAAGAGAGAAAAACCCAAATAAGCACAAGCAGAAATGCAAAAGGTCAAGTCACAACTCACTGCCAAAAAATACAAAAGATCATCAGACATTACTGTGCACTCTAAATAGATCAATAACAATCCAGAAATTGACACCATCAAAATAAAACAACCTACAACAATAAGCCCTAGACCAGATGGTTTTCTATACAAGGAGTAGCCGATACCAATCCTACTGAAAGTATGTCTCGCAATGGAGAATGACAGATGTCTCCCCCCAAAATTTTAAAAGTTAACATCACATTGATACTCAAACCAGGTTAAGATTCAACAAAGAAAGAGAACTACAAGCCAATATCCCTGAAGCACATAGAGGTAAGAATATGCAACAAGACTCTGGCAAATCGGATCCAACAACACATCTCAAAAATCATCCACCATGACCAAATAGACTTCATCCCTGGGATGCTGGACTTGTTCACCTCCTCAAGACCATAAATGTAATTGAATACATCAACAGATTTAAAAACAAGAACTACACGATTATATCATTAGATGCAGAAAAAGCTTTCCATAAAATTCAGCATCCCTGCTTGGTAAAAATCCTTGAACACCTAAGTATATAGAGAATATACCTCAAAGTAGGAAGAGCAATCTACAATAAACCCATGGGCAACATATTGGAAGCATTTCCTATGAAAATTGAGAAAAGACAAGGCTGCCAACTTTCACCCCTCTTTTTCAACATAGTGTTGGAAGTCTTAGCTAGAGTGATCAGACAAGAGAGGGAAATTAAGAAGTGTCAAAATAGAAAAAGAGAAAGTTAACTTAACCCTCTTTGCTGACAATATGATCCTATAATTTGAAAACCCAAGAGGATCTGTCAAAAACTTCCTTGCACTGATAAAAGACTTTGGCAAAGTCTCAGAGTATAAAATAAATGTGCAAAAGATAGTTGAATTTGTATACAGTAAAAACAAACAGGCAGAAAACCAAATAAAAAGCACAGTCCCAGAGGAGTCACAAGATGGCAACTGGACAGGTCAGATTGTGAGAGTCTCCACAAAAACAAGTGTCCATAAAGACTCACTATGTGAGTAGGTGTGTGCTGGTGGGTGAGTGAAATTTCGTCTGAGGGGAGACTTGGGTTCATGCACCCAGGGCTCCCATCTGAAGGGGGCTGCAAGACCCCACTGCCCTGAGATTGGAGCCATTGCTGCACAAGAGCATCTGCTGTTCTCGGGACTCTCCTGAGTAAAGCCTGCTGAATCTAGTTGATTCTCATTGCCTGATGTCTGGCCCACACCACCACCTGTTATAGCAAAACAGGTGAAGCCCTGGATCCAATCAGTGGAGAGAGGAGATCAGGGAGAGCCAGAGAGGAGCCCTATTGCTGGTGAGTAAACTAGAACCGCAGCCATTTTCTCTGTCCCAGGACCAGGAAGAGACCTGTATTGCCCCACCCAGCTCTGTCCAGCATCAAATGTGGGACCAAGGTAATCTTATCAAACTGGAGAGACAGAAGCCCCTCCTCCATGCTGGATCAGACACAGACAGGACAGATCTGAGAGGCAGACCTGACAGGCAACAAGCAGGGTAAGTCCAGATCTGATCTTCCCTCCTTCCACAGTAGGCCTGTGGCACCTGACCAAAGTTGTGAGCAACACTATCAGCCTGCACTGAGAGCAGAGGGGAGGGGCTAGAGATCAGAAATGAAAGGATGTTGAACTTACAGGAATGACCTCAGAGCAACTCTGGTTCCTTATTTATTTATTTTTATTTTGGAGTCTGTTTTTTTTGCTCATTTTTGTTTGTTTTTTGTTTTCATTTTTACTCTTTCTATTTTTGATAACGTTTTCATACTTGCTTTGTTTCTGTTATTTTATTTTTTTTCTTTAGACTTCCTATTTGTATACAGAAAGAGTACATCAATAGGGAGGTTTCTGTTGGTTTATGTGTTTGTATGATTGTCTGCATGTTTTAGGGGTTTGTTTTTTTGTTGTTGTTTTGTTTTGTTTGCTCTTTTCTGTCTTTGTGTCTCTTTTCATTTGTTATTTGGTATGTCTATTTGTTTTTGCTCTTACTCTTCTCTCTCCACCTTCCTATTGTCCCCCTTCCTTCCTTTTTCCATTCTTTTCCTTTTTCTTACCTAATTTTGCTTTCAGGGGCAAACGTATATCCCCACTGCATGGACAGATTGCAAGGCAGTGAGAAGTGGGCCCTAGGGTGCCCATATACTTGTTAGTGGATACTGGGATCTGCAGATAGATTCTGAATCACATCTCCTATCTCAATTAAATCTCAAAACTGCAAAACGTACAGCCCCCAACACATAGTGCAACTTCAGATTTGAGCAAAGCAAGAGAGTCCATATAAGGAAGAATAGGAGATTGAGCAAACAGAAGGAAAAGCAAGTCTGCCATCCCTGAAAAGAGAATTAAAGAAGAAGGGAAAAAAGGGAGAGGCGAGGAGGAAAATCTACACAAATGAAGAAAAACCAAAAGAAGAATATGGCTCTCACACAGACCCCTGGGAGATCAGACACTGAGAAAACAGACTTTGGAATGCAAACAACAAAGAGTCCCCAGAATGACGTCTTGAACTACAAACTCAGATATCAAGACATTAATAGAGAGAATAAATAGAATTAAGGAGAGACAAGAGGAAAAAAATGAAGGAGTTGATAACAGAGATAACAACAGTAAAGAATACTGTGAATGAAATAAATAATACATTGTTAAATGTGGAAAGCAGAATTAGCCAAGCAGACGAAAGAATCTCAGAGCTTGAGGACCAAAATATAGAACTAACACGAACTGTCAAAAACATAGAAAAGAAGCTTAAAAAGACAGAACAAAACCTTCAAGAGATGAACGATTATTTCAAGAGACCGAATCTAAAAGGAATTGGATTTCCTGAGGCAGAAGGAAAGACAGAGACCACACTGGAACAAACATTCCATGAAATTATTCAAGAAAACTTCCCTCATCTCATCAGTGATGGACCATTCAAAC